>JAGIQG010000021.1:41106686-42466540 GCA_024679065.1 Sphyrna mokarran | reverse complement strand
TCATTCCAAAACAAGTAACCTAATTTCCAAGATCACCTAATTTCTTATATTTCAACATATCGAATGTCAGACACAAAATTAGAACACTATCCACTTCTTCAGTGGACCAGTCATTACATTTATTGAGCTGTGAGTGGCCTCTTCCCCCCTCCTCTCCTCGTAATGGTTTAGCTCCAGTAAAGGCTTCTTTCAGGACTGAATGCTCAGTTTCATTTATGAATCAAGATATCTTTGCCAAATGTGTTTCCTTTCGAGAAGCTTGAGGGGCTTTGCCTTCCATGTATAACTTGCTTTCTCCTATTTTAAGGAAAGAGTTGGAGATAAACACAGTGAGCACTAAACTGGAAGATGAACAATCACTAACTGCTACCCTTCAGAGGAAGATCAAGGAGTACCAGGTAAAGTCATCAAACTGGATGCTGCGTGATATTTTCTTTTTGCCCTTCAGGGAAGGAAATCTACCATCCTTACCTGGTCTGGCCTAAGTGTGACTCCAGTCCCATGTTTTAATGTAACCAATGGTAACATGCTGTGAGGGTCAGCTGACTCACCATAAATAGAAAGCAGAGGAGGATTTCTGGGAGTATTTGTGGCCCTGTGCATGGTGATGTAGTGAAGTTGCTTTACCAAATCTCTCTTTTTAATTTTAATTTGTGAAATGAATTATTTTATTGCTTGCTACTGGAATATCCTTACTGCTGGATGAACAACCCACAGCAACGAGGTTGATAATTAACTGCCTTCTGAAAGCTGGCTGTTGGTTCAGTTGGGAAGGACAACAAATGCTGATGTTGCCAGCAATGTCCGCACCCCGTGAAAGAATAGGTGAAAAATACCTTAAGGCTGAGATTGTGCTGTGTCAACCCAACTTATTTTACTTGTATTCTGCAACTGGGATCCAATAGTAGCAAGTTAAAGAACTGAAATGCTTGTGTTTCATGTAGTAACTGAAGTGGTATTTGATTTTAACAACACCTGATTGTAGGGGAATAATGCACCCTTTATGTTACATTCACTGGTTAATGCAAACCTGCAAAATTAGTTACATCAGAACAGTGACCAGTTTAATGTATCAGTAAAGCACAATAATGGGGAAACAGGGTGACATTATGGCATGTTGTGTTCCTCTAAACTCTCAGGAATAAAGTACTTCATTGTTACTTAACTCACCTTGAGTTATAGGTGTGGTGAAGCTACCCAACCAAGTGCCACTTGACTGGAATATGATCAGTGATAAACAGAATGGAATTTCCTTTTAACCTGCAAATTACTTTCTTGTAAACTGATAGTTAATAACAAGTTCTTTACTGTGCTTTACTGTGAGTCTGCCATCTTTCTAAAATAGTAAAAGCAGGTGTAACTGCATATTTCATAAAATTAGCAGTTATGAAGGATCAAGAGTTTATATTTATGAGAAACATAAGCAACATAGAAATTTGGGGAGGTGATGGCCTAGTAGTGCTATCTCTAGACTAGCCAATATTTTGGGGACCCAGGTTCGAATCTCACCACAACTGGTGGGATTTGAATTCAATTAAAAGAAAATCTGGAACTAAGGATCTGCTGATGACTATGAAACCATTGTCGATTATTGGAAAAAATTCCATCTGATTCACTGCTGTCCTTTAGGGAAAGAAATCTGCCATGCTTACCTGGTTTGACCTACATATGGCTCCGGAGCCATAGCAATATGGTTGACTCTCAATTGCCATCTGAAATGGTCTAGCAAGGCACTCCATTGAAGGCGGACCAGGGATGGGCAATAAATGCTGGCCAGCCAGTGACACCCATGTCCCATGAATGAATTAGAAGTAGTAATCACTTCTGGTGTCCTCAGTGCCTTAAAAGAATCCAGCCACATTTTGCCCTATCTCTCTGATTAGGCACAGTCCCCTCAGGTCTCACCCCTTTGTGATGGGCAGTGCCATGGTGACACGTTGGCACTGTTCAAGGGGTACTGCCTATCCTTGCCTTCCATCATCCAAAGGGCTTCATAGGCCTCCAATCCTACAGCCGAGGCCACCACGTCAAGTCCCTGGCAAGGCCACTAAGGCAAGTGGGCCTGGACGATTGTTCCCGGGCTCACTAATAATATTTAAATCAGGATTTACATTGATTTAAATGTTATAATCAGCCTTGCGACCTTCCCAGACACATGGTTGATGAAACTGATAACCCTGGCCATTAAAATCGCCAGAGGTGAGAAACTGGATGCAAACTCGAATTTTTCCTTTTGGTGTGTTCTTACCAGCTCAATACACCCATTATCCAGTAGGATGAGCCGGTAAGATCACTTCCATAGTGGCCTTTTGGGTCATTTTATCTACACTGACCATTAAGCATCTGTCTATCCTAATCCCACTTTTCAGCACTTGGCCCTGGCCTTCCATCTTATGGCTTTTAAAGTGCTCACCTAAATGCTGCTTAAACGTTGAGGGTTCCCACGTCTACCACCCTTTTAGGCAGTGAGTTCCAGATTCCCACCACCCTCTGAGTGAAAAAGCTTTTTCTCAAATGCCATCAAAACCTCCTGCCCCTTATCTTAAATCTGTGCTCCTAGTGGCAAGCTATTAACAGAATGTTCCTTACTCACTGGTTGCCTATTTCAACATTGTGCTATTTTGAGTAAATTTACGTTGAAAATGAAAGATCTTTCTCAGGCTATGCGTTGTTTAAAAGGATCATGTTATTCCAGTGGGCCGGTAATCCAAAGGATGCCAGTTGAAACATAAGTTCAGTAACAAATAATAGAGAATGGTTAAAAAGACTGGCACTCTTGAGTCACCTGACAAAGGAGGAGAGCTCCGAAAGCTTGTGGCGTTTACTATCAAATAAACCTGTTGGACTTTAACCTGGTGTTGTGAGACTTCTTACTAGGTAGGAAATAGCCAGCTTGCCTGCAGCAAATTGCCACAATAGTAATGCAACCATGTCCTGACATTGTGACATTGATTACAGGGTTAATTTTGACCAGGACACTAGGAACAATTTCCCTGTTTGTCTTCAAAATAGTGTCTGGAACGTTTTGCATCCAGCTGACTGGCAGTCCATGACTTTATTTTGACATTTTACCTAAGTGCTGCTACCTCAGGAAATGTAGCACTCCTTCAGTACTGCACTACAAAGACATGAAGGTTGGTTAGCTCAGTTGGCTGGACGGCTGATTAGTGATGCAGAGCGACACCAACAGCCGCAGGTTCAATTCCCATGATGGCTGAGGTTATTCACGAAGGCCCAGTCTTCTCAGCCTTACCTCTTGGCCTGAGATGTGGTGATCCTCAGGTTGAATCACCCCCCCACCCCACCCCAAATGAGAGAACAGCCTATGGTCATCTCATGGTCATCTGGGACTATGGCAACTTTACTTTCTTTACTGGAAAGACGGTCTTTGATTTGTGACTTAAATTCTGGAGTGGGATTTAGGATTATACGCACAGGGGTTTAGAAGAATGAGACAGAATCTCATAGAAATGCATAAAATTCTGGCCTTTCTACTTGTCTAACAGGGTAGTTTTTTTTCAAATCTAGCCTGTCTAATAGGATAGATTAAAAAAAGTTCTCCCAATGGTAGGGAGGCCGCCACAACTAGGGGTCACAATTTCAGGATTTTTAGGACAGAGGTGAGGAGAAAACTCTTTACTCAGAGTGGTGCTTGTTTGTAATTAATTTTGTTTAATTTATTTATTGTCACGTGTATTAATATACAGTGAAGAGTATTGTTTCTTGTGTGCTACGCAGACACAACATTCTGTTCATAGAGAAGGAAGTGAGAGAGTGCAGAATGTAATGTTACAATCATAATTAACTATCACAGAATGTAGTTGAGGCCAAAATGTCTGATTTTTTTTTCAAGGATATATTAGATATAGCTCGCGGGCTTAAAGGGATCAAGTGATAAGGGGGTAATTAGAGATCAGGATATTGAATTCGATGATCAGTCATGACCAAAATGAATGGTGGAGCAGACCCGAAGGGCCAAATGGCCTACTCCTGCTTCTAGAACCTTAACACTCTGTAGAGATGTTGATTTCAGCTAAGTGTAAATCCTACTACTGTAATACACGATACAGTTTCATTTAATTCTCAACTGGATATCTCAGACAGGTTTGAAATAAGAATTTGAAAAGATATTTGAGTGTCTATATCTATGTGAGAAGGTGAACTCTAAAACTGACCTTGTAAGAAAGCCAGAGTTGAATTTAAAAGAAGTTAGAAATTAGAAATGTGTACATTTCAGTTTTGATGAGAAGTTGCTTTAGGCTGAAGTTGTTTTCGTGGAAAGGAAAAAGCTGAAGGGGCGATCTGATTGTGGTGTACAAATTCATGACGGACACAGTTAGGTAGTTAGGAGGAAACACTTAGTAAACAACAGAAGCTTGGAGTAAAACATAAGAAATAGGAGCAGGAATATACCCACTGAGCCTGAGAATTTTAAACTCGACTTTTATCTTTCTCTATTATGACTGATGTGCTGCAAATATCTTTTTAAAAAAAACAGTCCTTTCAGTCAAATAAAGTATCTTCTGTTTTTTTGGACTGTAGCAAGAGGTGGAAATTGATATAGCTGTGTTATTAAATCCTGATGTGTTTTCTGCACTTTAAAGGGAGACAATGAAGCCTTTCTCCACCGTACTGTCAATATCAGTAGTTTTATTTTTTGCACAGTAGATATTGAGCTGAGTGTGGATGAACATGGACAATGTACTGAATTCATCAGACAGGCAAATGTTGATATCAGGGTATAACCTGCCGAAGCGATGTCAGGGATGAGACAGTCTCTGAAATCCCACTGCAATTGGTAGAATTTAACTTCAATTAATAACTCCAGAATATAAAGCTATGACAGATGTCATCAATTGTTGTAAAAATCCACCATGAAAGAAGAAACTTGTGTGTGACTCCAGACCCATAGCAGTGCGACTTTGAAAAATCACCTCCAAACCTCTCTATTAAAAGGGCAATTAGAGGAAGGCAACAAATTCTGGTCTTGTCAACAATGCCCACTTTCCATGAAAGAACAAAGGTGGTTACAGTATAATCTAATGCTGGAATCAGCTCTAATGAGACATCCTCATTGTTATTTCCCTGCACCAGGGCTAAAGTTCTGTGAATGATTTAAATCACTTGTTTTACAACAATTGATGACAGCTGTCATAGCTTTATATTCTGGACTTTTTAATTGAAGTTAAATTCTATCAATTGCAGTGGGATTTAAACTCCAGAACATTAAAGTTTATTTATTAGTGTCACATTGCAAAAACGTTATTGTGAAAATCCCCCAGTTGCCACATTCTGGTACCTGTTTGGGTACATTGAGGGAGAATTTAGTAAGGCCAATGCACCAAACCAGCACATCTTTTGGACTATGGAAGGAAACTGGAGCACCTGGAGGAAACCCATGCAGACATGGGGAGAATGTGCAGACTCTACACAGACAGTAAACCAAACCAGGAATCGAACCCAGGTTCCTGGCGCTGTGAGGCAGTAGTGCCATCATGCTGGGTGCAAAAAAGTGTATTTGACTGCATTTCAGCAAAGGACCATGGGAAGTTTTACAACATTAGAAGTGCCATCTAAGTGCAAGCTGTTGTTATATTTTGAACAGGAAATATCTTATGTCCCACCTGCTTTCAAATTAACAAAGATTTCATGTTGTTTTCTCCACTAAATTCAAAACACAAATGAATAAAGTTGTTAATGCATCACTCACTAAATATAGAAGTGTTTGGACAAATCCATGCCATTCACATCCCACATTCAAATGCTAAACATTGAACTTCTCTGTATCTCTGGCTGATTAATCCATTTGCCATTGCAGCCTCAACATTCTGTACTGTACTTGATGGGGAGGGACTGATAACAGGATAGTTACACCAACCACCAGCTTCAAACACTCTTCTTAGTGCAAAGGAATGTTTCTGTTAGACAAGATAAGCACTTCAAGCTAATCTACCCAGTATTACCGTGCTGGTGGACAAACCTTTGCAGACAAGAGGGAGCTAGAAGTTCTCCGTGAAGTTAAGGTTTTTCTTGCAAATCACTTATCTGGGTTATCTCTAAAGTCATTGTTTTTTTAAAAGGTTATTTGTCAGTCATAAATAGGCTTACATTAGTACTATAATGAAATCACTGTGAAAATCCCCTAATCACCACACGCCAGCACCTGTTCAAGTACACAGAGAAAGAATTTAGCATGGCCGATGCACCTAACCAGCACGTCTTTCAAACTGTGGGAAGAAACCAGAATACCCAAAGGAAACCCATGCAGACACAGGGAGAATGTACAGACTCCACACAGAGTGGCCCAAGCCAGGAATTGAACCTGAGTCCTTGGCACTGAGACAGTAGTGCTAACCACTGTGCCCCTGTACCACCTTATTGATATAATAAGGTGCTTTAACCAAAGGAATGGTTGTGATTTTTCACCAATTGGCTGTGGTACGAAGTGTCTTACTTAAGAAAGCAATACTTGTTATAAAAGTCCACCAATCATCTAGGTACTCGAGGACAGTGCAGCCGTGTAAAATATCCATGTATCTTTGTGTGTTTATGTATCTAAATGCGTGTATCCATGTGAATGCAGATCCATAACTAAGACATATTGAAGGACTGAGATTCAGTGCAACTTCCAAACGAGCGCAAGTTAAATATGCTTTTTCCCCTGTCCATCTGGATTTACTCTGCTGCAGTTTCTGTATTTGAATAATATAGCTACCAACTCTCATAGCCAAAAGTACAGTACAACTATTATGTTGAATTTGCAATTTGAAAGTGGCTCAGATGTTGGGATGCCCTCTGGAAAATCTAGACTCTAGTTGTTTGGGCTTTTCACCAGAAGTGGTTGGGGAAGGATGGGGGTCTCAGGATCTCTTGATCTTAGGCAGTCAGTGCCTGACCAAGGGACTAGATTGTTAGAATGGAACCAATGATAAGATTGGTCACACCATCACAGATCCAATGGTAACAAACTGTAAGAGTCAGCTGACCCAGTCATCTATGTAACCAGTGACAAAATGATGTGATGTTCAGCAGACTTGCTGACTCAGAATAAATAAGAACCTGTTTGGAATTATTGGTGCTTGGAGAGGCTTCTGATGTGGCTCAAGTGTTGGAGTAATGAAGTTTCTTTGTTAAAGCTTTTTATTTTAATTTATCTGTTGTAGTAAGTTTTGTTTCATTTTATTGCCTTTCTCTGAAGAGTACCTTCTGCTGGATAAACATGAATAGTGAGGAGGGAGAGATACCTCACTGCCCTTGCTTTTAAGCTCCCTGTCCCTGTACTCCCTGTGGGCCCCATCCCATAAATCCCCTCCGGATTTACACTTCCCTTTGTTTTAGGGTTCTTCAATATCCTGAGACTCTGCAGGGTATTTTCCTTGCTCTAGCTTCCTCTGTGATGCTGCAAAGCACAACAGTGACTGGCCTCTGATTAGCCATAGAGTCTTGCCTTGTCAGAGCTATCTTGAAGTCGGAACTCCGGGGGAGTCCTGCTGCTCGCCTGATTGAACCTTACTGAAAAGAGTAAGAAGTGTCACAACATCAGGTTAAAGTCTAATGGGTTTATTTGGAATCGGGAAATTTCAAAGTGCTGCTCCTTCAGGTGACTCCGAAAGCTCAAAATTCCAAATAAACCCATTGATCTTTAACCTGGTGTTTTGAGACTTCCTACTGTGCCTACTCCAATCCAGCAACTCCATATCATTGCTGAAAAGAGGCAGTGCAGGCCTTTCACCAAGTTCCCAGATGAGGACCCTTCCCGTGCTACAATATGTGTCTTGTCCTTGCGACATGGTAGCCCAGTGGTTAGCAGTGCTGCTTCACAACTCCAGGGACCTGGGTTCGATTCCTGGCTTGAATCACTTTTTCTGTGTGGAGTTTGCACATTCTCCTCTGTCTGTTTGGGTTTCCTCGGCATGCTCCGGTTTCTTCCCACAGCCCAAAAATGTGCGGGTTAGGGTGATTGGCTGTGCTAAAAAAATTGCCTTTAGTATCCTGAGATGTATAGGTTAGAGGGATCAATAGATAAATATGTGGGGATATGGGGGTGGGGCCTGGTTGAGATTGTGGTCGAAGCAGACTCGATGGGCTGAATGGCCTCGTTCTGTACTGTAGAAACTCTAAGTCGTTCTAAGCCAAGGATTCATTCATCACCACATTTGACCAGAGCATGGATTTACATTGAATCTTGCACAGATATGTGCGCGAGAGGATTTAACTAATGGTATTCCAAGAATGAGGATTGAGGTTAGCAGAAATTCTTCTGTGCAATGTGGAAGATGGAACGCACTGTCATGGAAATGTTGAAGCAACATTGAAGGAAGATGCAGGTTTATTGGAAGAGATGAGTGCAGTGGCTCTACTTTGGGAACAGTGAGCTGGTAGCCATCTGGTAGATGTGAGGGGCTGAATGCCTATCCGTGCTGTAAGCAATGGTCTTGTGGCTTATGCAAATGCCTTATTCTCCGTGCGTAGTTAAAACTGCAGTGCGAAGTTATTATCTCGTTCCTTTAATAATGGATCCAATTGACTTTACCACCTTACATTCAGGGAGGAAACCATGGCTATTTTCTCACTTTTGCTGCAGTGGAATAACCTCTTCTGCAAGATGTGGCACGACACAGTGGCTAGCACTGTTGCCTCTCTGCACCAGGGACCCGGATTCGATCCTAGCCATGGGTGACTGTCTGTGTAGAGTCTGTACGTTTTCCCTGTGTCTGTGTGGGTTTCCTCCCACAGTCCAAAGATGTGCAGGTTAAGTGGATTGGTCATGCTAAATTTTCCCTTAGTGTCCCAAGATGTGTAGGTTGTGGGAATTAGCTGGATAAATATGTGGCATTATGCAGATAGGACCTGGGTGGCATTGTTGACGGTACAGACTCAATGAGACAAGTGGCCTCCTTCTGCTCTGTAGGGTTTCTGTCATTCTATTCGATGAGAGGGAAGACATGGTTGAATCCAGTTGTGAACCAGCACCACCCCCTCCTCTTGTCTTGGGATATCTGTGAAAATGTTGTTCGAGTGCGGGACAAATAAGTTTGCTGAGTTCAGGGGAGGAATGATGTGGAAATGCTGGTGTTGGACTGGGAAAAACACAGTAAGAAGCCTCACAACACCAGGTTAAAGTCCAACAGGTTTACTTGGTAACAAACGCCACTAACTTTCGGAGCGCTGCTCCTTCGTTAGGTGAGTGGGGGATCCTGATCACAAACAGAGCATATAAAGGCACACTGTCAGTTTACAGAATACTGATTAGAATGCGAGTCTTTACAGCTAATCAAGTCTTAAAGATACAGACAATATGAGTGAAGGTAGTGGAACTTGGTTCCGCAGCTTCAACTGGGATCTTGAGTTCATGTCACACTATTTGTAATCCCCGTGACTTGCCTGAACTTGCAATATCTCACTTACTGTCCTGTCTGGAGACAATACACATCTCTTTAACTTATGCTTAATGCTACCTCCACTCACATTGTCTGCACTTTTAAGACTTGATTAGATGTAAAGACTCGCATTCTAATCAATATTCTGTAAACCGAGCGTGTGCCTTTTATATGCGCTGTTTGTGATCAGAACTCCCCACTCGTCTGACAAAGGGGTAGAGCTTCAAAAGCTAGTGCTGTTTGCTACCAGATAAACAGGTTGGACTTTAATCTGGTGTTGTGAGACTTCTAACTATGTTCAAGGGAGGAAACCTTCATTTGACCAGCACCTTTAGAGGAGCAGTATTAAAAGAGTATGAGGTAATTTTAAGAAGATTTTCCGTATTTAGAATATCACGGCTGTGTTCCAGAAAAGGTTAAATTTCACCGTGCTTACCGTATTCTGTTGGTTAATCCGTTCATTAAAGGAGCCTGCGACTGGGAGGATCCTGTTGATTGATTGTAAACTTGCACAGCTTGAGAACTTCTTTCTAACTGAGACAAGTGTTTTCAGTCAAGGGGTGAGTATGATAAACTACTTTGAGTGTTTAAAGGCCAGATATGCAATCCCTGATGATGTTGATACAGCAACATACTAGTTGGCCAGGATTTGTTTAGTCTGCCTGTTGAGTGTATTTGCACTGTCTGGGTGCTGTTACAATGGCTTTGGAGCTAGCTGCCGAGGCACTCCAAATGGGGCGTGAGTAACTCCTTCAAAATCAATGAATCCTGAGACATTATCACTCTGTTAAAACCACTTTAACGCAGCGCTCCCAAGACCCTGCAAAAGGGTAAAATTACTGTTACTGGATAATCAGAAGCAACTGATTAAGGTTTGTGGTAAAAGGAGGTGTTTTTGGTGAATGTACAAGAGGGCTTTAAAAATAAAGAAACACTTTTACACAACCTGAACGCCATTAATGAAGAAAGGATCTGGTGGACTACACATCCTGAGGTTAAGAAGTGGGCTCACTTAGTCAGCATTGCAGACGCTTGAAAATGAGGTTGCTTGATTGATAGAGGCGAGTGGTGTGTCTTAGTGGAAACTAGTGAAGTACATCTGGGAGAAAGGAGTCAAAAAATATGTTCGTAGGATATGATGGGCAGCACAGGGGCCCTATTGTGTATTAGCACTGCTGTCTCTCAGTGCCAGCAACCCAGGTTTGATTCCAGCTTGGGTGACTGTTGGGAGTTTGCATGTTCTCTGTGTGGGTTTTCTCCCATAGCCCAAAGGTGGGCAGGTTAGGTGGATTAGCTGTCCTAAATTGCTCCTCAGGACATAATCTTCCCATCCTACCTGCCACGGAAATCATAGTGGTCAGGACACAGACCATATAAAGGTCCGCTGATTTCAGGCGGGACTTTCCGGCATTGGGGCGAGTGAGGCCGGAAAATCCTGCCCTTAGTGTCCAAAGGTGTGTCGGTTAGGTGAATTAGCCATGGTAAATGTGTGGGATTAGGTGGACAGGGCAAGGGAGGACCTGGGAGGGATGCTCTTTCGGAGAGTCAGTGCAGACTCGATGGCCTCTCTCTGCATTGTAAGGATTTTTTGGTTCCATAGGGGAAACTTGTACAAACACCAGTATGGGCCAGTTAGGCACAATGTGCCTTTGTGCTGTAAATTCTGTGTAGAATCACGTAATTGCTCTTCAGTCGAACTGAGGGTTTTGGTGAAGTAACCGGCAGGACCTGGGTCCCATGCATTTGCTCTGGTTATGGGATTGGAATGACAGGAATGTCTCTGAGATTGTTTACCAGGCCCCTGGCACACGAGGTCATTATTTTGAGTGCAAAAGGTTCAGGAGCTGCTGGTTAAAATGGAAAGAAGTACAAATATAAAAGCTTCTTTTAGAGTTGATATGACATAAGCTGTTCTGAAAAGAAAAGAGGGGAAAGGAGATTTATTTAAGTGCCAGCTTATATTTAGTGTATCGCAGTGGTGGACTGAGAGAGCCCCTGTAATGAAAGATTACACCCTTTGCAATCCGACAGTCATCCCCCTTCAGGAATCTGGCGTTTTTATTACGATAAGCACAAAGGACTCTGGAAAAACTCACCAAGCCTGCCAGCATCTATTGTAGACCTGCTGAGTATTTCCAGCATCCTCTGTTGTTGTTTCAGGTTCCAGCATCTGCAGTATTTTGCTTATTTTGGCACTTTTATTCATTTACTTAGCCCTGGTTTTAGAAAGTCTATCCATCAGTGATCTTAAAGAATTTACTCTTTCTTTTCCCTGTTAATTTTTTTAAATGTATGTCACTTGAGGACAAAGGCAACATACGAACGTAGGTGAACATTTAGCCCCTCAAGTCTGCTTACCACTTAGTAGGATCATGGCTGATCAGATTGTGGTGTCAACTTCATTTTCCTACCCCTGATACCCTTTGACTCTCTTGTCAATAAAGAATCTGTCCAACTCAGCCCAAAATATATTCAAGTTTAAATTTATTTATTCATGACAAGTAGGCTTACATTAACGCTGCAATGAAGTTAGTGTGAACATCCCCTTGTCACCATACTTTGGTGCCCATTCAGGTACACCTGAGGTAGAATTGAGCATGGCCAATGCACCTAACCAGCACGTCTTGCAGACTGTAGGAGGAAACCAAAATGTGCTCTTAGGCTGATTGACAGAACAAATTCTCCCTAAATTGTCTCAGATTTGGTTCTAATGCATAGATGTATAAACATAGATAGGGATAGAAGTGGGAACACCGAGGTGGCGGCACGGGCTCGTTGGACCAAAGGGCCTGTTTCCTATGCTGTTTTGTTCTTTGTTCTTTGAAATCAGGGCACACGGAGGAAAGCCACACAGATACAGGGAGAAATGTGTAGACTCCACACGGTGATCCAAGCTGGGAATCAAACTTGGGTCCCTAGAGGTATGAAGCAATAGTGCTAACCACTGTGTTGCCATGACGTCACAAGGTCTCATCTGGAGTAATGTGTCCAGTTTTGAATATGAAGACATTGGGGAGAATACAGAGGAGAATCACAAAAATGATTCCAGGGACGAAGAATTGGAGCTGTGAGGATAAATCGGAGGGGTTGGGAATGTTTTTCCTTGGAGAAAAGACTGAGAGATACTTGAAAGAAGTACTCAAGATCCTGAGGGTGTATGGACCGGATAAATAGTAAGGAACTGTTCCTACTCCAGAGTATCAAGAATTAGAGTTTACGGAGTCAAAATAATGGGCAAAATGATGTGAGGAGAAATATTTTCAGCCAGAGGATGGTTGGCTCGCACTTTCTGAGAGGGTGGTGGAGATAGGTTCAATCAAAGTTTTCAAAAGGGAATTGGATTGATATCTGAAAACAAATAAAGCACAGTTTTCATGGTTTAGTTCATGCGACTGCGGTTGGGTAGAATGACCTTTCAGCAGGCCGGTGCTGACTTGATGGGTCAAATGTTCTCCTGCATTGTAAGGATTCTGTAATCTCCAAAAATACAAGTTAGATGTAGTGCTAATTGCCATGTTCCAATCATTTCCCAACGTGGAACATTTTTTAGATAGAGGCTTTCCTACTTCTTGCGACCCAGTGCTTCACCTGAAGGTAATCCACTATCAAGACCTTGTATTCAGGGAGACCTTCTTCTCCTGTTCTCTATATTCACATCTGGTTGTGGTGTGGAGTTTCTTTGCAGATGGGAGCCCTGCAATTCTTCTGATCTGGCTGGGGGTGCTAGGGACTGTCACAAAATTATTTAAACTGTACGGCCACTCTTCCCAAAGGAATTAGCATACTGTCTACAGTGTCCACACTGAGTGACACGGCAGCACAGTGGTTAGCACTAACACAATTCCAGGGACTCAGGTTTGATTCCTGACTTGGGTCTGTGCGGAGTTTGCACATTCTCCTCGTGTCTGCATGGATTTCCTCCAGGTGCTCTGGTTTCCCCCCATGGTCCGAAAAATGTGCTAGTTAGGTACGTTGGCCATGCTAAATTCTCCCCCAGTGTGCCTGAACAGGTGCCAGAATGTAGCGACTAGAGGATTTTCACAGTAACTTCCTTGCAGTGTTAATGTGGACCTAATTGTGACATTAATAAATAAACTTTAAACACCATTTTCTTCATATCCCAAGTGAGTGGAAAGATCATGTGACAACTATACACTGAGCTCTGAGTTAATGTGCTCTTCTCTGAAGCCAAATAAGAGGATATGAGTTTGCTCAGATTGATATTAGATGTGAGATTTACATTAATGAGCAAGGAACTGGCGGCCTAGCCTTACTACTTTCTCTTGTGTGTTTTTGTGATTCTGTTGAACTTAATTTATGTGATCTTCAATAGTTTCTCAATCCCAGAAGCACAGCCATGACTAAAATGTTGGCAGTTAAATACTATTGATATTTCCAATCTCTGAAGCAGGAAAGAATGAGGCAAAATATGTGCCAAAAATTGCAGGAAGGAGGGAAAGCTCTTGCTCTTCCTCACCCTCCCTGTTTCCACCTTGTTTGTACCATGATCTATTCAGCCCTGTTTTTTTTTTTTTGCAGGCCCGTGTTGAGGAACTGGAAGAGGAGCTGGAGGCCGAACGAGCCATGAGAGCAAAGGTAGGTGATGGCATGGATTTCACAGACCTCTTACATTTGAAGCAATAAGTTGATGTCCCTTCAATCGGTGGGTGATAACTGATATTCACTTCCCTGGAAACCAAACTTCCATTAATGATATTTATGCAGCAGTAGAATCTCTTGCTGGAATTGATGTCATGTGAAATCAGAAATATTTTTGGTCACATTAGAAAACCCTTGCCCAGTGTCCCATTGAGAGAATTGAACTGTTTGGTATAGCACTGGACCATACTGATCCAAAAGGACCCAATCCATCATCAGTTTGCTCTTTGGTCAGCTGAAGGTAGTAGAGGGAAATGCTATGACTGGCATCAGCAGAGAAGAATTAAATCTATATTTTTTCTGCTAATGCAAGTTTGTCTCTATGGTCTTGCCATTTTATTTCTCCATTCAGCTACTTAACCAATTCTCTTCTGAAAGCCACAGTAGAAGCTGCCTCCACTACAATCTTGGGCTGTGCATTCCAGACCTCAACCACTCTCTGAGGAAATTAAATTTTTCCTCATACCCTTGTTGATTCTTTTGCCAAGCAACTGGCCCTCTGGCGACTTTCCAGCCAATGGGAAAAATTTCTCTGTTCCCCACAGCATTGAGGTGCTTGTGATTTTGAACACCTGTACCCAATCTCCCCTCAACCTTCTTTTCCCCAACGGGAGTAGCACCAGCCTCTTAAAATTAAAAGTTTAATTATTAGTCACAAGTAAGGCTTGTATTAACACTGCAATGAAGTTACTGTGAAATTCCCCTAGTCTCCACATTCCGGCGCCTGTGCAGGTCAATGTACCTAACCAGCATGTCTTTCAGAATATGGAAGGAAACCGGAGCACCCAGAAGAAACCCTTGTAGACACTGGGGGAATGTGCAAACTCCACACAGACAGTGACCCAAGCCAGGAATCGAACCGTGCCCCTGACACTGTGAAGCAGCAGTGCTAATCACTGTGCTACCATGCCACCTTCAATCTATCCAAGCAATTGAAGTTCTTCATCCCTGGCACTGTTCTAAATTAATTAATTTACCTCTGAATGAGAGGTTGGAGCTTTGATTCCCACTGCAAAGATTTGAACATGCAATCCAGATTAATACCAGTGCACCACTGAAGGAATATTGCACAGTTGACAGTGCTGTCCTGTGGAATAGATCTTCTGTCTGCCCTGGCTATAAAAGATCTGAGGCAGTATTCAAATAAAACATGCCCGTTCTCTCCGATTTCTTGGCTAACACTTAATTGACAGCACAAAACTAGATTATGGTCTTCACCTCATTGTCATTTAGGGGCCTTGCTATTTGGAAATTGGCTGCAACTTTTCTAAACATCACAAAAAGCGAGAACTCATCGAAAATAGTTGGCTGCAAAATGCTTTGGGACATCCTAAGGTTGTGAAAGGCAGATAAGTGGAAATGTTTTTCTTTCTATTATGGCAGGGATAGCTGTTAAGTTGTTACATACCTTGTGTTGTTGTTCTAACCTGAATGACTGTGATTGGAAGATTTTCCATGCCCCTGAGCCACACTTGCATGCACATGAGGAAAAATGAAAGCAACAATTTGTTTTGCAAGAGGTGATCATTATTTCACTGCATTAGAAAAATTGACTACATTTTAAAAGTACATAACTGGCTCTGAAATGCTTTGGGACATCCTGAGGTTGTGAAACATGCAGTATAAATAGCAGTTCTTTCTTTAACAACATTTCAGTAGCTAAGACCAGTTTCTAGCCTCTGGCAACCGCTCTGTTCAACTGCGCCCAGCCAAATTTGGCAGTCCAAAATGTAAGCTGTTTAAAGATATGTTTTTACAGTTGGAAATGCTTTCACTGGAAGCGTTTATACGTTGTCCCCAAAAGTTCCACTGTTGGGATTTCTTGCTGTTTAGGTGGTATTTAGAACAGAAGTGAGGTAGTGAAAGCAGTCACTTGGGCTGACTCGCATTCAATGTCATCTTTGGGGCAAAGTCAGTGCAGGTGAATGTTATGACGTAGAAGTGAGTTTTCCCTTTGCACGATTTTGGAATCCCCCACAAAGCGATACCTCGCCTTGTAATCTTATGCGAAGTGATAGGAAAACTACTGGTTTTAGTAAATTAAAGCAGAATCTGACACTGTCTATCACGAACAATAACAGGTCTTTATTTTTAAACTGGTGACAACCTTATTAAGACATTTAACAAACTGAATAAAATCCCAATAGAAAGCTGTTTGAAAAAGCCAAGACTCATTCAAGAATAATAAATCCTTCTCGAATAGAATCACTCTCAAATAATATAATGCCAGGCATTTGTAGGAAGTATGAACTTTCTTTGGATGCTTCTGTATGGAATGCTTTCTGAGTTAGTATCTCTTTTTCTTTAGATGGCTACTTTCTGAATATGTGTATTAAACTGCAGGATTCCGGCTAAAGAGGTGGCAAGCTTACTCAAACCATTGTTCCTCTTGTCTGGGTTTATATACCTGAAATTAACTCTCAGTATTTCTGCGATCTGAGTGGCTTGAAGCTGTCAACAACACTCTCACATTTGAATTCCATTCATCCTATGCCTCTGCGTGCTTACTGTAAACTCATTGGTTCAATTCAAAAGCCTGTTTTGCTATGTTGGAATAGTGACTTCTAGGCTTTAATAGAATGTTGCAAAGATCAGCATCTGCAGCCTGCATTCTACAATTTAAACAACTCAGCATCAAACCCAAAACAGTTTTTTTTTCCTCAGGCACTGACACTATCAACTTTTAAAGAGACACTGCTGTATGATTTCTTTTGGTTTCAGCATTTCTTTTCAGTATTTACACTTGTCAAAAAGGGCGGGATGATGGCATGGTGGTTAGCATGGCTGCCTCATAGTGCCAGAGACCAGGATTCAATTCCTGCCTTGGGTCAGTGTATGAGTGCAGTTTGTACCTTCTCTCCGTGTCTGCGTGGGTTTCCTATGGGTTTCCCTACACCACACGCATGCAGTGGTTCAAGAAGGCAACTCAACACCACCTTCTCAAGAACAGTTAATGATGAGCAATCCCTGCGATGCCTGTATCTCATGACTCATAGAATTGCAAGATTTCCTACAGTGCAGAAGAAAACCATTCAGCCCATCAAGTCTGCACTGACTCTGTGACAAGGCATCTCACCCAAGCTGCCCTATCCCCTTAATCCCACATAGGGGATTTTCACAGTAACTTCATTGCAGTGTTAATGTAAGCCTACTTGTGCCACTAATAATCTCCTTAACCGACACAGCATTGGACTTTAAAGGGCAATTTAGCATGGCCAATGTGCCTAACCCATGCATTTTTGGACAATGGGAGGAAACCAGAGCACCTGGAGGAAACCCATGTAGATACGGTGAGAATGTGCAAACTGCACACTGTCACCCAAAAACGGAATAAACCCGGGTTCCTGGTACTGTGAGACAGCAGAGCTAACCATCTGTATGAATTTAAAAAATCTGCTGATGCTTAATGTGGAGAGATTACTTTTACATATCAGGAGTGAGAAGAATTTTATTCCAAATGCATAACGTTATGGCCCAGGAACTGTCCCAAGTAACCTGTGTCGGTGTCAGTGCTCCACACAAGCCTCCTTCCAACCATCTTAATCTAATTGTGACAGTGCACCTTTCCACTTCTTTCTCTCTCCTGCATTTATTCTCCCTCATAAAATACTGCTGAAAATAAGTGAGTACTCATTAAAGGCAATTCGAACATGACACGTGCATTTAGCTATCAAAACATCTCAAAGTACTCCACAAGTGAATTCATTTGGCGGTACATTAACTGTTATGAAAGCAAGATAGCAACATCTAACAAGCCATGAAGTAAATTTACAGTTAGAGAATTCACAAGGTAGTCACTGAATTCCATTGTCTGGTTTTGGAGGGGATTTGCAGCTGTCACAATCGAGATTTGATTTCTGTGCACTTGTTAAATTGCGAAGGTTCGTTTGATTCGAGATTTAGCCTAACCTGGGAACAATTTGTGGTATGTTTTATGTAGCTGGAGTAGCTCCCACTGCAAGGAGTCCCAGAATATGGTAAGGCTGCTAGCGTTGCAGGTTTGCTTCATTTGCAATATTGGGCTGGATCCAGTGCATAAGCAGGAATGGAACTGCGGTGCATGCTGGAGATTTGGACACATGGAATTGTTCAAAACCTACGTTTAATTATTTAAAATGGGTGGCAGTATGATTAGCCTCACAGCACCAGGGACCTGGGTTTAATATTCGGCTTGCGTCACTGTCTGTGCAGAGTCTGCACATTCTCCCCGTGTCTGTGTGGGTTTTTTCCGGGTGCTCCATTATTCTCCCCCCCCCCCCCGCAGTCCACAAAACGTGCTGGTTAGGTGCGTTGGCTATGCTAAATTGTCCCTCAGTGTACCCAAATAGACACCGGAGTATGGCAACTAGGGGATTTTCACTGCAACTTCATTGCAGTGTTAATGTAAATCTACTTGTGACAATACTAAATAAACTTTAAAACTTAATAACTTAATGATCTGATGTACAGTTGTTCTGAAGCCCCTTTAGTGACCTGAACATTCTGGCCACAGACCTTCCCAAATGCTGGTGGCAGGAGGATTTGCAGTTGTCAGACCTGTGATTTTTGCATTGCTTACATGTATTCCAGACCCGAAAATGGAGCTTGTTTTAATCACCTGGCCTAACCACAAGTTGTGCTGTGTCCAGTGAGATGGACAGATCATGTCTTGGGCCAATGAAGCCTTGTGGTTTCTGTAGTGACGGAACCACTGGAGAAAGATTGAACTATTGAAAAAGGTTAGACCCATGCCCATTGGAGTTTAGGAGAGTGGAAGGTGATCTTATTGAAACATCTAAGCTACAGAGGGGACTTGATAGCGTGGAAACCTGGAGAATATTTCCTCTTGTGGCGGTGACTAAAACTAGAGGGCACAATTTAGAAATAAGAGGTCTTCCCTCCAGCTCAATTGACTGGACGGCTGGTTAGTGATGTCAAAGCGGTGTCAAAAATGTGGGTTCAATTCCCATACCGGCTGAGGTTATTCATGACAACCTTGACCATCACCTGAGGTGTGATGATCCTCAAGGTTTAATCACCACCAAACAACTTTACCCCTCAAAGGGGAGAGCATCTTTTGGTCACTTGGGACTATGGCAACTTTGGAGTGGCACTGTGGGTTAGCACTGCTGCCTCACAGCAGCAGGGACCTGGATTCAATTCTAGCCTAAGGTGATTGTATGGAGTTGGCATGGGTTTCCTCCCACAATCCAGGTTAGGTGGATTGGCCATGCAAAATTGCCCTTTAATGTCCAAAGATGTGTAGGTTAAAGGAGAAGAGTGACATAACTAAGTGGGATGACGGTGATCAGGTGGGGGAGAGATCCTGGGTGAGAAACTCTGTCAGAGGATCAGTACCAACTCAATGGGCCAAAGGGCCTCCTTCTGCACAGCAGGGATTCTATGATCTTATTGAATGGTGGAGCAGGCTGGAAGGGCTGAATGGTCTACTCTTGTTCCTATGTTTTAACAGTAATGCTTAATATAACTGTTGTGGATGTTGCTGAATGTGCATAATGAATTCTTTTGAACCATGACTGGTTGAGCTGTTGCAGTAGTTTATGGAAAAGCAGGAATTGTGAATCTTAATTTCATTTCTAGACTCAACAATGTTGGCTATCTGCTTCGAGGGACAAAAAAATAGATTAATCTCCAAAAGATATTGTTAGATGTGAAATTCAAGCAGGTTGAAGTTGATTCATTCTTAGCAGGCCAAATGGTGCTTGATCCATTCCTGTATGTGGGGTTAATTAGAATAGAATTCCTCATTATCTCATCTGGTTCCTTTGCCTTTGATTTCTGGCGGGTAGCATCTCCAGCACATTCCATGGTTTAATTACAACAATCGATCAGAGCCTCTGACAGAACTGGCCTCTGAAGAAGGTTGGGCACAGACAGGAAATATTTATCACCTAATGCGCGACTTGAAATGGTTTCCCCGGGCCAGCTGTACCCTGGGGCTCGAATCAAGGCCTCTTTCATGTTGTTCAATTTTGTTATCTTCATTAATCTGCTGTCGGGCTGCTGAGGTGCCAAACACAGCGCTGGACAGGAGAAAAGCCATCCATCATACGTTTTGTTACAGTTCTAACAGGTGTTTGCCGAAGAGGTGGAATTTCTATTACTCTTCCTTAATATTACTGGAAATTTATGATCCTTTTAAGCAATAAATTACGTTCCTGTAAGGCCTTCATTTTCAAAGCAGCGTTTCATCCAACCGTTTCCTCTTCCAGTGGGAGATACTAGGCATAGTGTTACCAGCTTATTGCCAAATCTGAAGCTGAGCAGTTCTGCCAATATGCATTTGGACTGACTGAATTATAGTTTAGAGCCAACCTGAATGTATTCCAAATGATATTACAAAGTGCCTGAAAGCTGTAAATTTATTTTATTGTGCCAAGAGTGGATGGATGCAAAATGTATATTCATAGAATCCAACAGTGCAGAAAGAGGCCATTCGGACCATCTGCATTGACCACAATCCCACCTGGTCTCTATCCCCATAACCCCATGCTTTTATCCTACTAATCCCTTTGATACTAAAGACCAATTTAGCCTGGCCACCTAATGTGCATATCTTTGGACTGTGGGAAGAAACCAAAGTACCTGGATAAAGCCCGTGCAGAGATGGGGAGAATGTGCAAACTCCACACAGACAGTGATCCAAATCAGGAATTGACACCGGTTCCCTGGCACTATGAGGCAGTAATGCTAGCCACTGTGACACCCTGCTGCCCATTGCATATAATCAATTGATAGTTTCAAGAAGACTGGTTGCCCGAATCTTTCAAGAGAATTAAAAATGTGTAAGAAGATGGTCATATCTCAGAACCAAAACAAAAGTAGGGGAGAATTCTCTAGGATTGTCTTTAAATTGGCACATATACACGATGGGTCGTGAGAGGGCTGCTCTTGGATTTTTTTTTCGAGAGTATCCTAGTGCTTCACGTCATCAGTGTACGCTTGACGTAGACTGTTTGATGGGCAACACGACAGCTCAGTGACTATCACTGTGCCTGTGCAGATACGTGGATTTGGGCCTGTGTCTGTGGGAGTTTGAGCATCCACCCACGTGCTTGCGTGGGTTTTCTCCGGGTGCTCTGGTTTCCTCCCACGTCCCAAAGATGTGCTCTTAGGCTGATTGGCAGAACAAATTCTCCCTAAATTGTATCAAATTTGGTTTCAATGCATAGATCTATAAACATAGAAGGGATCACGGGTAGAAGTGGGAATATCGAGGTGGCGATATGGGCTCGTTGGGCCGAAGGGCCTGTTTCCTGTGCTGTTTTGTTCTTTGGGTTTCATTTCTCTTTCCTGAAGTTAGCACTACAAGCCGTTTGTGATAAGGGCACTGTGCACAATTGCATCACCTAATAAGTTGAGCATCACTGAACCCAGTCACATTGTTTTGTCTTCATATCATTAAGACTCATTATTATAGCAATATTCATATCCATCAGAGCTAAAAGAGCTCACAAACAGTCTACATTGAACCCTGCTTCCTATCTGTTTAAAAATATATTGACTCAGTGGACCAAAAACATAGTTGCCACATGATGTGCAGGTGGGCTACAGTTCTGGGAACTTTCAACAATTATTACAGGACTAAGCTCAAGCCTCATGCTTGTGGCATGTCACACCTATCATTGTGTGGAGTCATTGGAATCAAGGAAACAAGAGAGTGGGAACAGGTCAGAATCATCAGCCTGCACCAATAACAAAGTAAGATCTGTGGAGGTACTAATAGCCACCATTAAGCTACTGTGGTGAATAATGGAGGTTGACAGGAGACAGAGGGATATCCTTATCAAAGAATAGCAGAAGTTGATTCCAGCAAGGAAAAGTAATGAAATAGGCCACTTTGTGCTCCAGAAACTATGGTACTCCATCTAAATAAAAATTAAGGGAGCATGTTTCTCATCGTCATGCAGAGGGGTGGGGCCTCAATATGTCCACAAAGCCTGACTGCACTGAGATTGGGATGCTATGTTTAAATGGCATCCCAATTATAATAAAAAATAACTCATCCCCACCCCCTGAGTCCAGCACAGAGGTCTCAAGGACTCCATTCTCCACCCCAGATCTGAGTCAGCACTTCTCTCCTCACCCACTCACTGATTGTCGGCCATTCCCCCCCAAACCACTGGCACCTCTTCACCCTTCCTCCTAACTATCAGCCCCTTCCCCCACCAATCGCCAGCCCCGGCCCTCACCTTGGGGACTCACTAATTACATGCAAAGTATGTCATGCATGTTTAAATAGGCTTGGTCTGTGTGCAAAGGCAATTTCAGTGTCAAATCAGTGCCAGTAAAATGGCAAGAACCGGGGCATGATCCTCTCATGACATCTTACCAGCAGGATAAGCCAACAAGATTACGTCCCTTGTGTAAAATGCATTGAAATGTTGGAATTATGTGTAGAAATGTTCCACAAATAAACCTTTTAGCGGTTTGGTTGATAGATAAATATTTATCAGGACATCAGAGGTAACTCCTCTCACACTTTGAATGAGGCTCCTGCATCTACCTGAGATATATGCAACAAGACCTGGACAATATTCACACTTGGGCTGCTAAGTGGCAAGTAACATTCATTCCACACAAATGCCAGGCAATGGTCATCTCCTAACAAGACAGAATCTAATCATTTCTCCTTGACTTTCAATGGCATTCTAATCGCCGCTATCAACATCCTGAGGCTACCATTGACCAGAAAATGAACTGGAGCAATCATATGAATAACATGGCGTCAAGAGTAGGTAAAAGTCTGGGAATTTTGCAGTGAATAGCTCATCTCTTGACCCCCCCCCTCCCAAAGACTGTCCACTATTTGCGGCGTACATGTCAGAATAGTGATGTAATTCTCTTTACTTGCCTGGATGACTGCAGCTCCATTCACACTCAAGAAGCTCATCACAATCCAGGATTAGACAATCATTGATTGGCATCCCAGCCCTCACCTTAAACATTCACTCCCTTCACCATCAACGTATAGTGGCAGCAGCTCGTACCATCTACGGGATGCACAGAGGAAATTTACCAATGTTGCCTTAAAGCACGTTCCAAACCCACGACCACTGTTGTCTAGAAGAAGAGCAGAAGATACATGGGGACACCACCATCTGCAATTTCCCCTTCAAACCACACACCATCCTGACTTGGAAATATATCCTTCCTTGTTGCTGGGTCAAAATCTTGAAACTCTCTCCCACAGCACAATGAGTTTACCTATACCACATGCCAGCAGTTCAAGAATACAGCGCTCTACCACTTCTCGATTAGGAATGGGCAACATATGCTGGCCTCGCCAGCAATGCCCCATCCAGTGATGGAATAAATTTAGGACTGTTTTGAATTTATATTCCATCCCTGTCTTTGGTTATGGGGTTAACTTGAATAACTTTAAACACTGAAGAAGTGGATGTTGTCCCATTGTGGTCTTTAAAATAGAATAGAATCCCTACAGTGTAGAAAGAGGCCATTTGGCCCATCGAGTCCATACTGACCATAATTCTATTCCCGTAGCTCCACGGAATAGCAGGATAGTGCTAATCCCCTGACACTAGGTCAATTTATCATGGCTAATCATTGCAGATCATTGGAGTGTGGGAGGAAACTGAAGCATCAGAGGAAATCCATGCAGACATGGGGAGAATGTGCAGACTCCCCACAGCGTAGCTGGAATTGAACCCGAGTTACTGGTGTTGGGCAGCAGTGCTAGCCTGCAAAAAATTATTTGATGGAGTAAGTAAGGAGAAGCTATTTCCTCTTCTGGCGAGGTTTGGAACCAGAGCTATGAGCTTTAACATAGAGTTCAGGTGTGGTGTCAGGCAGCTTGTTAATAGAAAGAGGAGTGAAAACCTGGGCTGCATTCTGCCAAAAATTCTCTGAGGCTGGGGATCAATGAAACATTTCAAAATTAATACTGATAAATTTTTGCTAAACTAGGTCAGTAAGGATCACAGGCATTAAGATACAGATTAATCACGATCACATTGAATTTTATTGTAGGGATGAACCAAGTCAATAAACGTAGGAACAGAGATGGACTATGAAAAGATGGAAATCACAAAATAGATTGAGATGTTGTGGCCGCGTTTGCACTGCCAAAATCTTGCAGTATTTTCCAAGAAGCCCATGTGTAGCCATCCCTTCTTTGCTCCAATTTATGGCCTTAAAAGTTTTCTGTGGTACTCTTAGTGACACATCTGGGAGTATATGTCAAAATAATTTGTGCCTGCAGGAAACAAGTACCTGAAATTGAGCAGACTGCCATTAGCTGATTGACAGTGCCATATTTTATTTGCAACAAGAAAGGTGAGACTACTTCTGACAGGGTCAGGCGTCACACAACATGAGAAGTGTCTTCCACCTTGTGTGGCTTCCAGCAAGGACTGACAGATGTTTATAAACATGTTAAGTGGCACCAAGCACTACTGCTCACATCTCAACACACAGAGGAATCTGTTTGTTTGGGCCTTTTTCCAGATCTGACCTGGATCCCAGGGATACCACAGTTGTTCCTTCTCCTACATGAGACATGGTTAGGAGAAACCGATCAGTAAAATGTGAAGTCTATTGTGTGGAGAAAAAAAGAAAGGTGTTATCATCAGAACTAATTAAATTAAAGCGTATTCACAGACTGAATTTTCCCATTCTGCCATCAATCAATCTTTAGTGAAGGTTTATTTATTCATCACAAATAAGTTTACATTAACGCTGCAATGAAGTTGCTATAAAAATCCTCTAGTTGTCACACTCTGGTACCTGTTCGGGTGCACTGAGAGAATTTAGCATGTCCAATGCACCTAACTAGCACATCTTTTGGACTGGAAGGAAACATGAGCATCCGGAGGGAACTCGCGCAGGCGTGGGGAGAATGTGCAAACTCCGCACAGACAGTGACTCAAGCCGGGAATCGAACCCAAGCTCCTGGTGCTGTGAGGCCGCAGTGCTAATCACTGTGCCACTGTGCAGGTGATGCTTTAAGTGTTGGTTTTGCAACTGGGTGTTAATCTGTACAGGCATGGTCATGCTTCTTGTCTGAATATGCAATGCTCTCAGGATGAGCCTGGGGAGATGATTTGAACCACGGATGATCGTGTCAAACTGGGTAAAAGTGAGTCACTTAACATGATTGCAAAAGATCAAAATTTAACCAGGTGCATAAGACACCTGCTTATCTGATTGATGAGGCAAGTTAGTGGGGGCATAAAATTGGATTTGAATGGGCAGGCAAAACAGGAGATAGAGAAGGGGCAAAAGCAGAAAATGCTGGAAAATCTCAGCAGGTCTGATAGTGTTGGTGGAGAGAGAATAGAGACAATGTTTCAAAACAGAATGACCCTTTGTCAGAGTGTAACATTTCCCCCTAATTTTATTTTCTATAACGTCAGTATAAAACAAGATTGGGAGGGGGTGCAGGGTGAGGATGGTGTGGTAAAATAGGTTTCACATTCTCGAGAGCCAGTTTTACACTCACTGTCTCTCTTAATCAACAGCATTCCACTATACAAATATGGTCAGGTTCCAGAAACATGCACTTAAACGTATGGAGTGAACTAAGGAAGGTGATTTTATTAATGGCATAGAAATATAAGCATAGGGTGCTTGTCTGAGCTATTTGGCTTAAGGGCTTCTCTAGGTAAGTGAAGCCCAAATCAGCTAGAGACAAACTTTCCAGTGTGAGCATTTAAATAGGAAAAATATATCTGCAACTCAGTCTCCTGTAGCATGAATAATTTCTTGGCCTCCCTGTCTCGGGAGAATGTGTTTAATTTGATTTGATGTATTATTGTTACATATATTGCTTTACGTATGTATCTGATTTGATTTTTTTCCTCTCATTTGGCATCAGTTGCCTGACATGCAATTTGAGGAATGTACACTGTACCCCGTAATAAGCATTGGACATTTTCAGTTATCATAAAAACTCGCATCAGAAAGAAACAATTTGCAATTATATAATATCTTTCACAACCTCAGGTTGACCCAAAGAAAGGGAAATGTTGCTTTCGTGGTTAGTCACTGTTTAGTTACACCTGTTGCTCCTGTGCAGTTATTGATCCTTGGGCTAGGGTTGCTGTGTTATTTTAATCCCTTTCTCTTCAGAACGGGACGTTCATTCACTGCAGAGTGCTCTGTGGTGCCCCTTCCCATCCCAGTCCACATTGTTGTCATCTTTTGCACACCTGACCAATGAGTGTTGGCAGGTTGCCCAACTCTTGGATGACATCAAAATGGATCCTGCACCTTCCAGTGTGGATGACTGGTCAAAAATTGGGGCTAAAACAAAAGGCAAGATTTTTTCTTCTTGCCCCTTCATTTCACCCTAAATACCATCTTGGGAGAACCACGACCAACTTTGTCCAGATGATGATTGATCCTGACACTTCACTGCTCTGTTAGGTTTAGCGTCTCACCTTGTGATACCCCAATTCACTGAGCAGTCTGGGAATCTGATTAGTTCTATTTGATTGTAACCAATTAAAGAAATCCTATTTTTGACAAGAACATGATGTTCAGTCAAGGAAAACTACAGTTTGAAGAATGCATGAATAGGCAGCTCAAGGCAGTTGTTGCCTCAGGATTTGGCTTAACATGTATTTTTTTTTCTTGCTGAAAATGGTTAAGCAGTCTAGTTAATTCCTTTCCTCTAAGATTTATTTCAAAAAATATATATGTTTAGTGAATTAGCCAGAGGGAACTTCAGGAAGTCATCTATTTCTGTAATTACTAACCCAGCAGCAACCCATCATTCATCTTATAATTGTAGTATAAGGTGTTAGCTAGTGTCTGATTATGACTTGGGAGGTAAGTTTCCAAGTGCTCATTGGC
This sequence comes from Sphyrna mokarran, assembly GCA_024679065.1. Lineage (NCBI taxonomy): Eukaryota > Metazoa > Chordata > Chondrichthyes > Carcharhiniformes > Carcharhinidae > Sphyrna > Sphyrna mokarran. The sequence continues at coordinate 42,439,685 of JAGIQG010000021.1, read as the reverse complement.
AGCTAGGAATCTTAAGATTATTTCCTTCTCTCCTACCTGCCTAAGTACATCGGATGACTACGATGCTCATTGTCTTCCATTTTCTAATATGTACATTTTGGAATGGTGCTAAGACCTACTAGGAAGTTTTCATCAAACAGTTTATTTAAGAACACATTTAAAATATAATAAAAAGAATTAGCATAGTTTTTACCAATTACAAGAATTAAATATGATGCATTATAAACCTTAGCAGTTAGCCAGCTAATTTTGTTGTTCCAACTTAAACACCATGCCACCATTCCCCAGACTTGGCACAAAAACAAGTATGCAGACATAGCTGGTGGATTGCCAACTATTTTACACCTGCGGTGAATTGGTCCTTTGAATGTTGGATTAAATCTCTGAAGTTTCCCAATCCCAGAACTTTCAGCAAGCCACTGGAGAGAGAGACAGAGACACTGCTTTCTTCCACCAGCTTCTAGCAGCAACTGTGAACTGGAACTAACTTGGAATGTTGTTACAAAAAAAAAAGCTGTCTCTAAGCATAGAATATAGAACATTATAGCACTGTACAGGTCCTTCGGCCCTCTGTTGCGCCGACCAATGGAACCAATTTTATGACCTTCTATCCTAAGCTATTCCAGTGCTATCCATATGCCTATTCACTGACCATTTGAACATCCTTAAACTTGACGAGTCCACAACTGCTGCAGGCACGGCATTCCACGCCCTTACTATCTTCTGAGTAAAGAACCCACCTCTAGCATCTGTCCTATAACTACCACCCCTTAATTTGAAGCTATGTCCCCTCGTGTTATCCATCTCCATCTGAGGAAAAAGGCTCTCACTATCCACCCTATCTAACCCTCTGATCATCTTATATGTCTCAATTAAGTCACCTCTTAGCCTTCTCTCTCATGAAAATAACTTCAAGACCTTTAGCCTTTCCATCATACCAGGCAACATCCTGGTAAACCACCTCTGTACCCTTTCCAATGCCTCCACATCTTTCTTATAATGTGGCGACTGAAACTGTACACGATACTCCAAGTGCGGCCGCACCAGATTTTTGTACAGTTGCAACATGACATCTCGGCTCTGAAATTCAATCCCTCTACCAATAAATGCTAACACACTATACGCCTTCTTAACAACCTTATCAACTTGAGTACCAACTTTCAGAAATGAAATCATTATCAATCACCCTCAAATCAAGATCCACTCAGCAATCATAAGGAACCATTAAACCCTAGAACACTGCATTAGTTCAGATTAAAATCAGCATGATATCAATTATACTGCTCCGGTAACAATAAAAAACACCAGCGACAGACAAAACAGTGCAGATGAAACATCCTGCAGAGAAACAGGATTAAAATATTTTTATTAAAGGCACAATAAATGGTAATATTCGTCTCTGTCACTGGATGATTGGGAGCCTGACGATTGAAGCTTATACATCAGGAGTGAGAGAGATGAGGGACTGGGATATTGGGTGTCAGGACAGAAGAGGCCAGAATCAGAGTGATGTCAGGGATTGGGAGATCAGACTTTAGAAGCTGGGGGAACTGCCACCAAATTGAGGTCATGGATCAGGAACCAGGAAACTGAGAGCAATGAAATCAGAGGTAATGGATTAGGAGTGATAGAAACCAGATGGTAGCAAATTGAGAGATCTTGGGTTGGGAGCAGAGATGTTGGGAAGCATAGAGTCGAGCAGGTCACCTTGGTAGAGGAAGCCATTGTCATTAGTTCTTTTATTGTGGAGTCAGAATTCCTAACTTTGGGGTGGTGTTTTTTAATGGTCTCTTTAAAGAAGCCTGGTTTGCCTTTTGCATGCTTAAGAAAACTGTAGTGTGTGCTGCAGAAATTCAGCAACCAGACTGGCAAAGAGAGTGAAAAGAGATATTAGCTCCTATATTTGATTAAGGCTAGTCTAATGCCAATTTTGGATGATTAAATGTCCACATAACCAGTGAGGAACCCTGATGGATCACAATGCATGCATGCATACATACATACATACACACATCCACTGGATGTGCCCAATGCTATGAATATACTTCAGATATCGAAGTAATAATCAGTGCATTTTCTAACTGTTCAAAGTGGACATGAAGTAAAAGGCAAATCATGTGATTATAGGTTATATTTATAAAATGCCTCTTTTGTATCAATCATGTAACTCAGGGGACTTTTCCACTGTTTCCAATATCCTGGTGTTCAATGACTGGTGAGTCATAGGCAGTGGCTGTTTCCTCACTGTACCTTTGTAAGCTTCAGATGTTAGTGTGTCCCCCTGCATATCGTCTGTACCTTGGAATGCACCAGTCTGCAATACTAAGGCGTCGACAGGCAGTGTCTTTGCACTGGGCAGGTGAAAAAGTGTCTTTCACTGAGTTGATGGGGATGTCCTGGGAACAGCTCGTCGAGCCCTGCTTTGCAAAGGCATATTCCATGTGCTTGAGTGATGCTCTCTTCTCCACGGCAACTGGCTTGAGAGTAGGTTGGGGAAAAGGGTGAGACTCTAGGCAAGCTGGAAGGATTGATGGGGAGAGTCTTTATCACCACCATCCAAGCTTTGCTTGGGTGCCTATTAGAAAGTTCTGGTGAAGAGGCATTCTGCCAAATGACTACTGACAATCTGCTCAGGGAGCCAACAATTTACAGTGTGTGATTGGTGAATTGTTCCCTCCACAATTGGTACTCTTTTGAATTTTATCCTGATGAATGCATGACTTAAAGCTTTGACAGCATGTCTCTTATGGACAACGTGTTCATTAAGGACTTGTTCTGAAATGAGTGTCTCTATGATTGGTTTGTAGGATATCCATTAAGATATTTGGGGTGGCACAGTGGTTAGCACTGCTTCCTCACAGCTTCAGGGACCCGCGTACGATTCCTGGCTTGAGCCACTGTCTCTGTGGAGTTTGCACATTCTCCCTGTGTCTGCATGGGTTTCCTCTGGGTGCTCCGATTTCCTCCCACAGTCCAAAGATGTGCAGGTTAGGTGAATTGGCCATGCTAAATTGCATCTCAGTGTTGAGGGGACGAGCTAGGGTAAATGCATGGGGTTATGGGGATAGGACCTGGTGGGACTGTAGTCAGTGCAGACTTAATGAGACAAATGATGGCACCCTGCCTCTTCCTGTGGGATTCTATGATTTTATGAAGATTTAACACAATCCTCCTATTGATTATTTGAAGTTACCATGTATACATCTGAGTTACTGTAAAATAGTATTCTGTGCGCAGCTACATGAGTGTCAGTAAAATAACAGGGTCAGAACCTTTAGAACTCTGAAAAGCCAGTGGAAACAGAGTATTTGAATATTTTTAAGGCAAGAGGTAGATAGATTCTTGATAAGCTGTGACAAGGGTGTGGGTGGGAATATGGAGTTAAGGTTACAATCAGAACACCCAGTGATACTCTGACAACGATCTTATTCAACGGTCACTTAGCTTTTCAAAACAAAGTCCTACCGTCACTCCAAATCAAAAACACACAAACTTGCACTCAAGCATTTTATTATGATGTGTGAATTTTGGTGCACCTTTTGTGCTTTCCTTTCATTCGTTGCCTGATTCTAAACCATGGATTGCAAGTCTGTCATACGAAGAGAGACTAAGACAGTTAGAATTACATTCACTGCAGTTTAGAAGGGTGAGAGGGGGTCTCTAAGAAACGTATAAAATTCTAACATGGTTAGGCAGCATAGATACAGAAAGAATGCTCCTAATGGTGGGGGGAGTTCAGAACTAGGGGTCATAGTTTGTGGATAAGGGGTAAACCTTTTAGAACTGAGGCAAGGAGAAATTTCTTCACCCAAACTATGGTTTGGAACCTATCTGTGCTGGTGTGAATGTTGCTTTCCAGAACGTGCCAAACTCTATCAAAATTGCAGAAGGTCTGAAATTCCCACTTCCTCAATGCTGCCAACAACATTGAAACTAGAAGCAGGGGTAGGCAATTCAGCCCTTTGAGCTAGCTCCACCCTTCATCTTGATCATGGCTGATCATCGTATTCAATATCCTGATTTTCCCCCTTTCCTACCATATCCCTTGATCGCTTTAGCCCCAAGAGCTAAATCTAATTCCTTTTTGAAATCAGACGATATTTTGGCTTCAACCACTTTATGTGGTAGTGAATTTCACACATTCACCATCCTTTGGGTGAAGAAATTTTTCCTCGCCTCAGTTCTAAAAGATTTACCCCTTATCCATAAACTATGACGCCTAGTTCTGGACTCCCCCCATCATTGGGAGCATTCTTTCGGAACCTATCCTGTCTAACCCTGTTAAAATTTTATACGTTTCTAAGAGTTCCTCTCTTGCCCTTCCAAGCTCCAGTGAATGTAATCCTGACCATCTTAGTCTCTCTTCGTATGACAGACTTGCCATCCCAGGAATCAGTCTGGTAAACCTCGCTTTACTCCATCTGTAGTGAAGACAACCATTCTCAGACAAGAACACAAGAACTACACATATTACTCCAGGTGTAGCCTCACCAACACCCTATACAATTCCACAAAACATCCCAATCTCTATACTCAAATTTTCTTGCTATGAAGGTCAACATACTATTTACCTTCTTCACTGCCTGCTGTACCTACACATTTATTTTCAGATACTGGTGCATGAAGACCCCAAGGTCTCATTGAGTATCCACCTTTCTCAATTCAAGTCATAATCTGTCTTTTTATTATTGCCACCAAAGTGGGTAACCTCACATTTATCCACATTAAATTGCATGTGCCATGCCGATGCCCACACCTTCAGCCTGCCCAAATCTGCATTCTCCTTACAACTCAACCTTCCACCCAACTTTGTAAATTTGGAGATAATACGTGCAATACCTTCATCCAAACCATTAATATATAATGTGAACGGTTGGGATCGTAGCACAGATCCTGTGGAATCTCACTAGTCACTGACTGCCAATCAGAAAATGACTCATTTATACCAAATCTTTGCTTCCTATCTGCTAACCAGCTTTCTATCCATCTCAAGACATTACCTGCATTCCCATGTGCTTTAACTTTACATTGTAGTCAATTATGACAGACCTTGTCAAAAGCCTTCTGAAAATCTGAATAACACACATCCACTGGTTCTCCTCTGTCAATGGACCCTTAATAGCGTTGTTGAGCAGAGGGATCTTGGGGTACAAGTATATAGCTCTTTGAAAGTTGGCACCCAGGTTGATAAAGTTATTAAAAAGGCATAGGTTGTGTTAGCTTTTATTAGTAGAGGGATTGAATTTAGGAGCCGTGAGGTTATGTTACAACTGTACAAAACTCTGGTGCGGCCGCACTTGGAGTATTGCGTACAGTTCTGGTCGCCGCATTATAAGAAAGATGTGGAAGCATTGGAAAGGGTGCAGAGGAGGTTTACCAGGATGTTGCCTGGTATGGTGGGAAGGCCTTATGAGGAAAGGCTGAGGGACCTGAGGTTATTTTCATTAGAGAGAAGAAGGTTACGCGGTGACCTAATTGAGGCGTATAAGATGATCAAGGGATTGGATAGGGTGGATAGTGAGAGCCTTTTTCCTCGGATGGTGATGACCAACACGAGGGGACATAACTTTAAATTAAGAGGTGGTAGTTATAGGACGGATGTCAGAGGCAGGTTCTTTACACAGAGGGTGGTGAGGGCGTGGAATGCCCTGCCTGCAGCAGTTGTGGACTCGCCTACTTTGGGGGCATTCAAATGTTCAGTGGATAGGCATATGGATGATATTGGAATAGTTTAGGTTAGAGGGTCCACTGGCCGGCGCAACATCGAGGGCCGAAGGGCCTGCACTGCGCTGTAATGTTCTATGTTCTATGTTCTAACTCTACGAGTTACATTCTCAAAAAATTCCAATAGATTCATCAAGCATGATTTCCCTTTTGTAAATCCATGCTGACTTTGTCTGATTATATCAGTGCCTTCCAAATGCTGAGTTATGAAGTCCTTGAAAATGGACTCCAGCAACTTCCCCAGTACCAACATTAGACTCACTGGTCTTCCCTGTTTTCTCTCCTTTTTGAATAGTGGGCTTACGTTAGTTACCCTCAATCTGTAGGAATTATACTAATGTCCAAAGAATTTTCGAAAATAATCACCAATGGATTTATTATTTTCAGGGCCACTTCCTTCAGTGCTCTGGGATGAAAATGATCAGGACCTGGAGACTTATCCACCTTCAATCCCATCAATTTCCCCAAAACCATTTCTAACCATTGCTCTTCACTGAAACGTGCTTCTCTTAGCACTTCTGTACATTATTCATGTCTTCCTTTGTGAAGACTGAAGCAAAGTACAAATGTAATTCCTCGCCTATTTCTATATTCCCCATTATGAATTCTCCTGGGTCACACAGATGTGCCTCCTCCCTCCCTTAGCCTTCTTTCCCACACCTGAAAGGCACATTAAATCTAAACTTCTCATCAACTGGTCACCCATTTGCATTAAGTCTTTTTACCCCTGGCATCCAAACCCTTCCTCCTCATCCTGGGTTTTTCAAATAAGAAATAGAAAACATTTTGTCACAAATGTCATAAAAGTCCCCACCTATGCTGAATTATTCAAATGTATTAAAGCTAAAACCTTGCTAGTGTTTCCATATTTAAGGAATAATGTATTGCCACTGGAGGCAGGGCAGTGATATTTAACCCAATGGGTGGCTGAGATGAAGGGGTTGCCCTATGATGAGGGGCTGAGTACATTGGGCCTGTACTCTCTGGAATTTAGAGGAATGAGAGGCCATCTCGTGGAAAAGTATAGGATTCAGAAGGAGCTCAATTGGATAGACATTTGTTGGTTGGAAAAGCTAATGCACCTGGGATTGGTTGGGTGGTACATTTTCAGGATCTGGGACCAATCATTTAAGACTGAGATGAGGAGGAATTACATCAGCAAAAGGGTTGCAAATCGTTTGAATTCTCTAGCCTGGAGAGTTGTAGATACTCCATTGTTGGATACGTTTAAGACTGGGGTAAGCATTTTTGGAGTCTCGGGGAATTAAGGGATATGGGGAAGTGGGTAAGAAGAGTGAAGCCCAAGATCGGCCATGATTGTCTTGAATGGCAGAGCAGACTTGTTGGGTAATATGGTCTACTCCTGCTCCCATTTCTTGTGTTATGAAATATACCTCACATGTTCACAGGTTGAGAAGCAGCGAGCTGATCTTACCAGGGAACTAGAGGATCTGACTGACAAATTGGAGGAAGCTGGTGGAGCAACTGCATCCCAGGTAATAATTCATTGCTACTTTTATTGGCTGCTCACAATTTGTCTAATGCTGATTTTAATTCAACAAGAAATATTCAGACACCACTGCTTATAGGACATTTTCCCAGAACTTGAGGGAAGGACTGCTAGGCAGAGGCACAGAACTACAAAATCAATAACGTGCAGAAAAAGGCTATGTGGCCACTGAATCCAAGGCTGGAATCGTACCTTGGTCCCTGGTACTGTGAGGCAGTAGTATTGGCCACTGTGCCACCATGCTGTTCTTTCAACATGTTGGTGTGCATTCTCATTGTTGGGCACTGCTTGCAAAATTGTAGTTTATTTTTAAATTGATCAATGACCTTTCCACAGGAGACACCTTAATGTTATTTACTGAGTCACTGATACATTGCAACTGGACAAACTCTCCAGACAGTTAATATATCATGATTCCTAATGTGGTGGTTACCAGAAAAATACAAAAATCCTTCTTTGCAATCCATTCCCTCACTGTAATGAGTGGCACAACAGTTAGCACTGCTGCCTCACAGCTCCAGGAACTCCAGTTTGATTCCAGCCTCGGGTGACTATCAGTTTGGAGTCTGCACATTCTCCCCATGTCTGAGTGGGTTTCCTCCAAGTACTCTGGTTTCCTCCCATAGTCCAATGACGTGTGGGTTAGATGCATCGGCCATGCTCAATTGCCCCTTTGTGCTCTGGGATGTGTAGGTTAGAGGGATTAGCGGAGTAACTATGTGGGGTTACAAGAATAAGGCCGAGATGGCATATTGTCAGTACAAACTTGATGGGCTAAATGGCCTCCTGATGCACTGTATGGATTCTATGACGATAATCATCATCTCATATTATTCACCGACATGGCATTTTTCTTGGAATCACTTCTTGGAATTTGGAATCACTTCTTGAGGTCAAAAATGAAGGAACTTTGCAATGTGTGTTGAATGAAATGAAACGTCTGATGTTAGCCATTATCACTGATCTCACTGGCCAATCTCTCTTCCAGGTGGGGATTAAAGAGCTTTCAATATTCTGTTCTTCCAATGGAATGTTCAATGTGAATCAAACAAAATTCCTTCAGTTTGTGGGTAACCAGTGGCCATGATGTCAACAGATTTGCATCCCTGTCAGGAATGTTTCATTGAACTCCCAAAGGGTTGAGGAAGATTCCACTAATTGGGCTGGATTTTCTACCCCCCACCCCTCCCGCCCCTGATATCCCCACTGTGGGGCGTTTTCTAACGGAGAAGAAGGCTCACCATTGGCTGTCAGTGGGATCCTCTAGTTCTGTCTAAGTCTACACTATTTTGTGTGGTTCGCCCATCCCACCATGCAAGGGGAACGGAAGTGATTGCCTTTGGCTGGACTGGAAGATCCCACTGACAGATAGGACTGGAAAATCCCCCCATCCCCACCCTTGTATCATCCTCAGAGCACTGAGGTGGGGAAATAGGGAAAAAAATCATTCCAGCCTCTTGCTTGCTGCTGATGTTATCTCTGTTGGGGAATGGATAGCTGTGGTTCAGTTGTGATCCTTGATCAGGTACTTCCAGACATTCCCTATCCAGGTAAGAAGACTGGCCACAGGCACAAGGAGCTGGGGGCTTGTGGAATCAACCCACCCAAACATAAATCCCCATCAAGGGTCTACACTTTCTGGGGAGCAGAGGAGAAAATTGTGTGTGTGTATGTGTGTGTTGTGAGGGCGGAGAGTGGGGATGGTGGGTCAGAAGTGTGGGTGCCAGATAGCGGATTCTTAGAGAAAAGTAAAGCTTAGTATGGAAATTCTGAGACAATCCTAAAAATCGAGCAATGGATAGGGTTCATTAGCCGACAACCTCCCACCTCGCCTGACCTAATGCTGGGTCGGGTGAGATTCCCAGAACAGAGAACTCCATTGGCCTTGAGCGACATTTTACCATCTTGCTGAGCCAGGCTGTAAATCCCACCCATTATTCTGTTCGAGCCTTGTCTGTCAATTTCCAACGGGAAAATGTGAGTTTGAGACGCTTTGAGCAAGTTACAATAAACTAGTGGGAGTGGAGGTGACAAAGTAACGTAAGTGTTAGCAAATTATCATTGGATCAATAAGCCATTTTAAATATTAAGTTTCATTTTTTTATTATTGCTTCACTATCAGAATAATGAGAAATAATAGTAAAGGTGTAACAAGTCTTCGGAGACAGAAATCCTTTTACCAAAATCCCTTTATTTCCAAACTCTAACAGCAGCACACAGAGTGCTAACATCTCTGTGCGTGTCAGAGGAACCGCCATTCCAGTTAAGTACAAGGCAAAGACTCCCTGATTGGCCTATCAATTGGATCCTTAATCAGGGAGTTCATGCTCCAATGGGCCAACCTCAATGGCCTGATTGAAGTTATTACAAAGGGAAGAAAGCTGTTCTCTGGGTTTCCTGAGTGATATACTTGTTGATAATGTAAAACAGAAATGAGAATATCAATAGATATTTTGTATCTTTCTCATTTTTTTCTAAATAAAACCATTAGACATAGAAGCAAATTTCAGTCCGTTGAGAACAGTCAGCATTCGATGTGATCATGATGGGATAATCCTCAACTCCGCTTTCCCATTTCATCCTCATAATCCTTGATTCCTTTACTGCCTATCTCATCCTTGAATATATTAACGACCCAGTTTCCAAAGCTCTCTGTGGTAAAGGATTTCACAGATTCACTACTCTCTGAGAGAAGAAATTCCTTCTCATTTGTCAAATGGGCAACCCCTTACTCTGAGGTTGTATCCTTTGGTACTAGATTATCCCACCAAGGGAAACCAATCTTTTAGCATTCGCCCTGTCAAGCTCCCTGTGAATCCTAAATATTCCAGCCACACTCACCCCAACACTAGAGAATCCCACCCATCACCCTTTGCATGGTCTGCTCCCCCTCCCCCCACCCGCTACAATTCCCATGGTGGGCGAGATGGGAAAATTTCCCCCCTCAATGTCTCAATAAGTCACCTCACATTCTTTTAAACACCAATGAATACAGGTTCAACCTCTGCTCGAGAAAATCCCTCCATACCTGGGGTCAACCTAGATTGATGCAGTAGACAGGGATGTTTTTAAACACAGCAAGTTGTTATGATCTGGAATTCACTGTCTGAAAGGTTGTTGAAAGCAGATTCAATTGCAGTTTTCAGAATGGAATTCAATATATAATTGAAAAGGAAAATTTGCAAGGTAAGTGGGAACATGCAACAGGGTGGGACTAATTGGATGGTCTTTTGAATAGTAGGCACAGGCATACTGGGCTGAATGGCCTCCTGTTTTTTTTTGAAGTTCTCTGGTAAATAACACCTGAGTCTGTAAGAGGAAGGTTCAGCAAATATGTGGATTGATGCTGCATGTGAGGGAACGGAAACTGTTGTGTAGATTTTCCATCCAGCAAACGTTAGGTTCAAATGAGCACAAAGATCACAAAGTGAAAATGAAAAGAATTGTAAAATGTGCTGGTGACAAACTAATAGTTAATTTACACTGTTGTACAAAATCAAATCAATCCTTCTGAACTCTTTGGTCATCACTGTTATAAAACAGACCAATGGTTCTTGTAACAACAGCTTGCATTTATATAATACTCAAAATGTGACATGAGTATTGTCAATCATAGAATCCTTACAGTGCATTGGCCCATCGGGCCTGCACCAACTCTCCGACAGGGCATCCCACCCAGGCTCTGTTCCCATAACCCCACGTATTTACCTCACTAATCTCGCTAATCTGCACATTTTTGGACACTAAGGAGCAATTTAGCATGACCAAACCCATCTAACCTATGCAGCTTCAATCATGGCTGATCAGATTGCAGCCTCAACTTTATTTTCATACCCCAATACTCTTTGACTCCTTTGACAATAAAGAATCCATCCAACTCAAAAGATATTCAAGTTTAAGTTTATTTATTTGACACTGCAATGAAGTTACTGTGAAATTCCCTTAGTCGCCACACTCCAGCGCCTGTTCAGGTACACTGAGGGAGAATTTAGCATGGCCAATGCATCTAACCAGCATGTCTTTCAGACTGAGGGTGGAAACCCACACAGACATAGAGAGAATGTGCAAACTCCACAGTCACTCAAGGTCGGAATCGAACCTGGATCCCTGGCACTATGAGACAGTACATAACCACAGTACCAGCGTGCACAATAACAATTTTCACAGAGCCTTTGCAAGCACGAAGGGCACGTAACTTCACACTGCTTACACTTGCACATTCTGTCTATCCATTCTAACATTACTCTGAGCTGCAGCCTGAACTTTAAAAGATGCTGCCGATAACCATAAACAGGAAGGCCGTAAAGACAGAGCCTCTTTAAGGGCAAGCTCACACTTAGATTGTTTTTTAATCTTTCACTTGGAGATGGAGATGAATAAGAAGAGGGAGTCAGAGCTGCTACGACTGAGGCGGGAGCTGGAGGAGGCCACCCTGCAGTCAGAGTCCACGGCTGCAGCCCTACGTAAGAAGCACGGGGACACGGTGGTGGAAATAACGGAGCAGTATGAGAACCTGCAAAGAGTACGACTGAAAACAGAGAAGGAAAAGCAAAGCATGAAACTGGAAATAGATAGCATGACCCTCACCATCGACAGCCTCCAAAAAGCCAAGGTATTGCTGTTGCCCATTTAAGAATTATTGTAATTCCAAATATATTTTTCCTGGTTGTAAACAGTACAGCTGAAGTACACAATGCATTGACCTAGAATACACAATGCACTGAGAACTTGTCAGTTTCCTACTCCCCCCTCAGACATCACCCCATTACCTTGATTGCTGCCCCGATCATGCTCTCCCTCCCTAAACCAGGCCCCCTACCCCTCTCCTGGCCGATCGATGTCCCCATTCAAACTTCACGACCCCCAGTCAATCACAGTCCCAGTGATCCTCTACTGTAGGTAGTCCTATGCACTGCCTCTCATTCAGGCCCCTCCTGTTAAGCCCCACCCCTTTAACTTAAGCCCCAGCTTTTGGTGCCAACAGAGCAGTGCCAGAGTTCTAGGCTGGCAGTGTGAGGCTGGCACTGCCCAAACAGCACTGCCCACTTCTGCTCCTGACCATCTGAGGGGCCTCTGACCTCCGCTCCCAAAGTCGAGGCCATCACATCAAGTGCCCATTGGTGGTCACCAGTAAGGATCTTCACCAGCGAGTCTGTTCAGGCAAGTGAACCCAGACGATTGTGTTCCAGTCTCACTAATAATTGATTCTAAACGTTTAAGTCAGCCTCACACCCTTCCTGTTTGACAGGGTTAGTAATATCACAAAAATTGGATGTGAACCTGGTTTTTCGCCTCTCCCATGATCTTACCAGTTCACCACACCCATTGACCAGCAGGATGAGCCAATAAGATCACCCCCATTGTCTCTACAGGAAACAGAATCTATTTAGAAAGGGTCTTTACAAACACATTTACTTGTGCTGGTGGGAAATGGGGATGTTGGCAATGGCTCTTTGGGTGAGGGATTGGGGGAAGGTGTCTGATGTCCGGGGGTGGGGGGTGGGGGGGGGGGGGGGGGTGCAGTCTGATGTTTGGGGAGAAGTGGTGATGCTGGCATTGACGCTGGAGAAAAATATGCTGTTTTTCTCGCTGGAACTACAGCAAACAGATTATTTAAACCAAGGCCATGGACTTTCCATCCATTCACAAGAATGGGATCTTCCAATCCTGCCAATGGTGCATCGCTGCCACAGGTTTCCTGATGGAGTGGGCTGGATTCAATTGGACTGACAGCAGAGGGAGCAGAAAAGCCTAACAGTGGCCAATGATGGGCCGTCTCCCACCAACATGAAACAGCTCGCGGGGAAAGCCAGAGAGTCTTACCCAGGAGTTTTTCCAAATGACAGCAAAGTCTATTTCAACAGGGACCCTAAAACCAAGGCAAAGATTCTCCTGACAACAGCAGAATTATTTCTCCTTCAAAATGCAGTGAGTGGAGGACAACTACATAATATGAATTGTGTATGTAAAAGCAGTGCTGGTCACTACAGCAGACTAGGCTCAAGAGATGATTGACAGGAGAGCTGGCCAATCGCTAGCATTCATGCTAGCATGTGTGAGATAGCTAAATGCAGTCTTATTAATTTATACTAACAATGAATTGCTGAAAGAACAGAAGAGCCCAGTGTTACAATCAGAACCTGACCGTTCAGCAGGGAAAATCTTTTCATACATTAATTGGGCAATAGAAATTCTAAAATAAGTTTTAAAATATTGACCCATCTGCACAATTTTTCTGACTTCCAAAATGCACGCCTGACTCGTGTGACTTTTCCCAGGATTATTGTCTTATCACACAGAGGCCACACTTGCTCCAAGATTGGAAAATCCCGTCAGAGATCAGTGGAAATTGCATGGTCCGTGTCACAATTCCTGTGGCGGCAGGGCGGGAAAATTTCAGCCAGGGTTCGGGCATTATGCAAACCGTGATGGAGTGTGGGTACGGAAGCGGTCTGGGTAGAATGCCTCACCTTGTTGTCCTGGAGACAACAGCTCAGCTCCCAGCATCATTTAAACCCCTCACACTTCAGCCCCTGAGTCCCTCAGTTTGACCAAGTATGTTTGCCCTCAGCCTTGATATTTTTCACTTCTGCGACAAAGACATCAGAAATGTGAATTTAGATATCTTCTCTTCATCTTTGTTCCCCTCTCAAATATCATGTGATATACGTGTGATGGTATCTGCCACAAAAAAACCACTGCGTGCTAATTCTAGCCGGTCCCTGAGGATTTGTGTGTTGTCCTGTGACCAGGTGGCCAACGACGCACAGATCCGCAAGCTGGAAGACTTGTTGTCGGAAGCCACTTCCAGGAATGAAGAGATGCAGAGGTCCCTCACTGAGCAGAACCTGGGCAAAACAAGACTAACAGGTAATGCTTTTCTTTTCCGATTCAAGGTTCATTCTATTGGCAGAATGTTCAGAAGACACATTAGTAGTCTGTGCTTTTTGCTGTGCCATTAGAGCAGCACGGTGATGCAGTAATTAGCACTGCTACACCTCACAGCACCAGCTCTCTGAGTCCAATTTTGGCCTTGTGTCACTATCTGTGCAGAGTCTGCACATTCTCCCTGTGTCTGCTTGTGTTTCTCCAGGGGCTCCAGTTTCTTAGCAGATTCCTAAGATGCATAGGTTAGGTGGGATTGGCCATGCTAAATTACCTCTTAGTGTTCCAAGATGTGCAGGTTAGATGGATTTGCCATGGTAAATTAGCCACGGGATAAGGAGATTAGGCATTGGGTAGACCAGAGCAAAATTCATTTGGAGAGTTGGTGCTGACTTAATGGGTCGAATGGCCTCCTCCTGTACCATAGGGATTCTATGATATTGTACAAACATGGTGGAAGGATTAGAAGTCCGTGCAGAAAAACTTCTCCATCCAGAGGGTGGTGTGTGTCATAATTCACTACCTGGTTTGGTGGTGGAGACAGAAACCCTCAACTCATTTAAAAGGTTGCTGGATCCACTCCTACAGTGCTGGTGCCTGATCTGAACCAACAGCGCTGGTCTATCCAACCTGTCCTATACAATTTTGATGCCTTGTGTAACACAATGCGTGAGATTTTCTGGCTTCTCAGCTGCGTGTTTCCTGCCAGTGGGGGTGGCCCGTGTTCACTCGCGGTGGGGCTCTCTGCTCCCACTGCTATCAATAGGAATTCTCATTGATGTCACCCCATTCTGGCAGGAATTCTCCGGTTGATCATGCCAATTGCCAGTGGAGAAAAACGCCATGCCAGCTTAAGATAAAAAAAACTCTGGGGAATTCCTTTCCAATCTTCTCAGTCATCAAACATAGTACAGATATTCTGAAGGAATTAGAGAGATTGCAGAAAAGATTTATAAGAATGGTTGTAAATGGATGAGGAACTTGAGTTACTAGACAGATTGGGGAAGTTGGGACTGTTTCCCTTGGAGAAGAGATGGTTGAGAGGAGAGTTGATAGAAGTGCTCAAAATCATGAGGAGATAAGATAGAGCAGATAGGGAGAAGTAGTTCCTGTTGGTGGAAGGATCATGAAAAAGAAGTCATAATTTCAAGGTAATTGGAAAGAAAGCAATGAAGAGAGGAGAAGGAGCTCGAAGCTGGAAAGCGCTGACTCAGAGCATAGTGGAAAGAGGTTCAGTTGAAGCATTCAAGAGGGTATCGGATTGTCATCTGAAAAGGGCAATCATGCAGAGCTACGGAGAGAAACCAGGGGATTAACATTCAGTAAATTGATTGTTCAGAGAGCCATTATACATACAATGGGCTGAATGGCCTCTTTCTGTGCAGTTGTAACTCTGAATTCCCTCCAGTACTGACCTCTTGTAAGAGGATGATGCCTGCCACAGCCTGAAACAGCTCTTGCCTTAAACAATTTGAGGTTGAGTTAAAAGTTTGGACACTGTTGGAATGGTATGATAAAAATGCCTCAAATTTGCTGTGCTTAAGACACAATTCCAGTTCTTGATAAAAGTAATTTGCATAAGCACAAAAGTAAAATCTTCAACCATCTGTCATGAGGAAAATGTTAAAAGCTATTATAAAGGTGTTACAATAGAGTACTTTGAAAAATTGAAGGCAATCAGACAGAGTTAACTTGGTTTTGTGAAAAGGAAATCCCATTTAGTCAGTTTATGGGAGTTCTTTGAAGGAGTGACGTTCAGTGGTTAAAGGGAAACCAATAGATGTACTGTACTTAGATTTTCAGGAGGCATTTGATAAAATGCCACATCAAAGATTATTATGTAAAATAAAAGGTTATGGTGTAGTGTGTAAAATATTGACATAGAATGGCTAGCTAATAGGAACAAAAGGATGGACATGGGTCTGTTTTCTGCTTGGCAGGATGTAACAAATGGTGTGTCATAGTGATTAGTGCTGGGGGTTACAGCTTATTACAATTTATGTAAATGACATGGATGAAGACACAGAAGCTATCGCTGCTAGATTTATTCACAATACAAAAATCGGTAGGAAGGTAAGTTGTGATGAGGACAGAAGCAGTATTGGTAGTCACTGGAGTAGTAATTCAGGAGCCTGCATTTAAATTCCACCACAGCTGGTTAAATTTAAATTCAGGTAATACATTTGAAATTGAAATCAGTCTCATTAACGGTGACGATGAAATTATCATTGATTATTGTGAAAACCCATCTCATTTATGAATGCAATTCAGCGAAGGGAATCTGCCATCCTTACCTAGTCTGGTCCACGTGTAACTCCAGACCCACAGCATTGGGTTGACTCCTAGCTGCCCTCTGAACGGGGCTTAATAAACCATTCAGTTCAAGACAGTAGGGGTGAGCAACAAATGCTGACCTAATATGCCCAAAGATGTCCACATCCTATGAAAGAATAGTAAGGTTGTGTCTGCTACCTTCTGTGTGCTATAGTGTCCAAGAGCTAGTGGGTTATGGAGATATGGGCAGCATGGTGGCACAGTGGTTAGTACTGCTGCCTCATAGCACCAGGGACAAGGGTTTGATTCCTGGCTTGGGTCATTGTCTGTGTAGAGTTTGCACATTCTCCTTGAGTATGTAGGTTTCCTCCCACAATCCAAAGATGTGCAGGTTAGGTGAATTGGCCATGCTAAGTTGCCCCTTAGTGTCAGGGGACTAGCTAGGGTCAATGCAAGGGATTATAGCAATTGTGGTCAGTGCAGATTTGATAGGCCGAATGGCCTCCTTCTTCACTGTATGACTTCATGAACCTGACAGTTTGCCCCTTCATTTTAGGTCATGAATGCCTGTTTATCGATAGTATTGGAATTTACTCTGCTTGCTCTGTTAACTGATTTGTTCTGTCTCGATCTGGGTTCACCTGCTAAATCCTGGATTGGAATTATTGGATTTGAGGGCTTATCTTTGGGGGGAGGCAATGGACTAGTGGTATTATCACTAGACTATTAACCCAGAAACTCTGGGGACCTGGGTTTGAATCCCACCATGGCAGATGGTGGAAATTGAATTCAATAAAGCATGTTTGGAGTTAAGAATTTACTGATGACCACGAAACCATTGTTAATTATCAGAAAAACCCAACTAGTTCACTATTGTCCTTTAGGGGAAAGGAAATCTGCTATCCTTACCTGGTCTGGCCTACGTGTGACTCTCAACTAGCCTCTGAAATGACCTAGTAAGACACTCAGCCCAAGGTCAGTTAGGGTTGGGCAGTAAATATTGGCCCAGCCAATGACACCAGATGCCATTAATGAATACAAAAATAATTCATATTGAAGTTTTCAACATTTGGCATTGATTCTTGGGTTGGATACACATTTATTCCTGATGTTTACCTGGAAGTAGAGAACTGCAATTGCCAAAATATTTTTTTTTCTTTGGAGAGCAATTTTAGTGGTTGAAATTCTTGTGCCAGAAAGGAAATTACAAATCACGAGCGTATAAGTGTTGGCTGTACCTTGTTGCATATTGCGTTGTTTGATGGGCTTGGGTGCAGTGTGCATCTACAGTTGCTCTTTGCTGCAGTGTAAGATGGGTGAGCAATTTAGCTAAGTGGCAGAAAATAGAGACAGAGGAAAGAGAAGGGAAATAGCACAGTCGTCAGCTCTGGAAAAGGAGTTCAGTGATTTGTACATTTCTGAATGGGAATCTTAAGAAGATGTAAATGACCATCTCACTGAAAGGAATAAAGAGGTTAAAACAATGGTTATGAATTTTCCTCCGTCACCAGTGCGAATGGCTACATGGACGCAAAATCTCACAAGAATCGAAAAATTTCACGGTCGAGATCTCATTTTCCAATTTATTTCCAGCCCATACTGGTGATGTTTCTGGGTGGGAACCTACTTTCAATGCATTTTAATAAATTTTAACATGATTAGCGTGCTTCCGCATCATGTCGATCCCTTCCTGTTTAGAATTCCCGTCACGTTGGTGAGGTTTACAACTGTTTTTAAAAAATGTGATGCAGTCATGGGGAGCCTATCCAGGGCGCACAGGTAAGCATAACCCCCAGTTGGATGGGGGAGCAAGGGTTATGGCTCAGACTGTGCCCTGGCATAGCCACGGTGCTATGAGCAGGTTGCCAGTGTTGGTGCCAGGCGGCAATGCCGGGGTGAGCATTGAGTTGCTTCATTGGGAGGAGTTTCCCTTTTATGTTCAGGGGAGAGTGTATCCCAGTGTTTATGGAAGAGGATTGGGAGGATTTGGCATTCCCTGTATCCATGTGAATAGGGAGGGGAGCTTTGCCCAAGTAAATAGGGGTAGGGGGAGTTTGCCCTAATGTTTGGTGGAGGGGGGATGGTGGTGGGTTGCCCTGATGTGTGTAGGAGATACATTTTTTTAAGCGCAGATTTGGGTGCTTTTTTAAAAACAGCACACAGATCTCTGTGAAGCCAACCCTGCCCTGGCTCTCCCAGGCCCTGCCCCGCCAACATAAACTGCATCTCCATATTTTTTGCGCAGATTGCTGGATGATACGGAGATAAAACCAGGCTCTGCAGACGAGAGCCTCACACCCTTCTCTGCCAACACTCTGTGCAGAAAATGGAAAATACCACTCAATGTATCAATAGTTCAGATCGTATATGACATGGTGGAGTTCAGACAAACTCAAGTAAAGGTGAGAAGTTAAAAAAAAAAAGCCAAGGGATATTCTTTAGCCGAGCTTATGTCCTTTTTGATTGTAATTCTAGAAAAAAATTATTGTTTCAGCTGAAAATAATGATTTGAATCGCCAGCTGGAGGAGATGGAGAGTAAAATAGGCCAACTTAGCAGGTCAAAGATCATTCTGACATCACAAGTTGAAGACTTGAAGAAGCAGATTGATGAAGAATCAAAGGTAATTCATGAATCACAGGTAAGGTATAATCATGACTTGTTTGAAAAACTATTGATTTTTTCCTATATTTCTATTGTTCATAAAATTATTGTTCACAACCAACTTTTCCTGTTCTTCTGGGTGAGTGGTTCTGCTTGGGACTGTCCATGCCTCCAATTCTACACTCAGTCCATTACTACTTGTACTGCATATGATCCTCCAAGATCAGTTCTACAATCATTATACCGCATTCCTCTGGAATTCTTCCTCAAAACCTTCTTATCTCAGAACACCTTACATAGATTGTCCAAACATTGATTTGGGCATAGAGATTAGAAGCAGAAGTACCCCATTCTTGAGCCAGCTCTGTCGTTGAATAACATCAATGGTGGATTTAATTTTAGCCTCAACTTTCTTAGAGTTAAGTTGATTTATTATTGTCACATGTATTAGCACACAATGAAAGGTAATATTTCTTGCATGCTGTACAAAGCATACCATTCATAGAGAAGGAAATGAGAGAGTACAGAAACTAGTATTACAGTCAAAGCTAGGATGTAGAGAACTTAGTGTGAGGTAGGTCCATTCAAAAGTCTGATGGCAGCATGGAAGAAGCTGTTCTTGAGTCAGCCCCCGATAATCTTTCACCCCTTGCTTATCAAGCATCCTGGCCTCCTGATTTTATTGGAACTTTTTCATGTACTTTTTTTGCCCCTTGGGAATAGTTGAGGGATGGGGGGAGGGTGGAGATGATGGAAGAATTTACAAGCTGATTATCAGCCTATTGTACCACGTTATAAACACTCCTACCATGGCCAACAAGTCCTGGTGTTGGACTTGAACGTGAAGCTTCTGGTCCTGAGTTAGCCATGCCAGCACTGTGCCATAAGACCTCTACAACTTTCCATTGTGCTAAGACTTCAGAAACATTTTCAAAGATCCAGATGGCAGAGAGTTGTCAGACCTATGAAGGCATTCTAGGATCCGGGCTGTTATCATTGGCCAGAAACTGAGCTGGACTAGCTAAGTAAATAGTGTCAGAGTAGGTTCCACCCCTTCCCCCCCCCCCACCAAAAAAAAAAGCCTATCTACAAGGCACAACTTAGTTTTGTGATGGAATATTCTCCACTTGTCTGGATGAGTGCAGCTCCAGCAACACTCAAGATGTCAGTTCAAATGACTTTGTCAAACCGGCTTTAAAAGGGTCATCTGGCTACCAGCTCTTTTCTCTCCTTGCAGACGCTGCCGGACTTGCTGAGATTTTACAGTGTTTTCTCTTTTGGTCACTTATCTCAATAACTGACTAAAGCAAAGAAATAAAAGAATGTTGGTCTTTATTTGCTCTTGTGTTCATGGCATCACTGGCTGGGCCAGCATTTCTTGCCCACACCTAATTGTCCTTGAACTGAGAGGCTTGCTAGACCATTTCAGAGAGCATTTAAAAGTCAACCACGTTGCTGCGGATCTGGAGTCACATGTAGGATAGGCCAGGGAAGGGTGGCAGATTTCCATCCCTATGTGAACAATTAGTGACATTAGTGAATAACTTTTGCAACAGTTGGCAATGATGTCATGGTCATCATTAGACTTTTAATTCCAGATTTTTTAAAAATTGAATTCAGATTTCAACAATTGCTGCAGAGAGATTTGAACCCGGGTCCCAGGGCATTACTCTGGGTCTCTGGATTACTAATCCAGTGACAATATCACCATGTCATTGCTTTCGTCTTTTGAACAAATAAACTTACTCCAGTATTAAAATGTGGCTTATGCTAAATTGCAGCATCTGGCAGGGTTGCCCAGAAATAGAACACAACCGATTTCACGAACATCTGCAGTTTAGGTGTAGAGCATCTGCCCTGTTAAATGGCTTATTGCTTTGCCACTCAGTCCATAAAACGGATACAACAATATTAAATTTATGCACCATGGTTAATGATCAGAAAGCAAAGTCAGAATTACAGAGTTGTCTGCTGCTGATACTTTGATTAAAGACACGTTGAGTTAAATGTTCATTTATAAGTGCTGTGCTACAGGGCTTTGCATGCCAGGAATGTGTATAAGGAATTGAGGTTTATTCCCCATATTATTTTCCATCGTTAATTTTAACGAATGGAAAATGAAGAGGAAGCGAGCGTGTCGAAACTCTCAGTGCATGCCTCAGTTCCTGCAGGTCTGTTTTTGACAACTTCCTCACAAATGTTTATTACAGCAAATTGGAGCCAAATGTCATGTTGGTTTACGATTTGTTTCATTTTAATAACAAGGTATTAGAAGGGCTTCAGAGAGACAACTTTCATTCCGTGTGCCTGCTCCAAGTTTAAATCCAGTTCCCAGAAATGAAAAGACAGCGTTCCAAAGCACCTTATTAAGTGGCTTAACAGGTTAGAGGTAAAACAATAGAGAGCTGAATCTACCATGTGGAAACTATGGAGTTAAAACTTAAAAGAACAGCAAGTCTCTGTCTCTCCTGTATTGCTCGCTCAGATCACTGCTGAGCATGAACACGAGCACAGAAATCGGACTAAGTTTGCTTTAGTGGCACGGTGGTACAGAGGTTCGCACTGCTGCCTCACAGCTCCAGGGACCCGGGTTCGATTCCCAACTTGGGTCACTGTGTGGAGTTCTCCTCGTGTCTGTGTGGGTTTCCTCTGGGTGTTCTGGGTTCCTCTCACAGTCCAAAAAGACATGCTGGTTATGTGCACTAGCCATGCTAAATTCTCCCTCAGTGTACCTGAACAGGTGCAAGAGTGAGGAGGCTGGAGGATTTTCACAGTAACTTCATTGCAATGTTAATGCAGGCCTACTTGTGATACTAATAAATAACCTTAAGACTTGAACTTAGCCCTACCTTCTGTCCACATTCTAAACTTGTAACTCCTGCCCTGAACTTATCACAAGCTCTTATAACTTAATGCTATGGTGCTCCATTCTGCATTCAACATTTTTTAAACATTGATAGTCATTTGGTTCAAGTAATAAATGTTGTTTAATCCATGCAGTTGTTCAGATCCTAAATGACACCTCATCGTTACGTTGTCATAGAATCCCTGCAGTTCAGAAGGAGACCATGTGGTCCATTAAGTCTGCACCACTACAGTACAGAAGGACACCACTTGACTTACTGAGTCTGTGCCAACCACACTCCACCCGGGCCCCATTCCCATAATCACATGTATTTATCCTCTAATCTCCCTTACACTAAGGTCAATTAAGCTTGGCCAATCAACCTAAACTGCACATTTTTGGACTGTGGGAGGAAACTGGAGCACCCGGAGGAAACTCGTGCAGACACGAGGATAAAGTGCAAACTCCACACAGACAGTGACCCGAGGCCAGAATTGAACCAGGGACCCTGGCACTGTGAGGCAGCAGTGTTAAACACTGTGCCGCCGTATTGCCCTAATACTTGAGGACAGAACATGAAATCCATCATCATATAATAGAAAGGGGTTGGGATCCCATTACAGAAGTGATGTGACTGTCTGACACTGCATCTTAGTCAGGCCCATCCCATCCCCACAACCCCACATACTTACCCTGCTAATACCCCGAGCCTACACATCTTGGGACACAAAGTGCAATTTAGCACGGCCAGTCCACCTCACCTGCACACCTTTGGATTATGGGAGGCGAATGCAAGGCAATTAAACTTCTGACTGCACTCTCGTTCTCACAACCGTGCATTAACTTCCAATGCTTCAAAGTAGCGGTTTGCGATTGTGAAACAGTGCACTGGATTTGATCTTAATATTGTTCCCGTTTCAGTTGAAGAGCACAATGGCCCTAAGTCTCTCAAGTGCCAAGCATGACAATGAGCTGCTAAAGGAGCAAGTGGAGGAGGAGCAGGAGAGTAAATCTGAACTGCAGAGGCTCATTTCCAAACTCAACAGTGAGGTCACCCACTGGCGGACACGCTATGAAACTGATGCTATTCAAAGGACTGACGAGCTTGAGGAGTCCAAGTAAGCAGTGTGGTTTGTTATCAGATACACTGGGACGTGCTCAGCCTACGAGGTTGATTTTATAATCTTTTGCAGTATAGAGTAATAAAAGTTGCACAATAAAATGAAATGTTATTTAGTTGTGCACATATATCCTGAAGTGACACAACAGAAAACACCAGTACTTAAAGCCTAACAGTGCGGTGCTGTGGTTAGCACTGCTGCCTTACAGCAGCCAACGCAACTGAACCCTGATTCAATTTCAGCCTTGCCTGCATGGAGTTTGTATGTTCTCTCCGTATCTGTGTGGGTGCTCCGGTTTCCTCCCAAAGATGTGAAATTAGCTGGATTGGCCATGCTAAATCGCCCTTTTGCATCCCAAGTTGTGTAGGTTAGGGGAAATTAGCAGGGTAAGTATGTGGGGATAGGGTTACAAGGCTGGGGCAAGGGTTAGGCATGGGTAAGATGCTCTGTCAGAGGGTCAGTGCAGACTTAATGGGCTGAATGGCCTCCTTCTGCCTTGTAGGTATTCTATGACAATGTAATGATGAGATGATTTTTAAGATCTGAGTAGCAACATCTATTACCATTCATTGGTATATGGTTTCTATCAGTTTGCAGTATAGCGTTATAAAGTATATACTTAAATCTAAAAGTTACAAATGCTTGTGGTTTTGGCAAGATGGTGATTTTTTTTTAGGAAAAAATCAGAATTTAGTCCTATTGAACTTTGTGTTGCTTCACTTGAGTTTTAACCAAAACTGGGGGAAAGATTGTACCAATGGGGCTTTGATGACTTTGTAGAAGAGTTGACAACATATATAGCAGTACATGAAAACAGTGAATTAATGTCCCCTTTACGTAAACAATACACATGAACTATTGTGGTAACTTTCAAATGGAAGCACTTCAGAGAGATTAGTGCCATGAATTAATGTCTCTTTAAGATATATTTCCTTTTCCCAATGTCTTAGAAGATGGAGATAAATGTGCACTAATCTTTGTGTCTTTGTACATTAAAGCAGCTTTGATTATAAAGTTATAATTTTAAGATTGATTGCTGTACAGAGAATTTGAAGATCTAAGAAAGATGCAAGTAACTTGCATATAGATGCATGGGCCTATAGTAATAGAATAGTGCTCAGTTTGAAGAGACAGAGATTAACATAGATGCATATGGCTTGGCACAAAGATACATAGGATTAAATCTGGACAGTTTTATTGTTAGATGTCAAACCAATGCATTAAGCATTGAGAAGCATAGAACATATTGGGCTAAATATGATTTGATGATCCAGTTTTAAGTTAACTGGTGTTGACAGGGTCAAGTCGAGAAGCAGAAGATGTTTTAAATGCATTTATCAGAATCATTGTCTGCAAAATGAAATGGTACATCTAATTGAGGTATATAAAACTTTAAAAGGGATTGATAAAGTAAATATCGACCAAATGTTTCCTGTTATGGGGCAAAGTAGAACAAGTGGTCACAGGTAGAGATTGCGAGGCAGTGGATCTAAAACTAAGATGTCTTGCAGAGGGTGATGAATTGTAGGAACTTGCTACCTCATAGCACGGTGGAGTCTAAGTCATTGAATCGTTTCAAGAGGGAAATGGAAATACTTCTCATTTTTTTAAAAAAAAAGGCACAAGAGGATATGAGGAAACAGGTAGGGAGGTGGATTTGAGTCCAGGAGGAGATTAGACATGATCTGATTGAATGGCAGAGCGGGCTGAAGGGGCTGAATTTGCTGACTTCAACTCGTAATTGCAAGGTTCCTATGCACTTGTATCATTTGACAAATCATGGGCGAGAGTAAATCTTATCAATGTCTCATCGTTAGCGTTGCCACCATGCTTGAGTTATTTAGAAGCTGATCAAAATTGAAAGTGCAGCCAGGATAATGGGAAATTGCGGGGCCAGGGAGGGAATTCTCCTGTCCCACCCACTGCGGGAATTGTAGTGGGTCCTTTGACCTCGGGCAGGATTCTCTGATTTTGGGGTGAGCGCAGCCGGAGAATCCCACCCCAGATTTGGGAGGCATCAAGTTTAAGCTGTTCATTGCTCAGGATTATCTGCTTCATGTTGAACTGGCTTCCTTGGATCAATGACTAGTGACTACATTCATTGCTAAGCTTTCTTTTCAATGCAGTCTGACTGAAATTAAAAGCAAAATGTTAGAAGAAAATTCACATTTCTATGTTTATTTGATTGGTGGCATCTCTTTAAACAAAATGATATCAGCTGTCTTCTATTTGAGATCATTTTTGTCTCCAAAAAATCTTGCAATTTACTGAATCAGGAACAAAGGATTCTAAAGCATTTTTCCTAAACTTTAATTTTACATCACTAACTGAGAAATCTGAAGGAAAATGCCTTTGCAAATAACTGTGTATCCCATAAATGGGATGGAGACTTGTGGCTTCAATGAAATTTGACTTTTGATATAATATGGAATCAAAAATCCAGAGATTGCAAACACTCCGATCCATCTTTGTATTGTAATTTCCGATTGGTTCACATACAGATGAAGAGATGATGGCATAGTGTTGATAATCCAAAAGCTCCAGCTAATGTTCTAGAGATATAGGGGTCAAATCCCATCATAGCAGCTGATTGAATTTAAAAGCAAAACATAAGTGTGCAGTATAAATCTTGTCTCAGTTATGGGGATGTGAATCGATCAAAAATCCACCTGGCCCTTTTAGGGAAGGAAATCTGCCATTCTTATCTGGACTGCCAACATGTGACTCCAGAACCACACAATGTGGTTGATTTTTAAATGCCCTCTTACATGTCTACTCAATTAATTAAGGATGGGTAACAGATGCTGCCTTTGCAGCAGTGCCCCAATCCCATGGAAGAATCCATAAAGACAGTCTCTCACATGGGTTCTAAACTAGCGATCACATTAAAAAAGCCACAAAGCAACTGGGGAGGCAATCAGATCGGGCAAAAGCAAGACAGAGAGCAAGGGAAATCCAGATTAAACTGCATTTATTTCAACGCAAGAGGCCTGACAGGCAAGGCAAATGAACTCGGGGAATGGATGGGTATGTGGAATTGGGATATTATAGCAAGTACTGAAACATGGCTAAGGGAGAGACAGGACTGGCAGCTCAATGTTCCAGGATAAGATGCTGTAGGAAAGATAGAAAAGAAGGTTAAGAGAGGAGAGGGAGTTGCACTTTCGATTAGGGAAAACATCACAGCAGTACCGAGGGGGGGGGGATATATCCGAGGGTTCGGCCATTGAGTCCATGTGAATAGAACTGAGAAATAAGAAGGGGGAAATCTCTTTGATCTCTTGTACTAAGGGCCCCTAAATAGTCAGCAGGAAATTGAGGAGCAAATATGTAAGGAGATTACAGATAGCTCCAAGAAAAATAGAGTGGTAATAGCATAGAATTTTAACTTTCCCAGCGTTGACTGGGACAGCAATAGAATTAGAGAGTTGGATGGAGAGAAATTTGTTGAGCATATTCAGGAGGAATTTTTCATTCAGTATATGGATGGCCCGACTAGACAGGGGGCAAAGCCTGACTTCCTCTAGGGAAATAAGGAAGGGCAATTAACAGAAGTTTTAGTGAAGGATCATTTTGGGACCAGTGACCATTATTCTATTAGTTTTAAAATAGCTATGGAGAATAATAGGTCTGGCCCAAAAGTTAAAATTCTAAATTGGGGCAAGGCCAGACCAAGATTAACATGGGAGAGAGTAGGGCCTCTTAAGGATCATCAAGATCATCAATGTGTGGATCCGCAAGAGATGGGTGAGATCCTAAATGAGTATACCTCATCAGTATTTACTGTTGGAAAAAAGCATGGATGTTAGGGTATTTGGAGAAATAAATAGTGATGACTCGAGGAGTGTACATATTACAGTGAAAGTGGTGCTGGAAGTTTTAAAACACATCAAGGTAAATAAATCCTCGGAACCTGATGGAGTATATCCCAGGGCATTGTTGGAAGCTAGGGAGGAAATTGCGGGTCCCCTGGCAAAAATATTTGAGTCTGGCAACACCAATTTTAAATCCAACCAATTTATTTGATCTTAAATCTGCAAGCTTTCGACTTTCGTCTTCGTCAGGCAAATGCAGTGTTCTGGTCTGCAATAGCACACATATCAGCACAGACAGTCACAGATTACTGATTAGAATACGAATCCTTACACCTAACCTGCTATTCAAGTCTTAAATTGGCTAACAATGTGGGTGAAGGGAACCCTGAGCATTGGTTAGAGAGATGTGTATTGTCTCCAGACAGCACAGTAAGTGAGGTTTTTTGCTAACTCAGACAAGTCACGGGGGTTACAGATAGTGTGACATGAAGCCAAGATCCCTGTTAAGATCGTCCTCATGTGTGCAGAACTTGGCTATCAGTCTCTGCTCCGCGGCTCTCCAGACAAGACTGTTCCCTTCCTGTGGGCGAACACTTCAGCAGTCACGGGCATTCGGCCTCTGACCTCCGGGTAAACATTCTTCAAGGTGGCCTTCATGAAACACGACAGCGCAGAGTTGCTGAGCAGAGACTGATAGCCAAGTTCCACACACATGAGGACGGTCTTAACAGGGATCTTGGCTTCATGTCACACTATCTGTAACCCCCATGACTTGCCTGGGTTAGCAAGAAACCTCACTCACTGTGCTGTCTGGAGACAATACACATCTCTCTAACCAATGCTCAGGGCTCCCTTCACCCACATTGTTAGCCACTTTAAGACTTGAATAGCAGGTTAGGTGTAAGGATTCGCATTCTAATAATCAATCTGTGACTGTCTGTGCTGATGTGTGCTATTGCAGACCAGAACACTGCATTTGCCTGATGAAGACGAAAGTCGAAAGCTTGCAGATTTAAGATCAAATAAATTGGTTGGATTTAAAATTGGTGTTGCCAGACTCTTACTGAGTTTACCCCAGTCCAACGCCGGCATCTCTACATCAAAAATATTTGAATCATAGAAAGTCATGGGTGAGGCGTCTGAAGGCTGGAGGGTGGCAAATGTTATGCTTTTGTTTAAAAAGGGAAAAGCCTGTGAACTGTAGGCCAGTGAGCCTCACATCAGTTGTGGGTAAGTTGTGGAATGTATTTTGAGAGACAGGATCCACAGCATTTAGAGACATAAGGATAGAGTAGGGACAGTCAGCACAGCTTTGTGAGTGGAAAATCATATCTCTCAAATTTTATTGAGTTTTTTAAAGGGTTAACCAAAAAGATAAATGAGGGCAGTGCAGTTGATGTTGTCTACATGGACTTTAGCAAAGCTTCTGACAAGGTGCCACATGGTAGGTTGTTGCATAAGGTTAAACCTCATGGAATCCAGGATGAGGTATCTAAATGGATACAAAATTGACTTCTTGACAGAAGTCAGAATGTGGTTGTAGAGGGTTGTTTTTCAAACTGAAGGCCTGTGACCAGCAGTGTAACTCAGGACTCAGTGCTGGGTCTACTGTTATTTCTCACTTATATTGATGATTTGGATGAGAATATAGGAGACATGGTTAGTAAGTTTTCAAATGGCAGCAAGATTGGTGGCATAGTGGATAGTGAAGAAAGATATCTCCAATTGTAATGCGATCTTGATCAATTGGGCCAGTGGGCTGATGAATGGCAGATGAAGTTTAATTTAGATAAATACATTTTGGTGGATTGAACTAGGGCAGGACTTACGCAGTTAAGGTAGGGCATTGGGGAGAGGTACAGAGCAAAGCGATCTAGGAGTACATGTTCATAGCTCCTTGAAAGTGGAGTCACAGTTAGATAGAGTGGTGAAGAAGGCATTCAGCATGCTTGGTTTCATTGATGAGAATATTGAACATGGGAGTTGGGACATCTTGCTGAAGTTGTACAAGACATTAGTAAGGCCGTATTTAGAACATAGAACATTACAGCGCAGAACAGGCCCTTCGGCCTTCGATGTTGCGCCAACCAATTAAGAAAAAGCAATGACCCTCTAACCTAAACCATTCCCTCTTCATCCATAAACTTATCCACTAACCTCTTAAACGCCGCCAAACTTGGCGCATCTACAACTGCAGCAGGCAGGGCATTCCATACCCTTACCACCCTCTGGGTAAAGAACCTACCTCTGACATCCGTCCTATAACTACACCCCTTAATTTAAAGCTATGTCCCCTCGTGCTAGCTTTCTCCATCCTAGGAAAAAGGCTATCACTGTCCACCCTATCTAAACCTCTAATCATCTTATATGTTTCATAAGGTCTCCTCTTAGCCGCCTTCTTTCTAACGAAAACAACCTCAAATCCCTCAGCCTCTCTTCATAAGACCTGCCCTCCATACCAGGCAACATCCTGGTAAACCTCCTCTGTACCCTCTCCAATGCCTCCACATCTTGCTTATAATGCGGGGACCAGAACTGCACACAATACTCCAAGTGCGGCCGCACTAGAGTTTTGTACAGTTGCAACATGACGTTGCGGCTCCGAAATTCAATCCCCCTACCAATAAAAGCTAAGACTCCGTATGCCTTCTTAACAACCTTATCGACTTGATTGCCAACTTTCAGGGATCTATGCACATATACACCAAGATCCCTCTGTTCTTCAACACTATTAAGAGTCCTACCATTAGCCCTATACTCTACACATTTGTTTTTCCTGCCAAAGTGAATTACCTCACACTTTTCCACATTAAACTCCATTTGCCACCTCTCGGCCCAGCTCTGCAACTTGTCCAAGTCTCTCTGCAAACTATAACACCCCTCTTCACTATCTACCACTCTTCTGACTTTGGTGTCATCCGCAAATTTACTAATCCATCCTTCAATACCCTCATCCAGATCATTTATAAAAATTACAAACAGCAGGGGCCCCAAAACAGATCCCTGAGGTACACCACTTGTAACCGAACTCCATGATGAATAATTTCCATCAACCACCACCCTCTGTCTTCTATCTGCTAGCCAATTCCTAATCCAATTAGCTAAATCACCCTCAATCCCATACATCTGCATTTTCTGCAGAAGCCTTCCATGGGCCACCTTATTGAACGCCTTACTAAAGTCCATATATACCACGTCAACTGCCTTACCCCCATCTACCTCTTTGGTCACTTTTTCAAAAAACTCAATAAGGTTAGTAAGGCACGACCTACCCTTCACAAAACCATGCTGACTATCCCCAATCAATTCATTTCTCTCTAAATAACTATAAATCCTATCCCTAATAATTCTCTCCAATACTTTGCCCACAACAGAAGTAAGACTCACCGGCCTATAATTCCCAGGAAAGTCTCTATTCCCCTTCTTGAACAATGGGACCATATTCGCTATCCTCCAGTCTTCCGGCACTATACCCGTAACCAACGACGACCTGAAGATGAGAGCCAGAGGCTCTGCAATCGCCTCTCTCGCCTCCCAGAGAATCCTAGCGTAAATCCTGTCCGGTCCAGGGGACTTATCTAACTCCAAACCCTCAAGAATATCTAGCACACCCTCCTTATCTACTTCAATACTTTCCAGTTTACAACCCTGTATCCCAGTGTTCTCCACAACTACATTTACATCTCCCTGCGTGAATACCGAAGAGAAATATTTGTTCAGTGCCTCTCCAATCTCTTCAGGCTCCACGCACAACTTCCCACTGCTGTCTCTGACTGGCCCTAATCTTGCCCTAACCAATCTTCTATTCTTAACATATCTAAAGAAAGGATTAAGGAGAATCCTAAAGCTATCAGCCAAAGTCTTCTCGTGTCCTCTTTTAGCTCTTCTCAACTCACTCTTTAGCTCCCTCCTGGCTAATCTATAGCTTTCCAGTGCACTAACTGAGCCTTCAAGCCTCATCCTGACATAAGCCTCCTTTTTCCTTTTAACCAGCGAATTAACTTTTTTAGTACACCATGGTTCCCTTACTTGACCATTTCCTCCTTGCCTGACAGGGACATACTTATCAAGGACTCGCAGTAGCTGCTCCTTGAATAAGCTCCACATTTCAGATGTTCCCAGTCCCTGTAGTTTCCTAGTCCAACCTATGCACCCTAATTCCCTCCTTATGGCCTCATAATTACCATTCCCCCAGCTATAACTACTGCCCCCAGCTTCATGCCTATCCCTATCCATCACTAAGGTGAACGTAACCGAATTGTGGTCACTATCACCAAAATGTTCACCAACTTCCAAGTCTAACACCTGGTCTGGCTCATTGCCCAGCACCAAATCCAATGTAGCCTCACCTCTAGTTGGCCTATCTACATACTGAGTCAAAAAACCTTCCTGCACACTTTGTACAAAAACTGACCCCTCTAACGAGCTAGAGCTATAGCTATTCCAATCAATATTAGTAAAGTTAAAGTCCCCCATAACAATTACCCTATTACTTTCACTCCTGTCCAGGATCAACTTTGTAATCCTTTCTCTACCTCTCTAGAACTTTTAGGAGGTCTATAAAAGACTCCCAACAGGGTGACCTCCCCCCTCCTGTTTCTAATCTCAGCCCATACTAGCTCAACAGACAAGTCCTCATCAAACTTCCTTTCTGTCACTGTGATATTTGGAGTACCGTGTACAGTTCTGGTCACCCTATTACAGAAAGGATATTCTTAATCTAGAAACAACACAGGAAAGATTTACTAGGATGCTACTGGGACTTGATGGTTTGAATTATAAGGAGAGGCTGGATAGATTGGGACTTCTTCCCTGGAGCGTTGAAGGCTGAGGGGTGATCTTTTTGAGGTCTGTAAAATAATGAGAGGCACAGATCAGCCAGGTAGTCAATATTTTTTCCCAAAGGTAAGGGAGTCTAAAACTAGAGAGTATAGGTTTAAGGTGAGAGGGGAGACATACAAAAGTGTCCAAAGAGGCAATTTTTTCACACAAGTTGGTGAGTAGTAGAAGTGGGTAAATTTTGTCTTTTAAAAAGCATTTAGACAGGTACATGGGTGAGATGGGTACAGAGGGATAAGGGCCAAATGCAGGCAATTAGGATTAGCTTAGGGGTTTAAAAAAAAAGGACGGCATGAACAAGTTGGGCCGCAGGACCTGTTTCCATGACTCTAGTAATATTATCACTAGACTATTAATCCAGAAACTCAGCTGGAGGCCCATGTTCGAATCTTGCTATGGCAGATGGTAGACTTTGAATTCAATAAAAATAATCTGGAAGTTAGAAACTGCTGATGACCATGAAGCCATTGTCGATTGTCAAAAAATCCCAGTCCAGTTCACTAATGTCCTTCAGGGAAGGAAATCTGCCCTCCTTACCTGGTCTGACCTACATGTGCCTCCAGACCCACAGCAATGTGCTGGACTCTGAACTGCCTTCCAAGGGAGCTATGGATGAGCATTAAATGCTGGCCATTCAGTGATGTCCCATGTCCCACGTCCCATGAATCAATGAAAATAAGCTCTCTGACAGCACTTCTACTTCTTATTCTTATTCCCACCCAACTCCTTCACCACTGCCAAATTAAAATCAAAAACCTTGTCCCTTGATACATCCTCCATCCAGTGCTCTTCAAGATGGGGCAATCCTTTTCATCTCTCCCTTCTTAGCTAATGGTTGACCTCACGTGATACATGAAATGCAAGACACAAGAAGAATGCAAAATAACAGCCGCAAAACCAAGTTCACCCAAATGTTGCCCTGCGTCATTTCAAAACACTCCAGCACAGATTTAGTGAATGAAACCCTTCCAGGTACATCTCTAAGAATGAATGCCAGATGCCTGGAAGCTTAGCAGTTCTTTGAAGACTGGTGTTCTGAGGAATGACGTTATTCAAGTTTGCACGGACTGACAACTGCCAACCCCTGCTCCTCTCTAACAACAACTCAACACGTTCCTCTCCTCTCTTAAGAAAGGCATTAAAGTAGTAGGTCTTGAGTGGTAATAAGGACATTCCTGATGCCCTATGTCCCCCCTTCCCCATTAGTTGAGCCCAAAGTGATCTCTGATACAAGATCTTCCTTCAGCCCAATTGTTGCTCAGCTGATTATTCCAACTCCACCATCTGCTCCCAGTCATGTCTTTCAGATTGATGTTGTGTGCGTGGCCAAGAGATCAAAGAGGTTGATTGTACTGACTGTCAGCCATTGGAATCAGACATCTCACAGATTGTTCTGGCTTTCATGATCAAAGTCAAGTGAATGTTGGCTGTTTTCCAGAACGTCCTGGAGAAATCCTCCTGGGAGATATTCCTGCACATGCATTGTACATCTTTATTCTTATTATTGCACTACATTTTACAATGCAGACTTTTCTGGTTTAGAATAACTTTGTTTTTTTAAAGTAGATCCTTCACGTAAGGAATGTTATGCAAAAGGCATATCCTTTTGATTAATTTTAGTAGCTCTATTCAGGTTGACGTTTGGCATGAAACCGGAGGTCTGTACACGATCTGGGTCTGTATTCAACTTCAATAATTACAAATATAAATTAGCTTTTAAAAAAAAAACATAGGAACAATAGGAAAAAGACTTGTGTTTATTCGTTCACAATCTCATGCTCCCCAAACTGCTTGTTAGTCGCTGAGTATTTTGAAGTGTAGTCACTGAGGGGGTCGTAACAGCCAATGGCCCAATATACTGATGACCAAAAGTGGTTCATAGGTGTTGGGGTGTGATTCTTGCATTGGGAGTTATAATCAGAGAGCTTGTGAGAGGTCCCAGGTGAAAATCCCAGTTGAGTCCTTTGCTATTGCTTTGGGGGTGGTTAGCATTGCTGCCTCACAGTGCAAGGGAGCCAGTTTCAATTGGGTCACTATTTGTGTGGAGTTTGCGTATTCTTCCTGTGTCTGCATGTGTTTACTTGGGTGCTCTGATTTTATCCCACAGTCTGAAAGACGTGCAGGTTAGATGGATTAGTTATGTTAAATTTTCCCTCAGTGCATCTGAACAGGTGCCCGAGTATGGCGACTACGGGGTTTTCACTGTAACTGCATTGCAGTGTTAACATAAGTCTACTTGTTGCACTCATAAAGAAACTAAATAAACTAAACTGCTATTGTTTGAAGGCTAAATGTTGGCCTGGAGCACACTCTCCTACACTTCGTTGCATAGTGCCAGAGGATCTTTTGAGTTCACTTGAAGTTCAAGGGGGTAACGTTTTGTTTATAAGACAGTACCTACCTCAGTGCTGCACCTGAAGGTTAGCCTCAAATGATGCATGCGGGTCTCAAGTGCGACGTGAGCTTACAACCTGCAGTCTCAAGTGGAAAGGTTACCATTGAGCCAAGACAACACAAGAATAACATATAACTATGGTTGAGTGGAGGACTTCTGCCTACAACCTGGTCTTGCCAGTCAATTGCCCATTCCTTTGAATATCCATTATATTTCTCCTGAAATTGTCTTTGTACAGTCTGTCTCTTGGGGTGTTCTACATGTTTGCCATCTTCTGTAGAAAACAATTCAATTGAAATGGTTCGTGCATCATTCTTGTTCTAAGCTTGGACTCGCTTTCCCTGGTTGAATATGTTATCAGATTCATTTTATCTGTTGTATTAAGCATCTCCAATACTTTGATAATATTTTCCTTTAGCTGTTTCCTGCCTAGAGTGAACAGTCTTGGGTTCTGTGGCACAAATGATTAACACTGTTGCCTCTCAGCACCAGGGACTTGGGTTTGATTGCCAGCTTGAATCACTGTCTGTGCGGAGTCTGCACATTTTCTCCTTTTTTGTGTGGGTTTCCACCCACAGTCTGAAAGACATTCAGGTTAGGTGCATTGGTCATGCTAAATTCTCTCTGTGTATCCAAACAGGCACCAGAGTGCGGCAACCAAGAGATTTTCACTGTAATTTCATTGTGGTGTTTATGTAAGTCTACTTGTGAGACTAATAAATAAACTTTAAGAACAGCAAGGCTCAATCAACAGCATTTTCCAATCCCATATCTTCTATCACATAGAAAAGAGCAGCAGACTGCTTGGAATTTTATCACCCCAGTACAGTGCGGGAGTGACTGTTAAATGTGGGGAGTCATTCAAACATCCATTGACTTTGGCGGGACTGGAAGGGAGGTGCTGTAAAATTCTGCCCCATGGAAACACTATTTCTTGTAAGCTCCCTTCCCAGCCACACATCATTTTGACCTTCTTCTTAACTACATCACAGTTGTTTCACTGCCAAAATGCAAGAACCTCCTCCCTAACTGTATCGTGGGTGTACCTACACCAGGTGATTGCTGCGGTTCTAAAAGATGGCTCACCTCACTAACACCTTCTCAAAGAGATGGGCAAGAAATGCTGGCCTTTCCACGGACACTCGTATTCCAAGAACAAATGATAAAAAAAGCAAATCCAAATTGTCCTGTTCTGCATTCACTTTGCCGCCTGGATACCCTTGTTGTGATATGGTCACCAGAATTTCATGTAATGCCCCAGTGTGGTCATAGCTTACAAACGCGTTAATATAGCTTGGGGGTTTGGGCTTTATTCTTCTGGTTGCACATTCAGTTAGCTTTCATATTATCACCACATACTTTGCATTTGATATTGTTGAACATTACACCAATATTCCAGGATTCCTTCATGATCTGTATTCTGTCACTTGGTGCCACTGAACTAGTATTGCTCAAGTATATTTTCCTTTGATACCTTCCACTTATATAGCTTATCAACCTTTTTAGTGTTATCCTAAAGCCCAAATGATTAAATATCGTACATAGCAAGGATTAAAGTAGGCTTACATTAACACTGCAATGAAGTTACTGTGAAAATCCTTTAGTTGCCACACTCGGTGCTTATTAGGGCACACTGAGGAAGAATTTAGTATAACCAATGCACCTAACTAGCACATCTTTCACATCGTGGGGAGAAACTGGAGCACCTGAAGAAACCCATGCAGACACGGGGAGAACATGCAAACTCCACACAGACAGTGACCCAAGCTGCAAATTGAACCTGGGTCCCTGGAACTGAGAGACAGCAGTGCTAACCACAGTGTCATCTAATGGCCCCAGCACTGACTCTTTAGCATCTGACTTGTTATTCTGGTACAGCTCCACTTAACATCATGCTTTACTTCCCTTGGTTTGGCCGGTTATCCGACCATCTCCAAAGCTTGCAATCTAATCCATACATTGTTGGCTATTGTTGACAGCACAGAATTAAGAACTTGACACAGCCATTGAACTTCCCGAGGCATTGAGGTTCATCCTTTGGCTAAAGGACTTGAAGACATTTGTCAGGCTTGATCTCCCATCATAAATCCATGCTGACTCTCTCTTACCATCTTGCATCAGGTTAGGTGTATTAGGGGCCATGCTAAATTGCCCCTTAGTGACTCAAGATATATAGATTAGGGGAATTAGTCATGGTAAATACATGATTCTATATTTTAGCTATCTCGTTATTCACGTATCAGAGTGCCATTGAGTTCTTCACCCATAATAGATGTTAGGTTAACTATAACTGCCTGAGTTATCTCTACACCTTTATTTTAAAGATTAATACATGTTGGGGGTTTTCTGGTCCTTTGGCTTTGTTCCTGTTCCTAAAGATTGCCCTAAAGATAATGACTAATGTGCTTTTTAAATATCATGCATGGGACACTATTTTAACCCTGTTCAATTGGATAGGCTTTGGGTGAGTTAAAATCTCACCTGAGTCTTGTTTTCCTTTGACTTGTTCAACCTACCAGTGAGAAAGTTATCTGAACTTGGATAGCATTTCCAACTCTGAACCTGTGCAGATAGCCCTGATAAGTGATGGTCAGGATGAATGGAGATAGAAGTTCCAGCTCTGACATTCCCCCTTATTTATGTCCATCCAAAGTTCAAGGTCTATGATGTAAACTGCCTAAACAACTCTCCTTGAAACTCGAGGAAAGGAAAATGCATTTAGTAGGTTTGCTGTCACTTTGTCAGTAGATATCATCAGCTAGGTTCTCCAACCTCGCCCACTCCTGGGTTCTCCAGTTTCGTTGCAGTGAACGCAGGAGATTTGGCTGAGTGCCTGCAGTAGCAGGACTTGCAAGACTGGCCCATGTCACCTCTATAGTCTTTCAACATTGCTTCTTCTGCATGTTTTATTGATTTGGTCTTTATCTAGTGAAAATTCTGAGGTTTTGTTAAAACCAATTGAAGGAAAAAAGTTTCAGATTACTTTTCTCTTACTAGTATTTTGACTGAAGGACATGAAGCATTCAATCACAGGCTAGCCTTACCTGTTCAGGTGCTCGATAACAACGACTGCTGTCAGGCTGAAAGCAGGAAATGGTTAGAGTTCAGGCACTGAACATTTCAAAAGAACAAGAAAGAAAACACAGTTGTGTGAGGATAATATTTTCCAGAGAAATGTCAGTGAGGACCTTGTTCACAGAACACCTTGGTCAATCTTGTTTTTTTTTAATATCTTTTCTCCTAATTTCCTACCTTGGCTTTGATTCTTTGGTCAAGAATGTGGGGCGGGATTTTACAACTTCGCTGGGCGAGATCGTAAAATCCCATCCGAGGCCATAGGAGATTTCTATTCTGCGAGTCTCGCCCGCTCCGAAATTTGGGCAGGTAAGGCAGTAAAATTCTGGCTGTGGAGCTTCCAGCTCCCAGGTGATTCTGTGAGGTAAATATGACACTTTGGAGCCATGATGGCTTTTGCCAGTTATTATTTTCTCTCTGTTCACCATCTAGTACCTGGTTAAGAATATACAAAACTAACATGGTGCTTAAATAAACTGGAATCTCAGTCAAGACCAGGAAGGCAACTCTTTAAGTAGAGCAGTTACTGGTTGAGTGGGAGAAATTGATGTTTTTGATATTTCCACTTGCTTAGTCTAATTATTTGCCTTGTGCTGTACCTGAGATTTGGAGCTGCATCAAAATTGCACAGTTGTATCAAAAACAGAACTTGCATTTGTCCAGCATGATCCATATCCTCAAAAAGTTCCAAAACACCCTCTGCAATCAATTGTGTCTATACTCACTTGGCCAATTGGCACACTGTTCAGTTTGGCAAACAGTACTGATATGAATGGCCAGTTAATCTGTTTGAATGGTGATGTCAGCTGAGAACTAAATGTTGGCCGGAATAACTTGTGTCTTCACAAAGTGCCGGAGGATCCTTTAGAGAATAATAGACTGATGGGTCATCGGTCTACTGAAAGGCAGCTAGCTCTTTTTACAATGCAGTACATGTCAGCTTAGATCAAGTGCTGAAGCTGTATGGAGTAAAAGTTGTTTTCATTTTTATATCTTCAAACTCCTATCAGGGAGCCAGTTCATAGGATCATGAATCCCAACAGTGCAGAAGGAGGTCATTTGGCCCATCGAGTCTGCACCGACCACAATTCCACACAGGCCCTATTCCCTTAACCCCACACATTTACCCTGCTAATCCCCCTGATGCTAGGGTCAATTTAGCATGGTCAATCCACCTAACCCGCACATCTTTGGATTGTGGGTATAAACTGGAGCATCCAGAGGAAACCCACAAGGAGAATGTGCAAACTCCACACAGACAATGATCTGAGGCGTGAAGTGGACCTGGGCCCTTGGCGCTATGAGGCAGTAGTGCTAACCACTGTGCTACCGTGCTGTGCTCGTTAAGGTGAGAGTATAAGGAACTAACAGACATATCTGAGAGAAAAGAATTCTGCTGATAATATTTTTCACATTGTCTTCCTCTCAATTTGACCTTCCTCCATCTCCTCAAGTTTTGCATTTTAAGCTTCAACTGTGCCTTCCTTCTAGCGAAGTTACAGAATCTTACCTCCCTTAATCCTCTGCTAACTTCAAAAATAACTTCAAAAACTTTGCATTTTAGTCCTACATTTTGATTTTGATCGATAAGTGACTTCCAGCATCCACGGTTTGTTTATGGATGAGGATTTGTGTAGGGAAAAAGGCATTTCTGGATTTGACTTCTAAGTGACCTCATTCTAATTTTAAACTTATGTCTCATTGTTCTGGGGGCACCCCTACCCCCTACATATACATACCAGGCAAAATAGCTTAATTTATCTACATTATCTTATATAATTTTAAGCCCCTCAATTAGATGATTTGCCCAACGATATGAATTTGAGGTATTATAATTCTGTATATGCAACCTGTTCTTAATTTTAGCCCCAGTCATCATTCTGGTGAATACTGTCCACATATTGGTATCATAAGTGTTACCAAGGCGATTTCAGACATGTAATAACACAGTTGCAATTCTCCGGCCGTTCATGCCCTACCATCGCTGCCAGCGACCGTGCACTGGGACCGGTGAATCCCAGCTGCAGGCAAGGTTGGAAAATCCAGCCCCACGTAAAATCAGAAAGGCCTCACTGAATGAGTGATCCCAACAGTGGCCTGAATGCTTGACCACTCAATGGATGGAAGATCATGGGATACAGCCATGATTATCTAGTGGCCTAATTGGCTGTGGGCCAAGTGACTTCAATGCACAAGAATTACCTTGAACAGCTAGCAGCAATAATGTTGGGGATTCTTCTCTGCAGGAGTGGCGTGAAGTATTTGATTTAAACTGTGAGCACTGATAATGTAAATCAGATAAGTGGCTGGAAACTTCACTGAGCCTCTACTGAACACAGGAGCAGAACTTGCATCCATAGAAATGTTTTAATGTAAGCTCAGGGATGCTGTAGCCTTCAAGGGTATGTGATTGTACCTCTTCTAACAGTATTAGCTGATCAAACTAGGGCAGCACAGTGTTTAGCATGGCCATGTTAAATTGCTCCTTTAGTGTTGGGGATTTGGAGGGTAAATATATGGGGTTACAGGGATTGGACCTGGATGAGAGTGTTGTTGGTGCAAGCTCGATGTGCCAAATGGCCTCCTGCACTGTAGATTCAATGAAGATGAAAATGCAGTCACCGTTGAAGAGAGCAGCAAATGGATAGGCTGCTGATAATAGCTAATACTTTTTTTGGAACTAAGTCTTCATGGAGATTTTCTTAAAGTCAGCCTGGGTTAACTGAACTATAATAACCTAGACATTTCTTAGACATTTAGCTGTTGGGTTCCTGGTGGCTGTAATTTTACATGCTGTGTTTGACAAATTGTGACCAACTATGTTCTAGATTAACATTCCCATATGTAGCAATCAAGTCAATTTTAAGACTACCGTTTATAGACATCCTGAACGAAAATGTTTCCCAGCAGAAGGTTTAATGTATGCACTTAATTGCATTATTTCATTTAACGGCTTTTTAAAACAAAAACTCAGCAAAATATGAACTTCAAAACTTGAGTAAATGGATGAAAGAAGAGACCTCCATTTTCAGTGACATTAATAAGCTGTCGAAAATCACACTTTCGCAGATCCAACAGATTGCTCCCATCAGTTAGATATTTAACGAGAGCAAAATCCATTTTGAAGATTCATGTGAAATTTGAGAGGCTGTGCTGCGCCATTCTTAGTGAGAATGGCCAAGGGTCAAAACTGGCAGTGACAGTGTGGCTATGTCAAATTTGGCTTTTAAAAGACTGCAGATTATATGAAAAAAGGAGGTGGGGGGGGGCATTGTTTAATGATCTTGTGAAAGAATTAATTAGAATAGGAGGAGTCAC
Source organism: Sphyrna mokarran (assembly GCA_024679065.1). Taxonomy (NCBI): domain Eukaryota; kingdom Metazoa; phylum Chordata; class Chondrichthyes; order Carcharhiniformes; family Carcharhinidae; genus Sphyrna; species Sphyrna mokarran. Next base: position 42,399,281 of record JAGIQG010000021.1, on the reverse strand, counting down.
CATCTCATCCCAACATTAGTGTACCCTCGTATTAAATGTGTTCACACTAATACAGGCGTTCTGAAGAATGTGTGGGACATATTAGGTTTCTTGAGCTCACATAAAATAACACTTGAGGCTACGTTTCTTGTCTGCTGCCAAAAGTAGGACTGTGTACATAAAACAATTCAGGTTTTACACCAGATGGAGCTGCTTTAGAGATCCACAATAAGATGATTGTTGGCTCCTTCAGCATAATAATTCACCTTCCCCAAAAGGAGATAGTAATCTGTGGACCTCTTTTCCTGTACAAATCAATCCAAATGACAAAATGCTAGTTGTTTCCGTGAGCACAGTCAAATGGATATTTCAGGGCTTGTCCATCCTTTGTCAGCTCGCGCTTTATCAGATAGCGGAGCCTTTGCATGGGTTCAACAGCCTGTGGTGGTCTTAAATCAACCAGCGTTCTGAGCTGAGACAGAAGGGGCAGAGGTGTGTGTCAGAGAGTTCCTGCAAAAGGGGCTTCTTTACTTCTCAATCGGCTCACAGCTGCACATCCAGGAAAGGCTTAGAGTTGTAGGGTGGGATTTTACAGCCTCATTCGGGCTGGACCAGAAATTCCCACCCAAGGTCAATGGAGATTTCTGTTGTTGGACCCTCACCCGCGCCAATTCTGTGGCAGGTGAGGTGATAGCGTTCTGGTCAAAGATACATAGAGCAACACAGCACGAAAACAGGCCCTTCAGCCCATCTAGTCCATGCTGACCATGGTGCTCTCCCAGCCAGTCTCAATTGCCCATGTTTGACCCATATCCCTCTAATCCTTTCCCACCCAGGTACTTCTGCAAATGCTTTTTAAATTTTGTTATTGGGGGATCTGAGGAAAAATGATTTTAACCAGAGGGTGGTGACAGTCTGGAATGCATTGCCTGGGGAGGGTGGTGGAGGTGGCATGCCTCACATTCTTTAAAAAGTACCTGGATGAGTACTTGGCACACCATAACATTCAAGGCCAGTGGGATTAGGTGGGCAGGTTAAAACTTTTCATGCATCCTTTCAGATGGATGGGCCAAAGGGCCTCTTCTGCACTATTGTATTCTGTGATTCTGTACCTGCTTGTCCTCTCTGATCCTGAACGGCACAACTTCAGGTTTACTTCAGTTTGTATCTCAGAGTGGTGTCAGTCACCCCCATGAGCAGTTAGAGTATCTTTAATGACTCCCCATTGCCCTATATCGACATACCTAGTAATAACTAGGTGGAGGGGAACATTAATACCCCAATATGACTGAGATTGAATAGTGGTGTCTTTTTGCCCATGTTGTTTTTCAATCTGTCCAAAGACTCGCTGGAGTTCATTGTTGACTTTGTGCAATAGTGTGAAATGTGTGGCAGTGAGTAGACCATTAATTTTGCATAGTGGAAGTAAAAACCTAAAGAAATGTAAAATGTTTCACCCTGACCATTTGGATATTTTGTGCAAATTGAACATCTGCTCCTGCTGAGTAATGAGGTGAGAATTGTTGCAAATTGCCAAGCTGCCTTAACTTAACCCGGCCTTACAGAACAACAATTACAATCTGATCCACTTTGTTCAAACACTATTCTGGTGTCTTTGATATCATGATACAAATACAGATTTTGTCACAGATCCTTGACTTAAATGTGAGGCCTTCAGCAATTATGATTCAAAATTTTTTTTAATTTTATTTATTCATGTCACAAGCAGGCTTACATTAACATTGCAGTCAAGTTACTGTGGAAAATCTCCCAGTTGCCACCCTTCAGCACCTGTTCGGGTACACTGAGGGAGAATTTAGCATGGGCAATGCACCTGGCCAGCATATTTTTTTCGGATTGTGGGAAGAAACCGGAGCACCCGGAGGAAACCCATGCAGATACTAGGAGAACATGCAAACTCCACACGGACTGTCCCCCAAGGCCGGAATTGAACCCACATCCCTGAGGTAGCAATGCTAACCACAATGTCACTTTGCCAACCCATTTCAAAGTTTTTTTTTGCCTTCAGCTCCCCTCAAAAATTCACGACTGTTTTTGTTTTTAAAAGAATGGACTGTCCTGTAAGCCTTTTTATTCCATAAATGCAGCCTTTCTTTGCCTCATCAAGGCGGATCAAAATCCAAGGTGTTTCCACTACAAGTGGGCATAAACTGTTCTTTGATTAACTAGGCAAGCTAATGAATAACTTGCTAAGTATTACTGAAAAAAATGGCATACTGTCAAAGTTTTTTGTCTTGCACTCATCAGGATAGCTCACAAGAAATTACTAACAATGCAGGGGCAATGGGGGACAACAATTTGGACTGCATGGGAAGAGAGGGCTGAGTGGCTGGTATGTGGAGTCTGATTGGTGGAGATATTGCTATGAAAAACTCAGCATGGAACAGTTAACAGCCTGGCATTCTTTGGATTCAAAGCAGGCAGGTTGACTCTAAATGGTTAAGGCATTGCCCTGGGAGTGAACAGTTTATTGTTAGCTCTGAGGGCAAACAAACTTCCATTTCACATATCTTTTGACTGTTATTTGTTCAAGCTTGTTCTTTTTTAAAAAGAATATCAGAAGTTGCGCTTATTTTAATTGTATTAAAAAAGAATGAAATATGAATGACATAGCTATAAGGTTCATGGTAGGAGATATAGGAGGGATGTCCGAGGTAGATTCTTCATTCAGAGAGTGGTTGGGGTGTGGAATATACTGCCTGCTGTGATAGTGGAGTCAGACACTTTAGGAACTTTCAAGCAGTTACTGGATAGGCACATGGAGCACACCAGAATGTTAGGGAGTGGGATAGCTTGATCTTGGATTTAGACATAGCCCGGCACAACATTGAGGGCCAAAGGGCCTGTTCGTGCTGTACTGTTCTATGTTTCTATCTTTTGCAGAAATTGTTGGTGCGGCATCTATCCCGAGCAGCATTAGGCCATTTACCCCCCCTCCAGCAAACGTGATGTGAGAAAGACATTTTCTCATATTGTCCTTATAAGTCTTATAATACCCTCTCCGGATGCTTCCATGTTCTTCTTTTCCGATATGGTGACTACAAGTGCGTGCACAACTCTTTGCTTTTAAAGCAAAATGCTGGAATCTGAAACAAAAACAGAAAATGCTGGAAAATCTCAGCAGGTCTGACAGCATCTGTGGAGAGAGAGATTAAAGCCAACATTTCAAATCAGGATGATCCTGCATCAGAGCTCTGACAAAAGGTCATCTAGACTCAAAATGTTGGCTCTATTCTCTCTCCACAGATGCTATCAGACCTGCTGAGATTTTCCAGCGTTTTCTATTTTTGTCTGTGTGATATAATCAAGATTTAATCCAGGTTAAGCACTAATTCCCGACTCATCCATTCGATTCTTTCAAAAATAAAGTTGAATACTTGGTTTCCTATCTCAATGGCCTCACTAACCTGGGCCACAAACTTCAATGATTGGTGTACCTGAACTTGGGAAATCACTTCATTCCTCTCCCAAAACTTGTACCTTTCCACTAATAAGTGACCACCCTGTTCTTTCCACCAAAATGTACCACCTCACATTTATGTATTCAGCTTCATTTACCAACTATTTGCCCATTCTGCAAGTTTATTAATGTGCTCCTGTGATTTGTTGCAGTCCTGTGGCTATAACCCCACTCCACTTCCCAATTAATTGTCATTTGCAAATTTCAGAACTGTGTTTTTGATTCTAAAGTCCAAATCGTTATTATAAATTACAAACCGCAGTGGTCCTAGCATTGATCCTCATGGAGTATCACTTCCCACTTTCTGGCATTCTGAACAACACATGACTCCTAGTCTTTGTTTTGTTGCCTTGAAGTCAGTTAACAATCCATTCTGCTACTTATCCCCAACTCCATTTCAAAGGTCTTTTGAAAATCAGATCGATCACATATGCCAATAGCTTCCAAGGTTAGAAGGATTGTTTGCTGGGAGATGGTTGTTAGTTTTTCAATGCTGAATGTGTGCTAGGGTGTTTTTGATTTATCATTTCTACACATGATTGGACGTAGGTACAAAAGGAATATATTTTTATGCTTTCTGGCAACAAGATGCGATCAAGAGTACAGGAGGGTAAAGAGATGTACAGATAAAAGATGCTTTCAGCGCAGAATAATACTTTTTGATGAAAAGACTAATGAAAGGGAGCTTGCCATAACCATGTTTCTTAACCACCTGGATGGATAGAGAGATTTAGTAAATCAAATATCAGGCAGTTAGAAAAGGCCAGAAAAAAGCAAATGATAGTCATCCAGTTCTTCCACATCCGTTCATGAATGGTGGTGTGTAACTAAACAACTCACTGGAGGAGGAGGCTCCACAAATATCCCCACCCTCAATGATGGAAAAACCCAGCATATCAATGCAAAAGATAAGGCTGAAGTATTCGCAGAAATCTTCAGCCAGAAATGTCGAGTGGATGATCCATCTTGGCGTCCTGCAGTGGTCCTCAGCATCATAGATGCCAGTCACCGGCCAATTCAATTCACTCCCAGTGGAGCAGGAAGAAATGGAAGAAGAATTTTCTCTGGCTAGTAATCAGTGATAAAGAAGCAAGAGCTTCAATGAGGCCAAGGCAGAAGAAATGTTTACACACAGCTGGTGGGAAAGCACATGGAAGCTTTACAACAAGTGTCTGTCAAGATGAAAAATTAGAACATAATTTAAAAGGGAATTGTGTAAATATTTGAAAATATACATACAAAGGGCACTTGGAGAAACAGCAGAGAAATGAGATTAAGGTAAACAGTCCAATTTGAAGAGCTAACACTGTCACAGATGAGATGTACCACACATGCATTCATCAGCTATGCTATAATTCCTGCGATTAAAAAGCTGAAGTTGCATTTTCCGGAGGTAAAAAGCCAGCCCAATGCAAACCTTGTTAAAACAGATCCAAGCCAGATGGTGAAATATGAAACTGGACAAAGACCTTTTTCTTGATATTAGGTGTATTTGTGGAATGCAGTATGGCATATCTCTGCCTTCTACCTGCCAACGCCAGTGTCCCAGTGGTCCCTCTTTAACAATCTTTTGAGCGTAACAATTAAACAAATTAATTAACTACTTGACAGGGGTACTGTAACAAAAAATCAAGAACTACGACTAAAACTCAGCAAATTAAATTAAAATCACAATCCTATGACTGATGATGTACTCCAGCTCCTGTAGCTGAAGTTGGCGTAAGCCTTAAGGTACCAGTGTTTCAAAGTTTGTTTATTAATGTCACAAGTAGGCTTACATTAACACTGTAATGAATTTACTGTGAAAATCCCCATGTCACCACATTCTGGCGCCATTCGGGTTCACTGAATTTAGCATGGTTGATGCACCTAACCAGCACATCTTTCAGACTGTGGAAGGAAACTGGAGCATCCAGAGGAAACTCATGCGGACATGGGGAGAATGTCACAGACAGTGACCCAAGCCGGGAATTGAACCGGAGTCCCTGGTGCTGTGAGGCACTGGTGCTAACACCACCTAATCCATTCGCCTGACAGCAATATGGTCCACACCGGCTATCACATGTCACACACCTGACGAAGGAAACTTATTTCTGAAAGCTTGTGTGTTTACTATCAAATAAATGGGTTGGACTTCAACCTCGTGCTGTGAGACTTCTTACTGTGTTTACCCCAGTCCAACACTGACAGCTCCACATCATGATTACCATCAACAATGGGGCAGAGATATCAATCATTCTCCATTTTTAATCAAACTTTTCTTTCAGTTGTTTTGAGATGATCTTATATTTGTGTTTTTGTGTTGCTGTCTTGCCCACTAAACAAAATGGCGTATTGCTATTTTCCTTATTATAACTGTGTAATCACAAAGCCCTGAATCATCTTGGGACCCAGTGAAGAAAAGTCCCAGGCTTCCCATTTTCCTCTTCACAGCTGTCATCTCTCACCCATGGTAACACTATGGGTGTTCTTCATGTTATGTTTTTGTGTTCTTCATGTAATGAGTATAAGGTCCTGTGCAAAACTGAAGGGCACTTTGACTTAAGATCTTGTACAAGTTCAATCTCATCCTTTTGCATCCTGTATTACTGGGTGGCAGAGTGTTACAATGGTTAGCATTGCTGCCTCACAGTGTCAGGGACCTGGGTTCAATTCTGGCCTTGTGTGACTGTGTAGGATTTGCACGTTCTTCCCATGTCTGTCCATTGTACCCTTACAGGCGCCATGATGTAGTAACTAAGGGGATTTTGCAGTGTTAATTTAATCCTACTTAAATAAACTTTAAAAATAACCAGATATATGACCAAGCATTTGGTTAACATTATTTGTGGTGTAAGAATGGTAGTGTGTGGAGTTGGATAGCTCTTGCAAAGACCCATCATAGGTACAATGGGCTGAGTGGCTTCCTTCAGTGCTGCGTGACTTTATCTGAATCATAGAATCCCTACAGTGCAGAAGGAGGCCATTCAGCCCATCACGCATGCACCAACAACAATCCCACGCAGGCCCCATCCCTATCTGTGAGCAGCAGATTTCAAACAGGCCAGGAAGGAATTGAAGGTATGAAAATAAAGTCACCATGGCACTCAGTGGAACTGTTACGTCTGTACGAGAGAGTTTCTGTAACCAGTGTCCACTTGCTGAGCTGCCGGCTACGATTGCCACAGGGGAGGTATCCTCAGTTCTTCCTGACTCTGTGGATATACGCCGCGGGCAATTTGCCTCCATTCTCAAGAGTCACGAGAATGGTTTTGGTGCAGGAGGAGACCACTCAGCCCATTGTGTCTGCCAGCACCTGGTCAGCCTGATCCATGATGAATAAACTGTGTGTGCCTCTATATGCTGTGTTTGTGATCAGAACTCACCACTCACGCGACAAAGGGGCAAACCCCGAAAGCCAGTGGCGTTTACTACCAAATAAACCTGTTGGACTTTAACCTGGTGTTGAGAGACTTCTCGCAGCCTGATCCATCCAGCTTTCTTCAGGGGAGGAGGAAGCATCTCACTGGCGACTTAGCAAACCCAAGATACATAGACATAGAATTGTAGAATTCTACAGTGCAGAAGGAGGACATTTGGCCCATGGAGTCTGCACCCACCCAGGCCCCATCCCCATAACCCCATTCATTTACCCTAGCTAGTCTCCCTGACACTAAAGGGAAATTTAGCTTCGACAATCCACCTAACCCACACATCTATGTGTGGGTGGAAACCAGAGCACCCGGAGGAAGCCCGCGCAGACACGTGGAGAACATGCAAATTCCACACAGACAGTAACCCAAGCTGGGAATCAAACCGGGGTGCCTGCTGTGAGGCAGCAGCGTTAACCACCGCGTTGCCCCAACCACTATGCCACTTGTACAAGTTCAACATCTGCTGCTTTGGGAGATGGGTTCCTGGCACAGGAGGACCTGGCAGCCTTTTGTCATCTATTTAATACTTTATACAGAGGGTGCCAGGGGACAGGAACACTGTGGGCTCCTTTGTTAAGTGAAGCTGTATTAGCAGAGTGTCACCGATAATGAGATAAGCTGTGCACTTTGTGCAATAATAGAACATAGAAGGGGGAACATTGTAGGAATTGACAGCAGTGTACATTTCAGCAGGCAGGAAACAAACCGGGACTTGCACAGTTGTGACTAGTGTAACCACACACTCATTCAGGAACCACTATTGTTCCTCAATTACTGAGTTATTAATTAAATTCATTTCTCCTTTTTATCTATTGCTGAACTCCTGTGAGGTAGAATATCGGAATGAGTAAATCCTTGGGCTTTGATACGATTAGAAAACTCCACTCTTTGTCGATATGATGGATGTGAGCAAAGTAGGATCTTTGTTTAGATTATTAGTAGTCTTTGGGAACAATGCACAAACCACACCGGCCGACTTTCAGAGTCTGGGCTCATTTCAATTCTTCACACGTTCAGTGATTTGCAGGCACCATCTAGAGGCGTAATGTGGAACTCTGAGTTGGAAATGATGAGAATGCATCCCCCCTTGTAAGTCAAGTCAGTGTAACTGAATGAGAATGCACTCTGTTCCGTCTCCTACTGCAGGGGCATATAAGAGAGACTTTTGCAACGATACCCCTGAAATGTAACCATGTGTCGTGTATAAATTTAAATCGCACTTGATGGTGGTACAGTGGTTAGCACTGATGCCTCACGGCTGCAGAGACCTGGGTTCAATTCTGACCTTGGGTCACAGTCTGAGTGGAGTTTGCATGTTATCCACATGTCTGCGTGGGTTTCTTCTGGGTACTCCGATTTCCTACCATATTCCAAAGATGTGCAGATTAGGTTGCTTGGCCATGCTCAATTGACCCTCGTGTCAGGGGGATTAGCAAGATAAATATATGGGGTTACAGGGATAGGGGCAGGGGGAAATTGTGGTCAATATAGACTCAAAGAGCCGAATGGTGTCCTTCTGTATTGTAGGGATTCTATAAATTGCCCTTTAGTCTGCCAAGATGTGTGGGTTAGATGGATAAATGTGTGGTGTTACAGGGCTGGGGATAGGGCCCTGGGTAAGATACTCTATCAGAGAGTCGGTGCAGATTTGATGGGCCGAATGGCCTCTACTGCACTGTAGGAATTCTATGATTATTTAAACTCTCAGCACAGAATGTTATAAAACAAAATATAGCACTGAGCTATGAAAAGAAATGTTAGATAAGGTGACCAAAAGTTTGGCCAAAGAGGTAAGATTTTAAAGAACAAGGGAGGAGAGTAAGGTAGAGAGATTTAAAGTTTGTTTATTAGTGACAAGTAAGGCTTACATTAACACTGCAGTGAAGTTACTGTGAAATTCCTCTCATCACCACACTGCGCTGCTTGTTCAGGTCAATGCACCTAATCAGCACATCTCTCAGATTGTGGGAGGAAACCAGAGCACCCGGAGGAAACCAACACAAACAAAGGGAGAACATGCAAATTCCACACAGACAGTGACCTAAGTCAGGAATCGAACCCAGGTCTCTGGCACTGTGAGACAACAATGCTAACCACTGTGTTGGGGAGGAGAGGGAGGAGAGTGTGGGTGGTGGTGGTAAGAAGGATACCCCAAGGTTTAGGGCTTAGGCTCTTGAAGATTTTGGAGTTTGTGGTAATTCAGCCGAACATCAATTTCCCATCACCAAGGACCGGAACCCATACCCGGGGCTCACAATTAATTGGTTTAACACCTCAGGACCTACCACAACGGTCAGGGAGGAGCGACAGGTTTAAAAGCGTCACTTCCCCGGACCCTCAAATGCCTCGCCTCACTTATATTCCACAAAGCCTACAGGGAGATCTGTCAACAACCCCCAAAGCTTTTGTGGCCATCAGAACAGAATTCATATTTCATGAAGCAACCAAGGCTTCTGCCGTAGGCCACACATTAGTAATGTGCCAGATCCTTATCAATTTATTCCCATTTGGCTTCTCTGTTATAAACTAGCACATGCTTCTAATAATGTAGTTTTGGCCATTGACTTCGAAGAATCAGGGCCATGCAAATTTAGTCAGCCTGAAATCCTGAAAATCTGTCTCCCAGTGTCTTCCTCTATGCTGGGGCCTTGCCAGTCAGCACTTCCCTGGGTATGGGGGTAAGATCAGGGATCCCCACCAATTTGTGGCGGGGGTGGGGGGGGGTAGCAAGAATCAGGATCTTTCTGGGGCCATTCGGAACAGTTCATGGGTGTATGTTCCGCAGGTGCTGTTTACACAAACAATACTGGGATTGATTTGGGAGATTTTGGGAAATGCATTCTGAGTAACCTGTCCCTCCTCACAGGAAGAAACTGACCTCTCGTTTGCAAGAGGCTGAGGAAGCGGTTGAGGCTGCACAGGCCAAATGTTCCAGCCTGGAAAAGACCAAACAGCGGCTGCAGGTGGAGATGGAGGAGTTGGGCATTGACCTGGAGAAGGTGAGTCTCTCCTGTGTAACCTGAGAACGATAATAGAGCAGCAAGTTCTGGTTGGTCATAATTTCCAAGCTCTGCAGTGCTGTACTGTATGGGAGGGGAAATGCGCTGGGAATCCTCTTCGCAAGTTCCCGGGTAAGGGTTTGCACAACTGCCCAGAAGTGCAAATTTCCCCTGAGAAATTTCCCTGCAACGGGAAGCATGTGAAGGCTCAATTTAAATCACAGACTTCTGATAGTGCTGACGTCTCGCAAGTTGTCAAGAAAGGGTTAAAAACCACTTTCAACTTCTGATTAACTATTGCACAGATTCAGACCCCAGCCCCCCCCCCACCCCCATCTCCTCACCTGACCTCCAATCCCCAACCAGCCCTATATCCAACATTCATCACTACTGCCCTCACCCCACTCCAACTCAAACCTTTGGCAGCCCCCATCCTTGGCTCTACCACTGACCTCTAATCCCACAACTTCCAAAACTGACCACCCCCCCTATTTCCAACCACCTCTAATTATCCATCCCCCAATTTCAATCTCTAACCACTCCCCAATCTCAGCCATCCAAGCGCCAATTTATGTGTCCCCCTCTCACCCTGATTCCACAAATCCTGTCCGCTCACAGACACTTGGTCTGTCATGGATCTCTGACATATCTGGTTAATCATGATGTGGCAATGCTGGCGTTGGATGGGGTAAACACAGTAAGAAATCTCACAACATCAGGTTAAAGTCCAACAAGTTTATTTGATAGTAAACACCACCAGCTTTCGGAGCCTGCTCCTTCATCAGGTGAACTCCCCACTCACCTGATGAAGGAACAGCATTCCAGAAGCTAGTGGCTTTTGCTACCAAATAAACCTGTTGGATTTTAACCTGGTGTTGTGAGACTTCTTAGTGTGTAGATCTGGTTAATAGCAGCAGATGATGTGAAAAAGGAACATTACCTCCTTTACTGTGACACAGTTGCACTTTGGCATTACCCCAGGGGACATAGTGCACTGCCTCAATCTCACCCGCCTGAATCGGAATGGGAATAGAAATTAAAGTATGAAATTGGACAGGAATGTCAATCGGACACTGGTCACCATTCTGAGGAAGTTCAGGCCCTATCTATTAGATGTGCCCAAAGATGAGTTGTTTAGAATTGTCATCTCATTTTTAGATTTGCTTTGTTAGTGTTCTAATGTACCCATTACTTCTGCAAAAGGAGTTTGCAAGGTCTCTCATGCTGGGGTACAATTATATGAGCGTATTCACTGCCGATCCTCGCTCAACACCAGTCAGATATATTCTCTCTTAGCAACATGTCTAAACAGCACTCCGGAGTAAAGAACCTGCAGAGGAATTATCTTCCCCTCCCCGCCACCTTGCCAAGCCCAGGGTTAAAACATGAGCATCTCTTTTTCATTCATTCATGGGATTGCAGGCATTGCAGGGCCAGCATTTATTGTTCATCCCTAATTGTCCTTGTGAGGGGCAAGTAAGAATCAACTACTGTGGATCTGGAGTAGGCTAGAGCAGGTAAGGCTGACAGATTTCCTTCCCTAAAGGTCACTAGTGAATTAGATGGGTTTTTTTTTTAGAACAATCAACAATAGTTTCATGATCGTCAGGAGACATTACATTCCAGGTCTTTATTGAATTCAAATTTCACCATCTGCAGCGATAGGATTTGAACCTGGGTCCTCAAAGCATTACCCTGTGTCTCTGGTTTACTCTTAGATAGACAATTCCTATCATAGAATTCCTACAGTGCCGAAGGAGGCCATTCAGTCCATCAAACCTGTACCGACAACAATCCCACCTATGCCCAGACATGTAACCCTATGTATTTACCCTGCCAATCCCTCGACATTAAATGGAAATTTAGCATGCCCAGTCAACCTAACCCGCACATTTTTGAACTGTGGGAGGAAACCAGAGCACCTGGAGGAAAACCACGCAGACATGGGGAGAAGATGCAAACTCCACGCAGACCATCATCTGAGGCCGGAATTGAACCCAGGCCCTTGGCACTGTGAGGCAGCAGTGCTGCCCTCGGGAAAGCCTGAGGTGACGGTCTGATCCTTACATTCACTGCTTTGCAATGTCGATATTTTATAACAAGGGAGGGCTTTCAACATTTATGGGGCTGGGTTCTACATTCCTCGGTGCCATTTCTCCTCAGATTGTCTGTCTCGTCAAGTATTGATGACCGATTAGTGGCCGCCTGACAGGAAGGAGCCATTACGAGGTTCAAAGTAAGGGCTCTGCCCCCAATCAGGAGTCTAGGCTAGATTGCCTTCTGGCCGAGGGGTTATACCACATGCTGGAAGTTGGAGATTTGAGGGTTCCCTGCTCTCAGAATCTGCCTTTTTTTATTGAAAACTCAAGAAGTGTCAATAAATGAACTCCAAAATAGTACAAACACTGTCATCTTCTCCAGTAGAGTCTGCAACTGCCTACAGCCACAGCCCAGATGGAAGGCCCTTATGCCATCTCATTATAACCACAGCAAAGCACCCCCAAGTTTTTTTCCCATCTGTTACGCCAAAAATGCAGTCAATGGAAAGCTCTGTACAATCGGCATTTTAACAACTCATTGGCAGATTAATTACTGATATAGTGCAGGATCCAGAGGAGGATTGGTGGTAGGTGCCTGATTGGAGAGGCTGCTCAGGTAGAACTCTGAATTTAGGAGATAGGTATAAAACCACTTCCCCCCTGAATCCATCAAATCTTGGCTTTGACAAAGCAACCATTAGCCAGCACTCGGGTAATCTGCCGATCTTAGTTCAACTTCAAAATGTGGATGGCAATGTGGCTTGCAGCCTCAATATTGTATTTTAAGCTGTAACAGGCCTTCCTTCTGACGACTTCAGTTAAAGCGGGAGTGGGCTGGAGATCCTCCCCTACCTACCCTAGAAACACTTTTAACCTTTGGTTAAAATTCAGCTTTGTAACTCCATTGGTAAGCCACACTTCATGTTTCCATGGTTTAATAAATTTCTGTTCGTAAGTTTCAAAGCAAATTTTAAGCATTTATAATGTAACTCACTTTTTCTAATCTGTGTCAAACATTCATAGAGTCATAATGCAGAACAAGGCATTTGGCCCATTGAGTTTGCACCGACCACAATCTCACCCATCCCCTATCCCCATAACCCCATGCATTTACCCTAGTTCATCCACTAACACCAAAGAGCAATTTGGCACCTAACCCTCACATCTTTGGACCATGGGAGGAAACCAGAGCACCCGGAGGAAATCCACACAGGCACAGGGAGAAGATGTAAATTCCACACAGACTGTGATCCAAGCTGGAAATCGATTCCAGGTCCCCAGAGCTGTTAGCAATGCTAACCACTGTGCCATCACATCACCCCAAATGCCAATGTGCTACCCTTTTGTTATACAGGAGGACCCATGGTATGTGTACACATGGAGGTGTATTTGTGTGTCTGTGTTGGGGCGGGGTGTGGGGCTTACTTTAGCAATATGGCAATAAACCTGAGCAGAAATGTGTGGGGTGTGTGTGTATGTGGGTGGAGTGAGGTGGGGGTGAATCGACACTTGTTAACACTCGAGCCTTTTGTTAGTAGATTGGCCATTGTGCCCAAGGCAGAAACTTGAGCCCAGGCTGTTGGAACTAAATAGCCTGCATTATTTCTATAAACTGCAATCTGAACACTAGGAACTGATTCTAAACAGGTGGAAGAAACAAATCCATCCCTGCACCCAACTTTCTCTGGAGTTCACAACATTTATCTGAATAGAAAATCTATTTATATTTATCTATTGAAAATCTATTTGAATTCTTCCAAACCGTTTTCCTGGTTATTTTGAATTGAATTGAAGTGATTGAATTGATTTATTATTGTCACATGTATTGGGATACATATTGCATGCTGTACAGTCAAAGCGCAGTGTTCATAGAATACGTAGGGGAGAAGGAAAGGATAGGGTTCAGCAGATAGTGTTGCAGTAACTGAGGGTGAAGAGAAAGATCAGCTTAATCTGTAATAGGACCATTGATAGCAGCAGGGAAGAAGCTGTTCATGAGTTCTTATTGGTATTTCTGCACCCCTCTCCCCCCACCCACTCCTCACAGGCTAATGCGGCAGGGGCAACCCTGGACAAGAAGCAGCGGATGATTGATAAGCAGATCTCAGACTGGCGTCAGAAGTGCGAGGAGATCCAGACGGAGCTGGAATCCTCACAGAAAGAGTGCCGACAATACGCCACCGAACTCTTCAAACTGAAGACCTCCTACGAGGAGCTGATCGAGCAACTGGACTCGTTGAAGCGAGAGAACAAAACACTCCAAGGTAAGTTCCTGAGAAATCAGGCCGGGGACTTCCAGGAATAAATATAAAATGCTGGGGTTTGAGTTCACATAAATATCATGCAGGGAGTGATGATAAAGGATAAATTGAACAGCTGGGAAAGGTACTAAAGAAACAAAGATGATGTTTAGATTATTCAGGAAGGCTGTTAATATACAAGGTAGGGAGACTGTAGAATTGTAGTCTAGCTATAGTACAGAAGGAGGCCATTCAGCCTGTTTTGTCAATACCAGCTCCCTGCAGCAGCAGTTTAGTTTAGCTCAATCCTCCATCTTGCCCTCGTAGCTTTGCAATTTTTTTTTCTCTTCAGAAGTCTATCCAATACCTTTTGAAAGCCACAACTGAATCTGCCTCCACTACTCATAAGCACTGCTGTCCAGGTCCTAAACACTTACTACATAAGAAAGCTTTTCCTCCTAGAGTCATAGAGTATCACAGCACGGAAAGAGGCCCTTCAGCCCATTATGCTTATGCCACTCATCAAGCACCTGTATTCTTATCCCAATTTCCAGCACTAGGCCCAGAGCGTTGTGTGCTCATTTGAATTCTCCTTAAATGTTGTGAGAGTTCTGCATCTATCACCTTTCAATGAGTTCCAGATTCCCACCACCCTCTGGGTGGAAAATATTTTCCTCAAATCCCCTCTAAATCTCCTGCCTCTTACATTAAATCTATGCCTCCTGGTTATTGACCTCTTTACAAAGATTTTTCCTATCCACCCTATCTATGTCCTTCATCATTTTGTACATCTTGCAGTTGGTGATTCTGCCACACACTGTAATTCTGTGTCCTCTGGTTCTCACCTCTCACCACCAATGTATTATCTACTCTGTCTAAGCCCCTTGTTATTTTGAACAACACTATTGAATCTCATTGCTATCTTCTCTTCCCCAGTCTCTCCAATTTATCCCTGTAACTGAAGTCCCACATCCCTGCATCCATTCCTGGAAATCTTTGGTCTAATATTTTCACATCCTTCCATAATGTGGTGCCCAGATTTGGACACACTGCTCCAGTTGAGGCTGAACAAGTACTGAAGATTCATCCTAACTCTCTTGTTTTCCAGAACCTTCTTGCTTTTCTATTTGAGACTTCTATTTAGAAAGTCTATGATTCTGTCTGCCCTTTAACTGATTCCTCAACCCATATTACCATGTTCAATGATTTGTACGTGTTCAACCAGAACCCTCTACTTCAACATCCCTATAGAAGCTATAAATTTTCTTTTCCAAAGTGATGCACTGTATGTGGCCAAAAGCCATTGCCGTCAGTGATTTCAACACCCCTTTTCCCGTCCGGCATCGGTCTTTGCTGATATCGGGCAAAATCCTGGCTGCAGGTTGTTGTGGGGAAATATGAAGGTGGTCAATTGTGTCTTAACTTAGACAGTTCAAAACTCACAAGGGAAATATCTCTGTGCAAAGATATAACAAATTTATTTTACACAGAACAAATATATATCTGACTGGATACTCCCGAAGGATTAAACAGCTCTGGGAATAGAGCTATAGAACCACTCTGAAAGATCTGACATATATATTCAAATACAGATCAATTATAGTTTTCTCTAATCAATAATTCCATCTTTCATTAGCTTAAAATCAATTTCATTTAGCAGTCATTCATCGATACAAATCTCTGTCAAGTACCTCAGCCAACCAAATGATACTTAATAGCATGGCAATATTGTATTCATCCTTCAAGTTCGGACATCGTCTCCCTTCTGAGCTTAACTATATCCATATTGCCTGGTAACTGCAGATGCTACCATAAGATCAAAGTGAACATTCTCATCACTCACTGCCAATTTGAGTAGAATTGTGTTCCTGCATCCAGGGCATATCTATCCTTGTATCTGGACAGTGAATGCATCTATTCGTTAATGTTGCAAAGTATGTTGCAGGTCCTATGAAGAGAGGTTGAAGGATTTGAGGTTGTTTTCGTTAGAAAGGAGGCGGCTAAGAGGGGATCTTATTGAAGCATATAAGATGATTAGAGGTTTAGATAGGGTGGACAGTGATAGCCTTTTTCCTAGGATGGAGAAAGCTAGCACGAGGGGACACAGCTTTAAATTAAGGGGTATGAGTTATAGGACGGATATCAGAGGTAGGTTCTTTACTCAAAGAGTGATTAGGGAGTGGAATGCCCTGCCTGCAGCTGTTGTAGATGCGCCAAGTTTGGTGGCGTTTAAGAGGTTAATTGATAAGTATATGGAAGAGAAGGGAATGGTTTAGTTTGGAGGGGCATTGCTTTTTATTTTGGTCGGCACAACATCGAAGGCCGAAGGGCCTGTTCTGTGCTGTATTGTTCTATGTTCTATGTTCCTTCATAAGAATTCCCGCTCTGACTACTGCTAACTAGCTGGTTCCCTGACCTCTGAATTTAAACCAATGACATTTCCAACCGTGTCTTTTGGTAACTTTGCTTGACTAGAGTGAATAATATATTCAAAATGCATTTAAAATATCATCGTGTATGTTTTAAAATCTTAATTACTTGTTTCGATTCACTTACTGCGTTCATATATGTGTAAACTGTGTTAGCTGGTCTCATAATCATTTAACTCCTTACTGATCCGTGGTTCTCTTAAAGATTGCATTCTGCCTATGAATCTTATTAACTTGTTAAGAGTCCCCTTCTTCAGAGACTTTGGCTCCCGTTCTGTCGCTGGAAAAGATCTCACTGAAGTGGCTTTGTTTTCACTCTCGTCCTGATTTGCTTCCACAGAGGAGATTACTGATTTGACGGACCAGTTGGGGGAGGGTGGGAAGAGTGTCCACGAGCTGCAGAAATCCAAGAAGAAACTGGAGATGGAGAAAGAGGAACTGCAGGCAACTCTGGAAGAGTCGGAGGCAGCACTGGAGGTAACTATAAGCACAACTCGCTGGTCACGCTCTTGAGTGTTAAAAACACAGCAATTCCTTTGATAGATATCATAGGGAAATACCAATTGACCAGTAGTTGGCCTTTTTTGTCCTGTCACATTTACAGAAAATGTTTGTTTGAAGTATGTTTTGTTTTATTTGATAAGGGACGTAGAATCATAGAATCTCCACAGGGCAAAAGGAGGCCATTTGACTCATTAAGCCTGCACTGACAACAATCTCACTCAGACCCTGTCCCCTTAACCCCACATATTTAGCACACTAATCTGTGCATCCTGGGGTGCTGAGGGGCAATTAACCTAACCTACACATCTTTGGACAGTCTAGCCTACTACTTCTCCTACGTCTGATGTTCCTATTTAAATTCTCAAATGTTCTCACTCTTCTTCCTGCTGCATTAAATATTGAACTGTGTCATATTTCAGACACATTGCTATAAAGACACTGAATCCAATTTCTAGCTGCTCCCCACAGTTGTTTTTCAAATTGGCTTCCTACTATCATCTTATTGTACTGAGTCTTGCTGAATGTTGGTCGCTGAGACTCAGGGCAGGATTTTCCAGCCCTTTCCCAGAAGAAGGTGCATCCTGCCTGCTACAGATGCGTCTGTCCAGGACAGTGTCGGTGCGAGTGACTGCTGCACAGTCCTTGTAAAGACAAAGTTTTACATCTTCAGGTTGAGGATACCCTCTATCGTGGCATTATTACCATGCCAAATGGGATAGGCTTTAAACAGATCCAGCAACCCAAGACTGGGCATCCATGAGGTAGTATGGGTCACCAATAGCAGTGGAACTGTACTCCAGAACAATCTGCCATTTACGACCAAGCCAGGGGAACAACCTTGTTTTCAATGCAGAGTGCAGGAGGACATGGCAGGAGTGACACCTAAAAATGAGCTGTCAGCCTGGTGAAGCTATAATCACAGCTCTCCTTGCATGCCAAACAGCATAAGCAGAAAGCAATAGACAGAGCTAAACAATTCCACAATTAATGGATCAGATCTAGGCTCTGCAGTCCTGCTATATCCAGTTGTGAATGGTGGTGAACAATTAAACAACTCACTGGAGGAGGAGGATCCATGAATATCCCCATCCTCAATGATGGAGGAGCCCAGCATATCAATGCAAAAAGTAAATCCAAAGCATTCACAGCAATCTTCAGCCAGAAGCACCGAGTGGATGATACATCTCAGCCTCCTCCAAAGATCCCCAACATCACAGATGTCTTCAGCCAATTTGATTCACCCCATGTGATATTAAGAAGCAGCTGAAGGCATTGGATATTGCAAAGGCAATAGGTCTTGACAATATTCCGGTGATAGTATTGAATATTTGTGCCCAGGATTTGCTGCTCCCCTAGCCAAGCTGTTCCAATACAGATATAACACTGGCATCTACCCAGCCACATGGAAAATTGCAGAGGTACATGCTGTGCACAAAAGCAGGACAAATCCAAAGCAGCCAATTGCCATCTCATCAGTCTACTCTCGATCATCAGTAAAGTGATGGAAGGAGTCATCGACAATGCTATTAAATGGCACTTACTCAACAATAACCTGCTCGGTGACGCCCAGTTTGTGGTTCTGCCAGAGTCGCTCGGCTCCTGACCTCACTGTAGCCTTGGTTCAAACGTGGGCAAAGGTGAGAGTGACTACTCTTAACATTAAGGCAACATTTGACTAAGGAGCCCTAGCAAAAATGGAGTCAATGGTTCCCTCCAAGTCACTCACCATCCTGACTTGGAAATATATTGGCATTGATTCGCACCCATCTTCATGGCCCCGTTTTACTGACACTTTGCACCCAGGAAGGGGGGTGAAGCCTTATTAAATAGAATTGACTACATCACCATGTATCTACCAGGATCAACGTGGCTGCTTCCGCCCTCCCGGATACTTCCCTCCTCGCCAACAAGGCATCGTGCTGGTCAGAATCGCTACTGCTTTGCGGTAGAGGGACCAGGTGCCATGGCCACGCTGGAGGAATCGGAGAGCACTGAAGCCCCCAGATGGTTGAGACATGGTTGGTCAGTGCCCATGGGGCAGTGCCATGCCCACCTGGCATTGCCAAGTTGGAGGGGGACCCAATGTCTGTGAGGAGGCGTGTGTGGGGAGGTCTCGCAGTTCACTATCAGATCGGGGCACCTTGCACAAAGGCACTCAAGCACTCTGAAAGTGGCTTCAATGGTGTACGGAGAATCCATCCACCCCCCACTCCCGAATACCGGCAGACTGCAGAGCCGAGCTCGCCCAAAAGTCCAGCATGGAGGACTCTGTGTTTACGCTGTCATGACACTTAGAACCCCTTTGGAAAAATTCCGCGTATTGTTGTTTCTTCACTGTCCTCCGAGTCAAAATCCTGGAATTGCTTCCCTTAGAGCACCTCGGGGACTGAAGCCGTTCAAGAAGGCAGCTCACTACCAGCTTCCCATGGGCAATGAATGCTGGCCTAGTCAGCGATGCTCATATCTCGTAAACGAATTTTTAAAAATGCACAATGTTCACTATGGTTTGCAGCTCCTCAGATACTGAAACAGTCTGTGTGCATACACAGCAAAATCTGGACAATATTCCAGACGTGGGCTGATGAGTTGAAATACAGAATCACACTATATACGCACCAAGCAATGACCATCTCCAACAAGAGAGAATCTACTTATTTCCCTTTGACGTTCAAAGCTATTAACATCACTGAATTTCCCACGTAGATGTTACCATTAACCAGAAATTGAACTGGACTAGCTCTAGAGATAACGTGACTATTATCACAGTTCAGAGACTGGAGATTCTGAGGCAAGTGATTTATGTTCTGATTCCCAAAAGCCTGTCCACCATCCAGAAAGCACAAGTCAAGGTGTGAGCAAATATTCTCCAGATGAATGGAGAATGCCTGGATAAATGCGGCTCCAACTCAATGCACCGTAATTCTCAGAAAATCTACCCCTGTCAACGTGCCGTAGTTTTCACAGAAACAACCCCTGCAATGTATCATAGTGTTCAGAAAAATGACTCTCTAATTGCACAGTAACTTTCAGAAAGATCAATCCATGTAAATGTACCACAACACTCATTAAAAACTACCCTGTAAATGTACTGTAAAACTCAGCAATAAACTATTCTGTATATGTACCATAGTATTCAGAAAATACACTCCAGTAAATGTACCATAATAATCAGAAAAACTATCCTGTGAATATTTCATATTCTTTGAAAAACAAGCTCAGAAGCTTAGCATTATCCAGAACAAAGGCTCTACTTGATTGGAATCCCATCCATCACCTTAGATATCATCCCCGACCTCCCTCCCACTGCCAATGCACAGTGAGCTCAGTGTATACGTACTAAAGACAATTCATTGTCACCACACTAAAATCCTGGAACTCCCTTCCTAACAGCACTATAGGTAAACCATTACAATATTGACTGTAGCAGTTCAAGATGGCAGCATACTGTCATATTACTAAGGGCATTTAGGGATGGGCAACAAATGTTGGCCTTTCCATCTATTCTCTCATTCCATGAAACAATAAAAAAAACTCCTATATCAGAATGTTATAGTTATTCTTGGTTTAAAAAAAAGGTCTGTTGTGACACTATTAAAGGTGTTGTTTTGCTATGTGCTCCAATATGTTTACAGGGCTTGTTTTCTAAGTTTATAATATATTTAGAGGATAGTTTTTCTGATTATTATGTTTCATTTACTGGAGTGTATTTTCTGAATGCTATGGTACATTTACAGAATAGTTTATTGCTGAGTTTTACAGTACATTTACAGGGTAGTTTTTATGAGTATCACAGTACATTTACAGGGATTGATCTTTTTGAAAGTTACCGTGCAATTAGAGAGTACTTTTCTGAACATTATGATACATTGCAGGAGTTGTTTCTGTGAAAATTATGGCACGTTTACAGGGGTAGTTTTTCTGAATATTATAGTACGTTATACTATGATACATTTAAAGGATAAATTTTTCTGAACATTACGGTAAGTTTACAGGCTAGCTTTTCCGAATATTATAGTACATTTACAAGCTAATTTTTCAATATATTTTGGTACATTTAAAGGATAAATTTTCTGAATTATAGTATATTTATTGAGTAGTTTTTCTGAATATTGTGGTATATTTACAAGCTCATTTTTCTGAACATTATTGTAAGTTTGCAGGCTAGTTTTTCTGAATGTTATGATAAGTTTGCATGCTAGTTTTTCTAAAAGTTATGGTACATTTACAGGCTAGTTTTCCTGAATATTACAATACATTTACAGGCTGGATTTCCTGAATAATACAGTATATTTTTAGGCTATTTTTTCTAAAAATTAGTGTACATTTACAGACTGGTTTTTCTGAATGTCACAGTATATTTACAGGCTAGTTTTGTTCAGCGTATTACACTACATTTACAAGCTAGTCTTTCTGAATATTATGGTACACCTTCAGGATAAATTTTCAGTGTATTTTGGTACATTTACAGGACAGATTTTCTGAATTATGGTATATTTACAGGCTAGCTTTTTCTGGTATTACAGGACATTTACAGGTTAGTTTTTCTGAATATTATGGCATGTTTACACAGGCTAGTTTTTCTGGGTATCTTCATTGCACGCACTGAGCCACTATTATGTAAGTTAATGAAGAGGGACTGTTATTTACTTGGTTGACTGTTGTTTCTCTGCCTATAGGCTGAAGAGAGTAAGGTGGTTCGATTACAGCTTGAGTTGACCCAAGTGAAAGCAGAAATTGATCGCAGAATCCAGGAGAAGGACGAGGAGTTTGAGGCAACGCGGTAATCCCATTTCCTTTCTACAATATGTAATTGGTATTGGTTCAAGCACTTCAACCCAGAGGGAGGTAACAGAAAGCAGCAAAATATGCTGCCCACAAATCAGCAAATCCTTGAAGATCCTCCCTCTGTCTGAGGGTAATGAGGGATGAACTAAATGGACATTTAAACTGCCCTTCAGATTTTCCACTCCTGTTGCAATAGGACTGTAAAATTCCACACAAGGTCTGGATATGCACTTGACATCCCATGACCTCCAGGGCTATGAATGGAGTTTTGGAGAATGAGATTAGGTTTGGGGGGCTTGGTTCCATGCTGGCACAGCCTCGGTGGGACAAATGGCTTCCTTGTGTGCCAGAAATGTTTTGAGGCTTTCAGAGTTTTGTAACAATCTGAAAATGAGGACTGCACAGGGATATGGTGAGAGGGCAGGTAGTTGCATGATGGCATAATGGTTAGCATTGCTGCCTCGCAACGCCAGGGGCTTGGGTTCAGTTTCAGCCTTGGTTGTGTGGTGTTTGCACGTTCTCCTCATGTCTGCATGGGTTTCCTCCGGGTGCTCCAGTTCCGTCCCACACTCCAAAGGTGTGCAGGTTAGGTTGATTGGCCATAAATCGTCCCTTAGTGTCCAAAGATGTGCAGGTTAGATGGATTAGCCATGCTAAATGCACGGGGTGATAGAGCAGGGTTGGACCTGGCTGAGATGCTCTTTTGGACAGTCAGTGCAGACTCAATGGGCCAAATGGCAATTTTCTGCACTGTAGGGATTCTGTGAATTCCATACAAGAATTGCTACTTAGGAGAGCCAGCACAAACACAATGGGCTGAGTGGCCTTTGTCTATGCTGCAATGATTCTGTGAATGAGGTTTCATTCTTCAAACTCCAGGGAGTGAAATCTTCCCAGCCTGAATCACAAACCCTGTGTTTTCAGCCTCATTGTTTACTGCTGCTTTTTTGATCAAATTTCCTGAACTTTTTGTCTGTTGTGAAAGATTTTCTTCCACCAATTGCGAAAGTGTCCCATCTGGCAATCATCCTGTCAGCATCAACCTCTGCTCCGCTTGGGGGATTGAGTGTTTTAAACCAGGACTTTGTCTCTGAGTCAGCAACAAAATGGTCTCTTTCTTCATCCTAAAACACAAGTTTTTCTCTTCCCTCCTTTCCCCACTCCCACCCTCCTGAGCAGAGCCTTCTTTGGTGCAGAGCCTATGGGTGGCAGTTGACCTCCTGGGGTACAGGGTGACACCAGAAGTACTGTTAGGGAGGGAGTTCCAAGATTTTGACCCAGTGACAGTGAAGGAATGGCCAATGTAATTCCAAATTAGGATGATGCGTGATGTGGATGGAAGTGGTGGGCTCCTAGGTGTCTGCTCCCCTTGTCCATCTAGAGGGGGATGTGGAATGTGCCATGGAAGAAATTAAGGAGACTTGTGTTTTTCAATGTATTGTAATTATTTGTATGCTTAAATTTCCAGAGTTGTATGACCCTTTTATTTTTGTACTTTACTGATGGTCTGTAACTATATTGTAAATTGTGATTAATTATTTTATTGGCGTCGTCATTACAGATAGTACTGCTGCCATGATTGTTTTATTTCACACTCTCTCTCTCTTTTTGGTGAACACAGTAAGGAGTCTCACAATACTGTGTTAAAGTCCAACATGTTTATTTGATAACAAACACCACTAGCTTCTGGAGCACTGCTCCTTCATCAGGTGAGTGGGCCCACTTACCTGACAAAGGAGCAGCACTCCGAAAGCTAGTAGTGTTTGTTACCAAATAAACATGTTGGACTTTAACCGGGTGTTGTGAGACTTCTTACTATGTTTACCCCAGTGCAACGCCAGCATCTCCACATCATATCCGTCTCTGGTGGAGTGGTGTGTTGTTGCTCAGATTAATGCTTTGACCTCTAAGCTGTCAATGGTTGTAATTTTCTGTTTAGTGCTTCCTCCCAAATGAATTAATCTCTGCTGCTTATGCCAGATAAAGTATCTGTTTCTAGCCTTCACTCACATTTCTTCTCTTCTTCTCTCTTGTTCTCCGTTAACTCCTGTCTGGATATCCCCCTCCCTTCTCTGGTAAGTCTGACATGCTCTCTTTATTCTTTGTCCTTTTGCTGCTTAGAGAGTTTCTGACCCCGAGCCAGCTTCCGAGGGGGTTGCAGAGGGTGCCGCGGTTTCTGCTGGTTGGGCAGTGGCCGCAGATCCATTGATCGTAGTGAGGTCACCAAGAATTGTCTTTTAAAATCTTTAGATTGCACCAGGAAGGGAATTGAAATGGGAAGAAATACGGGTGCAGATTGAGAGATGCAGAAAGGACAGGGTGGCACAGTGGTTAGCACTGTTGCCTCGTAGCACCAGGGGCGCAGGTTCGATTCCTGGCTTGGGTCACTGTCTGTGTAGAGTTTGCATGTTCTCCCTGTATCTGTGTGGGTTTCCTCCGGATGCTCCAATTTCTTTCCACAGTCCAAAGATGTGCAGGTTAGCTGGATTGGTCTTGCTAAATAGCCCATTAGTGTCAGGGGGACCAGCAGGGGAAATACACGGGGTCATGGGGATAGGACCTGAGTAGGAGTGTTGTCAGTGCAGCCTCGATGGGCCGAATGCCTCCTCCTGCACTGTAGGATTCTATGAATGCATATCCCATAGCACCTTTCACCGGATAAAACATCCCAAAATGCTTCACAGCAGCAGCATGAACAGAAGTTGATTGCGATCAAACGAAAAGGAGATATTAGGACAGATGATCAAAAATTTGGCCAAAGTTTGCACTTTCTCTCCAACTCTGCATGGCTTCCTCCAGATAACCCTGTTTCCTCCCACGCACCAAAGATGTGCAGGTGAGGTTGACTGATCATGTTAGATTGCCCCTTAGTGTAAGGGGGATTATCAGGGTAAATAAGTAGGGTTATAGGGATTGGGCCGTGTTGGGATTGTGGTCAGTGCAAGCTTGATGGGCCCACTGGCCTCTTTCCGCACTGTAAAGATTCTATGAGATAGTAGTTTTAGAGATTGTCTGAATGTTGAAGAGATGGAGGGCAAGGAGGTTCAGAAGAGAATTCCAGAGTTGGGGATTTTCACATGCATGGCCACCAATCGAGAGACCAGAATTGAGGAGTGAGGAGACCTAGGAGGGTTGGAGGTTACAGAGATGGAAAAGAGTGACCTGAGGGACTGGTTTCAGGAGAATGACATTTATAAAATCAAGGTGTTATCAGATTGGAAGTCAGTCAGATCAGCGGAGGGTTGGACAGGACTTGGTGTGAGTTAAAGTGTGGGCCATCGGGGCTCTGAGTGAATTCTGAGTTTATGATGTGGGGTGCAATGTGATTGTACAATTGTAAATTTTCACATTGCTAGTTGACGCTTCATGATGTCTTTGTAGTCTGGGTTTGGAGATAGTCATTTCCTCCTCTTTGCCTCGCTGTTAGGAGTTTTGCCATTGTCTCAGGCCTTTCTAATGACTGGACAATGTTTTATCCATCAAGGAAAAACCACCAGAGAGCTCTGGACTCATTGCAAGCCAGTCTTGATGCAGAGGTAAAAGGTCGTGGGGAGGCACTGAGGGTCAAGAAGAAGCTGGAGAGTGATCTAAATGAGCTGGAGATCCAGGTAGACCAGGGCAACAAGACCAACAGCGAGCTCATGAAGCTACTGAAGAAGATGCAGCAACAGACAAAGGTGAGGCAAGAAAGTTTAACATTTAATTATCAGTGTCACAAGTATCTTACAACAACACTGCAATGAAGCTATTGTGAAAATCCCCTTGTTACCACACTCCGACACTATGGAAATTAAGTTGTGATTCCAGTTATTAAGTTACAAAATTGTAGAAATTAAATTGTAAAAAATAGCTCTGTCAGATAATGCTTCTTCACAAACAAGGCCTTCAGTGAGACCAACACTTGCATACTCAGGATAAGCAAGTAATCTGTGTTAGTTCCATGAATACTGTTCCAGCCTTGGCTGTAGGATAAAGGGAAGAACCTTTTCAATAACGAAATTCCAGCTATAACTGTTATGTCCTCTGTATGAATCGACAGAACCCCCAGCAATGCTTTGCATTGTGTTTTGATCTCACTTGTGCACGTGTAATTGAAGCTTGGAAGTCTGAGTACACTTAGTGCCCAGTGTTGTGAGTACCCAGCATGTGTTCAGGTACATTGAGGGAAAATTTAGCATGGCCAATGTTCCTAATCAGCACGTCATTCGGACTGTGGGAGGAAACCCATGCAGACATGGAGAAAACATGCAGACTGCACACAAACAGTGATTGGAGCTGGGAATTGAACCCGGATCTCTGGTGCTGTGAGGCAGCAGTGCTAACCACTGTACCACCGTGTCGTGTTGCCCCAAAAGCTGGAGGCTGCAGGATTAACCAAGCCCAGTATCACACAGGGATAATTTAAAATACAAAATCAAGGAGTCTGGTCCATCTTATCACATCCATTTGGAAGTTCCAAAAAATGAAGGTGAATTATAGCTTTGTGTATCACAGCCCAAAAAAAAGGATTTAAATTCACAGTTCAGGGGTTTATCAGACTGATACCCTGGGTTGGGTGTGTTGCCTTGTGAGGAAAGGTTAGACAGGTGTGGGTTGTATTGGCTGGGATTTAGAAAAGGCGACTTGATTGAAACATGTAAAGTCTTGAGGAACTGGTCAGGATGAACGTGGAGAGAATATTCCCTCTTGTGGGAAAGTCTAGGACTGCCTGGGGGCTGGTCACTGTTGAAAGCTTCATGATAACCTTATCGAGAAAGATAGAACTTGCAATCATATAGCACCTTTCATATCCTCAATATATTCTGAGGGAAGGAAGAAAAGGAAGAAAATCCTATATCCCGGATGCCTACTGTCTCATAGTAGAGACTGAGGCGAAAGCATCTCTGAACCGCAGGAGAGCTGGTGACATCCCCAAGTGCTTTACAGCTAATAAAGTATTTTACAAGCAGTCACTGTAATACGAGACCGTGGGGTTTAATATCTCCAATACTTCTGTAAGTGCCTCATTCAGTCTCCTCATTTCAAGGTTAGAGACTTCCTTTTCTCCACCCTATCCTCAGAACCTCAATCCTTTGGCGCTATCGATTTTCTGGGCACTCTCTCCGTGGTTTGAAGATTTTTCAGGTCATTTAGACATTTTATGTTGGTCAGCCCGAGGTGAAGACAAAGCTCCCCACACACCTGAGAAAAACAGGGTTCAAAAATTCTGGGAGCAGCGTGAGGGAGAGGTTAAAAACAAAGTTCTCAGTTGGGGAAGAAGACAGAGGGAAAATAGAAGGTGTGCCTCGGGATTATTTTCCAATCTAGGGGTATGATGTATAAAATGTTGGCAACTGCTCAAAACAATCTATACATATCCACTAGATGGTGGTGTGCACCAGCTCCTGGTGATCATTGCAATATGAGAGTCTGTTTATAAAGTGAACACACGGCTCACAACTCCCCTGTGCTTTGTGCTTTTTGTGATGTAGAGATGCCGGCGTTGGACTGGGGTAAACTCAGTAAGAATCTGGCAACACCGATTTTAAATCCAACTGATTTATTTGATAGTAAATCTGCAAGCTTTCCATTTTTCGTCTTTGTCAGGCAAATGCAGTGTTCTTTGCCTGATGAAGACGAAAAGTCGAAAGCTCGCTGATTTACTATCAAATAAATCAGTTGGATTTAAAATCAGTGTTGCCAGGTTCTTACTTTGTGCTTTTCCCCAGCAGGGAGCTCCCATTCCTCTGCTCCTGATATTAGAATTATAGAATCCCTACAGTGCAGAAAGAGGCCATTCGCCCCCTCAAGTTTGCACCGACAACAATCCCACCCAGCTCCTATATCCATCACCCCACACGTTTACCCCACTAATCTCCCTGACACCAAGGTGCAATTTAGTATTGTCAATCCACCTAACCCGCACAATGTGGGAGGAAACTACCCACGTAATGTGGGAGGCAGGCACAGAGAGAATGTGTACACTCCACACCGACAGTGACCGAAGCTGGGAGTTGAACCCGGGTCCCTGGTGCTCTGAGGCAACAGTGCTAACCACTGTGCCACCATGCCATGCTGCTGGAAGCTGCAGGATTAACTGAACCCAGTATCTCACAGGGATAATTTAAAATACAAAATCAAGCAGTCTGGTCCATTTTATCACATCTGTTTGAAATTTCCAAAAAATGAAGGTGAATTATAGCGTTGTGTATCACACCCCAAAGAAAACGATTTATATTCACAGTTCAGAGGTTTACCAGACTGGTATCTGGCCTGGGCAGGTTGTCTTACGAGGAAAGATTGGAATAGGTGAGGGTTGTATTGGCTGGGGTTTAGAAGAGTAAGAGGCAACTTGATTGAAATCTAAGAAATCCTGAGGGAATTGGCCAGGAGGGATGTGGAGAGAATGTTTCCTCTTGTCGGGGAGTGGGGTCACTGTTAAAAGCTTCAGGTTAGCCTTATTTAGAAAGGTGGAACTTGCATTCATATAGCACCTTTCATATCCTCAATATATTCTGAGGGAAGGAAGTGAATCCTACTGCCTCAAAGCAGGGACTGAGGTGAAAGTATCCCTGAACTGCGGGAGAGCTGGTGACATCCCCACAAGTGCTTTATAGCTAATAAAGTATTTTACAAGCACAGTCACTGCAATATGAAACTGTGTGGTTTAATATCTTCAATACTTCTGTAAATACCTCAGTCAGTCTCCTTTTCTCCAGCCTACCATCAGAACGTCAATCCTTTGGCGCCATGGACCATCACCCCACACGTTTATCCCACTAATCTCCCTGACACTAAGGGTCAATTTAGCATGGATCTTCCAGGCATTCTGGTTTGAAGACTTTTCTGGCCATTTAGTGTTCAGTGGAGGAACAGCGTAATGAGCCTCAATTGTCCAGAAATTGCCGCTCCACACACTCCTGTTTATTGTCGTTTTTCTCCCCATCCCCATTCTTAAAAAAGTTTACTTTGCTGAGACCTTCCCAGAATCCGGTGTGAGGCTCGATCAGCCTCCTGCCAGACAGTCTAGAAACGGCACCGAGCGGGGGCAGGACAAAGCTCATCCTGAGGATTTTCCAGGATCAGTGCTTGACTTCTGCTCAAACTCTGTCTGTGATATGAGTGAGGTTCACAGTGTCAGTACAATGTGTGTGAGTCCCTACCTGGCCAAACTGTGCACACGAAGTGGGCTATTGAACCAAATGCCACTCGCCTTCTTAATTTCCTCCGTTGCTGGTGGGGCACAGATTAGCGAGATAGTCAACAGCTTTTCCCAAAGATAGGGGAGTAGCTAAAGCTAGAGGGCATAAGTTTAAGGTGAGAGAGGAGAGGTACAGAAGTGTCCAGAGGGGAAATTTTTCACACAGAGGGTGGTGACTATCTGAAACAAGTTACCAGAGGCAGTGGTAGAGGTGGGTACAATTTTGTCTTTTAAAAAGAATTTAGATTGTTGCATGAGTAAGATGGGGGGGGATATGGACAAAACACCGGCAATTGGGACTGGCTATTTGGTTTAACAAAAAAGGGCAGCATGGACTTGTTGGGCCGATGGGCCTGTTTCAATGCTGTAAATATCTGTGACTCTGAGAAGCCACGGATGTGATTTGTGGCTGTTTCATCTCCACCCTTTTGGCCTACTCTTCATCTGTGTGACAGCTTGTTATTGAGGATGGCACGGTGACACAGTGGTTAACACAGCTGCCTCACAATAGCAGGACCTGAGTTTGATTCTGACTTCGGGCCTTTGTGTCAGGGGGATTAGCTGGTTTATAAGTGGGGAAGTTACAGGCATAGGGCCTGAGTGTGGTTGTAGTTTGTACAGGCTCGATGGGCCAAATATCCTCCTGCACTGTAGGGAATCTGAGATTAAGTCTTTACCATGATGCAGCCACATTATATTTGGGGCTTCCTATCAAATGGGTTCATGTTTTTATTTCAAATGTGGTGCACCGGGAACCATCGAGACATTGAACCCAACACGGCTTCAAGTTAAAGGCAGCACTTTGTGATCAGAGTACTCGCCGGTAGCAGAGATTCTGACTGTTTGAGGCCAGTTGTTGCAGTGCATCACCATTTAGGCCTTTGGTCAGGCCTGAGGCATGGACTCGGAGCTGAAGACAGAGCCCCCTCCCCATGCACCTGCAGAAAAACAGGATGCAAAACTCTGCAGCAGCGTGAGGGAGAGGTTAAAAACAAAGTTCTCAGTCAGGGAAGAAGACAGAGGGAAAATAGGAGATGTGCCTCGGGATTATTTTCCAGTCTAGGAGTATGATATTAAAAAAAGTGTTGGCAACTGCTCAAAACAATCCATACACATCCACTAGGTGGTGGTGTGCACCAGCTCCTGGTGATCATTGCAATATGAGAATCTGTTTATAAAATGAACACGCTAAGAAGTCTCACAACCCCAGGTTTAAGTTCCATAAATTTATTTGATAGATAAGGTGGGATTACTATCAAATAAATTGGTTGGACTTAAACCTGGTGTTGTGAGACTTCTTACTGAGTTTACCTCAGTCCAACGCCGCATCTCTACATCATAAAATGAACACACAGCTCACGACTCCCCTGTGCTTTGTGCTTTTCCCCGGCAGGGAGCTCCCATTCCTGTGCTCCTGAAATTAGAATTATAGAATCCTTACAGTGCAGAAAGAGGCCATTCGCCCCCTCGAGTCTGCACCGACAGCAATCCCACTCAGGCCCTACACCCATCACCGCACACGTTTACCCCACTGATCACCCTGACACTAAGGTGCAATTTAGCATGGTCAATCCAACTAATCCACACACTATTGGAGTGTGGGAGGAAACTAACACAGACGCAGAGAGAATGTGTACACTCCACACAGACAGTGACCGAAGCTGGGAATCGAACCCGAGTCCCTGGTGCTGTGAGGCAGCAGTGCTAACCGCTGTGCCACCGTGCCGTGCTGTCCCAAGAGCTGGAGGCTGCAGGATTACCCAAACTCAATATCGCACAGGGATAATTTAAAATACAAAATCAAGGCATGTGGTCCATCTTATCACATCCATTTAGAACTTCCAAAAAATGAAGGTGAATTACAGCTTTATAGGATTTAAATTCACAATTCAGAGGTTTACCAGACTGATACCCGGACTGGGCGGGTTGTTTTATGAGGAAAGATTGAACAGTTGAGGGTTGTATTGGCTGGGGTTTAGAAGAGTAAGAGGCAACTTGATTGAAATCTAGGAAATCCTGAGGGAATTGGTCAGGGTAGATTGGAGAGGATATTTCCTCTTGTGAGGGAATCTCAGACTTGGGGCTGGTCACTGTTGAAACTCCAGGTTAACCTTATCTGGAAGGGTAGAACTTGCATTCGTATAGCACTGTTCATATCCCCAATATATTCCAAGGGAAGGAAGCAAAGAAAGCAAATCCTACATCCTGGATGCCAACTGTCTTGTAGCGGAGACCTGAGCCAGAAACATCCCTGAACCAAGGGACAGCTAGTGACATCCCCAAATGCTTGACAAGCTCAGTCAGTGCGATATGAGACTGTGCAATTTAATATCTTCAATACTTCTGTAAAGTGCCTTGTTCAATCTCCTCATCTCAAAATTAGAGACCACCTTTTTTCCGGCCTACCATCAGCACCTCAATCCTTTGGCACTGTGGATCTTTCAGACATTCTGTCCATGGTTTGAAAATTCTTCCGGCCATTTAGTGTTCAGGGAAGGAGCAGCATGACCTATCAGAGCGATGTTGGCAGTCTGTCCACATTTTTTTTTCCAAAAATATACTTTATTCATAAAAATTTCAAATAAACCATTGCAAAATTACATGTCTTGAATTGCAAAAACAGTGCAGAATTCAAACTTCCATACAGTTCTATACAAAGTGCAGTCACAACATTTCAAAACTTACAAACTATATACATGCCCAAAAAACTGCCGAGTGCTGCCACTGCTCAGACCGGCACACAGCAACCACCTTCTCCCAAAAAATATACTTATTCATAAAAAAAAACTCAAAAAATCCTTCAAAATTGCATGTCTTTGAATTGCAAACAGTGCAGAACTAAAAAATTTTTGAATAGTTCCACACAAATTACAGTCATAACATCATGTATTTTCAAGAATAATGTGGAGCGGTGCAAGGATTCTCACCCAATTAAAAGTATGACAGGCCCTCATGGGAACCCTCCTTCCTCACTGTGATCATGGGCGATACAGTGGTCAGCACTGCTGCCTCACAGCACCAATGACGTGGATTTCAATCCCAGCTTGGTCAGTGTGTGGATAGAGTCTGCACATTCTCCCCATGTCTGTATGGGTTTCCTCCAGGTGCTCCGGTTTCCTCCCACAGTCGGAAAGTGGTTTAGTGCATTGGCCATGCTAAATTCTCCCTCAGTGGAGAACAGGCGCTGGAGTGCGACGTCAAGGGGATTTCATAGTAACTTCATTGCAGTGTTAATCTAACCTATTTGTGATACTAATAAATAAACGTTAGAAAACAAAGTACGTAATTGGCTGTAAAGTGCTTTGGGAGACACGCTGTGGCGATGAAGGGCGCGATAAAAATGCAGAGCCTTTCCGTTGTGGGAAGGGCTTGGCAGAGGGTGGGTGAGTTGCCACTTCGCCGAGCCGCTGCAGGGCTGGTGCTAAAGGGACTGTGTTGCTGTGTTACTCAGGACGTGCAGAGTCAGATGGAGGAAGATGTTCGCCAGCACGAAGAACTGCGAGAGCAGTACAGCCTGATGGAGCGACGCTGCAGTGTGGTGTCCACGGAGCTGGAGGAGACCCGCAGCGCCCTGGACATGACCGACCGAGCCCGCAAAATCCTGGAGCAGGAGCTGATGGAGATGACCGATAAATACAACGAGATGAACACGCAGGTGAGGAGAGCTGAGCTCAAAGGGCAAGCGGAGGCTGTTGGTCAAACTGAGGACTGGAAAGCTTCCACATTCCCCAAAGCGGGTTCCAAAACTGACCACTTGTTTCCAGAGAGTGAGTTTATTGAGAAAGGAATCGTCACAGCCAAATTCAGGATGACTAGAAATGCTAATTTATAACATCACGGGAAACAAATGTGGTTAAAATAAAAATAAGGTATGAAATAACAAAAGGATTGCACTGTCATGAAACATTTCGTACATAGAAGTCCAAAGTTGTGCAGATTAGGTGACCGTGTTAAATTGTGTCAGGGGATTGGCAGGGTAAATATGTGGGATTACAGGAATATGGCTTGGGTGGGATTGTGGTCGGTGCAGCCTCGATGGGCTGAATGGCCTCTTTCTGCACTATAGGGATTCTATGAAATAATTACAATAAATTGCAGAATGGTGAATATACAGGGTAAAAATAAAAGTGCCAATTGTTCCATGCCATTCAATGAAGTTAAAATCAAGACATGGTGGGGGGGGTGTGCAAGGTGAGCTCTTCGGCCTCCCAGCCGCTTATCCCATGATGTGTAGGTCAGGTGGATCGACCGTTGTCCATTCAAACATTCCCGATAGGAATGCTCGGTGCGGGAAACAGAACAGCTCCAAATCGTACCTTCTGGAAAATTGGCTTCAAGGAGTGAGGAACAGTGAGCCAACAAGGGAAGCTAGGAAGACACTGAATTCCCTAGGTGTGGGGTGGCACAGTGGGCAGCACTGCTGCCTCATAGCGCCAGGGATTCATGTTCAATTCCGGCCTCGGGTCACTGTCTGTGTGGAGTTTGCACATTCTCCTCGTGCCTGCATGGATTTCCTCCGGGTGCTCCAGTTTCTTCCCAAAATCCAAAGATGTGCGGGTTGCGTTGATTGGCCATGCTAAATTGATTCTAGTGTCAGGGGGGATTAGTAGGGTAAATGTGCGGAGTTTTGGGAATAAGGTCAGTATAAGCTCGATGGGCCAAATGGCCTCTTCCTGCACTGTAGGGATTCTATAAGATCGGGGAAAATTCCAGTGGTTTTGTATCATGATTCTATTGGTGTGATCGGAATGATTGAAGGTGAGGTTGCAAACAGATTGTTTGGGGAAAGTCCCTTGAGGGTCGTTCCCGGATTTAGTGCTGACCAGCCTGTCCTCTGTCTCCTTTCCCTACCCCAGTTCCAAGGAGCCACTGTCCTCAAACGGAAGCTGGAATCGGACCTGCAGCAGCTCAGGTCTGAGCACGATGATCTGGCCAATGAATACAGAGGCACAGACGATAAGGCGAAGAAGGTGCTTTGTGAGGTTAGTTCCCTGGACTCAGCCCTGTCAGGAGGGTGGTGGGGGGAGATGTTGGGCAAGTGTTTTACTGAACTGGGACTTTTCTGGAAGAATTTCACCCCAGATCTCACTGCCAGAGAACGGCAATGATCTGAGTTTTGGAAAATCTCATACAGAGGACCCACCCCACCCCCCGCCTCCTCCCCATCTCCCCACTCGATCCAGAACCCACCCAATCAACTCCCCAGATTTCCATCCATGAACTTTCACCCTGCATTGTCCCCTAATGAGAAAGGTCTGGGTTTCCCATTGAGGGAGTGCCACACTGTTCTCAGAGGGTCAGCGCCGAGGCAGAACTGAGGGAGCGCTGCACTGTCGGGGGAGGGGCTGTACAGAGGGAGTGCTGCACTGTCCTGGTGAATCCTGATCCTTGAAGCTAGACTTTCCATTACTGCTCAGAGATACCAGGCAGAGAAAGTTATGATGCTGTAAAAGCTCGGAGACATCTGGAAAAGAAAAATATCAACCAGAATAGAAATTTAAATTTACTGGGAGGGTACAAGGTGTGGAATATGATAATGTGCCCCCAAAATTTCCAGGCTGGTGAAAACAGTGAGTCACAACATTGCCCCAGCACCCTCTATCCGGCAATGATGTATTTCAGCTGTGGTCGCTGCTCAAAGCCCCGAATCACGGTTCGTGTTTCAATTCACTTTAAATAGTGCAGATTTTAATGAGTCTGCCAGCTGGTGCGAATGACAAATTGTTTGTACATCTTTAGCGGTGCTGTATGTCATCAGAACCAGTTCAATTGAATGACTGCCCTTGATCCCTGCCAGCAGTTGAACATTCTGTGTGGAGTTTGACAAGAGGCCAGCAGGTGGCAGTGCCGCTCCATGCTGCAGCAGGTCAGCAGCCAGTGTCCCAGGCTGGGAGTTTAGTTGCAGCGCAGAGTTTTTATTACGTCTGTGCAAGATGTAGTTTAGTTATAAACAGCTGATGGGCTTTTTTTTAAAAAAACAAAGAAAAGCATCAGTGAACATTTACTGCTTTAAAACGCAGCCAAAGAACCTGTTTTGAAACACGCTTTAGGGTGGCACAGTGGTTAGCACTGCTACCTCACAGCGCCAGAGACTTGGATGTAATTCCAGCCTTGGGTTTAAAAGTTTATTAGTGTCGTCTGCATGGGTTTCCTCCGGGTGCTCCGATTTCCTCCCACAGTCCAAAGATGGACTGGTTAGGTTGATTGGCCATGTTAAACATGAGTCTTAGTATCAGAACTGAGATAAATAGGTGGGGTTATGGGGATAATGACCTGGGTGGGATTGTTTGATTTATTATTATTATTACTACATGTATTAATAAACAGTGAAAAATATTGCTTCTTGCGCACTATACAGACAAAGTATACTGTTCATAGAGAAGGAAACGAGAGAGAGCAAAATGTAGTGTTACAGTCATAATTACGGTGTAGAGAAAGATCAGCTTAGTGCGAGGTAGGTCCATTCAAAAGTCTGATGGCAGCAGGGAAGAAGCTGTTCTCGAGTCAGTTGGTGCATGAGCTCAGACTTTATGGTCAGTGCGTGCTTAATGGGCAGAATGGCCTCCTTCTGCGCTGTAGGGATTCTACGCTGTGCCGCAGGTGAATACATAACGAAGGAGCCTTTAACGTAGGTCAGAGAGCAGGTGTATCTGAACCCAGTGCCCCTCGCAGGGTGGGTTACCAGCCTGAGACCCCACGAGGAGGTGGAGAGTAAGGTTGTGGTTTTTCAGTGGGTGAGGGGCACAGCGTGTGACTCAGGGCGTTCGAGCCTGGAGTTTGAGAGTTGAAAAAGGACTCCAGTGCCTCCACCACTACCACCCCCCACCCCCCCCCCACTCCAGTTACTGGAAAGAACAGCTTCAGGTCGAGGCGAGGCACTGGAATGGCAAAGTGCCGCCTTTCACCTTGCCCAACTCGGGACTGATAGCCATCAGGGTGGGGGAGGAAGATCTGGGGGTGGGGGATGGTAGGCCTAGAGGGTGTGTGTGTGTGTGGGGGGGGAGGTGGTGGGTGCTTCTGAGAGAAAGTGGGGAGGATGATCGCAAGCTGCTCCCACACTACCCCCCACCACCTTGTCCATTCACTCCGGCCCTCAGTGCTGACCCCTGAGACAGGCTGTCTCCGGAGCGAGGTGGGGGGCTGGTTTGTGCTCACAGCTGAAAGTCTGACTGATCCCGCCCCCGCTGGGAATGAGCATCCAGCTGGATAACATGATCCCCGGCAATCAGATTCCATCCCAATTCCGAGCCGAGACCATTCCAGCACATCCCCGACTCCTGACGCCCCTCTCGACGTCCCTCCCGTTCCAGGGGAATTTGAGCCCGCGGGCTTCTGAATGTTGTGAATAGTTGAACGCACATAACGTCCCAGGGATCAGTGACAGCTTGGAGTCGACAAGCAGCGGGAAGTGTCAAGCTTCTCGGGCTGTGGCTCTCTCCCTCTGTGCACCTGTTCAATCTCCCCACTCAATAGCCTCTGCCATTTATCCCCTCCTCCACCGACACATTCACCCTTAAACCATCGGCCCCACCGCAGCGTCTGCACTTTTCCAAAAGAGTAAAGCCCAATTATTGTACCCGGCTCTGTCTGGATGGGCAGTGTTGCTGCCTCTGAGTCAGAAGGTGCTGGGTTCAAATCCCGCTCCAGGGCCTCGAGTAAGTCACCTAAGCTGATGCTCTGAGCGAGGTATCATCGGAGCAGCCTTTCTTCTGATGAAACTTGCACTCCAAAATAAACCCCAGGAGCAAAGAGGGATTTGTCCTGGGCAATGTTCATCACTCAACAGGGATCACTAAAATTAATGGTGTAGTGGGACTGTCGCTGGACTGGTAATCATGATGTGGAGATGCCGGCGTTGGACTGGGGTAAACACAGTAAGAAGTCTCTCAACACCAGGTTAAAGTCCAACAGGTTTATTTGGTAACAAAAGCCACTAGCTTTCTGGGCTCTGCCCCTTCATCAGGTGAGTCACCTGACGAAGGGTCAGTCAGCACTCAGAAGGAATTTCTGCTTTTCGTAGGATCGTGTAATCCCTACAGTGGAGAAGGAGGCCATTCAGCCCATCGTGTCTGTACTTACCACAATTCCACCCAGCCCCTATCCCTGTAACCCCTCTTCTTCGCCCTGTTAATCCTTCTGACCTTGAGGAGCAATTTAAGCATGGCCAACCCACCTGACCTGCACGTCTTTGGACTGTGGAAGGAAACCGGAGCACCCAGAGGAAACCCACACACACACGGGGAGAATGTGCAAACTCTACACAGACAGTGACCCGAGCCAGGAACCGAACCTGGGTTCCTGGGGCTGTGAGCCAGCTGTGTTAATCATTGTGCCACCTTTTCAGAAGTCACAGCTATGGAAAGTTGTGCAAATGCACTTTGGGCTGATCAGTCTCCTGAGAAAGGGAGCAAGAGAGAGAAGGAAAGATAGAAAGAAGGAATTCTGAGCATGAGATCACATTCATTCACAACCAGGAGGCAGTGTTGGCCTGTGTATAACTGTGCACGTACGTGTGTGTGTGTCTGTGCGCCTATGTCTGTACATCTGTGTGTATGCACGCCTATGTCTGTACACCTGTGTGTGTGTCTGTATATGCGCACCTTAGTCTGTGTCTATACACCTGTGTGTGTGTGTATATGCATGCCTGTGTCTGTACACCTGTCTGTGTGTATATGCGCACTTTAGTCTGTTTATGTACACGTGTGTGTGTGTATATGTGTGTGTCCGTATGGGTATGCACGCACGTCTGTGCCTGCGAGTACCTGTATGTATGCCTGTGTCTGTACACCTGTGCCTGCATGCATCTGCATATGTGCATCTGTGTGCCTGTGTTTGTGTGCATACATACCTGCGTGTGTGTGTGTGTGTGTGTGTGTCGCTGCGAGAGGTTTAAAGTGACCGGTCTGCCTTGTGTTCAGGTTGTCAGACTGGCCGAGGAACTGCATCAGGAGCAGGAGCATTCCCTGCACCTGGAGAGGATAAAGAAGGGCCTCGAAACGCAGGTCAAGGATTTAA
This sequence comes from Sphyrna mokarran, assembly GCA_024679065.1. Lineage (NCBI taxonomy): Eukaryota > Metazoa > Chordata > Chondrichthyes > Carcharhiniformes > Carcharhinidae > Sphyrna > Sphyrna mokarran. The sequence continues at coordinate 42,361,217 of JAGIQG010000021.1, read as the reverse complement.
ACGTGAAACTGGAGGAGGCCGAGCAGCTGGCCCTGAAGGGAGGGAAGAAAATCATTCAGAAACTGGAAGGTCGGGTAAGAACACGGGCCAGGTATACCCGGGCCCTCATTGGGAGTTACTGAGTTAACATAGGTAAGAGCAATCAACCCGTCGAGAGGGGTGCGTGAGTCACACTGGGGATTGCTCCCAGCAGGAGAAAGCTGGTCAGATACTGGGGCAGGGTAAACGTCAGGACACTAATTATCAACAAACCTCTAAAATCAGATGGGGAGTGAAAAATAAATTGCTTCCCTGAATTCACTTCTAAAACAAGGTACACTTTTATCATTCTGAGCAAAACTTTTAAGAATTCATCTGTTGGGTGTCACAATGGGGATTGCATCTGTGAGAGTAAAGTTCACTGGATAACCTCATACTTGCTAACGTGGAGTATAATGTTAGCAAGTGTGAGGTTATCCACTTTGGTAAGAATAATGCTAGGAAGGATTACTATTTAAATGGCAAAAAGCTGCAGCATGCGACGGTGCAGAGGGACCTGGGGGTCCTTGTGCACGAATCGCAAAAACCCAGTCTGCAGGTGCAGCAAGTGATCAAGAAGGCGAATGCAATGTTGGCCTTTATAACTAGGGGGATAGAATATAAAAGTAGGGAGGTACTTTTGCAGCTGTATAGGGTACTGGTGAGGCCGCAGTTGGAGTACTGTGTGCAGTTTTGGTCTCCCCATTTGAGGAAGGATATATTGGCCTTGGAGGGGGTGCAGAGAAGGTTCACTAGGCTGATACCAGAGCTGAGGGTGTTGGGATTATGAGGAGAGACTGAATAGGCTAGGTTTGGAGTTTAGAAGGCTGAGAGGGGATTTTATAGAGACGTATAAGATAATGAAGGGGATGGATAGGGTAGAGGTTGAGAGACTCTTCCTGCTTAACAAAGATAGCAGGACTAGAGGGCACAGCCTCAAGATTAGGGGGGCGGTTCAGATCAGAGTTGCAGAGGGGTTTCTTCACGCAAAGAGTGGTGAATCTTTGGAATTCTCTGCCTGATGAGGTGGTGGAGGCTTCCTCACTGAATACGTTCAAGTCAAGAGTGGATAGATTTTTAATTGACAAGGGAATTAAGGGTTACGGGGAGAAAGTGGGAAAGTGGTACTGAACCACTACAGATCAGCCATGATCTTATTGAATGGCAGGGCAGGCTGGAGGGACTGGATGGCCTACTCCTGCTCCTATTTCTTATGTTAACACACACAGGGCTGCTGACTCCTGTCTCTCGGTAACAGGTGAAAGAACTTGAAGCGGAACTGGACGCGGAGCAGAAGCGTCACGGCGAGACGGTGAAAACTCTCCGTAAGAATGAGCGGCGGCTGAAGGAACTGGTGTTCCAGGCTGAGGAGGATCAGAAAAACCAGCACCGCATGCAGGAGCTGGTGGAGAGGCTCCAGAACAAGCTGAAGGCCTACAAGAGGCAGGTGGAGGAAGCAGTAAGTACGAGTCAGCTCAGTACTGAACTGGGGGAGTCGGAAATGCTGAAGTTCATTTAGTGTCATCACCACACAATGTCCCCCAAAGCTCTTTACAACCAGTGATGTACTTTATTTCTTAAAGTTTATTTCTTATTGTCATGAGTAGGCTTACATTAACGCTGCAATAAAGTTACTGTGAAAATCCCCTGGTCGCCGCATTCCAGCGCCTGTTCGGGTACACTGAGGGAGAACGTAGCATAGGCAATGCACCTAACCCAGCATGTCTTTCGGACTGTGGGTGAAAACCGGAGCACCCAGAGGAAACCCACGCAGGCACGGGGAGAACATGCAATCTCCGCAGGGACGGTGATCCAAGCCGGGATTTGAACCTGGGACCTTGGCACTGTGAGGCAGCAGTGCTAACCACTGTGCCACGTGTTGCCTGATAGATGGCAGTTCCACACAGAGACCTTGTGTTTTTTTTGGTTCTTTCATTGGGTGTGGGCTCCACTGGCAAGGCCAGTATATGAAGCCCATCAGAGGGTGACGGTGAGCTGCCTTCTCAAACTTCTGCAGTCCACATGGTGCAGGTACACCCAGTTAGGAAGAGAAATCCACGAATGACCCAGCGACAGTGAAGGAACAGAGATATCTTCCCAAGTCAGGATGGTGAGTCTATTGTAGGTGGTGGCATCTGCTGCCCTTGTCCTTCTAAGCAGTAGAACTTGTGGGTTTGGAAGGTGCTATCAGAGGAGCCTTGGAGCTGCTGCAGTGTATCTCGTGGATGATACATGCTGCTGTCAGTGAAAGGAAGGAGTGAATGTTTAAATTGATGGGTGGGGTACTGATCAAGTGGGTTGCTTTGTCCTGAATGCCTTCAGGTGTTTTGTTTTGCTGGAATTGCGTTCATCCAATAAAGTCAAGAGTCTTCCATCACGCTCCTGGTTTGTACCTTATGGCCAGGGAAGTCAGGAGATGAGTTACTTGCTGCAGTATTCCCACCCACTGACCTGAAATTGTAATCACAATATTGATATGGTTAGTTCAGTTGAGTTTCTGGTCAATGGTAACCCCCAGGATGTTGCTGGTGGGATTCCAAAAGACCCTTAAGCCCTGTCAGGATGACAAACCTGAAAGGTTTACTTGATGCTTGATACGTAAAGACTAATTATCAGAGAGTGGGTGTGTACTGTGTCATTGTCGATGATGAACTGGTACCTGGAACTGCCCCAGGTTCAACAACATGAGACCCAGTTTAACTTTGCTGAGGGACGGAGAATAACGTGGGATCGAAGTGAGTTTTGGTGCAGTTACCGTTCCCATGAGCAGGGCCATTTCCCAATTGAACGGGGAAGGGGAGGGAGCGGTGGGAGAGCATGTGTAAGTTCCCGTCTTTGGAATGCTTGACCATTTCTTGTTTCTTCCCGCAGGAAGAACAGGCCAACATGAATCTGGCGAAGTACCGGAAGACGGTTCACGAGTTAGATGATGCGGAGGAGCGCGCCGACATTGCCGAGGCGGCATTGACCAAAATACGCACCAAGAACCGGGCCAGCTTTGGCAAAGGCTACTCCTCGGTAAAGGTTTCTGCTGCCTTCTCCCATCCTGTACAGAGGGACATTGAGTGTGGGGATTGGGACTGGCTGTTGGGGTCACAACTTTAACACTGCCCCTGGTGATCGTACAAATCAACAGAAAATTAATTTCACCGCATCTAAAGGAAGGCGTGCATTTATATAGCACCTGTGCCCATCTTGGGCATCATTTACAACAGGTTCACCTAGACATGAACCTGTTGCGGTGCGAGGCGGAGCAAAACAGTGAGTACGGCCCCAGGAGAGAGAGATATGGCACAGGTTGGCACCATGCTTGCGCAGTGCCAACATGGCAGTGCTGACCTGTGCCAAGGGGCATGTCTAAGTGGGATCCTCATGGTGTGGGGGTATGGGGAAGGGGGAATTCATTTCGGTGAGGTTGGTGATTGCCGGAGCAGACGGAGGAGCTAGAGATAGGGTGGAAAGCAGTTGGCATCTCTGGGCTGAAAGGTGGCGAGGCGGGGAGGAGTGGGAGGATGGTTAACCCTTTAAAGGTGGTGCCCGGATCTCCGAGCAGCTGGATTTTGCTGGCATTTTGAGCTGTCTACCTCCCACCCACCCGCGTGATGGTCACATCCCCTTGACTTCTTTTGGCAAAGTGTGTCGTAAGACCTGGAAAGAAACACTTCGGATCTCTCACCGGAAGCACCATGCTGCCTTTTTTTTTTGGGTAAGCATTTGCCCTCGATTTTAATATTCAGTTGAAAAGTCGTCTGTAATGATGATCTTGAAATGAGCATTGATTGTTGTACGAACCCATCTGGTTCACAAGTGTCCTTTAGGGAAGGAAATCCTTACCCGGTCTGACCTACACGTGACTCAAGAGCCACAGCAAAGTGGTCCTAGCCTAGCAAGGGATTGGTAATCCACAGATCAGGAATAAATTTAGATTAAAAAGTTCAAGTCCAAAAATAGTGCATTGTCATTCTGTGCATTTAAATAGCTGTGCTTTATGTTACTGTTAGGGATTTATTGTAGAGAGCTGCTGTGCTATGTGTTACTCCCAACAAGCTGCAGTGATGAGAAACCTCAGCAATTTGAGTCAGTGGCTCCTGATGATTTTGGAACCCAAAATCATTGTTGTCTTTTCGAACCTTGCAATGGTACCTTGACTGAGACCTGTTGGGTTTTTTTTAAATGGGGAAGGCGATGGACCAGTGGTATTAGAACATAGAACATAGAACATTACAGCACAGAACAGGCCCTTCGGCCTTCGATGTTGCGCCGACCAATATAAAAAGCAATGCCCCTCCAAACTAAACCATTCCCTTCTCTTCCATATACTTATCAACTAACCTCTTACACGCCACCAACCTTGGCGCATCTACAACCGCTGCAGGCAGGGCATTCCACTCCCGAACCACCCTTTGGGTAAAGAACCTGCCTCTGATATCCGTCCTATAACTATCACCCCTTAATTTAAAGCTGTGTCCCCTCGTGCTAGCTTTTTTCCATCCTAGGAAAAAGGCTATCACTGTCCACCCTATCTAAACCTCTAATCATCTTATATGTTTCGATCAGGTCCCATCTTAGCCTCCTCCTTTCTAACGAAAACAACCTCAAATCCCTCAGCCTCTCCTCATAAGACCTGCCCTCCATACCAGGCAACATCCTGGTAAACCTCCTCTGTACCCTCTCCATTGCCTCCACATCTTTCTTATAATGCGGGGACCAGAACTGCACACAATACTCCAAGTGCGGCCGCACTAGAGTTTTGTACAGTTTGCAACATGACGTTGCGGCTCCGAAATTCAATCCCCCTACCAATAAAAGCTAAGACTCCATATGCCTTCTTAAGAACCTTCTCGACTTGACTGCCTACTTTCAGGGATCTATGCACATACACACCAAGATCCCTCTGTTCATCTAGACTATTAAGAATCCTACCATTTGCCCTATACTCTACACATTTATTATTCCTGCCAAAGTGCATTACCTCACACTTTCCACATTAAACTCCATTTGCCACCTCTCGGCCCAGCTCTGCAACTTGTCCAAGTCTCTCTGCAAACTATAACACCCCTCTTCACTATCTACCACTCCACCGACTTTAGTGTCATCTGCAAATTTACTAATCCATCCTTCAATACCCTCATCCAGATCATTTATAAAAATTACAAACAGCAGGGGCCCCAACACAGACCCCTGAGGTACACCACTTGTCACCGAACTCCAAGATGAATATCTCCCATCAACCACCACCCTCTGTCTTCTACCTGCTAGCCAATTCCTAACCCAATTAGCTAAATCACCCTCTATCCCATACATCTGCATTTTCTGCCGAAGTCTTCCATGGGCCACTTTATCAAACGCCTTACTAAAGTCCATATATACCACATCAACCGCCTTACCCCCATCCACCTCCTTAGTCACTTTTTCAAAAAACACAATGAGGTTAGTAAGGCACGACCTACCCTTCACAAAACCATGCTGACTATCTCCAATCAATTCATTACTCTCTAAATAACTATAAATCCTATCCCTAATTATTCTCTCCAACACTTTCCCACCACAGAAGTAAGACTCACTGGCCTATAATTCCCTGGAAGGTCTCTCTTCCCCTTCTTGAACAATGGGACCACATTCGCTATCCTCCAGTCCTCCGGAACCACACCCGTAACCACCGACGACCTGAAGATCAGAGCCAGAGGCTCTGCAATCTCCTCTCTTGCCTCCCAGAGAATCCTAGGGTAAATCCCATCCGGCCCAGGTGACTTATCCAACTTCAAACCCTCGAGAATATCTAGCACATCCTCCCTATCTACTTCGATACTTTCCAGTTTGCTACCCTGTACCTCAGTGTTCTCCATAACTACATTTACATCACCCTGCGTAAATACCGAAGAGAAATATTTATTCAGTACTCTCCAATCTCTTCAGGCTCTACGCACAACTTCCCACTGCTGTCTATGACTGGCCCTAATCTTGTCCTAACCAATCTTCTATTCTTAACATATCTAAAGAAAGCTTTAGGATTCTCCTTAATCCTATCAGCCAAAGTCTTCTCGTGTCCTCTCTTCGCTCTCCTCAATTCACTCTTTAGCTCCCTCCTGGCTAATCTATAGCTATCCATTACACTAACCGAGCCTTCAATCCTCATCCTGACATAAGCCTCCTTTTTCCTTTTAACCAGCAAATCAACTTTTTTCATACACCAAGGTTCCCTTACTCGACCATTTCCTCCTTGCCTGACAGGGACATACTTATCAAGGACCCGCAGCAGCTGCTCCTTGAATAAGCTCCACATTCCAGATGTTCCCAGTCCCTGTAGCTTCCTAGTCCAATCTATGCACCCTACTTCTCTCCTGATGGCCTCATAATTACCCTTCCCCCAGCTATAACTACTGCCCCCAGCTTCATGCCTATCCCTATCCATCACTAAGGTGAACGTAACCGAATTGTGGTCACTATCACCAAAATGTTCACCGACTTCCAAGCCTAGTGATAGTATTATCACTAGACTATTTTCCAGAAACTCCGCTAATGTTCTGGGACCCCGGTTTGAAACCATTGTTGAAAAAAAATCAACATGCCCTTTCGGGAAGGAAATTTGCTGCCCTTACCTGGTCTGGCCTACACATGACTCTAGATCCAAAGGAATGTAGTTGACTATCAAGGGACAGGCAATAAATGCTGGGTAGCCAGCAATGCCTATGTCCCAGTGAATGAACTAAAAGAGACAATCGATGACAGATGACATCCCCTGTGGCCTGTCTACCAGTTACGTGAGCTACACATCAGATCTTTACCGGGCCCTGTCGGAAGGCTTTGTAGGGCAAAAGGCTGCGTATGTAACACTGCTTCCTGTGAATGTTGTGAATTTTGAGTGTCACCTGATGCTTGCGGCCTATATAGTTCCACTCTCCCAGCTAAATTGAGAACGAGCAGACACAAAAATAGATATCAAATATAGTTAAAATTACTAGAGTAGGCGGTTCTCCCGCAGGGCATCAGGAAATTGTCTCCTCTTGACAAAAAAACTGGAGATATTTGTGCAATTTGAATGTTGAATTCCAAAACAATCTTAGCACCATTCTCAACTTTTAGCCCCCGCCACTTACATTCCCTTTGATTTTTTATCTATGCCAGCGTTATTAATTACAGCCCTCCCCTCACCCCAGTAATTTTTCTTGTCTTCAGCTGAAGGAGGGTCACCTAGGCTCGAAACATTGCCCTTTTCCCTTCCCACAGACCTGCTGAGATTTTCCAGCATTTTCTTCTTTCAGATTCCAGCGTCTGCAGTATTTCTTGCCTTTATCTAACATGTTTTCCATGTTTTTAATGCTATGAATTGTCCACCTGCACAGGGTCAAACCCAGCTGATGCACTGCTGAACCTTATCTTTGTCTGCTTCACAGCCTGGGCCATTCACGAGTGGGCACTGACTGCTCTCTGTCTCTGGCATCCTGCAGCCAGTTCCCCAACACCCAGGACAGTCCGACCCCAAGCAGTCTTCAAATTAACCTTAACCCACTTCAGAGCTCAGTGAAACCACTGGCTTCATCTGTACCTTCCTGTGTTCTGTTTAACTGTGTGTGTGTGTGTTAAGCGCACGGGTTGTTCTAAGTTCTCACTCAGTGTACGCAAACAGATCGGAGTGGCGATTAGGCGATTAACACTGCAATGAAGTTACTGTGAATGTAAGCCTATTTGTGACACTAAAAACTTTTAAAACTTTGTATATGTTTGTGTGCACATGTGGATATGTGTATTTGCATGTTCACTCCCTCAGCCTTTTATCCACTGTAACCCCCATGTTAATGCTTTTAAATTAATGTCACCCCAGAGTGAGGGGGTGAAGAGTTACAACACTGTTAGAGAGATTCTAAATTTGCACAGGTTCATCCCCAGTAACCAGGGGCAGATTCTTGTGGCTCATATCAAAGCTCACTGCTTCCCTCCAGCTTGACAACTTTTCCAATCACGCCTTTGCTTCGATCCCTGACCCTGCATGCCCTCCCCAACCCTGCCGACTCAGCTTCCTTCCACCACCTTGTCACACCCCCACTTCCTTCTCCAATCCTGCCACCCCTTCTCCCTGTCCTGAAAATGCGGTGGGACAGAGCATGTTGCAAGAAGCAGTTCTATCAGCCTAGCCCATTACACAAGTTCCACTGGGCTTCTCCACAGCTGCCATTACTGTCCCTGCCCTGACCACTCCAATATTTCCCAACGGGAGTTGTGACCCACAGTTCAGAAATCTGTGCTATAAAATCTATTTTGGGGAACTTTGCAGCTAAGCTTTTCACATCTTTGATTTTGTTTCTCCTCATTCGATTTGGGATCAGTCTTATTGCTTGATGCTATTTTGTGAGTATGTCCAACTGAGGACATTGCAAACATAATCCTAAGGCTTTTACAGAGTCATGCTGCACGATTCTGGCTATATTTATCAACATCCTATTTGCTTTCAGTAATTGCTTCACCAGATTGTCCAGACATTGGATAAGTCAGTGGTCACCCCAGGTCTAAGTCTTTTTATGGAAGTCTTGTATACTTAACACTGCACAATATTTTAAATCAAAGAAAAATAACATTTGACAGTCACAGTTCTTGCACAATTTGTCTTTTTGATTTGATTTATTTTTGTGTGTTGGTATACAGCGAAAGGTATTGTTTCTTGTGTGCTACACAGATAAAGGTCATAGAGTAAAAAGGGGAAAAGGAGAGGGTGCAGAATATAGTGTTGCAGTTACAGATAGGGCAAAGAGAAAGATGAGGTTAGTATATGATAGCCCCATTCAGAAGCAGCAGAAAAGATGCTGTTCTTGAGTCAGTCGGTACATGACTTCAGACTTCTGTATCGTTTTCCTGATGGAAGAGAATATGCCCAGGATGTGTGGGGGTCCCTGATTATGTTGGCTGCTTTGCTAAGGCAGGGAAGTGTAAACAGAGTCACTGATACATTGTCTCATACGTTACCAGACTATATCAGCCTGTAAACCTAGCCAACACTATTGATGGACATCAAAACACACGTACAGGATGTAAACAAGTGGTATCTCTGACTCTCTCCATCTTAATCCACAGGGTTACAATTCCCCCTTTGCCACCCTCGTCAGGTCCCCTAGCTCAGCGGGGTCAGAAGGTCGTGGTGAGAAAATGCTGAATGAAGAAGATTCCACCTCCCTCATTCCCACTTACCTCAACTCCCTGAAGAAACTGATTGTGGAATGACACCCAGAAGAGGAGGCCACATCATCTCATACACTAACTGTGCCTGTGAAAAAATGAAACGGGGAAATTGTTCCCACTGGAGTCACGCAAAAACAAAATGATGTGGACAGCTAGATGCCTTTGCTCCCCTGCGTCTTGTAAATGGACATCCAGACTGGTAGGAGCTTCCAAATAAACTGTCCTTACCAAGTGGCGTTTCATCCAGTTTTAAAAAAAATGTATTTTCCTCACTTAATGGCTTGTGTTCAGTGTGACGATATGCACTGTGCTTGCATGGGAGATCAGTTAGTTGGGAGCAATGGATCAGGCGTTCTTTGTCATTCACGGAGATGGTTCAATAATGTAGCGTTTAGTTAAATCAGTCAGATCGGTTAACAATATAACATGGTTAAACCTGGTCAGCTTTCCTAGATTCAGATTTGTAGTTTGCCATGCTTGGACTCAACAGTTGATTAGTTCTTGCTTTCCCTGAAGTTCCCTTTGGTGATGATGATCAAGCTGATAGTAAAATGTTGGCATTTTAAACCAATGCATTTTTTTGTATCACTGAGCATTGCGTTATATTTATATAATATATATATATATTTTGAGGACTGCTAGGTTGAATCTATAATGCAGCTTTAAGTAGCCCCCTAATTACAGATGGAAGTCTCTGCAAGTGAGTGCTTATTTTACCCTATAACTTTGATGTAATCTATGATGATTGTGAATATTATTCTGTGCATTTTAAAATATAATAAACCAATGTAATCTTCTTAGAACAGAATATTTTTTGGAAGTGGGAAGATACAGCTGTTATTGGAAATGTAATCACTGTGTTTTGACAACCAATCCTCACCTTGAATACAAGCCACCATTAATGTTCACTTTCTTAGCTCACAGGTGGAGCAAGATGTTTGGAGTAAGTATTGAAAGGCAATCAGCTGAGGGAGAATCTCCTTGCCATCAGGCAGGAGACCAAGAGCATCGCGTATAAACAAAATCTCGACTTTGTCTCCCCCAGTATATTGTACTCTTGTCTTCAGAGTAGGAACAACAATTGTGATGTGCTCTGAGCTAAGTGGGCTTTTACTAGTTATACTGTTTTTGATTCAAAGCAGAGTGAATATTGAATGAATTAAAAATCACAGTGACACTCACAGAGAGTGTTAGGGATCTGGGTTCGATTCCCAGTTTGGACCTCTGTCTGTTTGGTGTTTGCACATTCTCCCCGTGCCTGTGTGGATTTCCTCCAGTTTCCTCACACAGTCCAAAAGCTGTGTGGGTTAGCTATGCTAAATTTTCCCTTAGGGTCAGGGAACTAGTTCGGGTAAAAAGCAAGGGGTTATGGAGCTAGAACCTGGGTTGTATTATGGTCAGTGCAGACTCGATGGGCCGAATGGCCTCCTTATGCACTAAGATTCTGTAAATAGATGTCAGGAAATTATGACAGTGCAAAGGAAGGCCATTCAGCACATCATATCTATCAGCTCTCCAAATGAGCCTCGGTCTCTTCCTTTCCTGAACCTGTATTCTGCTCTTCCAGGTAACTGTCTAATTCCTTCAATTATACTTGCCTCCCCCACACCCACCGCATTCTAGACTTTAACCACCTACTGTATGAAGAAGTCTTTTGTTATCACTTTTGCCATTGTGCCCCCTCATTCTCAACTCTCACACCAGTGGGAACAATTTCTCTTTATCTATTCTATCCCATGACTCCTGATCAAAATCTCCCCTCTGCCTTTTGTTTCTGCAAAGGAAACAGCTGTAAATTCCCCAATCTGCCTTTCAAAGCTAAAGTTCTTCTTGTTTTTCCTACTGAATTCTCAGCTTTCATCACCTGGGCAATTTGTCAGCATTTTATCATAAAACTTTCACATGGCTCCTCTTGTAAATGAAATTCACAATAATCTAGCTCTCATTCCTGCCAACAAGATACACTGGGGAGGAGTCAAAGCTTGATGCTCAATCTCAACTAGCTGTGCCAATGATTGAGATTTTTTTTGTCATTAAGATGAGCAGTGAACAAACTCACTATAACATTCAGCTATCATTTGAAGATACTCAGAATCCCTGCAGTGCTGAAAGAGGCCATTCAGCACCTCATGCCTGCACTGACAACAATCAATCCCACCCAGGCTGTCTTTGACACACAGCATGTGAGCCCAAACTATGTATTTGCCTATTACTGTAACTCCACATATTTATTCTGCTAGTCCTCCTGAAACAAAGGGTTTATTTAGTCTGGCTAATCAATATCTTTGGAAACTGGAAAACCCAGAGGAAACCAATGTTTTGCACAGGGAGAAGGTGCAAACTCTGCACAGACAGTAACAAAAGGTTGGAACTGAACCCAGATCCCTGGTACTGTCAGGACACAATGCTTAAACCACTGTGCTGCCCTAATCCTCAGTGACATTCACAGCTCGAGTTACTGTGAAAGGTACATAAGATAATCCAGATTTACTTAAAACACTGTTTCAACAAGATGTCATTTATTATATGGAAAACATTCAGGTTTTAGCAGCTACAGCCTTCTGATTGAAAAAAATGCTTTTACACTGTGAATGTTTTAATAACTATCACTTTAACTAGAGAGAACATGTATCACAACTCACACAATATTCAAAGCAACATACACATTGTTAAATAGGAATCATTGTATTGCTGCAGATGCAGCTTGGTCAAATTCATTTTGGGATACTTTCACATGAAATTATTGTGCACTGTGAATCTTATCTCCTTTAGCAATTGAAGCTGTTTCATGGAACCCCTTATCCAATACATTGTATATACAATATTTTTAAATTTTGACAAAAACTGTGCTGTTATATAACAGTGTCACTGGTTTTATAAAACCCAATGGCACTTAAACTTGAAAGCTATTTTCATATCCTTAAGTGGATATGTTGTTATCACACCGTCACTATACACTGATTTTCCTGTAAACGTGTAATTAATTGTATTATTCTTTAATGGAGTTTACATTATTTAAAGAAAAGCATAGAAGAGCAGCAGTGCTAAATCTTCCCCCACTTCACTTTAAGCTCACAATGTGCACAAGTAACATTTCCAAAAGGGAGTCTACCCCTCACATCCAGTTTATGAGCTGCTTTCCGGCCACCCACCCTACTTGGAGGGTTCAGGCAAGTGATGAGGGAGTAATGCCCTCATTAATATCCTCATGCTCCATCTTTCTAGTCTAATCAATCCAAGGGAAGATTTCCCCCTGAGCTATCTATCACTCCGAATCAAGGTATGTTAAAAGCCCTTGAGTTTTAAACAGGTCAGCTGAACTTCACAAAAAGACAAATCATTGTTCTGTACCAATTATCTCCTTCAATTTTAGCGGCCATTGTAATGGGCCTTCTGCATTGCTTATGGAATGGTGCAGGTAGCAGGACAGAAGAGCTGTAAAATCCAGTGAAAATCTCAACAGTGTTGTGAAGGCTTTGAATGGTGGATCATTCATATTTTGAGATTCCATTCAAGCAAGAGAGTATGACTGAACTCTTGTTAAAAACACTCCCATCTAGAGAAACGCTACCTCCACATTCACATTGCTTTAATTCATAGCATGTTGGGGTCCATAAATATTAAATCCACTTGCTGGTTTATAGAGGGCACTTTTTTCAAGACAGTTTGAACAGGTCATTATCATACAACCATGGGTGACACCATTACAATGATGCACTAACCTACACAGATATACTTTAACATAGACTCAATCCAAAAACACTGAGGGCCCAAATGGGACACAGAACTTTCTCTGATCACTTGCTTGTTACATCCAAGAAGAAAGGGAAATGTTCTATAAGCTCATATAAGCAAAATATATATGTATATTTTAAACAAAATTACCTCAAAAACATGTATTAAGCACTAATCAATCACCATACACAGAACGTGTGAATGGGTCTGACTGGAAAGCTGTAGGAATGAAGTGAAACAGAGCACAAAATAGAAGGATAATCCTTGGCACCTCATTGTGGCTTCACAGTAAGATGCACACTTACTTTCTCAAATGTAAGATGAAACAGACAGAGAAATGTTATGGAAAACAAGAATGGGGATACTTATCCAGAAAACTATCCAATCATTCAAAGTGAAAAAGCAATCTTAGTGACATAACCTTCCCCCTGTTTTGGTTGGAGCTTAAGTTTCAATCTCAAAACCTGATGTGCCACAGTTCTGCCATTAAGGATTGAATCTGGGTGCTCTTAATCTCACCACTGGTGCTCTTCAAAATCAAAAATTCAAACCTCATTCTTTGTTCCTTCCAAAAATCACAATTTTCACATATAATTCTTAGTGCACACCTTCAAACTTTTCTTCAAAATGTGCTGACTTACCTGCCGGACTAGTTTGTGTCCAAGCTGCAACAACTGTCAAAACGTGATCAACTACCAGGCACGTTGGGTGGGATCTTCCAACCCCATTCACCTTGAACCTGGAAAATCCCAGCCGAGGTCAACAAACCTTTGTGGTCAACGGATTCCCGGGGCGGGCAGAAGGGGAAAATTTGCCCCATTGTTTTGCTAACCTGTGTGTGTAGGTGTAGGTGAGAGAGATAAAATGTTTTCTACTCAGTAACCAAAGTGAGAATTGGTTTTCATGTGAAAGTGCCCAGTTTGATCAAGGGACAACCACGTTGCACTGCTTGGTGGAATGTTAAGGAGTGTTGGGGGGACGGGGGCGGGGATTGGAATCAATGACAGCCGAAGCACTCTTTATATATACATGCTTAGCATGCAAAAGAAAGCTCTTCCACCATTGCTGGCGAACAGGCAGTTTGATCTGCAAGAAAACTCCTATTAGCACAAAAAAAAACTGCTTATTAAAGTTGACAATGGGTGGCTAAATATTTAAACTTTTTTTTTGTTCCATGAACACAAAAGGCACTGAGTTATGAGCTTGTACTGTAACTTTCATTGCACTTCATCTCCTTGGTTCAATCCTTTCATCAGAAGAACAGCAACAATTAACTGCTCAGTCAATGCCTGTGAGGAAAAAATATGTATTGCCTCTAAGGGCTTGCTCTCTATAATTCCATGTCCACAGGCCGGATATGGCCTGTCTTGTGCTCTTTTACCCATAATTCTCTGTCGCTGCTGGGGTCAACCTTCTGGAGTAGCTTGTCCACTGGTTCAATAGTCTAGAAATGAGAAAGAAAAACTAAGTGTGAAACTCTGCTAGACTTCTATTACACATTGGCAAGCATTCCCCAGGATCATAGAGTTGCTACAATGCAGGCAGAGGCCATTTGACCCATCGTATCAGCACAGACTCTCCCCACATGAGCCATTCTCTTTATACCATTCTCCAAGCTTCTCCCCATAACCCTATTAAATGAACAGGGAAGTTAAGTCCCTTTTCAATGCTTCAATGAAAACTGCCTTCACCATAATCTTCAACAGAGCATTCCAGAACTTAAACTGCACGCTGCGTGAAAGAAGTACAGGAAAGCGAAGGAGAATTTGGTGCAACGACAATAATCTCTCCCTCAATGTCAATAATATGAAGGAGACAGTCATTGACTTCGGGAAGCGTAGTCAAGGACATACCTCTGTTTACATCAATGGGGACAAAGTAGAAATTGTCGAGAGCTTCAAGTTTTTAGGTGTCCGGATCACCAACAAACTATCCTAGTTCCCCCCATACCAATGCTATAGTTAAGAAAGTCCACTACTGCTCCTACTTTCTCAGGAGACTATAAAGAAATTAGGCATATCAACAACAATTCTGACCAACTTTTACAGATGCACCACAGAAAGTATTTTTTCTGGTTGTATCACAACTTGATATGGAGCCTGCTCTGCCCAAGACCTCAAGAAACTTCAAAGGGTCATGAATGTAGCCCAATCCATTACACAAACTAACTTCCCTTCCATTGATTCGGTCTACACTTCCTGCTGCCTTGGAAAAGTAGCCAGCATAATTGAAGACTCCATGGACCCCAGACATTCTCGCTTCTACCTTCGTTTGTCAGGAGAAAGATACAAAAGTCTGAGGATACGTAACATCCAACTCAAGAGCAGCTTCTCCCCTGCTGCCATCAGACATTTGAATGGACCCATCTCGCGGTAAGCTGATCTTTCTTGACATCCTAGCTATGATTGTAACACGACATTCTAAATCCTCTCTATGAACAGTATGCTTTGTCTGTATAATGCACAAGAAACAATACTTTTCACTATATACTAATAGATGACAATAATAAATCAAATCAAAAATATTTCTCACATCACTTTTGCCAATAACTTTCAATCAATGCCCGCTTGTTCTTCAATTCTTTCATTCTGACAAAAGGTCATTGACCTGAAATGCTGAATAAAAATACTGCGGTCCTAAGAGAAGTCATTTTGGACTCAACTATCGACTTTCTTTCTCTCTCTCTCTTTCCCCAGATGCTGCCTGACCTGCTGTGTATTTCCAGCACAGGCTGTATTTTGCTTTTGTGTTAGGGATGTGGACTGCCCATTGATGTATCACCCAAGTCTGCCTTGGCCTATTCTTGCCTTTGTTGCTGACTAGGAATACATCAATGTTGCAAAGACTCAGTGTTGAGGAAAAAATAATTGAAGAGTAAGATAAATCTGCAGGTTCGATTGGTAATGCTGAGTTTATATTTGAGAAGCTTGTAGGCTATTGTGACCCACAGTACGGAAGGAGTTAAAGTAGACACACTTTGGGTATTTTTAAAAATTCATTGATGGGATGAGAGTGTCACTGGCTAGGAATGTCCATCGCTAGTTGCTCTTAAGGTGATAATGGTGAGCTGCCTTCTTGAACTGTTGCAGGCCCTGAAGTGTAAATACACCATTGCTGTTAGGAGGGAGCAATGAGGTCAACTCTGAACTGCTCTCCAAGTACAACAAGGGATAGATAGCCAGAAATGTCCATGTCCCAAGAATGAATTTTAAAAAAAGTAATGTCCATTTGAAATCTCTACAGTACAGGAGATGGTCATTCAGCCCATCAAGTTTGTACCAACCACAATCTCACCCCGACCCTATTCCCATAACCCCACATTTACTGTGCTGGCACTAGGGCTAATTTAGCATGGCCAATCAACCTAACCTGCATATCTTTGGAGTGTAGGAAAAAACTGAAGCACACAGACAAAACCCATGCGGACACAGGGAGAATGTGCACAGTCCACACAGACAGTGACCCGAGGCTGGAATTGAACCTGGGTCCCTGGCGCTGTGAAACAGCAGTGCTAACCACTTTGCCATTGTGCTGTGAAAGAATTTAAACTGTGGTTTTTGGGTTGAGGTCTGTAATAAACTGTACATTTTGTTTTGCCACCTAGTTTAAATAATTGCCTTCATCATAAGCTGTGGACAAAAGGCTTCCTTCTCTGATAACAATGGTCTATCAACAGCTAAGATGAACTGTTAAATCTTCAGTCTTTGCCATGAAGAGAGGCCAACATTATCAGCTTGAGAAAGACAAGATGCTGCTTTGATTGTATGAACTTACTGAAATGAAAGCTAACTCAGAACTGCAAGAAACAAAACTGGATCAATATAATCAGAAATTTGTTTAGCATGAGTTAATATCCGAATACTTTGGAAAAAGATTTTCATATCCTGATATTCCCTGATAGCAACTGAGAAACTTGGCACCCATAAAGAGGCTGGGTGTGAGGTTTTTCTTTTCAAAACACTAACTCCATAAAGTCTTAAACAAACGCAACAGGAAGTTTCTTTTTACAGTGCAGAGAAGGGAAATATCAATGCCTCAGCCTGAAATAATATTTTCTCTTATTGCATTTGCGCAGTAGGCTCCCATACGTATTGGAAAGATCTGGAAAATTGAGTCACCCTGGCAGGAGGACTCCACCAGGTCAATTCAGTCAGGCCTCTTGGTGCAGAGATGAAAGCTCCACTCAGTCCAAACTGTGGTTCGGCATATATGATGCAGTCTCAGATGGCCGTAACTTGAGTGTGAAAACGTTTAAGGTGGTAATCTATCGGGTAGGCTACATCGGAAATGGAAGGACAGTGATCCACAATTGTCCACAACCAACATATACGCTTTACAACTTCTAACAAGAGAAACTTACCTCAGGTAAGTTTCAAACACAAACACACAGGCTGGAATGTTACAATTGTTCACACCAATGGGATTTTCCCATCCCACTGCTGTGAATGGAGATTTGGCAGTAATTCTGACTTCATTGCAGCTGGATTGTGACGTGCACTGTTGGTAAGATTGTGCTCGCAATTTCCAAAACATTCTGTCAGATTCGAGAATACTCCCAAATTTGTAAATGTAGTTCAGTCACAAAATTATACAACATGGAAAGAGGCCCTTCAGCCCATCATGTCCTCACCCCCATTAAGCAGCTATCTATTCTAATCCCATTTTTCAGCACGTGATCCATAAACTTGTATACTTAACATTTCAAGTGCTCATCTGAATGCTTCTGTAATGTTGTGAGGGTTCCCCCTTTCAAGCAGTGCATTCCAGACTCCCACCACCCCGGGTGAAAAAGTGTTTCTTCACATCTTCTATAAACCTCCTGCTCCTAAACTTAAAGGGTTAAATTCCATTCATCATTGTTCTACCCATTTAAACAGCAGGTCTGTATGATTCTATAAATCAAAGGCTTCACTCCTCACTATTTACCACACCACCAACTTTTGTGTCACCTGCGAACTTACTCTTCATATTTCTTACATTCACATCCAGATCATTAATGTACACCACAAACAAAAGGCACCCAGCACCATACCTGTGAAATACCACTGGACACAGGCTTACAGTCACAAAAACAACCTTCAACCATCATCATCTGTCTCCTGTCACAAAGCTAGTTTTTGATCCAGTTTGCCAAATTGCCTTGGGTCCCATAGGCTCTTAACATGTTCATCAGCCTACCATGTGGGACCTTGTCGAAAGCCTTATTGAAGGCCACGTTGACTACATTAACAGCACTACCTTCATCTACACACCTAGTCACCTCTTGGAAAAATTCAATCACATTTGAGAAAACCATGCTATCTCTCATTAATCCTTGCCTCTCCAAGTTGAGATTAATTCTGTCCCTCAGATTTTTTTTTCCAAGTTTCCCTGCCACTCATTGTAATTTTCTGTTTTCCTCCTACTTCTTGAATAACAGTACCACATTAGTATGTCCTGTAGTCCTCTGGTACCTCTCCTGTGGCCAGAGATGATTTTAAAATTGTCAGAGCTGCTGCAATCTCTTCCCTTGCCACCCACAGCAGCTTAGAATACAACTCATCTGGGCCTGGGGGTTTATACATTTTTAGAGCCGTTAATACGTCCTCCCTCTCAACATTGTTATTTAAGTAAATCACAACTCCCCTTTCCGATTTCGAGACCTACATCATTCTTCTCCATTTGTGAAAAGAGACACAGAATAAAATCCTACATCTTCTGACTCCTGCCTCAATGGCCTTGTTGGTCCCTACTGGGCCTTACTCTTTCCCTGGTCATCCTCCTACCCTCAACTGACTTATAGAACATCTTTGGATTTTCCTTTATTTTAAGTACCAGTGTTTTCTTCGTGCCCCCTTTTCACTCTCCTAATTTCATTTTTAAATAATCCCTTGCACTTTCTATACTCTTTTAGGGTTTCTGCTGTTTTGAGTCCTCAGTGTCTGCCATTAGCCTCCCTTTTTTCCCTTATCCAACTCTGGATAGCCCTTAACATCCAGGAGTGTTTTTTTTGGGTTTGTTGCTCTCACCTTTCACAGGAACATGTTGGCTCTGTACTCTCTCTATTTTCTTTTTGAATGACTCTCACTGCTCTGTAGATTTTCCTACAAGTAGCTGCTCCCAGTTAACTTTGGCTGGATCCTGTAATATCTTATTAGAATTGGCCCTCCCCCAATTCAGAATCTTTATTTCCAGTCCATCTTTGTTCCTTTCCGTAACTACTTTAAATCCTACTGAGTTACAGTCACTGTCACCAAAATGCTCCCCCATTGAAACTTCTACTTGCTGATCCAGCACTGCTCTCCCTCTTGTAGGATTTTCTCCACATTGACAAAAATTCTTTCATTTGAAGAATTCTGCCCCTTTTCACATTTCGGACAGTTGGACAGTCTTCCTACATGGGTATACACGTCCTCACAGTTTTCAAATCTGATGTTCAGGTTTCCCCTGAGAAACCATCTTCTTTCAAAGAGTGAAAATGAACTATTTTTGGGGCTAACCAATTTAGGCCTGAAATTTAGCTTTAGAGTGAGGCCTGTGAATTGCGAGACCCTGAAGCATCTGGGAAGTAGAGTCAATGACAAAGAATTGCCCTGAGTAATATCCAAAAGGATAATAAAATCCTTTAACCCTTTCTTGCACTCTGTTTTTCCACCATCCCTACTAACCCAAGAACATTTTGTTATTGAGACTTGTCTATCATGGAAAAGATGAGGCTATTAGATTTACACTGAAAGGAACATGTCTTCTTATGGATTTGTCTCATCGCAATGTACAGCCACTTTATTCTAAGTACAAGGTAGAGAAAATAGAAAGCATTTCCTCTGGTCACTGAGGTTAGCAGCATTGAAAGCAAATATAGGAACCTCATTTTTTGCTAATGAAAATCTCTCAAAGACAATAACAGTACAGATGTAGTGAGGTCAGTCATTTAAATAAAAACATTCAGAGCCCCTTGCAAGAATCTCACTGTACTCTAGAAACTCATGGTGGTACTTCGAGGGAGGGAGATGAATTGTGCTTAAAGAACATTAAAATATCATTTTGGAAGCCTGCGAAAAGTTAAGAGGTAAGGTAACTTAAAAGCAAGTTCTTTTCAGAACTTGCTTTGATAGCTTAAGGTGCAATATTGGAAAACCTTGTGTTATGTATAGGTTTGTAGATCAGGTTTATCCAACAGATGACCCACTGCGGCTGGCAAAGACCCGGTATGTGCCCCCCACCCTCACTCCCCTGGAGCAAGTACTTAAAAGCAAATCAGGCCAGTACGTGAACACCAGGATCTAACAAGGGGAATGGCGTGGGGAGGAGGGGAGGGGGAAGGAAAGGCATGGGGAGGGGGGGAGGGGAAAGGAAAGGCATGGGGAGGGGGGGAGGGAGCATGTAGGACAGCCAAACCCCTGCCCCCCCGGTCCCAGCTCACCTTGATCTCCAACTTCATCCTGCACCCCACCCGACCCACCCAGACCACATCAATCAATCAATCAGTCGTCTCTCTCCTGTCCCCATTGATCCCAACTGCTGATTGGCAGCAGGACTCAGCCCCTCCCATGAATCGTCCCCATCCCCATGAAGCCAAAGCCCCTAGGCTCTGTCCCATGCCCAATGGGCAGTGCCAAAGTGTCCCCTGGACACTGGCACTTTGCTCCTTCGGCACTGCCAGGCCCAACCCCTGGTGACCCCATTTGCCCCCTCTTAACAGTGAGGTTGAGACGCTAACTGTCCAAAAGTAGGGAATTACTGTAATCCCCACTGGAGTGGAACATTCAAGCCAGGGTGGTGGGGATGGGGAAGTTGTGTGCCTGGAGCTTTCACTCCCGGGCCTGCTAATCCCTGTCTTCCCAAGGGTTTCCAGCACGGATCTGATGGCACTGGAAATGATAGGAGATGCGTGCATGGCAGGAACGCATGCATGAACCCCGCGCATGACCGGCCATGAAACTGTCCGACCCCACCACAGTGGAAAATTAGCGCAGCAGGATGGGAGGACGCCCTGGAGTGCACGCACAGGAGGGCCAGAGAGGGGGGAGTTTGCGCATAAGGGCAAGAGAGGGGGAGCGTGCGTGGGCAGGAGAAAGAGAGCAGGAGAGTGAATGTGGTGGTGAGAGAGAGAGAGGGCGAGTATAGGGGCGGGAGAGGGGGAGCATGTAGGGATGGGAGAAGGGGAGGGCTAGTATGGAAGCGGGAGAGAGGCATGTGTGTCTGGCCATGAGAGAGGAGGAGTGTGTGGGATGGGAGAATGGGAATATGTGGGGGCGAAAGAAAGGGAATGCCTCCCTCCCAAGCTCATGATTCTCAGTCTCCCTCACCCCCCACACACTAACACGTTCTCTCACTCGCGCACTCAGACTGGAAGTCAGCTGTGTTGCGCACACTCTCAGTCTATTAATTACTATTTTTAAAGAAGATCAGTCTATTGAACAAAGAAAATTACAGCACAGAATCAGGCCCTTTGACCCTCCTGCTGACCATGCTGCCTAACTGAACTAAAACCCCCCTGACCCTTCCCTCTATTCCCATCCTATTCATTTGTGCAGACGCCCCTTAAAACTCAATATTGTATCTGCTTCCACCACTTCCCTCAGCAATGGGTTCTAGGCACCCACCATCCTCTGTGTAAAAAAACTTGCCTTGTACATCTTTACATGCTTTTACTTGGCCTTTTTCCCCTCAGCAAGTTGTTTCTTTGCTTTTTCATCAATATTTTAGAAATGCATACATCTTTTCAAAATCTACACATTGACCTCTTGTGGGAGGAGGATGGAAATATGGTAAGTTTGTGAGTCACTAACTTGCAACCACTCCCCCCCCCACCTCACCCTCTTCCCTCAACAGCTGTGTGATGGCTGACTAGTAGATAATGTGAATGGTTCCCAGACATCAGCTGTGCACCAGATCCGTCTGGAGGAGCCAGCCTGTCAGTACTCGCAAAACTCAAGAACAGATGTGGGAGGGAACAGCACATTTTAGCCAACATGAAACATTCCCATCCAATCTTTTCCCTTCACACCAGTTTGCTTTGCAGAGAAAGTCAAATGATGGTAGGTCTCCAAGTGTGATTAACAGTCAGACAACCCTAGGAAACATCTGCCCTGGCCATAACCTTCGCTGTCACTGGATCAAAACCTCGGAGCTCCCTCCCTAACAGCACTATGGGTGCACCTATACCTCAGGGATGCAGTGATTCAAGAAGACAGCTCACCACCACCTTCACAAGGGTGAGTAGGAATGGGCTATAAATGTTGAACTAGTCAGTAATGCATTTTTAGAGATTATATTGTTTAGGCCTATATGGCAGAAGAAGCTCCTGTGATTCCGCAAGAGCTGTCTCCCCCACACCCACTTCTGGAGCCAATCTAGATTTCAGATGTTTCCAAGTCTGTCTGGAGCAGGGCCAAACCTTTCAATCGGTGGCACTTGTTCAATCCAAACAAACATGTGAAATAGAACAAGTAGGCCATTCATCCCCTCATTCTGCTCCACTATTCAACAAGATCATGGCCAATCTATTTGTGTATCTAATTTACATTCCCATCTACCCCTGATAACCTTTGGTGAAGAAGAATCAACATTCAATGACCTCGCCTCTACCATCCTCTGAGGCAGAGAGTTCCAAAGTCGTACAACCCTCTGAGAAAGGATGTTCCTCCTCATCTGAAAAGGTGACCCCTCATTCTGAAGTGCTGTCCCTTGGTTCTGGACCATGTACAAAAGAAAACAAACTTTCCATGTCCATCTTGTTGAGACCAGTCAAGATCTTATAGACTTTAATCAAGTCATCCTTCACTCTTCTAAACTCCTAGTGAAAATAAGCCCTGTCTATCCAGCAGGACATCCCGCTCACTCCAGGTATTAATCTAGTTAACCTCTTCTGCATCGCCTTCAATGCATTTACATCCTTCCTCAAATAAAGAGACCAAAACAGTACACAGTATTTGTGAAGCATTCTCACCAATGCTCTGTATAACTGAAGCATAACATCCTTACTTGTAGTCAATTCTTCCCATAATAAAGGGTAGCCTTCTATTAACCTTCTTAATTACTTTTATAACTATATACTAACTTCTTGTGACACGTGCACAGGACACCTAGATCCCCCTGCCCCTCAGAATTCTGCAGTCATTCTCTGTTGAAGTAATATTCTGCCTTCTTATTTTTCCTGCAAAATTGCACAACTTCACATTCTCCCACACTGTACTCCATCTGCGACATTCTTGCCCATTCATTCAACACATCTATATCCAGCTGGAAACTCATTACAACCTATTTTCCTACCTATCTTTGTGTCGTCTGTAAATTTAGCTACCCTGCCTTCACTCCCCTCATCCAAATTGCAAAATGTTGAGGCCCCAACACAGAACCACATGAAACTCCTGCAGTCATGATGTGGAGATGCCCAGAGTCACAGTTTTACCCTGTCCCTGATGACAAGGTAAACTACTCAATATCATCACACTGGGCAGGTTGTGTGCAATATACTGTTTACCATTTATATGTTAAGCCCTCACATAATTTATTTTATAAAGTCCTATTCATACCTAAAGATCAGCAGGTCACACATACTAAGGCAGCAGCTTTGAACTGAATGCCTTACCATACTCCTGTACTCCAGTACTTCACACTTCAAACCATTCTAACAAAGTTATGATCAATTACTGATGACCTACAGAATGGGCACATGTCTATGCTTACATATGTGTCCTTCAACTTGGGATGTTCCGTAACACAAGGAACAGACCCGAGACTGGAAAACCCACACAAATCCTCACATCCCTTTAAAAAAGGTCACCTTGGACAACTTGACATATGAGAGCTGAAAGGAATTAAAGAAAGAAGTGGTATTTGTTTGATCTTCTGACGGTACATTTTTCCCTTTGGGGATTAGTTGGGAAGCATTGGAAGGATTAACAAATTTATCAACTTGTTGAAATACATCACAAATGCTCATTCTGTGGCCAACAAGTCCTGGAGTGGGACTTGAATCCAGAGCTCATGACTCAGAGGCAGAGACGCTACCCATTGTGTGAGGTTCGCTGCTTCCACTAGTTGGGAAGTCTTATGGCTCAATGTCACCCCGCACACAACTCAGGTTTTCATACACTCTCCACAGCCATGCACAGAAGCACACAGACATCACACACATTCTGTCTGGAAATGCAAACTGGCTGCTGTTTATTGTAGACCTCAAAAAGTTGCCAATGGTCCAGACCAACACAACAGCAACACAGAAATGTGCATCATTGCTCAAGGAAGTAAATACTAGCACGTATGCTGAGGTGAGTGAATTCAGGAGGCATAAGAACTAGGAACAGGAGTAGCCATTCAGCCCCTCAAGCCTGCTCCTCCATTCAAGACGATCATTAGCTGATCTCATTTTGGCCTCATTTCCACTTTTCTGCCCACTCCCATAATCCTTCAGCCCAATACTAAATAAAAACCTGTCTATTTCCTCCTCAAATGTGTTTCATGTTCCAGCGTCCACTGCATTCCGGGTAGAGAAGGCCACAGATTTCTAAACTTTCAGTAAAGTAATTCCTCCTCATTTCAGTTTCAAATCTGTCACCTCTTAGCCTAAAACTGTGGCCTCTCATTCTAGAATGTCCAATAAAAGGGAAAACATCCACTCTACATCTATCTTGTCCATCCCCGCTTGCATCTTATACACCTCAATTAGATGTCCTTTCACTCTTCTAAACTCTGGTGAATATTGACCTAATCTCGCTTCATAAAACAAATCCTTCATCTCTGGAATCAATCTACAGAACCTTTGGTGAACTGTAGTTTATGTACTAGTGAAGAGAAACACATGTAAGTGAAAAGAGATGGGAACACAAAATCCCCTATAGTACAGGAGGAGCCATTCAAAGACTTCTGAATGAGTATATGGGAACGAATGGGATAGGGGGTTATAGCTAGGTCTGTGGATTGGTAGATATAGATGTGATCGGCGCAACAGGCCAAAGGGCCTGTTTGTGCTGCAGTGTTCTATGTTTCTATGTTAAACCTCCGACAGAACATCTCACCCAGGATCAGCCCCCAACTTCCATATATTTACCCTACTAATCCCTTAATGTACACATCTTGAGACATTAAGGGGCATTTATCATGATCAGTCCATTTAACTTGCATATCTCTGGTGTGTGGGAGGAAACTGGAGCATCTGGAGGAAACCTACGGAGACGCGGAGAGAACGTGCAAACTCCACACAGACAGTAGCACAAGCAAGGAATCGAACCAGGGTCTCTGGCGCTGAAGGGCAACAGTGCTAACCACTGCACCATTATATTGCCCATAAGTGCTGATTACTGTTTCAATCATCGATATGATCTGTGCAGCCATACTTGTTCATTCAGCAGATTAACCTATAAAGTGCAAACACAACTTATATTGTGCAGCAACCAAATCATTCCTAGGAACATTATTGGACAAAATTTGCCACTGAGCTACTTAAGGAGATTAAGACAGATGGCTAAAATTTGGCCACAAGTAGATTTTCAGGAATACTTCAACAGAGGAAACCAAGATAGAAAGATTTAAGAAAGGAATTCCAGAACTTGGGATATAGGTAGCTGATAAGTATTGTTACTAATGGTGGAACAATTAAAATCAGGGAAGACCAGAATTGGAGGAACAGACAGAGGGAGGTTTATGGGTTTGCAGAAAGTTACGGAGTAGAGGGGTTTTGAAATAAGAACAGGAATTTTATCACTGACACTTGTAAGACCTGGAGCCAACATAGGCGAGCGAACACAGCAGTGAGAGATGGACCAGACATGACGAGCTTCGAGAATGGGTAACAAAATTTTGTATAAGCACAAATTTATGAAGAGTGGAAAATGGTTTGTTGAAAATTGCCTATTTCTGTGCCATTTTAACTTCAGTTCCTGTTCTGATTCAATTCCTGTAGATGCTTCACTTACAGTCTTTTCCTGGGTAAATGCAACATAAAATAATTGTCATTTTTGGGACTTCAAAAAGTCTGCATAAGTTGCTGTTTGAGTAAATAAAATATGGGTGGCATGGTAGTTAGCACTTCTGCCTCAGTGCCAGGGATCCAGGATCCACTCCCGGTTTGGGTCATTGTCTATGTGGAATTTGCATGTTCTCCCTACGTCTGCATGGCTTTCCTCCGGTTTCCTCCCACAGTCTGAAAGACGTGCTGGTTAGGTGCATTGACCCGAACAGGAGTGTGGCAACCAGGGCAATTTCACAGTAACTGCATTGCAGTGTTAATACATGTGGGGCAAAAAAAACCATTGCCTGTATTGGGAGCAATTGTCCAGTCTTTTGATTTGATTTATTATTGTCACATGTATTGGAATTAAGCCTTATTTGTGACTAATAAATAAATAAACTTTAAATTAAAAAGGTCCTAACCATTAATCTGAAATCTATAATACTAAAAAAAATTATTTAAATTTTTAATAACCATAGGAATAAAAATGCTAGAATTAGATTATAAAGGGAACAATACAGGATTGTGCACCAGATACATTCTGATTGTTTTTGCATGCAACTGGGTCCTTAAAAAGGCAGCAGTACAAGGTGGGAATTAATTCTACCTTGATAGTGGCTTAAAAATGACGATATCAGATCATATTTCTGTCCTGATTTGAAATGAAAATTAGGAGAGATGTGTATAATGAATAGTTGATCTTTGATTTACACTGATGCCCAACAGCTGATATGACTCCCACAGTATGATCGAGTCTTTTCATACACAAAGGGCAGAGGATCAGAATGGCCCACTTAGAGATCAGCAGAGTAACACAGTGGTTAGCACTGCTGCCTCACAGCGCCAGGGAACCAGATTCAGTTCTGGCCTCGGGTGACTGTCTGTGTGGAGTTTGCACTTCCTCCCCACGTCTGTGTAGGTTTCCTCCGGGACTTTGGTTTCCTCTCTCAGTCCAAAGGTGTGCAGGTTAGGTGGATTGGCCTTGCTAAATCGTCCCTTAGTGTCAGGGGAATTAACAGGATAAATGTGTGGGGTTATGGGCCCTGGGTAGGATTGCTGTCAGTCAGACTTGATGGGCCAAGTGGCCTCCTTCTACACTGGAGGAGTTCTATGAGAGCAATCAGACGCAAACCATGGTGGGATTTTCCACTCCCACCGACCGCCAGGATCGTCCAATCCTGCCGAAAGTCACTGGAATTGTGGCTGGGCTGCCGAATCTCCTGAGGCAGGCAGATCCGCCATGATGGGACAAATAAAAATCACTGCCCATATCTGGGAGCAATCGTCCAGTCTTTTAATTTGATTCATTATTGTCACATGTATTGGGATACAGTGATAAGCATTGTTTCTTGCGCAGAATGAAACGCTTATAGAGTACATAGAAGAAAAGGAAAAAGAGAGGGTGCAGAATATAATGTTATAGATAGGGGATAGAGAAAGATCAGCTTCATATACGGTGGATCTATTCAAAAATCTGATGGCAGCAGAGAAGAAGCTGTTCTTGAGTTGGACGGTACGTGAGCTCAGACTTTTGAATCTTTTTCCTGACGGACGAAGGCGAAAGAGAGCATGTCTGATTCCCCCTTTCACTTATCCAGTGGAGCCGGTCAGAAAACTTACCCCGTCACCGAAAGAGTATTGGATTTTTTTTTGCACCCTGTAATCCTATTTTCGACTGCATCTAAATTTTGCTCACCACTGAAGAATCTTACATGCTGAAGTAACAGGCACGAATGTAAAGAGCCACCTGCTGCACTTAAGTAAGTTGGCAGCTGCAAGGGGGGGAAAAGAATTTAAAAAAGGCCTCAACGCTTGTCAAAGTTCAAAGCGGTTTCAGAAAACTGACACCCAAAATGCTAATAGGCCAGATATAGATCTATCATCTATCTGTGTGGGATTGAATCCAGAGACTCAACTAAGTTGCTACATGCAACTTGAACACATGTAAAATGAAACGATCCAGTTTAGGCATTCGCAAAACATGCAATATAAATCGAGCCAGCTACTTGTAACCGCGAGGTAGCAGGAGCCCTGGGTGCAGTGAACTTATCACCACTGAAAAGGCAATTAAACAAATCGCAATGAGCTCTTTTTTCAAAGCATCACTGAGCAAACAAACACTTCTGAATCCTTGATGATTAATTTAGAAGGCTAATGTCTGATTCGTTGACCAGATCAAATGTCAGTGAGAAATCAAGCCTACGCAACCATTTCCCCGCTCCATCCCCCCCAACACCTTTTATCACTGATTAGATGGCTACCAGCAGACAAAGAAGAGGAGCTGTCATTATAAAGGGTTGTTGTTCCACCTTCTGCACTGGATTCCTGCCACAGCATTAAAAAGGAAGCGTTGCTATTGGAAACAGCTTGAGCCTTGCCAACATAAGAGCAGCAATAAGCTGGTTACTCTATATTACTGACAAGATGAAAAAAAAAGGTGACAGCTAATTAACACGAGCAGCCTACTGCCGGGGAAGCCAACATTCTAAAACAAGCACTTCAAACACAAGCAGCAATGAGACTATGGTGTGCAGGTTAACTTACCTGGAACATTGTGAAATACACACAGGAAAATCTACGAGGAAGTGAGTTTTTTTTTTAAAAGGATTACATTAAAATAGCAGCTAAAAAATCAGGGGAAGCAAATAGCACAGATGGAGAATTGTACACTGCTCAAAAAAAGGGACAATTATTAGAACTGATCGGATGAACCACTCCATCTTTCTATGTTGCCCACATGTTAAAATTATATAAAACTTTGCAATTAAAGTTTTCCAATAAATGTGCTCCCTACTGCCACACCTCCGCCCTCTTGCATCCCCCCTCCCACGCCCTATCTTAAGTTTCCAAAACAATTGTGGACTAAAGGCAGCAGCTTTAATATTATGTGAATTTCTCCAGTGGTTCCACAGGAGCAAGATTTCTTACACTTTGGTTGAACATGTCTGTCTCATGACGAAGCTGTGTGTACTGACAGAGGTGTTGCCGAATCATTTCGATCCTTTCGACCTCCAACCTCTCGAGTTCCTGGATAGTTAAAAATAAACAGAATTACTGGTGAAACGAGTGTTCCCCGAACACTTGCAAGTTTTTGTTGATTTATGCAAATTTAACACCCAAGTAATTGATTCACGCCAACACTTTGAAGTTGTCTTTGGTCAATCAAAAATGAGGCTGCGGGTCCAGTTCTGTCAGTTTGAAACCCAGACCAGGCACCATATTCCAGCCAGAAATGGAGCCTATTCCAACAGTAACAGGCCTCGCAAAAACTTAAATTGCAAACTTAGTCAACAATTAGTAAAAGAGGTTAAACAAATAGATTATTTGCTCTATAGCTGTGTTTTCATCCTCTGAACAAGGCAGTTTTCATCTAATATGTTTGTATTCCTTTATCCTGCAAGTACTTATCTAGTTTTCCCTCAAATTGCTTCATATTAACTACTTCCTGGGACAGTGAGTTCCCATTCTGTGTTCCTCACCACCCTCTGGGCATCAAAACATTATTGGAACTAATATTAGACTCTAGGTAATCTATTGGCTGGTGGCACTCAGTATAATGATGCTAATTCACTTTGTGCTTCCAGTGACTCTCAATAATAACCCAGGTGATCCTTGTGAACCACAGAATCCCTACAGCACGGAAGGAGGCCTTTCGAGTCTATACCAACCATAATCCCATCCAGGTCCTATTTCTGTAAGCTCATGCATTTACCCTCTAATCTCCCTGACACTGCAGTCAATTTAACACGGCCACTCAACCTAACCCACACAGGTTTGGATTGTAGGAGG
Source organism: Sphyrna mokarran (assembly GCA_024679065.1). NCBI lineage: Eukaryota > Metazoa > Chordata > Chondrichthyes > Carcharhiniformes > Carcharhinidae > Sphyrna > Sphyrna mokarran. The sequence goes on along the minus strand of JAGIQG010000021.1, from coordinate 42,331,570 downwards.
AAACCGAAGCACCTGCAGGAAACCCATGCAGATTCGGGAAGGAAATGCAAATTCCACACAGACAGTGACTTGACACTGGGATTGAACCTCGGACCCTGGCATTGTGAGGCAGCAGTGCTAACCACTGTGCCACCATGTCACCCAATAACCTCACCCAGTACGGGATTTGAACCTATGCTGTTGACGTCACTCTGCATCACGAAACCAGATATACAGTCAAATGAGCTAAACTGATCCCGGCTGTTGTGTAACAGCCCATTTTCATATTCATATAGTCACAAAAGACATATAAAAAGAGCACTTGTATATGGGGTGCCAATCACTGCTGATCATTTTTCCAAGTGAGAAAATCTGCCCAGAGCTATAGCTGGGATCAGTGGCTCACGTGGAGCAGGGAAGGGAGGCAGAGGGGTTTTGTCAATCTTGAACTGAACAAATCAGCAATTAAAGGCAAGGTTGCAGTTGAATCACGGCCCCCTTTAATGCCTGGCTTACATCTGTTGGCTTTCCAAACAACAGACTCCAGTTGAAAATTGGAGAGTTACTATCACTAGTATCTGAGGACACAGAGGGTGGAGTATTCCCATCCTGCCCGCCATGGGAATCATAGCGGGCAGGATAGGACCACGCAAAGGTCAGGATTTTCCGGTCTGGGGCAAGCACGGCCAGAAAGTCCCACTCTCTGTCTTATGCAGTGTGTTTTTAATACATTTGCTGTTTTCATTTGTCAGGGGCTGGGGAGGCTGTGTCCAGGTTATAATGGATACATGTTGACAATCTACCCCTCGTGGTGAGAAGTAAGTAACAGAATCTGATGGATGCAAAGCCACTTGCTGCACTCTGGCAGAACAATACTGCTGCTGAAAAGCCGTCTGGCACATCCCCCTGAGAAAGCACCGTGCCTTTAGCCAGCGCAAGAGCGATAAACACAGGTTTAATTTATTACTGGTGCAATATTTCCAGCTACCGCAGGATCTGCTTTCTGAGTTCACCACTTTTCTAACAGGAAACAGATGTGAAACTCTCACCGCTAGCTACTCTGCTGCACACGGCAAAACAGGAACTGATCAAACTGACTCTCTTAATGTGTCCACTAGTTTGTGCCCAAAACCTATGATATGTGGGTGCAAAGCAAACAGCTCATGCTGGAAGCAGCCAGATTGCAGAAGAGGGGTGAAGGAGTGAAGAGGTGGTGTTGTGGTAATGTTGTGGATAAGTAATCGAGAAACCCAGGCTAATGTTGTAAGGGGCACGGGTTCAAATCCTACCTTGGTGAAATTTAAATTCAATTAACATAACTCTGGAATTAAAAAACTAGTTTCAGCAATGGTGACCACGAAACTATCACCACTTGTTGTGAAAACCCCATTTAGTTCACTAACAGCCTGTAAGAAAGGGGAAGAAATCTGCCATCCTTACCCGGTCTGGCTTACTCAAGACTCCATATCCACAGGAACATGAGTGACTCTTAACTGTCCTCTGAGATTTACCTAGAAAGTCACTCTGTTCAGGCTGGGCAAGGAATGCTGGCATTGCCCCACATGCCATTAAACATGTTGCACTTATGCACCACAGTCTTTAGAAGTTTTATTTTTAAAGTTTATTTATTATAGTGTTAATGTAGGCTTACATCCGGTATCTGTTCGCGTACATTGAGGGGGGATTTAGTATGGCCAATGTACCTAACCTGCATGTCTTTTAGACTGTGGGAGGAAACCAGAACATCTGGAGGAAACCCTTGCAGACACGGGGAGAATGTGCAAACTCCATACAGTGACCCAAGCTGCGAACCCATGTCAGTGGCACTGTGCGGCAGTAGTGCTAATCAATGTACCACTCCACATTTATACAGCAACCTTCACAACCTCAAGAATGCCCCAGAATACATTTTGAAATGGGGTCACTGTTGTAATGTAGGAAACACAGCACCCAGATTGCTGCTTGTGGGATTGCACAATGAGATAATGACTAGATAATCTTTTCCTTATGAAGTGATTTGAGTAATAAACATTGACCGCGAAAGCTGGAAAAGCCACATGTCTGTCTTCAAAGCAGTGCATGGAATCTTTCTGGCCTACCCAAGGAGCCCTAGTTTAACCCAAACAAAGGATAGCAACTTTCACAGTGCCCACATTCCCCAAGAACAGTGCTGACTGATTTAAATAGGAAATCTTGATGACTTCCACTTTTGCTCTGGGATTAGGCAGTTTAGGATGCAAGTTTGCAAATCCTCAAAAAACCCACATTGAAAAATATCCTTTACATTGAATAATGCAGCACATAACATGCTATCTGATTAAAAACAGGAGGTGTGGGTTCAAAATGGAGGAGTCAGGAATAAAGAAGGAAATCAGTGGAAATTTTTCACCTAAAGAGCCACAAAGCTCTGGAGTAAAGGAAGCCACGAAGTTGGGGTGAAAAAATAGTTAATGTTTATAAAGAGAAGACTTAGAGAATTTTGAAATAGCTGGTTCGATCAGCAAGTTGAGTCAAAAGGGCTTGACTCAAGCATATTTCTTGGTAATCTTTGCATTATTTGAATTAAGTTTTCAGTTCTTTGCTCATTATAGTGCAGGTTATTTAAAAGAAGTCCAGTTAATGTTTTGACAATTATTGTTTCACCCTCACCAACATTTTGATTTTATTTATTATTGTCACATGTATTATTATACTGTGAAAAGTATTGTTTCTTGCATGCTCTGCATGTAGATGTTCATGTGGGCAGCATTTATTACCTATCCCTAATCGTCCTCGAGGGGGAACTTAAAGAGTTAACCATATTTCTGTGGCTCTGGGGTCACATGTAAGTCAGACCAGGTATAGATGCAGATTTTCTTCCCTAAAGTACATTAGTGAACCAGATGGGTTTTTCTGACAATTGGCAATGGTTTCATGATCATCAGTAGATTCTTAATTCCAGATTTCTTTTATTGAATTCAAATTCCACTCCCTGCTGCGGCGGAATTCAAACCCAGGTCCCCAGAGGGTTAGCTGAGTTTCTGAGTTGAATCAGGTAGCTCTTTATAACAATCAATAATGATTTCATGGACATCATTGGACATTTCATTCCAGACTTTTACTCAATTCAAATTTTACCATCTGCTATAGCACAATTCGAACCTGGGTCCCCAGAGCATTATCCTGGGTCTGTGGATTACTAGTCTATTGACCATACCACTATGTCATTGCTTTCCCCATTAAGGTTATACCCCACCGCTACACAACTGTCACATTCAAGGACAGCACTGGATTCTTTAGGGTACATTCAGTGTACAATATCCACAAACTCTGGCCCAAGTGCAGACCAGAAAGTCATTAATGCAAGAGAAAGTGGAACTGCACAGTTACAGCGAACTTGTGCAATCAGTCGGTATTGCGAATATAGTGTATAAAGGCCCTTAGTGTCAGCTGCTGGGATCTTCTGATATATCTCATGTTTAATGCTCCGATTTCATCATGTCTGATCGTGTCATTTTTACATCAGACTAGAGTGTGTGAAGTTACAACTGAAGAAGCAATACTCTGTGTATTATCTTGGCTTCACATGCTAAAGGAGTGGGACTGGGAGGGACAGAGGTGGGTTGGGAGGCGGCGACAAAAATGAAACTGTGCACAGGGCCCCACTAACTCTGAATCCACCACTGGCCATTGTCTTCCAACACTTTTAAATCAGTAGACCTGATCAATCCATTAATGGGTCACTGCATTCCAGTTTAGTGATGTATTAATTGCAGTCAAGATAACTTTACACTTCTCCAATGTTCAATTTTCCACTCTCCCCGATCACAATTCATGGAATTCGGTCAATGAAACGGATTCTTTTGAGGACACGAGGTACAATCAGAAACATGTGGGGATCTGATGTATTTATGTTACGCGGTGAGAATCATTCTGCCTGAATGTTTGCAGTTTGAATTCAGAAGTTGGTCATCCAGACCTTTTACTTTCTGGAATTTCCTCCACAAACTCTTTGCTGCCTCTCTCCTGGTTTTTTCACCTTTTTCAAACCCTGTTCTGTAACTGTACAGCCCATAGAATCCCTACAATGCAGAAAGAGGCCATTCAGTTTGCACCTGACCACAATCCCACCTACGCCCTATTCCCATAACTCCACATATTTACCCTATTAGCCCCCTGACAAAAAGGGTAATGTAGCATGACCAATCAACCTAACCCGCATATCTTTGGACTGTGGGAGGAAAGACACGGGGAGAAGATGCAAAGTCCACACAAACAGTGACCTGATGCCGGAATTGTACCCAGATCCCCGGTGCTGTGAGGCAGCAGTGTTAGCCACCTGGCCGTCCCTTGTGTACAGATTTTAATTAAAATGATCTAATAAATGACTCGACCTTTCAAAATACTTCGAGATGCATCGTCACATTGTTTTGATTTCCTCGCAAGTCATAAAAAGCACAAGTAAAACAAATTGTGATAAAATAATTGCATTTCCTGCGGTAACAGTCTTCTGTAACAATTTGGCCTTGGACCTGTTTCTGTCTCACTGATGTCATGAGCTGATCCTTCTAGCTTGTCAGCAACTTCCATGTTTGCTTATCCCGCAATATTTACCATTTTGCATTCAGACAAGCACTAAGCTTGGATTTCAGCAACACAATTATTCACACAGGCCTGTTTTCACAAGTGAAGAACCACTGATCCATTTATGTATTTTCTTGGCTTCGCATCCTACGAGGAATGGAGGGAGTTTCAAACTAAGCTGTGCACGGAGCCCCCACTAATTTTACATCTGCCACTGGCCAATCTTCCAACACGGAGGCCATCATGTAGCCAGATCAGCTTTATTGGATTCTGCTATGGTTGATGGCCAGAGAAGAAATAGGTCATCTAGGGCATCAAGGCCAGGAAATTCTGCCAAATCATCTATGGGGTTGCTACTGGCCTCATAAGACCAAGATCCAGAAACTGGTAGCGCTAGTCAGTGGCACAGTGGATAGCACTGCTACTTTACAATGCCAAAGACCCAAGTTCAATTCTGGCTTTGCGTGACTGTGCAGAGTTTGTATGTTTTCCCCATATCCGTGTGGGTTTTCTCTGGGTGCACCAGTTTCCTCACGGTGCAAAGGGTTAGGTTGAGTGACCATGCCAACTTGTCCCTTAGTGTCAGAAGGATTAGTAGCATAAATATATGAAGTTATGGGAATGGGATTTGGGTGGGATTGTTGTTGTTGCTGCATGCTAGATGGACTAAATGTCCTCCTCCTGCACTGTAGGGATTCTGGGTGGTACACTTCCACAGTGGTTAGCACTGCTGTTTCACAACTCCAGGGTTTCCTGGGTTTAATTCCTGGCTCAGGTCACTGTCTGTGTGGAGTTTACACATTCTCCTCATGTGTGCGTGGGTTTCCTCCAGGTACTCCGGTTTCCTCCCACAGTCCAAAGATGTGCAGGTTAGGTTGATTGGCCATGCTAAGAAATTGCCCCTGAGTGTCTAGGGATGCGTAAGTTAGAGGGATTAATGGGTATAATACGTATGGATATGGGGGTAAGGCCCGAGTGGGATTGTGTTCGGTGCAGACTCGATGGGCCGAAGGGCCTCTTTCTGCACTGTAGGGTTCTATGATTTCCCTAAGTACTAAAAGGAGCCTAATTCACAATTGAAGATCAGTTCCATCAACAATTATTCCTGATAATCTATAAACCTAAAGGATCCAAATCAAAGACCTTGGAGGAAGTTTGTCAGCTATCTACTTGCAGTGTGCCACTGAGAAAACTCTCCATATCCTAAGTAAGACATGTTCAATAGGGAAGCCAAGATGTGCTTCCTCATAGCTGCAGACTTAATATTCCTGCTAGGATCAGCTGGCAGGAATTGTACTTCAGCACTAGGGGTTGTGGGTTTTAATCTACATTCTACTGGGCCAAAGAGAATTTGTGTTGTGGGAGGCTTTTCACATGAAACCCGATACAGAGGTATTGCCTATCTAGTCGGGTTGAGCGTACAAGCTCATTATAAAAAAAAGCTGGCTCTTCTTCAGCAAACATTATCAGATTAATCAGTCAAGTGATATTTATGGCACCTTGCAGTTCACAAATTGGCTGCTATGTTTGTTTACATGATAATCGTGCTTCAGAAGTACCTTTCCGCAGGTATGTGGTGCAAAGCTCATCTTGGGAGCTGGTTACGATACGAAGGTTGCAAACTGGTTCAGTCTCTGACAGTTGCTAAGGAAGAGAGATGGAGTTGATGGATAGGGAGCAGAGTTAGTGGCTAGGGACGCGAACATGTTATTGGTCTTCCTGATAGGTGGGAATTTCTGCTTAATCCAATACTGGATGAGACTGAAGGATATGGCACAGCGTCTGCTTCAGTGGGTCAAACTACAGGAAGCTTTTGTAATAATCTGCTGAGTAGGAAATACATTTTAAAAAAACTACCTTGCAGAATGGGCCTATTATGTGATCTGCAACCATAAACCTCACAATTATCAGGGCATTGCCCTTCCTGCATTGTCAGCAGCAAGGACAGTCCTGTACAAAGTAAAACGAAGAACTGAAATGTTTGGGATGTTCCGAGATTGTGGTTTGGATTGTGTGGGAAAGCAGAGTACAAATGGTTTTTCAGGCTCTAGGTGTACATTATGTTATGCAATTTAAAAAGTTTCAAATCAAGAGTTGCAATCAATAGTTACAGGTGAGGCAGGAAAAGAGGAAAGACAACTGCATCTTTAGCAGAACTAGGGGTCATTGTTTGAGGATAAGGGGCAAACTTTTTAGGACTGAGGTGAGGAGAAATTTCTTCATTCAAAGTGGTGAATGTGTGGAATTAATTACCATCGAATGTAGTTGAGGCCAAAACATGGTCTGATTTCAATAAGAAATTAGATATAGGTTAGGGTTAAAGGAATCAAGGGACATGGGAAGAAGAAGGGAATTGAAGTCGATGATTGCTCATGATCAAAACAAATGGCAGATCAGACTTGAAGGGCTGAATGGCCTACTCATGCTTCTAGTTTCTATTCAGGAATCATAGAATGCTGCAGTGCAGAAGGAGGTCATCTAGCTGCATTGAGTCTGCACCATCAACAATCCCACCTGGGCCCTATCCCTGTAACCCTACCTATCTAACCTGCTCATCTCCCTAACCTAGACATCTTGGTATTCTTATGTCTGGGTTTTATCCCCCATACGTTTTTAATTTTTCTCCTTTGTTTTCTCTGCTGTGAATCAGCTCCACGCTACGGTGCTGTTTCACAGGTACCGACACTTTAGGGGCCAACATTTATACCTAGAGTGTGCTAATCAGTCTCAAGCACCAAGCCTGATCTGAAAAAGAGTCAAAGAAACACTGCTTTTCCGTCCACAGATACTGCCGGATCTGCTGAGTTTAAGCAGCGTTTTCTGTTTTTATTTTAGATTCGTAGCATCTGCAGTATTTTGCTTTTATTAAGCCTGATCATGGTCTCACTCGTCACTCACATGTACACACTGGACTGAAATCAAAATGGCGGCTTGACAAAGCTCAAGAGGTCAGGGTACACTAAACTCGCATTATCATGGGTAAGACGCAGAAACCCGTTGAACAATTCATTCGCTCGATACATAATCGCAACTCAACAAGATTACTCTCAAAGTTGTTTATTAACTCAACATCAATGTATTTCTTTTGGGTAACCTTGGATGAGAAAATAAGACTAGCGCACAGAAAACTTTTCTTTGGAAGATCGATGGGAGAATAGATTTAACATAACCTAGGAAAGGATTGGTTGCTGACATTCTGACCAAATCCCTAACCATTTAACACTGCAACATTGCTGCAAGCAAACTGCCACAGGAGATATTTAAAGGGCACGATTTTGTCTGGTACTCACCAGAGTTGTTGTGACCATCTCCTCGAACCATTTGGATTGGCTTTGATTGTAGAGATCGACACAGCGCGTCAGGTCATCACCTGGAATTGTAAACAGCACTTATTAAAGACTGGGTTATATAAATGTCTAAACCCCAGCGTGATGCTCAGTGCTTTCTGGGAGCCAACAAACACATCTCATGAAATAGTTCTGTTCACATAGACCTGCAAACATACATGTACACACCGCTCCCACAAAGGCGCGCGCGCGCCTTTGTGGGAGTGGTGTACGTGCGCGCGCCTTTGTGGGAGTGGTGTGCGCGCGCCTTTGTGGGAGTGGTGTGCGCGCGCCTTTGTGGGAGTGGTGTGCGCGCGCCTTTGTGGGAGTGGTGTGCGCGCGCGCCTTTGTGGGAGTGGTGTGCGCGCGCGCCTTTGTGGGAGTGGTGTGCGCGCGCGCCTTTGTGGGAGTGGTGTGCGCGCGCCCGCGCCTTTGTGGGAGTAGTGTGCGCGCGCCCGCGCCTTTGTGGGAGTGGTGTGCGCGCGCCCGCGCCTTTGTGGGAGTGGTGTGCGCGCGCCCGCGCCTTTGTGGGAGTGGTGTGCGCGCGCCCGCGCCTTTGTGGGAGTGGTGTGCGCGCGCCCGCGCCTTTGTGGGAGTGGTGTGCGCGCGCCTTTGTGGAGTGGTGTGCGCGCGCCTTTGTGGGAGTGGTGTGCGCGCGCCTTTGTGGGAGTGGTGTGCGCGCGCCTTTGTGGGAGTGGTGTGCGCGCGCCTTTGTGGGAGTGGTGTGCGCGCGCCTTTGTGAGAGTGGTGTGGTGTGTGCGCGCGCCTTTGTGGGAGTGGTGTGTGCGCCAGTCAGATAGGATGTTCTCTTGGAATTTGCTCCCTAACAACATGCTGAATATAATAAATGTTCCAAGCAACCTCAAAGAGGTGACATCAAACAAAATCTAATGCCATGCTACATACAGAGAAATTACGACAACTGATCGAATGCTTGGTCAAAGAGTTAGGTTTTACAGAATATCTGCAAGGAGGTGAGAGATGTTAAGGGAAGTAGTAGTTTTAGAACAAAGAACAAAACATCACGGGAAACAGGTCCTTTGGCCCAACGAGCCCGCGCTGCCACCCCGATGTTCCCACCTCTACCCACAATCCCTGTCCATGTTTATAGAACTATGGATTAAAAACCAAATTTAAGACAATTTAGGGAGAATTTGTTTTGCCAATTAGCCTAAGAACACATCTTTGGGATGTGGGAGGAAACCGGAGCACCCGGAGAAAACCCAAACAAGCACGGGGAGAATGTGCAACCTCCCACAGACACAGGCCAAAATCCATGTATCTGCACAGCACAGTGATAGTCACTGAGCTGTCGTGTTGCCCATCAGATGGTCCAGGTCAAACATACACTAACAATGTGAAGCACTAGGATACTCTCAAAAAAAAAATCAAAGAGCAGCCCTCTCACGACCCACCGCGTGTATGCCCCTCATTAGACAACAAGGTGGACCAAAGCACCTGTAGGATAAAAACAAGTACATCAATATCATCATCTATTGACACACTTCCCAGGGACTCCCAAGGCTCACGATCCCTATTTTAAATCAGTTTTCTATACCCCTCCATTCCCATTCTGTTCATGTGCCCATCTAAGTATTTCTTAAATAACTCCAGAGTACCTGCCTCCACTACTTGGCAGTGCCACCACTTTACTTGGCATACCCCCACCACCCTCTGTGTGGAAAAACTCCCTCTAGCATCCAAATTATACCTTACCTCCCTCACCCTAAGCCCTATTCGAGTCCATCCTAGGAAAAAGCTTAACCCTGTTTACTCCATCTATACCCCTCATAATCTTGTACACCTCTATTAGATCTCCTCTAAGTCTACGTATTTCTAAGGAAATCGGTCCCAATTTGCCTAACCTCTCCTCATATCTCAGACCTTCCATACCAGGCAGCATCTTGGTAAACCTCCTCTGCACTCTCTCCAGACTCTCCATGTCCTTTCAGTAGTAAGGCGACCAGAACTGGACGCAGTATTCCAAATGATGTCTAACCAACGTTTTATACAACTGCAATATTAAAGGCCAGCTCTTGTACTCTATACCCCTTCCTATAAAGGCTAGCATACTATATGCTTTAGGGAGGGAATTCCAGAGTTTTCAGCCTCGTTTACCAAAGGGAAGAATGCCAATGCTGGAACAATTTAGGACCAGGGATGCTCAAGTGGCCAAAATTGCAGGATTTCAGAAATTTCAAAAGAAATGGAGATAGCAGAGATTTCAGAGACAGGGAGAGGGCAAGGCCATGGATAGAGCTGAAACAAGGATAAGTATTTTAAAATTGTGTGACCAGCAAAATCACAAGGTTATAGATAAACAGGATTAGTGGGCAGCAGTGTTTTGGTTGAGTTGGTGTTCATGTAGGATAGATGGGAGGCCATCCAAGAAAGTAATGGAGTCTAGAGGCATGGAGGAGGGTTTTGAACAGCAGAGGCAGAAGTAGAATCAGGTGATACTACATCACACAATCATGGTGACATGGTAGAGATGAGGTAGGAAGCTCACCTTGGCATCAAACTGCTTCGGTCTCCACTGGCTTGTGAAGGAGGAGGATGTGGCAGGGACAACAGAAAATGGACCTGATCTTCCTAACAGGTGGAAATTTCTGCCCATCAGAACATCCCTGATCTTAATCATTCCACCATTGGAAGCCTTTCCTTTAGTAGAATCATGGAATCCCTGTAGTGTAGAAGGAGGCCATTTGCCCATAAGACCTGCACTGACAATAATCCCCCTATCTCTGTAACCCCATATATTTACCCATTAATCCCCCAGACAATAAGGGGCAATTTAACATGATCAATCAACCTAATCCACACAGCTTCCAAACTGTGGGAGGATACTGGAGCACCCGGAGGAAACCCTTGCAGACACAGGGAGAACCATGTGAGCTCCACAGAGTCACCCGAGGCCAGAATTGAACCTGGATTCCTAGCACTGAGGCAGCAGTGCTAATCACTGCATCACCATGCCACCGCATTGCCTAGATGAGGCCCAAAACTCTGGAATTCCCACTCAAAAACCACTCCTCTGCTCTGGTGTACCTCAGGGGTCTGTTTTGGGGCCCCTGCTGTTTGTAATTTTTATAAATGATCTGGATGAGGGTATTGAAGGATGGATTAGTAAATTTGCAGATGACTCTAAAGTCGGTGGAGTGGTAGATAGTGAAGAGGGGTGTTATAGTTTGCAGAGAGACTTGGACAAGTTGCAGAGCTGGGCCGAGAGGTGGCAAATGGAGTTTAATGTGAAAAAGTGTGAGGTAATGCACTATGGCAGAAATAATAAATGTGTAGAGTATAGGGCAAATGGTAGGATTCTTAGTAGTCTAGATGAACAGAGGGATCTTGGTGTGTATGTGCATAGATCCCTGAAAGTAGGCAGTCAGGTCGAGAAGGTTGTTAGGAAGGCATATGAGTCTTGGCTTTTATTGGTAGAGGGATTGAATTTCGGAGCCGCAACGTCATGTTGCAACTGTACAAAACTCTAGTGCGCCCGCACTTGGAGTATTGTGTGCAGTTCTGGTCTCCACATTATAAGAAAGATGTGGAGGCATTGGAGAGGGTACAGAGGAGGTTTACCAGGATGTTGCCTGGTATGAGGGCAGGTCTTATGAAGAGAGGCTGAGGGATTTGAGGTTGTTTTCGTTAGAAAGGAGGCGGCTAAGAGGGGACCTAATCGAAACATATAAGATGATTAGAGGTTTAGATAGGGTGGACAGTGATAGCCTTTTTCCTAGATGGAAAAAGCTAGCACGAGGGGACACAGCTTTAAATTAAGGGGTGATAGTTATAGGACTGATATCAGAGGCAGGTTCTTTACCCAAAGGGTGGTTCGGGAGTGGAATGCCCTGCCTGCAGCAGTTGTAGATGCGCCAAGTTTGGTGGCGTTTAAGAGTTAGTTGATAAGTATATGGAAGAGAAGGGAATGGTTTAGTTTGGAGGGGCATTGCTTTTTATACTGGTCGGCGCAACATCGAAGGCCGAAGGGCCTGTTCTGTGCTGTAATGTTCTATGTTCTATGCTCTATCTCTCTTGTCTGCTTGCAGACATTCTGATAAACCTAACTCTGACTAATCGAGTACTGGATGAGAATGAATGAGGTGACACAGCATCCACCTCAATGGGTCAAGCTACAGGAAGCCAAAGTAAATTTGCTGATTAGGAAATCAATTTGAAAAATCACCTTGCAGAGTCATGTGCTCGACATTCATAAACCTCAGTCATTGGGCCTTTGCCCTATCTGGTTCTGAACAGCAAGGAGAATCTTGTATAAGTGCTTCAAAGTTCACTGCTGTAAGAGAAAGCGGTAAGAAGTCTCACAACACCAGGTTAATGTCCAACAGGTTTATATTCTGTTAACTTTAACCTGGTTTTGTGAGACTGTGTTTAGCCCAGTCCAACAGCGGCATCTCCACAGTATGAGAACATGGACAGAGTTTACAACACAGCTGTAGTTTTAACACTCAGTCACATTACTTCCCAGGAGATGGCAGTGTGGATTTGACTTCTTGCATGTGAATGAATTAAATGCTGGTACTTAAGCACATTGTTCAATGATTTATATTTTAATCAAGCTTTCCCAAGATAGCTTCATTTAGCATCTGTATGCACTGTTGCTGTTCTACACGATATTGGGGGCAGCATGCGTCAAATAGCAATTTGTTTTTAAAAGCATCTCTGACTGTCGTTTTTCCTGCACCTCCCCGTTCATCTCACAAAGATACTTAGCTTTGATCGATTGAGGCATCATCAGTTGTAGACTGAGTGGTCAGATGATGACACAAGTGATGGGAGTGCAATGGTTCTTCCTGAAGCGTGAGCAGAGTTCAAGCACGTAGAGCTGCTGAGACTAGTGAATGGCGATTGTTTCTTGGTCGTTGGTTATTGGAACTTAGTGCTGCTACAATTGACAAGTGCCTCCCTCCCCTTTTCCCACCAATCACATGGCTTTTCTCCACATGTTTACTTAGACAACAATTAACAATTGCCATTCAATCTCCAAGTGCATCGTATCCAAATCTGATTGTACACTTACCTATGTATAATAACTCCAGGAGTTGGCTGTAAAGGAACAATGCTTTATTGCACATAATCAAGAAAAGCAAAAGCACAAGCCTCTGGTGAACACAAACAGGTCTCAGCCAGGACAATGGATCCACTTAGGGACCTGTTTTATACAGAGCTTGGTATATGAGTTCCACCAGTTAAGGCAATTACCAGTCACCAGAGAGCTCATGTTCAACATGTCTCACAAGAAGGTCAATCAGTGATTTTCCCATGCAAGTCCTGGAGGTTATCACACTAGGCGCCACTCAAGAATCATCCAAGAATATCAAATAGGAGCTCTATTTAATTTTATCTCTTCCTTAACCTGAGTAGCCCTAAGGCCAAAATCTGGTTACTTTGTATTGGCTGAGTTCCTCAAGGCCAGTATACTTGGCAACTGAACCTTAGAAAGAACATTTTGAATGTGATTTAATTCATTGATATTTGTCCACCCACCCAAATCATTCTGCTTTTTAACTGACCAAGACAGAAAGGAAAGGAACGGTGGGAAAGCACAATAATGATTATCTCCCAGGACAATGCCCACATTCTCTTTGATACTTGAAAATTGTCCAATTTCTTTCTCGTTCGTTCCCTATAAAGAAGCTTTGGCATCCCTCTGAAGGCTCCAGCTTCCTCCCATGGACAAATATATTTGCGGGTTAGGTGGATTGGCCCTGCTAAATTGTCGCTTAGTGTCAAGGGGACTAGCTAGTCTCAATGCATGGGATTAAGGGGATAGGGCCTGGGTGGGATTGAGATCGGTGCAGACTTGATGGGCCAAATGGCCTCCGACTGCACTGTAGGATTCTATGATTCATTCAGTTGGCACCTCCCAACCCTCTCAATGTGAACAAGATTGGGAATTTGCCACATGGGGAAACTTCAGGCAAAACTTCACCCAATACCACACTGCTGTTAAAATAAATTCCACACTAATAGTAATTAGGAATGAAATGCAGGATGGTGGTTTGAAGTTCAGATTTGAGAATGGAAGCCCTTGTGAGGTTCTCTGGGTAAAACTTCTATGATATGGAGAAGCTGGCGTTGGATTACAACTTCTATGGCCATTCTCCTGAACTTTCAACATTACTTTGTGAAAGGTCAGTGGAAACAAACAAGATAAACAGCTATTTGCTCATTCTACCGATATTCCAAAGTTAAAATGGGAGATTGACAGAACTCTGTTGATTGTCTAGAGTTGGATAACACTCCCTGGTCACTAGGACTGATGGTGATGGTGGGAAGTTGGGGGCTTGGGGTCATGTAATATCCCACAGGCAGCTTGCCTGTTATCTACCTGCTGCCCCACCACCACTCCAGTTTTACCACTGTTGGGATGCAGCATCAGGCCTGCTTGCCAATGGGTCAATTGAAGTTATTGAGTGATTAATGCCACTTAAGGGCCTCATCTTCCTCAGCGCTTGGATTTAACAGGCAACAGGAGATGCCTGGGCCAAGTGCCCAGCTGAATATGTTTCCTTTCATGCTGGGAGGAGGGTTCTTCACTAACGGGTCCCTATGCCCATCAGATACCACACTACTGCTCCAGCCCCCCCACCAAAATAAATCTACCACACTCAGTATGGTCTTTAAAACCCCAGCTCTCTGCACCCCTCAACTGGATCTGCCAGCTTGGCACCCTGACTCATCAGCTTACCCAGATTGAGAAATTAATGGCCCCTCAATCCCAACTACAGACTGGCAATGGCTGCCAAATCCAATGGCGCTGTTGACACAGAGAGCTCCCTGATGTGAGATTTCCTGTCCCTCCCTGAGAGGTGCAAGTCCCACTTTCAAGTTTTATTAATTGGGCAGCAATTTTGCTCCTGGGTGTGGTACTCTCACCACTCACTTATTAGCTGAGATGGGATGTGCAGCACACAGCACCTTACAAAAATCAGCCCTACGTTCTTGCATTACAGATCTTTCCAAAAATAAACCAGTTGAAACGTGATCATCTCTTCCCAACGAGTAGGGAGGATTAAAGCTCTGTCAGCAGTGTGCGAGGGTCACCAGCAGTTCGTACAGAAGGCTCGCTATCAGTTCCCTGGGCAAGTGGGAATGGATAATAAAATGTGGCCTTGCCCACATACTAAGAACAAAGAGGAGGGAAAATAATGAACATCTGAACATGGCAACTTCAAATGAGCCTTCTGGAGCCAGTTAACTTGAGGAAACCAACCCAAGATGTAGATTTCACAGCCTTTAGTCTAGTTCAGTAGGATCACTGGCGTCTCCTAAAGCCATTTGAGGTTGAACCTTTGTTTTTCAATCAAGAAGTCGTAACGTTAACTATCGGTGCTATTAATATTATTGTGGCAAAACAGAGAGTGAGAGATTATACAAGTATCTGCATATCAATGATCCCTTTGTTGATTTTATTTTGATGAAGAATTGACCTGGATTTTGTGATATGAATAATGGAGACCCTCAGCGCTCATCATTATTAGAGAGCTTATCAGGCTGTGACCTCCAGCATCTCTGCATTTGCAGACAGAAATCTACCCAATTTGGCCTGTTGTCCAAGGGTTTTGTTAGATCAGAACTTGACCAACAGATTTTAACATTAAATACACAAAGAATGTAAAATTCAAGTATTATCCATTGAACCTGCCAGTAAAAGTTTGGATTGGTGTATACAGATGACTGTGAAATTCTTTTTTCTAATCTTTATTTGTGGGATATGGGCATCGCTGGCTGACCAGCATTTATTGCCTATGCCCGGTTGTCCGTGGGCAGTTTAGTGTCAAACACATTTTTGTGGCTGTGGAGACACATGTATGCCAGACTAGGTAAGGACGGGAAATGTCCTTCCCTAAAGAACATTAGTGAACCAGATGGGATTTTCCAACAATTGACAATTCACGGTTATCAGTGGATTCTTGATTCCAGATTTTTAAAAATTGATTTTAAATTTCACCATCTACTGTAGCGGGATTTGAACCCAGGACCCCAGAACATCAGAATACTGAGTTTCCGGATTAATAGTCTAGCGATAATACCATTTGGCCATTACCTCACTTATCAACGGAGCAAATCATAATTACTTCCAGAAAGTCCTAACTTTTCATTCCCGGGTAAGGACAATTCTGAATTCTGCATACCCAACCCAGGAGAAGGTGCCCTAGAAATTTTTGTTCTGATGTTGGGGGATGGCAGTGGATGAAAATGGGAGTCGTGGCTACCATCTCAAGAGACAATCATGAAGTTGCCTGGCGTGGTTGCAGGCTGGACAGAAGACCGACCTAGGTGCTCCAGTGCTGTGTCGAACTCTCCAGCCCTTACCCTGCTCCCAATACAATACCCATGACTCACTCATGCCAACCCCTACTATCTGCCAATCCCTATGATTCCTCAGAGATCTGACAGCAATGCATATCCTCCCACCCAACATCCCATGGCCACTCACACTTCCCATCCAACCCACATTCACTCATTCCATAACCCTGTCGAGTTCTTATGCAAACTTAGTACCACCAACTCGTCAATCTGTGCAGCCTCATTCACTTCCCACTGCCCTTATATAATGCCAATATACCCAGTCTCCACCATGGGCAAAACACCTGAGAGTTCAGACCTTCTTCCACTTGATTTAAAGTGCACCACTCATGTCTTGGATATCCCATTATCTGACTGCACACTTTAGCAATTGCAGTTGCTTCCATGGACCATGGATGTGCTACTTAGAACATGCCACCTTCCACCCCCCCAATCACTACCACTTCTACGGCCATTTTTGCTAAGCTGAGAACCTCTTTGCCTTAAATTCAACCCAAAGTTCCTTGGTCAGAAAAGATAATTTTACTAATATGTGGATTCACATTCCTTTGCAACTTGATTGTTGCTAGAGATTCCAAGACAAAATTGAAATTGCACTCTCTGAAAACTTTTCTTCACTATTTATCTCTCTCAATCCCATCTTTCTTCTTTTCATTTAGCTTTCTGTAAATGAATTTACAACACATTAAGGGGCAGCACGAAGACAGTAGTAAGTTAGCACTGCTGCCTTGCAGCGCCAGAAACCCAGATTCGATTCCGGCCTCAGGTCACTATCTGTGTGGAGTTTGCACATTCCCCTCGTACCTGTATGGGTTTCCTCCTGCTGCTCTGGTTTCTTCCCACAGCCCAAAGATGTGTCGATTAGGCTGAATGGCCACGGTAAATTAACCTTCGTGTCAGAGGGACCAGCAGGCTAAATATAAGGGATTACGGAATAGGTCTTCAGTAGGATTTGGTTGGTTCAGACTTGATGGGCTGAATGGCCTCCTTCCGTACCACGTGGATTCTATAATTAAATACTTCAATCCACGCTCCCTGCTTTAAACTCTGCACATCTCAACCAGAGTTCTTTAATTTGTTTGCTTCAGGTGATACACTTCTAGTTATCCTGCTCACAGATGCCACAGGTTTTGTGTCGAGCACACCAGGCTGAAACGTGCCTCTGCTAACTGTAAGCTGCTGCTCAGAAGTGTACAAAAAGTCTGCAGGCAGCTGGAAACTTAATGAATGGCGACAGCAATTCCTTGCCAGTGACCACAAAATCCGAGCTTATACATTTAAATAACTTCCTTTGCCAGTACACGAGAAGTAGTATTCTGAACTCTCCAGTTAATGTTTGTTTGGGTTTGAGGGGCCATTAGAGCCACCTCAGACCGTTTTAAAACGGTCGCTTTGTTTTTGGATCAGAGGAATTTATGTAAAACAGCAACGTGCTTTGTAAAACATCAGTCAAGAAGGGTAGACATCATACAGCTAATTGGGGAAGTCTCAAGAGAATAGAGAGCTCTTGGTAGATACGGTGAAATGATAGTAATCACTGATAGATAAATAGCCAATGAAAGATATAATATTACAGCAAGGGGTTTGAAA
Organism: Sphyrna mokarran; assembly: GCA_024679065.1. Lineage (NCBI taxonomy): Eukaryota > Metazoa > Chordata > Chondrichthyes > Carcharhiniformes > Carcharhinidae > Sphyrna > Sphyrna mokarran. The sequence goes on along the minus strand of JAGIQG010000021.1, from coordinate 42,313,781 downwards.
TTCTTTCATGGCAAGTTCCGTGCACTATTTCAGCAAGGCCAATATTATTCAGACTGGTGCACGAAGGCTGTGGGGTGCACGAAGGCTGTGGTGAACATAGTCAGGAAGAAAAGAAAGGTGTATAAAAGGATCAAAGAGCTAGGAGATGTTGGGGATCTAGAGAAGTGTAAGGCTTATAGGAGAGAGCTTAAAAAGGAAATTAGGAGAGCCAGAAAGGGTCATGAGAAGGCCTTGGCTGGTAGGATTAAGGAGAATCCCAAGGCCTTCTACAAATATGTGAAAAGTAAAAGGATGAGAAGAGAAGGGATAGGACCTATAAAAGGTGAAGGGGGAAAAGTCTGTATGAAACCGGAAGAAATGGCAGAGGTGCTTAATGAGTACTTTGCCTCAGTATTCACAGTGGAAAGTGATCTGGGAGGATGCACTACAAGTTTGCGGCAGACTGAAAAGATTGAGTATGTAGATATTAAGGAAGCGGATGTGTTAGAACTTTTAAATGCTATCAAGATAGACAAGTCTCCGGGACCAGATGGGATGTACCCCAGGTTATTGTGGGAGGTGAGGGATGTCATTGCAGAGCCCCTGGCGATGATCTTTGCGTCGTCGATGGAGACGGGAGAGGTTCCGGAGGATTGGAGGATTGCGGATGTGGTCCCTATTTTCAAGAAAGGGAACAGGGATAGTCCTGGAAATTACCGACCGGTGAGTCTGACCTCAGTGGTTGGTAAGCTGATGGAGAGGCTTCTGAGGGACAAGATTTACGAGCATTTGGAGAAGTTTAGGTTGATTAGAAATAGTCAGCATGGTTTTGTAAAAGGCAGGTCGTGCCTTACAAGTTTAATTGAGTTCTTCGAAAATGTGACTGAACACATTGACGAAGGAAGAGCAGTGGACGTGGTGTACATGGACTTCAGCAAGGCATTTGACAAGGTCCCACATGCAAGACTTCTTGAGAAGGTGAGAGGCCATGGGATCCAAGGGGCTTTGGCCTTGTGGATCCAGAACTGGCTTGCCTGCAGAAGGCAGAGGGTAGTTGTGGATGGCTCTTTTTCTGCATGGAGGTCGGTCACCAGTGGAGTGCCCCAGGGATCTGTTCTAGGACCCTTGCTGTTTGTCATTTTCATAAATGATCTGGATGAGGAAGTGGAGGGATGGGTGAATAAGTTCGCCGATGACACGAAGGTCAGTGGTGTTGTGGATGGTCTGGAGGGATGTCAGAAGTTGCAGCATGACATCGACAGGATGCAAGACTGGGCGGAGAAGTGGCAGGTGGACTTCAACGCGGATAAATGTGTTGTGGTCCATTTTGGCAGATCCAACGGGATGAATGAGTACACTATCAAAGGTAGGAGTCTTAGCTGTGTGGAAGAGCAGAGGGATCTTGGGGTCCGGGTCCATAAGACTCTCAAATCGGCCTCCCAGGTGGAGGATGTGGTTAAGAAAGCTTACGGTGTACTGGCCTTCATTCATCGAGGGATTGAGTTCAGGAGTCAGGAGGTAATGCTGCAGCTTTATAGGACCCTTGTCAGACCACACTTGGAGTACTGTGCGCAGTTCTGGTCGCCTCACTATAGGAAGGACGTGGAAGCTATTGAAAGGGTGCAGAGGAGATTTACAAGGATGTTGCCTGGATTGGGAGGCATGCCTTATGAAGACAGGTTGAGGGAGCTGGGACTGTTCTCCCTGGAGAGACGAAGGTTGAGAGGCGACCTGATAGAGGTTTACAAGATGTTGAGAGGAATAGATAGGGTGGACTCTCAGAGACTATTTCCCAGGGCTGAAATGGTCGCGACGAGAGGGCACAGATTTAAGGTGCAGGGAAGCAAGTACAGAGGGGATGCTAGGGGAAAGTTTTTCACTCAGAGGGTGGTGAGTGAATGGAATCGGCTGCCATCGGTGATGGTCGAGGTGAACTCGCTGGGGTCTTTTAAAAGACTTCTGGATGAGTATATGGGATCCAATGGGATTGGGGGTTATAGATAGGTCCATAGCTGGTTAGGTTTTGATGTGTTCGGCACAACTTGTGGGCCGAAGGGCCTGTTTGTGCTGTAGTGTTCTATGTTCTATGAAACACAAATGCTGTCCGTTTAAGTGGTAACGAGTTTACTTTGACATCATCAGACAAAAACTCAGAGCTTTTCGGTTTGTGTTTGCTGGTCAGCAGAGTTTTTTTTAGAAAAGATATTTAATAACTTTCATAGAACAGCAGCCATGAAGAATTCTGCATTTCCGAAACAGCCATTTGATTTTGATTCACGTTACTTGCTCATAACTGGGAAAGTGTTGACTTTGGTCCGATTTTCTTTTTTCAAAAAGAGTATTCCTGACACATCTGCCAAGTTCAACAGACTGCAGAAAGGCCTCAAACTCCTTGCAGTCTGGGGTTGATTTGATGCAGAGATCGTGTGTGTATGTTCCATATTTCCTCTGCTCAGCATGGCTGACCTCAACGCTGCAAATCATTTGTCTAATTTTTTTTTCAAAGATGGTCAATGAGGGAGAGTGGTGGCACCCTTCATCCAGATGTTGACTGGCATGACCTAGCATGTATTTTCAAGGCATATTGTGAGTACTCAAATCCAGTCTGCATAACAGTACCGACTCCCTGACCCTCATTTTACTCCTGATCACCCTGTTTATTAAAATTTGTGACCTTTGGGCAATTGGATTGTTCCTGGAATTGAGTGTGACCCTTCAAAAATTTTGGATTAGCCAGAAAAGGAAGGAGCTCTTTAAAAGTTCTGTTATGCTTATTCTTGACCCAGAGCCATTAGACATTGACTGCTTCTTATCATTTGTCATCAGATTGGCAGGGTCCATTTTTCATAGAGAACTGTGCCAAATGGGAATAAAAATGTGGAAAATGGGAATAAAAATGTGGAAAATGGGAATAAAAATGGAGAAAATGGGAATAAAAATGGAGAAAATGGGAATAAAAATGGAGAAAATGGGAATAAAAATGGAGAAAATGGGACTGGCAGGACCACTGTTTGGTACATTCAGTTCTGGAAGTTCCCGTGTGTAGGAATCAACTCAAGCATCCTTTAGGATTGCAGCCTTGATATGGGGAGAATGTTCAAGACATTTTGGAGGCTGAAGGGTCTATTTCTGTGCTGTACATTTCTTTGACATAACAACAGGAATAGTCATTTAGAATCATAGAATCCTACAATGCAGGAGGCCATTCAGCCCATTGAGTTTGCACCGACCACAATCCCACCCATGCCCTATTCACATAACCTTTGCCTTTAACCCTAGCTAGTCCCCCCTGACACTAATGGGTAATTTAGCCTGGCCTATCCACCTAACCTGCACATCTTTGGACTGTGAGAGGAAACCCATGCAGACACAGGGAAAAACATTTAACCACTGTGCCACCATGCCACCTAAACGTCCTATCATTCAAAGAGACCATGGACTGATCTGACCCAACTTGATACACAACCTTCACCCCATATCCTTAACTTTGGTTAACAGAAATCTACCAATTAATCTTATTTGGGGAAGAGTCCCAAACTTCGCGCACACAAAAAAAATGAAAATGCTGGAAAACCTCAGCAGGTCTGACAGCATCCATGGAAAGAGAATACAGCCAACATTTCAAGACTGGTCTGGATCAGAACTGCTGAAATTTTCCAGCATTTTCAGTTTTTGTTTTAGATTTCAGCATTGCAGTATTTTGCTTTTACTAAACCTCATCTATCTTGGGTATGTAAAGCTTTTCAGCCCTAACAAAACTCGCTTTAATTTTCAGGCAATTTCCCTTAATTGGAGACTCGCTAATGAAATGGTTCCTCTCTAATTGCCTTTCCAGTAGCCCCTAATATCTTGAATGCTTAATGCTCTAAACTCCAGAGAGTATAACCAAGGTGTGTTTGACCTTTCCCCATAATTTAATCCTTAGAGTGTCCAAGGTACATTCTTATCAACACACAGAAGCATAGAAAATAGGAGGAGGCGGAGGCCATTTGGACCTCTGAGTCTGCTCCGCCATTCATTATAATCATGGCCAATCATCCAACTTGGTAGCTTGGTCCTGCCTTCTCCAGCCTTCCCATCCCCCAGCCATATCCTTTGATTCCCATCATTGTACTGAGGTTAATGTATCCTTCCTGAGGCATAGCTTCCAGAACTGAATGTACCAAACAGCGGTCCTGCCAGTCCCATTTTCCCCATTTTTATTCCCATTTGGCACAGTTCTCCGTGAGGTGCCAGTGAAAAGTGGGTCCTGCCAATCTCTTGGCAAATGATAAGAAGCAGTCAATGTCTATTGGCCCTGGGTCAAGGATAAGCATCAGAGGCCAATCATCCGCAGGAATCTGACCCCAGAATTTACACTAAGGTCATGAATACAGGTGTTCTCCATTATAACCATGTTGGAGAATGTAGCATCCATAAGGAGTCACCCTATTATCATATTACTGGGGACACTAGCCCACACAACAAAACCGCAATTTGAGAAGAGGGCTGGACAAGGAGATTCAGAAAGTGAACATAAGGGTGACATGGTGGCACAGTGGTTAGCACTGCAGCCTCACAACTCCAGGGACCCGGCTTTGGGTGACTGACTGTGTGGAGCTTACACATTCTCCCCATGTCTATGTGGTTTTCCTCCAGCTGCTCCGCTTTCCTCCCACAGTCCAAAGATGTGCAGGTTAAGTGGATTGGCCATGCTAAATTGTCCCTTGTTTCAAAATGTATGGTTTCAGGGGATTAGTGGGGTAAATGTATGGGGTTACAGGCAAAGGGTAGGATGCAGTACCAGAGAGTTGGTTCAGATCTGATGGGTTGAATGGCCTTCTTCTGCACTGTAGGGATTCTATGATTTCACACAGAAATAACAGTATGAGGGTTTAACCGCACTAAAAATTCATCCTAGGCCTCCTAATCAGGGGTTTGGGTCATATCCCAACCAGAGAGACACATCTGCCTCATCAAAAGACCATGTCATCTTTTAACCTACAAACCAAAACACTTGGGTGTCCCTGTTAGGCCGAGAATGCAAACAGTCCCAGAAAATCCTCAAGAACAGCCACACTCCCTCTGCTTCTATGCCTTGTCTGAGGGTGAGTAGCGCATCCTTCCCCATCCCAAACGCTTCCACAAGTAACTCTCGAAAAAGCCAAGATCCCACCACCTCCCTATCCTGTTAGAATTTGAAACAGAGAGAAATTCTGGTTCTTGCAGTTTGAACAGACAATGACATGGGAACTGTGCGTGTGCCTTTGTTTACACTTTTATAAAAAGGTGAAATGCCTGAAGAAACATAAAGAGGAAGAGCTCAATGAACAAACCAAAGTGCTATTCAGTATTATTAACCATGTGTAAGGATTCAGGTGAATGGATAGACACCTGTCATTCCTGCAGCTGCTTATTCATCCACTCTGCATTTCTCATATTCTCTATTTTTCCCTAAGTTTCCAGCAGGTTTCCTACTACTAAAAATTGGAGCATTTTACAGCACAAAAAGCAGCAGTGCAGAACACCGTTCCTCCCCCTCTTTTCGCCATTGGTAGAGGCATAGTCGTACAGCGTTTAGCATCACTACCTTACAGCACCAAGGACCCATGTTCAATTCTCCATTCACTATTGTGTGGAATCTGCAAGTCTGCCCTGTGTCTGGGTTTCCTCTGGGTGCTCTAGTTTCCTCCCACAGTCTGGTGTACTAGTTAGGAGCATTGGCCATGCTAAATTCTCCCTCAGTGTACCCAAACAGGCGCCGGAGTGTGGCAACTAGGCGATTTTCACAGTAACTTCATTGCAATGTTAATGTAAGCCCACTTATGACACTAGTAAATAAAACTTTAAAATGATAAAAAGCCATTGTTGTGTAGGTTTTCTCTTTAATCATTTGTGGTTAGAAGTTACGATTGAATCTGCTTCCACCATTCTTTCAGGTGCAAGCCAAGTCATCATAATTCACTACATGAAAGATACCTCATCTTCCTCACTGGCCCATTTACTAATTCTCCTAAATCAGTGTCCACTGATTACTGGCTTGCATACTTGTGGAAGCAGTTTTTCCTTATTTGCTCTATTAATGGCCTTCACAGTTTTATTCACCTCTATCAAATCTCCCCTTAACTTTCCCTGCTAAAGGTGAACAATCCCAATTTTCTACTCTCTCTATATAATTGGCCTTTCATTCCCAGTGTCAGTCTGGTGAATCTCCTGCACATTCCCTCCAAGGAGGAGAGAATTAACAAAACTGGGAATACACAGAACTGGAAATGGTACATTGAAATGGATACAGAATTGGTCAGAAGGCAGAAAGTAGAATCGATAGTTAACTACAAGATGTGGTGAGGAATCTGTACTGGGGCCTCAAGCTTTTCATTATATTTACAAATGTCTTTCACCCAAGAGAACCACAGAACCCGTACTGCTGATGGATATATGTTAGGTGGTATTGTAAATAGTGTAGATGGGAACATAAGGTTGCAAGCGGGCATCGATAAATGAAATGAGTGGGTAAAACTCAGATGGAAATTAATAGGGAAAACTGTGAACTCTGGTTCAACATAGTGAGAAGTCTAACACCAGGTTATACGATAGTAATCTCACAAGCTTTCGGAAAATGTGTTCCTTTGTCAGGTATGTGGAAGGTTCAGAAGGGCATATAAAGTCACATACAATTTATAGGATACTGATTAGAATGCAAATCTTTACAGCTAACCTGTTATTCAAGTCTTAAAGATGCAGACAACGTGAGTGGAGATAGCATTAGCATAGGTTAAAGAGATGTGTATTGTCTCCAGACAGGGACAGTAAGTGAGATTTTACAAGCCCAGCCAAGTCATGGAGGTTACAGACATTGATTGAATGGTAGGTTAGCTGTAAAGACTTGATTCTAATCCGTCTTCTGTAAACCGTGTGTAACTTTATATGTCCTTCTCTGATCAGAACCTTTCACATACCTGATTTTGAGAGACTTCTTACTGTGTTTACCACAGTCCAACACCGGCACCTCCAAATCATCAACTCTGGTTCAAGACACATTAGAGGTGACAATAAGAGAAAACGCAGAGGTCCAAATCACTGAAAGCTAACAGACAGTGTAATGGAATCTATGGTTTCAAAGCTTGTATTTTTTCTGAAGACAGACCCTGTAATTGAAAAGGGAAACTGATGCTACCAGTTGCTGAGACTGGATTGGAGACTGGAAACTAAAACTCCCGGTTGGAACCTTACAAAACAGAGCTTTAAGAGCTCATTACACGATGATGATTTCAGTAGTGCAGAGTAGGCAGACTGAACATACAAGCTTGGATCCAGATGTTGAGAATAATCAAAGATATAATTGCTGTGGTTCTTTCTGTGATTTGAAGATGTCACTAGTGGATCTATGCATTCAGACTGACATAAACAGAACTAGGGAGGTACCATTTTTTGTGAGAAACCTGCCCGTAGAACTCAGGTTACTTGTACACTGCTGTCGGCTGAGCGTCAGACTAAATCCTCAAACAGGAGAAGCTGAAATTCTTCATGAAGACAGAGAATTGCAGTTTTTTTTAGTTTGACTATTAGTGTCACAAGTAGGCTTACATTAACATTGCAATGAAGTTACTGTGAAAATGCCCGAGTTGCCACACTCCAGCGCCTATTCAGGTACATTGAGGGAGAATTTAGCAGGGCCAATGCACCTAACCAGCATATCTTTCAGACTGTGGAAGGAAATGCACGCAGACATAGGGAGAACATGCAAACTCCACATAGTCACTCAAAGCTGGAATTGAACCTAGGCCCCTGCCACTTGGGACAACAGTACAAACCATTGTGCCACTCACAGCATGCAACTTTAAACTTAAACTCTAAACTGAAATTCTTCATGAAGATGACAGAGAATTGAAGGGCTTTGACTGAAATTGATGACAAATAGATTGATTAGATTGCTGGTCAATTTGTAAAGATCAGTCTTTGTTATGTGTGACATGTGTAATTGATAGTTTATAACTAACTGCCTGTTAATTCACGTTCGACTTAAATTGATTCTGGGTTTTCAAGTATAGTGGCTAGTTAATATAATATATAGTATTTGCTTTTGTTTGGCTCTTGTACAATAAAACTTCTTTTGGTTTATATTGTGGAATTTGTGGCTTCTTTCAGTAAATAACTGGAATTTGAATTCCTTCTTCCATAAAAAGAAGTTGCTTACCTTGACCAAGATCATATGAACAGGTGCAAAGAATAATTGAAACCGCAAATAAGATGTTGACCTTAAATCATGAGGGCTGAATTCAAAGAGATTGAAGATTGAACACAGCTACATAATACTCAGGTTAGGTTCCAGCACTGCACCTCAGGAACCGAATAATGGTCTTGCAAGTGGTGCAACACTGACTTACCAGAGGAAAGCAGATGCATTTTTATTTGATTTATTCATTCATAGGATATGGTCATCATTGGCTAGACTGGCATATATTGCCCATCCCTAATTATACTTGGGAAAGTGATAGTGAGCTTTCATCTTGAAGCACCCACAGAGCTATTAGGGAGGGAGTTCCAGGATCTTGACTTAGTGACTAAAGGGTTAAATTATGAGACAAGCTAGACTTATACTCCATTAAATACAAAGAATTAATGGGTGATCTAATTGGGGTAATTAAGATGATTAAAGAATTGGATATGCTGGATAGAGCGTAAAAATTTCTTCCTGCAGACCAATCCAAAACATGTTGACGTTAACTTAAAATTAAAAGTAAGCTGTTGAAGGGCGACAACAGAAGGCCCTTCTTCACAGAATTTGCAATGCAGGAGGCCATTTGGCCCATCGAGTCCACACTGACCACAATCCCACCCAGCCCCTATTCCCATAATCCCTCATATTTATCCTGCTAACCCCCTGACAATATGGTTAATTTAGCATGGCCAATCAACCTAACCCAATATCTTTGGACTGTGGGAAGAAACATGAGCACTTGGAAGAAACCCATATTGACATGGGGAGAATTTGCAATTTCCACAGTCACCCAAGACCAGAATTGAATCTGGGCCCCTGGCACCGTGAGGCAGCAATGCTACCCACTGTACCACCGTAGGTGGGAAGCTTTCTTCCAAAAAGCTGTTGTGGCTAGGACAAATGAAAAATTTAAAACCGAATATTATTACAGTTTTGTTCGGCAGGGCTAGTAACTACACAACCACGGTATTACAGAACCAAGGTGAGTAGATGGAGTTAAGATACAGATCAGTCATGATACAACTAAATGGTGGAACATGCTCAAGGGGCTGAATGGCCTCTATGCTGCTCTTAGGGGGTCAGCTAGGATAAATACAGAGTTATGGGGATAGGGCCTAGGTGGAGTTGAGGTTGGTGCAGGCTCAATGGGCCAAATGGCCTCCTTCTGCATCATAGGATTCTAAATAGCATTCCTTATTAATATCTGTATTTAAAGATTGTAATTTTCCCATGGTTGGCACTTCAAAAGAACTGGGCTCATTTCGGTTACAAAATGGGTGAGAAATTGGAGTTCATGGCTCTCAAAATTGTGAAGTTTTATTAAAAGTTATTGTAAATATAGGGGTGGGGGAGGGGAGTAATGGAAGCACCCATAAACAAACTGACAAAAGGATAAATCAAACCACATATTTCTGTACTTATTTTTGTCCATGATTTTATCTTTCTCCATATGTTGTTACTTGTACTTTAATGACTGCCTGTCAGGAGATTGGCCCATTAAGGCAGATGCAGGGGCGGTGTTAAGTTACATTAAAACGCATGCGCGCCATGTGCAGTGTATATAATGTGCTGGCCAAGAAGAAAGTGGGCATTCTGAGCTGCTTTATTTACATTGGCTTGACCAAGCCCAGTTATTGCAGCATTTTGTTCCAAAACAGCAACAGGGGGATTTTTTTTTTGCCTTCGATTGTAATTCACAACAGCTGCAAATTTTCAGCAAAGAGTGGAAACATCAGCCAAAGTCAGTCCGCTAAATATACAGTCATTGGGAATGGAAAGGAAGCAAAATAATTTTTTAAAAAATTGGGACACTGCTTTGTGACTACAGATGTTCAGAATTCCCAGTTTCCCACATCCATTCTGACAAAAGCCAAAACGTCAACTGTAATCAGCGCCCTGTTTTCTGGGACTATTGTGCATCACTCCCCTCCATTGCTTGGTAATGTGCAGAAAAGTGACAATGAATTTCAACGCAAAACAACTTTTCAACAAGATTGTGTGCCAAACAACAGAACATTTCATGGGATCTTGGGCCAAGTGGGGAAGTTGCCTCCACTGGGGGTGCTTTGGGACTCAGTGAGATTGAGTCCTGTTTACACAGCAGGGTGGGCTTCAAAGTAACCACAGAAATGTTGAAATAAGTTCAACTTCACTTAAAAGCATCAACAACTTGTAATGACATAGTGCATTTGGTAAAACATCCCAATATTCTTGCTTCATAATCAGCCACAAATCTAATACCAAACCATGTGGGGAAACGAGACAACCAAAAGCTTGGTCAAGGGTGGGCTTTATGGGGTATGTTAAACAAGGAAATATCAAGAGACAGAAAGTTCCATACCCTGAAAAATGTGACATCATTAGCATTCAATGGCATTTGTCTGCACTCATTTTGACAGCAGTTGTGTTCATAAGCAATCATTGAGCAGCAAGGTGGCCCAGTGGTTAACACTGCTATCTCATAACTCCAGGGACCCGGGTTCAAATCCAGCCTCGGGTCGCTGTCCATGCGAAGTCCGCACATTCTTCCCTTGTGTGGATTTTCTCTGGGTGCTCTGGTTTCCTCCAACAGTCCGAAAAACATGCTGGTTAGGTGCACTGGCCATGCTAAATTCTGCCTCAGTATACCCGAACAGAGCAACTAGGGGATTTTCACAGTAGCTTCATTGCAATGTTAATGTAAGCCTACTTGTGACACTAATAAATAAACTTTAAACTGAGTTGTCATTTGACAATCAATTGCACTCAAAACCATCACTTAACTATCATTTAAACTTGCACGTAACGTACCTGACATCAATAGAACCAAACCACAGCATTCAAACATTTGTAATTAGCAACATCACACTAAGTATTCCAACACCAAGTTTTGATTGCTTCAAACATCGAAAACAGAGCTAGCTTTAGATAAAATGGACTTTGTTTTGATTAGGTACTTTTAGTTTTTCTTGAGAACATATAATTTTTGAAGCACAACCCAGCCTCCAACATGCCCATCCAATACCCCCCCCATTCCCCAGATTGCAACAATTCTCTCCACATAAATCCCCTTGATCACCACCCCCAACCCCGAGTTATTTTTTCCTCCACTACCTTCAGCTAAGGAATTTTCACCTTTCCCCACCCCCACAGTTTTTAAAAGTGAAACTTTTGGCCCTATCAGGTAACATGACCAAATGCATTCTCAGAGAGATTCAAAGGCTTTTGAAAAATTCAGGAAAAAAAATCAGTGGATCGCTTTGCCCATAATGCAAGTTCCTGACCCAATGTTGGGATCCAGACGTCTTGGAAAAATTCTCGATGGTATCATGATGTGGAGACGCCGGCGTTGAACTGGGGTAAATACGGTAAGTAGTAACCAACTTGGTGTTGTGAGACTTCTTACTTGGAAAAATTCTCACCTGGGTGTTTGAAATGGAGGGTGGGATTTTCAGGTCTTGCTAGCAAGGGGCTGGAAATTCCCAACAGGAAAGTCTTTCATTCCTTTGCATTTACCTTGAAAAATATAAATATCCAAATCCAAAAAAAAATGCCCCATTCCCTCCCACCTAGATTGTAGCAATTTTCTTATCCTATCTCCCACCCCTCTCGCCCTCGCCTTTCCCTCTTTCCAATCTATTCCCTTATTCCCCTGTTGCACCCCCTAGTTCCCCTCTCCTACTCTTTTCCCCTTCTCCTTTCTGCCTCCACCCTCTCTCTCCCCTCTTCTCCCCTTACCCCTCATTCCTCTCCCCCCATACTAAACTTCCTTTTTTTACCCCCTTTCCCTCTAAACCCCCCCCCCCCATTCCGTCCACTCTGTAAGCACTCCCTGCACTAGCACATTTGGTACTTCTGAGCATCATTGAGAATCCCGAGCACGCTGGGTTAGTTTTCAGTACATTGGGATAGCCTTGAGTGCAAGGGGTAGCTTTGAACACAAAGAATAGCTTTGATTGTGCTGGATAGTTCTGAAGCATCGGATGTAGGTTTGCGTGTGCTGGATAATTTTGACCACAGTATCAAATTTGATGTCAAACTCATTCTGAATGATAACTGTTGATGTCAAATTGTAATTGAGCAAATTGAACATACTTGAATGCAAAACAATCTTATAATTTTTGGGTAGTTTAGGTAAGAACTTCCAGGGCTTGGGACCTAGATAACTGAAGGTATAGAGCCAATGTGAAAGCAATAGATATACAGTTACACTTGCACCTAGGCATTATTCAAATGTCACATTTGTAACTTTAGCTTTCTGGCTGTGGAGCTGGTTGAAGATATGGGGAAAGCTAACAATATAAAAGCTTTGTTTTTCAAATGGGTGTGAATCAAGCTCAGGTTGCCATAAATGAGCTTTTATGTTTATTGTTGGTAATCTCTTGGAAACCCACCTAGTGAAATTGGTTTATATACCCATCTTGTCTTTTGTTTTGCTGCAGCATAGAATATGTATTTAACGTTATTCTCTGAATCACTAACTTGGTGAGGTGTGCTGACAGGGCTGGACTGAAGTACATGAATGTAGATGCCACACTGTGTCAAGTCAAGAGCTTTAAAAGATTAAACAATAGATACAAAATCTGAGCTCTTTCCACTGTGACAGCTAATGACTACCTGCCAAGTGTCAGCCTCGTTAATGTAAAGTCTTCACTTGCTGATTTGTTTACTGCTTAAAAGCTTAAGGAGAGTACTTTTTTTTGCTCGATATCCTCCACTTTTTAATAGATTGCAAAACAATATATTTGAAGAGATGTGGAGACGGAGGGGGAACATCCGAGAACAGTTTCATTCATCACATGGCTGACTCAGATCACAGAAATCTCTGCATGACATAATTTAACAGGAATGTGAAGCTGTGCCAGGATTGTAGCAACTTTTAACTATGACTGGAAGAGATTTGCTGCTGTCTTCATATCTCTGCGTTGTGAGGAAGTAGAGAATTTGCAATCTCGTCTATGCAGTTTGAGGCCCAGTTCAAAGCCATTCTGTTGTTGACATAAAGTTCACAAAGAGCATAGAAACAACTGATGTGAGAGAGAGAAATTTGGAAGGAATTGCAGGGTAAGATTGTGAGAAAGAACTCCTCTCTTACAGCAGTAGTGTTGCTTTGTTCGTAAAATTACTTAGACAATCCATAAGGGGAGGCAACGGACTAGTAATCCAGAGACCTGGGTTTGAATCCCACCACGGCAGATGGTGAAATTTGAATACAATAACAATCTGGAATTAAAACCATTGTCCTAAAAACCTATCTGGTTCTGATGTCCTTTAGGGAAGGAAATCTGCCTTACATGGCCTGGCCTGCCTATGACTCCAGAACCACAGCAATGTGCTTGACTCCTAAATATTCCTTCAAGGGAGATAAAGGAAGGGTAATAATGCTAGCCCAGCCAGCGATGCCCAGATTCCATGAACAACTAGAAAAAAGACTACCCTGGAGCCTTGGAAAAATCTGACCTGGGTGCCAAATGTGTCATTTGCAGAAGTGATTCAACATACAAAAGATCTAATTATGTAGGAAACCCTTAGCTTGTATATCTGAGAGAGAGAGAGAGAGAGTCATATGCAAAGGCTAGTAATGTATTTGTGCGTCACTTTTATTGAAGACAAATTAAGAACTGATAGAATGATCCACAAGAGTTCAGTTCCTTGGAAGTCTAAGAAATAAGGAGAGAAAAGATGCAAACTTGCAGAGAAAGCCAATCTGGGAAGTTCACAATAAAGGGATAGGTGAGAGAATACGAGCGAAACCAACCCAGCAAATCTGTCAGTCAGAAGACTGATTTTTTTTTTATGAAGTATCATTAAAGAATCATAGAATCCCTACAGTACAGAAGGAGGCCATAGAGTCTGCACCTACACACTCCCACCCAGATCCTATTCTCACATCACTACCTATTTACCCTGCTAACCCCCTAATTCTAGGGTCAGTTTAGCATGGCTAATCAATCTAACTCACACATCTTTGGACTGTGGAAGGAAGCCTGAGCACCCGGAAGAAACTCACAGGGAGAATGTGCAACTCCAACAGACAGTGATCGTACAGAATTGTACCCTGGCACTGTGAGGCAGCAGTGCTCACCACTGTGGTATCCAAAATTATATTCTTTAAGTATTTTTTTCTAACGTAAAAGGGGAAGAGTGCTTTGAACAGTGAGTATTCCATTGTTAAATAACTTCCCTTTAAAAACTATTCCATGTGTCTGTACGATCTATATCATCTTTTACTCTTACTGAATGATAAATGCAGTATGTTGGTGTTTGAACCAATTAACAGGAAGGAGAGATGTCAATTGATTGAAGATCCTTTTTGCCAATTAACATCAGAGTAAGCCAAGGCAAGGGAAGTTGGTTTAAAAAAATGGGTAAAGAACAATAAAACAAATGTGAGACAGAGCTTAGACCCACCTCATATACTTAATATCCCAAACACCACGTCCTACCCACCTGCTTGTGTTGATTTCCGTCTGGCTTTCTTGATGTCTTCCTCTGTTTTGTACGTAGATTTATTCTCCAGTAGCTGAGTTTTGAATTCCAGTTCTTTCTGCCTCTCCGCCAGAGCTTTGCGAGCCTACAGAAACAATAACACCAATCATCACAGATCCAAACAGAAGTCAACTTTTCCTTCTTGAGATCCACTTGAACAATGATAGCTTGCACTCTCATAACTGAACCTACCAATGTGCTAAGCAGCATGAGTAGTGGACACTGAACACAAAGTCAGATCCAATGCACAACCAACAATAAAACAAAACAGAAAATCCTGGAAGAACGTGGCAGGCCTGGCAGCATTTGAAGAGAGACAAACAGGGTTAAGGTTTCAAGTCTGTGCAACTCTTCTTCAGAGCACAATTGAATAGGTTGTGTTCCAAGCGAGCCATTGAAAAAGGCTGGCGAAGTAGGCAAAAGGACTCTAGACTGAAAGTGCCCAGTGGCTGAAGCTGCATCTGGAGATAAGAGGATTGGTTATGAAACAGTACAGCATGATCACAGGACAATTGACATGACAGCTGGAATTCTCTGGACTCAGACACCCCGCTCCACAGCCAGTGGGACCGAAGAATTCCAGCCACGGGGCAAGGTGGGAGAATTCCAGATCGATAAGACAGCTATTGTTGAACCATCTAATAAGTGAGGCAACGGACGTGGCTATTGTGATTAGCAAAGGATCATACACACAGGGTGATCAGCAAAACCTGTGTGTGAAAAATTGACAGGAGATTGAACCTTGACAGTGACCGAAAGGGGTAGGACAATGCCAAAGAGTCTCCCTGATTTGTGTTTTAACATGGGAATGCTCCTGTTGATAACTCTACATTCCGGTAAGTTTGAAGGCCTTCCTGGTAGCATAACCGCCTTAGCTAATATGGCTGTCAGCACACTTCCAGCAGTAAGCGTGCATTCATTTCTTGTCCGCCATCTTCGGAGGCTGTTTAGCACTTGAAAAACAGTCAAATTTCTAGACCTTTGCAGGTCAGAGCCCTTTTAAAAAAAAATCTAAATGCTGCAATGATCACTGTACAAATGAATTACACATGTTCTGTACTTGGCAGCTGTTCTAGGGTTGTTTCTGGTTTTAACTCCATATGCAGGTGAGCCAACGCAGTGATCCACACACCCACACCATGAAATTTCACATCTGGACATCTTTAGCTGTTAACTGGTCACATGTGAGTCATATAGGGATTTCCTGTCAAATCATCACTTGGAACGAGGTCTGCACATTTCATCAATGAGTGCAGACCATGGGAAGGACCTTACCCCCACAAGGTCCATTTCCGGGTCACAAACTCAATCTCCCACTTCATGGGGCTACCAGTTGTTCTTTCCTAGAGCAAAACAATAAACAGCCCGTCTCTGGCTTAGGGGGAGAGGGTAGAAGCCTTGTTGGAACAGCACTGAAGCATTTCTACTTAAAGAGACCTTTGCAGCACTCCCAACAACACTTTTCAATGTACCTATCTTATATTAAGCTGATCTTTTGCTACACCGTAACTATGACTGTAACACCATGTTTTACATCCTCTCTTTTCCTTCTCCCCTGTGTACTCTATGAATAGTATATATTTTGTCTGTAAAGTGCATGAGAAACACTACTTTCCACTGCATACCAAATCATGTAACAATAATGAATCAAATCAAAACCACTGTGTGGAGTAATTCCTCTCACTAAAGGAAAAGAGGAGGAAAACAAATGGAAGATGAGGGGAGGCCGAAACATTCCTGCTCCCCACATTCTCTGGAAGAAAGAATGGAAGTCTTCAGGATGTCACAAAAAGTCTGTTTTCCAGAGAAACTTCATCAGCCTTACCAAACAGAATTAGTTTGAGACTACAGAGGAAATAAGCATTTGCAATGTTGTTCCGAGGACATGGATCCAGAGTCATGAATATTTCAACGACCACCGAAGTTCTGGTAAGGTGATGAATCTTTCACTGCCTCAGCCATCATCTAGCAGTGGCCATTTATTCCACACTCTCTCCCATCATTTATCCCCAAGCTTCCCTCTCAAGTCTCCATCTCAGTCTGGCACTCTCTCGTGTGAACGTGAGCACAAGTAGGCTATTCAGCCTCTCAAGCCTGCTCTGCCATTTATTAAGATCATAGTTGATCTGTTTGTGTTTCTAATTTCAATTTCCCTGATAATCTTCCCTAACGAGAATCTATCATTCCCACCTTATAAAATACTCATTGACCCTGCCTCTGTCACCTCCTGAGGCAGAGTTTTCCAAAGTCCTTACCTCTGTCCTATAAGGGTGACTCCTAATTTTATGACAGTGCCCCTAGTCTGGAGTCGCCCACAAGAGGAAACATCCTTTCCATTTTCACCTTGTTACGGCCATTCAGGACCTTGTACATTTCAATAAAATCACCGCTCCCTTTCAAAACTGCAATGGAAACACATTTAGTTTGTCCAATCTTTCCTCACAAGACCTGCTCATTCTAGGTATCAACCTAGTAAATCTCCTCTGAACCACATTTATCTTTGCTTAAATAAGACCACCAAAACTGCACACAGTATTCAAGACGTAAAAACCCCAGCATGAGCTGAACTCCACCCACCATATCCTGCCAATCAGAAAAAGACCCATTTAAGTTCTGCTTTCTGAGAGCTAGCCAATCTTCTATGAGCTTCTACTTTCCACAATAACCTTTGATGTGGTACATTGTGAAATACTTTCTGCAAATCCAAGGGAACCTGTACATAGACACAATAATTACATGACTTGGTGGAACATTGGACCCAATGTAGTTCAAGCGCAGGCTGTCCCAATCATAGAATCTGCAGAGCAGGAGACAGCCATTTGGCCCATTGAGCACCGACAACAGTCCCATCCAGGTCCTGTCCTATTTCCCTAACCTCACATACTCACCCCCTCCAATCCCCCTGATATCAAGGGGCAATTTATCATGGCCAATCAACTTAACCCACACATCTTTGGAGTGCGGAAGGAAACTGGAGCACTGGGAGGAAACGCATGCAGCCACAAGGACAATCTGCAAACTCTACACAGGCAGTGACCCAAAGCTGGGTCCCTGACATCATGAGGCATCAGTGCCATCTGCCACCACAATGGTACAGCCCTCAGTTTTTCCAGTGCTGACACCAATGGTCTATGAACCACAACACACTTCTCCCACCTTCCTCTCTTGTTCCTCATTTCTCACCCCACCCCTGCCCCACAAATATTTTATTGACAATTGTCAATCTTTCCTCACTGCATAAATCAGGAGAGGCAATGAAGCAGAGGTGGAGGTGCATTACTGGGTTATTCTGATGGCGACAGAAACGGATGCCCTGATGATGCAGCGTGGCTCCTTTATAGGTGGATGCTAATGGAAAGAGCTGGAGGGGGCAGGGGCGAAAGCATTAGACATCACACTGCCATTTACAATCAACTGTCACTCATGTTGAATCAACATTGCCTGTGTGTACAAGGCTAAGTTGGATCTGTCAACCATGATGTGGAAATGCTGGACTGGGGTAAACACGGTAAGTAACCTGGCGTTGTCAGACTTCTTACTCTGTCAACCATGTGCAGCACAAACAAATTATTTCTCTCAGGAAGTGAGAGAGAAGGCAGTGGAGTCCAATCAGGAGTGAGGCTGGACAGCATTGATTATACTTCATCCATTCCCACCTTCAGTGCTAAAACACTCATCTCTGTGACTTCTATGTCACAAGTAGAAAAAGTGGCATAAGGAGATAAACACCTCACATGAGAGTGGGTGCTGGAGAGAGAGAGAGCTGTGCAGAGATCCCTGCAGAGGGCCCTTCAAGCTTTTCTCAGCCAGACAGGGATGCTGAACTTGGGTGCAGGTCATCCACTATTTGTGAGGCAACAAAGTGAAAGGTTTGGGCATCTGTCAGAAAGTCCCGAGCTGTAAGGTTCCGAGTACTGAATATGGAGGAGTCCGTCTTTGTTTATTATTTTACACAGAGTCTGGGCTTCGCTGGGAATTCCAACATTTGTTGCCTATCCCTAATTGTGCTTGGAGGGCAGTCCAGAATAAACCACATTGCTGTGGGTCTGGAGTCGCGCATAGGCCAGTTTGGGTAAGGATGACACTTTTCCTAAAGGACATTAGTGAACCTAATGGGTTTCTATGACAATCAATGGTCACAGTTTCTGAGATTAGCTTTCCTCTGAAATTCTTTTTGTGGCCCTGGTGCTCAGATGGTTACCTGTCCTATGACAAGGGTATGGTAGGGGCAAGGGTGTGGCTGCTCTTCGCTGGTGTGAACAGCAGGTATTGACTGGGATATCTGTTACCTTCTCAAGAGCCAACTGCTGAGGCTGCTTGATGGAAAGAGGTTGAGGAACCAGGAACTGTTGAAGGATGAAAGCATCATGGCCGCTCAGTTCCAGCAGTTGCAAACCAGCTGCACATCAAAGAAATGAAATTCCTGTCACCCCTCATGGTCACCCTGCTAATCCTCCTGACAATAGGGTTAACTTACTATGGCCAATCAACCTAATCCGTACATCTTTAGGCTGTTGGCATAAACTGGAGCACCCAGAAGAAACCCCACGCAGATACGGGGAGAATGTGCAATCTCCACACAGACAGTGATCCAGGTCCCTGCACCGTGAGGCAGCAGTGCTACCCACTGTGCCATCCAAGTGCTGCAGATATCAGCAGCTGAGTCTTGGAATGAACAGCTGACAGAAACTGACGCCTGCGGTCATCAAAGGCAATGCACAGCCACCTTCTCCTTGGGTCTTGGGTCTTCCTCCAGGCAGATGCACAAACTGGATACCGTCTCCTGCAAGAATTCCAGCTTTTGGAGGCATTCCAGGAAGTTGAGAAAGTTGCACTGCACTTTCTTTTCAGTGCTACCCTGTGGCCACTCTGCATGTGACTGTGGAGAATGGGTCCTCTTGCAGTTGCTTCCACTGCCACTATGGCTGCCAAGCACACTGATGTTATAAGTGAGCATAAGTAGTCCAGCCAGCTGGTGAATACATGAACCCCACAGGACTATAATATAGAAATATAGAAGATAGGAACAGGAGGAGGCCATTCTCCCCTTCGAGCATGCTCCGCCATTCATTACCTTCACAGCTGATCATCCAGCTCTATAGCCTCCACCTGCTTTCTCCCCGTAACCTTTGATCCCATTTACCCCAGCCACCTCTTGAATACATACAATGTTTTGCAATCAACTACTTCCTGTAGTAATGAATTCCACATTCTCATTCAGAGATATCAAAATGACTCGAACAATTCAGCTGTAAGTTGCTGTCCCCACGCAACAGTCCTCCTATCAACAGAAATCTCTGCATGTGACTAATCTTAAACTTGTCTGTTGAAACCTTTATAATGTTGTCGATATTAGTTTTTAATGACTTCCAGCTGTGTGTTCACCTTCTCCAAGCAAATGGGTTGCAGACAAGTATGCAACCCAATCTCTGAGAGGAAATAGCCATTGCATCCTTAAAATTGGATAACGTGAATGGGTAAAGCTATGTCAAATGGGCCACTTTTGACCAAAAATATCATTGGAATATTCTCAAAATAGTTAGATTCCAAAAAAGACAGATGATCAGGTACGTGGATCACTAAAACGTAAAGGACGGTGCAGGAAACGATCAGAAAGATCACTGGAACACTGGTTTTTGATCACTGGAATACAAAAAGTCATCCTTCAGGCATACAAAGCGCTGGTTAAACCACACCTGAAGTACTAAGAGCAACTCTGGGCATCACACCTTAGGAAGAATAGATTTGCCTTGGAAGGACTGCAGCATAAATTTACAAGAATGACTTCCCAGGTTTAAGTTCAGAGGAGAGATTATACAAATATGGGTCTATTCTATGGAATATCGTATATTAAGGAGTGATCTGATCAAAGCTTTCAAGGTATTAAGGGAAACTGATAGGGTAGACAGAGACAAAACTATTTCCACTGGTTGGGTAGTCTCGGGTGAGGAGATAAATTACAATATTACTACATGGTATTGGCTGATAATTTAATGTGAATGAACAAAGAGAGAAGAGAATGGGAGAAAATGAGTGAGGCATGCAAGGAGCCCATTTATGAGAATTGATGGGTAGCAATTTTCGAAATTGCTGCTAAATTTTTATGCGCAATTCTGTTAACTCTTCATTCTAACAGTGAGGAACCTTCCTTTTGTTTTTCCAAACTTCATTAACATTATTCTGGAAGAATCAACTCAAGATTCATCCAATAATATTAGAACCATAGAATCCCTACTTTGCAGAAACAGACCATTTGGTCCATTGAGTTTGTAACGACCCTCCAAAAGAGTATCCCACCCAATCCCTCCCCTCTGCCCAATCTCCGTAATCCCATGCATTTACTATGGCTAACCTATACATCAATAAGGGGCAATTTAGATAAAAGCAAAATACTGTGGATACTGAAATCAAAACAGAAAATGCTAGAAAATCTCAGCAGGTCTGACAGCATTTGTGAGGAAAGAATAGAGCCAAAATTACAAGTCTGGGTGATCCTTCATCAGGCAATTTAGTGTGGCTAATCCACTTAATCTGCACATTTTTGGTCTGTGGGAGGAAACCAGAGCACCTGGAGGAAACCCATGCAGACACAGGGAGAATATGCAAACTCCATACAGTCACCCAAGGCTGGAATTGACTCAGAAACCCTAGCACTGCAAGGCAGCAGTACTAACCACTGTGCCTCCATATTGTAACTGCTGATTTGTCATCTGCATTCTCAAAGCATTCTGCAGTGGAAAAAGGGCAGCTTGATCCACAGTGACTCTATACTAATCTCCAGTAATATCAGGAATCAGAGACAGCTGCTTGCAATGAAATGTAGAACATCTTCCTTTGGTATGTTGAAAAGAAGTTTATCTGATCATTGGACAAACTCCAGACAATCTCAGTGATTTATCATTAGCTAGTGGGTGAACTGGCATTCCAATGTGAAGACAAAGACTTCCCACTATTTCTGACATGCAGCTGATGACTAATTATCTAAGATAAATTGGAATAAAGTATTGGGTCGTTAAATGTGACGAAATTTAACCAGGATTTCAGCAAGCATCTTTATTACATTCCTGCAACTAGTGTTTAATCTTTCAGTTGATAGACCATGGTGCTCGATTCAGGTTTACATTGCAGTTTGTACGTTTTGTTGCGTTGCTTATCCAATAACCAGGACAAGTCTGTCATCAAACCTCAAAATATAGTTGAGAGAACCCATTTATATTTTAACTGCTAATAAAGGAGACAAAAGTCATGATAAAAACCAATGGAGTAATTTTGACTTTGCACAATCGTATAGCATGAGCAATGGCAAACCAGCAACCTTCATAGCAAGAAGAATTGAGTATAGGAATAGAGGTGTTTTACTGCAATTATATAGGGGCATTAGTGAGGTTACACCTGGAGTATTGTGTGCAGTTTTGGTATCCTTATCTGTGGGGAGAATGTCCTTGCTACAGAGGGAATGCAGCAAAGGTTTACCAGGCTGCTTTCCTGGGATGACAGGTCTATCATATGAGGAGAGACTAAGTCAGTTAGGATTGTATTCGTGGAGTTTGGAAGAGTGAGAGGGTAGAAATAATGTTCCCCAGGGTGGGGAGTTCAGAACTAGGGGTCATAGTTTGAGGATAAGAGGTAAACCATTTAGAACTGTGAGAATAAATTTCTTCACACAGAGAGCGGTGCATAGCTGGAACTCACTACCACAGAAAGTAGTTGAGGCCAAAAGGTTATGAGATTTCAGCAAGAAATTGGATTTAGCTCTTGGGGCTAAAAGGATCAAAGGGAGTTGGTGGCGTAGTGGTGTTGTCGCTGGACTAGTAATACAGAAATGCAGGATAATACTCTGGGAGCCTGGGTTCAAATTCCACCATGGCAAGTGGTGAAATTTGAATTCAATAAAATTCTGGAATTAAAATGACAATGGAACTATTGTTATTTGTCGTAAACACCTACCTAATTCAGTAATGTCCTTTAGGGAAGAAAATCTGCGACTTTTACCTTGTCTTGCCTACATGTGACTGAGGGATCGGCAATAAATGCTGGCCCAGCCAGCAACACCCACTTGCTGTGAATGAATAATAAGAGGGATATGGGGGAGAAGGCAGGATCAGGATATTGAATTTGATGATTAGCCATGATAGAAATGAATGGCAGAATAGCCTACTACTGCTTCTATTTCCTATGCTTCTAAAAGTTTGTTTATTAGTCACAAGTAAGACTTACAATAATACTGCAGTGAAGTTATTGTGAAAATCTTGTAGTCATCACACTCTGGCACCTGTTTGGGTCAATGCACCGAACAAACAATGCACCAACTTCTATTTACATCTCTCCTGAGTTTTACTTCCATTGGTTATGTAGCTACTTTTTGATGTTAAGGAAAACGTCCAACAATCCTGAAATTAATGTCTGTTCCCAGTCATATCTCAAAAGGAAGTCAGCGGCAACCCCCAAGAGAATGATATAAATGGCCAAAAATAGACATTTCAATCATGACTCAGTGGGTAGCACTCTCAGGCTGTGGGTTCAAGTGCTAAACCAGAAATTTGAGCACAAGTTTTAAGCTTCCACTCGAGTGCAGTATTGAGGAGTGCTGCAGACAGATGTGTCCTTGCACTCAGATGTCAAACCTGCCCTCTCAAGAAGACATGATGGTCCTACAGTACAATTTCACACAAGAGGAGAATTTACTATACATGTCATGAACTATACATATTCCTTAAGCTAACCCCCCAGAAAATGATCTGGTCATGTTTGTGGAACATAAACATAAAAAATAGGAGCAGGAGTAGGCCATCTAGCCCCTCAAGCCTGCACTGCCATTCAATAAGATCATGGCTGATTTGGAGTGGATCAGCTACATGTACCTGCCTGCTCCCCATAATGCCTTATTAATCAGAAATCTATCTACCCGTGACTTA
Organism: Sphyrna mokarran; assembly: GCA_024679065.1. NCBI lineage: Eukaryota > Metazoa > Chordata > Chondrichthyes > Carcharhiniformes > Carcharhinidae > Sphyrna > Sphyrna mokarran. The sequence goes on along the minus strand of JAGIQG010000021.1, from coordinate 42,290,219 downwards.
AACATATTCAATGAGGTAGTCTCCACCACTTCGATGAGCAGAGAATTTCAGAGATTCACTACTCTCAGAGAAGTTCCTCCTCAACTCTGTTCTAAACTGTCTCCCCGCTGTTTTGAGGCTGTGCCCTCTAGTTCTGGTTTTCTTTCTAAATGGAAAGAATCTCTCTATCTCTACCCTATCTAGCCGCTTCATTATTTTGTAAGTCTCTATAAGATCCCCTCCTGGCCTTCTAAACTCAAAGATTTGAGCCCAATCTATCCTCATGAGCTAACTCCTTTATCTCCAGAATCAACCTGGTGAACCTTCTCTGTACTCCCTCCAAAGCCAATATATCCTTTCGCAAATAAGGGGACCAAAATTGCACACAGTACTCTAGTTGAGACCTCACCAGTGCCTTGTACAGTTGCAGCAAGACCTCCCTACTTTTACATTCTATTCCCCTCGCACAGGAACCCTGTGTGCAAATTTGTTGCTAGGCTTCCAACATTACAACAAGAAGTGCACTATAAAGATATTTAATTGCTCAGAAGCACTTCCTATAGGGAGATTCTATTCCCCTCTCGCTGCTGATACAACAGATGCTAGTAAAACTCGAAGAATTTCAGGGCTAATAATGAAATTTCAGAAAGTAAAAGGAGAGAATACTCTATTATATAATTTTTTAAGTTAATTATTAAGTATTGTTGGAAATGACAAGGTCTTGTCTTTCTTCCCAAGTATCTCATACCTTCTCCACAGCAGCATAGCGAGCACTTAATTGTTTGCGGAGGTCAGCTATATGATGGTCAAACTTCTTCATATCCTTCTTGAAGTTTTCTCGAAATGCTAACAGTGGTTTCTCCACTTCACTCTGCAGCTAAGGAAAGAGAACAGAAATAAAATCTCATTGAATAGGGGGTTTTTTTTGCGTAATTTTGGGAGTCTTCTCCAAAGGTTTATGATCTTGGTCAGCACTGATAAAGCACCATCTGCTCCTTTCGTGACCATCTCACTGCACAAGGGATGTTCTTTAATAAATTTACTTTTTACGTGATAATAAATATCAGAAACTTTCAAATATACATACAGCCTGTTCCCCAGGCACAATAAAATAGGATTTCCTGTAATTAAAGCAAATGGAAGAATTGTGCTTTGCAAGCTGTTGGCACGATTCTGCACTTGTTTATCAACTCTGATGCATCTCCACTGCTGGCTGAGTTGGGGAACTGCGTGGGGAGCTCAGGCATGGAAAGCAATCTTTGGATTTCTCCAAATTATCTGATCTGAGTCAGGGCGATAATGAGGATGCTTGCAGTTGGCTTCAGAGCCTCCAGGCTTGTGAGTGGGAGTAGGGGAATCAGCCAACATTCACAATCCTGATCACTGCCCAGTAATTCCTCTTGGACAGCACCTACTTCCTCAGCTGTGATTCCCATGCCCCACATGGCTAACAGTCGAGCCCTTCCCTGCTGGAAGTGAATGGTCACTTGTGCAGGTCATTGAAAGACACACGGAAATAGTCTGCCCGGTGTGAGTTAGTATGAGAATAAAAACATGAATGGGAGAAACAAATCAGAATACTGTGCTGTGTTGAAAGATGTGGACTTATGTATCACATCTGTAGCACTACTGTTATAATGTCCAATGTCACATTTCCACTGGCTGCCACACTTTCCAGATATCTGTGGCTGGGGAGAAAGGACCACCCTCCAACCCTACTAGAAGAACTTCCGACAACAAAGAAAAGGCATTTTCCATTAGTCCTTTTGCATTTTCATCAGCCAACATGGTTCACATATGGAACGACAGGGGGCTTGATAAGTTTATTTTGAGTAAATTCATAGAAGGAAATAGGAAGCCCTAATACAAACACACATAAAATATGGATACACAAACACACACATCTGTCCAGTTGAAACCCTTCCAAACGTTCATGTCTCTAAATCTTTATCTGATCACGTTCCCAAGTACAATAGCACAAACATAGTAATTATAGAAATATCTACAAGCTATGCTTTTTGTGTATCATTAACAAACAGTAATTTTGGCTTGCAGATCACTTCCCACGTTGACTAGCAATTTCTAGCTTAGCCGAGTGCTTTTTTTTTTATTATATGGGGAATAAGAAACGTTTGCTGAACTATTGAGACAGGGAATGAATAGAGGAAAACGAAAGCTCCAGCGATCTTTTTCCTCACCGACTTCATTAACAGATTTAGTGATACTTGTGCAACTGAGTTGGAGGTTGTATTTATGTTTTTGCTAATGGTGAGTCACTCAGTAAAATGACTTATTACCTTCGACGAAAACTTCAGATGAACCTCGGCCTCATCTGCCAAGCTTTTCTTCACCTGCGTCCAAGACTCTCCCAAGGTGCTGCCAAGGACAAGCAAAAGAAAGAAAAGGAAGATTTTGAGAAATTAAAAATGGTCACAGGTACAATATCAGAGCATCCATTTTTGATATCTATTCCAATTACCCTCTTCACTCTATTCTGCAAACTATGTTTTACCATAAAATTTCCATTTGGGACACGTGTTTCTCCATTCATTATGTATAACAACATTATAAACACACTTAACGAGAACAATGTTAATAAATTTGGTACATAGCTACCAAGATAATTCTTCATCCAAAAAATGTCTGCTTCATCAACATGCCTGGTAATTTGCTCTACAGATCTATTACCATTTGTACAGAACTTCTGCCCAACTATCATTCTCACAAATACAAATTTCAGTCAGCACAGTTTTATCTGATATTTTTAACGTATGTATATCAAACTCTTCTTTGAATTATCGCTGAATAATACACGTTAAAACAACTTGTTTTTTAAACAGTACGTACAGAAACAGTACTGATCACAATTTCTAATTTATAAACACATACCTCCAATATTTAAACCTTTTCCCATAACCAGCAACTTTATTAGAAACAGAAAACATAGAAACAGAATTCCTACACAGTGCAGAAGGAGGCCATTTGGCCCATCCAGTCTGCACTGACAACAATCCCTATCCTCTTAACCCCACATATTTATCCTGCAAATCCCTCTAAGCTATGCTTCTCCGGATACCAAGGGGCAATTTATAATGCCCAACGCACCTAACCCACATATCTTTGAATTGTGGGAGGAAACCGAAGCACCCAGAGGAAACCCACGCAGACACGGGGAGAATATGCAAACTCCACACAGATAATGACCAAGCCAGGAATCAAACCTAGGTCCCTGGTACTGAGGGGCAGCAGTACTAACCACTGAGCTGTCCTGCTATCCCCTTAATTCCTTTCACAGAATTAAAACTTCAACTGGGACTCCTGAAAGTCTTGCTTTTCTCAAAACCAAAGGCTCTGATGGCTTATTCTTTATCTAGAAGTTAAATTCTGGATGGTCAATCACCACTGCAGACATTCAAGGGAAAACAAATTCTCTCTAAAATTAAGTGCTCGGCACCTAGATGGACTCTTGGTCTGGTTATAACCCCCTTAAATTAGTGCATGATTCCTACGACAATGCACCACCGCTGATTTTTTTTTATACATAAGATGGCAGAGGGAGAACTGCTGCTGAGTTCTCTGACACACTTTGCAGGGAACATCAGCGGAAAGTCCAAATCACTTTGCATTGACATTAAAATTGAAGAAATGGTATCTGACATAAAACAATGTTATCATCTCCTGCACACATATTGAAACTTTATTGCTGTCCACTGAATTGATCATTCATCCACTGAAGGAAAACTAGGGTACTAAACATGTTCTTTCATTCCACATCAAGATAAATATGAATTTGATATGCACCCAAGGATTCCTCTGTAAATTGGTGCTAATCCATCAACACCTGATTATCTCCATGTCTTCACAGAATCACAGTATCCTACAGTTCAGTAAAAGAACATTCAGCCCATTGCATCTGCACTGACCACAATCCCATCCCTGCAACTCCATGCATTTACCTTAAAGAGTCCCCCTGACATTAAGAGACAGCTTAGCACAGCCAATCTACTAAACTGCACATCTTTGGATTGTGGAAGGAAACCAGAACATCTGGAGAAAATCCACGCAGACACAGCGAGAATGCGCAAACTCCACACAGACGCGACCCAAGCCGGGAATCGAACCTGGGTCACTGGTGCTGTGAGGCAGCAATGCTAACCACTGTGCCACCTCTTGTTTCTCCTTTGTACCCCTTTAGAAAAGCCATGTGTGAAGCAACCTTTTGATCACCCCTCCTTATCTCTTGTTTGATTCAACGTCCTAGTTCCTTCCATCTGTGAAGGACCTGAAGATGTTTTTTCCTACACAATAAGTGCTTTATAAATACAAGTTGTTTGCTTTTGTAGTTCCAGCATTGGACAGTTAGTTGGCTCCGTGGGATGTGACCGAGCAGGAGGCATTTTGATTGAGGGTTGCAATGAAACATGAAACATGTGCTCAACATGCCTCACATCTAGAAAATTTATAACTGGCACCAAGCAGCCCTCACAATCACATGTAATCTTTTTTAATGATATGTCTGCCCAGCAGTGGCAAAGTATTTCATACTGCTAATATATAGATAAAAGACTATTTTAGAAGTGATAAATTCCTATTTTAAAATAACACATGCATTGATGAATGACAGAAACATTGCTTTATGCAGTCAAATTAATGGTGTTTGTCATTCTCATTCAATTTGTGCTAAAATTCTTGCACCCAGCTCACTTTGACATCAGTCATAATCCATTTAGCGCACTCTTACATCTTTGCTGTGTTACCATTATTGTAACAGATGAAATCAGGAGATTAGCCCTTTCCTGACAAGCTTGCCTTCCTAACAAGCACCCACAATGGGAAAGGTCCTGTGCCAGAAACATGCAATCAGAGAGGGTAAGTTTTGTCAGGCTACACTCCCAGTTCAGAGTCTAACTAGGCAGGAATTTAGATCGGAGAGTTAGGCGTGGAGGTCTGCATGGCCAATTTGTAGTGCTCCCAATTTTCTGATCATTAAAATGAATGACCAGAAATTGAGCATATCTTGAATCAGACGCATGGATCTCTCCCACTCCCATGAATGGATACTTGGCACTGGGAACAGCTAATTCAATGTTCTTTGCTCCAGTTGAGCAACAGACTGTTCTAAGAGTGGAGTCTCACAACCTTGGTCTCAAACTTGTTGCAGCATTCAGGAATGCAACACTTGGTATGGGTCTGCACCGTCCAAGATTGCAAAAACGACAAAAGGTCATGAACATAGCCCAGTTCATCATGCAAACCAGTCTCCAACTCATTGACTCTGTCTACACTTCCCTTTGCCTTGGAAAAACAGCCAGCGTAATCAAGAACCCCCCCAGGCTTACTCTCTTCCACCTTCTTCTGTCGGGAAAAGGATATAAAAGTCTGAGGACATGTACCAAATGACTCAGGGACAGCTTTTTCCCTGCTGCCACAAGGCTTTGAATGGACCTAGCTCATATTAAGTTGATGTTTCTCTACACTCTCGCTATGACTGCAACATTGCACTCTGCAATCTCTCCACTCCTTCACTATGTATGGTAAGCTTTGTCACTATAGCACACAAGAAACAATACTTTTCAATGAATAACAATACATGTGACAATAATAAATCAAATTAAATTAGACATTTCTTTTTTCCTGCAATCTTCAGCTTCAAAAGCCAAGTATAGCATAATTTAACCATAACTCCCTGCTCTTTCTCGCCGTCTCTCCTAGACATAGTTACAATGGGCTTTAACATTTCACATCTTGAAGAAAACGTCCAACATGAAATAAAACTTCTAAATGAAAGTTTGTTATTTTCAATATTTTTCTTCCAATTTCTGGCACTTTGGTTAAAATCTAGCCAACAGTATGGTGAAATGTTCCTCTCTGGCTGGTTTTAAAAAGTTCAAAGTAAAATGAGTTTGAAAATTCACGACCTAGTTCAGAGCTGGCCTGCACCCAACTGGACTATAATTTGACATCAACTGATCCTAAACTGGCAATCTTATCCAAACTGGAAATTAAGAATGGTTGGTTAAAGAAGCGAAAATAGAGTGGAAACAGACGTACACGGTGGCACAATGGCAAGCACTGCTGCCTCTCAGCGCCAGGGATCAGGGTTCAATTCTCGGCTTTGATCACTATCTGTGTGGAGTTTGCACATTCTACCTATGTCTGCATGGATTTCCTCCAGGTGCTCCGGTTTCCTCCCACAGTCCAGAGATGTGCGGGTTAGGTAGATAGTTTATGCTAAATAGCCCTAGTATCAGGAGGACCAAACACCTTATTGTAGATCAATGACCAATGCACAAAATGGTCTAAACACACTCAATGAAAGACAATAAGGTCTTGTTAGCACATTGTCCCTGTTTGGGAATTAATGTGGTCAAACTTTACCTTGATGCTGGACAATTATTCTTTGAAATATTAATGTGTGCACAGACCAGGGAAATGAATAAAATTTTTTGGATTAGCCTTTCCTTTGTCCACATATCAATGCTGGGTTCTGGCATCTCCTCAGAAAACCACAGCTGCATTGCACATAAATTAAAATAACAGGCAAAACAATCCTTGCTCAATGAACAAACACCTATCAGTGACAAGGGTTCAGCAATACCATGACATTTTAGAAAGTTCCACATCATTTCTCTAATGACTGATATGTCTGAAAATAAGCTACTTCAGTGGTCCCTATCTTTCGGTCTCCAGCAACTGAACATATGATCCAAGATATGTGGCAGGATACACTGAAAGGGTGGAGGAGTCAGGAGTCTATGAGGTGGTGTAGGGGTGGGGTTGGGAGGTCAGTGAGAGTGACTGGAGGTCAGTTCTGCAGTTATCCAGGAGTTAGACTAGGATTTTCCAATGTAATTATTCAGATAAGTAAAATTAAACTGTCGGAAGTCTCCCACTCCAGAGTTGAAGACTGACCTCCGTGGGAACTGCCTACGAAGTTTGAACTCTCGATGTGCAATTTCCCGGCTCCCCTCAGACCCTCCACAAAAGTCTTCAACTCTGGAGTCGGAGACTTCTAACAGTTTCATTTTACTAATCTGAATAATTACGCAGGAAAATCCTACTCTAACTCCTGGGTAACTGCAGAACTGACCCCCAATCATTTCACACTGACCGCCCAAACTCTACAGCCACCACAAAGACTCCTGACAAGTTTACCAACCAACCACACCTCTTCCAAATGCCCAGACCATCCCACTTGACCATGCTAAACCCTGAACACCCACGAGTTCTTCAAATCCAACCCACATATGTACCTATCTTATTCACTCCGCCATCTTTGACATGAAAGACTTCTTTCAACATAAAGACACTACCATAACCACTTAATTTTAATTTCAATTCAATTGAATTAACAGCTGCCTATGTATGAGCAGAAATCTCATTCTTCCCCCACATACAAATACCAGCCTGAGAAATTTAAGAAATTCATCTCAAGTCTTCCAATAAATAGTCCAATTGGATCAGAACAGATCAACAGACCAATACATACCACCAGCTAGTTTCTGTCCTTATTGCTTTCTAAGTATTTGTACCAATAAGATCTTGCTAATCATCTTACTGCTTACTATTAGTTTCTATCCAGAAAATAAAAGTTTGCAGTTTTGCACTGTCATCAGTCCCAAGGTAGACGTCTGCCAGTTTTCATAATTTGTGCCGTCAGGTGACTCAACAGACCAATCCTCAAATCATGGTTCTTTGGGCAGAGATGGTAAAAATTGCCCTGGGGAAAATGATTTTTCCAGACTGGGGGTAGCTCTCTTTCCTTCTGCTTTTGTCATAGTGACGTATATGCAATCAGTTTCTGACTAGGATATAGTTGATTGGACAAAGCTTTGATCATCGTTAGGGTTTGTAGCAACTTTCTCCTGCACACCAATGTCAATTTGGTCCCTTTTCAATGAACTCTTCAGACTGCTGTTGGAGTGTTGTCACTGTCCTCCTTGAGATCTGGTGCTATCCTTAGTTGTGAAACGAGGATTATTTGGAAGCTGAGTTTTTTTTTCAGGTATGTGGATTGTCCATGGTGCTATTCTGAATCAATAGGAGAACAATGTGGTCTTGATACGTTTCACTGTATTTGAATTCAAGTTGCATATTACGTGAATTTGATTCATAAGGAGACTCATCTTTGCATACACAACCTTTTTTTTGTGCTGTGAATGAGTTGGAAATGCTGGAAGAAAGCCTAAACTCTGATTCCGTAGTTATATGGACAGGCCATTAATAAAAATTGCATGTTTGAGGAATAATTTGATTTGGTTCCTTATTGTCTAATGTATTTATGAAAAGCATTGTTTTTTGTGCACTACACATACAAAGCATACTGCACATAGAGAAGGAGAAAGTGCAGAATGTAGTGTTAGTCATAGCTAGCCCGAAGCAAAAGATCAGCTTAATGCAAGGTAGGTCCATTCAAAAATCTCTTGGCAGCAGGGAAGAAGCTGTTCTTGAATCAGTTGGTATGTGATGTCAGACTGTGGCATCTTTTTCCTGATGGAAGAAGATGGAAGAGAGTATGAGAGAGTCTCTAACTCAACTGATAATGTGGTCAGTGTGATGCCAAGCCTATACAGATGAAAGATTTAAAGTCACTGTCTGGTGTGGCATCGAGAGGTGCCACTCAAGGCAACCTTATAGGTGCCAAAACTAGCCCAAGTGCCTCTGAGCTGCATCAGAGATTGGGAAATAAGCAGCATTCCAGTTTATGAACGCTATCGGGCAATGCCATCAGAAGTGTGCAAGTTTGATCATCTGACAAGGACAGAATTGTGTTTGCTAGTAATGTCTTTTGTGGTTTATCAGCCCACCAACGTTTACATCTGGCCTCAAAGAATGGATGACTTATTTAGGTACTCGAGGGCTGCCAACAATAATGGACCCATTTCAAAACAACGGTCAGGATCTTCATGGGAGTGCAAACTGTCAGATACTAAGACTGAAGGCATTTCAGTGAGCTCATCAATCTTTAGCCAGAATTACTAACACCATCTTTCAATCTGGGCTGGGTTTAAAATTTAAGTAAATATACAAATTATTCTTATTTGGAAGCAAGCCCACATTGCTTTCAGAGTGTAATAAGTTGAATAAAGTTCAAGCAGAATGTTGTTGTTGAGGATTTCTTTTCCATTTCCAAAGGATGTCACAGAGAAGACACAATATAATGTGGGCTAATGGGTGTACTCAGTTACTCAGGGAATAATGATCCTCATTTTAATTTATAGCAGCCAGAAGCTAAAATCCTGATCGAAGTGTAGAGGTAAGTGTTGCCAATTTATAAGGATATCTTTCTGCCAAGATTCCAGCGAGTGAAATCCAATGGGCTTCTACAGAACAGAGACAAGTTGTTAGCACATATGCCAGTATGGCACTATGAACATGATTCATCACTGGCATCAATATTAAACCCCTCTTCCCTGCCACCACCTCACAACAGAAGTCTGTGCATGTACGTGCGTGTCACAGGTGTGCAGCATGTGGGATGAGGTTGGGGAAGTCTCAAGAAAAAAAAACAAAACATATATGCATACATTGAAATTTTATAACAATGAGCAGTGAGAGGATGAGAGCACCCACCTTACAGAATAAGGATACTTTCATTAACATTTTTTAAACTATGTTAGTACTGAGCAATTGGGATAGGACTTGTATTTAACTGTTGTCGGCTGGGTTTCCCCAAGATCAGTAAACCTAGCAATGGCAGTTCCAGAATGCAAATGCTTTTTAGCAACTTTCCCTGTCAGCCAAATCTCCTGGCCCCTCAAGGAAGCCTTTGGCTTTTCCACTGTCTTTCTCCTACCGCAATTCTCAATCTCTCCCCTCTCAGTAAACAACAACCTGGAGCCTACTGCACTAACACTAATATCCAACCTAACATGCCCTGATCTACAAGTGTGGTCTGGCTGATGTACAACATAAATTCAACATTCCCTCCTTGATTTTGGTTTTCAAAGATTTATATTCCCAAACTCAATACCATAGAGTTTCATGGAAGATTCCCAAATATTGGAATAAATTGTAGTACCAGTTAGCTGATGCAAACTCGCACTGCGCTTGGAAAATCCCATTTGCTAAAAACACTGATAAATAGGTCTTATTGTCACTGCAAAAAGTGCATCCCTTGTAGTAAAATTCTTAATAGCAATTATGGATGTGATGTCCACTATGCAGCCTTCAAACAAAAGGTTAAAGCAAAATATCACTCAGACTCTCACATCTGTGTCAGAAAATTATGGATTTGACTCCACAACTTGATTGCAAATACCAAGACCAATGTTCCAGTGGGGTATCATTGGAGGTGTCGCATTTGGAAGTGTCGTTAAACTGAGACCCCGACTGTCTCTTTGTAAAAGAAGTCATGGCACAATTTTGAGGAGGAAGATTTGATTTGATTTGTTATTGTCACATGTATTAGTATACAATGAAAAGTATTGTTTATTCCACACTATACAGACAAAGCATACCAATCATGGAAAAGGAAATGAGAGAGTGCAGAATGTGGTGTTACAGTCATAGCTAGGGTGTAGAGAAAAATTAACTTAATAAAAGGGAGGTCCATTCAAAAATCCAATGGCAGCAAGGAAGGAGCTATTCTTGAGTCAGTTGATATGTGCCCTCAAACTTTTGTTTCTTTTTCTCGACAGAAGGTGAGAGAGATTATGTCGGAGTGCGTGGGGTCTTAATTATGCTAGCTGCTTTGCTATGGCAGCAGAAAATGTAGACAGAGTCAGTGGATGGGAGGCTGGTTTGCGTGACAGTTTGGGCTACATTCACAACCTTTTGTAGTTTCTTGGGATCTTGGGCAGAGCAGGAGCCATACCAAGCTGTGCTACAACCAAAAAGAATACTTTCTATGGTGTATCTGTAAAAGTTGGTGACGTCATAGCTGACATGCCAAATTTCCTTAGCCTTCTGAGAAAGTAGAGGCTTTGGTGGGTTTTCTTAATTATAGTGTCAGAGTTATTCCCCATGTCCTGGTTAATATTTATCCCTTAATCAATACCACTATCTGGGTCATACTACATTTCCGTTTTGTGCCAAAGTGCTACATGCAAATCGAATCACAGAAACCCTACAGTACAGAAAAAGGCCATTGAGCCCATCAAGTCTGCACTGACCACAATCCCACCCAGGCCCTACCCCCAGAGCCCTACATATGTACCCACTAATCCCTCTGACATATGCATTCTATTTTTAGCATGACCAATCAATCTAACCTGCACACCTTTGGACTGTGGGAGGAAACCGGAGCACATGGAGGAAATCCAAGCAAACACAAGGAGAACGAGCAAATTCCACACCCAAGCCGGGAATCAAACCCAGGTCCCTGGAGCTGTGAAGCAGCAGTGCTAACCACTGTGACACATTTCCTACATTGCAGCATTTCACTTCAAAAATACATCACTGGCTATTCTGCTGTTGGGATATAAAGAAGTCTCTCTTCGAGCAGCATTTAACTATTAAGGAACAAATACAATTCAATCAGATAGCAATTAGCATTTGCACCAAATGACCACAATCGTAGCATCTGGCTATCGAACTAAAGATAACCATATGTTCTCATGTCAGAGTATAGGTGATCAGGAAGTGACTAAATTGGACCTGTCCTTCAATTCTGCCTTCTCCTTTTTGATCTAGATTGGATTGATCTGTTTGATTCACCCCATAGACAACTGTCCTCTCAATGTCATTAACAAAGACATCCTGATAATGAGCCCACAAAGTTAATCACTGTTAGGTTCCTGATTCATTCGAATGCAAGAAGAATGTGTAAGACTGCCTGTTCAATCACAACAAACCTGGTGAAATTCTCTCCGTCAGTAAGCGTAGTAGGGTTCCTTGCACCTTACCATACACATACCCAAATCCCTCCCTGTATGTTTGGCTGCTAGAAGGAATTATCCGGCTGTCTAAACTGTGCCACCTCCTAATTCCATAATGGCAAGTTCTGCTCGAAATCTCTGCTTACAAAAACACAAATCACCTCATGATTCCCCGGTGAAGAACATTTCCATTCAAATATACAGCAGAGTTTAGGAACAAAAAATGACTAGGAAATGGTGAACTCACCCTTCCTCCATGCTTGCCAGTGGGCTCTGCGAGAGTTTCGCTAGGTTTTTGGCATAATCCTCTTCAATTTTAATCCTTCGAACAGAAAAGAAAAAAAATACAATTTTTTTCCTAAAGAGATCTCACCTGAAGTACAAAAAGGTGGTTTCCCAATTCAGTGCTCCTAGATAAAGCACTGCACTATAGGCACACATCAGAATATTGTATAAACTCAAAACATATTCTATAAATACAAGCTTTACCCTGACCATCTGTGCTCAAGACGATTGGCACATCCTTTATGCAAACTTGGGGTTAATTGAATAGCTCTGCCAGAGGGCCAGCACAGCTATAATGGGCCGAATGGTCTATTCTACTTTGTGTTATTCTTTGATCCTAAAAGCAGGTGTGCCAAGTGACTACAGCAAGATTCTTTGTGCCCAAAATCACAATATCTACTCCAGATCTGACAGGTAATACACAAAGGAAATCAGCAATCAACCCTAGCACTTTAGTTTTAGAACTAAGTATGTCTGTTGATAAAACCACAATTACATTTAATTGAAAATGTTTAACTTCATAACAAAATTCAGTAATCTGAAACATTATAATCACATGCATGCGCGAAATATAAATCATGTTTCTGTCACCCAATATACATGTAATATACTTGTGTCACAGTTCAAAAAATTTCCAAAGAATCATATGGAAAGTATTCGTCAGTTTACAATTCAAACACCATTGCATTCACAAGTTTAAAAACTCTCAAATGATCAGTGGTTAATGAGTTATTGAAAGTTGCTTTTCTGGAAGACGTTCAACAACACTCAATTTGTTAGCTTGTCTTCTTAATCAATAAACACTTCTCACTAATTGTTCTGGGAAGATCTTAGCCTTGGGAGCTCGGCAGGGGCAATCTCGCAGCATTTTCCTTTTGGCTACGAACAGAGGACAACAAACAAACAGACGCAGGGAATCAGTCCCAATTTTAAAAATTTGAAGACTGTGAAAGCTCATCAAAGGATTAGAATGGAGTGGGTATTTAAGAATTACTCTGCTCCAGTCAAGCAGGACGATCCACAATGATGTGGCAGAGTGTGGCATGTTTCTTGATTATCTGCATTACTGCACAGAGCAAGCTTATATTGATAGAAATGTGAAATTGATGATAACTGTGGCTTTCTACAGTCACAAACTGTGAAACAAAGTAAGTTAGTGGTTCGTATATGGCCTCGGCCCTTTCCTCTGGAACACTGAAGGAGTAAACAAGTGAGTCATGTACTCTGTTCCGATCACAAAGGAATATCGCTTATTTCACTCCTGGATTACACCATCATATTGTTAGATAATGGGCAGTACGCACACACCTTGGAATGTAAGGTATTTAATTCAAAGTTTATGTATTAGTGTCACAAGTAGGCTTACATTAACACTCAATGAAGTTACTGTGAAGATGCCCTCGTCTCACACTCCGGCACCTGAGAGAGAATTTAGTATGGCCAATGCACCTAACCAGCATATCCGTCAGACTGCGAGGGGAAACCGGAGTACCCGAAGGAAACCCATGCGGACACAGGGAGGACATGCAAATTCCACACAGACAGTGACCCAAGCCAGGAATTGAACAAGGGCCCCCGGCTCTGTGCAGCAGTGGTGCTAATCACTGTGCTACCATGCCAACTTCTTACAGTGTTAACAATATAACTAACTGAACGGCTATCTCAGATAAGACTCCAACTTTGAATATGCAAAGCACGATCACAAAATTGCTGCAGAAGATTGTACAGCATCGAGTGACTGGATTCAAACCAGACAATTTAAAACCAGGCAAAGTCTTCTGAAATTTTTACACAGATCTTGCTGAGCAAACCTACAAGATAAATTGCCAAGACATTTCTTAGTTTGGCATTTTTTGCACTTGCGATGGCATCAAACTAGCTGTGTCTCCATCTCTGCTTATACTTTGGTTAGGGCATAGATTGTTAGTTAGGCAGGGAGGATTACTCTTGACTACCAAGTCTAGACTGGGCTAGCAGGAAGTGGCTGGAATGCATCACATGCTGAAAAACAGATAATCTTGAGAGAGAAAAAAAAACAGCAAACAAAGCAGTCGTCCTGACCTATTTATAGTTCAGGAAGTGGCTGTGGGGAGTCCCGCAGTGGGAAAAGTGAAATCAAAACCAACTGAAATAAAGGCTGATTAATCCAAAAATGTAGATGGTTCAAAACAGCTGTGGATTTCTTCAGATGTGTCGATGGGGAATATCTGTACGGAATGTATTCGTTGATGAAATATAAAAGTATTGCTCACAATTGATATTTGACACAGTTCACTTCAATTGTTCTCACTGGGAGGGGCATTGATTGCAGTGGCTCCTCTGTCATATCTCACCCCATAATGGACAGGTAAATTACGTGGCACACAAAAAAAGATTTTACCGGGTTGTCACCTTGTGGAAACTTTAAACCAGCTCCTATACCAGCTGGTACCAGCACTGTACCAGTGAAGCTTATAATATTGATTACAGCTCATTCCCACCCCACCAGGCTGTGGCCCTCAGCAAATGTACTGCTCTACACATTTTCACCCTTAGCCAGCCAGTCCTGAGAAAGAGACTGCAGGAGGTAGGGATAAGCACAGATATAGGTGAATAGATAGTGGGACTGTGAACCGAGTTGGTAGCCCAAACGTATACACTTGCAGCAGTAAACATCTTGGTGCGCTTGGACCGATTGTCAGAATGAACTCTCCTGTTGCAGATCCTTGCCAAGAGGCGAGCACAGATCAGGAAATTGCTAGGGCGCTCCCCACTGTTACAATCTGCACACCCAGCATGTGAGGCTGGGAAAGAACATTCAGAATGTCTGTCACAATTCAGTGATTCACTCTCATCTCAAGTCAGCAGGCTTTGGTTTCTCCTGGGGCTCGAACACTATTCTGAGTGAGTCCCGCACGGTTTGAGGTGGATAAAATGTTTAATCAAGGCTTTATCTGCCCCCTCAGATGAGTGGAAGAGATTCCATGGCTCTGCTTTGAAGAACAGGGGAGTTCTCCCAGTGCCCTGGCTGATGTTCACCTCTTGGCCAAACTCACTACATGAAGGGATTACTGGCCATAATCACATTGGCGTTTATGGTATCCGTCTAAATTGGCTGCTGCATTCTTACTCTGCAACAAAGACTGTCTTCAAAAGCACTTTGGATGTCCTGTGGTTGTGAAAGGCTGTATATAAATATATGGCCAGGATTTTCGAGGCCACCCCCACCAAACTATATTTTCCAGAGGGGACAGTTCACCATTGGTTGCCAACGATAGCAGGGGAGGGGTACCGGGCGGAGTGGTAGTGCTGGTGGTCGGGGAGTTTGGTGGTGGGTGGTGCACTGTATACTTACAGTCTCACTATCTATTCATCTATCTCTATACTTCGGCAGGACAAGAGGAGGCTGGGAACTCCCGCCCCAAGTCTTTCTCTCAGTAGGATACAGAAAACTGAAGGAAAATGGGATTGTGCACAAATTATTAGCACCAATATCTCAATATCGTCCATGCATGAGTTTCAGATCTAATGCTCAGTCATCACATTATCTCAGGAGAGGATATTTCTTTAAATACGTACAACAAGCTGTCTGGATATTTCCTAAAGGCTGTGAATTAGTGCCAAACTGGACATCCCATGATAAGCTTTTCCGTCATACCAAAGTAGCAGATGTTCTGAAAATCCACACTAACAATAGCACAAGGAAGATAGCTAAGTTGAACAAGTTTAGTATTCAATGTACAGTATCAAATAGCTTTTGCCAATTCCCTCTGCAATGGATAAAAGAGGGTGAATAATAATTTATCATCTTAACACGTTTGGCCCAATCTCTTCATTCCCACATAGCTCACAACTAGGCCACATTCCCAGGGAAAGACATGCTTTCATTACACTTTCACAAATCTCAGTTGCAAACATATAGGTGACGTGTTCATGCAATTACCTTTCCCTAATAAACTCTGCCATTTCTTTCTGCATTTGTTTGCCCTTGAGCTGTTTCACCAGAATAATCTCAAATCCAGTAATCGTGCTATTGCTCTGGGTCTCCTTTTTGTCTGCCTGTTGAGAAAATGAGAAAAATGAGTGTTAAAATGTACATCTTAATTTTCATTCATTTCACTCAGGGGACTTTATTTGTGCTGTGTAGTGCATTGCCCGAATGTTAACATGTTTAGATGTTGTAACCGCTATTGGGTTCATCTTTATTGGGTGCTTCCTATTGAAGTCCAAGTTTTAGATCCCACTCTGTTCTGTTTAACCTGCTTGCTGGTCACTGGGAGTTTTGTTTGCACACCCAATTAGCCACAAAGTTGACAGACAAAAGTGAGTGGCAGGGAAGAAATTAGAACACAACAAACTAAAAAGCACACAGTAAATGGTAAACTTACATTGGAAGAAGAGTTGAACATTTTGTTGTGCCACTGTTCAGGACTCTATGACTATTACAAATCGGAAACACAAGGGATTGTGGGGAAGAGTGCAGGAGTGTGATGTCGAGGGAAAGGATCAACCATGATCATACTGAATGGCAGAGAAGGCTTAAAAGGCCAAATGGCCTATATCTGCTCCTATATTTCTACTTATCGATCTACATTAGCTGTAACTCAATGGATGCACTCTTGCTTATGAGTCAGAAACTTGTCCCATTCTAAGTCCATGCACACAAAATCTAGGTTACATTAGTGCAATACTGATAAAAATATAGAAAATAGGAGGAAGACTAGGCTATTCAGCCCCTCAAGTCTGCTCCGCCAATCAATATGAGCGTGGCTGATTCTCTATCTTAACATATTCTCCTGCACCCTCCCCATATTCCTGGACACCTTTAGAGTCCAGAAATCCATCTATTTCCTTCTTAAATATGTTCAATGATTTGGCCTGAACAGCCTTCTATGGTAGAGAATTCCATAGATTCACCTCTAAGTGAACAAATTTCTCCTCGCCTTTGTCCTAAATGGCCTACCTTGTATCCTGAGATTGTGACCCCTTGTCCAGAGGAAATAAAATCCCTGCATTCAGTCTGCCCAGCCCTGAGAGAATTTCAATTAGATCTCCTCTCATTCTTCTAAATCTGTGTGAATACAGGCCTTGTGAAGCCAATCTGTCCCCGTACAACAATCCTACCATAAAGATATAATAACTAGGAGCAGAAGTAGGGAATTCAGCCCCTCAAGTCTATTCCACCTTTCAGTACAATCAAGACCGATCTCACCTCAGCTTCAACTCCACTTGATAGCCTGTTCTTCATAACCCTTCAAGCTGTTATTAATTAAAAATCTGTCTATCTCCTCCTTAAACTTACTTAATGTCCTGGCATCTACCACACCCTTACGATAATGAATTCCACAAATTCAAGACCCTTTGAGAGAAGTCATTTTTCCTCAAATCTGTTTTAAATCTGCTATCTCTTATCCTAAAACTATGACCTCTTGTTCTAGATTGTCCCACAATCCTTTCCATATCTACTTTGTTAATATCTTTTATCATCTTAATTCCTCAATTAGATCTCTCATTCTTCTAAACTCGAGTATACACTTAAACTGATTAATCTCTCTTCATAAGACAAGGCCCTCATCTCCAGAATCAATCTAGTGAACCTCTTCTGAACTGCCTCGAATGCCACTGCATCCTTCCTCAAATAAAGGGACCAAAACTGTACTCAACATCCCAAGTGTGATTTCACCAATGCCTTGCAGGAATACTTCCTTATTTTTATATTCTATTGCTTCAGCTATAAATGCTAAAATTCCATTTGCTTTTCTTATTACCTGCTGTACCTGCATACCAGCTTTCTGTAACTCATGCACAACACCACCCAGATCCTTCTGCATCAAAGCACCCAAAGTCTCTACTTAGATAATAAGTTGTCTTTCCATTTTTTTCCAATCAAATATGGATGACCTCACACTTATCTACTTTAAACTCCATCTGTCATATTTTGGCCCACTCATCTAATCGATCTACATCCATTCGCCATCCTCGGAATCAATTTGGTGAATCTTCACTGCATTCTATCTATGGCAAGTGTATCCTTTCTTAGGTAACGAGACCAAAACAGCACATAATTATCCACGTATGGTCTCACCAAGGCTGTATAGCTGCAGCAAGATACCCTTGCTCCTGTACTTAGGAAGTGCTGCACTGTCAGAGATAATCTTTTGGGTAAAATATTAAACGCAGACTCTGCCATCTCAGGTAGATATAGAAGGTCCTAGCCACCACTCAAAATAGCAACTTCTACTGTCACAGATAATATTTATCCCTCAGTCAACACTCAAAGATGTGTAGGTTAGGTTGACCGGCCATGCCAAATTGCCACTTAGTGCCCCAGGATGTGTGGGTTGGGGGATTAGCAGCATAAATATCTGGGGATACTGGGATGGGGCCCAGGTAGGATGCTCTTTTGGAGAGCTGGAGCAGACTCAATGGGCCAAATGGCCTCCTTCTGCACTGTTGAGATCTTATGAAAAAAATTCATCAAAAACAAATTATCTGGTCATCATCCTATTGCTGCTTAGAGACTTTGACCTGTAAAACCTCACTGCTACATTTCCTACATTACAGCTGTGACTACACTTCAAATGTACTTCATTCACTTAGCGATATTCTGAGATAATGAAAAGCATTCTACGATTACGCATCTCTCTTCCTTTCAATGAGCACCTTCTCACACACCTCACTGCATTCAGCTCAAGGGCTGGGATTAGGGTCTGCACAATCAGGGGCACAGGGAAGGGACAACCTAAAGAGAGATAAGAGAAAATAGCTTGAGAAGAAATAAGCAAATGAAAAGACAGCAAGAATGAGAGAAATAAAAACACAAAGAGATATCTTAAAAAATGAATTAAAGCTGAAATATTTGATTCAAGCTTTGATAATGAGAATTTGGAGAAAGATAACATTGGCGGAGACAGTTTCTATTCTCACCTTCCTCGCTTCTGTCAGTTCTTTGCTTTTTTTTAAAAATGACTTCAAATATTAAGTCACATAGCATTCAATTTGGAGACAACTTTAGTTCTCTATAAATTTTAGACTTTTCTACTTAAACCTACCTCTGAGCCAGTGAAAAAATGCCACAATTCTGATGGAAACACACTGAACTAGCCATCATTGGGTTGGTAAAAAAAACAGCTTTCTCAAAGGGTCATCTTGACTCAAAACATCGGCTCTTTTCTCTCCTTAAAGAAGCTAACAGACTTGCTGAGATTCCCAGCATTTTCTCTTTTGATCCCTGGATTGCAGCTGGATACACTGCAAACGAATGTCCAGTGTCCTCTGCTAGCCCCGACTCTACTCGCGAGCAAAATGGTGAAGCTTTCCTTACCCAGAAGTAGTCACAGTAGCTCCAATCGTCCCGTTTGAGCAACTGCTGTTCCGGCATTGTGTCCGGATGTGGGAAGGTAACGCAGTTTATCTGTTTAAAGAAATATATACATGTTCTTTAAAACCATGAAACAAATTTATCAGAAAAATATAAATGGGGATGCTTCCTTTGCATTTCTCACATTGTATGCAGTTTAGGCAATTTAGTCTGGAACAAATTATAGTATTTCTTTAATCAGCCATATAATGCCATTATCATGCTCCAATGTTACCCTTGAATAAATTCTTCAATGATCTTTGTCATTTCCAAAACCTGTGATGAGAGGATGCTTTTACCAAGCTTCCACTGCATCTAAATAACCAATCTTCATTTCCCAACCATCACAACGTTCGGTTGCATACAGAAAGATAACAATTGCATATGGTAAGTGGCTTACATTTCATCTCTGTAAAGCTTCTCCTCGACCACAAGGCTCAACTTGGTGTATAATTAAGTAACTCCACAATTTGAACAACATGCAGGAAGATCATCATCATCCGGGCGAAATGACTTCTTGATACTGGACTTCATACTTCCTCCACCACCATTCCATACCCCCCTAATTTCATCATTCACCTTGACCCAGCATCTCCCCACACTGTCACACCACCATCCTCCTACACCATCACCAATACACATCCACTTACCCTCATCCATGACCAACAATATGCCTGAAGTATGTAATATCGACAACAACTCATCAAGGTTCCCACCTCCACATGCACCAGAGTGTGGTGACTACAGATTTTCACAGTAACTTCAATGCAGTGCTCATGTAAGCCTACTTGTGACACTAATAAATAAACTAAACTAAGCTATCATCAAGAAAGGCAAAGGCAACAAAAGTCATGGGAACACTATCACTCCCAAGATCTCTGCTCAAGTTACAAACAATATTAACTTGGAGATGCCAACTCCTACACTATGATTGAGTAACACTCCTGAAATTCCCCATCAAACCTCATCATGGCTGCATCAGTACCACAGTGGGTGATGGAGAAATGTGTATTTCAGTATTTTGGATTGGATTTAAAGTGAGTTCCTTGTGGCTTACTTTGTCATCATCTAGCTTTCTAAACAATTTGAGTTCTACATTATCTCACCTCTAGGAGCAAATCCATTGGAGTGATGTTAACTGAAGGAATGAATCCTTGTATCACATGAATAAATTCAATCAGTTTCAGGGCATCTTTTGACCAAGAACAACTGGAGTGTAAAATAGAAAAACACAATGATTCTGCTGCATTGTTTGCTTCCATGTATTAGCTTGTCTCAGTTGGCCATGCTCTTTGCCTCTAGATTGGAAGGTTGTGGGCTCAAGTCCTGTCCCCTCAACTGTCAAAAGAGGTATTGTTTTGCAGAAGTATTCGAGATGCTAATGTCAAATTATGGTCCTTTATCCTGTCTTGTGAAGGTTGATTAGTTCAGTTGACTGGATGGCTGGTTTGAGATATAAAGTGACGCCAACAGCACAGGTCCAACTCCCATACTAGCTGTGGTTATTCATGAAGAACCCACCTTCTCAACCTTACCCCTCGCCTGAGGTGTGGTGATCATCACCAGTCAGCTGTCCCCCTCAAACGGGACAGCAGTCTATGGTTATCTGGGACCTTTGTGAAGGTAAAATGGGCACAGTGAGGGTCATTTTCGTGGATCACAGTCTTGTGCCCAGAGTGGGCATTTGTGTTGCAGCTTCATTTGCCTTCTTCATGAATGCATCTTCATTCATTCATGAATTTCTACTGAGAAGTTAACCTGGCACCCTGTCACCCTCTGTCCAGGTGGCCATTAATGGTCCCCTGGTATTCATTGAAAAGCAGGGAGTTTTCCCAAGTACCCAACCTAACTTTCCTTCCTCAATTAATGCCACCAAAAATCAATGGCTATTGATATCCACGGGACAGTGATAGGAATGTTAACACCTCATAAGTAATTATTGAGTGAACTGTTTTGAAATGATGGGAGATTTAGTGATTAGTGGAATGAATGGGAATGATGCCAGTTGTAAATGGGAGTCCATCTCGAGTGGTAAATTCAACTCACAGAATTAGTGAAATAGGATTGGGCATTCTTACTTTGGTTCCCAGTGGCAAATGCCGTGGCATAAAAAGCATTCTTTCTTATTTTATCACAGCTTGGTATGGCTTCTGTTCTGCCCAAGATCACAAGAAACTACAAAAGCTTGTGAATGTAGATCAATCTATCACGCAAACCAGCCTCCTATCTATTGGCTCTGTCTACACTTCCTGCTGCCTCGGCAAAGCAGCCAGCATAATTAAAGACCCCACACATCCTGGACATTTGTCTTGCACCTTCTTCCATCGGGAAAAAGATACAAAAGTCTGAGGTCACGTACCAACCAACTCAAAAACAACCTGCTGCCATTGGATTTTTGAGTGGACCCTCCTCGCACTAAGTTGATCTTTCTCTGCACCCTAGCTATGAGTGTGACACTACATTCTGCACCGTTTCCTTTCCTTCTCTATGAATGGTATGCTTCATCTGTATTGTGTGCAATAAGCAATACTTTTCACTGTATACTAATACATGTGACAATAATAAATCAAAATCCAATCAAAATTGCCTTAATTCAGAGAAAGCAATCATGCCATTCAGGTAAGGGTGTAGCACTGATGTTGAAGCCTTTTAGATTATTCTAAAGGTACATGACAGGAAAAGGTTAGGGAAAAATCAACTCTACATTTAGCCCTTACTGTGTACCCATTTTGTAACTTTCCTGAGCATGTAAACTAGAAAAATATCCTGCTCTGCATTTGCGACATTCTGCACCATACAATGCAAAGAACAGAAGAGATGATTTGTTCAAAGGAAATGAGATGACAAAAGATTTGGGCATACCAAGTGATAATATCATCCTCTACCCCAGAGGGCACAGTTGATGACTGAGTTCAGGATGGAGATTGAAAAACTTTTGGGTACTAACAGGATCTAGGAATGCATGGATAGGACACGAAAATAGAGTTAATGTGGGAGCTTATTGAATGGCAGAGTAGGCTCAATGAACCATAATGCTGATAGCTGCCCTTTTTCTTACATTTTTAATCAGAGAGATGCTTCTGACATTGGCCAATCTACAACTTTCAAAAATCCAGTGTTATATTACTGACCTCCTGCATAATATCATCTCAAACAGGAATTCAGTTTCAGCCCCTACTTCAAAAATGGCACATCACACACTTGGCTCATTACACTCACTGACAATTAATTAAATAGACATTCTTTTGCCTCTTTAAATGGCTGAATATGCAAGATTTGGTATCTTTATTTGTTGTACCTTATTACCTTCAATGTGCTTCTATTACTACTCAATATTTTATCTGTTCTGCCAGCTGGCCCACTTATCATTCAATAATGAAAAGTAAAGTTCAAGTTTTTGTTAGGCATCTATATACCAACAAGTAGCAACTACATTCAACACAAATAGCCTATTTTTACACCTGCCCCCCCAAGGAGGACTGTGTTTAGTTCATATTGGTGGCGATATTGAAGTATTGGCCTCTCCTTAGCTCTGATCAATTCCATTCTGCCCCCTCCCCTCTCTAACTATATAGTTAACTACATTTCAATCCCTTTGAAGAAGTTCTGAAGAAGTCACATGCACTCCAAGCATTAACTCTGTTTTTCTCTCTCTCCAGATGTTGACAGCCCTGAGTTATCCAGCATTCTCTGATTTTACTTGGAGTGAAATTTGTCTTGAGCAAAAGTGAATTGATTGTTTTGTTCTACTGCTTATGACCAACTTGACCCCAATTTTCCCTTTCACCAATGGAACCGGAGAGCAGATAAACTTTAAATATTCATCACGGAATCCCCACAGTGCAGAAGGAGACCATTTGGCCCATCAGTCTGCACTGACCACAGTTCCACCCAGACTATATTCCTGTAACGCCATATATTTACCCTGTTAATCTCCTGAGACTAGGGTCAATTTAACCTAACCCACATATCTTTGGACTGTGGGAGGAAATCGGAGGAAACGCATGCAGACACAGGGAGAATGTGCAAACTCCACACAGACAGTGACCTGAAGCTGGAATTGAACTGGGTCCCTGACACTGAGGCAGCAGTGCTAACCACTGTGCCACCCGATTCAAATCAACATCCATACTGAAACAAGCACTTATAGTTGTTCAACAATTGATTTCTTTTCTGCCTATGTAGCACTTCCCACAACATACAATCCAGGCAGTGTGCTATTGGTTGTGAGGCAGAGTGGAACGATTGCTTGCCAATAATCAATGCCATCTTCCAAGAGTGGGCACCAATGACTTTGACGGAACAACCCTACCCAGGAGCATTTGGCATTGAGCAGCCTCACAGGTAGCCACTCAGAGTTTGCAGGTAGGTTTTTGGAGGCTTTCTGTGAGGGATGGAGGGATATTACTGTTCTTCTTGGTCCCAGAAAAGTCAACTCCTGTCTACGCGATGGGCCCAATCCCTTGCGGACTTCCTCAACGGACCATTTCATCACCTTTGGCCTTTACCTCCTCCAGCTCTGAGGATGTCCAAATAGATTTGCCACTTCCTGAGATCAGCCTACAGAATGTCCTTCTCATTGGTGTGAAGACCTTGCTAGTTAAATTAAACTGAGGCATAAACAAAAAATGGTACAGCCATTCAACTACTTTCATTAGGATAACAGATGGTAATCTCATGCTCGTTATCCACAACTCTAAATAATCACTTAGAAAAGTGAGAAAGATCAGCTCCACTTCCGTCCTCAACCAGTGAATCGTACACTTCTATCAAACACAACACATCTCAGGATAATTTCCACAATATGACCAGTGGGGAGCTGAGTTCTCAGGAAGCACAGGAAAGAGAATTGGGGTTATAAAGTTTTAACTCCATTTCTGACTCATGCGCAAGTTGAATCTGATGTCTTATGGGGACCATACAACTTCTCATTAAATGTTTTTGAACTGATATCAAAAACCAATGAGGGCCCAACGTAGATTTTTATATATCAAAGCATTTCATCTATTGTGTGCACTTTTTTTTGAAGATCATTTATTTGTGCAAACTTTCTTTTTGCAGTTATGAACTTCCAATATTAGGCTCCCACCAGGCTGTTGACAGAATGTTTCTTCACAACTCTCAACTTATAGCAACCTTGCAGGTGTTGCTTGTATTGCCAAAAGTAATTCAGCACCCTAACTCACATTGAAGGTGCAGGGAATTGGACTGGTATTTGCAAGTGAAGAACATAACCTTGTTTCACCGTAGCTGTCTTGACCAACTGGCACCAATTTAGCCTTGCTAACACTGAATACAAGGACTCTCAGAATCTACAGAAGTGGACCTCAACATAAATACCTGAGCAGGCCCAAGGGAAACAGGGAAACTTCCAATACTGCTCTGCAGAACACGCAAGGTCCAAGGGAAATTGAATCATTGAAATATAAACTGTGACCACCACATCACTTTGGCTGCTATTATGCTATGAGGGATGCTGATAATTCTGGGAAAGGAGATACCTCCGCTTGTAGAAATATCTTGAAATGTCACAAATACAATTCTTGATTTCTCTGCCCAAAGGCAGCTCCAATTCTGGGCGCCACAACCTTCACAATGAGTACAGTAGGGAGACAGGCCCCAAACCCACCGCAGCCAGAACAGAGTTTGAACCCCATGCCATTGGCACCATTCTGATTCATACTGGTCTGGTACCCCAAGGAGTCGGAGTTGTTGTGGTAACATGCACTTTTACAAGCATGTTGTAGTCTGGAACTATGGCTAGTGATGGTAGAGGCCCCATCACATACATGACTGACCAGACATCTCTCCTGTTCTTTACCACCTGCCTTTGGCATGTGTTGGAAGGATTTACAAGTTGGTACTGAAAACGGTTGGCTGCAGTAAGGACACACCTTCTTTGGTCATCCAGTTATGGAGTGGGACTTGCAAATACTAAGGGGGCCAAAAGGTATACATTCAGGCTGTATACCAGGTTAGTCTCAATGGTCACTGGCCATTTGACCTCCACCCAAGCAACTCCACAAATATGATCCATTTCTTTTCTCTTCGATCTTTCATGAGATGCGAGTGCTGCTAGGTTCAAACTGCTCTTGAACTGAACAGATTTCAGGAGGCAGTTTACAGTCAACCAATTGTCATGCATCTGAAGTCACACATAGGCCAGACCGGATAACAGTGACAGATTTCCTTCCTTAAATGACATTAGCGAACCCGGTGATTTTAACAATTGATGATAGCTTCATGGTCACCATAACTGAGAATAGCTTTACATTCCAGATTTACTAACTGAATTCAAATTCCACCCACTGCCATGGTGGGATTTGAACCCAGATCCCCAACAGATTAGTCTGGAAATCTTGACTAGTTCAGTAACATTCCCACTATGCCACAATCTTCCCATTTTCAAGATGTGGAGCATGCTAAGGTTTTCAATCCAGATAACCTAAATCAAACCTGAAGTATTTAAATTACCCTTTCATTTTACTTAGCTGCAGTTGGTTGAATTTAATGTGTCTCCCTTTTTAAGATTTGCACTTTAAACAATTCCTATGTTCAAATGCTACATTCAATGATCTCTATGCATATTCCAGTACTCCGTAGTTCTGTTCCTAACCAATTATTTAGCTGGTTCTTTCTGACTGCATTAGTCAACACAATAATTATCTTGGCACAATCTCCAGGGAATGGCAGGGGAAGCCCTATTTGAAGTCTTGGTTGTTTTTATTATTGCTGCAAGCAACAAATATTGCTTTCATCATTCTTCATCAGAAAATATCAATAGGAACATTGTATCAAAATTATGGCAATTGTGTCACTTTTCATTGTATTTCTTTGGCCTCTCCATAGTCCTTACCTTGATGTTGTTCAAGAACTTCAATGTATATACATGAGACTTAATAAGGATCACCCTGATCTAATCAAACCAGTCAACTTAATGCAAAATTGCTTACTTTGAATCATCTGTTCATTTGAAATGCCTTTATTTATAAAAGTCCTGTTCTCTGAACAGAATTGTTTAATCTACATTATTAGACGACTAAGGCCATAATTCTCTAGTCTTTCACACCCTGCTGCCCGTGAGAATGGACAACTTGGTGCTCAGCCAAAACTTCATTCACTGCAATGGGACTGGAAAATCTTTTTTTCTCCTCCAAATTATTCCCTTGTCTCCTAAGAAATTCTCCAGCTCTGGTGGAATTCTCTGGTCCTG
Source organism: Sphyrna mokarran (assembly GCA_024679065.1). Lineage (NCBI taxonomy): Eukaryota > Metazoa > Chordata > Chondrichthyes > Carcharhiniformes > Carcharhinidae > Sphyrna > Sphyrna mokarran. The sequence continues at coordinate 42,263,584 of JAGIQG010000021.1, read as the reverse complement.
TTGGTGATTACTCCTTACTAGGGGTTTCTTGATGCTGCGTGAAGGCTTCAATTCACATTGACAGCAGTGGGACCAAAGGATCCTACTACCAGCAAATTGCATGCCACATCCCACATTGTGGGGAGGCCAAAGAATCTCGTTCACTGTCTCATGTTAGTGTATGTGAGACACTGCGGTGTCAGCAGTTTTTAAATGGGCATCCAAGCAGCATGTGATGAAACTGTGAGGAGTCGAGTCTAATTTGATTCTCACTGAAGCTCACACACATGCAACTCCTTCTAGGAAGGTCTCTGGAATGGCAAAATAGATTGATTTCCTCTTACCCCTTGACCAGGGACTCTAAAGCCAACTACAGAAGCCAAACACCACTCCAGTTATAGTCAGCCAAGGCTGAGATTCAAACCAAGCATTATCTTAATGTAACGCCTGCAAGTTCCTGACAATGCAGTCATCTTGTGAAGCTTTCAATTCTTTAAAAAAAAAGCATTAACTCACGTAACTGGATGGGTGAGTGAGTTAGTATGTCAACAAATAGGACACAGGTTCGGATCAACAATTCTCTATAGATTGGGCTTTCCATCAACTGGAATAGTATATCATTGAAAAGGGCAACCTCAATGGATGAGACAACTTTCAGTAAAAAGCTCAGAGTCAGCAGCAGCTCAAGCTTGGTAACTATTTGGAAAAACAGGAAAAGCTGGAAATACTCAGAGGATCAGATAGTCTATATGGAGAGACGGAGTTAACATTTCACATCAATGACCTTCTCCCTATGATAGTTCACACTCTATCCTACTCGAGGTGCAAATGATTCTACTCATTATGTCCATCATGCCATTTTGCCTGTCTCACATATACTATACATAATATTAATTTTAAACACTATGCCCATTTAAGCCCAACTTCTTTACTGTAAAGTTTCATGGCTACATTTGAATTGGGAAGTGTTATATCTGCACGTTTGTGTTACAACAATGAAAACCTGGAAGTTATTGTCTGAATTATCCTGACCCTTCAGAAACTATGCAGGATAGATGGATTGGCCATGCTAAATCGCCCCTTACTGTCAGGGAAACTAGTTACGGTAAATTCATGGGGTTACGGGGATAGGGCCTGAGTGGATTTGTGGTCGATGCAGACTTGATGGACCGAATAGCCTCTTTCTGCACTGTAGGATTCTATGATCCTATAAACTGTCCTAGGCCAGGATCTTGCTGAGGAACAATATGGAAATGCACATTAAGGACATAAAGTTGCGATATTCAGCTACGAAGCACGCAGAAAATGTTGCTACTGGTGCATTCAGATGAATTTCAAAAGGTGTGATATATTTGCTGCCAAATAACTTCTTTGACACTAGAAATTTAATTTTACAAGTGTGGATCATCATTCCTTCAGAACGCAATTTCTGCAGCATGAAGCACAAAAAAGTTTTTTTTTGTTTCCTTTCACATCTTTCTTTACCTCAATTGCTCTTGATGTGAACAATTTTGACATTTATTTTGATATTCTCGTTTCCTGTGTAGACTGAGTAAGATTTCTTCGATCTAACTGGTTGATGAGTAAACTGTTGCTTGCCCTGTTCCCATATTACACAAATCCCCTACAGATTTAGAGCAGGATTAGGTCTGTTTCGCCATTCCATAAGGTCATTCAAGGATCTCTGGGTGCCACAAATTGCTCCTCAAATGCCCATTAAAAGTCTGAGTAGCAGTAAGCATTGTTAACAGGGAAGCACCATTTCTTCTATGTAAAATTTCAACTGTTACATAAACTGGGACACTGTAACTTCACATGTTCTCCAATGGAGGAACTGCAGTTTTGCCTGCAATACAGAGAAAGCCTATTTTGTAACAAACTACTTTTTTGCTTGCAGAATTGCAGTATATTTTTCTATTTTGCAATAAAAACCATTGTAAAATCAAAGCATTATCATAAACAGAAAATGACTTTAAAATGGTGACCTGTGGGCTAAATTATTTTTTCAACATTTCAGCTGAAGATTACTCTTGGTTTTGAACCCCTCTGTGTAGTACCACTGGAGATCAATAACTATGAATAAAATTCAAACAGAAAGATAGAACAGCAGTGATAATAAGAGTCAGACAGAATTGTAACTATTGCCTGCAGCCATTTTTACAATACAGTAAAAGGTCACCGAGCTTAAATATCAATTTATTCCATGCCTTTAATCACATCATTGCATTTGGCAATTTGATCATACGAGTGTCACTAGGTGCCTGCGACAATTTAAAGATTTAATGTGACATTTGTGCCATTTGTTTAGTTTAAGCAAAATTCCCTCGTCAGAAAATGTGAATGATTTGATAATGAATGGTTTTGAAAAGGTACTGAAAGAAAAATACTTGCTGCGCGTTACCGGCATTTTCTGTTTTCATAGAATAAAATAGAATCATAGAATCCCCATAATGCAGAAGGAGGCCACTTGGCCCATCAAGCCAACAACAATCCCACCCAATCCCCATAACCCACATATTTACCCTGCTAATCCTCCAGACACGAAGGGGCATTTTTCAGCATAGTCAATCAACCTAATCTGCACATCTTTGGAGTGTAAAGTAAAAGTAAAGTTTATTTATTAGTCATAAATAAGGCTTACATTAACACTACAATGAAGTTACTGTGAAACTCCCTAGATGTCACACCCTGGCGCCTATTCGGATCAATGCACCTAACCAGCACGTCTTTCAGATTACGGGAGGAAACCAGAGCATCCGAGGAAATCCATGCAGACACCAGGAGAACATGCAAACTCCAACAATGACCCAAGCGAGAATCGAACCTGGGACACTGGCGCTACGAGGCAGCAATGCTAACCATATGCGAGGAAACCGGAGCACCAGAAGGAAACCCACACAGACACAGGGAGAACGTGCAAACTCCACTCTATCACCCAAGGCTGGAATTGAACCCAGAGGTAGCTAGATGGATAAGTAACTGGCTTGGTAATAGGAGACAGAGAGTAATAGTAGAAGGGTGTTTTTCTAGCTGGAGGTCGGTCACTAGTGGTGTGCCGCAGGGCTTGGTACTGGGACCTCTTCTATTTGTTTTATACATATAAATGACTTGGAAGAGGGAGTAAGTGGAGTGATCAGCAGGTTTGCAGACAATACAAAGATGGCTGGACTTGCAGATAGTGAAGAGCATTGTCAGGCAATGCAGCAGGACACAGATAGGCTGGTAGCTTGGGCAGATACATGGCAGATGGAATTCAGTCCTGATAAATACGAGATGATGCGTTTTGGGAGAAAAAAATGTAGGGGGTAGATATATGATAAAGGGCAGACCTATTATGAGTACAGAAACGCAGAGGGACCTGTGGGTGCAGGTGCACAAGTCTCTGAAGGTGGCAGAACAGATGGAGAAGGTTATGAAGAAAGCATATAGTATGCTAGCCTTTATGGGAAGGGGTATAGAGTACAACAGCTGGCCTTTAATGTTGCAGTTGTATAAAACGTTAGTTAGACCTCATTTGGAATACTGCATCCAGTTCTGGTCGGCTTACTACCGGAAGGATGTGGAGACTCAGGAGAGACTGCAGAGGAGGTTTACCAGGATGCTGCCTGGTATGGAGGGTCTGAATTACGAGGAGAGGTTAGGCAAATTGGGGCTGTTTTCCTTAGAAATACATAGACTTAGAAGAGATCTAATAGAGGTGTACAAGATTATGAGGGGTATAGATAGAGTAAACAGGGTTAAGCTTTTTCCTAGGATGGACTCAAATAGCACGAGGGGTCACGGACTTAGGGTGAGGGGGGTAAGGTATAATTTGGATGCGAGAGGGAGTTTTTTCATACAGAGGGTGGTGGGGGTATGGAATGCGCTGCCAAGTAAAGTGGTGGAGGCAGGCACTCTGGAGTTATTTAAGAGATACTTAGATGGGCACATGAACAGAATGGGAATGGAGGGCTATAGAAAACTGATTTAAAATAAGGATCATGAGCCTTGGGAGTCCCTGGGAAGTGTGTAAATAGTCGATGATATTGATGCATTTGTTTTTATCCTACAGGTACTTTGATCCTCCTTGTTGTCTAACAAGGGGCACACACGCGATGGGTCGTGAAAGGGCTGCTGTTGGATTTTTTTTTTTGAGAGTATCCTAGTGCTTCACGTCGTTAGTGTACGCTTGACCTGGACCATTTGACGGGCAACACAACAGCTCAGTGACTATCGCTGTGCTGTGCAGATACATGGAGTTGGGCCTGTGTCTGTGGGAGTTTGCGCATTCTCCTCGTGCTTGCGTGGGTTTTCTCCCGGTGCTCCAGTTTCCTCCCACATCCCAAGGATGTGCTCTTAGGCTGATTGGCACAACAAATTCTTCCTAAATTGTCTCAAATTTGGTTTCAATCCATAGATCTATAAACATAGAAAAGGATCATGGGTAGAAGTGGGAACATCGAGGTGGCGGCATGGGCTCATTGGGCTGAAGGGCCTGTTTCCCATGCTGTTTTGTTCTTTTGTTCTATCCTCTACACTGTGAGGCAGTGTCGTTAACCACACTGCCCTAGAGTTTTCCACTAGGAATGGTCTATTTGATGGTATAACAACTTGATAGGCATGTTATAAAATGAAAGCTGACTAGGACAAGAAAAAGCCAAAAGAATTCTTGTGAGGTCCTGTGGATCAGGATTTAAGCGTGATCACTTACGCTGCAATTCAGCAAGTGATGAACTTCTGAATATCAGCAAGTTGTACAGGCATTAGAAGTTATTTCTAACTTCATCACCTCTCAGGTTGATGTGTGGCCCTTCAGGAATGACAAGAGTCAAATATTATACCGTACACTTAAAGAGCCACAAACTTCAAAAAATGGTGCTCTATAAACCTTGCTGTCAGGTCACTCCCATTGCAGGAGGGAAATGGGCTATCATATCATCCGGTTTCCCTGTGTTTGAGCAAGACAAGGCAGGGAAAATTACTTTACTTTAAGGTTGTCATCTTTTGCCAAATCTGGTATTAACGATACATCCATCGGCAATTACAGATGTTTCCTTACATCTGTAAGTAATAGGTGGCTTCAAATCCATTTAAGCATGTCATTTGGGGATGTTCCCGCAACAGTCAGTCTGTCGCCAAGTTGCAATTAGGTTTGATTCAAACTGCATCGCCAAGGAGTCTGGAAGATTATATACAGGGCTATTTCGAACTTTTACTCTTCATTCAGTCTTAGATTACATGACAATGGGATGAAAAAAGACATTTATTCAGAGGTGGGCAAGGTAGGGGCAGTTCATAAGGTGGGAACATGGGATTTGATTGTGATGCATACTTTACAAAGAAAGTCATAGAAAACAAATTGACCCATTTTAAGAAGTCTGATTCATGTCTCAGAAATCTCTGACAAACTGTTTTAAACTCAGACTGTACACCTTCCATTAAAATGGAGCATACTGGTATGCAAACATGTACTTGGCAGCTTTCCCACAGGTCTGACCCAGGGGTTCCCTGTATGTGAACTAAGTCCTCACAAAAGTTATTTTTCACCAGCCCTTTCCAATTCCAAGAAACCTCTTCTGCATTGAGTTGGGATTTGCAGCAATTAAACATTTAGACTGGAATTTTACCAGCAGGCCTGCACCGATTCCGGGGGTGAGCAAGGCTCAGGGAATTATTGCTGTCAAGCAGGATCGTACGAACCTTAGGTGGACATACCAGTAAATGATTTAAAGTTTATTAGTGTCACAAGTAGGCCTACATTAACATTGCAATGAAGTTACTGTGAAAATCCTCCAGTTTCCACACTGTTCGGGTACACTGAGGGAGAATTTAGCTGGGCCAATGCACCTAACAAGCACGCCTTTTGGACTGTGGGAGGAAGCCGAAGCACCTGCAAGGAACCCATACAGACACAGAGAGATCATGCAGACTCCACACACAAAGAAATCATAGAAATAGAAGTCACAGAAACCCTACAGTGCAGAAGGAGGCCATTTGGCACATCGAGTCTGCACTGACCACAATCCCATCCAGGCCCTACTCCAGTATCTCCACATATTTACCTGCTAAACCCTCTAACCTACACATCTCAGGAATCTAAGGGGCAATTTTTTTTTTATCATGGCCAATCAACCTAACCTGCACACCTTTGGACTGTGGGAGGAAACCAGAGCATCCAGAGGAAACCCACACAGACACGAGGAGAACGTGCAAACTCCACACAGACAGTGACAAGAAATTTATAGATACAAAGAAAGGTTAGATATATTGGGATTATTTTCCTTGGAATCGAACCCAGATCCCTGGAGCTGTGTAGCAGCAGTGCTAACCACTGTGCTACTGTGCCGCCCCGCCACTCCAAACTGACCCAAACTGGGAATTGAATCCAGGTCTCTGGCGCTGAGGCAACAGTGCTAACCACTGACCGTGCTGCCCTACTGTGTGGAGCAAAGCTTTCCTTTCTTGAGCTCATCACTTGAATGAAAATAAAGCAAATCTTTCATAACAATTCAGAAAACATTTTCAGAAGCAGTGTGCAGAGGTAGAAGAGGAAGCCAGCTTCTATTGCATGTGACACAGGAATCGAGCATAGGAAAATAAACAATTTGCACAGATAGCTTGCATGTTTATGCAATGTGGTAGGTCAGTATAGTCTCTCATGGAGTTTTCTTTGCGCTACACACCACAATTATTGCAGGCTTCACCTGCTGTTCACTGAGCAAGGCTTTGTCTGTGCTGGAAGCTGCTGCTCCAGGAAATGACATCACTGGATGAAACAGACAGATTTTCACAACATGCAAAATGTTCTATACCTTCCAGAATACAACACTGGACATGCACGATATTAGATGCATTTCATGGTATATCCAAGCTGCTGTCATCGTCTGCCAGCATGTAGATTGTTGAAGTGCTTGAGCCAATAAAGCTTCTTTGCCCAATCCAAATTGCTTTTGAGCATCAGCCACATTGCTGTGGGTCTGGAGTCACATGTAGGCCAAACAGAACAAGGATGGCTGATTTCCTTCCTAAAGGGGCGTCAGTGAATCAGATGGATTTTTACAGCAATCAAGGATAGTCTCATGGTCACCGTTACCGAAACTAGCTTTCAATCCCAGAGTAATTAATTGAATCTAAATTCCACTAGCAATCACGGTGGGATTTGAACCCATGTCCGCAGAGGATTTTCCTGGGCTCCCTAATTACGCATCTAATGACAAGTACCCGCCATCTCCTAGAAATCTGAATACGCTGTCATTCTCCTTTCCTTTAACTCGTTTTCTCACCATCTCCTCTCAACCATTGCTGCTCTTACCTTTCTCTTCACCCATTCCTGAATCACTCCTACATCAAGTTAGCTCCATTTGTTCTGGTGTAGAGTCACTCCATCCCCTTTGCCCCCTCGACTAACCAAAAGCAATTTTCCAATAAATCCCCAAACAGATACTGAAAAAGATTCTATTTTGCCTAAGAGCATAGCAGTAGAACATACACCTTGTTGAGCCTGTTCTGCATTCAATACAATTATAGCTGATCGTAGGCTTGAACACCACTTTCTGCACACTCTCCACAACCATTGCTAAAAATATGCTTATTCAAACCTGAATTAGTCAACAATGAACACCCACAGTCCTCTGAGGTAGGGAATTCAAAAGATTCACAATCCTTTTTTGAAAACATTTCTCCTGATCTCAGGTTTAAATAATGGACATGGTGCCCTCCGCCCTAAATTCTTCACTCAAGGGTAATATCCTGTCAAGCTCCTTCAGAATTCTGTATGTTTCAATGAGATGTGAACGGCATAGTGTTAGTACTGTTGCCTCACAGCACAAGGGTTCGATTACTGGCTTGGGTCATACCTGCGTGGAGTTTGCATTCTCCCGTGTCTCTGGGTGCTCCGGTTTCCTCCCACAGTTCAAAAGACATACTGGTTAGGTGCATTTTCCATGTTAAATTCTCCCTCAATGCATCCAAACAGGCACCAAAGTGTAGCGACTTGGAGATTTTCACAGTAACTTCATTGCAATGTTAATGTAAGCCTACTTGTAACACAAATAAAATAAATACCTCCCATTCTTATAAAACTCCAGATAATGTGGACACTCAACCTCTCATCATAGAGTAACCCTCTCAATCCAGAATCTAATCTGATGAATCCTCACTGTACTGCTTCCAATGCAAGTATATCCTTATTTAAGTATGAAGACAGATAAGTGTACATTATAATTGTGGGTTTTCATACATGGGCATGTGAATCATTTACATTATTTTTAAAGTAATATAGTGTTATATATTTTTGATTTGGTTGATATATAAGGTTCCAATCTAAATTCTTCAAAGTTCCAATGACATATATTTTGACTCCCAAGTTTTCTTTCAGCTAATCGTTTTAATTTTTATTTTAGTAAGTTTTTTTGTCAATAATGCATTTAGCATGATCCAGCAATAAATTGGGTTGATGGATTGACTATTGATTTTTGCATTTTATAATGCAGAAGTCACTTTGAAGAATTAATCTGTTGTACATGAGTTGGTTTTCAGAACTAAAATTCCATGAAATAAAATTTCTACTTTTTGAAAAAAAATGAACAGAACTATACAAAGCATTACACCACAATTACGTACAATTGGAGCCAGACTAATTCAGTTTTGCATTCCAAACCCTTTCCAATAAAGCCAACATACCATATGCCTTCCTAATTGTTTTCCATTCCTGTATGCTAAATTTGTGTTCCACACATAATTACGCTGATAGTCATCTAAATGCCAACATTTATAAGTTCACACCTTATAAAAATTATTCTGCTTTTCTATTTTTAATACCAAAGTAAATACTGTCATACATCCTAACAATATGCTCAGTCTATCACCTTGTTGCCCACTCATTTAACCTGTCAATCTCTTTGTGCCTATTTGGTCCTCTCTCAGCTTGCATTCCATTTGTATCATCAGCAAATTTACATATATTTCTCTGAGTCCTTATAATAAATCCTTGTAATAAGCTTTATCAAATAAAAAGTTGGGTGCAAGAGAGTTGGCAAACATTTTAGCTTCATTTGAAGTAATTTTTAAAAGTGGCATTTCAGCCTTATGAGATTAAGCCCTGGAGGAGGAGCTATACCTACTCCAATCAGCTTGGATCATGTAAATCAAGCCCAAGATAGGAGGTGAGAGCCCTGTCTTGCCAGCTTGGATCGGGAATGTCTCAACTCGTTCAGACTCTGCATCAGACTTGATTTGATTAAATTGGAATAAAAAAGTAAGTAGATGCAAGTAGATTTGTAAACCTAAACGCAAATAGCTCCAACTTTCAGAAAAAGGATACTATATCTATAGTTGCTTAAGGGACATTACTTTATAAGCATGGGGACAAGGAAAGAAAGCACGCATTTTGGCACTACCACATTCAGTAAGGGATTGAGCCAGGCCAGTGGCATTATTCTATATCACATGATAGCCAATTAGCCAACGGACTCAACAGCAGATTAGGTACATATGCCCTGGTGAATAAACAGCAACAAATTAGTAGCAGCTTAATATACTTTACATTACATGGTATAGTACTCCTGTCTTTCTCGAGAATGTTATGTATGCATGCCACGCAAAGACATGAGCAAATAATCTTAGTGGACAATTTAATGCTGTACTCAGAAAATGCTACATTTCAAAGGCTCCATCTGCACACTTGGATGCACTCAAAAATATCTCAATTCTCCTTTCAGAGAGTGGTGGAGTACTCACTGATGTCCTGATCAATTATCTACCCTTAAACCAACACCTAGAAACAGCTCAACTGGCCATTTATTTCATTGCTGTTTGTGTGAGATTGTTGTGTGCAAACTGGCTTCAGCACCTCTTATATTACAACAGTACCTTAAAAGTACTTATTTGGTTGTAAAATATTTTGAGAGATCCTGAAGTCATGTAAGGTACTATATAAGTAATGAAGCTGCAGAAGAATTTCTAGTATAATTAGATAGAAATGGAGGTGGAGACACAGACATTCTCTTTGAAGATCCCCAGAAATCCAGTACAAAATCTCTTGGCGACCATGGACCTCTATACTAATCTTGCTCAGGAGGCTTGGATCATCATTTTTATTGGTGCTATATTCATTCCATTCACCAGGTTCTTTTATAAGGTAATTCTTTGTCCACCTTGATTTTTTTTGTCATCGATCAGGGCCGGGGGCTGAGGAGCAGGAGTCAGAGTCTAGGGAGTCCAAGAGTGGAAAACGGGAGCAGGAAAACGGGAGCAGGAAAACGGGAGCAGGAAAACGGGAGCAGGAAAACGGGAGCAGGAAAACGGGAGCAGGAAAACGGGAGCAGGAAAACGGGAGCAGGAAAACGGGAGTGCAGGTTGTGGTGGAGAGTTGGGGAGAGGTGGGAGTGCAGGATTTGGTCGGGGATAGGGGAGTAGCAAGAGTGCAGGTTGTGGGGGACATGGGGGGAGATGGGAGTGCCGGTTGAAGTGAGGCAGGAGTGGAGAGGTGAGAGCACAGGTTGTTTTGTGTGTGTGTGCGTGCGTGTGTATAAGAGACAAAGACATGACAGTGTGTATGTGTGTAAGTGAGAGAGAGGCATGAGTGTATACGTATGACAGAGAGAGAGAGGGGGGGTGGTGTATGTCTTGTGAGACAGAGAGACAGTAAGAAATCTGACAACACCAGGTTTAAGTCCAACCGATCATCTCTACATTGAGACAGAGAGAGACGGGAGCATGTGTGTGCGCTTCCTGTACGTGCCTGGGTGTGTTGTCTGAAATGAGAATCCACACTCCAGCAACACACAGAATATTAAACAAATTTGTGAGCAAAAGCTGCAACTAACACTTCTCCCATTAAAAAAATGACAGAGGGGTAAAACTGATGTATTTGTTGAAAAAGATAACTTATTGAATTATAATAAATGTATACATAAAAATAGAAAATCTTTTTACCATTTGTTTTTGAAAGTTTGCATCTATCAGACACAGACAATAAGTTTGTTGAGTTTGAACTCAAGATAAGACGACTGTTTCTGAGGTGTTCTGTCACTTCTCCAGAGAGGTCAAAAGAAAAGTTGGGAATTTAACACGTGCATGTAATCACATGGAGGCCACTTGTAACATTCACACTGCTGAGATTAACTAACTGCAGACCGAGAGGAACAAGGAAGAGGCCATTTGTGCCTTCAAAAACCTTTCACTATTCGTTTGCTAACCTATGCCTCAACTCCATTTTCCCAACATCGAATGTACCTTTTGATATCCTTAGCTAATGAAAATGTCAGTCCCAATCTCGGCAATTTGAATTGACCTTGCATTCTCAGATGTTTGGGAGCAAGAATGTCCTTACATGGTCCGAGACCAATACATCATTTCTGAGATGCAGTGTCCAAAATCGAACAGACAGCTCCAACTGGAGTCCGATCAAGGCTTTCTACAACTGCAGGACAACTTGCTCTTCTTTGTATTCCAGCATCTTTGTTACGTTTTACACCTGTGTACTAGCTACTAGCATCCTGTGGAACAAGACATTTTATGCTTCCACAATTCTCAATCTTTTGCCATTAAGAAAATATCCTAATTTGGCTTTCTTTGATCCAACTTACATGATCTCAGACTTTAACAACAACTTGCATTCATAGCACTTTCAGCATGGTTAAAATTTTCCAAGACATTTCACAGAAGCGTAATTAGATAAAATTTTGCACTGAGTTTAATAGGACAGGTGACCAAACCCTTGACCACAAATATATTTTAAGAAGCATCTTAAAAGGAGGGGAGAGGTGCCGAAATTCGAGAGTAAATTCCAAAGTTTAGAGCTTAGACTTTAGATCTGGTTGAAGACATGGTCATTGCCAATGGTGCAACGGATATCAGGCTTCACATTAACCCAACTTTGGTAAAAAACAGAGTGCTGCAATGGTTGTAGAGATTGGGGAAGCTACAGAATCAGGGAGAAGCATTCAGATAATGGCGATTTGAACACAAGGGTGAGAATTTTTAACATTCGTATTGAGTTCCATCTGCCAGAGTTTTTTTAACACTCACTGAACATCCCTGCGCAACTTCCATCATTTATCTAAGCAATTCTGAACTGAGATGTTACTGACTCCACTCAGAGCTTTTATGGTGTAACTGGAAGGTCAAGTTTGTGGCTGACTTTAGCTAACACTTCAGTAAGGATTACGAATTGCAACTATTCTCAGTTTTCTCCATAGCATAGTGAGGGCATTCGAATCAATATATTTCATTTACATTGCTCCGACTATTACTTGCCTCGCTAGCACTAACTTCGACTGGTGAACAATGAACTCAATTGAAAACCTGATCTGACCCGAACTGAATCCATTCAGATTCATCCAGCAACACCTAAATTGGTCTACTTTATATCTGGTGTGAATGCGCATGGTCACACTTCTTGCATTCACATTCAGATGTGAACGAGGCTGACGGAGCTTCTGGTGCATCATGTTGTACAGGATATATAGCCAATACCCACAACTGTAAAGCACAGTACAGAGATGGAGGGTCAATTAAAAAGAATGATGAGGTGGAATTTCAGGCAAACTTACTGCATTGGTTTGAAGTTGGCATTAATGATTAGTGTGGGAACAGGCAACAGGTGTTGGTCTGGGGTAGGCACAGTAAGCAGTCTCAGAACACCAGGTTAAAGTCCAACAGGTTTATTTGGTATCACGAGCTTTTGGAACACTGGGTCTCACCTGTTGAAGGAGGAGCACTCCAAAAGCTTGTGATACCAAGTAAACCTGTTGCACTTTAACCTGGTGTTGTGAGACTTCTTACTGAACAGACATTTGTAATGGAAAGCTAATGGTTAGTATGAACAGAAGGCTATATCAAGGTATAAAAGGCGCATATTTAATGGTATTTGTGATGGTCAGTTGGAGATAAATAAATGGCAAAAATATCTGCCTTGTACTTGTCAGCACAAAGGAAATTACACTAAAGGATCCTTTACTCTTTATTCGTTCATAGGCATCATTGGCTGCGCCAGCATTTATTGCTCATCACCAAAGGCAAATAAGATCAACCCACATTGTTGTGTATCTGAACTCACATGTAGGCTAGACTAGATGATAGGTTTCCTTCCCTGAAGAATACTAGTGAACTAGGTACATTTTTATAACAATTCACAATTGTTTCACGATCATCATGGTGGGCCTCGTAATACCCCCATGCCACTGCCTCGCGGTGCCAGGGGCTCAGGTTCAATTCGGACTTGGGTCACTGTCTGTGTAAAGTTTGCACATCCTCCCCGTGCCTGTGTGGACTTCCTCCACGTGTTCAGTTTCCTCCCACAATTAAAAGATGTCAGGGTTACGTAGATTGGCAATGCTAATTACCCTTTAGTGTGCAAAAATGTGTAGGTTGAGCGGATTACCCACCACAAATGCATGGGGTTTCCGACATAGGGTGGAGGGGAGGGCCTGGATAGGATATTCTTTTGGAGACTCGGCGCAGTTTCGATGGGCAGAATGGCTTCCTTCTGCACGATGGGAATTCTATGGTTTTAGACTTTTAATTACAGATCCTCATTGAATTCAAATCTGCTCTGTGATTGGACTTGAACTCGAGTCTCCACCCAATGCCCTGGGTGGCTGCATTACTAGTTCAGTGACAATATCACAACACCATCACCATCACATTCTTAAGTTTGTACATTTTGTACTTAAATCAAAAAAAGCGAAAAGTTTTAGAGTCAGAGAGGTTTACAGAATGGAAAGAGGCCCTTCAGCCCAACTTGTCCATGCCACCCCTTTTTAAAATCGCGAAGCTTGCCCCAGTTGACCTCATTTGGCCCATATCCATCTTACCCATGTAACTGTCTAAATGCTTCTTAAAATTCAAAATTGTACCAGCTCTACTGTTATCTCTGGCAGCTTGTTCCAGACACTCACCACACTGTCTGAAAGATTTGCCCCTCTGAACCCCTTTGTATCTCTCCCCTCTCACCTTTGACCTATGCCCCTTAGTTTTAGTCTCTCCTACCTTTGGGAAAAGATGTTGACTATCTATCTGATCTATGCCCCCCATTATTTTATAGACTTCTTTAAGATCAACCCCAAATGATTCTATAGAGGTCTACGAAATAAATCTGCTGCTGGTCCTTTCAACTGACCACACAATAATAGTCTTAAAAACACAAACATTCACATTTCAATAAGAAACTCAGATTGCGGCTAGTAACAGAACAAAATTTCAGGTTTCATTTATTTCTCCTTCCCTATCCATAACAGGTGTCTACTATCTCTTCCTAGGCCATCCAGTCTGTGACCTCTTGAGATTCTGAGTACAGAAACAAAGTGTCTCCTTCGTGGGCAAATTGATGTGAGGTGGCCCATAGTCTGGGACTCGTGACCACAATCACACTTTGCCTTAACCACATTTCAACTTGTGAAGCAGTTGGCCACATCATCCATGCCATCTATAAATTCGGGTGAGCAGTGTCCATAGACTTCAAGCAAAGGTTAAGGCTAAGAACCCCTGTTGTATGGTTAGTGATGAGGAAGGAGTAGGTTCTCATGCTGCATAGCAAAAAGGGCAGCACAGTGGAACAGTGGTTAGCACCAAGGACAAAGCACCAGGCACTCAGGTTCAATCCCCAGCTTGGATCGTGTCGGTTTGAAGTTTGCACATTTCTCATGTCCGTGTGGGTTTCCTCCCACAGTCCAAAAATGTGCGGGTTAGACGGATTGGCCATTTAAATTGCCCCTCAGTGTCAAGGAGACTTGCTAGGGTAAATGCATGGAGTTATGGGGTAGGACCTGGGTAAGATTGCAGTCGGTAGACTTGATGGGCCGAACGGCCTCCTTCTGCGCTGTAGGATTCTATGATTCTGTGTCTGTAGTGAACTCTTATTCAATATCTAATAGTTCCATCATCTAGACAGTTGGTAGATAGTAAACTGTTACCCTAATAACTTGGAAACCAGTTCTACACATTGCTCACTGTGCCTAAGTGTGTTTAGTATGAACCACTTCTCACTCTTCCCCCGCAGCCTACCAAGTCCAAAAATTTTAATTACCAGCATTGTCCGTTGCACGCCCATTTCTGATGTAGTGCATCCTAGCTCAGTATCTTGGTTTAGATGTTAGCTTGAGAAAGGCAGGAAAAAACTCGAGATGGCAGACTTGTTAACTATTCACAGATTGCGATCGTATTACCTTAACAATAATTGAACACACCTTTGGGTAGTGCAATAATTCAGTCCTTAAGCAAGCAAACTGGGATTTGAATTACAGAATAATCCCTCGCATATATGTTGGCTCTTTAATTGAATTTTATTCTCCCATGACCATTTCTGTTTTTAATGAGGTTAAAAAGAAACAAAATGTCTTTTTCTAGATGGAAGCATCTTCTTCCATTTTTTAAGTTTTTGCAATTGCAGCACTGTCTCTAATCTGCCTTGTCCAATGTTTCACCCTTTCTATGAATGCATAACAGTCATATCATTGGCATTAAGCTGTCAGATATGAAGATTTGCTGGTTTACCCCAGCACTATAACACTCCTACTCTCTCTTAAATAATAGAAATAACTGTCATATGGACTGAGTGTGATTTTTTTTCCCCAATGGTCTCAAATCCAGGAGTACATTGGGGTGGTCTGCATCTTGGCTGTGTGCCTGGTTGACTGTGTACTTAAATTCATATGGGGAGAAAGATAAAATTGGGATAAATGTCAGATATGTCAAATATATCTTGGCAAACATTCAGGACAGCTGCCAGACATACTTGAAATATAGAAGGTAAAACATGCGGTATAAATATTAATGAATAGTCATTTGGTTGTACAAAATCTTGAGTATTGCTGAAAAAAACAACACTGATTATGCTAAAAATTACACTGAAAACCAATTTAAAATGATCAGTCGGGCTTGCAGTTTGGCTTATGCTACATATACTTATACACAAGACCCTGCCCTTTGCAGACAGAAGAAACACGTAGACACATTATGATTATAAAGTTGCTGGGTTGTGTAGGAATGATGACAATGGACTACAAATTAAACACTTTACTCTTAAGATCTTCAGAACTGTTGCACGCCATGCCTGTAGCCACACTGCTGAGAGCACCTGGACTACCAACACGTCATTTCCTGTGTCCAGGTCATGGTAAAATATAGATGATTACACATTCTACTTTTCCTGCTAAATGAAAAACTTAAGGCAGCCATTCCCCGGTTCATTCCCAATTTCAATACTTTGGCTAATCAGATTCCAATTGCCAACCAATTAGCATTCTCTTATGCAATATAAACTGTTGTTCCCTTTACTATTGGTTTACCTTGCAACATTTGATGAGTGCAAGACAAAAGGTTTCGATAGCATGTCTTTTATCAATTCCCCAACTTGAACTCCATCTACAATCACAGTTAACACATATGCTAATGAAGCAAGTAGTCACACTGATCATAGGTAGAATGAAGTCTGAATAGTCCAGGTATATATTTCTAATTTCCTGTTGGAGGTCCCAAGCACCTATTAACCACCTTCTTCCATGGCCCATACCAACCCATATCATACCTACACTTAGATTACCTTAGATTACTATTAGACACCTGTCAGGTTGCATTCATTGATGACGCCACTGACTCACTGAAGCTGGAAATCTAACACTGGCTCCATCAACTTCTCAGGTGTGAAAGCACCGAGTTTACAAAACCAGCCGTCAAGCACAAGTTAAAAATTATAAAGAAAACACACGAACTACCTGGAAGCAGAAAAGTTCACACTTAAACTTGATACTGGATTTAATTTCATTTATTATTGTCACACATATACACATTTCACACAGTGTAAAGTATTGTTTCTTGCATGCTACACAGACAAAGCATACCATTCATAAAGGAAATGAGAGAGTGCAGAATGTAACATAGCTAGGGTATAGATAGGTGATCAAAGAGATACATAGGTATATGATAGGTAAGTATTCAAAGTAATGAAAGGTTTTGATAAGAGTAGAAAAGACAGAACTTTTACTTGCAGAGGGTCTGGCACTCAGAGGCACCAATCCAGTGGACACAGATCCAAGATCTTTAAGAACCACAGATAACATGAGGGAGGCAAAAACCGTCAATTGTAATCAAAAACACACTGACGGAAAGGATATGAATGAAGCAGATTTTTTTAAAAAGGCTTGTATTGACATTGTGGATTTCACAACATCTCAAAGTGCTTTACAGCCAATGAAACACTTTTCAAGTGGAGTCAATGTTGTAATGTGGGCAAACACAGCAGTGCATTTGCACACAGGAAACTCAAACAACAACATGATAATGACTGTGTGCTGCTGACTGAGGGATAAATGCCAGCTAGGATGCTCGGGGTGACTCCCCTGCTCTTCCTTAAAACACTGCCACAGAATTATAGATTGTTGCAGCACAGGTGGTGGCCATTTGGGCCCATTATGTCTACACCTCCTCTGTGAATGAACAATTCACCTATGTCTCATCTTCTGTTTGTAATCCTGCACACTCTTCCTTTGCAGATAACTAATTTCCTCTAGGATGCCTCGATTAAACCTGCATCCCACCACACTCTCAGCAGTTCATTCCAGACCTTAGCCACTCACAGCATGATAAATAATTTAAATCTGTGCCTTCTCACTATTGATTCTTTCGTGAGTGGGAACAATTTCTCCCTATCCATTCAGACCCTTTATGATTTTGAGCAATTTATTAAATCTCCTCTTCACCCTCATTACTCCAAAGAAAACAATCCTAATATATCTAATCTTCCTTTGTATCTATAAATTTCTTGTCACTGGAACCACTTCCATGAATCTCTCCAATGCCTTCGCATCCATCCCAAAGTGCAGTACCCAGAACCACATGCAATACTCCAACTGAGGCTGAACTAGTGTCTTCTAAAATTTTAACATAATTCTCTCCTTGTCCTTGCACTGTGTGACCCTGTTAATAAAGCCTAGGATACTATATGCTTTATTAACCATGTTCTCAACGTGTCCTGCTTTCTTCAATGACTTATGCACATGTACACCCAGGTGCCTTTGTTCTTGCGCCCACTTTAGAGTTGTACCCTCTATTTTTATTTTATCTCTCCAGTATTCCTCCTGTCAAAATGAATCACTTCACATATCTCCGCATTGAACTTAATCTACCACCTGCCTGCCCATTCCACCAATTTATCTCTGTCCTTTTGACATTCAGTAAGAAGTTTCACAAAACCAGGTTAAAGTCCAATAGGTTTATTTGGTAGCAAAACCTATTAGCTTTCAGAGCACTGCTCCTTCATCAGGTGAGTGTGAGTTCTGTTCACAAACAGGGCATATAAAGACACAAACTCAATTTACAAAATAATGTTTGGAATGCAAGTCTTTACAAGTAATCGAGTCTTAAAGGTACAGACAACGTGATTGGAGAGAGCGTTAAGCACAGGTTAAAGAGACATGTATTGTCTCCAGATACGACAATTAGTGAGATTTTGCAAGTCCAAGCAAGTTATGGGGATTACACATGTTGTGACATGAACTCAAGATCCCGGTTAAGGCTGTACTCATGTGTGCAGGATTTGGCTATGTCTCTCAGTGACTCCGCGCTGTTGTGTATCACGAAGGCTGCCTTGGAGAACATTTACCCAAAGATCAGAGGCCGAATGCCCGTGACTGCTGAAGTGTTCCCCAACAGGAAGAGAACACTCTTGCAATTTTGAAATTCAACACTGTCTTCCTCCCAAATTTTTCAAGTTTTGTATCATCTGCAAATTTTGAATATTTGTGCACCGTACGCCGAATTGTGTGTCATAAATTTGTATTGGAAAAGTGATGTCCCAGCAATGATCCCCAGAAATTCCACCACAAACCTTCCTGCAGCACGGAAAACATCTATTAACCATTACTCTTGGTTTCCTATCACTCATTTAGTTTCATATCCAATTTGCTCCTTTTACTCCATGAGCTATAACTTAGCTCACAGGTCTGTTGTGTGGTGTTGTATCTAGTGCCATAGGTTCTTGCAGCCATAAAGACCAATTAAGTTTTGTGGTGATTTTCACATTTTGTATTAATTTCATTCTAGAGCCAGTGGCCAGGATCCCTGACATTAAGCAACAGTTAATGCCATCGAGCAACCTTATCAGCCCACTACATTGAAGAACTCTCACAGCATCAAACCAGAAAATAACCAGCAGATTTTAGCATTCGCTCTTTAGACTTTAAGCAAAAGTGAAATAAAGATTGGGACGGCAGCACAGTGGTTATCACTGCTGCACCAGAAATCCAGGTTCAATTCCAGCCTTGGGTCACTGTCTATGCAGAGTTTGCATGTTCTTCCCCTATCTATATAGGTTTCCTCCAGGTGCTCCAGTTTCTTCCCACAATCCAAATATGTTCTGGTTAGGTAAATTAGCCATGCCAAATTGACCTTTAGTGCCTCAAGGTCTGTAGGTTAGATGGTATTAGCCATGGTAAATGTGAGAGATTACAAAGAGGGGGCTCTGTTGGAGAGTTGGTGCAGACTTGATGGGCTGAATCATCATTTCTGCATTGTATGGGTTTTATGATTAAGTATGATGCCTATTGCATTAAAGAACAAAGAACAAAACAGCATGGGAAACAGGCCCTTCAGCCCCACGAGCCCGCGCCGCCACCCCAATGTTCCCACCTCTACCCATGATCCCTGTCTATGTTTATAGATCTATGGATTAAAAACCAAATTTGAGACAATTTAGGGAGAATTCATTTTGCCAATTAGCCTAAGAGCACATCTTTGGGACGAGAGAGGAAACCGGAGCACCTGGAGAAAACCCACTCAAGCACGGGGAGAATGCGCAAACTCCCACAGACACAGGCCCAAATCCATGTATCTGCACAGCACAGTGATAGTCACTGAGCTGTCGTGTTGCCCATCAGATGGTCCAGGTCAAGCGTACACTAACGACGTGAAGGATTCTCTCGAAAAAAATCCAAGAGCAGCCCTCTCACGACCCATCGCGTGTATGCCCCTTGTTAGACAACGAGGTGGACCAAAGCACCTGTACGATAAAAACAAGTACATCAATATTATCATCTATTTATACACTTCCCAGGGATTCCCAAGGCTCATGATCCCATTTTAAATCAGTTTTCTATACCCCTCCATTCCCATTCTGTTCATGTGCCCATCTAAGTATTTCTTAAATAACTCCAGAGTACCTGCCTCCACCATTTACTTGGCAGCACGTTCCATACTCCCACCACCCTCTGTGTGAAAAAACTCCCTCTAGCATCCAAATTATACCTTACTCCCCTCACTCCAAGCCCGTGACCCCTCGTACTATTCAAATCCATCCTAGGAAAAAGCTTAACCCTGTTTACTCTATCTATACCCCTCATAATCTTGTACACCTCTATTATTAGATCTCCTCTAAGTCTACGTTTTTCTAAGGAAAACAGTCCCAATTTGCCTAACCTCTCTTCATAACTCAGACTTTTCATACCAGGCAGCATCCTGGTAAACCTCCTCTGCACTCTCTCCAGAGTCTCCACGTCCTTCTGGTAGTAAGGCGACCAGAACTGGACGCAGTATTCCAAATGAGGTCTAACCAATGTTTTATACAACTGCAACATTAAAGGCCAGCTCTTGTACTCTATACCCCTTCCTATAAAGGCTAGCATACTATATGCTTTCTTCACAACCTTCTCGACTTGCTCTGCCACCTTCAGAGACTTGTTCACCTGCACCCCCAGGTCCCTCTGCGTTTCTATACTCTTAATAGGTCTACCCTTTATCATATACCTCCCCCCTATATTCTTCCTCACGAAATGCATCACCTCACATTTATCAGGACTGAATTCCATCTGCCATCCATCTGCCCACGCTACCAGCCTATGTCCTGCTGCATAGATAGGATAGGATAATAGATAGGATAATGCTCCTCATTATCCGCAAGTCCAGCAATCTTTGTATCATCTGCAAACGTGCTGATCACTCCACTTACTCCCTCTTCCAAATCATTTATATATGTTACAAATAGAAGAGGTCCCAGTACCGAGCCCTGTGGCACACCACTAGTGACCAACCTCCAGCTAGAAAAACACCCTTCCACTATTACTCTCTGTCTCCTATTACTAAGCCAGTTACTTATTCTGAGAAGCTGAGATATTGAACAAAATAAAAATATATTTTCTTTAGTTTAAAAATCTGTTGGATTATATGGAATAGAGAAGTAACAACATTCCACATATACAAAATTACACTGAAAAGTTGCTCATTAGTAAATATGAATTAGTTTACACATTCAATAAAAGATCTCTTTTCCAATGATTTTGCAGCAATAATGATAGCTTTGAAGTGTGATATCAAGTTAGCAATTTTGAATTAATTCCTGTCTGAGGGCTTCAAAAACAATCCTTGAGGATGAGTGGGGAATCACTTACCGCACCATGCATGTGTGGTCACCAGAATTTGCTGTCAGTTTCACAGGGTAACGACAGTGAAAGCTAACAGTTTCACCATCATTATAAACACAGAGTCCGAGCCATTGAACAACACATTTCACAGGCATCCCTCTACTGCTCCTCCTTTTCAGAGTCTGTATGTTGCTCTCTTCCATTCTCCCTTTTTCTTTCCTACCATCATCACAATCAACAGCAACACTGTTTCCAAATACCAGAAATAGACCAATAGGACTCGAACATCACAAGAACAAGAGCAATGCACAAGGACAGTTTCTCAGTATCAGCAACAATCTTGCCCAAATCAATTACCCTGCAATATTAGGTGAGGTGGTAGTTTAGGGTCTGGCACCTATGGAGTTAATGTGGGACTCAGTACGGAAGCAACCACACAGTGCCATTAGAGAGCACATGACCCACACCCAGGTCAATCAGGTGTTGGAGAGAGCTGTGTGTACCAGCAGGCATGGAGACAGCTCCTAGCTTGTATCCTTTAGCGCATATTTGTCAATAGTTCTGAAAGTCAATAAGGAATTGACAATTAAGCCACATATGACTATGAGGACTCCTTCAGACTGACCGAACTGTAACCAGTACCCTACAACCGAGGTCACCACATTCTGTTCAGTTTAATACAAGCCAGTAATTGGGATAAGCATATTAATCCTCATTAGCCTTCAACTCAACAGCTCCATTGAAATTATGATTCCGTGCTGTGCACCTCCCTGACTTCAGGCAACTCGAATTTTCCCAGCCACACATTTTCTTAGAATCTGTCCCAATGTCCAAGTACCATTTCACATACTTAAATCTAACCCATGCAAGCTGTCTTGGTGCAATCGTCACATAATCATCATTTTTACTTTGCCGAAACAAGACTACAAACTTATATTTGCTCCCTGGAGCTATAATTATCAAATTTCTTTTAATGAGATAATTGTCTTTGAACTAGAAATAAGTAATATTGAAGACAAGAGCTGCAAAGATTAATAGCGAAGGATATAATGAAACAGAGCCAACAAAGAACCCCTTGGCCCCAGAATGAAAACATTAAATAATTACCTTGATGATAAGGTATAAAACGCAGACTGAAAATAAAGGGCTTAAAAAGATCAAGGCAAAAGGAAAATAGATGGAACAGAAATGTTAAAAAAATAGAAACCAACACAGAACCTCCATACAGACTGTAAAGAAATAAAACAGAACCTGACCTCAAACATTATATAATGTAAATCTTACGTTGAATGAATCAGGCCATCAAGCACTGCGTTATAATCACTGCTTATCAAAACATTCTTTCCAACCTGGATTACTTTCCATCAAAGCCATTACTATTGATGGCTGTAAACAGTAACAAGCATAAACCATTACAGGCACTTGGTTATTAATGACAGAGCTGCCATTTGCAAGCATTCTGAAGTGAATAGTAAGGCATTACAAGTTAGAGTCTGACGCTGAGCAACAGGCTCCCTGGGCTTTTGTAATCTGATTCCCAAAGCAGCAACTTGTAGGGCAAGAGAAGTTCAGTTCCCTGAACAGGAATATTAACCCCACGACTGCTGAAAGAGTTTCAGTTGTCAAAACACACACCAATTTCTTTTCATAAACCAACTGCAGTACTCCCCTGATGATAATAAAGTAGAAACAAGCTAATGTGATGTGTGACTGTGAGCTGAATCTAGTCTGCAAACTCTTTCAATCTGACTTGTATATCTGCTTGCTCAGAATGGCTCCTGCTTTCTCAGCCTTAAAAATTGGAAAAGCTACTTGCTTCCTAATATTTGTGTTCGGACCAACTGCAGGAAAAGTTTCTTCGCAATTCATCAATCAGGAAGTTCATAGAATCATAGAATCTTACAGTGCAAAAGGAGGCCATTCAGCCCATCAAGACTGCACCAATCACAATCCCACCAAGTCCCTATTCCCACTGACCCATTATCAACCCTGCTGGAATCCCTGACACCAAGGGGCAATTGAGCATGACCAATCAACCTAACCAATTTTTGTACTTTGGGAGGAAACCCACGCAGATACGAGGAGAATGTGCAAATTCCACACAGATAGTGACCCTAGGCCAGAATTGGACCCGGGTTCCTGGTGCTATGAGGCAGCAGTGCTAGTGGACTGATTTCAGGGGACTGCCAGAGCTAGAGAGCCCGTGGAAAAATCATTCTCACAGAACCAGAGGTAGGCAGGAAAGGAAGCCCCTTGGCACCAGCAATTCTCCTGGAAGCGTTTCCTTTCCAACCTTGCAGGGTCTACTGTCTTCGGTCCCCTAAATTGAGAGATCCAACCATTTTGAGATGTGAGAGATCCCCCACTCCACCATGCCCGCATACATCAGTAGGGACCATCTTTCCCAGTTACACTGATGTCAGCCCTCCAATTAGAACATAGAACATTACAGCGCAGAACAGGCCCTTCAGCCTTCGATGTTACGCCGACCAATTAGGAAAAAGCAATGACCCTCTAACCTAAACCATTCCCTTTTCATCCATAAACTTATCTACTAACCTTTTAAACGCCACCAAACTTGGCGCATCTACAACTGCAGCAGGCAGGGCATTCCATACCCTAACCACCCTCTGGATAAAAAACCTACCTCTGACATCCGTCCTATAACTACCACCCCTTAATTTAAAACTATGTCCCCTCGTGTGCTAGCTTTCTCCATCCTAGGAAAAAGGCTATCGCTGTCCACCCTATCTAAACTTCTAATCATCTTATAGAGCATGATAGGAGCATGATAGCACCAAGAACCTACCCATGATCCTTAATTAGATAGTGGGCCCATGGCCGGCTGATTAGAACTCAGTAAGAGGTCTGACAACACCAATTTTAAATCGAACCGATTTATTTGATAGTAAACTTGCTAGCTTTCGGCCTTTGTGCCTTCGCCTGACATTGGATTTAAAATTGGTGTTGTCAGACCTCTTACTGAGTTTACCCCAGTCCAACGCCGACATCTCTACATCACGGCTGATTAGAAGGCAGCCCATGGAAAAATCACAAAGCTGGTCCTGCTGTAAGTGCAGACCCAGAACCTAGTTTCTGATCCACTACTGGGTCCATTAGCTGTTACAAAATTCTGTCATCAGTTACAAACTCACTGCCCAGGTGGCATTAGTTTTTTGTTGTTGCACGTAGAGGATTAGGTTTTTAGTATGCAGGGTTTGGGATTTTGTACATGTGGGAGCTTATATTTAGCAAAAGCATGCACGGGATTTGAACAATACCAGAGCAGGCACAACTTTCGGAGAGCAAGAGAAGTTTATCCCCAAGCAAGCTGCCCCACGCAATCTGTGCTATATTTCAAGTGCTAGGAATTATTTTGCTTCGAAGATTTTTATTAACTTAATAAAAGACTTTTATTAAGTTAAATCCAACACTAGCTTCCACTGATAAGCAATGAACTCAAACCAAAAACACCAAATGTGAAGTTAATTTTAAGCAAACTTTGTTTTATAAGAAAAAGTATAGAGATTCAATCTTTGGGCACATCAAGTTGGGATTTGAGACAGTTCAGGAGGAAGCCATTCGCTCATAATATCCTTGCCGATTCTCCAAAGAAACAATTCTATACCATTCTCATAAGGGTTAGGTTTTCGGGGTCAGACAGAAAGGGAACTTGTCCCTTTTCTTCATACTCTGCCATTTTTCCTTCGGCCCACGTCCAACCCTTGTTGCCTTCTGGTTAGTAGGGTTATGGGGACAAGTCCTGGGTGGAATTGTGGCCAGTGCAGACTCAAAGTGCCAAAAGGCCTCCTTCTACACTATAAGGATTATATGATTTTACATATCTGTTTTTTACTTTTGATGGGATTACAACATGCTTTATTTCTGGCCACCTTGCTGGAACAATCAATACGGTATCCAAATCACTACCCACATAAAATGATAACATTGGATCCCTTTTAGTCTTTCCCTCTTTGCCTTGGCATCTGTTTTCCCTTCTCTATCAGAAGAACACCTTTGGACTCTTTACTTCATTTACAGCACCAATATCAATGAAGTTATGGTGACAATAACAACAGTCACCGTAATGAAAAGAAAGTCTCTTTTGAACAGATCCACAGGATGATTAGAGTTACTAGATTACACTGTTGACACACAAGTAATTTACATAATTTGCCTCAGCGTTTAAGGGACGGGGTTGTGTACTTGAATTAAACAACCCTTTTTGACATCCACAAATTGACAAAACTCAACGACCCATGTATGGTCTACTAATCAACAGCTGCTCACATTCTGGGGATAATGTGCAAAATAAAATCACATACGTGCTGTGGGAGTCTTTAGTTCTCTTCCTGCCACTGCCTAAAGTCACAGTCCAAGGAAAAATCCAGGGAACAGTACAATGCAATGGTTCATCTATGAAACAATGCCAAAGCTAGTTAAAATAATGGGCACTCATTTAGAATGCATTATCTTGATTTATTTAGAGCCAGTAAAATATTATAGTGTTGGGTTCTTACTATGTGCATTTCTGCTTCTTTATAATTATGTCACTCATAGGTAAACTTGACTATTATTTTAGTCTGAAGTAATAATATTAATATTTCAAAGAGAATGGAAGTTTTGTGTAGTCTCCAATTCTTTGAATGATGGAAATCAGTAACCATGAACCTTGTGACATGCTACATAACAAATCATGGAATCCTTAAAGTGCAGATGTCATTCAGCCCATCGAGCCTGCATCAAATCTCCCACCCAGGCCCTACCCCCGTAACCCCATGTACTTACACTACTAATCCCTCTAACCTCATGTTAGGACACTAAGGGGCAATTTAGCATGTCACTCAACCCACACATCTTTGGGCTGTGGGAGGAAATCGAAGAACCCTCTCAGACAATGGGGAGAATGTGCAAACTCCACACAGACAGTCACCCGAGACCAGAATTGAACCCTGGTTCCTGGCGCTGTGAAGCAGCTATGCTAACCACTGTGCCACCTTGTCGCTCCACTCATTCACATCATACAAAATTAGGTGGGTTTGCATAGGAACACTACTCTGATGTAAACATGAGCTAGATGCAATAGGAAAGTTAAAATCTAACAACTCTTTATTGAGCAGCTCCTCCCTCGCCAGACATCACTACCTTACATCACTGACATTCTTTCCCTCTATACTATTCAGTTCCAGTGACTAATTCTTCCTTCTACACTGCCCACAACACTTCATTTTTGACTCATTCTGACCTCTTCACAGTTAGAAGGAAAAGCTACTCATTTGCTCAGTGTAATTAGACCTAGTCATCATGCCTCCCAAAATCCACTCACGTACAGTGAATTATTTGGGAACTAGGTAATTAATAGCAGCTTGCATAGATTGGACGATCTGAGGCTGTTATCCTTAGAGAAGTAAAAGCAATTTGATAAAGGACTTTCAAAATTATGAGGAGTCTGGGTGTAGCAAACAATGTTCCCATTGACGAAGGCTGAGACAAAAAGGACAGTGAGAGTGTGTGGTGGCAGGTTCTATTATTGCTTTCAAAGGGAATTGGATGAGTACCTGAAGAAATTTGCAGGGCTGCAGATAAAGGGCGGAGGGAATGTGACTCACTGAGTTGCCCTTGCAAATAGCTGCCACAGACATGGTAACTTGCTTCTCGAGGCAGGAAGTGGTGCGCCGTTCACCAACTGTCAATGGATTTGCCATTGGCTACACTCCACATTGCTGGGAAATGGTGGGGGTGCACCATTAGTGGGACCAGAAGATCCCGCTGGCATTAACATCTGGAGAATTCCAGCCATGACAGGCTGAATGTCTTTCTTTTTACTGTAACCGTTCTCAGATTCTAACCTGCAGCCCTAATTCTGTCACGATACGTGTTTGAGTCGTTTTCTTTGTAAACAGACAATTATAATGATAGTGGGTTAGCACTGCTGCCTCATAGCATCAGGGACCCGAGTTCAATTCTGATCTCGAAGTCAATATGTGACACGTCTTCTCTATTTTCATCACTGCCAGCTTGGAATGTCACATTAATTGTATGTTCTGTCCTCCTTTCAGGATGAGAGCTACTTCCAACTAGCAAAGCCAAGACGACATACTTATTACTGCACCGTAGGAGCAGAGAAATAAACAGCGGAATCGGAACTCTCCCCCCGCCTCCTCCTGCAGGGTTTCGGGGATAGAATGAGCCTGAGTACAATGCTCTTTGGGAGAGTCTGTGCAAACCCGACAGGCTGAATGGCCTCTTTCTACACTTTAGGCTTTCTATGGTTTCAACAAAATTACTGCTTTTTTAAGAAATCCAATTCAATTCAATCAAAGTCCAATTCAAAGTCTCAGCAAGTGAGACATTCCAGAACCAAGTTGACAGGAAGTAAGATGCCTGTCCTATCTTGAGCTTGAACTACATGATCTAAGCTGATAGGAAAAGGCATTGCAGTTCTTCAAGCCTTGATCTCATTTGCATCTTAGCCCAAAGGCCAAGATGTCGCTTTAAAAAATTGCTTCAAATGAAGCCTTAAAGTAACCTCATGACTTCAACCAAGTGAAGGATGTTGATACTATACAATCTTAGCCAAAAGGCCGAGAAGCTTTTAATCCATCATCAGAGCACCTCTAATCTGGACTCTGCCATAACCTCACTCGTAAAGTGATGCAAAAATTTCAAGAAGCCAACATTTCCTCATTAGTCCTTCCTTTCATTCATTCATTTTACGACCAGCATCTCAGTACAGATAGCTCGAATACAAGTCAACTGGGATTTGGAAAACAGTCATCAACTGGGAAATCTTAGAGATAACTTTTGTGATTGACATGACTGTTATATATTGCAAACTCATTGGAAAGTAATGAAAATCTAGTTTTGGCTGAGTGGTACAGTACTTCAACGATACAACACACATGGGGTCAGCTTTTGAATTTGAACTCAATAGTTTCAATGCCAATGTATAGAGATTTAAGTCATAGAACATAGGACATAGAACACTACAGCACAAACAGGTCCTTCAGCCCACAAGTTGTGCCGATCATATCCACACTTACCAGGCCATAAAGCTATTTGTAACTCCCAATCCCATTAAATCCAAAGTACTCATCCAGAAGTCTTTTAAAAGACCCCAGCGAGTTCGCTTCTACCACCATTGACAGCAGCAGATTCCATTCACTCACCACCCTCTGAGTGAAAAACTTACCCCTAACGTCCCCTCTGTACTTGCTGCCTAGCACCTTAAATCTGTGTCCTCTCGTAGCAGCCATTTTAGCCTTGGGAAATAGCCTTCGAGAATCCACCCTATCTATTCCTCTCAACGTTTTATAAATCTCTATCAGGTCGCCTCTCAACCTTCGTCTTTTCAGGAAGAAGAGACCTAGTTCCCTCAATCTATCTTCATAAGGCACGCCCCCCCAATCCAGGCAACATCCTTGTGAATCTCCTCTGCTCCCTCTCAATAGCTTCCACATCCTTCCTGTAGTGAGGCGACCAGAACTATATACAGTACTCCAAATAGGGTCAGACAAGGGTCTTATAAAGAGTCGTTAAGTCAACGCTGCTCCTTCTGGCTCCACATTAACACAAGTGAAAAAAATAAGTGAAACTTTCATTGGTAGCCTCCAGCAATGCCCTTAAGAACTTATATGGACCCAGGAAAATTTGATCAAGGATACAAAAAAGATGGGTTTTCTGCTCATCTGCTTAGTTGATGAATTCTTGAAAATCACCAGGGGAGAAATGGAACAGCACCATGAACCCGTATTGGGCGTGAATCGAGTGCACACGAACCTGGTCTCTGCCAAACATGTATTGATTGCCAACTTGTCAGCAGCCAATTTGGTAATGTGATCCTAGAACAGACATTAGGGCCTACTGAAAGGGCCTGATGCCTATTTAAGACAGGCTTCTTGAACATTTGGCCAAGGAAGAGGAGATTGGGCATGGGACACACATCTCTCACTTAATAAGAAGAGGTGACACAGCTCAATCTGATAATTGCTCAAAATTCAATGTTGTTACTGGGTCACCAACTAGGCAGAAATCAGCAGAAATTCGTCTTTCTATTCTCTGGTTGGAAGACAAACGTCACCTCCACACTGCCACACTCCAGTGAAACTGAAAAGCAGTATTCAGAAACTGCCAACAACTCTGCCAAAATTCCACAAATGCCTTCTAGTGGGTTCAATAAAACAAAAGTCTTTTTAAAAGACACGGTCTTTGCTCAATAGCAAGATGGTTAATTTATTAAAAGAGAAAGCATACTAAATGAGGTGTTGGGTGAATACCTAATTTTTAAACATGGAAATAAATCTTTGGAAAGCCAGTAAAAAGCAATAATATTAAATTGTAATACTGAAGAATATTAAAAGTAATATTGATCTGTACATCATTGAATCCCTAGCAAGATCTACAGAAGGAAACAACACACAGAGTGGCAGTGGGCAGATGTAAAATATGGGTCAGATTTTTTTTTATGCTTCCATATATAAACTCATCAGGATGGGTAAAAGGAAAACTGTGTTCCACTGAGCAGAAGCCAGATTCAGTCATCAATGACGTTTCTCACACATTTTTGGGACGTGAAGGAGCAGACAGAAGAATTTCAAATAACTTCTAATCACCGAAGTCTCCTTAGAATACGTTGTTATCGACACCCCCAGCCACGTGTAATTCAACCCTCTTCGCAGAACAGCTTCGGAAAGGAATGGTAATCCAGACAGACGTAGATAAATAATCACGTCAATGTTGTACAAAAATATATAATTTATCCTAGACACAACAGTAATAGAGACTTACAGAAGAGATCCTGCAAATGTTATTGCTTATTTTTAAGAAGGACCAAACCCTTCTGAAGCACTGTCTGAAAACATGCCTCAAACACGCCGCCTCTCGCACAGGCCTCAAAGATGCTGCCTCTCGCACAGGCCTCAAACGTGTTAGGTTTTGCACAGGCCTCAAACACGCCATATCTCACACAGGCTTTATAAATACACTGCGCCTCAGACAGGCCCCGTAACACACCAAGTTCCACATAGGCGTCTAAAACACATTGCTTCTCACACGTGCCTTAAATAAACTGCATATAGATCTCAAACATATTACATCACACAAAGACTTTAAGCATGCTATGACATACAAGGGCCTCAAATATGCTGCACTGCATATATGTCTCAAACACACTGCACCAGTATAGGAGGTCACCAAAACCAGGAACTTTTGCAAAGTATGTCAAGTAATGTGATTATGCCCTGGCATGATGCTCTCAAGTACACAATAATAGCAACCCATATGGAAATTCCACGCTGTTGGACTTTTGAACAGGGGATAAACTGGGAAAACAAACCGATCCTTTGCATGGAGTCTGCTGCAGATGGGGAAAGGAACCAGCCCAGGGCCTGGCCAGTGCTTTAACATGAGTAGACTAAAGATCAAGGTAGTGGATGGTAGTCACATCCATGATCACAGACGGGCTAAATACCAGACTATCCAGTACTAAAGCAGATATCCGGCCATTCTAATACAAGCCTCAAATATCTTGTTTGCAAACGTGCTGTACTGCAATGACACCTCAAATACAAAGTTGCAAGTACAATCATTTAAGACAGGGAGGAGGATAAGTTGCTTTACAGAAGGAATAATATAAGAATAGGGATATAATAATATTGATCCGAAATAGTCTTGTGTACCTTAAAATGGAACACCAAAAAAACTGGGAAATAAGAATTTGTGGGTGGGGGGGGGGGTAGTTCTTTGTAGTGCGGTTACATTAATATGGTGAGGTGGAACCCAAGATTCAGAGTAGGAGGAATCACGAATGAGAGAGAAAGACAGCAAGGAGAATGAAAAAAATGGAAGCAAAATCAAAAACCAGAATCAGATAGGGACACAATTAAAAAAAAATCATAGGAATGCAACAGAGAATGTTAAAAGCACTAGCCTTAAAGTTTTGTACCTAGACGCATAGAGCATTCAAAACAAAATGGATGAATTACTTGTGCAGATAGACGTAAAGAGGTACAATATATTTGAGATTACAGACACATGACTCCAACATGCCCAAGAATAGGAACACGTGTTAAGGCTTTTCAGTGTTTAGGAAGCACAGACAGAAAGGAAAAGGTCGTGGAGTTACATTGTTGATCAAAAAAGATAGTGATACAATATCATGGAAAGGTATTAGCACTGATGATGTGGAATCTGTATGAGTCGAGTTAAGAAACACCAAGGGGCAAAAAAAATTTGTTGAGTGGTATACAGACCACGAAACTGTAGTGATAATGTTGAGAATACCATTAGACAAGAGATGCATATGTTAAAGGAGCATCTGTGATTATGGGTGCCTTTGATCTGCATATTGACGTGAGTGAGTCAAATGAGTCACAGTACAACAGGGGAAGAATTTCTGGAGGGTATATTGGATGGTTTTCTGAAGGCATTCAAAGAATGAATAGATGAACTGCAAAAGTTGTTTGTTCCTATTTGGCACACAAGTGGAAAGGGAACTGTGGCCAAACCATGGGCTTGCAAGGAAAATTATAGATCATATCATAGGCAAAGAAGAAGCATACAAATTGGCAAGAAAAAGCAATAGACCTGAGGATTGGGAGCTGTTTAAAATGCAGCAAAGGTGGACTAAGAGATTGATTAAAGGGAAAATAGAATATAAAAATAAGCTAGCAGGGAACATAGAAACCGACTGTAAAAGTTTCTATGGGTATGTAAAAAGAAAAAAGTTAACAAAAATGAATGTAGGCAGAAACAGGGGAATTCATAACGGAGAGCAAAATGGCTGAGGAACTAAATTCATACTTTGTCTCTGTCGTTCACAAAGGAAGACATGAACAATATACTGGAAATTCTCAAAAACACAGATTTTAATGAGGAGCTGAAGGAAATCAGTAGAGAAATGGTTTTGGGGAAATTAAAGGGATTAGAGGTGGATAAATCTCTGAGGCCTGATAACCTTCATCCCATTATGTATTAATGATTTGGGAGAGAGAACTAAATGTATTATCTCCAAATGTGCAGATGATACAAAGTTGTGTAGGGGAGATGAGGTGTGAGTTGAATGCAGAGATACTTCAATGGAATGTGGGCAGGCTAAATAACTGGGCATGTGCAGTATAATGGGAATAAATGTTATCCACTTTGCTGGCAATGATAAGGCAGATTATTATATTAATGGGTGTAAATTGAGAGAGGTGGATATTCAGCGAGGCCTTGATTTTCTCGTGCAACAGTCGCTAAAAGTAAGCACACAAGTACAGCAAGCAGTAACAGAATCAAATGGTACACTGGCCTTCATAACAAGAGGATTTGAGTATCGGGATGTTTTACTGAAATTGTACGTGTTGGTGAGGCCACGTGAGGAGTTTAGGTATCTTTATCTGAAATCTGCTATACAGGGACTGCAGCAAAGATTTATCAGTCAGATTTCTGGGAAGGCAGGATTGTCACAAGAAGAGAGACTGAGCCGATTAGAATTGTATTCATTGGAATTAAGAATGAGAGGGGATCTCATAAAAACTTATAAAATTCTAACAGGATTAGACAGAATGTTCCTGACGCTTGTGAAGTCCAGAACTAAAGGTCATGTTTTGAGGGTAAAGGATAAACCTTTTAGGACTGAGGTGAGAAGAAATTTCTTCACCCAGAGGGTGGGGAATGTGTGGAATTCACTACCGCAGAAAGTTGTTGAGGCCAAAACACAGACATTTCAAGAAGGAATCAGATATAGCTGTTTGGGCTAAAGGGACCAAGGGATACTTGGGGAGTTGGGGGGGGCAGGATAGGGATACTGAATTTAATGAACAGCCATGGCCATAATAAATGGCAGAGGAGACTTGAAGGGCCAAATGGCCTACTCCTGCTTCTGCTTTCTACATACGGTCCGAACTGTTTTTTTCTATTGGGCTAGAGGGTGTGAATCCTTGGATTGTGGATGCTCCATTGTTGAGTACATTTAAGTCTGGGACAGATAATGTTTGGTCCCTTGTACAGTTAAGGGACATGAGGATCAGGCAAGGTAATGGAGTGGAACCTCAAGCTCAGCCATGATCATACTGAACAGCAGAGCAGGCTCGATGGTACATGGTCTATTCCTGTTCCTATTTCTTGTGTTACAGGGCCATAGAAATTAACTGTCTTTGTGATAGCTAGAAGAGGTTTGGACAGGGGTTAAATTTTAAAATCAACCCACCACTTTTATGGCAGTGGGATACGAGGTGTACAGTCTCACTGAGAGGATCCTGCAATGATGTTTCTACCTACTTCAGGCAAGAGTCAGAATCTCTGACTCCTGCCTGAATCTTCAGATAACATCAGGAACATGTTTTGCCCACAGCATTCACTGCTCACAGATTGCACATTCCAGAGGAGATAAAGAAAGAACAACAGAAACAGACAGAAAATCAGGGAAAAAAAAAGCTAATCCACTAGCAGACACAGTTGAGGATGAGTTGTGGTGAGCTTTAATATTCTTTAACCTGTAGATCTGCTTCACTGAGGGGTCAGGGAGGGCAGGGGGACTGCTGCTGATAGGAACAGGAGGAGGTCATTTAACCTGGTAGCCCATTCTGTCACTCAGCAAGATGATTGATCTGCGGCCTAACTCTCCATACCTGCTTTTATCACATTTCCTTCAATATCTTCAGTTAACAAAAATGTCTCAATCTCAGCTTTAAATTTAACAATTAATTAAGCATCAACTATCACATGTTCCTGAATGTTATTCCAAGAAGACCACTCTAAATTCTACACTATGTTTTAAAATAGCTTCCTTTTGTCTGTTGGCCTCATATCTTGGCCATCAATTAGCCTCTTACTCTTCTAAATTCCAGGGATTACAACTTTAGTCTGTGCAATCTCTCCAGGTACCAGTCTGTTCAATTGATGCGCCACTCCCTCCAGGGCAATAAAATGTTCAAAGTGGCTTACAGTAATTAGGGTTTTGTATGACTTCTACTCCCCTGCATTCTCATCCTCCAGATATAAAGGCTACTATAGCATTAACCTTTGATTCTTTTTTGTCACCATTCATGGCACTTTAAGAATCCATGGATGTAACTGGATGTAGTGTTACAGTTGTAGCTAGGGTGTAAAGAAAGATCAACTTAATATAATGCAGGTACTTTTGTAACATGGTGCCCATGGAAGACTGGTGAAGATATATCAAATGGAACAATGACTATTGGTTTACAACTAGACCTGCACGTGCAATTATATTAGGGGATTGAAAACACAGCTGAATGGCAAAACTTGTAACAAAATGTTTATACAATTCACTTGTGGACATAGTGATGTTAATTTTCAGATCATAATGCCAAGAATAAATATGGCAAAAATAAAGTTATTATTGGCCCTGAAATTGGAAAAATTTTGACACACACAATTAAATGCATTATAGATAAGCCTAAAGCAATATTTATTATTCAGTACATTG
This sequence comes from Sphyrna mokarran, assembly GCA_024679065.1. Classification (NCBI taxonomy): domain Eukaryota; kingdom Metazoa; phylum Chordata; class Chondrichthyes; order Carcharhiniformes; family Carcharhinidae; genus Sphyrna; species Sphyrna mokarran. The sequence continues at coordinate 42,228,841 of JAGIQG010000021.1, read as the reverse complement.
GTTGGCACATGAATAAAAGTTCAATTGGAGACTATAAGAGTAACAGCCCTTTGCACTGATTAGTGTGCATTAATCCTTTCAGGAACAGTAACTGCACTTATTCACTGGACAGGAAAGACTTTGGGGCATTTCAGAGAACCTTTATGAATGTGAATTCTTCATTTCAAAGAGAATCTCACTTTATTATACATCCTCTTAAATTACAAATAAAACTTATGTAAAATTCTTGTTAATTTTAAAGCATTTGTTGGCTTACAGATTTTTTTGGGATATATATATCTACTTAAATCGAGAGCACCAGCTTCCTAGTGAATCACTTGTATCATACGTGGAGGGAAACACTTTATGCTCACCCTAATGCCAAATTCAAATACAAAAGTTGGAATCTAGGCTAACTGCATAATGTGTGCGTGTGTGTATGCATGGTGTCTTGGCGGATGTCCTTCCCCAAAGGACGATAGTGAATTGGCTGGGTTTTTACAACATTTGACAATAGTTGATATGACGACCTTTGTAATCAAGATTTTATTAACCAAATTTAAATTTCACTCATTGCTATGATGGAATTTGAACCCTGGGCCTCTGGATTATCATCCAACAACATTACCATTACGCTGGGTTAGTAACTATATGCCTCATTAATGAGTGATAGCACCTTCTGGCATCAGGCCAACTGCTATAATAAATACGTTGGCCCACCATCTGTAAATTGTTCAAAGATGGCTGACATGATGCTCCAAGTACAGGTGCCATTACTTGTAACAATAATTGGCCTGGACTTCGTCAGCAGCAAACCAACAGCATTATTCTTACAGAAAGTTGCCCACAGGGGCCTAGTTATTTCTGCAGTCTGGATTTTCCCACCTTGCCAATTTAAATCTGGCTCAAGGTTACGGGGATGTCTTGGCAATGAAGCAACAGCAGTGATCTCAGCAAGGTGGGTGATAGCCAATAGCATTCACCTACACAAAACCTGCAAGTTAAAAGCACTTAATATCCTATGAATTTTAATTTACTTGATATATTTCTGTTTTGTCCTACAGGTACTGTGGTCCACCTTGTTGTATAACAAGAGGCACACACGCATTGGGTCGTGAGAGGGCTGCTCTTGGATTTTTCGAGAGTATCCTATTGCTTCATGTCGTTAGTGTACACTTGAACCGAACCAGTTGATGGGCAACACGACAGCTCAGTGACTATCGCTGTGCTGTGCAGATACATGGATTTGGGCCTGTGTCTGTGGGAGTTTGCGCATTCTCCCCGTGCTTGTGTGGGTTTTCTCCAGGTGCTCCAGTTTCCTCCCACACCCAAAAAGTGTGCTCTTAGGTTGATTGGCAAAACAAATTCTCCCTAAACTGTCTCGCAAATTTGGTTCCAATGCAGATTTCTATAAACAGTGGTCATGAGTAGAAGTGGGAACATCGAGGTGGCAGGGCCTGATTCCCGTGCTGTTTTGTTCTTTGTTCTTGTTCAAGTAGCAAAAATAAATGTATGACAGAATTAAGATAGAAGCTAAGAACTCTTGGGCAGTTTTAGCATAGTCCAGGAGCAAATTGGGCACAGCATTTGATGGGGGTACGGAATGTGGGGGGGCGGGGGTAAGGGGAGAGAAGAGCCATGGACACCTGGCAGGGGGAGACAAGGACACCAACTTCCACGTCGCAGTTGGAGCAATGGGAGGATGACGACGATTGGGCCTTGTCATTGAAGTAGTGGAGGCATTCGAGGTCAGCAATCAGAGGTCAGTAACTGGGGGCCACTGTGCATGCGCTTATCTCCGCACTGACAGATTGGCACGTGAGCAGTGGCCTGTTCAACGCTACACTGCTGAATAGACCCGCTCCCTACTTACCAGAAGGAATCACACTGTGGCACTCTGCATTGTATAAAGTGTCAGAGATTCATTCAGGAATGTACACCCACAAAATGGGCAGGAAAGTTTCCTGTTTTCCTTTTGATTTTTTTGGGAGAATCCATTCCATCGTATTTGCTTTTCCGGGCCAGTGAGGTTGTTTGACTATCATCAAGTTAGTGCACTATTATAAACCGAGTTCATCTGATTCAACAATGTGCAACTTTTCTGATGGTTTTTAACAAATCGACTAATGGCATCACAATGGCTAATTCACCTAACTACACATCTTTGGACATTAAAGACAATTTAGCAAGGCCAATCCACCTAACCTGCAAATCTTTCAGACTGTTAGGGGAAACTGAAGCACCCAGAGGAAATGCACACAGAGAAGGGGAGAATGTGGAAACTGCACGCAGTCTCTTAAAGCTGGAATTGGACCCAGGACCCTGACACAGAGAGGCAGCTGTGCTAAACACTATGCCACATTGCTGCCTATTCTTTTTCTGTCTTTTTTCCTAAAATGTCTTTCCTTTACTCCACCATTTTCTGCCTGTTGCTTGGCCTCATCCTCACAACTACAAGTAGCTCTCTTGTAGCCATTGCCTACGCATGAGAGTCAGTACTGACAACTTAGTCAATATGGATGGCAACATAACCTTCTTCATGCCTGCCCTCATATTTGTAGGTGGGCAACTTTTTTGGTGGGCATTAGTTAGTAACGAGTAGTGGCCCGATTTACCTGCTGCTGACCCAATGGCCAATTGTAACACTCCTATTACCAAATCCAATGGCAAGAAAGGCAATTCAAGGTGAGCATTCTTTCCCAAGCCAACTTGCCCAACAGCAAGGCACGAATCACTCAAAACCAGTTCCATTAGCTGAGGCACAGGGTTTGAATACCTGACACCAGATCCCCAAAACAAATGTTCCGCTCAGAACTTGGTCATGGCAGGAGACACCCAGGGACAGAGGAAACACTTATGGCATGTTCCCAAAGCATTCCTGAAGAGATCACACATACCCCACCCATTCATGGGTGTTCCTGGCAAAATGGAGAAGGATCATTCAGCAAGGAAGCAAATGCAGAGATTTTGACTGGAAAGTGCAGGGGGAAAATCATAAAGTTAAAAGTCTATTTAGTGTCACAAGTAGGCTTACATTAACACTACAATGAAGTTACTGTGAAAATCTTCTAGTCGCCACACACTGCGGCCTGTTCAGGTACACTGAGGAGAATTTAGCACGGCCAATATACCTAAGCAGCCCGTCTTTCCGACTGAGGGGGGAAACTGGAACATCCGGAGGAAACACACACAGACGCAGGGAGAACGTACAAACTCCAGACAAAGCATGACCCAAGCCAGGAATTGAATCCGGGACTCTGGTGCTGTGAAGCGGCGGCGCTAACCAACCACTGTGCTACACCAATCAAAGTGTTAGAGGGAGCACACAAACTTCCGAACAGCTTATCTTTCACCCACTTCAAGCACTACCTGGCTCACATGTGGCAGGAGCTGCAGATTGTATATTGGGATCATCAGCCATCTCAGAACCCATTGAAATGGACAGGATTAAAGTCATTCTCGACCCTGAGGAACAGCCCAAGAAGATGTCCTATCGGCTGAAATCAAATAATTCAACACAGATTTTAAATCTGATGGTCATTTATGCTTAGCGAGAAAACTCAAAAACAGGTTCAATCTCTGTTATCAACAGGGAGAGAACTAAAGCCATACTGATGGGTAAAGGAGTTGGAAGGATATTGTGGAAATGCAGTTTATTGGAATCAATTTTTTAAAAAGAAATCTTGAGACACTGACATCAGATGTGAAAAATAACTAATGAAAATCCACTCGATGCTTCCACAATGTTTAATCAGCTTGGGGACTGAATCCCGAGGTCATCAACAACACTTGCAGCATTGACTGTGCCACCTAGAGCTTCGGTTACCATGGAAACCTACAGTTCACTTCCACAGAAATGAAGCATGACATTTGAAACACAAATGACAGATGTTGCCATTATGGTCTTTAGATCCACGTGCCACTCAGTGACACAGAAACGCTCAGCATTCTAGTGCACGGCTACTCAGCCTCTCTGATGCCACAAACACTGCCAGGTTGCTGTTGCCAGCTTTGCTGAAATCAGCAGTAACCTGGCAACGTGAGGGAGAGGGCAGTTGTGCTGCACATCAGCCAACGGCAGCACACACTTGGCCCCCTGATCCTAACTGCAAAAGAAATCCAAAACAGCATCCTATCAGAGGCTGGTGTGCATTCCAGTGACCAGCCTTGCTGAATGAATGAAGCACAGATCCACAGAGGCACAATTTCCTCCAACCTGCATGGATACCAACATTCCCCCCCCCACTAATCCTGTCACTGTGTGAGAGTGAGAGGCCCAGGGCGCAGGTACCTTTTGCAAGCAGCTTTCACACACAACCCTTTAATCTGAGGAAATTAATGCACAGCATGAACAGGCCAGTTTCTATAGCAATGGGAACCGAGTAGTAGAGTCAAATATAAAAAAAGGCAAAATGCTGCGGATACTGGAGTCTGAAATAGAAACAGAAAATGCTGGAGAATCTCAGCAGGTCTGACAGAATCTGTGGGGAGAGAATAGAGCCAATGTTTCAAGTCAGGATGACAATTCCTTAGAGCTGCATACTGCAGAGTCACTTGTTAAACACGTCTAGCATGGCCATTTGTCCAGTTTTAGAACAAGACAGACCAGTAACCTGCCCCCAGTCTGATTTGATACTTGATGTCATTCAGTTTAGTGGGTGTGACAGTAGGTGCCATTCTATTTTTATTATTAGATGCTATGTAGACAGCATCTATAAGAAAACATCTAAAGTCAAAATTATTACTTTTTGGCTTTCATATTGGCCTCACAAAGATCCTCCAGCCAGGCCACAGGGAAAAGAGGGGACGTGACTATGATGAGCTAGAGAAGATGAACTGACTATCTGTCTGCAAGACCTGAAACGTTAACTGTGTTTCTCTCTTCACTGATGCTTAACCTGCAGAGTATTTCCAGCATTTTCGGTTTTTATTTCAAATTCCCTGCATCCACTGTATTCTGTTTGTGATTGGTTCCACTCAAGGTTTATTACAAGCTGGAAGCGTACAAGCCCATCCCAAGTTCAATTAGTTGCAAGCTTCAAGGTTCACTGCATGCCATGTGCATTTTAACAATAAAACTTGTGTGCAAATGTGGGTTTATTTTATTTTTTAGCATCACAAGTAGGCTTATATTCACACTGCAATGAAGTAATTAAGAAAATCTCTTAGTCATCACACTCTGACTTTTGTTTGAGTATACTGAAGGAGAATTTATCATGGCCAATGCACCTAAATCAACATGTCTTTTGGACATGGGGAAAAATCCATAGCACCCAAAGGAAACCCACACAGGCAAAGGGAGACTGTGCAATCTCCACACAGACAGGGACGCAAACTGGGAATTGAACCCTGGCACTGTGAGGCACAATGATAACCACGGTGCCACCATTCCTGAGGTGCGGGAGTGGCCATCCTCTGGCTGTGGAGCCTCAACATGAACCAAGAGGATATTTTTCAAGAAGTCCATTTCACACTGTTGAACAATGCATCTAACTACGGGAGTTGGTCCTGCGATTTGAGAAAAAAAATTGTTTCCAGACCGCTTCACATCACAGCAGTGAAAAAATTAATTTCCCAGCAGTACACAAACTAACCCAGGTAGAAATGAATTAGTGATCAGTGATACATCTCAGTACTCAATGGATGTTGATAGACCCTCTGAGCTTAGCTCTTATGATTTATGACTGCTATAATACACTGCTAATTATTTCATAGAATGTTAAAAGTACTGTGAGAACTCGGTAATGACTGCACCCCTAATGTATTAATTAGTAACCATATTGTCAAGTATGGTACTGATCCATATAAACCCAAATTCCACTATTTATCACACAGAAACAGACAACGCACAAGCAGTCTCAAACCCTTCTTCCTCAACCTCTATCAATGCATTATTCTATTTCTTTCTCCCTCATGTTTTGTTCCCTCAATCCTATTCCCACTAAACTGCTGATCACATAACATCCTCTCCTGATCCCCACTGTTAGCCAACACTTTAAGTAGATATCTCTATTTAAACACATTCTCTCTATTTAGGTGTTGTTCCCCCTCTCTCTAGACCTTTGAGCATTACCCCCCCTCAGAATCACAGAATTGTTACAGAGCAGAAGGCCATTTGGCCCATCATCTTTCCAAATGAGCAACCTGACTTAGTGCCATTTCCCTGCCTTTGCCCTGTATCCCTGCACATTGATTATATGAATAGAAACATCTAATGTCCTCTTGAATGTTTCGATTGAACCTGCCACCACCACACTCCCAGGCAGTGCATTCCAGACCCAAACCACTCGCTGTGTAGAGAAATTTTGTCTTCATATTACTTCTTTTGCAAAGCTCTCCTCAGAAAAACTCTCTTGACCCCACCATGCTTGAAAATTGCCACATCTCCAATCTCTCTTATCCCTCTCTTCAAAGACCTTTAATGGAATTCCACCTCCCAAATCAGTTCCCACTTTGCCCAGAAGTCCATGTTTGAATCCCTCCAATCAAGTTTTCGTCCCTTCTACAACGCCAAACCAGCCCTTATTGAAGACACACAGGAAGTTCTGTACAACTGTGACAAAGGTAAACTCTCCCTATCTATTTCTACCATTCTTACCTTCCTTTGAAACTGAAGAAAAGGCTCTAACCTGCAACATTGGTACAAATCTGCTAAACTAGGGTGGGGGGATCGACTAAACTTTATATTGCTGATGGGCCTATGTGATTCTGAGGAAGTCGCAAAGCACCCATAATCCCTGTACTTATATGGGAAGTTCAAACTTCTTACTGTTGGCTTTATCCTGCCGCGATTCTGGGATTCCAATAGCAGTGTGGTCAGAAGGCCAGGATCAGGGAGACTTGGAGTGTTTGCACTTAGCTTGTTTTTATTTCCACAGATGCACTGAAAGATTTTCATAAACCAGCGCAACTCTAAGTAAATCAGCTGGAGTATCAAAGCACTCACAGTGATGGTCATATCGCAACCAAAACACTCCCCCCACCTTCCACCCTGCAACCCAATATTAATTCTCCTTCTGGCAATGTTCAGCAACCTGCCAACTGTGTTCACCTCCTCGTTCTTGTTCACTTCCTCCAGTGCCCCCTCTCCTAACTCACATTCTGGAATCCCTGGCTTCTGTCTGACCGATATTGGAAGAGTCTCCATTGTTTGGAGGGAGAGAGTTTGCATTCTGTGAGGAGTGTAAGGAGAATATTCAGGAAAGTAGAAAAGGAAATTTAAAATTGAATAGTAAGAGGTGACACTGCATCCCAGTTTGATTGATGACATTCCTCGTTTCCAGGAAGGTTTTATCGAGGCACTCAGACTTATTTAATCGGCCAGGGTAAAGTTAGCAATAAATGGCAGCTTGTCCAGGCATTGTTACGTGTAATTATTTACAGCTCCTAGCAAATGTTGTGGGATTTGGTATCCACATACCCAAGGCCAGATTTAGAAGCTGTCACACTGTAAAGGTATCAATGCCAAACATTCCCAAGGAAAAACAACTGTGATCGCCAAGACATCAGGGGAGACATTGTTTGCAGGATCTCTTCTGTGTTGTCGTCAATGTCCTGAGACACATCCTCCACAGTCACTCAGTGCAAAGGGACATGTGTTATCACTGTCAGCGGGGTGAAGGCAGTGCAGTTTGAAGTCATGATGTGGAGGCAGTGGACTGGAGTAAACACAGTAAGAAGTCTCACAACACCAGGTTAAAGGCCAACAGGTTTATTTGGTAGGAAACGCCACTAGCTTTCAGAACGCTGCTCCTTCATCAGGTGAGTGAGAGCTCTGTTTGTGAATAAAGCTACCACTCACCTGGCAAAGCAGCAGTGCCCCAAAAGCTAGTGGCATTTGCTACCAAATAAACCTGTTGGACTTTAGCCTGGTGTTGTGAAACTTCTTACTCAATTTGAAGTCAACAGGTCCATTTGAAAATCAGAATAACTTAATGAACTGAAGACAGACCTTAAGAGATGTGTCTTCAGGTCATGATGAATAAAGAGGAGGGGAACATTGCTATGCTTGTGCTGGAATTATACAAGACAATTTGCCTCCAAACTCCATTCAGTCTAACATGGTAAAGAGTCACGGAGACAGTCAGTTGGCAGTTCTGAGGAATTTGATTTATAATGTGAGTCTTGTCCTTCATCACAAATCAGTACTCAAAAGACCTCATAAAATCATAAAACTCTCACAGTACAGGAGACCACCCATCAAGCCTGCACCAACAACACTCCCACCCAGGTCCCATCCCCATAAGCCCATGTATTTACCCCATTAGTCCCCTCATACGAAGGGGCAATTTACAATCAACCTAACCTGCCAATCTTTGGAATGTGGGGGGAAACCAGGGCACCCAGGGGAAACCCACGCAGACATGGAAAGAACATGCAAATTCCACACAGACAGACACTCAAGGTTGGAATTGAACCCGGGTCTCTGAGGCTGTGCGGCAGCTGTGCTAACCACTGTGCCACCGTGCCTTAGCAGCAGAGCTTCATTTACATCTGCTTGAGGAGTCTAAATAGCATTTGGAAGTTAATAGCAATAAAGTGCAAATGGAGTCAAATTTGATCAAAAGTCCATCAAATTAGCCAGTCTTTCCAGCCCTAGTCCTGATCAGTTCAGACAAGAGGGGGATTGCCCAATGTTGAATTCTGCTTGTGAAAGTTACTGGGTTTTTGACCATTGGAACAATGCCAATATACAAACAAGTTACTAAAGAACAAACTCTAGTTTATAAAATAGAGTCCAGAATGATATGATTCTTTGGGCATATCCAACAACATAAAGATGATTAATCAGAAGTGGGGATGTTTGCCGATGATTGCACCATTCGTGACTCCTTAGATACTGAAGCAGTGCACGTTCAAATGTAACAACATTTGGACAATATCCAGGATTGGGCAACAAGTGGCAAGTAACATTCGTGCTATACAAATGCCAGACAATGACCATCACCAATAAGAGACACTCTAACCACTGCTCCTTAAAATTCAGTGGTGAAACGCACCTCCTGACTTTCCAAAGCCCGTCCACCATTTACAAGGCACAAGTCAGGAGTGTGACGGAATACTCCTCACTTGCTTGGATGGGTGCAGCTCCAACAACACAAGAAGCTTGACACCATCCAGGACAAAGCAACCTGCTTAACTGGCACCACATCTACAAACATTTCATCCCTCCACCATCGACTTGCAGTAGCAGTAGTGTGCACTATCTACAAGATGCACTGCAACAATTCACCAAAGATTCTTAAGATAGCACCTTCTAAACCTACGACCACTTCCATCTAGAAGGACAAGGGCAGCAGATACATGGGAATACCACCACCTGCAAGTTCCCCTCCAAGCCTGACTTGGAAATATATCGTCATTCCTTTGCAGATGCTGGGTCAAAATCCTGGAATTCCCTCCCCAACTGCATTGAGAGTTAACCCATGGAACATGGACTTCAACGATTCAAGGCGGCAACTCACTACCACTTTTGAGGGCAACTAAGATAGGCAATAAAGGTGTCGACGGCTGGCCAACACGTCTCACAAATAGATAATTAAAAATAGATCTATATGTAATTAGTGTACTCGCTTCATTAGACAAGTTGTAGAAAGGCAATGGCTAAACATGCAGAACAAGGGGCATACACGCGATGGGTCGTGAGAGGGCTGCTCTTGGATTTTTTTTTTTTAAAGAGTATCCTAGTGCTTCACGTCGTTAGTGTACGCTGGACCTGGACCATTTGACGGGCAACATGACAGCTCAGTGACTATCGCTGTGCTGTACAGATACATGGATTTGGGCCTGTGTCTATGGGAATTTGCGCATTCTCCCCGTGCTTGCATGGGTTTTCTCCGGGTGCTCCGGTTTCCTCCCACATCCCAAAAATGTGCTCTTAGGCTGTTTGACAGAAGAAATTCTCCCTAAATTGTCTCAAATTTGGCTTCAATCCATAGATCTATAAACACACACAGAGATCACAGGTAGAAATGGGAACATCGAGGTGGCGGCGCAGGCTCATTGGGCCGAAGGGCCTATTTCCCGTGCTGTTTTGTTCTTTGTATATGCAAAAGACCAGTAGTGCCAGACTAACATAAGGCCTTAATGGCAGTGGTCTTAGAATAGAATTGGTAAAGAATCAATGGTGACTGTGATGATAGCAACCATTTAAGAACCTGAGACAATGTTTCTCTTCTCTGTGTAACGCGTGATTTTAATAAGTTAATCTGCCATGGTATTGGTCCCCCACTCAAAAATTTGGAAATTGAACCGCTAATGCATGTCTTCATGCTTGAAATCTCTAAACAGCCTGCTCAAATGTTAAGTTCCAGGCTGGAGTCCCAGCTGCGACTTCAGATGCAACTTAATTTTTTTGAATGTTTGCAAAGAGTTGAATTTATGATGCTTCTGTCAGTGAATGAATACATGATGATTGCTCAGTCTGATCAAGTGCCTACTTGCCAAATCCGCCGCATGCTTAGGAAGCCAGGGGGACATTTAGTGAATTCATAGAGAAATGAAACTCATTAGTCAGATATAATTTGACCGCATCTATTTTTCTTATTCTTTGGGCTTGCACTGGTAATCTCATGCATTGCATTAGCACTATTGAATCAGTCTGCGGGTAACAAGTACAGGAAACTAAGTGCTCTGGAACGTAGGAAAGGAAGTTATTGGCCTGTGCGCTCCAGCGCAGGAACTATATTTTTTAACCGAACATACACATTGCAAATGAGCAGCATGATGGCACAGTAGTTAGCACTGCTGCCTCTCAGTGCCAGAGATCCGGGTTCAATTCCTGGCTGGTGTCGCTGTCTACATGGAGTCTGAACGCTCTCCCTGTCTCTGCTTTGTGTTACTTCCAGGTGCTCCGGTTTCCTGCCACAGTCCGAAAGACGTGCTAGCCATGTTAAATTCTCAGTGTAGCCAAACAGACGCCAGAGTGTGGTGACTAAGGGGTTTTCATAGTAACTTCATTGCAGTGTGAATCTAAGCCCACTTGTGACACTAAGAAAACAAACTTTAAACAAAAGCAGTAAATGAATGGAGAGTAGCTTCACCTATGCTAATTAGATCATTTTACAAATGCTGTGATGAAGGGTTGGCTCTATTCTCTCTCCACAGATGCTGTCAGAACGGTTGAGGTTTTCCAGTATCTTCTGTTTTTGATTTAGATCCTAGCAGTATTTGATTTTATAGAAATGTTACTGTTTGCATTTATTGCCCTTTACAATGGTTTCCATATCAATTGTGGAGACCAAACTATTCAGTATGCATGATATAAATAGTTGATAAATTATGCCAAAACATGTTACCTTTCTGAAAGAACAAGAGGTAGAAGCAGCAATTCAATCTCACAGCTCTGCCCAAGTCCTGCTCCTGAGATTTACAGCATCAGTAGAGCTATTTGATTGAGTGCCTTTTAACTTACTGCCAGCCATCTATTATTCATCATGCATTGTGGTAAAATTGACTGTTCTGTAATTACAATATAACCGTTATTAGGGATGAATGTTTGGGCTCTTTCAGCGTATTTGTGAAGCAGGAAGGCTCAGTGCCAGAGTCATGTCCAGTATGTCAGAAAACATCTTCTTTCATTGTCAGGCTGGATGGAACCAGGATACAAAAATGCTCCATGCTGCCAGAAGTTCCCTCCTCCCTCCCTACCAGGATGACCAACTTCTAACCAAACCAAGTGACTGCTACAGAGACTGACCATTCGACTAAATTCTTCCCAACAGAACTGCAAGTTGTGAATTTTCTTTTCGATTTGAAAAAGACTGCTATCTTTTAGCTCCTCTAAAGGCCACATTGGTTATGCCAGTGAATAAGTGAACAGGTCTGTTAGCTCTGCACAGTGAGGCAATTTAAAAAGCAGTAGTGACACACCCTTACTATCACTGGGGGTGGGGGATATATGTTATTCATTTTGTCTTCATCAGCTATATAGCTATGCTCCATGAAGTCTTGGAGACCCAGTGATGGACCTGAAGTCTCGGAGGTCTTTTTTTTGGCTTTTCACAACAGCCTTTAAAATGGAACATTTGGAACCGCCAGCTGCCTAATAAAATATAGCCATGGCACGTGTATAGGCAAAGCTTTCCCTATACACGTTGGAATTTCAAGCCCTGACGAGGTTGTGAACAGAGATGGACAAGGCAAAAAACATCAGTCTGTGCTGGCATCACTCCTTTTACCACACAATAGGGGTGGTTCGACTGCCTGGAGGCAGGTGCCCAGTACTAAGACAGGGAGGATGGGCAGAGTGAGTGCAAGTTGTGGGACAACACTCCACGCAGGCCTAAAGGCCCTCCCACCCTGCCTGGGCGTCAGTGTGGCCCTCTAAAGGATTCCTTCCTTCCTTCTTTCCTCTCCACCAGGGTGACCAGCTCTCGCTGAGAAGTTTAAGGGACAGCTTGTCATGGGGGCTCATACAAACAGGGGGGCAACAACTCTCTCCACTATTTTCCTTGCTACAATCCTGCACGTCAACTCCAGCATATTATCCTGGAGATAATCTACGGAACAGCTGGAAAACCGAACAACCTATACACCTTCAATTCAAAACTAAAATTCCTCCAACTGAATCACTAAGATTCAGAATGCAGGTGATGCGTGTATTTGCAGACACTCAGACACTAAGCTTAAGGATCATTGTTTACTTCTTCTCTGAAGCACATTAACTGAATCCTGTATCCATGCCAGTTAATGAGGTGCCACAATCAAAATCCCAAAGATTAACTATCTCCTCCAGCTAGTCTGGTGGTGACCCAGATAAAGTTCCAGTTCCAATTTCCCACCCCAAAGCAAACATTCTTCCCAATCTCTCCAACTGTGCATCATTCCCTCAGCACTGCACTAAAGCGTCAGTCTAAATGTGTGCTGGAGTCTCTTGAGCAGAACATGAACTAGGATAAAACGAAAAGAAGCCAGAAAATTGGCAATGAGAACCTGCACCATATGAAATAAATACTTAATACCTTAAACAGCTGAGCTATGGGGGAACTGCAAGATATATTATGATGAGAATTCAAAGGTTAATACTGCAAGTTCATGCATGGAGCACCTGCCAAGAACACATATCAGGAATGCTGGTGCTCACTCCCAGAGAGTCACTGTTCAAGGATTGATGAAAGAATTAATTCACATAAGTATCCTATCGTGAACAGTTTGTATTGTTAAGTGGCAATCAATACAGTGTAACAATTTGTAGATTTACTGAAAACACTCAGACAGCATGCAACTAATGGGAAGGTTCTGTGGAAATCAATTAGGTCAGTAATTGCAACAGTGCAATAAGTGCTTACCTAGTTAGGGGAGCTATGTCAACTTCCAGAGCTTAAAACACAAGTTCCACTCTCATGGGACAAGGCATTTATCTTTTCACTTGGAAAGAGATGGACAAGCTTATTTTTATCCTTATTTTTGATCTCAAAGACATCTTTCAATTAAGTGTGGGCAGGAGTATTTGTGAAATTCAATATAACAGACGTGCGTAATCAGAAGGCCTCATTAGATTGCAGAACTTTACAGTGCAGAAAGAAGCCCTTTGGCCTATCGATTCTGAACCGATCACAATACCATCCAGGCCCTACCCCATGTGCCTATATATTATACTCACTAATCTCTCTAACCTAAGCATCTGAGGACACTAAGGGGCAATTTTAGCAAGGCCAATCAACCTAACTCGCACATGTTTCGACTGTGGGAGGAAACCGGAGCATCCTGAGGAAACCCACACAGACATGCGGAGAATGTGCAAACTCCACACAGACAGTGACCTGAGTCGGGAATCGAACCCACATCCTTGGATCTGTGAAGCAGCAGTGCTAATCATGTGCTATTGTGCCACCCGGAATTGCAATATGATCTTGCAAACATATTTAGTATTATCTCCTTTTGAACAATACAGGATTTGAAAAGGGCTGTCCTTAGTGTTACCCTCAGTGGTGGATAAATCCCAAATATAACACCAAGTGTCAGCAACTTGGAACACATGCAACTTCATGGGACTGACAGATTCAAGCATCATCATAAGGCCTCCGAGACTTCGTGGTGTATCACTATGTAGCTGATGAAAACAAAAGGATAGACATCCTTCCAAAGTGGCACAATGCCGTGCTAATGTTTTACATCTGCACATAATCGAGGCTGACATACCACAGCAATACTGAGGGAGTGCTGCAGTGCTGGAGATGCCTACTTTCAGATGCCTGGTCTACACACGTGGGTGAATGTATAAGATCCCATGACAGTTTCTCTCCTGTGACTGGTTGATTGGTTATGCTCAATTGCACCTTTGTGTCCCGAGATATGTAGAAGGATATTAGCAGGTTAAACGTGTGTGGATAGAGCCTGGGGTAGGATTGTCGTTGATACAGGTTTGATGGGCCAAATGGCCTCCTTCTGCACTGAAGGGTTTTTATGGACAAATTACCCAGACATCATCAACATGGCTGTTTGTGGGATCATGCCGTACAGGTTGTCTGCTGTATTCCCTAAAGTACTACGACTGGGACTGCAAAAACATGAGATTGTGGATAATATATACTCGTTTTTTTCTTTGCTTTTCATGTTGCAAAGGTGATTAAAATGGAACATTAAGAACTGCCAACTGCGTAATAAAATATAGCCATGGAGCACTTTCCCTATACATATAGATACCTACAGAAAGGCAGCAGATCAGGATACAGTTTCACATTGAAGGAGCGAGGCAGCCCCCATATGCAGCACCTCAAAATCCCCAATCCTATCGCAGACTCTATCCCCACATGTTTAACCTGCTAATCTCTCTAACCTACACATCTCGGGACACTAAGGGGCAATTGAGCATAATCAATCAACTAGTCACAGGAGAGAACTTGTCATGGGACCTTGTACATTCACCCACATATATAGACGAGGCATCTAAAAGTAGGCACTATTTATTACTGTCACAAGTAAGTTTATTTTAACAATGCAATTAAGTTACTGTGAAAATCCCCTACTCACCACACTCCGGTGCCTGTTTGGCTACACTGAGGGAGAATTTAGCATGGCCAATGTACCTAAACAGCACATCTTTCAAACTGTGCAAGGAAACCAGAGCACCCAGAGGAAACCCATGTGGATACAGGGAGAATGTGCAAACAGACATGCCGGGAATCGAACCCACGTCCCTGGCGCTGCAAGGTAGCAGCGCTGACCACCTTTGCAGCAGCTGCTTCCCGATGTGGAGTTTCTCTCAACTGGATTGAGGACGGCAGGAGTTCTAAATCATGTGGTCAACTTGGGGAGGTAACGCACCTGTTATGTATTGCAAACCCAGTGTGTGTGGCAACCTTTCCATTCTTTTATCCCTGCTGTTAAAGTGAGCTGACCACTTCAGTGTGCAGCAGCAGTGTTTTGCACCGCTCCACTGAAGGGAGTCTCAGCAACAGGGGGGAAAACATGCCCTGTACAGGAGCAAAATCTGGCACAGAGCTCACAGAAACAAAACCAGTGAGACAGCTTGGAGAGCATATGGTTAATTCACTACAAATAGAATGAAGCGCAGCTGCTGGCTGGCTGCAGGTTTCTGTGCCCAACAGTTTACAGACTGTGTAATACCGAATCAACCCTCTCTCCATCTCCCTAGATGCACGTATTTCTCTGGCTTCGATGTACAACAAACACATCACTATAATTATTAGGTTATTCAGAGATGGGGTTCTGAAATAAAATATTTGTCTCCTAAAAGACCTGGAAATGGGATAAATGTCTCTCGGCACTTGTAAATAATTATGAGTTTCCGCCTGTCCCATTCTATTCAGCTCTGTCACCATAGCAACAACAAACTGCTCAGATTATTTTAGTAACAAGCCTAGCTGTGATTGCTTTTTTTTTGAAGGGGGCGGCTTTTCTCCCCCACCCCTCCATGTCCTCAAAGCAACTTACTCACCGTTATGGTGCTCTCTTTACTCTGTCTTCGAGTGGGTGACCCTGCTCCGGGACTCTGAGGGAAAGAGAATGAAGCATCAGTAGTCATCCTGTTCCAGGGAAGCGAAACAAACAACAAAATAAAAGTCAGGCCTGAACTCTTTTATCACTTCGGCTCACTCAAGGCCAGTCCTGACCCGGCTCCTTCCCAAGTCGCTCGCCCTCCAGGCTGGTGACTTGTGATCAAACTCGTCGGATCTGGTTGGTGAGACAAACAAGAGCATCCGGAGGTTTCAGTGACCGCCCGAGGCGGACAAGGCAAGCGAATCAGTGCATGAATGCCCCATGGGAAGTGGAGAATCATATCTCGGGACTCGACACACAGAAACTTCCAGTTCCCCCCCCCCCCCACCACCTTTCCCCCTGCCCACCCCAATGTGTGCACCCTTCAACAACACCTGCTTCTTCCCATTAACCCTTTCATTGCCAAACCCACACTTGTTCAGAAGATTTACAGCCTTGTGATATAGTCACACACAATGCTCCCCCCCCGGCACCCCATGCGCCAACATTAATGGAATATACTGATCAGCCCCCTCGCCCACTCAAATCAGTCAGTGGATTTGTCAACTAATTTGGCTGCCTGCCGCCTCCATTTGATTGGAGTTTGGAGAATGGATCTTGGGCAGAAACACATACACCCGACATAAATCTCACACAAATCAATATGGATGTGGCACCTGTGCTCTCAGCTCCACAGGTTATATTCCTTTTATTGTGTGTTCGGTACAGACTCGATACATCGAAGGGTGTCTTTCTGCACTGTATGGTTCCATGATTCTATTATTTTCTACCCTTGAGGATAACAGATGATAATGATGATGATGCTTGGATCACACTGGTCAGCCCCTATCACTGTCTCCTTCCACTGAAAGTGGTCATCTTACATTGGGAATGCAGTAATGCCAGAGGTGTCAGCTGTCAGGCGTAACGTTCAACACGCACATATGGGGCTCCATTTAGCCAGACACGGTTCTCACACCCAAACATGTTTGATTCCCAACCCTTCCTATTTGATATCACTAAGGCACACTACCACATCTCGCTGTCACACTTGGTTACATCAATTCTGAAGCACTGATCAGGAATCAGTAAGGAGCTTCCAGTTTTATGAAGTTGAGTATTTACACCAGGCAGCTTACATACCCAGTGAACCCTAAGGGTGTTCAGTCTCTACCATCTACCCTTAGGAGGATATGATTGCTGAAAATAGAGATATATTGCTGAAGTTTTTCATCTTGTACTCATCAGGTCAAATGCAAGGATATAAAATACACAATGAATTAGAGTAAAAGAACGTACTACAGATTGCTGATTGGTTAACAAGTCAAATCTAATTGGTCAAAACATTATCATGGAGAAAGCAACAGGAAACTAGGCTCCCGTGTAATTGAAGAAATAGCCTGGGCCCCAGTGGATAGATGCATGTCGCTTCAACGTCAACTGTTAGATTTGATTCCCCAATTGGGCAGCACTTGGTGAAGAAGCCTGAGTGTGCTAGCAGCTATACTAACAATTCATTTAAGATAATCAGTACAGCTCGTAACATGGCTCACCTCACCCTTGCTGGAAGTGACATAGATTCATATTCAAGAGTTCATTCTTCGCAGGCAAAAATAATATTTTCAAGTTCTCTGCTTATCTGAATTATTCAGGAGGAAATGATAATTATTCACTGCTGTCTCTATGGTGATACCGCATCCAGCATGAACTCGCCAGCCAAACAGCAACTTATTCTCTTGTATGAGTAAATGTTTGCGATTGTTTAAAATTTTGTATTCTTATGTTTGTCTTGAGTGCAAGATAAAAAGCTTCAGCAACATGTCTCTCTTCTCAGCAATATTCAAATACTATTAACTGACTGAATGAGAATATTAGTAGGGTGAATAAAGCGAAGCTGTTCTCTTGGCAGGATGATCAGGAGTTAAAGGACACTGATTTAAGATAATCATGCCAAGCGCCAAAGGGGAAATCAGCAGATTTGTTTAATGCAGTAAATGATGATACAGGAAGGGATTGCCTGAATGATAGTGGATACAGACTCAGTAGCAACTCCCAAAAGGGAATTGACTAATACAGAGAGACAGGGAAAGGATTGCAGGGCTGTAAGGAGCAGGAAGAGGGATTAATTAAATACCTTTTCAATGAGATAGCACAGGCACAATGGACTGAATGATGCAACAGAGAGGGAAGCCATTCAAGAAGAATCTGAAGCTGTTGTGTTTATTTTATACTGTGACAGATACTGGCTATCAAGTGATACCCCTTGGGAAATTAAGGATCCCAGACAATGGACAAGGGGCAGTTTGCACTTGTGCGATCTAAAAACACTAGCATCATGGTGAAGTTATTCTATCAGTGCTGGTGGAATTGTACCCAGCACATATCATCAGAACAAAGGAGAGGAAAGTAGCTTGTGTGTGTGCGCGCTCACGTGTGCATGCGTGTGTACACGTGTGTGGGTGCATGTGTGGCAGAGTGGGGCGACGGGAGAAAGAGGAGGAGGAAAACTGCACTTGTTTTTGTATTTTAAAGAGTGAAGCTGATTTTCCGTCACCTTTACAAAGCTCATTACAATCCTCAGCCAGGTCCCAGGTCTTGGGGAGAGGCCCACTTAGGGACCAATAATGTTTTGTTTAAGATAATTAAAGTTTAATTTTCAAGATGCTGTGAAGTGAATAAAGCCACAAGAGTACACAGGTTTGGGACAATAAAAAATTAGCTTTACTATACAAGTTCCCTTTTGAGAGTTGCTACTGAGTCTGTATCCACTATCATTCAGGCAATCCCTTCCTGTATCATCATACAATAATTTACAATATCTGCCTATTATAATTTACAATATCCAATATCAAGGCAGATATTGTAAAATTCCAGGGAAAGAATGAGGTACATATCTATTAACAAGCAAACTGTGGTTGGATATAACACACTACTCAATCAATGATAGATGCGACCAAAACAGATTCCATGGATTTCTCAACAACACATACAGATGTTCCTCATGTTGTAAGCCACAAATCTCACTAAAGCTTGGTCTTTCTCACATGGGATTTTTCCCAATCTAGTCTCATCTTGCCTTAGAATTCTTTCAAAAATGTTAGTCCTATTTGGATGGCTTCAATGATGGTCCAATTCACAGGATTTCAACTGGATTGCCATGTACACTTTAGACACGAGATCACAAGCACAACTTCAGCTCTTCTGGCCACTCCACTTCACTGCTCCAAAGGGATAGTTCTGCCCAAACAGCCCATTTTATGGAGTCACCTACTTTGAATTGCCTTTATGGATCTTCTCAACTTTCCTCAAGTCCAGTCTGTTAACTGCAGCTCATTCCATTCTTTTAAAGCGAACTGGGATCTCTACACATGCCTGTCCTTTATTTATGGGACATTTCCTAGCTGACTAAAAAAACCTGGCTCAAATTGACGACACTGTTCACTGACCCTTGAACTGATCTGGTGACCTACCGAAACACTTCAAAAGAGTCCCACCTCTGTTACAAGGTAGGAACAAATGCAACAAGCATTCAAACATCCTGTACTTTAAATGTTAATAGTCTACATAGATTGTTAACCTCCATAGTATACAGAATGAATAAATTTCATAACAAGCTGATGTGATGACATCCTTCATGTTACAACTGAAGTACAAGGACAGTAACTGAAATCTAGGATCTGACGACAGGCAATGTCTGAAAACCATTGTGAAATGCCATGTTGGTCCAGGTCTAGGGTCTTCATTGTTTGTTTTCCTTCTGCTCAGTTTCCTCCTCCAACCCCACCCCGGTCTTCTTTCTGCTGTGCTTGAATTGTGTCTCTCAGAGTCTCCACATCATGATCCTGTCGTGGAGCAAAATCCTCCTCCCAGTCTTCTGGGGAAACCATTTCCTTTGACTTGGTTCTTCTCCACCAGGCGCCAATCAAATGCAGATGAGTAGAAGGCAATGGGACGAGAGAAACACACGACTGCTGGAGAATGCAATGTTACTACACTAGTGTCAGGGCCACTACCAGTGTGAATGGCACTGCCTGGGGAGAGGCAACCGGCTCTTGAGATTGCTCCTCAGTCGGCAGTTTGATATTTCCAACAAGGACCCAAAGGAGTGTAGAACGGAAGCATCTACTTTTGAGTTAACCCAGATCCTACTCTCTTTGCTTCATGATTTTTTTTAATTACAATCAGGATCTTTAGTAATTTCAGGTAGCAGTGGGTCATCCAAAATCCCAGAAAATCTGAAATGGGGCGCAGTCTCAATTCCAAAGGTGCCAGATTAGGGATATTACAACAACCTCATTCTGGGCTCTTCCTTGCCTTAAAATTTGGGTTGTCATCCCTTTAAAAAAATAAATTCATTGACTCAGCTCATGCATTTGTAAATAAGGAGATAAGCATTTCTCTCAATGGGCCCATTTAGCGGACTAGCTTATGAATGGGAAAAAGGGAATCATTATTCTGCTTTTTAAGTGCCTGCCTCGAGTAGGAAACTACATTGGACGTGACAAAAGCTGCTGTTCTGTTAAGGACCTAATGTCGGTTTTAAATGTCGAGGCACTGAAAGAACACACCAGCTCTTCCCCGCACTGCAATCCTATAGCTTATCTCTTGGAAGCCCAAGATGCACATTGTTGCACTACCTTTGGCCACAAGCTTTAAAAGGTCCATTGAAATACAAACTGAGTATGCTGCTCTGAATGCATAGTAATAAGTTTTTAGCATAACAATAGTGCATTTCGATAGTCAGAGATCAACTGTACAATATGGTATGGCTAGATATACTGTATCCCATAATGGTGCTGTTGCCGGTTACAGCCCAACCTTGGTAGCTTAAGGACTAAGTGACACCCTCCTTTCCAGAAAGGCCAAGATCCACTAGAAAACATGGGGCTGGATTCTACAATCCATCATTCCTTTCACAGTCATTCTCTAGCCAATCAGAATACCCCAGAACTGCTCAAGCTATGGGCAAACTCCACAGGCAATATCACTTAAACTCCTCTCGTCTCCTTGGACCTTGGTCTGCACCTGGTTTTTTCAAGGAGAGGACAACTCTCAAATAGAAATATTATTTAAAACCAGTGTGTACTTGGATGACTGATTTTGAAAACCACTGAGTTGAGATTGAGCTGAAGCTGCCAGATATTACACACATTGAGCTGCAAGCCCAATTATTGCAGCACTTTTTTTTATTTATTCAGTCATAGCTTGAGTTTCCTCCGGGTGCTTTGGTTTCCTCCCACAGTCCTAAGATGAGCAGATTAGACGGATTGGCCATGATAACTGCACAGAGTTACAGGAATAGGGCAGGAGACTAGCATGGATAAGATGCTCTTTGAGAGTCGATGCAGACTCAATGGGCTGAAGGCACTGTATGGTTTCACAATTTAGGCTTCACTGGTTATTTCTAACTATCCTTCAGAAGGTGATGGTCCTCTTGAACTGCTACAGTCCATATGGTGTAGGTACAGCCACAGTGCTGCTAGTGAGAGAGTTACAGGGTTTTGACCAAGTGACAGTGAAGGGACGACAATATATGGTAAGTGACTTGGAAGGGAACCTCCAGGTGATGGTGATCCCAGGTATGTGCTGTCCTTGTCCTGTGTTTGAAAGGTACTATCTAAGAAGCCTTTGGTGAGTTCTAGCTGTGCATCTTGTAGATGATACATACTACTGTCACTGTGAATCAATTGACTCACGGAGGAAGTAGGGGGTTTATGGAAAGAGTGCCAATCAAATGGAATGGTTTGTTCTGGATGGCATTGAGCTCCTTGAGCTCCAAGAGCAGTTGTTGGAGCTGCACTCACCATTCCAAGTGGAGAGTATTCCAACAACTCCTGATTTATGCTTTGTAGATGATGGACTGGCTTTAGGGTTTAGTTTAGCTTAGTTTATTTATTAGTGTCACAAGTAGGCTCACATTAACAGAGTAATCTAAGTTACTCGCCACAGGATGCCTATCTGGCCTCTGACTGCTCTTTCAGCCACAGTATTTATATGGCTAGTCCAGGTCAGTTTCTGATCAATGAAAACACTCAAAATGTTGTCCTAAACAGAGCTCAGTTCCAACATTTCCAAACCATTCCTTGGACTCAATAAAGAAGAGAACTTTAAAAAAAATACACCACAGGAGAAAGTCGTCAACTCCACTGCTCAATGATTGTCAATGCAATCATTTCTGTGTTCACAGCGGGAAGAGTGTAATCACAATCCCTCGAGTTTTTCATTTTGTGATGCAACCTGAAAGGTGAGTGCTTCTCTCTACACAGCATGTTGGTTTCAAGCAAGACCATTTCTAGGACAATGGACTGCATAAAATGTGCATCGTGGAGTCTCACAAGAAGGTTAAATCAATATTCCCATTGATATTCATAAATCTCAGTCAAGCAGGTACCACAACAAATCCTGCCTTCCGATTCAGGATCTAACTGTCAATAAATAAATTTTAAAAAACGTATTTCTGGGCATCCAAAATTGAACAGAGCAAAGTAATGAGCAGAACATATAAGC
Organism: Sphyrna mokarran; assembly: GCA_024679065.1. NCBI lineage: Eukaryota > Metazoa > Chordata > Chondrichthyes > Carcharhiniformes > Carcharhinidae > Sphyrna > Sphyrna mokarran. The sequence continues at coordinate 42,206,413 of JAGIQG010000021.1, read as the reverse complement.
ATAACTCAATAACTCAACTGCCTAGGTTTTGGGGTGCAAAATTACTATGGGGTTCGATGGCCAGAAATGACTGCAGTTTGGACACACGTTAAGAATTAATCTGTAGCCCAGGACTGGGAATCCAGTATTTCAAGATTGTGATTCTTGTGTGCCTAATCTGTGGTGGAAGGTGAGAAACATACCTGTGGATCACTGCTCGTCTTTCTCAAAGCCGTGTGTGAGGTCTCCATATGATGTGACAGGCTCCCTGATGAGTGGAATCCATTCACTGTAATACAAAGCAGCATCATTAAAGACAGATCTAATCTAGTCTACATAAGGTCTGATCTAAGATATGGTCCAAACATAAGTATCTTTTTGGAATTCACTAACTTCAAGACACTGATCACCTCCCACCATTTGTTTGATTTGATTTATTATCATCACACGTATTAGTATACAAAGAAAAGTTTTGTTTCTCACATGATATATGGGCAAAGCATATACTGTTCACGAGAAGAAAAGGAGAGAGAGCAGCACGTACTGTTACAGTCGTAGCTAGTGTGTAGAGAAAGATCAACTTAACATAAGGCAGGACCATTCAAAATTCTGATGGCAGCAGGGAAGAAGCTGTTCTTGAATCGATAGATATGTGTTCAGAAGTAGATGATGAACTGGACTGGCAGTTCCAATCACACAGGGCAGCCAATAAATCACAACAGGAATGCTGTGGAATTGCCAGTATTGGTCTGGGATAGGCACTGTAAGTAGTCTCGCAACACCAGGTTAAAGTCCAACAGATTTATTTGCTAGCACAAACTTTCGGAGCACTGTTCCTTCATTAGGTGAGTCAGGAAGGATTATGGAGTTTCCACATTCTCCCCATGTCTGCATGTGCTTCCTCTGGGTGCTCCAGTTTCTTCCCACACTCTCAAGATGTGCAGGTTAAGTGGATTGGCCATGCTAAATTGCCCCTTAGTGTCAGGGGGACCAGCAGGTAAATGCATGAGGTTATAGGGATGGGGCCAGGGTGCTATTATTGCCAGTGCAGGCTTGATGGGCTGAATGGCCTCTTCTGCAGTGCAGGAATTCTGTGATCTCATCAGGTGGAGAGGAACAGTAGCAAGTGATAATCAAGAAGTTGTTTGTTTCCTTTTGCTTTCCCTACTTATCTCTCACTGTAAGGAACTGGTATTTGTCTGAGTGCACTTGTTACGTATTTGTATTGGTTCTCATTTTACTGAAGCTGTTGTATTCATATATTTACTGGAAGTGATGTCATAAATCGTTAGCATGGAAAACAGGCAGAGAGAAAAAAGCGCCACAAAAGAGAACACACACCTATAAATAAAGCCCCATTGTCTCAAACCCTCCATGCTCCTTAGCATCATTCTCTAATACACTACACCCAAAATCCTAATGAAGTACAGTACCTACTGTGTGTAGCTCTTTACTGGTGAATGGGACACTAAACAAGCTGGTAGATCCAAGACCCAACAGAAGAAATGGTTCCCACAGGACTTCTGGAGGAGGCATATTTTCTCGAAAGACTCAGACGCTTTGGCAAAGGTGAAGGGTGCTGTGTTCTAGCCAATATATGCAGCAATTATAACTTGCAGAAAGCTATAAAATAAGTGCCTGGCCGTTAATTCCAGTTACGAATTCAGCCTTTGTCTGTCAGTCCATTATGTGATATCACTTAATTTCAATCACACATGGCAGCCAATAAATCACAACAGAAAGGAGTGTGGAGTTTTCGCGTTCTCCCCATGTCTGCGTGTTTTTTCCCGGGTGCTCCAGTTTCCTGCCACACAAATTAGGTGCGCTGCCGTGCTAAATTGCTCCTTGGTGTTAGGAAGATTAGCAGGATGGAAACGTGGGGCTACAGGGATAGGGCCTGGGTAGGATTGTCAGTGCAGGCTCAATGGGTTGAATGGTCTTCTTCTGCATTGTAATGATTCAATGATCTAATCAGTTAGAGGGGAACATTAGCAAGTGATAATGAAGGAGGTGTTTGTTTCTTTTTGCTTTTCCTACTTTTCTCACACTGGAAGGAATTGGTATTTACTCTACTCAGTGAAAGAAGCTGGTGAGCTGGTGTTTGGTGAGTATCTGTAAGAGGTTAAGGTCTGTTTCAGTGCTAAGGGTTAAAATAGTATACAAACTGTTGGTTATTTAATAAAGTAAAAACAACAGGGATCCTTAACCTATTACAATTTATAAATGTTTTGGACGAAGAGACTGATGAAATGGTTGTTAAAGTTGCTGATGACAAAGAGACAGCTAGGTAAGTAAGTTCTAAAGAGGAGTTAAGGAGTACCAAAGGATATAGATTATGTGAGTGGATAAAGATCTGGAAAATGGAAATATAATGTGGGAAAATGAGAGGTTGTCCATCTACGCAGAATGAATAAAGCAGCAGATATTATCTAAATGGCATGAGATTGCTGTGCCAAGATGCAGAGGGATCTGGATGCCCTGATGCATAAATTGCAAAACATTGTATGCAGGTCCAGCAAGTAATTAGCAAAGCTAATAGAACATTATCAATTATTACAAGAGAAGTGGAATACAAAAGTGGTGAGGTTCTGTTTCTAAAGACATCTCCAGATCTGTGAGACCACATCTCGAGTACTGTGCATAGTATTGGTCTACCTATTTAAAGGAAGATGCAAATGCAGTTCTGAGAAGGCTTATTAGATTAACAATTGGAATGGGCAATTTGTCTTATGAAAAAAAATTGGACAGACTGGCTTGTATCCATTGGAGTTTAGAAGAGCAAGTAGCGATTTAATTGAAACGTACAAGATCCTAAAGGCTTTTGACAGGGTGGACGTGGAAAAGATATTTCCTTTTGTGGAAAAATCTAGAACTAGGAGTCACTTTTTAAAGACAAGGAGTCACCCATTTAAGATGAGGAAAAAGAACTTTCTCTGAGAGTTATAAGATGTGGAAACTCTCTTCCTTGAAAGGCTGATTTTTAAGGCAGAACTAAATAGATTCTTGATAAGCAGGGAGTGAGAGATTATTGGGGATAGACAGAAAGTGTGAAGCTGATGTTAAAATTAGATCAGCCACAATCTTACTGAATGGCTGAGCAGACTCGAGGGGCCTATTTCTGCTCATTCCTATGTCTGGATAAATGGAGTCAAGTACTGACAACATACTTGCTATCTTTTGTAAAGAATACATTTGCAAGAAAACTGCATTTGAAACTGAATCAACAGTATTTTTAAGTGATAAAAATTTTGTGAAGTAAATACACCTCAGTATTACACATTTCTCAGAACCTGCAGCATAAAGTTTCAATTCCTATGTTAGTAACTAAGAGAATGCTAAACAGCGATTAACTTCTTCATTCCACAAACTATTCCCAGAAATCAATCTTTCAAGTCATGCTATTAGATGATTTTAGTCTTTTTAAAGGAAGACTTCAATTGCTTACAATCACCCTGCAATCAGGCCCCAATGTGTTCGGGCTGAAGTCTTAAAGAAATGTTGACAATGAGTCATCCTTCTTAACTGCATATTTACAATTATTTTAATCTCAATATTTTCGTCTCCTTTCCTGAAGATGCTGGCTTGCACAGAGTGTAGCTTTACTGTCTGAGCAGGGCAGTCATTTGAAGCCAGCATTCTACAAGTTTGTTGCTCCTGATATTTCCAAATATCTGGTAAAATCCTATTCTCTGTTTTACTGGGGCAGGTGGTGTTGAGTTCATAAACTTCTCTGTAAAATTGTATGACATTCTGCCTGCATTACAACTCCAAAGTTATCCCCATATTGCTTTCTTCCCCCATTCACAATGTTGTCCAGATAGTCATTCAGTCCTCTCATCATGTAGTAGAAATTCCTGCTGAGCGTGTGAGAAACTGAGCTGTCCAGACCCCTGACACTGTCGCTCTTCAAGAAATAAATTGGTGGTGCAGCTCTCCTTACAGAAGGAAAAGAAAAAAATACTGAGCTTGGCAGCCAGTAATTGTTAGACGTGAAGAATCGAGCCACGTGATACAGTGACAAGGACAATGAGCTCTCTATAGCACTGACTCCAACTGGTCTGCACTCATGGTTAGGGTGGTGAGATACAACAAGATGGATCAGAGAAAATGCTTACAGTACTTTCAGTGCAAGGTTTTGCATTTGTGAAAGGAGATATATATATATATATATATAATATATATATATATATATATATACACACACACTGAAATACAACATCAGCTTTTCACACATTAATTTGGGAAAAATGACCTATTTATTATTGAGAGCGAGAGTAGTTCTGACAGAGTCATCAATCTGAAACAATGGGTGGAATTTTCCCAATACTTGTCAGGCTGTGACTGAAAACCAGCACTTAGTGTGCAAAACTGAGGGCGTGGTTTACATCAGCACACTGGCGAAGGGGACCTTCTAAGAGCTGGCAAGGCCGGTTCCACAGACATCAAGGTGCCGCGATCTGTGTTTGTCTAAAGTTTTCCCAAACTTCCAGACAGACATGGACGACCATCCCCATAATCCCCCTACCACAAGGATTGGAGGCTGATGGATAGGATCCCCATCCCCATTCTCCTGCTGTCCCCGTAACCTTTGATCACACTATTGTTCAAGAACTTATCTATCTCTGTCCTAAGGACACTCAATGACGTGGCCTCCACAGCCCTCTGTGGCAATGAGGTCAACAAACTCACCATCCTCTGCTAGAAGAAATTCCTCCTCATCTCAGTTTTAAAAGTGTGTGCCTTCATTGTGAGGTTGTGCCTTCAAGTTCTAGTCTTTCCCACTAGTGGAAACATCCTTTCCACATCCACTCTATCTGGGCCTCTCAATATTCTGTAAATTTCAATTACATCCCTCCAAATCCTTCCAAATTCCAGCAAGTACAGACTCAGATGCTATCACTCCTCATATGACAAACCCTTCATTCCTAGGATCGCTCTTGTGAGCCTCCTTCGGACCCCCTCAAAGGCCAACACATCCTTCTTAAGAAGGGGCCTAAAACTGCTCACAAAAATGTGGTCTGGCCAGATCCTTGAACAGCCTCAGTAGTACATCCTTGCTCCCAACCATACACATGGTGGGAGGGCACCCCACTGCCAGAGCTCCTTTAATACTGTCCCCTGGGCAGTGCCAAGAGGTAATGCCCAACTTTGTTTCTTAACCTCAAGGTCTTCAGGCACCTCTGCACTTCTGGCATGGTCATAAAGGCTGAGTCTCACTTACGAAAACCTGTAGTAACTCTCGCTGGTGTGCCATCATGCCTGCTAGGTGGAAGATTCAATGAGGACTGAAGATGAGACATTAACTATGGTATAAGGTAATGCATTCAAATTCATGCAAATCAGGTTCTCACCCTCCCTAGGTGAGAAGCTGATTGTATCAAAGAGGAAACCTTAGAAAATCACAATTGAAAACCTCACTGGCACAATTTCTGTTTCTGGATCCTTGCAAAATCTAGTACACGACCTGATTTGTGTCTGCAACTAACACCATTACTAAATCCCACTCATTAACTTGGTTCTTCTCTCTCTGCAGATTTGCTCATTTAAATAGGCTCTCATCCCTGGAAAACATATGTTCACAAAACTGAGCCTGATTGAATGGAAATACCTAAAAATTGGAATCAGTCAGTTGGCTACCAGAACTATAAATGTCAAGCTTTACATAATCAACATTGAGAAAACTTGAGAAATGAAGTCAAGCAACAGGGAATTAAGAATGCATGACCGTAATTAGTTAAAAAAGCTTAAAATTTGCTTTGATTTGCCTTCCCAAACTTGTTAATTTAATGGCAATGTGAATCTAGGTGGCTTGAGACAGATGCTGAGAGAGACCAGGACATCATCTGTCTTGTCAAGCTCTATGTGTTCCACAGAAATCAGTTTTGTATAGCAGGATAGACAAATCTCTTAAGTCACCAAGGATGGAAAACCTGACATCTACCTTCACCTGCTTTGGCCCAGTCGTTTTCTGGGGTGTGGCTGCTGTCACATGCTAATTACTTGCTTCTGGGCCAAGATAAGACAAGGCAAGAGAATGAGATTGACGATGTTAAACTCTCGCATACTACAATCCAATTCACCTGCAAGTCACATTCATCATCTTTATATTGTTTGACATCCCCAAGTCACGTGCTAATTGGCAAATGACATATCAGGAGGCAAGGACTGAGGCATGGGAGCTGTAGCCTTGAAGCTATAGACAGATGACTCAGGCCACAGAATGGTTTTTCATTGGATGGCAGCGTAAGTGGAACTTGACAGCCACTTGAATGACTGAGCAGTCCTGCTCAGGAACATACATTTCACCTCCCCAGGACAAGACAGGGACTGAGTCAAATGCCTGAAATATTGTCTACTTCACCATCCTGGACAGCAGGCCACAGCTTTCAGGGATCCCTTCAATGAGTTGCAAGTCAATTTCAAAAAAGAATACAAGTAACACTTGTTACCATTGGCGTTTGGGACATGCATGCTCACATGGATAACTACAATCTCAACAGCCCAAGAAAAGATCCATTTTGTTGGAAGATAGCTGACCAGATAAAAAATCTAAACTCTGGCTCTCAGATTCCTCTCCCTACGAAGTGTCAGTTCAATGAAATTGGTGCAGGTTACACATGCTTTTCAAGTGGCCATGGAAAAGAATGGTGCAAAGCTGGTGTCAGCTCTGTTGTCATGAATCATCCCATGGACTTGTTTTCCGAGAAGGATGTCTGATGACATTTAAACCATCCCACTCCCCTGCACCAAGCAGCTTGCATCGGTGCCATTACCAACCCTGACAAGATTAAGGATGAATTCTAAGATGATCACCATTCCTTGTTCTGGTGCCAAAATTAGACAAGCTAATCATTCCAAATAACTTCAAAGCAAGGGTTTATGCCGAGCACCAAATGTAAGAGGGGATCATTGGAAAAAACAGTGTTGACACTTATAACAATAACGCTTACCTAATGTGTACTAAGCATGAGCTCTTAATTACCAGCACAGTTTTCTACATCCCTTATCCCAACAAAATGTTATGGATGCATCCCCATTCTATGCATCTGAGCAACTATTAAGAACTATTTAGATGTGCACTTGCGATGCCAGGGTATTCAAGGCCACGAACCAAGTGCTAGGAAATGAGATTCAAATAGTTAGCTGGTTTGTCTTTGACTGATGTAGATACAATGGGCTGAAGGGCATTTCTTTGTGTTGTATACCTCAATGACTATGTTGTCACCAAACAGAAGTACAGGGAGTGCAATACCAATTGCTTGACTGATCACCATTACGACTATTACAACTGTCAACCCCATTTTTCCAAGATGATCCCTTCTTACATTTGGTAATTTGCACAAAATCTTGCTTTGAAGTCATCCGGAATGATTAGACTGTCTAACTTTAGCAACAGAACAAGAAGTGGTGGTCATCTTAGAATTTATTCTTGACTTTGTCAGGGTAGGTTATGGCAAGGGCATACACATCAACGTGATTTGCTTGCATCCAGGGGAGCAGGGTGATTTCAAATATTCACTAATTCTCTATTTTAAACAAATCCACAAGATGATTCATGACAAAGCTGACACCAGTTTTGCATCATTCTCCTTCAGAACTAAGCATCCAAGATATTCCCTCCAAGGTGCCCTCAAGAGGATAAAGGTCCAGAAGCATCTCAATGTGTCAAGGCTCAAACAGACAGGCATGAAGGAATTTCTCTCAAAGAAACTTGAGTGTTGTCTGTGAACAGTGAAAATAGACACTCATTGCATTGAAGATGACTGAATGACCTTGAGGTTATGGTGTACAAAACTGCTCTAAAGACCCTTGGCTCTATCTCTCAAAAGCATATAGATTTGTTTGATGAAAACAAGGTAATCCATAAACTAACAAAAGAGAAACATTATCTCTACAGGGTGTACCTCAATGACAAGTCATCACTATCTGAACACAAAGCCTATTAATATATCTGCCGGACTGTTCAGTGCCAGATTTGAGAGATGGCAAGACACTTGGCTGAATCAGAAGCAGCTGAACTTCAGTCATGTGTAAATCACAAGACTGGAAGAGATCATACCATATTCTGAAATCTGACTAAGTGCCCAATTTCCTGATTGATCACCGAGCTTGCACACAAAAAAGTCCAAATTCTAGAAAGATGGGCACAACACTTTAACAAAGTCCTTATTAAATCTTCAGCCATTAATGAAGAATGTCAACAAGTGGCCACATGTTGCCATCAACTGTTGTCTTGTTAGCCCTTTCAAACTATTAGAAGCAGCAAATGAAATCAAACTCATCCAGAAATAAAGCTCAATGAATAGATGCTGCCCCTGCTATCCCAGAAATAAAGCTCAATGAATAGATGCTACCCTGCTACCCCAGGAATAAAGCTCAATGAATAGATACTATTCACAGACCACTCAAGGGGCTACAAGACCAGAGGCCAATGTCCAGTCAAGAAACTCAATGACTGCTTCAGTCTCTGCGGGACAAAGGAACCAACACAAGAAGACAAAGATGTCTCCATTGTCCACCTGTGCAAGCAGAAGGGAATTTATTAATCTTACAGGGAAATCACAGAGAAACCTCATCCCTCTCTATAGCTGGCAGAATTCTCCTTAACCACTTAGTATAAGATCTTGACCAGATCCGCTACCACAGAGACAGTAAGTGATCGGACTTACAGATGGTGTGACATGAACCCAAGATCCCGGTTGAGGCCGTTCTCATGTGTGTGGAACTTGGCTATCAGTTTCTGCTCAGCGACTCTGCGCTGTCGTATGTGTCGTATGGAGACAATACACATATCCTTAACCTATGCTTAATGCTATCTCCACTTACAGTGTCTGCACCTTTAAGACTTGAATAGCAGACTAGCTGTAAAGACTCGGATTCTAATCAGTAATCTGTAAACTATGTTTGCCTTTATATGCCCTGTTTGTGATCAGAACTTTCCACTCACCTGATGAAGGAACCGTGTTCCAAAAGCTAGTGGCGTTTACTACTAAATAAACCTGTTGGACTTTAACCTGGTGTTGTGAGGCTTCTTATAATGTATCTTCTACAGGAGCCTGCAGGGGCCCACTGGCCTGTTATGTCTCTCCAGTATTTCCTGGTTTTCTTTAAGAGCCTTCAATTGCTCTTTCACATTAAGTGTGAAAATAGTTGAGTGAAAGAAAGTGCAAGGTAATTTCTGAAACTTATTTTCAGTGATCAATACTTATTCAAAGCTCAATTACCTGTAGGCAAGGAATTCATCTGTGATATTGGACTTTTTGGTGTCCCTGGTGCGCTCGACGGCCTTTCCCAGGTCGTTTCTACAATAAAAGAAAGAAAAGGCTTCAGTCTACAAAAATAAGCGTAAATCAGTTAAAAACTGGCACAAGGCATCAGTTTAAGAGGTCATTTTAAAGCTTCACTTCTCTTTTGTTTATCGTGACTAAACTAACTGAGATTTCCAGAAATAAAATTTAATTTTATGCAGGAATTATTTATCATCAATTTATTTTTGGGCAATGAACATTTCTAATAAATAAAAACCTTTGGAACCTTCATGGAGTTCCATGCAAAGCAGTACACAAGGAGGGAACAAAAGTTCAGGGAGTAGTTTCGCTGGGCTGATTCCTGGGATAAAGAGTTTGTCTTAAGAGGAAAAAGCTGAGCAGGATAGGTCTATACTCATTGGAATTTAGGTGAAGGAGAGATGATCTTATTGAAACATATTGGCCAGGATTCTCCCAGCCATCTTCATTGCTTGAGCAGCAGAAATCAGTGCAGACCTGATTACTCTATGGAAATCACTATTTCCATTTGATTAGCCAGACTGGGATGGTATTCTCCAGGCTCGTTATTCATCCCTGATTCCCCATCAGAAGAGGTTCCCACCAGCGAGAACATAGAACATAGAACATAGAACAATACAGCACAGAACAGGCCCTTCGGCCCTCGATGTTGTGCCGACCAAAATAAAAAGCAATGCCCCTCCTAACTAAACCATTCCCTTCTCATCCATATACTTATCAACTAACCTCTTAAACGCCACCAAACTTGGCGCATCCACAACAGCTGCAGGCAGGGCATTCCACTCCCTAATCACTCTTTGAGTAAAGAACCTACCTCTGATATCCGTCCTATAACTCATAAAAGGTTTACAACTAACTGCTCCACACCAACAAGAAACAGATATGCCCACTCTGCTGATGGGAACAGAGGCCACTGGGGGAGGTTGGAGGCAGGGCAGGATGCCCCTGGGCAGTGCCAGCCTGGCACCCTGACAGTGTTAATTGGGGGGGGGGGGGGGGTGGTAGGACCCACTGTCCATCAATGGTGGTGGGACCTACTATACATTCCGCAATGGATTGGTGGAAAAGGCCGGGGTGGGGGTCAGGGGGGATAATCAGAGCTGGCCAATAAGCATGCGCCAATCTCCCCACTGACTGTGAACCATTATATTGCTGGCCTCTCCAGTGGGATGAGGCCCCCACCCCCCCACCCCATCTACCTGTGTGAACCTCTTCGACAAACTCCGTGATGCACAGAGCACTGGAGATTCATTCAGCTAAATATACCCAAGAAAAGGTAGGAAATTCTCTGGTTTTCCTGCCCGATGGGCATTTAATTTTTCTGAGGAAATTCTGGCCATAGAATTTGGAGTGGGCTTGATAGGGTAAATGCTGAGATGATGTTCCCCCTCACAGGTGAATCCAGAATGAGATTTGAAAATAAGAGCTGGGGATGAGAAGGAATTTCTTCTCTCAGAGGGTTGTTAGTGTTTGGAATTCTCTTTCTCTACAAACAGTGGAGGCTGGGACATTTAATAGATTCAAGACCGAGTTAGACAGATTTTTGATCATCAAGGGAGTCAGGAGTTATGGCAGCAAGCAGTAAAGTGGAACTAAGATCACAATCATATCAGCCACGATTTTAATGAACAGTGGAATGGACTTGAAATGTTGACTGACCCTCTCTTGTTCCTAGTTCTTCGGGGTTAGATTCCGTCTTCAACTCTGTAGTTCATTGCCTCTTTTTCCTCGTCAACTTTCCTTCCTCTCCCCCAAAGGCTCACTTGTATAACAATGCTTGTCTGGCAATGCTATGCCAACACTACCATTTTTCATGTATGAGTTTTAGTCTACATAGGACCATAGGCATCTCTCTCCATTAGCACTAGGCAACTGCTTATATATACCTTCAGCAGCATCACTTGACAGGCCGGGGGACAAGTCAAGGAAGGAGGTCTCCATGAACCATCACAGGAAGTACAGGCATTGAACCCATGCCATTGGTGTCATTCTGCATCACATTCTAGCCATCTATCCATAAGCAGCCTATCCTTTATGAGGGTCCTCACAGTTATACCGTTCCTGATCTCGAGACAAACAAACAATCTGAAAAACTGACATTTGCCCGACAATAAGGCCGATCATATTGTGCTCACTTTTACCCCGACTGAGGCCAAACATATCATCAGGATTTGTCTGGCTATGGAACACTCTGCCATTCCTGTCCCAGTGTTTACATTATCAGCTGGCCTTGCTGCATGTTTCTGAGTTGCACTTACTGTTCTGCAATGCAACTATAAGACTCCTCACCTGGATTCCTGTAAACGCAAAACTTACACTTTACCATAATAAATTTTAATTTTCCCAAATGCGAGTTTGAAGGAAGTAAATATTCTGACAGTTCTCATTATTTAAAAACTTTAAGAGTATATTGCTATTCTTTATTTTAGGATAAAATCAATTTAATGAAGCTTCGCAGCAAAGGCTTACTCAACCAATTACATTGCTTAATTTGTCAAATTTATGCCAGTACGTATTAGATTGGGTTGAAGTAGTTCCCTTTCAACTACGCTACACATATTTAGTGTCAAAGTATCACATTATCCCCAGCAGCGAAACTGAGATATATTGACGCTAATTGAGTTAATGAAACAGAACTTTAAAAAAATAGATGTTTGCAATGCAAAGATTAGTGCTTACTGATTCCCCAAGCAAAGCTCTGAACTAACCAAAATTAAAATGGAAGCTGCCCAATTATCTAATTTCAAAATGGAGACTAATTGCCTGGGGATTGCTTTAACAGAATTTGCCAGCCGGAGAAGCCACAGAACTGTGTGGTTTTGTCTTTTATTTATACCCTGCCCAGCGTAAACCTCCACCGACTTCATTGAAGTGTAAAATCAGATACAATGCAAAAACGGATGCTGCACCGAGTCACTCCACTTTCCCAACAGCAGGTGGGTGAGCAGCAAAGTGCTCCCAGCTTAATCACCAATGGAAATTAGGTCAGACAGTTAATCTGGCAACATGTCAGGATTCAGGGGTTTTATTGCAGGTGCTCATTGAGCTATATACAGTACAAACAGTTGAAACTAAGCATGATCAGAAATAGTTGGAAATCCCTGCTCATCAGCATCCTGTGCAATTATTTGATGTTGTTAAGCAAGAATGATGAAACAGCAGGGATTCCAAGCACTTTCAATTATATATTTCACTTGGGAGAGTTCTCATGGATTACATATTTCACTAGTAAGAAGTCTCACGACATCAGGTTAAAGTCCAACAGGTTTATCTGGCAGCACGAGCTTTCGAAGCACTGCTCCTTCATCAGGTGAGTGGAGAATTGAGTTCACAAACAGAGCATATATAGACACAACTCAATTACAAGATAATGGCTGGAATGCGAGTCTTAATAGATACAGACAATGCAAGTGGAGTTCTTATTGGAGAACAGCTACCACGATACCACACAACCCTGCCACAGCAATCTCTGCAAGACATGCCAATCAACGCGGACGCTATCATTTCATATGAGAACACCATCTACCAGGTACATGGTGCGCACACATACAATTCAGTCAACATTGTCTACCTAGTACGCTACAGCAAAAGGATGCTCAAAGGCATGGTACACTGGCAAGACCATGCAGACACTACAACAAAATGGATGAATGGACACCGCTTGACAATTGCCAGGCAGCATTGTTCTCTTCCTGTTGGGGAACACTTCAGCAGTTAAGGAAATTCAGCCTCCGATCTCCAAGACTGCCTTTCAAGACACATGACAACACAGAATCACCAGGCAGAAACTGATAGCCAAGTTCCGTGCACGAGGACGGCCTCAATCGAGATCATGGGTTCATGTCATGCTCCCTGTAACCCCTACAACTTGCCTGGGCTTGCAACATCTCATTAACTGTGCTGGCTTGAGACTATTAACACCTCTTTAACCTGTGCTTAATCCTCTCTCCACTCGCATTGTCTGTACCTGTAAAGACTTGATTACCTGTTAAAACTCTTTTTATACTCACTTGCAGGGAGTACCGTACTCAGTACAACATTAACCTTTTATGTACCAGACCCTTCTATGACATATAACTTGAATGTGCCTGAACACAGACTTTTTTGAAGGTAGTCCCCATATTAATTTGCAGAATTCCCTTCTAACCTCTAATTCCAATTTCTTCAGCCCAGATTCATACTTATGCCATTGAAGTTAGCTTTTCCCCATTTACTTATTTTCACTGTAGATTGCAGTGTCCTTTACCATAGTCAACCTCAAACTTTTGATACAATGATCACCAACCTGAAAGGTCTTTAGTACTATTCCCAGAATATATTATCAGGGCCTGTCATCTTTATGGTGTCCAGTGCCTTCAGCCATTTCTTGATATCACATCAAGTAAATCGATTTGGCTGAAGACTGGCATCTGTGATGATGGGAACTTCAGGCAGGAGGGTGAGATAGATCCTCCAGTCGGCACTTAGGGCTGAAAAGATGGTTAAAAATGCTTCAGTCTTGTCTTTAGCACTCATGTGCCTGGCTCCCCCATTATTGAGAACAAGGCCATTTGTGAAGCTTCTTCCTCCAATGAGCTGTCTCATTGTCCACCACCATTTGCCCGAATGTGGCAGAACTACAGAGATTAGATCGATCTGTTGGCTGTGGGACCATTTAACTCTGTGTACTATATGCTGCTGCCACTGTTTTGCACAAAAATAGCCCTGTGTTGTAGCTTCACCAAATTGAAACTTCATTAGTTTGCCAGATGGTGCTCCTAGCATGCCCTTCTACGTTCTTCATTGAACCAGGGTTGATCCCCTGGCTTGGTGGCAATGGTAGAGTAAGGGATATGCTAGGCCATGAGGTGACAGATTGCGGTTGAATACCATTCTGCTGCTGCTAATGGTCCACAGTGCCTCATGGATGTCCAGCTTGGAATAGCTAGGTCAGTTCAAAATCTATCCAATCGAGCAGAGTGATAGTGCCACACAACACGATGGATGGTATCCTCAGTGTGAAGGTGGGCTTCGTCTCCACAAAGACTATGGCATTCTTTCCAATAATGTCATGGATAAGACGCTAGATTTGTAAGGAAGAGGTCGGGAAGTTTCTTCTCTCTTGATGGCTGCCTCACCTCTTACCACGAACCCTTCTAGCAACTATGTCGTTCAGGACTCAGCCAATTTGGTCAAGTAGTGGCACCACCAACTCTCTCTTGGTGATGAGCATCGAAGTCCCTCAGCCAGTGTACATTCTGTGCCTTTTCCATTTGTAGTACTGCTTCAAATTGTTCAACACGGAGAGTATGGATTCATCAACTGGGAGAGAGAGGTTTTAATCAGCAGACCATATTTGGTCTCATCCCACAAGGCTTCATAAGGTCCAAAGTCAACAATGAGGACTTCCAGGGCAACTCCCTTCTTAGTGTATACCACTGTGCCGCCATCTCTGCTAGGTCTGTTCTAACAATAGAACATGGCATATTCCAGAATGGTGATAAAGTTAAAGTTTATTTATTAATCACAAATAAAGCTTACATTAACACTGCAATTAAAGTTATTATGAAATGTCCCTAGTCGCCACACTGACATCTGTTCGGGTCAATGCAACAAACCGGCACAACTTTCAAATGTCTGTGACACTGTCTATCAGGTACAATTCCATGTGTATTAATATGTCAGGCTCTAGCTCGACTAGCGTGTGCAACAACCCTTCTAATTTAGGCACAAACCCCTCAAATGTTAGTAAGGAGAACTTTGCAGGATCGACAGGATAGGATTTTCTATTGTTGCTGCTAGCGCCTAGGTCAGGAAATCTATCGTTTTCAGTCCTTTTAGATTTTATAGTGGTTTTCAACAACTAAATGACTTACTAGGCCATTTCAGAGGGCAGTTAAGAATCGACCACATTGCTACGGGCTTGGTGTTATGTGTGGACCAGGCCAGGTAGGAACGGCAGATTTCCTTCCTTAGAGGGACATTAGTGAACTGCGTGAGATTTTATGATAATTGACAATGGTTGATGGATTCATGGTCACCGTTATGGAGGCTAGCTTTCAATTCCAGACATAATAGAATTCAAATTCCACCAGCTGCCTTGATTGGATTTGAACACGTGCCCCCTGAGCATTAGCCTGGGTCTCTGGATTACTAGTCCAGTGACACTACCATCAAACAACCTAAGAGGTTAAATTCCATAACAATGGACTCGTCATTATCCAATATCCTTACAATTCCAATAGGCTTTGGGGATGTGGCTGTGTAATGGTTTTGTCACTGGGCTAATACCAAGAGTATTATCTTGTGGACCAGGTATGAATCCCACCAGAGCGGATGGTGAAATTTTAGTTCAATAAACATCTGGAAATAATCATGATCAAGAAATCATTGTCAATTGTTTGAAAAATCCATCTGATTCACTAATGTCCATTAGGGAAGGAAATCTGCAGTCCTGACCTGGTCTGGCCTATATGGGACACCAGACCCACAGCAATATGATTGACATTTAAAATCTCTCTGAAACGGCTGACCAAACCACTCAGTTCAAGGGCAATTAGAGATGGGCAGTAAATGCTGGTCCGGCCAGTGAAGGCCACATGCCCCGAACAAATACAAAGGAAACTCATCAGTATTCAGAAAAAGAAGCCCTCTTGACCTTTCCTTAGGTTGTCCTCAACTAGACTCACTATAAGCTTCGTCGAAAACCCTGTCCTTTACAGAACATGTGAACACTGAAAACGATCTTATGCTTCCCTACACTGTGATATAATTGGTTACAACATCCAGGGCAAGCTATATCAGAACAAACACAGGAAGGGTGAGAGTTTGTCAGGGGAAAGGTTCTTGGGCAATCCATCCTGCCATTTATAAAAGCCCTCAGTGGAACACTTACCCGCTGAACAGGTATGTACCCTGCTAAAGCTCTGGAAATGATTGAACAAACAGTTCTGGCAGATAGATTGCCCTCATTTTGATGATCACAGCTGCACTTGGGGTTTTTTTTTTAAAAAAAAGAGTACTCTGGTCCATGGCCTTAGACAGGTCTCTGATGTACCGAGCCTGACCATACTGATAATCCTGTGCTTGCAATTTGTCAGTGGCAATTATAACCCTTTGCCCAGCAGTCAGTTCCATTGACAGAGGCAGGGCTGCGGGCACACGTTTTCTAATGAAAAGACAAATCCTTGACAGTGTGTTAGTTTTTTTTTAATTAGCGCATTTATATCATCTTACTGCATTCAAGACTATTATTTTCCACCTTCATCTGCAATTGCTTTGTTTTTGCTCCTCTAGCACGGGCAGCAGAATGGTTAGCAATATTGCCTCACACAATATACGGATCTGGGTTCAATCCCAGCCTTGGTCCCATTCTCCCAGTGTCTGTGTGGGTTTCCTTCGGGTGCTCCAGTTTCCTCCCATACGCCAAAGATATGCAGGTATTTAAATTGCCCCTTAGTGTCAGGGATATCAGCAGGGTTACAGGGATAGGGCCTCGATGGTATTGGGGTTATTACAGGCTCAATGAGCTGGATAGTCTCTTTCTACACTGAAGGAATTCTATGATTCTATATGAAACATTTTTTTTTAAAAAATCTCCTTTTTTTCCCCTCAGTTAATTTATGGTGCGCTCTGTATTCTGCGCTGTGGGGTTCTATGGTTCTATTGTGTTGCTTGCTAGAAAACACATTGCCTGGTAGTACACATTTACTAAGAGGTGATCACAGAATCTTTAGGCGCCAATGTTTACATGGCTCTGTTTCCACAGCAACAACTTAATCTGCAACAATAATCACATTTTCGCTTTGCCTATCTAACATTTGCATCCCTTTGGGCAATTCAAACTTCTGGTAAGAACACCTATCAAAAACACCGCAGGTGGAAACCGGCCTGTCCCAAGGATCAGTGAATTCTACATGTGGCTTTATTTGAATCAAGAATTGATGTTGCTTTGCTTCTGTACTACTGGCATTTGGGTTACATATTGCAGCTGCAAAGGTTTCCATGGTAATATGGGGCACAGGTAGCAGTTAGTTTCCTAGGTTACTTAACAGCTATTAAAAGAGCCACAACGTAAAACGTAAAGAATTTTCACTGGTCCTTCACAAATATTCGTATTGCAAATTCTAGATTGGACTTATTCCGGGGAGCTTTAATCTCACCGCCCTCCCCACCTACTGGCCCCTCCCAACTATCCTATCATTTTTGCAACCAATAAATTGAAGTGCTGAAATAAATTGACAAAACTGTTTCAAAAAAAAACTCCAGCGCCAGTTCTCCAGTTTTGCTTGCAGGGACACTAATCCTCAATTCTCAGAGAATCTGGGATAACCCTAAAGGAAACCTTAGCTAATTGGTGACACAGTGGTTAGCACTGCTATCTGTCAGTGCCAGGGACCCAGATTCAATTCCCGGCTTGAGTCACTGTCTGTGCTGAGTCTGTACATTCTCCCCGTTTCTACATGGGTTTCCTCCAGGTGTTCCAGTTTCCTCCCACAGTCCAAAAGATGTGCTGGTTAGGAGCATTGGCCATGCTAAATTCTCCCTCCATATACCCGAACAGGCACTGGAGCATGGCAACTAATGGATTTTAACTCTGAGCTTATTGCAGTGCTAATGTAAGCTTACTTGTGACACTAATAAATAAACTTAAACTAAAGGCATCCCTAGCTAATATTTATATAAACAGAACATAAAGTTTTTCCAGTGCATCCATCTGAAATTATTCGCCCTCAACTTCTTAAATGTGTTGACCTCTGTTAAGGTATGTTTTTATTGATGTTAACTGGAATATTCAACTGTTCTATTTCCCATCCTTGTTGCTATTTGTGGTCTATTTTATATATGAGTAGAGATGACATTGGTTTGTGCGTTTTCACTTGTGTAGGAACTTCATTTAAATGCCTTAAAATATCTATTCCTTGCTTTAACTCCAGCTTCCAATTTTCTTTTGGAAGGTCATTCAGCCCATCGAGTCTGTACCAATCCTCTGAAAGAATTCTACCTAGAGCCACTATCCCTGTAACCCCATGCATTGGAGACTGCACCGCCACTTAATTAGGTCATGGCTGATCTATTTGTGTTTTCAATCCCGCATTCCCACTGACCCCTATTAGCTCTGATTCCCTTGCCTAACAAGAAACTATCTCCCATCGCCTCAAAAATATTCAATGATCCCAACTCCTGCACTGAGGCAGAGAATTCCAACATCACACAACCCTTCAAGAGAAAACATTTCCCCTTATCTCTATCCTAAAATGGCAAACCCTAATTCTAGAAGTGTCCTTCTGGTTTTGGACACACCCAAAAGAGGAAACATCCTTCCAATGTCTATTTTGTCAGTATCATTCAGGATCCTAAATGCTACAAACAAGCCACCCTTCACTCTAAACTCCAGTGGAAACAAGCCCCGTCTGTCCAATTTTTCCTCATAAAACAATCCACTCATTCCAGCCATCAGTCCAGTAACCCTCCTCTGAATTGCCTTCAATGCAATTACATTCTTTCTTAAAACAAAGGAGACCTCAGGCCAACACTCCTTATCTGTGCCAACTGCCGAAGGGATGGCCGCTCATGAATCGGCCTCTACATTCACAACAGACGTTGTTCAATATAGGAGTGACATACATCCTGGATGCGGTCCATCACCTCAGTGAGGAATTAATGCAATGAACCTCAATGATGAGCCATAATCAATAAGATTACTGGCCATGAACAAATATGTATCTGAGACACGTTTTCTAGTACCATGACATTAAATAAAGCTTACAAAGAAAATCTTCAAAATATGCAACACAACAGCACAATAAAGTGGCGCACAGTAGGAGCCTGGCATCCACCACCTGCTAAATAAAAAACCACTAGAAATAGAATAACACTGCTCCTCCTAATATATACACAAATGTGCAGAGATAGATACAGATAATCAAACAACAGGGGTTTAAGAATTATGTATAGATCAGGACTCTCAAACTGTGCAGGCTTCTTTCTCAGTGGGCAGTTATGCACTTTGCTATCAATATAACACAATTTCGGCTTTTCATTCTTCTGAAACGTATTGTACCGCTCAAATTTAATTAGGTAGCATGATACCATGCTCCATAGACAGGCTCACAGCTCTGTTCTGGCTTCACACCAGCAGCAGTATAAATGCAGCCGATCTGACACAATCTTTGCAGTGTTTGCAGAGAGCTCACTATTCCACTTGCTGATTAAAATTACGTAGCAGTGCGGTTACTGGCGAGAGTTACTTGTCACGCTGGCCAGAAAACTTTCTGGAATTGGAACATAAATTAATGTTACCAGCCCTGCATCAGCTACTGTAAAGCTGGTCTCAAAGTGGCATCTCTATTAGAGCAACAGCCATAAGGTTAGTAAAATACTAAACTATGTGGCTGACTGGTCTATCATTCAACATACAAGCACTGCCTCATTCCATTATTTTCTACTGGAGCTTAGCAAATGTTGACCTTTGTTCAAGAAGGGGAGTAGAGACAAATCAAAGAACAAAGAACAAAACAGCACGGGAAACAGGCCCTTCGGCCCAACGAGCCCGCGCCACCACCCTGATGTTCCCACCTCTACCCACGATCCCTGTCCATGTTTATAGATCTATGGACAATCCTGGTAATTGTAGACCCGTGAGCCTAACTTCTGTTGCAGGCAAAGTTTTGGAAAGGATCATAAGAGATAGGATTTATAATCATCCAGAAAGAATAATTTGATTATGGATAGTCAACATGGTTTTGTGAAGGGTAGGTCATGCCTTATTGAGTTCTCTGAGAAGGTGACCAAAGAAGTGGATGAGGATAAAGCAGTTGATGTGGTGTATATGGATTTCAGTAACGTGTTTGGTAAGGTTCCCCACAGTAGGCTATTGCAGAAAATACAGAGGCATGGGATTGAGGGTGATTTAGCGGTTTGGATCAGAAATTAGTCAGCTGTAAAAAGACAGGATGATGATTGATGGGAAATGTTCATCCTGGAGTTCAGTTACTTGTGATGTACCGCAAGGATCTGTTTTGGGGCCACTGCTGTTTGTCATTTTTATAAATGACTTGGATGAGGGCATAGAAGGATGGGTTAGTAAATTTGCAGATGACACTAAAGTTGGAGTTGTGAACAGTGTAGAAGGATGTTGCAGGTTACAGAGGGACATAGAGCTGGGCTGAGAGGTGGCAAATGAAGTTTAATAAGGAAAAGTGTGAGGTGATTCACTTTCGAAGGAGTAACAGAAATACAGAGTACTGGGCTAATGGTAAGATACTTGGTAGAGTGGATGAGCAGAGAAATTTCGGTGTCCATGTGCATAGGTCTCTGAAAGTTGATACCCAGGCTGATAGAGTTGTTAAGAAGGCATACGGTGTGTTAGCTTTTATTGGCAGAGGGATTGAGTTTCAGAGCCATGAAGTAATTTGCAGCTGTATAAAACTCTGATGCGGTCATACTGGAGTATTGTGTACACTTCTGGTTGCCGCATTATAGGAAGAATGTGGAAGCATTGGAAAAGGTGCAGAGGAGATTTACTAGGATGTCCCTGGTATGGTGGGAAGGTTTTATGAGAAAAGACTGAAGGATTTCAGGCTGTTTTCATTGGAGAGAAGGTTAAGAGGTGACTTAGTAGAGGCATACAAGATGATGAGAGGATTAAATAGGGTGAACAGCGAGAGCCTTTTTCCTCAGATGGTGATGGCGAGTATGAACGGACATAGCTTTAAATTGAGGGGGATAGATATAGGACAGATATCAGAGGTAGGTTCTTTACTCAGAGTAGTAAGGGCATGGAATGCCCTGCCTGCAACAGCAGGGAACTCGCTAACATTAAGAGCATTTAAATGGTCATTTGATAAACATATGGATGCTATTGGAATAGTGTAGGTTAGATGGGCTTTAGATTGGTTTTCACAGGTCAGCACAACATCGAAGGCTGAAGGGCCTGTACTGTTCCACGTTTCATTATCAATTTATTACTGTTTGGATACTAAAGAGGACATTAGAAGGATTTTGTCTCCAACGTTGCAGAAATACTTCCTTCTGAGTTTACATTTTCTGAGCTGCTCAAACTACAGAGTCATGGCACAGATGGGAGAAGCACTATGGAGAAAATGAGGCCATGATTTGGAACAGTACTGAAAGCTAAACCTTGCAAATGCACTGTATGAACGAAGTGGCAAAGCTTCTTGGCATCAGGCAGCTTCAGTTGGAATTGGCTGGCCAGCCCGAAACCCTGGACCTGGAATCAATCCACTTCCTCAAGATACATTGGATGTTTTCTGTTGTTGTGGTTTGGGAACAGCATGGAAGCAAAAGCTGGATCTGCTGGATTTCCACAGTGTTGAATACCAACATTTCCTGAAACCTCAAATTAGCTTCATACATGTTATATTTCTGCATATAAAATAAATACATTAAACAAATATTCTCTCTCAACATCTCCTCCCTGTATAAGTATCACAATTTCATTGAGTAAAATCCATACTCTTGCCCACTTTGTTGGTCACCAATACAGGCTACACATTCCCCTCCTTATGTCCAAGGGCACAGACTTGAATCCATACCAGGAAAATAGGTTTAGCTAATCATTGTCAGATACAACTGGACCACAAGCAGCATTGGTAGGCCCCTGCTTTCCGTTCCTCTCCCTCGACTTTGAGCAGACAGTGTCAGAGGGGTGAGGTCTTCTCCAAAGAGTTCCAAATTCTCCAAGATCTTGGGCATTTCAAGTCATCTTGATTATAAATGAGTTTCTACAGAAAGATAGAATCTAACCACATGTACTGAGGCTGGAATAATAGGCATGGACATGGGGACTGTAAGTTAAGCCAAAGTAGCTGGTTTCATTTTTAAACAAAAGCAGTAGTCTGGCTAGGATGTTTTCAAAAGTGTGACTGAATGACCAATTCGGTTACCCAGTAGCTATACTTGCTCGAAGTGGTTACTGTTTGCAGTTCTTGAGGTTTCACACCCAAGTTAGACCACACATCCTGTATTGAGGCCAAGTGAAAACATTTCATGTCATTCCATATAGATAGAATAATAACATTCTTTGCTGAATGAAAAATCAATACATTTTTAAATTAAAGTAATAGTGAGTTATTGTACATTCGAGGTTGTGGGTGATGACAGTTGAGCTTTAAATTTCTCATGTTTCTTTTTTGTAATAATCTAATCTTCTTTTCTCATTTTTGTATATGCTGTAATCTACCATGTTGAAGGATAGCAATACTGCAAAACTGCAACACTTTCCATTTCCAGCATGAAGTGACAACATCAAGCATTCCCTGTCCATGGAAAATATGATTAGATACAGAGGAACCCTCCCTTCACCTGGCTCCATCAACAGACTCAGATTCAATAAATGCCACAGGAGCTCCAACAAAACTAGAATCACAAAGAATCAGGAGGAAAACTTTCCACCGATTAGAGTCATACCTAGGACAAAAGGAAGATGGTTGTGGTTGTTGAAGGTCAATCATATCAGCCCTGGGACATCACTGTAGAAGTTCATTAGGGTAGTGTCCTTGGCCCAACTAACTGCAGCAGCTCCATCAATGGCTTTCTTCCCATCATAAGGTTGCAAGTGGGGGTGTTTGCTGATGATTGCACAATATCTTCTTTGACTCTTCAGATATTTTGGTTTTGATTTGACTTATTGTCACATGTATTAGACAGGGATCACGGGTAGAGTGGGAATATCAGGGTTGCAGCGTGGGCTCGTTGGGCCGAAGGGCCTGTTTCCCATGCTGTTTTGTTCTTTATTCTTTATACACAGTGAAAAGTATTGTTTCTTACCCACTATACAAAGCATACTGCTCATAGAGAAGAAAAGGAGAGTGCACAGAATAAATAACAAAAAAAATTACAGCACAGGAACAGGCCCTTCAGCCCTCCAAGCCTGTACTGCCCAAATGAACTAAAACCTCCTCCCCTTCCACCGACCATATCCCTCTATTCCCTTCCTATCCATTTATTTGTCAAAACGCCCCTTAAAAATCACCGCCATGTTCGCTTCCACTATCTCCCCTGGCAATGAGTTCCAGGCACCCACTACTCTGTAAAAAATCTGCCTCGTATATCTCTTTTAAACCTTGCCCCTCGCACCTTAAACCTGTGCCCTCTAGTAATTGACTCTTCCATCCTGGGAAAAAGCTTCTGACTATCCACTCTCTCCAGACTATCCAGCCTCTCATAACCTTGTAGACTTCTATCAGGTCACTCCTCAACCTCCATCCAGTGAGAAAAAACCAAGTTTCTCCAATTTCTTCTCATAACTAATGCCCTCCATACCAGGCAACATCGTGGTAAATCTTCTCTAAACTCTCTCCAAAGCCTCCACGTCCTTTTGGCAGTGTGGTGCCAGGAACTGAACACTATATTCCAAGCGCAGTCTAACTAATGTTCTATAAAGCTGCATTTTGACTTGCCAATTTTTAAGCTCAATACTCCGGCTGATGAAGACAAGCATGCCATATGCCTTCTTGACTAACTTCTCCACCTGCATTGCCACTTTCAGTGATGCACTGTTACTGTAATAGCTAGGGTCATAGAGTCATAGAGACTTACAGCATGGAAACAGGCCCTTTGGCCCAACTTGTCAATGCTGCCCTTTATTTTTTAAAGCCCTTATGCTAATTCCAATTGCCCACATTTGGCTTATATCCTTCTATACCCATCTTACTCATGTAACCGTCTAAATACTTTTTAAAAGACAAAATTGTACATGCTTCTGCTATCACCTCTGGTAGCTTGTTCCAGATACTCACCACCCTGTGTGAAAAAATTGTCCCTCTGAGCACTTTTGTATCTGTCCCCTCTCACCTTAAAACTCACACCCTCTAGTTTTGGACTTCCCTATCTGTGGGAAAAGATATTGTCTACCTAGCTGATCTATGCCCCTCATTGTTTTATAGACCTCCATAAGATCACCCCTTAGCATTCTAAGCATCAGGGAAAAAGTCCCAGTCTATCCAGCCTCTCCTTATAACTTAATCCATCAAGTCCTGGTAGCATCCTAGTAAATCTTTTCTGCACTCTTTCTAGTTTAATAATATCCTTTCTATTATAAAGGTGACCAGAATTGCACACAGGACTCCAAGTATGGCCTTACCAACGTCTCATACAGCTTCAACAAGATGTCCCAACTCCTGTATTCAGACCAATCAAACCAAGCATGCTGAATGCCTTCTTCACCACTCTGTCTACCTGTGACTCCGCTTTGAAGGAGCTATGAACCTGTACTCCTAGATCTCTTTGTTCTGTAACTCTCCCCAGTCCTCTGTCATTAACTGATTAAGTTCTGCCCTGGTTCAAGCTACCAAAATGCATCACCTCACATTTATTTAAATTAAATTAGGGTGTAGAGAAAGATCAACTTAATATGAAGAAGGTCCATTCAAAAGTCTAATGGTAGCAACAGCAGGGAAGAAGCTGATCTTGAGTTGGTTGGTATGTGTCCTTAGGCTTTTGTATTTTTTTCATGACAGAAGGTGGAAGAGAGTATGTCTGGGTGCATGGGGTCCTTAGTCGTGCTTACTGCTTTTCTGAGGCAGTGAGAAATGTAGACAGTATCAATGGATGGGAGGCTGATGCGTGATGGACTAGGCTTTATTCACGACTGTCTGTATTAGTCCTTGTCTATATGCAGCCAAACTGGAACAACATTCAGGCTTCAGTGGATAAGTGGAAAGTAACATTCCTGTCAGACAAGTGCTAGGCAATGATCACCTCCAACAAGAGAACCTAACCACCTAAATGACATTTAATGGCATTATCATTGCTGAATACCCCACTATCATCCTGGGGGGGACTACCGCTGACCAAAAATTCAACTGGGACAGCCATATAAATGCAGTAGCTACAAGAGCTGGTCAGAGCCTGGGAATTCTGCGAGTAATAGCATCTGACTCCCCAAAGTCTATCCATTATTTATAAGGCACAAGTCAGGAGTGTGATGGAATGCTCTCCTCTTGCCTGGATGGGTGCAGCTCCAACAAAACTGAAGCAGCTTGACACCATCCAGGAAAAAGCAGCCACTTTATTGATAGCCCTTCCACAAACATCCATTCCTTCATCACCAACATATAGTAACGGCAGTACGAACCATTTACAAGGTGCACTGCACAAAGGCTTCTTTGAAAGCACCTTCCAAACCTAGAAGGATAAGGGCAGCAGATGCGTGGGCACATCACCACCTGTGATTTTCTTGCAAGCCACACATCATTGTGCTTTGGAAATCTATCACCATTCATTCCTTCATTGTTGCTTGGTCAAAACCCTGGAACCCGCTTCCTAACAGCACCGTGCATCTATTTACACCAAAAAGGTGGCAGTACTTCAGGGTAGTAACTCACCTTCACCTTCTCAAGGGCAATTAGGGATGGGCAATAAATGCTGGTCTAGCCAGTGAAGACCCGCATCCCCTGAAGGAATTGAAAACAGATGGGTCAAAAGTCCCAAATGCTCAACAGCATCCTTTAGCTTAGTGTGGTATTCCCTCATAGCAGAAAATCTATGGCTCATCTAGATTAGATTAGAATTTTGTGCAGTCTTGCGCCATTGGAAAATGTCCACCAGGAATGAATTAAAATCTAACTGCTGCTTTGTGGAAAAACATGAAGAAGCACTCACTATACAGTTAGATTCTAAAATGATATAGTTAATATCTTCCACAAGTTTCCTGGCATTGTGCAATGTTCCACATGCTGCGTCAGAGTTATGGTTCAGTTGATTTGGAAGTAGATGAAACAATCCTAAGAAAAACATTTGTTTATTTCTGCAGACACAAATGACAAACTGGATTTTGAGCCAGCCTCAATTTCTTGAGAAATCAGGGACTATCTCCAGGAAAAGAGTCATTTACAAAGTCAACATAAACAGTTATAACAACAATGTAAAGTCATATTGTTCACTATCTTCCCAAACTGGGGGTGGTTAGCTCAGTTGGCTAGACAGCTGGTTCACAATGCAATGCAATGGCAACAGTGCAGGCTCAATTCCCAAACTAGTTGAGGTTATTCACAAAGGCCTCTCCTTCTCAATCCTGCCCCTCATCTGAGGTGTAGTGACTCTCAAGTTAAACCACCATCAGTCAGTCTCCCCTTCAAAGGGGAGAACAAACTCTGGGCATCTGGGACTATGGCAACTTTAACCTCTACCTTTCCAAATTCCTGGTTGCACAGGAAAAAAATGGTGATTTGAAGTTAGCTGTGGAACACTCAGTCACTTGTAATCGGATGCAATGACAATCCATTTTTGCACCTCATTTAAATGTGCCGATTGATGCTTGGATGAAAATTTATTGCCACAATTGCCTGACTACTTTAGCAAGTAGATCATTCATCGTGTGCCAGTGCTACAGTGCAACAATGGTGGGGAATAAGGCATCATAGTTAAGCTCATTCTTGTGTTTTCTTAACAGTGGGACACTTGGCCCTGACCAAAATCATTAACTTTTATTTATTCTTCTGCTGTTCAGCCCAGAGGAATTATGGCAAATTATGGCATCTGTACTGATGACCCTTGCTATGATCAATTAAGTCAGCAAAAACCTGGGTCCAACACTGATTTTTCTTAGATTATACAGATGAATGCTGCATGCTTGGATTTCCATCACAGCATAGTACTCAACTTATGTTTCAAATTCCTGTTGTGAGAACTTAGGAGCCCAATTATTCTCAAATTCATAATGTGCAGTACATTGTACCAATACTTACAAAACACTATTTGAAATATAACTTGGCATTGTGAAGCCAGATTTAGAACTCAAGGTGTTTCATAAGAAAACTCAGAACAGTGGGCTGAATATATGGACGATACGATAGCACAGTGAATAGCACTCTTGCCTTATGTGCCAGGGACCTGGATTCAATTCCCAGCTTGGGCTACTGTCTGTGTGGAGTTTGCACATTC
This sequence comes from Sphyrna mokarran, assembly GCA_024679065.1. Classification (NCBI taxonomy): domain Eukaryota; kingdom Metazoa; phylum Chordata; class Chondrichthyes; order Carcharhiniformes; family Carcharhinidae; genus Sphyrna; species Sphyrna mokarran. Next base: position 42,179,261 of record JAGIQG010000021.1, on the reverse strand, counting down.
TCCCCATGTCTGCATGGGTTTCCCCCACAGTCCAAAGATGTGCGGGTTAGGTGTATCAGCTATGCTAAATTGCCCCTCAATGTCCTGGGATGCGTAGGTTAGAGGGGTTAGCAGGTTAAACATGTGTTAACAGGGATAGAGCCCGGATAGGATTGTTGTCAATGCAGACTTGATCATCTAAATGGCCTCTTCCTGCACTGTGGGGATTCAATGATTATATGAATAGTAATTAATAACTTCATTTACGTGCTGACACCAGACTTAGTTGCCAAGGATAACTTAAAACTGGTAGATTATTTTTTCTGGATAACAACATTGGAGGGTCTCAAATTTCATTTGAAACTACTAGACTGTTTTACAACGTTTTACGTATGGGTGTTGAATTTCAAATATCATGCTGGAATGCTGCTGAAATGGAACAAAAAAAAGCTCCAAAAGAATGAAAGGCTGGCATTTATGTTATTCACAACTACCAGATATCTCAAAGAACTTTGCAGCCAATGAAAGTATTTTTGAATGTCATCACAAAAATATAACAGTCAACATGCATACAGCAGCATCCCACAAACAGCAATGTTTCTGTGATACCAGTTGAGGGATAGGGCACTGGAGATAAATTTCCTACTCTTCTTCAAAACAAAGTCACAGGTCCTTCACATCCACCCAAGCAGGCATGTCTGGGGCTTTAGTTTTGACATCTAAGTTAAACTGTACATCTTCGACAGTGCAGTGCTCCCTCGGCACTTAGTTAATATTTAACAAATGCAAATCCCTGAAGTCAACCATTAGCACTTTTACTTGCTAAGTTTAAGATGGTTAGCCCACAACTTAATATGCAGAAGGAATGCCCTTTGATAACGTGCAGCATTGTTTGTGTTTTTTCCGCAAGTGCACGAGGTGTCGAATTTAGGCCCAAGCGCTGGAGATTGGCTGCATCAACTTGTCTTGAACTTATCTGGCAAGCACGGTGACATTCAAGGCCTACCATTCGACAGACAGGGTTTGTCAGGATGAACTTGTTGGTGATTTCCTGTGTTTCCCATTCCTTGATCCAAAGAATGCCTGCTGGTGTGTTGCTTCAGAAGAATTGCTATGGGGCGCTAAGATGGAAAGGTGAGTTCTGTAGGCCATCATCAAATGATAGGTGAGGTGCAGCACAGATGATTGCAACCATCTTGTGGGTTGTCAATTGGTGATGTGTGACAGATTAATGTTTGCAAGGATAGGAAGCCCAGTGAGAAATATGGAACAGGAGGTCCAGTTATGATATACATCATCAATTTCAACTGAGTGCCAAAGAGATGCATAAGAGATGATCTTTGCCAGACAGGTGCACAGTACTCTGCTGTAGAATATGATAGGACTAATGCCAAGGTCTGGAGTGTTGTGGCAACAGTGGCCATGTAGACCTTACGTACCAGGTTTTGTTAGTCAGATTGCTTTTGGTTCTGTCCTTTGCTAATATTTTCTTCAGATCTTACTGGAACGACAAGATTTTATCTAAAGTCAGATGATGCTTCAGTCTGTGACCATCCATATCGATATGCAATTATTATTTTGGCATTGGCATTGTGAAAGTGGAATACACTAGATGTGGCTTTTTAGAAGGATTCAAGGCGAGATGCCATGTCCTGCAATTATCCATCAATTTTGCAACAACTTTGTGAAGGATCTAGTCCAGAGTGCAGAACGATGGAGCTTTGGCTGCACATCAGATATCATCAGCATAAATATACCTGTTGTTGGAAGTTCATTTATATATATGTTGAAAAGGGTTGGGGCTAGCTCTGTTATCACCCACTGGCCTGAAACCTCCATACATTTCTCCCTTTCCCAAGTTGAACTCAGAATCATCAGTTGCAAAGGAGTGTTTTGCCAACTCTCACGACCCAGCTTGGAAGCACCCAGAAGTGTGTTAGAAAAAAGCTATTGTTCCACATTGTGATGTGGACAACTGAGAGCTCCACTATGCATTCCTTCAGGTTCTATATTAAGCAACTTTTGATGTAGCTTGTGAATGCCAGTAGTTGACCATAGATACTGTACCCCTTACAGAACCCAGTTTGATCAACATTAAGAATGGACTCTACTTTTGGAGGTGTGTGTTGCAGGATTTGATGCTCAAAGTTTTTAAAGCACACAAAGTAGTGAAATCAGTTGAGAACTTGCTACCAATCTGAGGTTTCTTTGAGGTTTTAGAATTGAATTATGGAATCCCTACAGTGCAGAAAGAGGCCATTTGGCCCATCAAGCTTGAACCAATAAAACTCTCATCCAAACCCTATCTCCTTAACCTTACATATTTACCCTGATAGTTCCCCTGACCCTAAGGGGTACTTTACCATGGCCAATCAACCTAACTGGCACATCTTTGGATTGTGGGAGGAAACAGCAGCAACTGGAGGAAACCCACACAGACACAGAACGTACAAACTCCACACAGACAACAACCCAAGGTTGGAATTGAACCTAGGTTCCTGGCGCTGAGAGGCAACAGTGCTAATCACTATGCCATCATTGAGGTGGCAATGATTTTTGCCATATGCTACACATTCAGAAGTAAGTTTGAGCTGATTCTTGCGTAGGACTGAATCCCTTAGTAATGCACCGGGAGTGTCAACTTTGAGATCTGGACTCAAGCCTTGTAGTAAGACTTGAACCCAGAAGCATGTTACTGAGAAGGAAGTAGGACTACCTCTCCCCTTGATTCAAAGTTATCCAGTGAGTAGGTGAACCATAGGAATCAGCACAGTGTCAGATTCAATTTGTAGGGAGGGTAATGGGATAGGAGAATCACAGAGGGTCCTGCTCACATTCTTACAGCCCCTTCTGGAAGTAATTGCAGGTGAGGATGAAGTTGCAGATTGGCAGTGATGTCACTTCATATTTGAATATCCTGCACTATGTAGGCCTGCAGGTGATGGGTCCATGATCGAGATACTGGAGATATCAAACAGTGTAAAATCACCCTGACAAGAATCATATTATTGATCTTGACAACGTACAGACAACAGCACCAGCTATGAACTGGAGTTTAATAACTTATCCAGGTAGCCCTTTGGGAACATTTGTGAGGTGGCTTGACACAGTGTTGGCACATTTGCCTCCATTTCAGAAGATTACAGGTTCAAGTCCCCCTCCAGGCCATCAGCACATGGATTCAATAACGAGAGAGCAGTGCATTCAGTTAGTTGTACAAAGACACTAAATCATGACTCAAATGGGCTCATTCAGGTGGATGTAAAAGATCCCAGGGCACTGCTCAAACAGAACTTTAACTGTCACCATCAAAACAGATTCATTCAGTATGAGGGATCTGGAGGCTATGTGTCTTCTGTCACATTGTCCTTCAGAACAGCAGTGATTTCAGCAAGCAAATGTCTTGAGTGCCTCACAAAGAACGTGACTGGTGCCATACAAATGAAAGTATTTTTCATTTTACAAACTGATTTCTCAAAAATTATTTTCAGAAAATGAGCATGCCACACTCAAAATATTAATGGCCAGCAAATGGAGCTACTTGTATGAATATAATAAGCATTTGTCTGCTGAGTTCTCACTCCTAGTGGTCAGAATACAAATTGAGACAATCATAGAAACCCTACAGCGCAGAAAGAGGCCATCTAGCCCATCAAATTTGCACCGACCACAATCCCATCCAGGGCCTACCCCCAATATCCCTACATATTTACCCAAAAATCCCTCTAACCTACACATCTTAGGACACTAAGGAGCAATTTTAGCATGACATATCAATCTAACCCATCTTTGGACTGTGGGAGGAAATCAGAGGATCCAGAGGAAACCCATGCAGACACGAGGAGTATGTGCAAACTCCACACAGATAGTGATCCAAGCTGAGAATCGAACCCAAGTCCCTAGAGCTGTGAATCAGCAGTGCTAACCACTATGCTACTGTGCCACCTTCCTGCTACATAGCACAGAAACATGGATTGGTTATAGGCCAACAGGCTATTCACTCATTGTATCAATGCTGCTCTTTAAAGGAGTAATTCACTTTGTGCCCCTTACTGCCTTAGAATTATAGGATCCCTACATGTAAAAAGAGACCATCCCGCCTAACAACAATCTCACCCAGGCCTCCGTGTATTCACCCTGTTAATCTCCCTGACACTAGAGCAATTGAGCGTGGCCAATTCACCTAACCCACGCATCTTTAGAGTGTGACAGGAAACTGGAACACCTGGAGGAAATCTGTGCAGAGATGGGGAGAATGTGCAAACTCTACAAAGCCAGTGCCACTTTCTTCCTATAGCTTTGCATTCTCCCTTTCCAGACAATAATGTAGTTCCCTCGAGTGTCTTGATTTATACCTGCCTCCAGCACACTCTAGGACATTGCATTCCAGATCCTAACCATCACTGCATGAGACAGCTTCTCTGTATGTCTCCATTGCTCCTTTTGCCAATTACCTTAAACCTGGTGTCCCAGGTTTTCAATTTTCCACTAACGGGAACAGTTTTTTCCTACCTACTCTGTCCAGATTCCCTCATGATTTTGAATACTTCCATCAGAAAAATATAAAACCTGACAACCATGTGTCACACTGCCAACATCATGCTATTGTTAGAGACTAAAAAAGACTGTCCAATTTCTGCTCCGTGCAAAATAATTCAAAATACCAACAGAATACTCATCTCCAGTTTGGGGAAAAAAGAATCACCTGGAGCTGTCAGCTAGACACACCATCATCTCAAAAAAGAGCAGGACTATTATTCTTAGTCAGTATAATTACAAGGCATTCAATGATGCCTCCCCCACATCTCAGCTGCATCAGTTTGCAATTGCTTCCTAACATAGCCTCTGAAGTGCTAACTTTATAACCGTAGGATGTCCCTCGCATTAGCTGAGGATAGAATTTCTTAAGATATGCCCAGCAAAGCAAATTATATTAAAGGGTAGACAAAGCCTTTGAACACGTTTGGGGGTAGACATCCTCAGAAATGAAAAAGAGAGACAGGTGAGGAAAACAGGCCTCCCTGAGGACAAACGGGGACAGACAAACGGAGACAGACGGACAGACAAACGGAGACAGACGGACAAATAGAGAAACACATTGTGAAATGTGATGAAATTGATTCAAGGATGAAAAGTTTAAGAGGAAGAAGAAGGTTTCTGACTCATAAAATAGAATCCATCCACTGCAGGAAGAGGCCATTCGATCTACCATGTTCCAACTCAGGTTTACAATATGTTGCCTTTATAATAGGATTGAAGAGCATCCTTATGAGATATAGCTTGGTATCAACAAATAGGTTCATTTTGCATGACGTATGCAAATTAACAAAATTTCTGAACAGTCATTTTCAACTCAAAACATTAACTTGTTTCTCTCTCCATTCTTGCTATGACATTCCTGTGAAATACCTTGACATTTGTTTTTATTATGTTAAAGATGCTGTATAAATGCAAGTTAATGCTCTTGTAGTATGCAGTACATGCAATGAAGGACCTATTTGTGATGACACCAATAATATGTTAATGTCTTAAATAAATGTTGGGCAGTAAAATGTGCTCACCAGAACTTGAGGAATGCAAGTTCTGCCTATGAGAGTCACCGACTGAACCAAGATTATGTCTTATAGATCAGCGAATCATAGAATCTTACAGTACAGAAGGAGGCCATTCAGCCCATTGAGTCTGCACTGACCACAATCCTACTCAGACCCATATCCCCATAACCCGCACGTATTTACCTTAGTAAGTACCCCGACACTAAAAGGTAATCTAGAATGGCCAATCCATCTAACCCATGTATCTTTGGACTATGGGAGAAAACCAGGACATTCTGGAGAAAGCCCATGCAGATACAGGGACAACATATGAACACCACACAGATAGCGACCCAAGCTGGGAATCAAACTCAGGTTGCTGGCACTGAGTGCTGACCACTGTGCCACAGTATGTACGAGTATCACAGAATCACATCAAATTACAAAAGGGGTTACTTGTTGCAATGAGGGGTTGGAATTTGGGGATATAAAGCCTGACCCATTGAGGTAAAAGAGAAAGTTAGTGCAGAGCTGATGTTTAACAGAAAATCTGTACATCTCCCAGAGAAAAATTCAAACTAATACTGCGGGTGATTTGTACAGGGAAAGTTTCTCACAGTATGGGATGCATTCGCACAGATTTTGGAAATTTGTAGAAATGTTGACTGGAAAATTACAAGCTAGGATCGAAACGAAAGGAGAGAATGTTGATCTATTGATTAGGAAGAGTGTAGTGGAGAAGATGCAGGAAAGTGGATGGTTAACAGACACGCAGTCCAACGGGAAGACGGGGATTGAGACAAGAACGTTTAGAGATTGAGGAGGTCTTTATCAGTGTTACAAATGGGCTTATATTAACACTGCAATGAGCTTACTGCGGAAGTCCCATAGTCACCACACTCCAGCACCCATTCAGGTACACTGAGGATGAATTTAGCATGGCCAATGCACCTAACTGGGAAATTAACGTTCACGTTAAATGTTTCCTATGCTGATGGGAAGTCCTGTCATAGGGTTTAAAGCCCTCATGTTGTCAGAATACATAATAACAGAAAAACACTGGTTATGATGTTGTGGAGTGCAATAGGTATAAATGATGTGTGTTTGCCTTTCTAATCTAGTCACAGTGCATTTGTTTTTTTGGCATTACAACTTTTTTCCATCTTATCATTTTAAGTAATCTCATGATCCATAAAAAAACAAACAAACCTTTCTGGTTGCATATGGTTTTCATCTCCTAGAACACATGTGGATGCATCACAGCCAAGTCTTCAGCACTCATAACATGTTTCAAACAAGAACTTTGCATTTTTGATTTGATTTATTAGTGTCACATGTATTAGTACACAATGTTGTTTCTTGCACACTATACAAAGTGCACTGTTCATAGAGAAAGAAATGGAAGAATGCAGAATATAGTGCTACAATCATGACTGAAGTGTAGAGAAAGATCAATATTTTCTGCTGCAAAATGAATGTAATCATGAAAGTGAAACATGGGCTGGATTTTGTAGTAGTTTGCCCAATTAGGGCCTCTCCCACACATGGGAAAACTGGTGGAGAACTCCTATTGGTTCCATGGCAGGGTGGGGTAGAGGGGTTGGAAATGGTATTAAGTATCCTTCAGGCACTCAGGTAGCCACTGTCAGGTTTTCCCCATCATTCAGGATCCTGGTGACAACACCCGCCCAGCGAGAGCTGCCGGCCAGAGGCTGGCAGCTCTCCTTTGCTCATCAGTACCACTACAGGGTGGCATCTGCTGTCAACACAATGCCAAGGAACCCCAAGCCAACAGGGTTCAAAAAGATCATGGGTGTGATTTCATCAGCCTGCCGTGCTGTTTGGGTAACACAGCAAGCCAAGAAATGTCTGCGGGGTTTGAGGGGGGCAGGGGTGTTGCTGTACCAGGATTCATAACCAGCACTCAGCCAACTGGGCCTTTCGCAGACAATTTTTTAAAAATGTAATCAACCTTGCACCAGAAATCAGTGCAAGGTTGATTAATATACTTAAATCCAAATTTCAATATCATTAGCAATCCCAAGATGCTATTGTCCAGGCTCATTTATGTTTTTTCTCCCAGACAAGCTCCCACCAGCTGGGGTTAATGTCAGGCCCATCAACAGGGACCAGGTGTGATTAACCCCACTAGTGGGGTTAGAGGACATTGAGGCACCCCCCCCCCCCCCCCAGGAGGTTGGAAGCTTGGAGCGATGGGGGATGAGGAAGGGGGGTTAGCAATGGGGGCTCAGGGCAGGTGCGCATGCGCCAATCTCTCCACTGACAGACTGAAGCTTGCACAGCAGCCAACTCAGCACACTGATTACTTTGGCATGAATCTCCTGGTAGACTCTGAAGTACAGAGTGCCAGAAATACATCCGACAAAGTACACTCAAAAAAAAATGGGCAGGAAAATCTCCTGTTTTCCAGCTCGTTGGGCACTTAGTTTCTTTTCGGGAAAATGGCCCTCAACATATATAACTTCAAGTGTTCTACTGTGAGCTAATTCTAGTCCACAATAGCAGTTTGATGTCCTCTGATTGGGTAAGGAATACTCATTTTGACCTTTCTGATTTTGATCTTTTGCAAATAGCAAAAAATTGTTCTCCCCTAATATGTTAACGTTGCTTCCACTTGTATAAAGTCAACTCAAATCCTCCTCCACAAGCCATCTGGCTGCAATAGATGAGGTCATTATGAACAGGGATTGTACATGGGCCCATCATCACTCATCACAATGGACAATATGGGCAGGATTTGGCCTGTGGGCTTCTGAAACTCCCTGTCAGGGGCAGACTGGGGTCAGAAGCCAGCAGAAACAGTTACTCACCACTAATGTTCCTCAAATTGGCCAGTTCATAACCAGAAGACTGATCTTGAAGCTGGAGAGCCATTAGGAAAAGGCAGCAAATTGTGATGACAGGTCAGTGAGAATGAGGGCACCCTGACATCTCTCTAACTTCTTCCACAGACATGACAAAACTAAAAGCCTTTACCACTGTGTAGGGAGTCCCTTCCACAGAGCTGCCTGCAACTCCAGTTGAACCCAAACATGCAGGATGGGCCACTAAAGTGCTGGAAAGTCGCCCTCAGACAAAGAGTCTCAAAAGGCTTTGAAGTAATTAAATTGTCTCCCTGCTGTGGTATCCATGCCATCATCCTCTAAGAAAACAGCAGGAAAACGAAGCCAGGGAACCAGCCAGGCTTTCTATAACTGTCAGTCTGTTTCCACCCCAAGTAGAATGTACAAATCCTGCCTCACAGAAGCAGGGACCTGGGGTCAATTCCTGCCTTGGGTGACTGTTCGGACCCGACAGTACAGACTCCTGGAAACCCACGTCTGCGTGGACTTTCTCCAGGTGCTCCAATCTCCTCCAGCTGTCCAAAGACATGCAGGTTAGGTGGATTGGCCATGCTGAATTGCCCTTTAGTGTCCCACAATGTTCAGATTAGCGAGAGTAGCCACAGTAAATGTGAAGGTTACAGCGATAGCGCGGGAGGGCCTTGGTGGGATGCTCTTTCGGAAAGTCAGTGCAGACTCAAAGGGCCAACTGGCCTTTTTTGATGTTTGTATTACCTCCTTTTATGCCCATCTAAAGTAACTGCAATTTTTGCCTTTTTTTTTAGGTAATCCAATTCGATTTTAAAAAAATGCATTCACTGGAGCTCACAGCATTACCTCAAGAATAACAACAAAAAGAACTTTGCCTTTATATAACACTTCAGCCGATTAAAATATCCCCAAGAGCTTAAATTATTTTCCTGTATGCTTGCTTAAATGCTTAAGGAAGAAATAAATGGCTTAGCTTATTATAACTGAAATAGCCTGGAGGCAGTTTAAACAGTTGATTTGCTTGGCTCTTTCCTTGGAGCAATAGATCGTGGAAGAGAAGACTTCAAGTTTACGTACCTGAAATTTAAATAAGCTATCAGATTTAGTATAATTTTCTTTAATTTTCTATTTGACAGACCTTGTATCACACATCAGTGTTGTTCATCAGTCCTACAATCTGTTAGAAATGGGTGTCACATTTCACTGTTGACTATCTGTCCTTCTTCTGACTGTCCAATTAAAATCTGATGTTGTTGGTGGAAGTTGCACTAACTGAATCCATCTGGTTGTCTTCACAGATTGTGTTCCAAGTATATCCCTGGTCAAAAGACTCATGGAAATATTGATGAGTGGGGAGAACACACCCCTTCTATCTCATTGCTTAGGCATCTTTCTCCAGGGCAACCATAGCCCACAGGCCACAATCCATCTGAAGCAAATTCAATGAAAGTATTACCATAAACAGAGAGAGAAAGAAAACAGCTTCACAAGTGCAGATTTATCATTCCCAATGGCATTGGGAGAATTGAGGTCATATTATAAATGATCCGCTCATGGGAAAATGGATGTATTTGTAACACATTGACAAACGCTGTTGATTCAGTAATAAGCGAGACTACTTCAGGAGAAAAGTACCTCAGGAAATGATTAAAAGGTGTTTGAGGGGAGACTTAATTTGTTAACAGAATGAATGTGACAACTGATGGGCCTGAGTTGGTAATGTGTGCATCGCTGGAATGTTGAAAGGCAAGACTTTTGACCAGTTTTGTAGCAACGTGACCAACCCATGTTTATGATGTGCAGACAGATGAAACATCTGTACTTGCAGAACAGGCCCTGAATTGTTACACTGCTGTTCTCCATTACATTCTATGGAAAACGGTTCATTTATTGTCATCTTACTTTACACATTGATAAAGGAAAAAATTGGACACTTGGCAAAAAGACCTGCAAAGTTTAACTCTTAGATTCCAGGAAACTTCAGGAAGTCCAAATCTGTCTGCTTTTTTTTAGAAAAAGCTTCAAGCTTATGTAGCATGCGGCTGAATAACATACCAATGTGAAAGGTTACTTAAGTCAGAGCCTACAGCAGAAATTCAAGATGATACCAAGGATTTGAAACTGTTCTACGGGGAGAAGAATTGAAGTGACTGAGACTATTTCCACTGCAACAAAAGAGACCTGCATTTATAAACCGCCTTTTTCGTCCTCCCTAGCCAAATCAATGCTCTTTACAGCCACTTTTTGAAGTGCAGTCACTGTTGTTGGGTTAGAAACATGGTAGCCAACACGCACAGTAATATCTAACAACCTCACAAAATGTGATGTATTAATGACCAGCAAGTTTCGTTTTGACAATGTTGCTCAAGACCAGGACACCAGACATGAAGGAGTGCCAATGAGGCTTTTTACACCTACCCAAGCAGACAGATGAGGCCTTGGATTAACAGCTGATCTGAAAGGTGCCTCAGGCAGTGCAGGAATTCTCTCAGTGCTATACTGGAGTGGCAAGCTTATTTTTGTGCCCAATGGGACTCAGATCTCGTGACTCAAGAGAGAACAGTGCTACCCACCGAATGGCTGGACAGTAAACAGATATCTTAGTGGATACATGATTAGGTAGGGATTAGAGGGATATGGACCTTTTTTTTATTTATTCATTCATAGGATATGAGTTTTGCTGGCTGCCCAGCATTTATCTCCCATCCTTTCTTGCCCTAGGAGAGGCAAAAGGTCTTTAGTTTAGAAAGGCATCACGTGTTGGTATAGGCTCAAATGGGCTAAAGGGCCTTTTCCTGTAATGTACTCTAAAAATTCAAGAGAGATTTTTGAAACTGAGATTTTTGCAGAATGAAGAGTCTGAGATGAGAGGGAATTACCCTAAAATTGTTCTTCAGAGAGGGGAGGAGTTAGGAGTGATCTCTCTACAAAGAAGATGGTGGAAACATGCAATACCCCAGTTGAGGCAAAGGCCATTGCGTCAATTAAAGTGGGTATTTATTTAAAGCAGAGGTAAGGGGGAAAATTGCAGGACCATCTGAAGGATTAATATTTGAATTTTTATGGCAAAGAGAGTCAAAGGTTTTCCCTTTGTGCTGTAATCTGTTCATTGGGGTACGTACAAGAAGATATAGAAATATGGAAATTGTAGCCGGAGTGTCAATGAGAAATTCAAAAAAGGACATATTTGTGGTTGCAAAACATATTCAAAAAAATTCTCATTGACTGCTCTTTCACCCTTGAGGCAAAAAGATACGAGATGCAAATGGGTTTGACACAGAGAATAAGCATAAGGTAATGCAGAAATTAGATCATGAGCACCTGGTTTTTTTTAAATCAGGTTAAGTCCTTGCAATAGGGTCCAAAATACTGTTTGTGTATTCATTCCAGCTCAGCTATGCACCACATCATGCTGGTTATAGAATCATAGTGGGGATTTTCCAGCCACACACCACAAAACCAAAACACTCTGCCCGAGGTTATTGGATCTTTGGAAGATACACACACCCCTCCTACACACTACGCAGTGGGCAAAATGGGAACATGCTCCCCCCCATACAGTCACACAACACAAAACACCCTTCAGCCCATTGAGTCTGCATCAATAATAACTACTATTAAAGGTACTGAATGTTATATTTCAGGTTTATTTTATTTTAAAGGTTGTAAGGTTTTTGGCCTCCACTGCATACTTGGGCAATGCATTCCAGATTCCCACCACCCCTTCGAATGAAAAGGATTTCTTTTCAAATGTCCTCTAAGCTCCTGTTCTTCACTCGAAAATAGATAACAGAAAACTACAATGCAGAAGGATGCCCTTCGGCCCATCGAGTTTGAACTGACCACAATCCCACCCAGGCTCTAACCCTATATCCCTATATATTTTACCCATTAATCCCTCTAACCTAAGCATCCCAGGATACTAAGGGGCAATTTTAGCATGGCCAATCAACCTAACCAGCACATCTTTGGACTGTGGGAGGAAAGCCACACAGACACGGGGAGAACGTGCAAACTCCACACAGACAGTGACCCAAGCCAGGAATTGAATCTAGGCCCCAGAGCTGTGAAGCAGCAGCGCTAACCACTGTGCTACCACGTACCCTCGTGATTGACCCCGCAACCAAGGGGAACAACTGTTCCCTGCTCACCCCGTCCATACCCCTCATAACATTGTACACCTTTATCATGTCCTCCCTCAGCCTTCTCTGCTCTAAAGAAAACAACCCAAACCTATCTGGTCTCTAAATGTTGGCCAGCTTGAGTAGCCAAGAATTAACATTTTTAACAATTTTAACAATTAACAAGTTACTGTGAAAATTCCCTAGTTGCCACACTCTGGCATCTGTTCGGATACACTGAGGGAGAATTTAGCATGGCCAATGCATCTAACCAGCACTTCTTTCAGACTGTGGGAAGAAACTGGAGCACCCGGAGGAAACCAGGTGCTTATAGCTCAAGTACTCCATCCAAGGCAACAACCTGGTGAACCTCCTCCGTATCCCCCCTCTAAGCAAATCACAGGGAACCTTGGGGAGGACTAGTTGTTGCGCGCCTGCCTGGAATGCAAGCGACACCTGCCCTCTGCAAAAATCAAGGGCTTAACGGCGATTTGGGGCCCGTTCCCAAAATTGGTGGGTGTCTGAGCACAGCATATATGCTACAATCATGTGCAGAGCAAGTGCCCCTTAAAGGTACCTCCGAGACTTTTGACAAAAAGGTATGGTTTAAAAAAAACAAACTGAAGCAGACCAAAGATTATTCAATGGTGTAATCTGAACTGATAATCAAGGACATGGCATTAATTCAATTTCTTGTGTTTACATTGTTAATTGGAGAAGCAACTGGGGTCAGAGGGTGTAGTTACATGCCAATTACATCAGGAAACTGGGGCCAAGAACAAAACACTCTCTGCCCTTATTCCCTCGGCACTGACATCAGATCACATTAGGTCTGTTTGTATAACGTTCTGTCTCTTGCTAGACTGGCCTAAATGAAGGGCAATGTGTTGTGAATACAAGATGAATGAGAATAAACAAAATCCCAAATCTAGAGTGATAATGTAGGAAACAGATTAGGATTTATATACCTTTCAGGTACAGTAGCTCAAAAATAAATTGCCTAAATCGTTGGACTACAGGGTACTAAATACATTCATTTTACTGCCCACGAGCACCAACAAATCAATTCCGATCAACTTTGTCTGACACAGCTGGCTGCCTTGCAAAAGAAAGGCCAACTACAAGTATGTTGAAGGTACGAGAGAGGGACAAATGGCCTCTGAATTGCTCTCCTTCTTTGCTGTGTACCTTGAAACCTCTTGTAAACGTTTGTCCACAGTGAGTGGGTCAGTTTTAAACCAAGGTTAAACATTATTGGATTAACGTTCATGTAAAAATTAAATACACCAATTAAATACACCAATTCTGCCCAACACAAATTTAATGGGCTATACAGTTGTTAATATCACTGCCTCTCAGAGCCAGGGACCGGGGTTTAATTCCTGAATTGGACGCCTGTCTGTGCGGAGTCTGCACATTCTCCTTGTGTGTGTGGGTTTCCTCCAGATGGTCCGGTTTCTTCCCACAGTCTGAAAGACGTGCTAGTTAGGTGCACTGGCCGTGCTAAATTCTCCCTCGGTGTAGCCAAACAGATACCGCAGTGTGGCAACTAGGGATTTTTGCAGTAACTTCATTGCAGTGTTAATGTAAGCCCAAATAGGCACTAACAAATCAATTTTAAAATGTTAATCTCTTGGCTACCCAAGGTGGTCAACATTTAGCCACTCTTTTGCGTATTGTTCTGTTTGCACTGATACTCAAGCCTCACGACTCAGTGAAAGTTGGCCTTCAGCCACCTTCAGAAGCTTTTCTGCTTCCAACAGTACAGTTAAGCATCATATGGCTGGAATTCTCCAGCCATTCACACCCCAACACCAGCTAGAACAGAGAATTTAATGCTCAGCAGTGGGACCAGAAAATCTCACTGGCATGAATGGGCAGAGAATCCTTCCCACTACCTTTAAACGGCACCTCTAAACCATAGAGACATGAAATGGATTTGATTTGAGCATGGACCAATTTGCAAAGTCGGCAGTCAGATTTAGATGAATTTGTAGCACTTGATTGGATTTACTGTAGCATTTTCCAGTAAGGGTTAAACAGTCAATTCTAATCAACAGCACAGTCTTGCTCCAAATTGTAACAAAACCATTCATTCCATCCAATGGTATAGTCAATATTAGTTGAACTTATGGACTCCCAGGCTCTGGTCAAATTGTAAATTATTGTGTGTCTAAGGTATCAGCGTACAGATTCAAAAATTTTTTTTTAAACTAAGTGGAAGATTGATTATGACCAGGCCTCTAATTTATGGTAACTGATCAATTCCCAAAGCTCCAGGGTGATTTACGAAGCCGTAACGTTTTCCAGGTTGAGATCAGTGAGCCCAACACAAACTTCAGAGAAGGAACTCACTCACTCTCTTCCTCTCGATCTGTATGTCTGTGATCCACACTGAGTTTGAAATTTACCATTTGAACCAGAGTTTATAATTAACAATAATCTGAGAACATTTTATTTTTAAATGTAATCTTTTGCCATGCAATTATTAAGGGCAGTACGGTGGCACAGTGCTGCCTCAGCGTCAGGCAACCAGATTCAATTCCGTCCTTGGGTCACTGTTTGTGTGCAGAATGCACATTCTCCCAGTGTCTGCATGGGTTTCCTCTGGGTGCTCCAGTTTCCTCCCACAATCCAAAGATGGGTGGGTTAGGTTGATTGACCATGCTAAATTGACCCTAGTGTCAGGGGAATGAACAGGGTAAATGAGGGTTACAGAATAGGGCCTGGGTAGGATTGTGGTCGGTACACGCTCAATGGGCCAAATGGCCTTTTTCTGTATGGTAGAATTTCTGTGATTCTACGATTTTGTACGTCTCTGTTCACAGTGATTGGATCAGTTTTAAACCAATTTGAAATATTTCGGATTAAACTTCATTTTAAAGTTGAGAGATAGGCTGCCAATTAAATGCACAATTGTGCCCAGTGCAATTTAACCTTTTGATACCCAAAGGGGCCGACATTTATCCACTCTCCCTGTATGAAAACAGATTAATCCTAATCCCTAAGTAAGACCTTTCTTTAAAAACAGACTTGAACAGGAAGAGAGAATGATCAGGATCAATTAACAAAAAAAGACCATTTCTATAACACAACTGTTAACTTGGATTAATTGCATTTGAAACACTTTGAAATTTATGATGAGAAAGAATTTGCATTTATGACACGTCTTTCATGAGTCTGCCACATCCCAAAGCACTTTGCAGCTAATTAAATACCTTTGAAGCATATTCACTGTCAGCAATGTAAAATGATATTGAAGGTCCAGAATTTGTTGGAGCAAAGGCATTTCATGTATGCCCTTGTTAGACATGGAGCCATAGAGGTTCACAGCATGGAACAGCTCCTTCAGCCCAACTTGTCTTTGCAGCCCTTTTTTAAAACCCCTAAACTAATTCCAATTGCCTGCTTGCTCCTTACACCCTTCTGTGCTGTTTTGCCCACTATGTTAATGACATGGAAAGGACAATAGGACATCCAGGACCTTGCTGAACATGGGGACAAGCAGTTCATAATCACTTAGATTCAAGAACTGAGAAAATAAACAGAGCAAGAACTGGGAAACTGAACAAATTCTTTGGGAAGGATTTTCCACCCACAGGGTATTTTCCAGCAGCTGATGCAGCCCAGAATCAGCAGGATCTGCCAATCCTACCAATGCCCATAGAGTTATACCAATGTCCAGTCAGATAATAACAAGTAGAAGAGAAGGGTCACGTTGAGGGAAGCTAAAAAAAATGGAACTGCTTTAAAAATGGACATTTTTGAATCCCCCAACGATTCACAAACTGATGGAATGAGTCGCCACACTTTTAATTGCTCACTTTATGAGCTGGAAAAATCAATCACCAGCAATTAGTTAAGTGTCCATGCACTATTAATTCAAATGCAAAATACAATGGATCCTGGCAATTTGAAATAGAAACAAAAGATGCTTGAAATGCTCAGCAGATCAGACATCTTCTGTAGAGAGAAAAAACAAGCGTTAATGCTTCAGATCAGTGACCCCGAGTTCTGTTAACTGTTTCTCGCCACAGATGCTGCTAATTGCTAAGCATAAATTTCTATGATGCTTTTAATGGACATTTAACAAGCAAGTGCAGTAACTTCATGAAAATCACAGGAGCTCAAGATGAAATGTTGTTTTTAATGAAGCCAACAGCAGAACTGAACAAATTTGCCAACACATTTCTAGTGTTTTCATGGGGTATTTCTTCTTCACCACAAATTTACATTAATAATCACATGTAGCATTTGCACATTTATTTCATCAACAGATTTGTGGCCAGTATTAGTTGGTTATTTCACTACTCAGGATTAGCCTGGTATACAGCTACTCTGGAACAAGACTAGTTCTTTTAAGCCAAAGTCCTCGTCAGATCTCTTTGTAAAATTAGATGGACTTTTGATGAGCAAAATACTAAAGAACAAAGAAAATTACTGCACAGGAACAGGCCTTTTGGCTCTCCAACACTGTACCGAACATGCTGCCAGTCTGAATTAAAACCTCCTACCCTTCTGGGACCATATCCCTCTATTTCCAACCCACGTATCTATCTAGATGCTCTTTAAAGCTCACTACAGTATCTGTTTCCACTACCTCCCTCAGCAGCAAGTTCTAGGCACTCAGCTACCCTCTGTGTAAAATAAGTACCTTGTACATCTCCTTGCCCCTCGCATCTTAAACCA
The DNA here is from genome assembly GCA_024679065.1 of Sphyrna mokarran. Classification (NCBI taxonomy): domain Eukaryota; kingdom Metazoa; phylum Chordata; class Chondrichthyes; order Carcharhiniformes; family Carcharhinidae; genus Sphyrna; species Sphyrna mokarran. The sequence goes on along the minus strand of JAGIQG010000021.1, from coordinate 42,162,104 downwards.
ATGCCCTCTAGTAATTATAATTCCCAATGTAATGAAAACAAAGAATTAATCTTGGTACTGAGTTTTAGGATTAGTAAGGGATGAAATAGGAATCTGTCTGAAATGGAGGGTTTAATTCTGTATGTTCTAATTCAGTGCAAAGATCCAGAGCCAACAAGAGACAATTACCCCTAGAATTTTGCAAACCCCTTCATCTGAATTTAAGATTCTTTACAAACTTTAATTTTATTGTTGCCAAGTGGAATTCAATGAAATTCAATTTGTCAGCAGGCATCAGAAAATGATTATGAAACCTGCGGATTGTCACAGAAATTGAAAATTGAGTTTTTCAAATTTCCTTCTAAGAGAAGGAGTCATTCCTTCCTGTTTTGGCTCACGACTCCAGCCGCACACTGTGACTGAATTGATGCTTGTAAGGAAGGTGGAAAGGATAATAAATATTGCCGTGCATCCACATCCGAAGAACAAATTTTGAAATGCCAAGTTTATATGGGAAATGTTATGCTGTGGCAGCAACAACGTGTTACATAACGGACAGCGTTTTGTTCACTTCTCCCATGTCTTTATTTTTCTGTTCTTTTCATGGGATTCGATTAATAAGAGCATAGGTTTTTTGAATGGGCAATCTGAGGGTAATCCATTTTCTCCAATTTATATACCTTTTGTTTGCTTGTTCACTTGGTGCACACACACGATGCATTGGTTACTTACTGAAGGCCCCACCTTTGCCATCTTGCCTCTCAACCTGAAGTGAGGTGATCCTCAAGTTAAATCATCACCAGTTAAGTCTTCCCCCTCAAAGACGAGAGCAGCCTTTGGTCATCTGGGGCTATGGTGTCTTTTACGCACTGTTGCTTTTGATAAAGTTGATACAGAGTGTTTCCTCTTGTGGGAAAAACATAATTGGAGGCTTTCAATACAAGACAGTCACCAAGAAATCCAATCGGAAATTCAGAACATTTTTCACCCAAAGAATGATGAGAATGTGGAAATCAGTTGAGTGGTTGAAGTGAATAATGTCAGTGTATTTAAGAGAAAGCTGGACAGGTGTATGAGGAGAAGGGAATAGATTCAGATGAGGAAAGATAGAAAGGTTTGAGTGGAACAAAAAGCACAGGCCTGTGCAGCTCAAAGGGCCTGCTGCTCTGCCAGATATCCCATATAAATAACTAAATATGTAGTGAGAACACTCTTCAATTTTGAGGAGCTGTTATTATCTTACAGACGTTAGTGCAGAAAGTCACTAAGAGAGCTTTCATATTTGCACAGATTCACCCCATTCAGAAAAGTTGTGAAAGTAGTACAGTGCCAGTTAGCAGTGTAAGCACACATGTTTACAATTTACACTGCATAGTTCAAAATAAAAATACCTCTTTGCTATAGCAGGCCAAACTTTTCTGAATAGGCAGCAAGTTACAAAGTGATTTATCTTCTGACAGTCTGTCGTAATTTCTCAGATTTGCAGAAATGGCTTTTTGAAACTTTTTGACATTTTTATTCATATAAGCATGTGTGCGGTGCGGTTGAATTAGAGAGCAAACTACTGCAGCTGGATGCATCTTCACTACCTGGGATACAATCTTTTTTTCCCTTCCTTTATTTCCGTCCTAACGTAGAAGGTGTCAAATCTCTTCCATTATATTTATGAGAAAACCAATTTTAGCTGAAGATGAAGGAGGGACACACACCAATAAGTGCAACATAAAAGTCCTCAAGTTAAGACAAAGTTCAGTAAAGCGAAGTTTTAGGATCTGCAGTGACAATTTCATTATCTAAAATGGGTCTTTCACAAGGAAGCACGTGCCTGAATTCAGCCAGCATTTCCGTTGACAATAAAGCGCTTTTGTATGGTCGATATCCAAAAGGAATACTCATTCACTATCAGTCAACATAACCAGTATAAATCAGTGGTAAGAAACCTGCGGCCTGGAGTCCACACGTGGCTCATCTGGGTTCTGAGCGTCATCTATGAGATGTTTTGTTGACCATTGTTCATGTGCAAGGTTGCCAGAATCCACTGATTTCCATCTGCATAGTTTTTTCCTATTGGTATCACTGAAGTGATACACGTGTAAAGCAAATGCAAGCGAAATAAGTGTATGCTGATTGCTCACAGCATTGATTGAGAGAACCGAACACTCCTCCTGTGTCCAAAGTGAAAGTATTTCTTTTGTTTTTTTACCATTTGAAGTTGACAGTTCTGTAAATACATAAATCATTAAGAATATTCTACAACCTTCATGAAATATCTGGCATGTATTAAATGTATTTAATTTTATTCATGGGATCACGGTTATTGAACAAGCCTGATTTCAATCTTGTGGCCCACTCTGATGAATGAGGAACACTCATGTTGTCCCCTCATTAGGTTATCATCAACTGGTATAAACCCCAGGTTGAGGGCATAGTTCCACTAGTGTGTCTATTAGATCATTTGGAACCCAGAAATGGAGAGTCAACAGAATCAATGCAGTTAATGTTTTTGCATGAAGGTAATTAGTTAAGCCAATATTTTGAATGGTAAAATCTAATCCAGGCAGGTAGAGCGTTTCACTTGAGTCCTAACCTTTAGTTTTCTTGCTTTACTGATCTCACTGAATACTGTGATTCAAGCTGGCGTTTGGTTTGAAGTTCTCGTTCCATCAACAAAGATAGTGCCTGTGTACCTTGGCCACTTTTTAAAACCTGAGCCATGGAATTGGGGGATTAATTGACCTTGGGGGAAATGATCTTGTTTTCATCAGCTGATTACACATTTGAACATTCAGCACAGAACTGCTTAGCAACGTTTAGAAAGGAAAAAAACTTGCATTTCTTTGCCACTTCTCATAACCATCAGACATTTCAAAGCACTTTAAAGCCAATTAAATATGTTCTGAAGTGCAGCCACTGTTGGGACGTCGGAAATACAGCAGCTGAATTGCGCTCAGCAAACTCCCGCAGTGATCTGATAGTGAGCAAAAAAATTCTCTTTTTGTCATGTTGATTAAAGTTTAAATATTGGTCTGGACACCAGGGACAATTCCCATGCTGTTCTTCAAACAAAATGCCATGGTTTTTTTTTACAACGACCCGAACAGGCAGATTGGGCCTCATTTTAATATCTGTCTGAAAAACAGCACTTCAGACAGTGCAGTGCTTCCTGAGCACTGCATTGGCCCTGATATTTGTGCTCAGGTCTTGAAGTGACTTAATGATTCAGAAGCTAATGCACAGACCAGAGACCAGAACTCTCCACTCACTTGATGAAGGGGCAAACCCCAAAAGCTTGTGGGTTCACTAACAAATAAACAGGTTGGACTTTAACCTGGTGTTGTGAGACTCCTCACTGTGTTTACCCCAGTCTAACACTGACATCTCCACATCTCAACAACAAGCACACAGTGGCCTGAGTCTTCAGGAAGTTTTAAAGAGAGAGGCTGGATAGACTTGGGTTGTTTTCTCTGGAACAGAGAAGATTGCGAGATGACCGGATTAACCCATTCAAGATTAAGAAGAGTATGGACAGTGTGGATAGGGAGCAGCTGCTCCCTTTAGTTGGAGGGTCAGATATGAGGGGATGCAAGTTAAAAGTGAAGAGTAAGGGGTTTAGAGGGGATGTGAGGAAAGACATTTTTGCCCAGAGGGTGGTGACAATCTAAAATGCTCTGCCTGGGAGAGTGAAGAAGGCAGGATGCCTTGCATCCTTTAAAAAATACCTGGATGAATACCTGGCATGCCATAATATTCAAGTCTATGGGCCAAGTGCTGGTAAATGGGATTAGGTGGGCAGGTCAGGACTTTTTATGCGTTGGTGAAGATTCGATGGGCTGAAGAACCTCAATCTTGCAAAGCTCATAGAAAGGCTACAAAGTGTTGGGTAAAGTTTTGAAGTATACCCTGTGCTTGTAAAACAACCCTCAGTGAAATCAGAATAGGGCAGGAATGGGAAGCAAGAATGAAAAATGAGGACAAACATCTAGATATTCTCTACACTTCTAAAATGTAAACTATATACACTCTTATAAGATGAACAACTGTGCCTTCTTACAGTGCAATCTGCACTTGAAGATTAATCAGATAAACTGTAAAGTATTAAAGATGTTAATGAAACAAAATAAATTAGACCACAGATTGGATTGTTCTGTTCTCTACTCTCTGCATTCATTAGCAGTACAAATTATGGGAAATTGTAATTAAATAGTCTTCAATAAACAGGATAATTCTGATCCTTCTTTTAATTAATAAACTAGGAGGAATCACATGTGTCCCTTTCTGTGTTATGCTCATCTGTCTGTAAACTACCCATGCCATTTAAAGCTTTAATTACAATGCTGGCTTTTTAAGTACATTTCCCATCATCTCACTTATGTTTGGTGTTGTCACTTCAAATTTAAGTTTTTAGGTTTATTCATTAGTGACAAATAGGCTTATGTTAACACTGCAGTGAAAATCTCCTAGTCACTGGCGCCTGTTCTGGTACACTGAGCGAGAATTTAGCATGGCCAATGATCCAAACAGCACGTCTTTCTCCGTGGAGTGAGGAAACCCACTCAGACACGGAGAGAATGTACAGACTCTGCATAGACAATGACCCAAGCAGGGAATCAAACCTAGGTCCTTGGTACTGAGAGGCAGCAGCGCTAACCACTGTGCCACCGTGTTGCCCCAACACAACATCTGTAGGGATTTACAAAGATATACAACATAGAAGCACATACAAAAGTCCAGAATATCTCCTGTCACATCTCAAGACAGAAATACGGGGAGATCAGATGAGAAAGTGAAAGTTTTATACTCAGGAGAGATCTATAGAAAAAGGCCCTACTACCCCCATCGCCCTGAGACCCATTTTAAACAGATACTCCTGACTTTGCACATAATCTAGCAGTTTAAAAAAATAAAAATGCAACCTGATGGATTTATAGCAAAATAGTAGAAAGTTTATAAAAGAATCGTGCACCCATTGAATGTGAAATTTTTGATGTGGTGACATATCCTTTGACATTCTAACAAGAAAACAATGTATGGAGATTTTCCCCCAATTATAAAAGTTTTTTTTGCACTTTCTTAACTTGATATACACATCTGTGCGCGCACTGGTACACCTTTTTCCCAATATCCTAAGCAAATTAGTCTCTCAATAATGACTTCTTACTATTTAAATGATTAAATATTTACATTTGGTTTTGGGTTTTTGCATCTTTCATGCTTTGAGTTAATTCTCAGTTAAAGCTCTTTCCTCAGTAGCTGTTACAGGCAAGAAGCTATCATCTCAATTCACTTGTTTGCCTGATGTATCATCGATATTGAAGACAGCCAAATTATCTTCTCACTTCCTTCAGTAAATCCACAGGAGATTAATGAGACTTGTGAATGCTGAGAATGAGCTCCCACAGCTTGAACAGCAATACTGGACACTAAGGTTAAAGATTCTTCCTTCGGTCAAGACTCCCTCAGTCGCTATAAACACTCAACATCAGGAATTTGACAGGATTCTCATGGTAGGAGATGCATCATGGATTTTTTTTTGGTTTTAAAGCTGTCTTTATCTTCAGCAAGTAGCTCCAACTTAGGGTTATCTACTTTGCCCCATTTTAGAGTTGCTTTCAAACCATCTGTGTATCTCTTTTGCAAAAAAAAAGGTGATATTTTGAAGGTGAATCACTGCGCTCTGTTCTCATGTCAGTAATGATTATTCTTCCCTTCTTGTGTGGGTGTTTAACTGCACGCTGCATAATACAAATTGCTAGAAGTGGAAGAGGTTGAAAACAATGGGAGGGATTTTATCAGGTCTTTGGAGGATTGGCAGGGTGGGGAGGGTGGTGGGGTGGTGAACAGTATTGGAGAAGAATTGCATTGTGCCAGTTCCCCAGAGCTCCTGCCTCCTTCTGCTTTTTGTGGAGGATGCTTCTGTGCAGTGACAACAAACTGTTCGACAGCAACAGCCAATTAAAGGATGTTGAGTGAAATGTTAACAGTCACCTCTTCTCAGGTACTGTAGCCACCCCTTCAAATAAAAGGCACGGCATCATAGCAGTTATGTTTCTGACCTCATAAGCCAGCGGTCTAGACTAATGATCTAGATATGGGAGTTCAAATTCTGCCACAGAACATACGAACGTAAATTCAATTAAATAAATCTGGACTTGATGGCCACAATTCTCTGGCCATTCATCCGGTGGGATTCTCTGGTCCTGCAGGCCACCTACAGTTCTCATGGCAATGTGGAGTGACATCAATGGGAAATCCCATTGACAGCAGTGGGACCAGAAATCCCACTGCCAGTGTACAATGTGCCACTCCCGCCACTGAACGTCACCCATTATCAGCAATGATCAGTATTATACAACCGGATTGTTGGAAAACTAACCCCTCTGGTTCAAAAAATCCTCATCAGAGAAGGAAATCTGCCATCTTTAGCTAGTCTTGCTTAGATGCGCAACTCCAAAACCACAACAATGTGGCTGACTCTTAACTGCTTTCTGAAATAGCTTGTCAAGCCTCTCAGTTGTATTCGAGAAGATGAATGACCTTCTTAAGGGCACTTAAAAACAAGCAATAAACACTGCCCATGGCAACATTGCTCACTGGCACACTCATGGCACACTGCATTTGCCTGACAAAGACACAAGAGTGTTGAAAGCTTGCAATTTTACTATCAAATAAATCAGTTGGATTTAAAATTGGTGTCGCTAAATTCTTACTGAGTTCTAACATTGCTCATGCCATATTCATCACCAGTATACAACAACTCTCTGGGTCATGTCCATTCAATAAGAAACCACTAAATGATGTCAATCATAGCTAAGAGTTTTATTTTTGCATGGCACAACTGACTTTTATACTGAAAAACTGAAAATTACTTATAACTGAAAATTATATTTCCCTTTGTGATTTTTGTGATTGAAAACTGCCAACTATGTAAAGGATGAAACAAGAAAATGTATAAATATCCCTAAAGCTGGCATGTAAATTAACAATATCTCAGGGACCTAGTGAAACAGATTTAAAAACAGCAGATTGATGGTGATAAAACACCTCTGAAATCTTCAAAAACCTTACCTGAATAAACTGCATGTGACTAAAAGTTCTCCTTGTAGCTTGAGCTAGCACTCTTGTATAGTCTTGTATAGTGATGCTAAATCAAAACCTCTTGCGTCTCTTCTAGAGATTCAAGACCACATGGCATTATTTGAATATTGAATTCTGATCTGGTCAATATTCTTCCCTGAGCATGTTAAGACAGAATGAGTGCCATGGTGGCACTGTGGTTAGCACTGCCGCCTCACAGTGTCAGGGACACTAGTTTGATTTCAACTTGGGGCACTGTGCACGCGGAGTCTGCACGTTGTCCATGTAGTTGGTGTGGGTCTCCTCCAGGTGCTCCAGTTTCCTCCCATAGTCCAGAAGAGTAGTGCTGGTTTGGTGGATTGGCCATGCTAAATTCTCCCTCAGTGCACCCGAACAGGCACTGGAGTGTGACACCTAGGGGATCTTCATAGTAACTTCATCGCAGTGTTAATGTAAGCCTGTGACACTAATAAATAAATAAATTTTAACTTTGACAAGTCATTGGTCCAAAAGTAAAATGCTGCAAGTGCTGAAAATCTGAAATTAAAGCAGAGAATGCTGGAAATACTCAGGAGGTCAGGCAGCATCTGTGAGAAATCCAGGCCCAGATCTTCTGGTCTCTTGGTCTTCAGAGACTGAACGTACAGCGGGATTCCATGGAAATCCCCGCACATAGATTGCGAGGAAATTGCACAGGCAACATAGAATCCCTGCAGTACAGAAGGAGGCTATTCAACCCATCAAGTCTGTACCGACCACAATCCCATCCAATTCTACTCCCGCAACCCCACATATTTATCCTACTAATCCCCCAGACACTAAGGGGCAATTTAGCATGACCAAGTCAACTAACTCGCACATCTTTGGACTAGGGGACGAAACCCATGCAGACAGTGACCCAAGCTGGGAATCAAACCCAGGTCTCTGGCACTGTGAGGCAGCAGTGCTAATCACTATGCCACCATGCTGCCCATGAAGTTTGTCCATCAGGAAGTTTGGCTTCCCCATGGACAATTCCCATACTGCCTGGGATACTCAACAAAAAAAAAAATCACCAATCCTTGCGCATTAGAGTCAGGAACTTTCAACAGTTGCATGGGACTTACATGGATCGTAGCGCAGGAAATGTTAGACAAATCCTCCTGGCCCTCTGACAACTACCCATAGTTCTTTACTCTCCCCCATCAACTTCCCACAACTCTTCCATCCATTCTGACTAGCCCCCAGCTGATCATCTCTTCCATCCTAACCATCCTCCTCCACACCACCCACCCCACCCCCAACCCAACTTGACCTGACTGGCTCCCCACCTGACGACCCTGACCGGCTCCCTGCCTGACAACCCTGACCCATCTGCCATCCCACTGACCTGCTACTCTACCCATTCACCTCATCTAGCTTGCCAATTCACTCATTAATACCATCACTATAACACATACTGGCCATTTGAATTTACCCCATGGTAGCTGGTGCTGCAAAAAAAAAAAGGGGGATCTCTTGTCTCCCAACCTCCCCCTCTTCATCCGACGGACACTGGGATCCAGATTTCTGGAGAAACAGGAACTTGAAGATCCCTCATCGAATGTCAAGCAGCATCATGGCATGGAAACACCTGAGCAGGGTGACACTCAGGGATGAATGCTGCTCCGTGGAGGATTCAGGCCTTAAGTTAATGCTTCAGGTTGGAAAAGGTTGAGGCAACAAGTTTTCAGCAAGTGCAGAGACAGGGAATGGAGGGAGGGAATGAAAGAGCAAAAGGCAAGTTCTGTGAGAACGTAGAAAGCGGGAGAGATTAAATGATAAGATGTTGGACAAAAAGGAATGGATAATGATAGTGGAAAAAAGATGGATTAAGAGGACACGTAAATTGCAGAATCATAATAGGCAGCTGTTGTCTGAAATCGTAAAACATAATCTTGAGTTCAGAAGGTTATAAAGTGCCTCACTTAAGAGATGATATTCCTTGAACTTCAGTGAAACAATGGAATGCTAATGGCAGAGGGATCACAGTGAAAATGGTGTGGACATATCAGGCAATCAGACTCTCAGGGGCACACTTGTGGACAGAATAGGGGAATTCCACAGAAACACTCACTCAATCTGTATTTGATCTCCTGAGTGTAAAGGTTACTACATCATGAGCAATACATGTAGTATATTAAATTGAGACAAATACATATAAAATCACTGCTTCACCCAGACGTAGTGTTTGAGCCCTGCATACTGAGAAGGGAGGAAATAAAAAGGCAGCTGTTACATTTCTTGTACGTACACAGACTGGCGATGTCAATGAGCATTAAAGAGTGGAACATGACATTGCGGAAGGCACAGCCCCGTAGGGATACGGAAAACTGAAGAAAGGAAAATGTTTGTTTAGTGGTTAGCACTGCTGTCTCACAGTGCCAGGGATCCAAGTCTGATTCCTGTCTTGGGCCACCAAATGTGCGGGGTATGCATGTTCTCCCCATGCCAGTGTGGGTTTTCTCTGATGTTCATTTCTTCCAACAGTCTGAAAGATGCGCTGGTTAGGTGCATTGGCCATGCTAAATTCTCCCTCAGTGTACCTGAACAGGCGCCAGAGTGCGGCAACTAGGGGATTTTCAGAGTAACTTCATTGCAGTGTTAATGTAAGCCTTGTGACACGAATAAATAAACTTAACTTAGGAAGTGATCTATTTAACATGAAGCCGAGTGGAACAGAAAGGAAAGGCAAAGGAACTCAATTGTGGTTACGTTCAGACCAGGCAGTGACAGTTGTGGGCCTAATCGATCAAATGGAAGGAAAGGCCTTTATTTAGGAAAATGGAAGGTATGTCAGAAGCACTGAAATGGAAGGCGGCATCAATGATACAAAAGCTGCAATATGGAAAGTTTCATTGAGGGTCAATATAACTGTCAGTGGGCTTATTGTGGATACTGATCAATAAGATTTCCCAGAAATTGAGATAGAGAAATCGAGGAAGGCTTGAAGATGGACCATATGGAAGATAGAAAATGGGGAGCAATGTTCGTGGAATTTTATCTGGGGGAAAGAGCAGAAAATGACACTGATAGAATCATAACAGCTGATGTTTGATCACATTGCTGTTCAAAATATTTTTCTTGGCACAAAATGGCTGCCGCATGCACATATGTAACAACTGTCACTGCACCTAGAATTGTGACTGAAGTGCTTCCACTGACTTGATAATGAGCTGTACACAGAAATACATGTCTTCCTTTCCAGGCTTAACCTAAAGCAGTGACTATTGCTTTCAGAGAAACACTATACACCAAATCAGAGCAAGACCTACATGCAAAGTTTGTGAATTTAGTGATTTATAGTGCACGTTATTTTCAGTCAATTGTTTGATCCCACACATTTTCCCCAGTGACTGAATGTTCCATTGAAGAAGCCTCATCATGAAGGCCCATTCTTCATATTTATCACTTTAAAGTGAAACACGATCAGCAAGCAAAACATTTTCTCAGTGGTAGCATGCTGAAGATTGTAATGTTTTAACATTCACAGCAAGCATTATGCAAGCCAGGGTAAGGTATTCTGTTAACTGTCAGCAACCGTGAACAAAAACGTATTGAAATGCTGTTAAGTCTGCAGGTCCACCTGATGTACCAGGGGAGAGAGATTTGTTCTGAATAAAGTTGGCAGATAAAATCGGTTCTGCCCCTGGTTTTCTTGCTTCAATGTAACTTGACTGCATAACAATCACATACAACACAGCACCTGATCATCTGTGATCACTCAGTGTGACACATTACCTAATTTCATTTACAGTTACAATGTTTTGAAATAGGAAGAGGATGAATCCATGCCAAGAATTTGTGTTTTATACATTTCAACTAAAACTAAAACAAGAAAAAAAAAATTGACACCAAGCCAAAAAGAAAAAGAGACAGGTGACCAAAAGGTTGATCAACAGGGTGGGTTTTAAGGGGCACCCCATACAAAGCGGGAGAGAGGAGAAGCCACTGTGCCACAGTGTTTAGCAAGGCTGCCTCACAATGCCGGGGACATGGGTTCAATTCTGTTTTGGGTCACTGTCCACATGGAGTTTGCATGTTTATCCCTGCGTCTGCATGGGTTTCCTCTGGGTGCTCCAGTTTCCTCCCGCAGTCGAAAGATGTGCAGGTTAGGTTGATTGGCTATGCTCAATTGCTCCTTGGTGTCAGGAAGGCTAGCTAGGGTAAATGCGTGGGGTCATGGGAATAGGCCTGGGTGGGATTGTGGTTGGTGCAGATTCGATGGGCTTCTACATAGCAGAGGTGAAGGAAGTTGGGGATGTACAAGAAGCCAGACATGTGTGGTGGTGGTGGTGGTGGTGGAGGAGAGATCTCAGGACAGCTGCAGGACTCAAAATATTCATCCAACGACATACAATGTTTAATGATACCCTGCACACTGTTCACCTAAATTAAATTTGAATGACTTCACTTCTGAATCATGCTGCATACAATATCTACTGAAGGGAAGCTGAGGGTTTTTTGGGCAGATGGAAGTGGGTATCGTATAGTCAGCCTATTATTTTTTCAAACCCTCAAACCATGCTATAACCACTTTGAACCTCAAACAGTTCAGCGTTTGGATTCTTGGGCAAGCCTTCAGCCTCCTCACGGTTTTGAGAGTAACACAGCCAAGCGAATAGAATGGACAGATAAACTTTCCACTTGACTGCGAAAGGCAGGGGGGCTCCTCCCCCCCGTGCGGGAGTTTCGTTTGGAAGCTGTTGCTGCCTGCATCCTGAAAGCTTTCCTCACTGGGCATTTGAAAATTGTGTAATATAGCTGCGGGCCTGGGTCGTGACCTCTTCCATTTGGCCTGTCAGGAAGCCGTGCCTTGAGATCTGCCCAGAATCTCAACAATGGCTTGAAGTCAGCTTTTCCAACACAAGTTATTTTTCCCAGGACGGAGGGCGAGTTTTGTAGCTGCACTGGACACTGCGCTAAAGAACAGCGGAGAGAACATTTTGTTTTATGTTCTGGATTTTATTATTCATTGATATTCTACCTCGACTCAGCTAGCTGTGTGCTTTGCTTCTTTAGTCGGCAGAGGAATTTCCTGCAGGAATTACTAGAAAGGTTCTTTGGCACATGCTTCTTGATATATTTTTTTAAATAATATCATTTTCTTCTCCCTCTCTTCTTCTGAATGGCTTGTTTGTGGTGCTGCAGCTGCAGAGAGCCCTCCTGTACCTCACAGCTGGCCAAAGTCCACACAGCAGGCTGTTTGGTTACAGTGGGCATCAGGGCTGAGTTCACATAATGTTCACTGAGGAACAGTTTGTGCCTGAGTATCTCCTGATCAACAGCAGCATTCCCAGCTGAATTGTCCAACTCTCCTGCACTTATCCATGGCACCCAGACCTTTGCCTTGGGTTCAGATCCAACAATTTGTTGCAGACTCTGACCAGAATTTGGATCTTTGATGAGGGGTTGGTCGCGCTTTTATAAAGGCACATCTGGACTCGAAACTTTTCTCTCCTTACAGATGCTGCCAGACCTGCCGAGATTTTCCAGCATTTTTTCTATTGGTTTTGGATCTTTCCTGATCCAGCCATCCCAGTATTACACAGAATGGTACCTTTACCCCACATACCATTATGTATATGGACAGCACAGTGCATAGTGGTTAGCACAACTGCCTCACAGTGTCAGGGACCCGGGTTCAATTCCGGCTTGGGTCACTGTGTGTGGAGTCTGCACATTCTCCCCATCTCCTCTGTGTGCTCTGGTTTCTTTCCACAGTCCGAAAGATGTGCTGGTTAGATGCATTGGCAATGCTAAATTCTCTCTCGTACTCAAACTGGCACCCAAGTGTGACAACTCGGGTATTTTCACAGTAACTTCATTGCAGTGTTAACGTAAGCCCTCTCATGACCCTAATAAATGAACTTTAAAAACTTAAAAAGGAAGCCGAGAAAAGACTTACAATTATCTCTCTTAACAAGATACTCAGAGATTATTTTTCAAAATATTTTTGTTTAAGAAGCTAGTAGATATCAGTACACTGGAATAGAACACATCCCCATTCTTATTGTGAGCCACCAGCAATAATCATTCTTAGATCAGATATATCTCATGTTGGATGCAGAATAAAGCTATTCTGCTTCTTTGCATACTTTAATCATACTCTGAGAACATTTCTCCACCAAGCCTGTGCAACCTGCTTTATTTCACACATGAGCACATTTTAATGGCTGGCATCACCCTGCCAACTTCATAGATTCATACAATCCTTACAGTACAGAAAGGAGCCACATTCAGCCCATTGAATGTACGCCAACCACAATCTCACACAGACCCTATTCCCGTAATCCTATCATTTACCCTGCTAATCTCCCAACACTCGGATCAATTTAGCATGGCCAATCAACTTAGCCTGCACATCTTTAGATGTGGGAGGCAACTGGAGGAAACCCACGCAGAGACGGAGAGGAAGTGCAGACTGTGTCCAAGGCCAGAATTGAACCGCGATGCCGTAGTGTGGTGAGGCAGCAGTGCTAAGCACTGTGCCACCATGCAGCCCCTTCTGTGCAAGTTTGTGCCGAAATATGGACTGTTTGGGATGTGTAACTTGCTGACGGATAACAGGGACAGAGAAAGGCACAATCTTAGTCAGATCAGATAAAGGGCTGGGTTTTAATCCAAAGCCTTTCTCAAAAGATTGGTTCTTGGGGATATGGGTAATATTGCAAAGGCATTATTTATTGCCCAACCCAAGTTGCTGGAGAAGATTGTAGGCTCTCTCTTTGACCTATGGTAGTCATGCATTGATGGTGCTAAAACAATGACATAAGATCAGGAATTTCAGCATATTAACCTAGTGACACTGAAAGAGCAGTGCTACATTTCCCAGTCTGTATGGTTTGCGATTTGGAAGGTGGTTTTGAAATGATTGTGTGTCTATAACAATGTTGTCCTTGTCCTTTTTGGTGGAAGAGACTGCAGAGAAGGGAAATGCTTCCAAAGTATTGAGATTACTGCGCCACATTCTTGGAGATTGTTCCTACCAGAGCAGTGAGATAGATTTGCATTATATTTCAGGTGGGCTCCTTTTTATGATGAGCAGGCTTTGTAGAGTCAGGTGGTGCACCATTCATTGCAATGTGCTTCCCATCCAACCAAAGTATTTATAAGGCTGATCCAGCCTTTGGTCTGGGAGACAATTTTCAAATGTTGATGATGGAGTACTCAAGGTTGGTGGTGCCATCGAATTTCGGAGCAATCATTTCCTGCTATTTGTAGCCGACACAAATACTATTTGCCATTAGCTATCAGTTCAAGGATGGATATTAACCTTTTGGAAACCATATGAACTGCTTTGTTATTGCAGGAGTCATGAATGAAGCTGAATACTGTGAAACTGCCAGACAATTGCCATAGTCCTGACATTACAGGGGTGTGGCAGGACATTAATAAAGCAGTTGAACATAGTTGAGCCATCTTGTCTGGATGGGTTCCTGAGAGATACCTGCAGTGATGTCCAGAGGCTAAGGTAATTGACCAACATCAAACGTACCCATCTTTCTTTCCGATACCTACCACTCCAGTCACTGCAAGGTTTACCACTTTTGCACCCCCCCCCCCCCCCCCTTAACTGACCTCAGCCTTGCAAGGCTAAGTCAACGAATGGAGAAGTTCAGCCTGACCAAATGATGAGGCATCCAAACTTAAAATTTAGCTGACTCAGCAGGTAGTGGGATGAGCTGGGAGCCGGAGGATTAGGATTTAGGAAGTGTGAGACCCACACCAGGAACCACATGGACATTCAGGCTAATGACAACAGAGAGATCTCCGGATGCAAAGTAGAAGCTGATTTTGAAATGATCGGAAAGGTTTTGGCTCCTTACTAAAGGGCATCCATGTTGCCATGCCCCAGCAAATCTGGCCTTGGTATTGAGGCAAAATGGTCACCCAGTATCTGATGCTTCTGAAAAAGGAATCTTTTATGATCATGTTTAAAAAATTCATTTATTAGTGTCACAAGTAGGCTTACATTAACACTGCAATGATGTTATTGTGAAAATACCCGAGTCATCACACTCTGGAGCCTGTTCAGGTACACTGAGGGAGAATTTATCATGGCCAATGCACCTAATCAGCATGCCCTTTGAGTATGGGTGGAAACCGGAGTAACTGGAGGAATCCATGCAGACATGGGGAGAACATGCAGATTCCACACAGATAGTGAACCAAGCTGGGAATTGAATCCGGACTCTGATGCTTTGAGACAGCAGTGTTAACCATCGTGCAACCTTCTGATTAAACTTTATGAACCACTACACTCAATGTATAACACTGGTTTCAGAATGCCTGTTAACACCAGTGCAGGGCAACAAGCATGTCATATTGTATATGGTGAACAATCTTTGTAGGCTTGAAGGGCCCAATGGCATTCTTCTGCTGCTAGTTTGTGTGTTTTAGTCTGCTCTGTTCCAAGGCTGAAAAAGTCAACAGTAAAATACTGAGGAAGATTTTACCCTAAGTGATAGAGAAGTGTTGTAATAATGTATATTTGACTGAAAGGGGCAGCACAGTGGCAGAGTGGTTTGCACTGTTGCCTCACCGCACCAGTGTTCAATTCCAGCTTCAGGTAACAGTCTTTGTGGAGTTTGCACATTCTCCCCATGTCTGTGTGGGTTTCCTTCCAGTATTGCAGTTTCCTCCAACAGTCCAAAGATGTGCGGATTAGGTTGATTGACCATGCTACTTTGCCCCTTGATGTCAGAAAGATTAGCAGGGTAAATACATGTGGTTACAGGAACAGAGTCTAGGTAGGATTCTGGTCAGTACAGCCTTGATGGGCTAAATGGCCTCTTTCTGCACTACAGGGATTTTATGATTCAATGATTCAGATGGTCAGTGCAGAATTATACACATAAATATATTAAAAATGTCAATAGCAGTAACTTCTAATATCTACATGGCATTCTATTCAATAGAAACTATTTATTTCTCTCTCCAACTCAGACTGACAATGAAAATAAAACTGTAATGCCAAATATTTAATGAAATTTATGTCATGCTTCACTGATGGCTGGCCAGAGGAGTACATTACCTAAGTGTGAAACTGTTCCTGCCAGATCAGGAAAAGCTTGGGATAAATCCCCAGATTCTGCTCAGTAAACAGACATCAGCTAGTGTGGCAGTGAGGAAATCAGAACTGGCCTCTGACCTCGGGGGAAGCAAACAGATAAAACAGCCAGCCTGTAACCTGTGCTGTGAATGGAATCTGGCTCCTAACTCATCGTTCTGGCACACACAAAAACACCAATCAATAGGCTGGGGTAGCATAAAAATGGCTGATACCTGCCAATCCTAGCCAAGTGTCACTTAGAGACAGGAAGGGAAAATCTGAAGTAGGAGAGTGATTAACAGACAATATTGTTAGTGAGCAGCCCAGGGTTGCTTTTACCTTCCATCTGAGAGTTTTGGCCAGCAGTCACAGACCAAACTTTAAAAATAAAACTCTGATTGTGATTTTAGACAAAACATTAGTCATACAAAATACACACCCCAATCTAATCAGAACTGCTTAGTGTTCCTGCAACATGATATCCCAGACGTAATGTACTCTGAATAAAATAAATCAAGGGCCAAGTATTTTGAGTAAGAACATCCATCACTGTTCTTACTACTTTATTATTACCATGTCAATCTCCTGCAGCACAGCGATTAACACCGCTGTCTCTCAGCACGAGGGACCCAGGTTTGATTCCAGCCTTGGGTCACTATCTGTGTGGAGTTTGCATGCTCTCCCTGTAACTGCGTGGGTTTTCTCCAGGCGCTCCGGTTTCCTCTCTCACTCCAAAGGTGTGCAGGTTAGATAGATCGACTATGCTTTATATGGTTTTACTGAAGCGAGTTCATCATGTGGAAGGGGAACAGGTAAGCATACTCAAATTTGCAATAGGAACTAAAACAACATTCAGTCCCTCATGCAGCCATTTAATTAGATCGAATTAGATCTCAACCTCCAATTATCCACTTGATTCCGTGGCTTTATCTTTTCACCATTAGGCGCACCCACTCAGCAAGCCCAGAATCAGATGCAAAATGAGTTCCTGGCAGTAGTCAGGCTGGTCCATCAGTGGCTATTCACAGTGGAACACGCTCTGGGAAAGGGAAGCGCTGTCAGAGAGAGCGGGAAAGTGGTGGGCACAGAGAAAAGGGAGGGTATGGGTTGGCATTTCCAATATGCTCACTCAGGCAGAACAGTCTGAGGTAGCTGCTTATCTGTGGAAAAAATATATTTACGTTAACACTATACCGCCAGTGCCTGTTTATACACAGAATTCAGTCCCCAGACACATCTGCTGATTTTAGTTCATCCCAGCCTGGATCGACGTGGCAGTTAAAACATAAAAGCCATCTGGTCAATCAGCATACCAGATGTAAAAGCAGACGGGCCACATAAAATTCACTTGCCCCCTTAATGGACTAAATTGCTTGCATAATTATTGATGGACATGCTTGTGACTCTCTCACATGACCACCGACCAAAATAAGTCACACTTATGTCAAGATATTCACCCGACGCCTTTTCGCATCATTTCATACGCTTCCAAGTCTGGTGCTCGCCCTTCTGAGCAACACAAAATTCTGGCCCATATCTCTTAACACATTTGCCTAACAAAAATCTTATCAGTCTGGGTTTCGCAGTTTACATTGGACCGAAACGCCTCAGCTTTCTACTAGCATTTATGTAGAGTTGTTTCCCAACAGCAATTCTGTTCTAATTTAATAATTATTGCCCCTTGTTCTTGAATCCCCAGAGGCAACAGTTTCTTCTCCATTTACCCTCTCAAAATCTTTAATCACCTTAAAACATCTCCAACCTCCAAGGAACTCTTGAAATGCAGACAATAAAAATACACCAAAACTTACTGCAACTTATAAATCAAAAAATGGGTTTAATAAAGCAACTTTGTTACTCCAAACTTGAGGTGACTCCCAGCTCCCCACAATTCCCAACAACTTCTTATTTATAGTGAGTCAGCTGACCATCACATCTTTCTGTAATTGGTTCCATGGTTCACTGGGTCAGCTTGTTACCACTGGTAACATTACATCCAATACAAAGCTGTCACCGGCTACATTCTAACACAAATCTTCTACTTCAGTTATGCAGCAGACATTATTTTGAGAGCTGCATCATCTTTTGCAGGTATTTTCAAATTCGGGTTCCCAAATATGGCAATCTTCAGGCCTTTTGAACGTTGTACACTTATTTTCAATTTTTCCAGATACATCGTTCTTGCGTTTAAAGAGAATAAGTCTTTAAAAGTGTTTGCATTTTCACTCGTTTGTTAGTGTTTTTCTTTGCTTTCACTTTTACTTTATCATACATTTACAATGTAGGGAAGGAGGGATAGAGGGTTGGGGTTTCACAACATTTTACAGGATTCCTGAACCAGAAGAGATTGAAAATCACTGTTCTATTACATCAAAATAACCAAACACATGGTTTTGCTGCTCCATTCATGCCCTACCCACCAAGAAAAACACAGTTCTGTTCATATCTACCAGCAAAACTCTGCTTCCTCATAAGTAACTACCAATTCCATTTGCAATGGGAGAGTTATCTCCTTTCTAATCTGAAAAATATCGAATTGGTCCGAGGCAGCCTGTGTTCTTTTCAATATTCAAACTATCCCCTCTTGGCAGCTTCCCCTTGCTTGTGGGACAGTAAGTCTCAAACACCAGTTTAAAGTCCAACAGGTTTGTTTGGCATCACAAGCTTTCAGAGCGCTGCTCCTTCATTGGCTGAGTGGCAACATCAGCATCTGCACATCATTCTTTGTGGGAATGTGACTTTTGGGTCAGCTGCTGTTTTTATTGTTAACTTTAAAATGGAAGACACCACTATAACTGGGGAAAAGGTTTAAAATATTGCCCGATAAGAAATGGGAGATAAAAATGGCCAATTTCAAAGAAGTCATGGTGTGGAGATGCCAGCATTGGACTGAGGTAAACACAGTAAGAAGTCCAACAGGTTTATTCGGTAGCAAAAGCCACTAGCTTTCAGAGTGCTTGCTGCCTGACTCACCTGATGAAGGGGCAGCAAGCACTCCAAAATTGCTCCGTGCAATTTCAAAAAACCCAGCACCCCAAGGACACCCAAGTATCAGTTGCCTTTGCACATGTTAACGCTTGGTTGAATTTCAGTTTTATTGCAAAACCTCCTCACTGTTCCCTCTCACCCACC
This sequence comes from Sphyrna mokarran, assembly GCA_024679065.1. Classification (NCBI taxonomy): domain Eukaryota; kingdom Metazoa; phylum Chordata; class Chondrichthyes; order Carcharhiniformes; family Carcharhinidae; genus Sphyrna; species Sphyrna mokarran. The sequence continues at coordinate 42,142,846 of JAGIQG010000021.1, read as the reverse complement.
CCATCACTCTCCCCAACTCCAAGAACATGGGCAACTCTGGCTTCAATGGGAGTTGGATCTGCTTCACTCATGTTTCTTGGTATCACTGCAGTCAGTGAACTGGTTGTCCTTTTGGCGAGATAGTTTTTGCACCTCTGGATTCTTTTTCACACCATGTTGAAAGGACAGAATGATGCCGACAAACATATCCTCTTCATCCTGTGTCTACTTTTTAGTGGGTGCAGTAGTATCTCTATTATTCAGAAACTGGACTAAAACTGGACTAAGTCTGGCCCCAGAATGGCTCTTTACCACCTCAGATTAAAACTCAATTCTGTTTCCGTAATTCAGCCTGTTTCACTAATTGATCTGCCTTGGATAATGTTAGCCCTTCTCCAGCTTACAAAAAGTCAGATTAGCTTTATCAGGCCTGCCCAGGATTGGTCCAGGATATATATCAATAAGTAAAAACAAATTACTGCAGATCTTGGAATCTGAAACCAAAACAGAAAATGCTGGAAGATCCTAAGGTCAACTGGACATGAAACATCAGCTCTTTTCTCTCCTTACAGATGCTGCCAGGCTTGCTGAGATTTTCCAGCATATATATCAAGTCTCCATAATATAATTGTTCTTCTTTTGTCAGTCATTTGATGGAAAAGTACATTGGATAAAACATGCTAATCTTTTTTACTTATTCTGAGGCTAAAGGACAAATGTCAGGACAAAAATACATTCCTTTCATTTCTACATTAATTATTCGTCATTCAGGACTCTTCCAAAATAAAACTGCTCTGAGGAACAGTTGAAAGATGAAGTTAACTTTGTCCAGAATTGAAATCTGTAAGTGAGCAGGCAACTGAGCTAATGATGGAAGTTGGGACAATGATTAGCATAAGGAGGGAGCCTGGGGGGCAGAGTTTAAAATGAGCAGGAAAGCTTCAGCTTTCAATTAGTCACCTGGGGATACAGTATTGTAAAACATTGGAACAAATGCTTGAAATTGGCACAATGAAAACAAACATCAAAAAGTAAAACACTAATAATGAAGTTAGATTTTCAGGGTTGCTGATTAACCCTCATAATTGCTGCCTCCCCAACAGATGGCTTCCAAAATTAGGGTTAAGGCGACGGAAGAGAGAAAGTCAACAAAATTATGACCCAATTTGAATACGGCACAGGCAGCTATTTTCTTTTGGGAGAGTAAATATTTTATCTGTTTTCTGACAAGTAGGAGAGAGCACACCTTCTGTCTTGTGGGTCACATACAGACTGTACTATAGGCAGAATCACCGAGGTGGAGCTAATGATGGGCATCAACCCAGAGGCGGCTGGTAAATATTTAAACAGGTGAGTCATATGTGATTGTATGCCTTGCCAAGCCAGCTTGTTTCCTCAGCAGCAAGTCCTTTGCGTTATATGGCTAATGCCCAGTATCTCAGCCCCAATATACAAGCTGGTAATCTATCAACTGTCTTCATGATCAAATTACCACAAGGGAGGGAGGGAGTTGGCTGCATGGGAATCTATCGGACCCATCAAAAAATACACCTGTTGGCTGCTCCAAATCAGAGAGATCTTTGCTAATAAATGTCTGGTTGAGGCACAGATTCACAAACTCCTCTGTCACCTCTGTTATCAACTCCTTTTGACATCACTCTTTTGAGATGAGGAGAAAATATGCTCATTACTTGCTTAAAACGAGTGAGGAAACGATAGCATCATGGCACTGTCACTGCACTGATCATCCAGAGACCTGTGTTAACGTTCTACATGCAGATGAGGGTTCAAGTCTCACCATGGCAACTTGTGGAATTGTAAATTAAATTAATAATCTGGAGCCGAAAAGTTAGTAACGGTAACCATGATACCATTGTCGTGGAAACAAAACCTTATTTGGTTAACTAATGTTCTTTAGGGAAGAAAATCTGTTGCCCTTAAAAGTTCTGACCAATATGTGATTCCAGATCCACAGCAATGTGGTTGATTCTCAACAGCCCCCTTAAAGCCACTCAGTTCAATGGCAATTAGGGATGGACAAAGCAATACTCATATTCCACCAAAAAAGTAAAAACATTCTACTTCTCCTCACAAATCTTGTGACTAAATTCAGTTTTCCAACAGTGATTTTAATAATAGAAGACAGAAGGAGCCTATTTGTAATGCTGTATAAAGGACATTCTCTTAATTCTCAATGCATAGCCACATAGCTCTCACATTCTATCCACAATAGTGCAAAAACAAAGAAAATGCTGGAAATAGAGGGTAGTGTCTCAAAAGAACAAAACAAAGCTAATACATCATTTTAGATATCGCCATACAACTAATTGCATTTAGCAAGATGTCCTAAGGTAGTTAAACAAGTGTACAGCTAACATGCAGCATTAATTTGTTCTTTCTCTTTATGGATTTTGACAGACCAGTGTTGTACCAGCAGTTTTTATGACTTTTTTTTTTGAAACATTGAAATGACTTCCATAACTTCTAGAAAAATAAATTGGGGAGACAATGGTGTAGTAGTAATTCTACCCTTTCTTTGGTACCTTTTAGTGTTTTATATCTAATCAAAAAAGCCAATTCAAATTAAGTCCAACCACGGTCCCCACGGGGGGCAAACTGGATCCAAGCTGACAAGACAATTTACCCAATCTTGGACTCGATCAAACAAAATCCAAGCTGACAGGAAGAGGCTTTGCACCCCCACCCAGGCTTGATTAAGTGCTTCATCTTAACCCAAAGGCCGAGACAGCTTTAGAACATCGCTCCAGGTAAAGCCTCGGTTTAATCTCATTCGCTATCCTGATCAATTATTCTACCCAGGGCAAACCTTAATCACAGGCCCAGCACATCCCCAGAGCAATTGGCTAGCCACAGCCCTTGCCTGATCATGGGTTCACCTCTGCAAGCTCCAGATCAACGCTCAGGGAACATGTATTCAAATTCCACCATGGTAACTGGTGGAATTTAAATTGAATTAATCAATGACCAAGTTTGTCTCTGTGATGGCAACTGCTTTTAATTGTTGTAAAAATGCAATGGTTCGTAAGGTCCTTTAAGGAACAACACCTGCCATCTTTACTCAGCTGTATGGTTGACTCCGCAACAGCTAACAACGTTCCGTTCCAGGGCAATTTGGACAACAAATGCTGGTCTTGCCAGTGATGCCCACATCTCATGATAGAATAAAATCATTTTTTTTCCCCAATCGACAGAATCGCTGAATTCCATGTTTCTAATTAGCCTCAGAGAGATGTGCTTAAATTGCTGACAACCTATAGTGATTATTTCTTTCCAAAGGGATCAAAATCTTGTTTCCTGCCATCCCCCACACCCCCTGCCCTGTGCGTGGGTGAATGGAGCTGTTAGGCAGCTATTTGAATCTAGTTAATACAATCTCTCTCAGAAGATCCCATGCATCAGGGGAAGTTAGTTTGCAGGTACAAACAATTACAAAGGCAAAGGGATGCTGGTATTTATTGCATGGGGAATTATACAGCAGCTGTACCAGGCCTTGTAACATCATATTTGGGATAGTGTGTACAGTTTGGGTCCCTTTACTTAAGAAAGCATATAATTGATCATAGACAGGATGCAAGACTGGGCGGAGAAGTGGCAGATGGACTTCAATGCAGATAAATGTGTAGTGGTCCATTTTGGCAGGAATAATGGGATGAAGGAGTACAATATAAGGGGAAGGAGTCTTAGCTGTGTTGTAGAGCAGAAAGATCTCGGGGTCCAGGTCCGTAGGACTCTTAAATCGGCCTCGCAGGTGGAGGAAGTGGTCAAGAAGGCGTATGGTGTCCTGGCCTTCGTTAATCGAGGAATAGAGTTTAGGAGTCAGGAGGTAATGATGCAGCTCTATAAGACTCTTGTCAGACCCCAGTTGGAGTATTGTGCGCAGTTCTGGTCGCCTCATTATAGGAAGGATGTAGAGGCTATTGAGGGGGTTCAGAGGAGATTTACAAGGATGCTGCCTGGATTGGGAGGCAGGCCTTATGAAGATAGGTTGAGGGAGCTGGGACTCTTCTCACTGGAGAGACGTAGGTTGAGAGGCGACCTGATAGAGGTTTATAAAATGTTGAGAGGAATAGATAGGGTGGACTCTCAGAGACTATTTCCCCGAGCTGAAATGGTCAATACGAGAGGACACAGATTTAAGGTGCAGGGAAGCAAATACAAAGGAGATGTCAGGGGTAGGTTTTTCACTCAGAGGGTGGTGAGTGAATGGAACTGACTGCCGTCGGAGGTTGTTGAGGCAAACTCACTGGGGTCTTTTAAGAGACTTCTGGATGAGTATATGGAAAAGAATAGGATAGGGGGTTATAGATAGCTCTGTGGATTGGTAGATGTGATCGGCGCAACTCGTGGGCCGAAGGGCCTGTTTGTGCTGTATTGTTCTATGTTCTATGATCAGAAGCCATTCAGGAGAAGATTCACAATGAATTCCTGGGATGAAGGGGTTAGCTCAGGAAAACGAACAAGTTGAGCCTAGACTCAGAGTTCAGAAGAATCAGAGGTGATTTTAAAGAAATGTAGAAGGCTTGAAGGGACTTGCGAGGCTGGATGTTTATCTTTATGGGAGCATGGAACTAGTGGACACTTTTAAAATTTAGGAATCTCTTATTTAAAACTGACATGTGGAGAACTTTTTTTTGTCTCAAGTTGGTCTTTAATTTCTGGAATTTGTTTCTCCAGAATGGTGGCTGAGATATTAAATATATTCAAGGCTTAGCTCCATTGATTTTTTATAGACAAGGGAGTCAAAGATTACAGGGGGGGGGGGCAGACAGGAATGAGGAGTTGTAGCTTGTAAAGATGCCTTTTCACAGACTTCAATAACGAACACAGAAGATATTTATTAATAAGAACTGGTAAGCAAGCTGTTGCTTGCTCCTTACATGTTTCCTGCCTCAAAGTTTAAAGTTTATTTATTAGTCACAAATAAGGCTCACATTAACACTGCAATGAAGTTACTTGGAATTCTTCTAGACACCACTGTCCGGCACCTGTTCAGGTCAGTGCATCTAACCAGTATATCTTTCAGACTGTAGGAGGAAACCGAAGCATCTGGAGGAATCCACGTAGACACGGGGAGAACGTGCAAGCTCCACACAAACAGTGACACAAGCTGGGAATCGAACGCTGGTCCCTGGCATTGTGAAGCAGCAGTGCTAGCCACTGTGCTACCATGTCCTTCAGAAGGTTCCATCTCCCTGGGGTGGGAGCCCCAACTGGTCAACCCAAGCCAGGGAGACCCTTTTCTGTGGTGTTCCCCTTAAAGGGACAATCACCACACAGCCACAATTGGATCAGTCATGATCTTATTGAATGGCAAAGCAAGCTTGAGGGGCTGAATGGCCCTCTCCTGTTCCTACTTTTACCCATGCCATCTGGTTTCTAACCAATCCATCAAGTCAACTCCCATCACCAAGTTTTTTTATAATTAGTATTAACATACAGCAACTTAATTGTATTTAATGCTGGTGTGCTCTTGAGCTGCTTGTGCCAGCACCAAGGAGATTAAACTCTGATGTGTGAAGATACCAGAACAATCCCAGAGGGTTGGTGACCCCATTCCACAGTGACAGATTCACAGATTGAGGGACTGCAGTACAAAGGATGGTGGACCCCAACTCAAAGTGGAATGCTACACACGGATTTCAACATGGCAAAGCCATTGCAGCATTTCAAATGTACCAGCATCCAAAGAGAGCTATAAAGAGAGCTTTATCTGATCCGAAATATATTTGCTACAGATGCACCACTGAGTCACAAAGCACATGTCAAACTGGCTCTTGTTAATACATCTAACCACTTACTGCCACAAACACAAAAAAAGGAGCATGTATTGAAGCAGCTAGTCTGCTACTATGGAAACGTTCAGCATGCATTCAAATGGTCACCTCAACAACACTGTGCACAGCTCTACTAATGGGTACATATTTCATTAATGTTTCATCGTTCATTAAAAAGATACATTCCTTCCTCTGATAAAATCTATAATTTTAGATAAACATTTTAACATTTGGAGAGAAAGAGGAGACACAAAAAAAGAGTGATCACAAGCTTTAGATATGTCTAAGTATAGCAGATTGTTATCTCCCATACATCGTGCAGCAGACTTTTCACACTTAGAGCACATATCAAGTAACAGCTCAACTTGAAACCTGCAAAATACAAGCATGACGATGCACTTCACCAGACCATGGGCAGCATCAGCCCTCAGAAAGGCAGTATGTGAATTTACATAGCACCTCTCATGAACTCGGAAAATCTCAGAAGCACTTTAAGAACCAATTGTGCACTTCTGGGAGGGAGGATTCATGACTCAACACGAGAGGTAGTTTTCATGGAAGGCACAGGAGACGGTGAAATGAAGGTAAACACTAACGTTGAAGGTTGATGTGAGCATATGTTCTGGCCACTGACAATCAAAACAGTTCTGCCTTGATGTGGGCACCATCTGCAATTGTGGATTCTTTACCAGTTGTGGAAACTTACATTGGACAGGAACAAAATCCTAAATCACAGTTTAAAAACTGCATCTGTGCAAACTGCTGGAGGGAGCATTTTTTTCTCTTATAGATGTTGCGGAAACTATTCCTTAACATTAAAGTACTTTATACTGCAGCAATTGATACAGAGGGAATATTGCAAAACAGCTCGTCAAGGTCATTCTGCAAGATAAACAGGGCATTACTTGCTCAAGAAACTTAACAGCTGTTTTTAGTACTGCTGTTATGATGTGTTAAACGTAACATCTGAAAATCACCTCCCTCCAACTCATTTGAAAGCAACGTGATGGCTACAAATGATTAGCATGTTATTGATAAACTGGCTGATACGGCTCCTGAAAATCACAAATAGTCAAAAGGAATTTTACACTAGCAGTTTAGAAACACTGCCACATGTTCTGAACAACAGCATGTTATATTATGCATTCCTCTTGTGCCATGGTATGCCTTGGGGACTTGTTTGATGAGGCGAGTTCCACTTAGTGAGCAGTAATTAGCCTTGTTTCGAACTGGAGCCATCATTCACAGCTTCTCATTACACAACCACGCAGGGATACAATCTGATATGGCCCAAGGGCAGTTTTTAGTAAACTAGAGAAACCACAAAGCTGCAAGTGTAGGTTACAAGAAAGCATCAGGTTCACCATACATCTCTTCAGATGCAAGATAGCCTTCCGAAGGTTAGATTTGATTAACATTTGTTTCTGATTTTGACTGTATTAAGCTTGTGTTTTTTTTCCTGATTTTTCAATGTCATCTTTAAGCCATTTTTACCTCATCTGAGTTTCTTTTCAGTAAAATTTTCCTGTCCTGAACAACATCCCACAAGCTAACTAGTCCATTCTCCATTGGCTTGGCAGCAGCATGGCTGCACATTCTGTCATTAGAATGCTTGATGTCTCCTGCTGCATCTTAGATACAGTAAGAAATCTGACAACACTAGGTTTAAGTCCAACCGATTTATTTGATAGTAAACTCACAAGCTTTCGAGGCTGTCCTCTTCGCCAGGTGAATGAGGTGTTCTGGTCTCAAACAGCACCATATAACAGCACAGACTGTTTACAGATTACAGTCTGTGTTGTTATATGGTGCTGTTTGAGACCAGAACACCTCATTCACCTGACGAAGAGGACAGCCTCGAAAGCTTGTGAGTTTACTATCAAATAAATCGGTTGGATTAAACCTAGTGTTGTCAGACTTCTTACTGTGTTTACCCCATTCCAACACCAGCATCTCGACATCATGGCATCTTAGACATGCAGAATTACTTCCCATGTGCCAATAGACTTGTGACATAATACATAGAGCTCATGATACGGATGGGTTGATACACAGCACAGAACTAGTTCACTGTCACTGTAATGTGATGCATTCAACCTTGCTGCACATGCTTTATTCTTTCACAGAGGTAAAAGGAAGCAGTATATTTTGTTTATATGCTTGCCTCCCCCTTTGATAGGCCCCTGGAATACAAGAAATAAGATAGACTACATGACCCATCAAGTCTACTTCACCACTCAATAAGAGCTTGGGTTTCAACTTCACTTCATTGCCCACTCTTCATAACCCTTGATCCCCTTAGACACCAATAAACTGGCTACCCCAACCTTAAATGTATTTAACAGTTTGGGGCGGCACAGTGGTTAGCACTACTGCCTCACAGCACCAGGGATCCAGGTTCAATTTCTGGGTTCGGTCACTGCCTCAATGGAGTTTGTACATTCTCTCCGTGTCTGCATGGCTTTCCTCTAGGAGGTCTGGTTTCCTCCCACAGTCCAAAGATTGGGTAGACTGGCCATGCTAAATTGCCCTTCAGTTACAGGGGTATTAGCTAGGGTAAATGCATGAGTTTATACAAAAGGGCCTGGGTGTGATTGTGATCGGTGCAGACTCAAATTCTAGATGGAGCCACTGGGTTAGAGAGTTCCAAAGATTCTCAACGTTTGAATTTCTCTTCATTTCAGTCCAAAATAATCAATCTCCTTATCTTCAGACTGTGCCCTATGTTTTGGGTTTCCTGACCAGCGGAAACAATGAGTACCATTTTCTCATCCCACTCAGCACAGGACTCATGGTGGGCAGGACACAGACCATGCAAAGAATCCTCTGGTCCTGGAATGAGTGCAGCTGAAAAATCCAGCCCCCTTCCCAATTTCTCAGCATTCTCTTACCCCCACCCCTGCCCAGTCTCTCAACATTCACTTATCAAATCCCTTCAGAGTTCTGTGGATTTCAATGAGGTCGCCTCTCATTCATCTAAGCTCCAGAGATTATAGGCTCAGTACTCAGCCTGTCATCATAATACAGTCTCCTTATACCACTTCTATTGCAAGTATATTATTTCTTAAATGTGGTGACCAAAATTACACACAGTAGTCAAGAACAGTCTCACCAAAACTCTGCACAACTGAATTGTTTATTCCTGTATTCCAATCCCCTTGCAATAAGGGCCAGCATGCCATTTGCCTTTCTAATTGCTTGCTGTACCTGCATGCTAACTTTGTGTGTTCCTGTATGGGTTTACATTCCCTTAGACATCAATAATCTGTCTATCCCAACTTAAATGTATTCAATGATTTAGGGCAGCATGGTGGCACAGTGATTAGCAATGCTGCCTCACAGTGCCTTTGAGCATTAACATTTACAAGTTTCTCACTTTTTAAGAATTCTTTTCCTTTTCTATTCTATTCTTAAAACCAAATTGAATAACTTTACATTTCCCTGCATTATACTCCATGTATCATTTTGTTGCCCACTCACTTAGGTGGTCTATATTTCTGCTCAGCTGTTATAGCATGGCAGATGGTTAACTGCTGAACTGCCCAAATCCCAAAGGGAAATTGAAATAGCTGCCACAATGTTTTTAGAATTTGTTTGTTATGAGGCTTTCCAAATCAGGAAGCAACTTCACTGAACAATTGTGATGATTTTACATTAAAGTGAAACATTTACTACAATAAACAAAGACGAAAAAATACACAAACACAAGAACATCTTGACACATCTAACAATACTTTGTCAACTTTTCAGAACAGAGTTTGGCTTAAAATAACTTACAGCCCACATTCCTTTTAAATAACAATAGTCCTTACAGATTTTCTAATCTATAAAAAAATCCAGTAACTTTATCACGTAACACCCTACAGTTCTTGGGGTGTTCACTGAGGCTGAGAAGAAAACAGGCTTTTTAGGTCTGGCTTTGTCCACACTATGGGCAGGATTTTCTGACATTTCCAGACAGTGGAACCTTCTGGTCCCGCTCTAAGTGACTCCCCGTGGCGGGTTCACTGGTAGTGTGGAAAGTGAGCAATAAAAATAACTAGTGAATTTAACAGGGCTCGAAGATCCTGCCAATGGCAAGCTTCGTCTGTCAACAGAATACACATATGGCGCTGAGGGAGAAATCCTCCTTTGTCGTCTTTGCAATTTTACCAATCACCACCAACCACACAGTCTTCGTAGATCTATTGTCGTCTTTGATCTTAACTTTTGTTGTCTCCTAAGATCCTTTAGAAGTTCCCATTTCCTAGAATTGATTAACCCTTCTCTTACATCACAGCTACAATATTTTAAAAGCAAACCTCCAATTACATGCAATACAATTTTGATATACAACAGCAACTTCAAATCATTCCTTTTTTTGCCTTGTCTGAATTCTTATGCAAGTGCTCCTGGCACCCTTGGTATTCAGCGTATCAATCCACCTGCCTTCACTAGTTTCTTATTGATGTCTCTCCTTTGCAAGTTTGTTGTCTCTAATCCCATTAAACCAATTACCCCCCAGCAAGCTGGTCTTCCAGAACAGACAATGTGATAGCGTTATTCCAAAAACAAGAAAAATTAAAATTTCCTTTTTCCTGACAGCAATTCTGCATCCTCCTGACAGCTCATTTTTCCACCTAGATTTGTAAATCAGCAAACTAAGGAAGTTGATTTATAAAAAGGCATTGTGAGGGAAACACAAAGGTTATTTTGGAATGGCTTCCCTGTAATAAATACTGAAGATAGCAAGTGTGGTCAAAAGAGTTATACACGACCTATAGCCTGCACTTTTTATACATTTACACACATGCACATCCACATGAACATGAGAATGGAATAGTTAAGACAATATATGGGACACTTGCTTTCATCAGTCATGGCATAGGGTATGACAGCAAGGAGGTAATGTTGCAGCTATACAGAGTGTTGGTTAGGCCACAGCTCAGCACTGTGTGCAGTTCTGGTCACCACACTACAAGGAGGACATGATAGTACTGGAGGGGATACGCTAGGATACAGCCTGGGATGTAGCATTTGAGCTATAAATGGAGATATTAGAAAGGATTGGATTGCTTTTTCTTTAGAGCAGAGATATGATTGAGATGTATAAGATTATGAGGAGTATGCTGTTCCCTTTGGTTGAGGGGTCAATTATGAGGGGGCATAGTTTTGGGGTAAGGAGCAGAGGGGATCTGGAATGCATTGCCTGGGATGGTAGTGGAGGCTGGAAACCTTACAATCTTTAAAAATATTTGGGATGAGCACTTGAAAAATCATAACATTCAAGGATAAGAACAAGTGCAGGAAAACGGGGTTAGCACGCCTTTAGTGGTAGTTATTGTCGATGCAAACTCAATGGGCAGAAATGCCTTTTCTGCACTTTATGATTCTATATAGTTATAGCTTCATTCCCATATATACATCGCTCCTATATATTCATCTACATGTACAACTGCCAGAAAGTTTGAAGTGACAAAAAACAAACAAATCTTGGAGGGGTTTCTGGGTGATTCATTTAACTGACAACTCGGTCAAATCTGAGAGGCTGGCTATTCAACTGAGCAGAAGTTTCAAGCTTACCTGTGTCAGGTAATAAAAAGACAACCTTCCAGTGAGGAAGCTGACTGTGTGTGCCTCTTGCTGGAAGCATAAGTGCATCTTTTCATGATGAAGGAATGTTAATGATTTCTCTCAGATTTGGCAGCTATCTTGAAAGGTTTCAGGTGAAAGAATTCATGGTGGCTTCGAATTTCAACAAGTCGTAAGTTATAGGCAAGATAATACATTGTTCGAGATGCAACCATTTTACCTTTTAAGAAGTTTAGACAGTAGTTCAACTGTCATTCCCACAATGAGAGTTTAATTTGAACTCTCTCTACAAGCAAAATCTGGAAATAAAAAGCTGTTATCAGGAAAAGTAACCATGAAGGTGTTGGATTGTTGTAAATGCCCAGCTGGTTCAGCAATGTCTTTGAGGGAATGTATCCAACTGTGATTATCTATTCTGCTGTAAATGATATCAACAATTGCTGGATGCCGAGTAGCTCCAAACTTGTAAAGCAACTCAACCAGCAAGGCTCAACAGAGGTGTAATGGAATACTCATTACTGGCCTGGAGTGCAGCTGAATTAATGTTTAAGGATTTTAACACCATTCAAAACAGATTTGTTAATTTTATTATTCATTCACAGTTTCTTCCCAAATTCCAAAGATGCGCATGTTAGGTGGACTGGCCATCCCCCCTTGATTCAAGATGTGTATGTTAGGGGGATTGGTGGAGTGGGGTTACAGGGATAGGCCAGAGTGTGGGGTCTTAGGTAAGATGCTCTGTCAGAGAGTCAGTCCAGACTCCTTCTACACTATAGAAACTCTATGATTCTATGCTCTGGGCATCACTGGTTGGGCCAGTGTTTATTGCCTATCCCTAACTCCCTGCCATTTCTGAGAGCATTTAATAGTTAACTGATCCAGATCTGGAGTCATATGTAGAAAAATTACAGCAAATTTCCCTCCTTAAAGGACATTAGTCAACCAGATGCATTTCATTCCAGATTTTTATTGAAATCAAATTTCACCATTTGCCATGGTGGGATTTGAATCCAAGTCCCAAGATCTTTGGATTATTAGACCAGTGACAATACAACTAGGCCATCACCTCCCCTCCTCAAGCACTCTTGATCAGTATTCTTGTCCCTGGACTTAACTTTCACACATTCCAGCATGGGCACTCAGCCTGCAGCATATCTGATTTATAGGCTGCACTGCAGGGAATGATTCAAGAGCCCCACCTTCCCTTGCAACCCCTAACAAAGAGAACAAAAGGAGCAATGTCATGGGACCACCTGGAACCTCAAGGCAACCCCCATCATGAATTGGGCTGGCAATATTTTTCCTTTAATGTTAGAAGATCTTTGTATTTCCTACTAGGTTTATCTTGGATTGATCTACTTATGACTAATCTTTTTATTTATTCACTTACGTTTGCCTTATTTCACAGAATTGTCTTTGACAACACAGTATGAGTAGTGTTAAAATGTAAACAGGATGGGGCTTGTACCTTGATGAGTAACTGAAGCTACATTGGTAGTGATTGCCTGTAAATGATTGGCAAGATAAAGTTTGTAAATGTAATAGCAAACAAACGTTTCATCAGACTTCAGGGAAAGAAAGAATGAACCACTCCCTGGTCTTGGTCAGAGATAGCTGGAGATGCGAATGTAGATAAGTTTAAGCTAAGCAGGGACAGTGATGATAGGATGTCTGGAGTCAGATGGCTGATGCTTTGCAGCACGAGAGAGGAAGGTTATTGATGGTCAGTGGTAGAGGAGACGAGGTCATCTGACCTACGAAAGGAGATGCAAACATTTGTTGGAGCCAAATGCTTACCTAAATAAAAGAATGGAGACACCACCCAGACATTGCAAGGTATTCTGCCCAGTAACCAAGTACATCCTAATCAATTAGGGCGACATTCCATTGCCATGATATACCATGCTGCACTGATCTCTATTGTTTATCTAATAAAAGATCTTCTGTTACCAATTAGTATCAAATCTTAATGCAAAATCTTATACTAACTAGATTTGATTGTTTAGCAATACATATCGCAATCAATGAAAATTATCATCTCTTGCATACTATACAGACAGAGCATACCATTTATAGAGTAGGGCTGCAGGGAAGGAAGCGCGGGAGTATATAAGGAAGGCCAAGGTAGACAGCGGGCAGCGATGGGAGCGGACAGTGGAGTGAGACGGGAATTAGAGTGAGAGCAATAAGGGCTTAAGCTCACTGGGCTTGGGCGAGCACAGGCTTGGTCGCGGTGAGTAACTTGATTCCTATCTAACCAACACTCTTTTCCCAACACCTTTAAAGGGGGTGTACAAAATGCCAGGATACTTGGCCAAACGCGTCCACTGTGTATGCTGCCATATGTGGACCTTCTTGGAGGCATCACGTCTCCCGAAGGCCCACATACGCGCAAAATGTTTAGAATTGCATCTTCTAAGAGCTAGGGTGAGGAAGCTGGAGCTGCGCTTGGAGGACATGTGTCTAGTGAGGGAAAATGAAGTTATAATGAATAGGGAAGGTAGTCCTGCGGGGACCCCAGGATCTAGTAGTAGGGACGGGCTGGTTACAGATACGAAGAAAAAGAATAAAAATCAAGGCACAAAAGCCATCTCAAAGGAGGTTCCCAGAAAACCAAGGGAGGGGTAAAAGCTGTGATGGAGAGGGCAAGTGAAGGGGAACAGAATGCCGCAGAGAACAGCAGGAAAGCAGGAAGTGAGATATTGGTGGGGGATGGGATGGTTAAAGGGATCGATAGGCGTTTCTGTGCGCAAAAGAGAGGCTCCAGGATGGTAGTCGGCCTCCCTGGAGCAGGGGTCCAGGATGTTTCAGAGAGGGTAGAGGGAATTTTGAAGGGAGAAGGGTCTAAGGCAAATGTAATAGTTCACGTAGGACAGAAAGATGTAGGAAGAAAGCGCAGGGGGGACATACGTAGGCAGTTTAGGGAGTTGGGGGCTCAGCTGAAAGGTAGGGCCTTCAGGGTGGCGTTCTCTGGGCTGCTGCCTGTGCCTGGGACCGATAGGGTAAAAACTAATGAGACACTACAACTAAATGCATGGATGAGGGATTGGTGTAGGTCAGAAGGCTTCATATTCATTGATCATTGGGAAGTCTTCAGGAGGGAGGGTCATCTATTCAAGAGGAATAGGGAGCAGTTGTCTGGGAAGGGAACCCATATTTTAGCTGGGAGGTTAGCTGGAGTGTTTCAGAAGTGTTTAAACTAATAGGGAGGGAGGGTGGGGAGAGAGAGGGAACTGGGAGTGGGAGAGAGAGGGATGATAGGGTAACACCAGAAGGTAGAAAGGAATATCCGAGAGCTGAGGGTCGTCAGTGCATGTGTTTTAATGCGAGGAGTGTGACTGGCAAAACAGATGAACTGAAGGCAATAATGTTCACGAGGAGTTTAGAAGTGGTGGCGGTGACCGAGACGTGGTTGAAGGAGGGTCAAGACTGGCAATTGAATATTCCAGGGTATAAGTGTTTTAGGCGTGACAGAGTTGGTGTGAGGAGAGGTGGGGGAGTGGCTTTATTAGTTAAGGACAACATCATAGCAGTGCAGAGGGAGGGAGGTATGGATGATTTAGGAATTGAGTCTCTATGGGTGGAGTTGAGGAATAGGAAGGGAGTGGTTACTATGTTGGGTGTTTACTACAGACTGCCCAACAGCCCGCTGGCCGTGGAAGAAGGGATATGCAGGGACATTTTAGATAAGTGTAGGAAAAATAGGGTAGTAGTAGTGGAAGATTTCAATTTCCCTGGAGTAGATTGGAGAGTGCCCAGAGCTGTAGGAGTGGACGGGGAGGAATTTGTACATTGTGTTTTGGAAGGGTCCTTGGAGCAGTATGTGGATGGCCCGACTAGAGAGGGGGCTATACTGGATTTGGTTCTGGGGAATGAGCCAGGGCAGGTGGTTGACGTCGAGGTAGGAGAGCAGGTGTCAAATAGTGAACACAACACTGTCTGCTTTAGGATATTAATGGAAAAGGACAAGACCTGCCCAAAAGGGAAGGTATTTAACTGGGGGAGGGCTAGATACAGCCAGATTAGGCAAGATCTTAAAGATACCGACTGGGATAAGCTTTTCGAGGGCAGGTCGACGAAGTACATGCGGGAGTCTTTCAAGGGAAAACTAAATTCTCTGCAGGAAAGATACGTGCCAGCAAGGAGGAAGGATGGGAAAAGGTAGGATTAGAGAACCGTGGCTTACCAGGGATATTGAGGACTTGATCAGGAAGAAGCGAGAGGCTTACATTAGATCTAGGCAACTGGGGCCTGAGACAGCGCTGGAAGCTTATAGAGAGTGTAGACGGGATCTTAAAAGGGGTGTTAGAAAGGCAAAAAGGGGCCACGAAGTGGCTCTGGCAGGTAGGATTAAGGAAAATCCTAAGGCATTTTACTCCTATGTAAGGAGCAAAAGGATGGTTCGAGGCAAGATTGGACCTCTCAGGGACAGAGGAGGGGATCTATGCTTAGAGCCTGAGGGAATGGGGGAGATCATGAATGAATACTTTGCGTCGGTATTCACGCAGGAGACTGGCCAGATGTCTGTTGCTGATTTTGACAAAGTTGAGGATCCGTTGAGGGAAATAAAGATTACGAGGAAAGAGGGGTTGGGGCTGTTAGGCAGCTTAAAGACATATAAAGCTCCGGGGCCTGATGGCATTTACCCCAGGCTGCTAAGGAAGTTGAGGGAAGACCTAGCTGGGCCTCTGACGCAAATCTTTGTCTCTTCCTTGGACACAGGTGAGGTCCCAGAGGACTGGAGGATAGCAAACGTAGTACCGTTGTTTAAAAAAGGTCAGAGGGATCACCCAGGGAACTATAGGCTGGTGAGCTTGACTTCGGTTATAGGTAAGCTAATGGAGAGGATCCTTAGGGACAGGATGTATGAGCATCTGGAGCGCTGCGATCTGATCAGGGATACGCAGCATGGCTTCGTCAAGGGGAAGTCTTGTCTTACAAATCTAGAGGAATTTTTTGAAGAAGTGACAAAAACAGTTGATGAAGGACAGGCTGTTGATGTCGTCTACATGGATTTCAGTAAGGCGTTTGACAAGGTTCCTCATGGTAGACTGATAGAGAAGGTGAAGGTGCATGGGATACAGGGCCAGGTATGTAGATGGGTCGAGAACTGGCTCAGGAGGAGGAGACAGAGGGTAGTAGTGGAAGGCTCTTTTTCCGACTGGAGGCCTGTCACTAGTGGAGTGCCACAAGGCTCAGTACTAGGTCCTCTTCTATTTGTGGTCTACATAAATGACTTGGAAGTTGGGGTAGGTGGTGAGATCACCAAATTTGCTGATGACACTAAGATGCTTGGATTGGCGGGTACAGAAGAGCAGTGCCAGGCAATACAACAGGACATAGATAGGTTGGTAGACTGGGCAGATAGATGGCAAATGGAATTTAATCCGGATAAATGCGAGGTGATGCATTTAGGCTGGAAAAATGTAGAAGAGAGTTATAGGATAAAAGGTAAAACTATTCGGAGTATAGAGATGCAGAGAGACTTGGGGTGCAGGTTCACAAGTCTCTGAAGGTGTCTTTACAGGTGGAGAAGGTGATAAAGAAAGCGTATAGTATGTTAGCTTTCATAGAAAAGGGTATAGACTACAAGAGTAGGAGTTTGATGTTGCAATTGTATAGAACGTTGGTTAGGCCTCACTTGGAATACTGCGTCCAGTTCTGGTCGCCATACTATCGGAAGGATGTGGAGTCCTTGGAGAGAGTGCAGAGGAGGTTTACCAGGATGCTGCCTGGTATGGAATGACTGTCTTATGAGGAACGATTAAATAGACTGGGGTTGTTTTCCCTTGAAAGACGTCGGCTTAGAGGGGATCTCATAGAGGTGTATAAGATTATAAGGGGTATAGATAGAGTAAATGGTGGTAAACTTTTTCCACCTTCAGAAATGGATAGGATGAGGGGTCATGGCCTTAGGGTGAGGGGGGCTACGTATAAGACGAATATTAGAGGGCAGTTTTTCACACAAAATGCAGTGCCGAGTAAGGTGGTGGGAGCAGGCACGCTAGGGCTGTTTAAGGGTCTCTTGGACAGCCACATGAGCTTTATGCAGATAGAGGGATATAGTAGGACTGTTTAACTATGACTTTTTTTTCCCACAGGTAATTCGGTCCAACTTGACCAACAAGGAGCATGCATTTGGCAGGTGGTGCGAGGACAGCTCTTGGATGCTGATTCATGGGTTGCCTGGTGCTTCACGTTGTAAATGAGTGCTTTATCTGGACCATCTGAAGGGCACCATGACAGCTCAGTGACTATCGCTGTAGCTATGCAGACACTTGGAATTGGGCCGGTGTCTGCGGGAGTTTGCGCGCTCTCCCTGTGGTTGCATGGGTTTTCGCCGGGCGCTCCGGTTTCCTCCCACATCCCAAAAATTCGCTCTTAGGCTGATTGGGAAACAAATTGTCCCTATATTGAGATTCTTCCATATTAGGACTAACCTAAAATTAGAATAGGAAAATGGAATTGTTACTATAAAGTTATGACGGCGGCGCGGGCTCGTTGGGCCGAAGGGCCTGTTTCCCATGATGTGTTGCTCTTCTTCTTCTTCTTCTACATAGGGGATAAGGAAAGGAGAGGTATAATGTACTGTTACAGTTGTAGCTAGGGTGCAGAGAAACTTAATGCAAGGTAGGTTCTTTATTCGGTTGGTATGTGATGTCAGACTTTTGTATCTTTTTCCCAATGGAAGAAGGTGAAGAGGGCATGGCTGGGGTGCGTGGGGTCTTTCATAATGCTGGCTGCTCTTCCAAGGCAGTGGAAAGTATAGGCAGAGTCAATGGATAGGAGGCTAGTTTGTGTGATGTACTGGGCTATCTTCATTATCCTTGTGGTTTCTTGTGGTCTTCAGTGGAGGAGCCATACCAAGCCGTGATAGATCCAGGTAGGATACATTCTATGGGGCATCTGTAAAGACTGATGAGAGACATAGCGGACATGTCAAATTTCCTTAGCCTTCTGAGAAAGCATAGGCATTGGTTGGCATGGAGGGACCAGGCAGATTGCTGGTCATCTGGACACCTAAAAGCTTGAAGCACTAGTGTCATTAAGGAAGAAGAACAATATCAAGGATTTCCAACAGTTTAAGGAGGGCCACAACCTTGCCCAGGAACATGGCAAATACATGTGGCCTTGCCAGTGTATCCACAAACAAAGAACAAACAATGGGGCAGCACAGTATCACAGTGGTTAGCATTGCTGCCTCTCAGTGCCAGGGACAAAGGTTCGATTCCCAGCATGGGCCACTGTGTGTGGAGTCTGCACATTCTTGTCTTGTCTGCATGGGTTTCCTCCGGGTGCTCCGATTTCCTCCCACAATCCAAATGACGGCTGATTAGGTGCAAGGGCCATGCTAAATTCTCTTTCAGTGTACCTGAACAGGTGCCAGAGTGTGGCGACTAGGAGATTTTCACAATAACTTCATTACAATGTGAATTTAAGTCTACTTGTGACATTAATAAGAATATAATAAAGACAAAATAAATGATAAAAGTTACAATACATAGAACTTATTTGTTCATCCACCCTTTAGTAGATTTACTTCATATTTTTTATTGAACCAACATGAATTGTCTTTTTATTTTTGATATCTGATTGGACATCATCTGATGACAAGGTAACCAATATCCATCACTACAGAGACTATTGGTGAACTCTGATCGATCAAGCAAAACTTTCCCTGATGATCGAGGAAAGTTAAACACTCTTAAAGGCCTGAAGGACTGGGATGCAAAGCAGGAGACAATCTGGGATGTTTTTTAAAAAGGCACAAAATACTTAACACAACAACTTCATTTTGATAGTTCAACGTTATCTTGGTGGTTACAGAAATAATACAGCAGGAAAGTAAGTCATGGTTTAAAAACGTGAAGGAGGAAAATAAAGTCCTGCACTTACACAGCATCTTTTCTACATGACTACAGTGGCCACAACATTGCGAAAAGCACTATATACTATAAAAGGTCATGAACGTAATCCAATCCATCACACAAACCAGCCTCCTAACAACGGACTCTGTCTACACTTCCCACTGCCTTGGCAGAGCCACCAGCATAAGTAAGGACCCCAGACATTCTTTCAAACACCTTCTTCCATGGGAAAAAAGGCACAAAAGTCTGACGTCAAATACCAATGGACTCAATAACAGCTACTTCCCTGCTGCTGTCAGACTTCTGAATGGACCCACGTTGCATTAAGTTCATCTATCCCTACATCCTAGCTATGACTGTAACACTACGTTCCCCAGTCTCTCATTTCCTTCTGTATGAACAGTAGTCTGTATAGTGCACAAGAAACAATATTTTTCACTGTATATTAATATGTGACAACAATAAATCAAATGTGATACTTCCTTTACACCACCTACTATATCATTTAGACCTTCACAGAATATACCCTTGAAATGCAGTCACTGTTGCTTTTTAAGTTTGAAGGACAACTAATTTCGAGGTTGTACAAACAGTGAGATAAATGAGCATTTAATCTGTTTTGTTATCTGAGGGATAAATGTTGCTCAGGGCACTGGGAGAACTCACTGTTCTTCTTCCCAACAGCACTATTAGTAATTCATACCCTGAACAGACAGCTGGGGCTCGGCTCGAGTCTGCCTTACATCTGAACAGGAATAGCCTTTCTATGGTGAGCCCTTCAGGTGAGGTGCCTGAAGATTGGACAGTGGCAAATGCCTCAGTCTAAAAAGGGCTTCAGAGAAAAGCCTGGGAACTACAGGCTAATGAGCCTCACATCGGTGGTGAGTAAATTGCTGGAAGGTATTTTGAGAGACAGGATCTCCAGGCATTTAGAGATGCAAGGACTGATTAGGAACAGTCAACACAGTTTTGAGAGTGGAAAATCATGTCTCACAAATTTGATTGAGTTTTTTGAAGGGGGTAATCAAGAAGATAGATGAGGGCAGTGCAGTTGATGTTGTCTACATGGACTTTAGCAAGGTCTTTGACAAGGTGCCACATGATAGGTTGTTGCATAAGGTTAAATCTCATGGAATCCAGGGAAAGGTATCTAAATGGATACAAAATTGGCTTCTTGACAGAAGTCAGAGGGTCGTTGCAGAGAGTTGTTTTTCAAACTCGAGGCCTGTGACCATCAGTGCACTCAAGGATCAGTGCTGGGTCTATTGTTATTTGTTATTTATATTAATGATTTGAATGCGAATATAGGAGGTATGGTTAGTAAGTTTACAGATGATACTAAGATTGGTGCACAGTGGACAGTGAAGGAAGTTATTTTTAATTGCAATGGGATCTTGATCAATTGAGGCAGTGGGCTGACGAATGGCAAATGAAATTTAATTTAGACAAATGCGAAGTGGTGCATTTTGGTAGATTGAACCAGGGCAGGACATACTCAGTTAATGGTAGGGCATTGGACAGAGTTACAGAACAGAGATCATATTCGTAGCTCCTTGAAAGTGGAGTCACAGGTGCACAGAGTGGTGAAGACAATATTTGGCATGCTTGGTTTCATTGGTCAGAACACTGAATACAGAGTTGTATTGGTACGGTCACACTTGGAGTACTGTGTGCAATTCTGATCACCCTATTATGGAAAGGATATCATTAAGCTAGAAAGAGTGCTGAAAAGATTTACAAGAATGCTATCAGGACATGATGGATTGAGTTATAAGGAGAGGCTGGATAAACAGACTTTTTTGTCTGGAGCATAGGGGGCTGCGAGGTGATCTTATCAGGTCTATAAAATAACGAGAGGCATAGACTGAGGCTAGATAGTCAATATCTTTTCCCAAAGATAGGGGAATCTAAAACTAGAGGGCATAGGTTTAAAGTGAGAGGAGAGAGATACAAAAGTGTTCACAGGAGCAATTTTTTCCACACAAAGTGATGAGTGCCTGGAACAAGCTGCCAGAGGTAGTAGTAGAGGCATGTACAATGTTGCCTTTTAAAAAGCATTTAGACAGTTATGTGGGTACAATTGGTATAGGGGGACATGGGTCAAATGCAGGCAATTGAAATTAGGGGTTTCAAAAAAAAAAGGCAGCGTGGACAAGTTGGGCCAAAAGGCCTGTTTCCATGCTGTAAACCTTTATGATGCGTTGGGCTGAAGAGTTTGATTTTGTGTTGCATATTTAGGAAGCTCTACGCAACAGCTCATCATGATTCCCTCTCTACATTTAGTCCCAAGCAAACAACTGTTTCCAATGGAGACAAGAAACAATAGTGATTCATAGCGCAGAGCTGCTCAGCAGTCACTGGGATTTTTCATGAGCTATGTGCCTATTAGTAAACAAAATTATATCTTAAATGCATCTGACAACTTTTGTAATTAAGTAAGTAATTGTTTTTTTTGGAAAAAGTGTAAACCAACATGCTTTATTGATGAGAATTGTCTGAATGGGGAAAGAAATCTCATTCTGTGCCCTGATCGAGCCTGCTTAACACAGAGAATAAATTCATTTGCGGCACACTAAACGAGAATTCAAGTCACAGCTGTTTTGCTCAAACATTGTAGGTTGCTAAATAGATAAATGTGATAACAATGCATTGGGAAAGTCCTTAAAGAATATAAATAATTATTGCATCAAAGTTACTGGCAGAGTTAAAACCTATCTTCCAGATTCCTCATTTAAAAACCTATTTAAATAATTTACAGCTGAGTGAAGTGAGAGAATAAAGGGTCCTGAGAGTTTGTGAATTTCTCTGCTCTTTGCTCTTTCTGAGATTATTGTCGGATGTTGGAAAGAATGAGAGTAGTACTTGTAAATTTAAAGGGCTCTGGGGTATTTTACAACATTGAAAAGCTGAAATACAAGTTGCGGCTGTTGCAAGTTCCACCCTCGAGTTAACAGTTTATTTTTATTACCTCAGCATTAGTCAGATTCCCGAGGCCCAGCTAAATTGGACGATCGCAGCTGGGATTCCAGTAATAACGCTTTAATTAACCGCACTAGAAGCCTGGTCCAGAGAACTTATTCACAGAATCCCTGCAGGACAGAATGAGGCCATTTGGCCCATTGAGTCTGCACCAACTACAATCCCACCCAGGCCCTATTCCTGCAACCCCTCCTATTTACTCTGCTATTTCCCCTGACATTAGGTTAATTTAGCACGGCCAATCAATCTAACCCGCACATCTTTGGACTATGGGAGAAAACTGGAGCACTCCGACGAAACCCACATAGACATGGGGAGCAGGTGCAAACTCCACACAAACAGTGACCAGAGGCTGGAATTGAATCTGGGTCACTGGCGCTGTGAGACAACAATGCTAACCGTTGTGCCACCATGCTGCCCAATGGTGAGGGAGGGGGGGGTAGGAAGAGAGAAAAACCTATCAGCGTTTGTGCTCCTGACGCCAACAAGTTGGCCAACTGTCCCATTTTGTAAAGAACTCAGCACAATTTCACTGATGTTCCACACCATAATTTCTTTTTCCTCAGGATGACATTTGTCCAATATTTGAAAAGCTTTAATTAGTGTGTGATCTTGGGACATGCTGCCTCAACTTGCATTCACTTTATCTCTCTTTATTTACGTAGCCATCTTGTGCTCCCACCGCTGGGCACAAGGTGGCGGTGGAGCTCCCGGAGAACAACCAAGCTTGACATTCCACCCCCACTTTCATGGTCACCAGCAGCATTCCCACCCCATCCCCCACAACCTCACAACTGTCCCTTTCATAATTCTAGCAAGAATCACCCAGAAGCAAACTACGTTTCTGTGGATATTGCAAAAGAGCAGCTAAAAGCAAAATACGACAGATTTGGAAATTTGAACAAAAAATAGAAGATGCTGGACAAACTCAATAAATCTGGCAGCACCTGTGGCAAGAAACAAAATTGGTGTAGACAGTTCTGTAGGAGGGGAAATGAGATCAGAAACATTAACTGTGTTTCTCTCTAGGTCCGCTGAGTTGATCCAGCGTTCTGCTTGTATTGTAGAAGAGCAGAATTGCTCTTAGGTGACCTCCCTTCACACAATCAGCAGTTTACTCAAATGGTCTTCAGAGATCCCACGTTTGGTGACTTAGGAGGCAAAGGACCAGGTCACACCTGGAAGACCCCTGGCCAGCATGAATCAGTAACTTCAAGAGGAGGAAAAGAAACTGGTGAGATAAAACAACTCTGCAGCTCATTGGGTTCACTCAACTCATCCCTTAGATATCTTACGGGGAAAAGTTGAACAGGTTGGAGTTTAGAAGAATAAGAGGATTGAAACAATACAGTCTGAAGGGTTTTGATAAGTTAGTTACTGGGAGAAGCACCTAGGTCAGATTAAGAAGAGTTCCACTGTTTATGTGGGGATTTTGTTTCTCTCAAAGGGTCATTAGTCTACGGCAGTGTTACCGAGTGTGCTGCGGCCACAAAAAAGATTCAAAATTCATGTAATTAAACAAAAACTAACCATTATCTTCAGCTCTGTGGCTGGTATCTCCAAGGCCTGATGAACCTCAGGCCTCCCATGCAAGCGCTGGTTGGTAAAGAGCTGCACGTGGGTTTAGACTTGTGTTGAGCAGGCTCATGCGCACGGACTTGGTGCTGAAGACAAAAGTACCGTGTACCCACACAACAAGCAAAAACTCAAAAAGGTGCAAAAAACTCTGGGAGAAGTGTAAGAAACAAGGAGTAGTTCAAAAAAAATAGGCAAAAGATCAGGTAGGTGTTAAAAACGAAGTTGTCAGTATGGAAGACAACAGAGAAAATAAGAGGTGTGCCTCAAATTTTCTTTATAGTATAGAGATGTGCCATGACAAATACAAGGAAGAGAATGGGAATCACTGGTCTATTGAATTCCGTTCTATAGAAAGCAGTGGAGGCTGGATCCAAGTTGGACAGATTTTTGATGAAGGAGGGGCTGAAGTCAGGAGTCTTGGGCTGGTGAGAAGGTGATGGGGAGAACAATAGCAAAGGCATTATGGAAGGGTGGAGCAGGCTCACTCCTGTTCCTAAGTTCCATACTCTCTGGTGAATCGACAGTCAGTAACTAAATCAAAGGATTTTTGATTGAACTCACCTCGAGGCTCAAGTGGTAACTGCTGAGGATTAACTCTCATTGGGATCCCATTGTGACGTCACGCTCTACAGGTAACGTTATTGGGAACTATGGATGGAGGGGACAAGAGAGCTTATTCCTCAGCATCTACTTTTACACGCTGCTTTAGGAAAAAAAACATTGGCCAATGCAGGTAATGAGAATGCAGCAGTATTATTTAGCATGTGTGTAAAAGACCCAGAAGGTCCAATGATTGGCATCAAATTAGATAACAGCAAGTTTGATGCCTTCAAGGAGAGGAGAACTTAGGGAGAAGAAAGTAGTAAGGCCAAGACCAACTGAAAACAGTGTCAAGCTGGAAAATGCCAGAAATTGCAATTTGAAAATAGATCTATGGCTTATGCAGAGTGTTTGGACACAATTTTGCAGTTATCATTGAAAACAAAATCAATCACTCCAGCAAAAATGAAACAAATCCTCAAACATGGCAGCAACAGCCTGATGTTACCACTCTTTTGCTGGAATTAGAAAACTATGAGCAGTTAGATGCATCTCCTAGTCTCATTTTGGCCAAGCTCATCATCTTTTGGCTATTGAGAATTCTGAAAGTTGTAGAGCTCGCCACTGTTACTCAGCTGCTGTCCAGTACCTCTCCCTCCATGTCACAAATTCTCAAGCAATGCGATAAAAATAGCTGCGCTAAATGGCATCAACCTTCAAGACAGACAACAGGTCCCTGTTACCATGATAATAACCATGTGTATCTAAGATTAAAAGTCCACATCCTGTGAAGGCAAGGTCTCCTGGAGCTACTGGGATGTTGGCTACCATTTCTATATGGGAGACCAAACACTGCAGATCAGACAAAATGACAAAACCTTTACTTTTGTAGACATACGAGATCAGAGCAAGCACATCCTTGCCCTATTTCTAATGTGATTATCCTTAAAGAGTTTGGCAGGAAGTAATACAGCAGACATTTATCTGCTTGGATTCATTGCAATGAGGGCACATATTTGAATGGCACATTCTTCTTTAAAAGAGGGTCAAGCCCAAGTCAAGATCAAAGCATAATTTAGAACAATGTTCACTTTGAATGGCCATCTTTATTTTGAAAATTGAAGTAAATGAGAGTTTTCTGGAAAGCTGGTCTCTTGTGCTCGTTTACTCCAATGTTGCTGATTTGACCCCTGTGCTGAAGGCACAATGTCAAAATTGATCTTAGTCAAAACAAGATGAACTTGCATCCCCAGTTGGGCACATTGGTGAGCACAGTGAAGGCCCTGGATTTTCCAAGAATAAAAAACTGCAATTGGTTGCACTAAAATTACGTTTAATGAAGCATTTTTGTTTTCTCTGGACATATGTGAATAAGTAGCAATGATGATCCTTCGTTTCCATTCACTGGGTAGCAAAAGACTTTTACAGATGCATTACTTTTACAGAAAGCATCCTGTCTGGATATATCCCAGCTTGGTATGATTCCTGCTCAAGACCGCAAGTACGAAGGGTTGTGAATGTAGCCCAATCCATCACTCAAATCAACCTCCCATCCATTGACTCCATTTACATTTCCCACTGCCTTGGAAAAGCTGCCAGCATAATCAAGGGCCCCACACACTCCCGACATTTTCGTTTCCACCATCTTCGTCAAGAAAAACATAAGAACACAAGAACATAAGAAATAGGGGCAGTAGTAGACCATCCGGCCCCTCGAGCCTGCCCCGCCATTCGATAAGATTATGGCTGATCTGCAGTGGTCAGTACCACTTTCCTGCTTTCTTTCCGTAACCCTCAATTCCCTGGTCAAAAATCTATCCACTCTTGACTTAAATATATTCAGCGAGGAAGCTTCCACCACTTCAACAGGCAGAGAATTCCAAAGATTCACTACCCTTTGAGTGAAGAAATTCCTCCTCAACTCTGATGTGAATCACCCCTTCCCCGCACCCCCCGCCCTTATTTTCAGGCTGTGCCCTCTAGTCCTGCTATCTTTGCTAAGCGGGAAGAGTCTCTCAACATCTACTCTATCCATCCTCTTCATTATCTTATACACCTCTACATATCCCCCCCTCAGCCTTCTAAACTCCAACGAGTACAAACCTAGCCTATTTAGTCTCTCTTCATAATCCAACGCTCTCATCTCCGGTATCAACCTAGTGAACCTTCTCTGCACCCCCTCCAAGGCCAATATACCCTTCTTCAAATGCAGCGACCAAAACTGCACACAATACTCCAACTGCAGCCTCACCAGTACCCTATACAGCTACAAAAGTACCTCCTACTTTTATATTCTATCCCCCCAGCTATAAAGGCCAACATTGTATTCGCTTCTTGATCACCTGCTGACTGTGTTTTTGCTATTCGTGCACAAGGATCCCCAGATCCCTCTGCACCGTCACATGCTGCAGCTTTTCGCCAATTAAATAATAATCCTTCCTACCATTATTCCTACCAAAGTGGATAACCTGAGATCACGTACTAACCAACTCATGAACAGCTTCTTCCCTGTTGCCATCAGACTTTTGAACGGACCTATTTTACGTTAAGTTGATCTTCATCCACACATTAGCTATGATTGTAACAATACATTCTGCACCGTCTCCTTTCCTTCTCGATGAAAGATATGCTTTCTCTGTGTTCAAGAAACAATACTTTTCACGTCATAGAGTCACAGAGGTTACAGCATGGAAATATGCCTTTGGTCCAACTTGTCCATGCTGCCCCTTTTTTTTTTAAACCCCTAAACTAGTTCCAATTACTCGCATTTGGCCCCTATCTCTCTATACCCATCTCACCCATGTAACTGTCTAAATGCTCCTTAAAAAGACAAAATTGTACCCACCTCTACTACTATTTCTGGCAACTCGTTCCAGACACTCACTATCCTCTATGTGAAAAAAACTGCCTCTCTGGACCCTTTTATATCTCTCCCCTATAGGTTTAGACTCCCCTATCTGTAGGAAAATAGGTGACTATCTAAATTGATCTATGCCCCTCTTTATTTTATAGACCTCTATAAGATTACCCCTCAGCTCCTACGCTCCAGAGAAAAAAGTCCCAGTCTATCCGGCTGCTCCTTATAACTCAATCCAACAAGTTCCAGTAGCATTTTAGTAAATCTTTTCTACACTCTTTCGGGTTGAATAATATCCTTTCTTATAATAGGGTGACCAGAACTGTACACAGGATTCCAAGTGTGACCTTACCAATGCCTTGCACAACTTCAACAAGATGTCCCAATTCCTGTGTTCAATGTTTTGACCAACGAAACCAAGCATACTAAATGCCTTCTTCACCACTCTGACCACCTGTGACTCCACTTTCAAGGAACTATGAATCTATACTCTACACGTCTTTGTTCTGTAACTCTCCTCAACACCCTGCCATTAACTGGATTCAATCTAATTGTGGTGAGTGAATGGAACCGACTGCCGTCGGAGGTTGTTGAGGCAAACTCACTGGGGTCTTTTAAGAGGCTTCTGGATGAGTATATGGAAAAGAATAGGATAGGGGGTTATAGATAGGTCTGTGGATTGGTAGATGTGATCGGTGCAACTCGTGGGCCGAAGGGCCTGTTTGTGCTGTATTGTTCTACGTTCTATGTTCTAAATGCATCACCTGGCAGTTATCTAAATTAAACTCCATCTGCCATTTGTCAGCCCACTGGCCCAATTAATCAAGATCCCTTTGCAATCGGAGATAACCTTCTTCACTGTGCACTATGCTACCAATCTTGGTGTCATCTGTAAACTTTCTAACCATGCCTCCAATAATTTTATCCAAATCATTAATATAAATAACAAATAAAAGTGGACCCAGCACTGATCCCTGAGACACACTGCTGGTCACAGGCCTCCAGTTTGAAAAACAACCCTCTACAACACCTTGTGGCTTCTGTCATCAAGCCAATTCTGTTTCCATTTAGCTAACTCACCCTGCATCCCACGAGATTTAACCTTATGCAATAACCTATTGTGCAATACCTCGTCAAAGGTCTTGCTAAAGTCCACGTAGACAACATCAACTGCATTGCCCTCATTTACCTTCTTGGTTAACCCTTTAAAAAAAAACTCGATTTTCCTGTATATTAATACATCTGATAATAATTAATCAAATCAAAAGCAAAAAGGAGAGAGGGGTTCCATACAAGAAGGGACCAGTTACCGACAGAATAATTGCAAATGACCACCATCTCTCTCTTATTGTACATCAATATACTGTGCTTTAAGGTATTCTGGGTGGACAGCTGCTGTTGATCACGAAACTGGCCCCCGATACGGAAATCCTTTATTACTCTCAAATGATAAGTTGCAGAGCAGCTAGGCCTATAGCGATGATAGAAATATGGAATATGAGGAATGCTACCTTTAAGCTTCAAGCTGTCACTAGTGCTGGAGCAATGGACAGGAGCCATCATGCAGCCAATGCTGCTCAAATACTTGCAGGAGAATGGGAGGCTTTTACGAACAGGATTGATTCAGACCATGACGAATCCAGAAATGAGCAACTAATCTTTAGTGGGATGAAGTAAGTCATCAGTACTTTTCTGTTTTCATGTTATGAAACTGGAAAATGTTATGAGTTTATTGAATCATTCGTTCACAATGCATTGGTTCTGAAGTGACTGGAGAGTTTCCAGATGTCTTCCAAAGACAGATGTATGGAATTATTAAGACCATCGCACTGCTGGGATGAAGGGATTTGGAACACCGGAATTTCTGGCCTATTGTCTATAATTTTTGAAAATGAAGTTGTTGACCATCACAGAATGAGAACGTAAACACAGATCACCCATTTCCCATGCAGCCTCTCAAGATACTTTGACCATGGCCAACATACATCACCAGAGACTGCATCACAGCCACTTGAAGTAAAGTTGTGTACATCCACATCCCCATCTCCCTCCCCCAAAGATAACTGAACAAATCTCCCAAATATTTGTCCATCCTCACATCTCCCTCCGCCTGTTAGTCTTGTCTCCTGTGATCCACAGATATTTCTGAAATGCCTGCTCTAAGAATTCCTTCAGGCTACAGACCTAATATATTTAGGCATTTGTCACAAATAAGCTTACGTTCACACTGCAATGAAGTTACTGTGAAAATCCCCTAATCGCCACACTTCAGCACCTGTTCAGGTACACAGAAAATTTAGCATGGCCAATGTATCTAACCTGCATATCTTTGGACTGTGGGAGGAAACCCACACAGACACGGAGGAAAATGTGCAAACTCCACACAGACAGTGACCAAGCCAGGAATCGAACCTGGGTCACTGGCGCTGTGAGGCAGCAATGCTAACCACTGTGCCACCTTGTCACCCGTGTAATGTAAATGGGATAATCAGTGTCTTTGTACCCATTTAGGAAAATAAATCTATATAACCTCCATATTAGGCCTCGTATAGATCTTTCCTATTCATAACTTCAAACATGGACATATCCTATGGAAATTTCTGGAACTGTGTTTAATAGTCTAAAATGGTCTAGATGATTTTATTCTATACAGGCTATTTCAAGTCTCTGAAAAATTCCAATTGAATCATCTTGGGTGGGGGCATCCCATTGAAATGGATATACTAAAACAAATGTTGCCAGTTGGATTTACATATGCTACTGTCTGTGACCTATCCAAACCAAGGTCAGAATTTTCCAGTCCTTCATGACAATGGGATCTTCCGGTCCCACCGATAAGACTGGATAGTTCACCAGCCCCAGCATAGATTTGGGCTGGAAAACTCTGGTCATGAAGCAACTAGATCTTCAGATGTCTCATCACCAAGATCAATGATTCACAAGAGATCTATTATCCACAAAGTGAAAGACCACCATATATCTCTTATTGCATAACAATAGTGTTTTAACTTTATGCCATTCAAGGTGGGCAATGGTTAAATCACATGACTGAAGTTGATCCCTGATGGAGAAATCCTTTAATATTCCTGGCATCAACCTCGGCAGTTTGCAGAAGAGGCAACAGCCGCAACAAAATACCGTGCAATCTTTTACTTCACTCGAGGTCTAATGTCTTTGTAAGCCATTCAGCCCAATTTCTAAATCCAAGTGCATCTGCAAAGAAACTGGACCACTTGATGTGAAATTCACAAGTGCCTAACTTCATGATCTGTTAAACACTGAACAATGAGAGAATTCTAAGCTAACCCTGATATCCAACTCCAGCTAAACTATAATACAGATTTAGGGAAAACTTCCTTCTTTGCTGGACTTGCAAAGGTGGTTTTCCTCCTATGAGCTAGGTATGTGATTTATGAATTATGCTTTTGCTTCCACCTTGCAAAAGTGTTCTGTTCTCTTTAACTGTATTTTTGTTATGCACATACGTGCATATGTACGTGTGCGCACAGGGTTGCTAGGTTATTGACATTACATTTAGACTCAAGGTGAGCATAAAATATATAAATATTTTAAATAATAAAATAAATAATTTTCTTTTTTCCTAAACCTTAAAGTCTGCTGCTGGTCCTTTGAACTGCTCACACACTAAAGGAGTCGGGCTCGAAACATATCAACCTTTCCTAAACAATTACACGAAATTGCAAACAAAAAGGGAAGGGAATTGAAGATTCAGTTAATTTCTCCTCTCTCTGTCCATCACAATCCTTTTAGGATTAACAAGTTCCAGCACATTTCATCTGTCCTACTCTAACCAGCATTCCATGTGGTTAGAATAATATATATTTTGAGAAGTGCTGAACAAGTTAATAAAATAAACATTAAAGTAATTTCAGCACAGCAAAGGAGGAGTTTGATTAATGACATTGGAAGCTATTGAAAATGATAAATACTAAATAGATTTAATAGACACTGCTGATTTAGTAACTGCAGTAGCATGGTTAGAAACTAACAGTAGGTATGGAGCTTAATAATGAATGATTAGCTGTCTGGGCCAGCAGTGCTGCGAGTCCCAGAACGATTACAGTGGTCTGCATAAAATCATTCTTGCATCCAGAAACAATTATTATCTAAGTTGTCTAAAGTTTACTGCAATTGTTTGCAGAAGGCCACAGATAAAGTTTGCAATACAGGCAGTACTCAAACTTGTCACACAATTAGGAACTAATTGTAAGTCGAAATGTCAAAGTCAGAATCGATTTTCCTGCAGGAGCAATGGTACAAATGAGGGATTGGTTCCTGAGCCCAGATCACTCATGGGGCACCCAGTGATATTAAACGCTTTTGTCCTGTCAAGTCGCTGAGGTGACTGTTGATACCTGCACACCCCTGAGCACAAGTTCCTCAGTTAGTGTGAGGGATACAATAAAACCACCAACTTCTGATTAACCTTAAACTCCTGTGAGTCTGCGTGCACATCAAATACAATGAAAGTGTGTAAATGCATGAAAATCATGACAGCTATGTCAAAAAAAATTAACAGAGTAAAACATTTGTTTCTAAAGTAATAAAGACAGTTTGATTTGCCCAATTGGACAGAAGGGCAACACAGAATGTCAATGCACATGTATGAACATGCTGGCATGGCATCATAAAATCAAAATCGACATGGTAAGAATTGAAATGTGATATCAATTTACAACCATTGTAAGTGCCGCTTCAAATAACTCGAATGTCGTAAATTCGAAAACTGTCTATAACTACACTTTAGATAGTAAACTACATCCTCATTGGACACCAGAATTGTGGTTTTAAGTGATACAGGTGCACTTTAACAGCAAAACTACTTTCCAATTTTGTTTCAGTATTCCGTGCAATCAAGATTTACAGGTAGACTTAACCCAGGATAGTCATGTGGAGAAATCACATATCCTCTATACAGCACTCAAAATGTCTGAAGGGCCCATTATCATAATTTGATTTCAGTTTTGATGTATGTATTGATGTTGCCATAATGGGAGAGAAATAGGATTTCCAAACTTCCAAGTTAGCTCCAGAGCATCTAGGAATTAAAAGTTAATCTGTGACCAACCTTGGAGAAAGGAATTCTCAGACCATTAATTAAACTGCGGCTGGAGTTTCCACAATATTGCACTTACCTACCATGCTGAAGACACCAAAAACTCAAATCGCACTGCAAGTTTCTGCAATATTGGGCTAGTTTTTATAAAAATCTATGTTAGAAATGGCCCAGCCCACAAGGCTGGCCGCACTGTCAGGATAAAGTAATTCATTAAGTGTTTCCGTTAATTATGCCCGTGTTCAGTCCTTCAAGTCCTGTTCATTGGGCACAAGAATGAACATTTAAAAATTTTTTGAATGTACTTTAAATGTACAAAATAGACTCCTGTCCCCCAATATAAACTAGCAAATGGTTCTATGTATTTCCTATAATAAAACAACACTTTTCATTTAAAATAGGGTTGGTTGCATTTGTTGGATTGGTATGGATTAAAAATGTTTATTTTTGTGAGAAAGTCATTTTCAGCTTAAATCAAGCTGCATCTAGTTACCAGCATTAAACAGATCAAGAGGTATTTTTGGAAGTCTTTTTTTAAAATAGATCTCCAAATGCCACCCGATATTTCTGGTTGCTGGCAGATTTTGCATTTGCCAAAATGCTAATGAGCCTCAGCACAAGGGATGAGAAGATAATTTCAAAACTAGTGCAAACTTGAGGCAGAATGTGTGCCTGTTTTGCAGATGGCATCCCAAGAGGAAAACATTTTGTTTTTCCATTTTTAATGAGTTTTGTTTATTTGCTCTAAGAATATTGGAGTGGCGAGCGGGGAGACATTTTGAACGGCAGGCAGTCAAATTGACTAATTCCTCGAACATCTAGGAATTTGACCGACTCCTTGCTTCTCAATTTGAGTGTGGTGCTCTCAACGATGTATGACTTGGTTATCCAACAGTATGTTTATGGTGATGGAGTGGCTAAAGACTGGAGTCACATAGTGAAATCTTCAGGAATATATCTTTGGTAACACGGCCCCTTTAAGGCTGTGGTTTTGAGTAATAATGGTACCACTTTAACAGCAAAACTACTTTCCGATTATTGTTTCAGCACTCTGTGCAATCAAGATCTACAGGTAGGTTTAACCAAGGATAGTCAAGTGGAGAATTCACATATCCTCTACCCAGCATTCAAAATGTCTGAAGGGGCCATTATCATGATCTGATTTTAGTTTTGATATTGCCAAAATGGGAAAGAAATAGGATTTCCAAACTTCCATGTCAGCTCCAGAGCACCTAGGAATTAAAAGTTAAGCTGTTGGACACTGCTGTGACCAACCTTGGAGAAAGGAATTCCCAGAGTGTTAAACTGCGGCTGGACTTTCCACACTGTTGCACTTACTGTGCTGAAGACACCAAAAACTCTGAAATTGCACTGCAAGTTTCTGCGATATTAGGCTCATTTTTGTAAAAATCTAGGTCTTC
Source organism: Sphyrna mokarran (assembly GCA_024679065.1). Classification (NCBI taxonomy): domain Eukaryota; kingdom Metazoa; phylum Chordata; class Chondrichthyes; order Carcharhiniformes; family Carcharhinidae; genus Sphyrna; species Sphyrna mokarran. Next base: position 42,109,181 of record JAGIQG010000021.1, on the reverse strand, counting down.
GCGGACCACACGATGAGGCCGGACCCTATAAGAAAGGAACATAGGGAGCTGCGCCTATCGGGAGCGAGGGCATGTGTCTCTTGACTGGGAGGAGTTCAGCTGGAGCCAGGGAGGAGAAGAGAGCAGACATGTGCAACGTTCCTATCAGATACTTAGAGTGTAAATAGTTAACACAGTTTAATAAAACCTCTTTGTTGTTGGAATCACATCCAATCGCCTCCAGTTATTACAATATCTGGCCAGAGTAGCAAAGAAGTGAAGTAGACTGGAAAACTGTTTCAACATGCTGTACATTCAATTCAATGCGCAGAAGGTGATTTATCTTGGCAATTCTAACTGCCAACTACCTGGAGCTGTTATTTGTCAACAAGACCACCCAAAGTCATTCTTCCTGAGCTATTTCATGTTTTCCTATTTAGAGTCACATAATTTTTGACATCAGATTAGTCAGAAGTGCTAAATATGAAAGATATGGTTAAACCTACACTTTTACTCTCCATTTTGCTTTCACACTGACCTGTCTGCCCTTGGCCTCCAGCAGTGCTCGAATGAAACTCATTGCGAGGTGATCAAGTAGAGGAAGAAATTAAGGGACACTTTGTCGTGGGAATTGAGGGTGGGAGTTTGCTGGAGAGCTTGTAAGAGTGAGAGGATAGAGTGCTGAGTATATGAGACCAGCCACCAGGAGGAAGGGGTGGTGGAGGGTGGTAGGGAAATGAAGGATAATCAGATAGGGGAAGGAAAGAGGGGAGCGGATAAGCAGAGACCTGGGGGCCCATCACTGCACAGAATCTGATTCTTCCTGCTTGCAACCCACGCCTCTGGTCGCCCACAGGTCATCCCCAGAATCAAATCAGTTATATTCCTGGCTCAAAGCAGGTGCAGAAAGAAAGTTATGGGATGTTTTCAGAAAATTCAGGATGGCTGAGTATCCTGGCTCTATGTAAGCTTCAGGAACAGCACTGACTCTTTCTATTTGGCATGCTATGCCTTCTGGATTCGACACTAAGTTCAACCATTTCAGATTGGAATCTCTGCCCCATTTTGTTTCCTTTTCTTTGCAGGGTTCGGTTTTGCTCTTGTTCTACCATTTTTGCTTTTGAATAGCAGCTGTTCATCATTTTGCCATTCATACCTCGTGTGGGCACTTGTTTTGATTTTTGGCCCAATCTTGCACTACTATATCTTTTGCCATTTAATCTCTCCCAACTTCTAACTCAAGCACAGGTCTTCCATTTTGTTCTTTTTCCACCCTCCCTGTCTTTCACTTGCTCAAAAGTGATTAGATTTTGACTTTTCCCAGTTGTAATGAAAGGATGTTAGCCGTTTCTTTATCCACAGATGCCATCTGATTGGCAGAGTGTTTTTCTTACTGTGGATTCACTAATGTCTCTTAGGAAAGTGTATCCTGTCATCTTTACCTGGTCTGGTCTACATGTGACTCCAGAGCCACAGAAATGTGGATGACTCTCAACTGCCCTCTGAAAAAGAGCAAGTAGGGATGGACAGTAAATACTGGCCAGCCAGCGGGGCCCATGTATCACGAATGAACAAAAAAAATTCCATTCATGCTTGAAAACCAACACATAACATAGGAAAGACCAAGTAAAATCAATACCAAAGTTGATGATTTATAAACAGGAATTTTTAACACTGCAATAGTTGTTACTTGCAGTGAACACATCATAACCTTTTATCAAGAGGGTGCAAACTGCCATTTAAATTGGTTTGCTTCACTGCCTCTATTCACCACAACAAAAAATACAGGTCACTGCCTTGGAGGAATTCCTCTCAAGATGATTCATAGGTACAGGCTAAACTAAAACACAAATTAATCGCCAAAAGCACTCTATTTAAATGAAGCCAAAGTTTAAAGTTTATTTATTTGTGTAGGCTTACATCAACATTGCAATGAATCCAATTTGGTAAATTTGGAGGAAGTACAGAAATCAGCAAGACTCAGAAAGGAGTTAACATTGGATTCTTGATTCTAAACACCACACAAGTATTAATAGGCTACTCAACCATGCAACATGTTATAGCCAACTCCACTTCTGTACTCAGTTAACACCCACGTATCATGGGGGTTACCATTGACCAGAAACTGAACTGGACTTGCCACATAAATACTGTAAGTACAAGAGCAGGTCAGAGGATAGGAATCCTGTGGTGAGTAACTCACTTCCTGACTCCCTTAATCTTGTCCAGCATTTACGAGGCATAAGTCAGGAGTGTGATGAAACACTCTCCACTTGTCTGGATGCACTCTGCTCCAATAATACACTGACATTATACTTAAGAACGCCTGTACTTTCTCAGGAGGCTAAGGAAATTCAGCATTTCTGCTATGATTCTCAACTTTTACAAATGCACCATAGAAAATCTCTTTTCTGGATGAATCACAGGTTGGTATGGCTGCTGCTCTGACCCAGACTGCAAGAAACTAAAAACGGTCACGTACAAAGCCCAATCCATAAGTGCAAACCAGCTTCCCATCCATTGGCTTTGTCTACACTTCCCACTACCTCAGATAAAGAGCCAGAATAATCATGCACTGTAGTCATACTACCTTCCACCTTCTTCCATTGAGAAAAATTTACAGAAGTCTGAGGTTATGTACCAACCGATTCATAAACATTTCCTTCCTGCTGCCATCAGACTTTAGAACGGACCTACCACATATTAAGTTAATCTTTATCTACGCCCTAGCTATGACTGAAACACTACATTCTGACACTCTCCTTTTCTCTTCCATTTATGTTATGCTTTGTCTGTACAGTGTTCAAGAAATAATACTTTTCACTGTATACCAATATACATGACAAGAATAAATGAAATGAAATCAAAAAATCAAATAGCTCAGCATCATCCAGGAAAAAGCAGCCTGTTTTATCACTACTCCTTGCACAAACATTCAGTCCATCCACAACCAACTAACAGCACAGTAGTTGTATGTACCATCTGCAAGATACGCTACAAGAACTCACCAAGATTCCTTAGGCAGCACCTCCCATACCATGACCACTACCATCTAGAAGGACAAGAGCAGCAAGTACCTTGGAATGCCACTACCTGGAGGTTCTTCTCTGAGACACTCACCATCCTGACTTGGAATTATATCACCATTTCTTCACTGTCGCTGGAACAAAATCCTGGAAATCCCTCCCCAACAGCACTGTGGGTGCACCTATACCATATCCATTGCATTAGTTCAAGAAGGCTACTCACCACCACCTTCAAGGGCAACATCTTTTTCCGAAGTTAGGGAGTCTAAAGCTCGAGAGAATAGATTTAAGATCAGAGGGGAGAGATAGAAAAGGATCCAGAAGGGCAACTTTTTCACTCAGTGGTGAGCTGCCAGAAACAGTAGTGGAGGTGGGTGCAATTTTGTCTTTTAAAAAGCATTTATACAGTTACATAGGTATAGAGAGATATGGACCAAATGTTGGCAATTGGGACTAGCTTAGTGGTAAAAGTTGGGACAAAGGGCCTTTTCCATGCTGTAAACCTCTATCACTCTATAATGGGCAATAAATGCTGGTCTAGCCAGTGGCGCACACAACCTGTAAAATAAACTTTAAAAAAAGCATTCACCGGATGAAATTGTTGGGTAATGGTGAACAGATGATTTATTTCCTCCACTTGTACCTCAATAAAAAAGGCATTGCATTTACACTGTGCTTCTCGTGACTACGGGATGTGTCAAAGCAATCTGTAGTGGCGGTGGGGAAATGTCAACCGCGGCCCATCAGGATACTAAGTTTGGCCCATAAGGCATTTTGTTGACTCTTGACCACAAGCAAGTCTGCCAGATTCCACTGGTTTTTGCCCTCCTAGTTTCTTTCCCTACCATCATGTCTTTAATGATAAGCAGATATAGCAAGGGCACGCAGAGTGAGGTATGTGCTGATTGCTCACAATATTGACTGTGAGAGGTATGCACACCCTCTGCATCTGATCAAAGTATAAATCGTGTTGTTTTTAAACCATTTGAAGTTGATAACAGTTCTATTGATATATGAACGATTAAGCATTTGCTATAACTTATTATGACGTTTTTGGCGTGCATTAAACGTATTTAATTTTATCCATGAGGTTATGGTTAGTGAACAAGCCCAATTTTGATCACTGAGATGGCCGCACACTAGCCTACATTGCCCATCCCTGGTTTTAATATCGCACTTGAAAGATGGCACGTCCTAGTGTATAGCACTCCCTCAGTACTGCGCTGGAATGACAGCTTTTGTAAAGGACATTGCAGCTAATTTTTACACCCCTCTCTTCAGACCTTCTGTGATTGTAGTAACCAGTGTCACTGCTGAATAGAAATGAGCAAAAATAAATTGTCACAATTCCCAAGAACATTACAACCCTGATTCCTAATTCTCCTCCAATCCCCAATAGATCACCTCACAGCTGTGAAAGGATCTCGTTAACAAGTCACCAAAATGGCTGACACAATGTCTCATCAATTCACTTTCAAAGTTGCTCTTTGGCAAGCCTTTTCTGAATATGATTCAGATCATTATCATGATTTTCAAATGTTAAACTGTCATTTAACATGATCTTTGCCATTTGTTGTTTGACCTTTTCTGGCTGAATATTTTTAAGATTTTTATGGAATTTCCCCATGATGTTTTTCAAGATATTTTATTGTGGAAAGAGATTTAACTTTTGGCAAATCTGAAACATCAAAGTCAGTGTTGGCTTGATGTCAAGCACCCTGTTTAAAAAGAGCCACACACGACCAACAGAGCCAGTTTCAGCTCTTTTCCTTAATCTGTACCAAAATGAATCACTGGGTTTGGAACGCGTAACAAAAAAAAAAAATCAGTGGAGACTCCAGCTAGCTGAACGATGATGTGTCTGCGATCGAAGAAAAGGGAAAATTTTAAATGCTGGAATGCGACAGGTGAAGGATTAAATTGTTAAAGACGGGAAATCCTCTCCAAACGCACACACTTCCTCTGAGGCTGTGGGCTCAGTGGAAACCTGCTGTCGAGGTGGGTCAGGGATTAGATACTTGAATGAGGCTGCTTCAGATTTTAGCAGATTTAAAATCAGGCTACAAATCACGTTTTCCCCAGAGTGCAGCCAAAGGGAGATCAGAACTGATAGCAAATGCTTTTCCAGCACTGCTTGTGGATCAGAAGTAGCTGTACCTGTCCACTAGACTAAAACATTGCCATCACAACCTGCCTCCTTCGCCAGAATCAGATGATCACTGCTACCCCACCCCTCCCTTTCTAACCCCTTCCTAACGCAATTCTTCCTTCACCTCCATTCTCTCCAATGCCCTGAGTGGCCTCATAGACCACCATTTCCTGTCCAGCAGTCAACCAGACTGCCTCTTGTCTCTCTCATCCTTTTAAACTCTGTCAAGTAGTTCCCAGACCCAGAGTTCTCAAATGCTCTTCATACATCAAGTTTTCCATATCTAGGATCATTGTCATGAATCTAAACAGTTATTACAATTCAACAATGATTACAACTCAAAGTCCTTTATAGACTGTGAAGCCCTTTGGATTACCTGAAGGCTTTGAAAGGCATTGCCTCAGGACCTACATTATCGCTCCTTCTGCAGGGACGGAGAAGAATCTTATCTCATGCTTCCTTGGAGGAATCTAAAGCCATCTTTTGTACCAGACATAATTGCTTGTATTTTTCTAGGACAGAAGTCCTCATTTTCAGGAACTTGCATCCTCTTCTCTGCTCCTTTCTCCCCTGATATTATGCCCACCATAATAATACAAACAAGCTGAGCTCAGAGATCAAAAGGAAGTTATCCTTTTGAAGTTGCCAGTCATGCATCCAGAGACAAACTGCCTGTCGCCCAGAGTGTGAGCGGCCAGCAAAGAGGATAAACACCACGGAGACAAGGGACATAATGAATACAGGCCAGAGCAATTCATCAAAGGCAGGAAGCAATTTTTGAAGCAAGCACTTTCAGGAAAGCATTCTCTTTACCTCTGGGCATTAGTGTACAGCACGGGGAGCGGGTGGGGGGGTGTGGAGTGGAGGGGGAGGAAGTCCATAACAACTATCGGATTAAGCCTGGGCTATTTTAACATCCAGACATCATCTCCACCCGGAGCCCAGGTGGGAGGGAAGAGAATAGCTACCAAACCAGGAAGAGGAAGTAGGATTTCACAGGGAGCTGCCACCAGAGATGGAATGGAGCAATCACAGGTAAAACGTAAGTTGAGAGTGGACAGATAGAGGAGGTGTCGGTGGGAAGGGGGGAAATGGAGGGTGATGGAAGAGCTGGGATGGAGGGGGTGACAGGTGGGAAGGGATGGAGGGGATGCCAGCTGAAAAAGGATGGAGGGGTGGAAATGGGTGGGAAGGGATGGAGGGAAGGGAATAGGTGGGAAGGGATGGAGGGAGTGGAATGGATGGAGGAGGAGAAGAATGGAGGGGCTTACAGGGGAAGGGGTTAGTGGAGGAAGCAGTGGGGAAGTATTAATGCTATGGGAATCTTAGATTTCTCTTGGATCTTTGTTCGTTCCTCGCCACTTGTCAATGCGGCTTCAAGACCAATATGCAATTTGAATAATCTGGTGCTGAAAATGCATTGGGGTCCAAAGCAGGTCAGTGGATCCTCACTTTATATATTCATAAGTCCCCCAGTGGGCATCATTCACACGAACAAAAAGAGAGTATTTAAATGGCAATGGACATGAACATGTCAAAGTGGATATGCCCAGCTGCTATTTTAATCACCCTTCTTGTCCTTTTAAAACTGATGCATAAGATTACCAGCTTCTTCACACAAAGATTCCGTTACATCTCGAGTTGGGAGATATCAGGGAATATACAAAAGGGACCCAAGGAACACAAGTACAGTGCACTTCAAAAAAACCTAATTTTCTTTATATATTCATTTAAAATGAAGACAGTATAATCTCGAGGTTCTGATGAGCCTGGTGGTATTTAGGCCCTGTCAAAAGAGAGGAAGTGATACTTCGTGAATAATTAGTCTTTTCTTAACGAGGCAGTATTTTCTGAAAATCTGTGGGGAAAACTTGTACATTTGATCAGCTTAAAGTTATGAATGTATCAAATACTTATTTACTTACATTCCAACCTCCAAAAGAAAAACTTTCACTTACAAAATGTCTTTCTTATCCTTAACATCCTAAAGTGCTTCACAAGCTTCTAAAATCTAACCTCTATGATAAGGTTACAAACATTGTGCCTCATTTTCAGCACCTAGTTGGGTAGCTGGGGTCAGATTTTCTTGCTCAGTGCCCTAACCCACCACCCCTCCCTCAGAGAGATATGCCCCGAATGGTGTAATTTTTCGCTTCCCAGGTGTGGGGAACATGAGGCAAGTGCAGGATGGAATTGGGTCCAACGCTTCCATACGTCTAGGGACAACCAAGTGGCGGGGCAGGCAGTTTAAATCTTGGTACCCTGGGACTTCGTCTCAGTTGTTTTGTTAAATATTTCGCTTTTTCCGAACAAACATCCAAACTCATCACTCTTTGTCCTTATACATTCCATGCTAATTCATCTGAATCCATCATTAGCAGACCTCAAGGGTCATGTTGCAATAAATAAAATAAAGACTTAAGGAGTTACTGTATCTTTCTCTATAGAAAGCAACAATTGCAATTCATGAAAACCCATTCAATACATTGAAGTCCCAAGTACCTAATCCCTTATAAAAACAAACATTTTTGTTCATAACTTCACATCTAAAAATTAAATCCTTTAAATTAAATCTTTAATAAACTCTGAGCTGTCTAATTATGGAATGTTGACCAACATTAATAATATTCATTCGAGTTATGTCAAGAAAACTACTGAAATTGATAGACACAAGCAGCTAATTTTTTTTTAATTTCTAAAAGGCTGGTGATTTAAATAATAGTTCTACAATCCTTACCATCCCTTCAAGAACATTTATAACCTCTCTAAAGGATCGTAAGTCTCACACTGCAAGATAAGGCTCTTGTTCCAGTGAATTTTCTTTTTGAAAACTCAGTACTGATGGTACTGCAGAGTTTGGGAGCTACCTCCCCCACCCCCAAGCAAAAAAAGGGAGCTGTTAGAAGGAGGGAGAGGGGCTTCTTTATCTGGGTCCCACTCACCATTTTTAAAAGGTGCCTAGCATCTCCACAACCTATGAAAATCTGGCAATTAAAGGTCTGGGCACAGCATAGATAAGTGACCAGGTAATCTGTTTAGGTACAGAATATATAGCCCCTTGAGCCTATTCACCATTTCATAAGATTACGGCTGGTCTCTGACTTAACTCCAAATACTTGCCTTTAATATATTTGATTAACAAGATCTATCAATTTTAACTTTAAAATTAAGAAGTGATCTAGCATCAATCGCCATTTACAGAGCGTCCACTACTCTTTTGTGAAGCAAAAGGTTTCCTAATTTTGCTCCCAAAAGATCTGGATTTAATTTAGATTATTCCCAACATATGAAAATAGGATCTATGTAGCACCTAACTCCCCCCCTCCCCCGCCCCAAAAACTTCAATCCTGTCACCCTAATGGTGTCGGATCAGGGATAATTATTGACCGGGACAGTTTCCATGTTTTTCTTTGATATAAATGTATTTTATAGTACTATTCAATGAAAGACCAACATTTTATTATTTATTAGTGTCACAAGTAGACTCACATTAACGCTGCAATGAAACTACTGAAAAAATCCCATAGTCACCATACTCTGGCGCCTGTTCAGGTGTACTGAGGGAAAATTTAGCATGGCCAATGCACCTAACCAGCATGTCTTTTGGATTGTGGGAGGAAACCAGAGCATCCGGAGGAAACCCATATAGACACAGGAAGAATGTGCACACTCTGCACAGAGAGTGACCGAAGCCATGAATCAAACCTGGGTTCCTGGCACTGTGAAACAGCAATGCTAACCCCTGTGGCACCGTGCCGTTCCCATTTCACCCTCAGAATGACATTGGGAATGGTGTATGATGAATAGCTAATTCAATAATCGTCTGGTTTATACTAATGTCCAAAACTGCAATCACCTACTGCCTGCATTGAAAATTGGTCTCCTCCATGAGGGGACCATATAGAGGTAAGAAACTATTAGATTAGACAGGCATCTGTGTCAGCACAACTTGGTGGGCCAAAGGACATGTTCCTGTGCTGTATTGTTCTTTGAATGGTGAATAGAGACAAAAAGTAAATTAGTCATAAGTGGCTTTTCGTCAACATTGCAAATGAATTCTAACAATGCTTTAAAAGGGGTTTGGTGACAGATGCTCATATTAAAAAGGTCCTCCTCTCCTTCTTAAACTTTGTAACTGTCCTCAAACAACAAGAATAACATGGTCACACAGGTTATGCTTAACTACAGCTTAGCACTGTCTAACAGGAGTCAAATTAAGTGGACCAGTAAAAGTGCTAGCTTTAATATGTATACTAATCAGAATTCATTCCCAATTTCTTTGGCGGTTGGCACAATTTATTGTGCTGGCACATTTACGTTCAATTCTTAATGTTACATTTGCCGTAAGAAGTGATTTGAATACACTGCAAAAAATCAAACAAAAGAGGCACATCAATAAATAATTCAACGCTGGATGAACGCAAAAAGAGTATTTAAGTCAATCCAGAGTTAGGACAGCCTCAGATAGGCTGCCAATAGTAAAATGGGTGCCATTTCCCAGTGGTCTCAAAGGCAGGGCAGGCTTATAACACATGGCTGGTTTTAAGTGGAGTACTGTGACACTATCCAATTAGTTTTTAAAATACTTTTTGCGAGTAATCATCATTATAAGAGTTCCCTGCCGATCAGCATGAGAAGTACGAATACTTTTGGTCAAGCATTGGGCATCTCATATCAAAAATCACAAATAAGAACAATAGCCTGTATGCTGTGATGTCCACAGCACTGAAATCAGTCCACTCCATCACAGGAAAGAAGCTGACAGCAACCCAGGAGCCATTTTATACCTATCACTATTTTCAACTTGGTTGACTTTAACAGCAGAGGCCAATTTTCACCCCCGTGACTGGATGTGCAACAATCCAATTTCTAAAGCTAACTTCGTTGTGTTTTCAGAGGCATGCTTGTTTATCTGTAAATCTGAGCCTAGGATTTAATTGCCTTAGGCATGGTTTGTCTCCATCTAGCAGCTTGTCGCGCGGGGGAGAGTGTGTGAGAGTGAGAGTGAGAGAGAGAGTGTGTGAGAGTGAGAGAGAGCGAGAGAGAGAGTGTGTGAGAGTGAGAGAGAGAGTGTGTGAGAGCGAGAGTGTGAGAGTGAGAGTGAGAGTGAGAGAGAGCGAGAGTGTGTGTGAGTGAGTGAGTGAGAGAGAGAGCGAGAGAGCGAGAGTGTGAGAGAGTGTGTGAGAGTATGAGTGAGTGTGAGAGAGAGAGAGAGAGAGAGAGAGAGAGAGAGAGAGAGAGAGAGAGAGCGCGCATATATTTTCCAGAATCCTTCTACCTTGTCCACCTAAGTTGGATAGGTCTAAATAAAAAGACACGAGGTAGCAACAGGGGTAGACAACAACCACCTCTATTATTCCATCTATATTTGTTGGCTCTTCATTAACTCATCTTCCTTTCAGAATGAAGGTACTACCAGGCAAAATAAAACCCATTGGTTAAAAAAGATGGGTAACAACCCAGGTATGCCAATGACACATGAAGCAAAAGGAACAAAACCTGAAAACTCAAAATGATTGTTAGACAAAGTCAAAATGACCAAGTGTAGAATCATAGAATCTCCACAGTTCAGGAGGCCATTCGGCCCATCATATCTGCACTAACTCCGCAACAGATTATTTTAGCCAGACTCTATTCCCATAACCCCAGGTATTTACACCACTGATTCCCCTAATTTACACATCATTGGACACTAAGGGGCAATTTAGCATGGCCTAACCTGCATATTTTTTGGAGCAGACCAATACTTCATAGTTAAGACAGACAGGGAGAGCTCTTATCTGGGGTTGTTGTAATTCTAATGAAAGTCTCCATATGAATCAGTTTGTGCTTTCTGGTAGTGCTATTTTCTTTGTTCTGTCAAGCTATGCTTTGGGAACTTGGGCACATTGCAATTCAAACCTGATTTTCCAATCCATCCCATTACCAGCGAGCCCTCGTGCCACCAACCGAGCCTCAGAAAATCAGGACTCTGATGTCGAGTCTTTCATCAGCCACAGCAAAAATATTCATGAGTTTTAAATATTTACATCAATGCTGAAGAGCTCCTTCCTCTGCCAATTATTGCTCATTAACATCTTTATTCACTTTGTGATTCATGATAGTGTTGGCTTCGAAAAGCCAGAACATCTGTCAAATAACTTTATAAAATGAGAAGATTCTTGAAAGATCATTCCACTTATAGATTGCAGTCAGAACACGCATAATAATGGAGGCACTCTGGTTCTAGTTGGACGATGATACTGGCGTGTATTTCCAAAGTTAATCTGTTCAGCCAGTTTCGTGTTAGGGGAACTATTCCAGCCACAGGCAGACATACAACATCTCTTTGTCCAATAAAGGAAGACAAGAACAGGTTTCTTTGAATGCCTTCACAAGGGATTCAGTGATCTATACATATTATAGCCGTAAAAAACTGTACAAGTGTCATTATCTACAGAACTAATATTTCATACTTGGAATCATCATTGATGTCAAGATTTGCAGGGGTCAGGATTTGTTTTTCGATACGCAAGATGAAGAGTTTGAGGGATGAGAAGACCTTAAGGTTATTCATTGATTCCGACACCTCTTTCAGTATAGTGTTGCTATTCGACTTGGAGGGTTCATCTCTAAAATATTAAACAGCTAAACAAATAGCAATTCCCTCTGAAGATTCAAAATGCACTTTTTGTTCAGCTATAGTACAGTGCTTGTTAGGCCCATGGCAGAGGATAATGGCTAAGCAATAAAAGACCTAGCTTCCAGCTCAAACCAGGCACAATCAAAGCTTTATAATTTATTTAATAAAATCTCATTGTACGATTTGACCTTCTCATAATTCAAAGATTCAGGACACACTGCTACAAGTCAAACCGAAATGGCTAAGAACTGGTGTAATTCTTGCTTGAATAGACATTTGCTGGGGGCCCAAATCTTTTGATTATTAATTCCCAGTCCCTGCTCCAGTTGTTGACCAGGGTTACCACACCCTGAGACATTAAAGATTAGTTCCTACATTACATGTAAACTACCCTTCCTCACCTTCCTTAATTTATTTGCACAGTTTGACATAGTTGCCACACCATCCACTTCCAGTGTCTTCCTAGCATTATCCAGCTGGCTCGGACTGCAACCAGAGTGTCATCTTTCTCTTTCTGACTTGCGCTGTTATCTCTATCCTCGGCTCCACGCTGTTGCCTCTATCGAAGATTCTCTCTGATCTACATGCTGCACCCCCACTGATAATATGATTGAAAAACAGGGGGGGGGGGGGGGGGGGGGGATTTTATGGCTTTGCTCTTCCCAAAATCACAAGATCAATGGATCTTTCCATTGTCCACCCACTCCCATTCCTATGGCAGATGGAGTGGTAAAATTCCACCCACAGCATCAGTTTGTGTCTCCCCGCTTCACCTCACCACTACTCATCTCAACTACTCCATCGTTGTTAAGTGATCAGATTGCTAAAGTCCAGCCACTGCTAGCTGAGCAGAAGTTTCTGACAGTATTGGGAAGACCAAAGCCTTTGTCTTTGTCTGCTGCCACAAAAGTTGCCCTCTAACTGCCTACTCCATCCCCCTCTCTGGCAGTTGCCTGAGGACTGAACCAGACTGTTTGCAATCTTGGTGTCGCATTTCATCCCCAGATGAGCTTTGAACCACATTCATGCCATCACACAAACTGCCTAGCTCCAGCTCCATAACGTTACTTACTTTGACTGTGCCCCAACTCATCTGCTGCTGAAACCCTCATCCACGCCAGAGTTAATTTTGGGCGTAGCTATTCCAGTGTACTCCTAGCTGGCTTCTAGTTTTCAACATGGCATAAAGGTCATCAAAATCTCCACAGCACAAGTCATTACTCGCACCAAATTCAGTTCACTCATCACTCCAGTGTGCACTGGCCAACATGGAGTCCCCATTAAGCAATGCCTCAATTTTAAAAACTCTTCCTAGTGTTAAAATCCCTCAATGGCCTCAGTCCTCCCGATCTTTGTAATCTCCAGCAGTCCCAGAAACCTCATATCTGTGTCCTACTATTCTGGTATCTGATTCAACTATCTGCCCCTCTTCTGTGACTATGTTCAAAGCTCGGTATCCCTGGAGAGAGGGCATGTGGTGCCCAACCTTGAGAGGGTCCATGAATAGTGGGCATTGGGGGCTGGAACGAACCACTATGAATGATGTTTGTTTTAGCTCATTAAGGTTCCTATAACATTGGGTTTCTGTTACAGTGCTCCACCAGGAAGGGCAATGCATGGTTGCCCCTGTCCATTATCATTTTGTTTTCACATCTGACAGCATAATTCTGATCTTTTGGGAAAACCCTTTTTTTTTCTCCAACCATTGTGTCTGTGCCTTCAGTTCCCTTTGCTCAAATATCTGGAATTCCCTCCCTAATCCTTTTTTTTTTCGTTCTTTAAGACACTCCCAGAGGAAACCCATACAGACACAGGGAGAACATATAGTGACCCAGGCTGGAATAGAACTTGAGTCCTGTGTGCTGTTAGGCAGCAGTGCTTGAAATGAACTTCAATTCCAATAGCAATCCTTGGTGCTGAATGTATACAATACTGATTATGGATGACCAATGTAAAACATGAGCAAAATAAAATGGCTGGAGATCAATTAGAAATAAATCAAGTCTACCTAAATGTTTCACACTCATTCTCCATTGGTGTCCACTTCCATCGACTGTGATAACACTTCCTGCTGCCTTGTAAAAACAGCCAGCATAACAAAGGACCCTGTGCACTCCAGACATATTCTCTTCCACCTTCTTCCATAGGGAAAAAGATACACAAGTCTGGGATCACATACTAACTGACTCAAGAACAGCCTCTGGTCTGCTACTGTCAGACTTTTTAATGGACCTGTCATATGTTAACCTGACCTTTCCCTACACATGAGCTATGACTGTAATATTATATTCTGCACCTTTTCCTTTCCTTCTTCCCTCTGTACTCTATAGATGGTGTTTTGTCTGTCTCACTTGGAAGAAACAATACTTTTCACTGTATCCCAATATATGTGACAATGATAAATAAAATTTATCATTTTATTTATAATGAAATATTTATTAAGAACAAATTCAGTTTAGTTCTTTGGATTTTATATCCTTTATCTTATTACTATCATTGCATTATGAACAATGCAGTCTACCTGTCTTGAGGCCCAGAATATTGCCCAAGGTTGTTTTGTTCTTTACACTGAGAGGCATCCACTCGTTGCCATTCTTGACTGAGCTTCCACCCTTGTCTGTACAGATGAACAACTCATATTCTTCTCGTTTTACTGGCTCACAGAGATTTTCTCCCAAACACAATGCATTAGACCCACCGGCTCAAACCAAAAAGTTGCAACTTTTGAAGGCTTGGCCTCATTCTTGCACAGCTGTTTCAGTGACGCTGCTGCAGCTTTGACTCCCATCTCACAATGTAAACAGAACAAATCAGGAACACTTATCAGATTGTGGAAGCGCTTCCACTGGGAAACAATTTGGCAATGTAAAGCATACCGTCATATTTCACCAGAACCTATGAATCCATTGAGCAAACTGCACCTCATTGAACACAATTCCTAATCCATGTTGTTCGGCATAGAATTAGCAGTGCAGTGCTCAAAGGATTATCCAGTTATCTTCAGGCAAAATAAGGTACAAAACAAGCCACTGAACATAACATTTTGATTCTATAGCATGTTTCCTGGTAGAATTTCTCTGCTGGGTCTCCAGCACAGCTGGCTGGTCGACTGAATGTAATGTTATTGTAAAGGATTAGAATTACCCAAAGGAAAATGGAGAAGGGACAGCTTTCTCGGAGAATTATAATCACTGGAGCACAAGCTGGCACTGTTTGGGAAAGAACAAAAGGCTAAACAAAATAAAACCATCAGCATCTTTAAAGGCAAGTGGCCAGAATTGTATGTGTGCTTAGCTTCAGAGGTGATGGTGGTACATGGTGGTTAAGCACCCGCAGTACCATTAACAGCTGACTGCATCTAACAAATGGAGCAGTTCAGAGAAATAAAGCCCAGTTAAAGCATTGTCATTGGAGGCTGGATACAAGCCAAGGTCTAGAACCAAGTGCAAGAGAAACAATTAGCAATGCAGAGCTGAGTGATCGTAGTTATGCAGCAAATAAAACACCAATGCAGAATTCAACTAATCATTTAGGAAATCAATCATGATTTGGTCACAAAATTGATCTTCAGGATTGTTGCTATGTTGGTAGTCTCTTTAAAAGGCAGGATTGAGATCCATAATTAAACTAAAAACAGTAATGGGAATGCTCTTCTGAGCCCTGTAATGATCCTGAGGAGCATCAACTTGAATTTGCTTTAAACAATTCCGTGTGATATATTAACAGTAGCTGCTTTCATCTTTTATCTTCCTTGTCTTGACCAGGTATCAGGAAAGAAGGGTTCCCTCTTTGCTTTCGATGAACAGAAATGCTGAGTCTCCAGATCATAAAAGATCTCACATCATAAGCTCGTTGTTGGGTTTGTTTTAAAAGGTTATTGTATAACATTACAAAATGGTTGGAAGCTGTCCTTTTTCATAATGATTCTAATTTCCATAATTAGCCCAGAAGAGCATTCAACCACTGAGCAAAAATATTATGCCTATATCAAATTTTACAAAATCATAACACTTTACAGCACTAAAGGAGATTGTTTGGCCCAGGAAGTCTTCAAGCGCATTTATTTAAAAGTAACACAATGCTGACATTCTAGAAATTTTGTCAGGTGCAAAACATGGTCTTCACATAGCCCATCTAAACATTCCCTCATAACAGTTTGACATACAGACTGCTCAAATTTTATCATTTCCGGAGCAGATCTCATTAGATACTAGTCAAACACACACACTTTCTATTGGATTGACACTTATAAAGGTCTAAGAAATATCAGTGAGTTTTGAAATATAGTTTTAAAAGAAAGCAAATAATCAAAATCAACATGATTAAAGAGCTTGCACGAGAAGAACAAAAGAAGTGAAGAGTAGGAATAGATGCAAATTGTCTGTGCTACCTACTATTTGGACACCTATCAGTCACAACCTGAAGGCAATCACCAGCTGGATTTGATTAAATAAAATTATAACTTTCATGTGGGGTTGGTGGGGGGGGAGGGGAGAGAGGAATAAACTTGAAGAAAATTATCCAAACGGATCCTTGCTTCAAATTTGCACAAGCCGGTTGAGAGGTTTTCTGTAACAATTTTCTCATTGTCAGATTGCCTCTTTGTCTAGGGAGGAATATTTGCTGACCGTTGTATGGCATTTCTCTAGTGTGAGATGGTTCTTATGAAAATCTATAAACAAGGATTATTATCACAAGCTATGGGAATAAGATGACAAATGAAACATTTCTTTCATCACAAAAGGTAATGGAATTTTCAAACAGATTATAGAACAACCACTAAAGCAGGGAGCTCAAACAGATTGGAGAGATGATTAGATGTGTTTATTCAGCCGTTTGGAATTACACAATGATGTTAAAAAGTCAGAGTGGGCTATTCAGCCCCTTGCATCCACTTTGCTGTTCAATAAGATCATAGGAAATCTGACTGTGGCCTCAACTGGACTATCAAACCTCCTTTCCATATACTTTGACTCCCTTGCAAGTCAAAAATCCACCTAGTTCAGTTCTGGATATATGTACGCAATGTCCCAGTGTCCATGCCTCTCTGGACTGCAGAACTCAATGTTTTTGCTCGGTTTTGAGTCAAGAATTTTTTTCAAATGCAAAACAAAGGCTCATCTGAGATTTAAATCCTGACACTTCAACTTACAGGCACAGTGAGAATCATAGCCCAGAAATTCTGCTAAGATAGGATGAACCTATTAGGATCAAGGGCCTTTCCAGTTCCTAAAGCAGCTTGCGTTCCCCGTGATCAATACATCATTAATGGGACTTACCATTTGTATAAGTATTGACATAGTACTTCCGACCCTGTGGTGACATGTAGCATTGCCAACCCTGTGGCAGAGGAGAGTGAGACATTTCCTCAATCGTCTGTGGACTTATTGATGCAGGTTTCTGTCAAAGACAAACACACACAAGCAATTATTTCCAAAACTGTTGTGCATAAGCAGTGCTTAGATTTCTGCATAGTAAGTTTAATTATATTTGTCAAATCCAGTAATGCCATCTGATTCTATTCCATGGACGTGTACAAGTTTATACAAGACCCCTGTTTGCTAATGGATGAAGATTAGTGGAACTTCCACCAAACTAAGTTTAACAGTTACAATATGCTAAGAATCATAGAATTGTTACAGTGCAGAAGGAGACCATTTGGCCCATTGTGTCTGCAGTGGTTCTCCAAATAAACATCATGACTTAGTGCCATTCCTGTGCCTTTTCCCTGTACCCCTGCAGATTCTTGCTATCATCTGAATGCCTTAATTAAGGCTGCCTCCACCACACTTCCAGGCAGTGCATTCCAGACCCGAACCACCCACTGCACGGAAGAAGTTTTTTCACACTTGCTTCTTTCGCAAATCACTTTAAACCTGTGCCGGAACAGTTTCTCCCCATCTACTCTGTCCAACCCCATCACGATTTTGAATATCCATCAAATCTCCTCTTAGCCTTGTTCTCTCTAGGGAGAACAGTCCCAATCTATCCTCTTAACTGAAATTTCTCATTCCCCGTACCATGCTTGCAAACTACTTCTTCACTCTCTAATGCTTAACGCAGAGTGGGATACTAAAGTAGTTTTGTATTGATTTATCACTATATACTTTGTAATCAAACAAAGGAAATAAGATTTGACTTTGGTAGCTGGGTATCAATAACTATCATTTTTTCTAATCTTCACTAATGCGACATCATTCTAAGCGATAGTTTTAATTTTGTCTCACAATCCTCTGTTGTAATGTTATCTGAGCCATATCAATTATTTAATCAGAATTATTTGTACTCGCCATTAAAGTCTCCTCAGTTATCTTGCCATAAATCTTTATTCTACAAATGAACATGCACAACAACTACATTTTCAAAAAATACATCATTGACTCGTGTGCCTTAGGACATCCTTAAGATGTATAATTTGCTATTAAAATGTGACAATTTTTTTTGTATACATACAATATAATTAATGCTTCATTGTTCCGATACAAACCCTAACCAAACTGCCAGTTTCATTGTTCAGATTGGAAAACTGAATAGTCAGAATGCAAATGTTATGTTAACATTTATTCTTTAATTGATAGCAGGACAAAGTAAAGATAGAGATTTTGCCCACTGACACAAGTAAGTGATAGCAAGAGTAGTAAATGTATAAAGGGATTTGGAGGCAAAAACAATTAATTAAAAATTGCAAGACTAAGGAGAAACTGGGGCAAAACGGATGCCCCATTTTCCCCGTGTTAGTCAAATGTCAATCAAATACTGCTCACTCCAAATTCTTTCACAGTCAGCACAGGAAGAGTGGGCTGAATGGCCTGCTTATGTCCCATATTTTTTCTGTGATTCCCTAACAGGCTCATTGGACATAGCATAATCACTGGAATCAGTTGCCATAACCTTCTGCCATAACACACTAAAGGTCACACTGACATTGGCTCAGTCAACCATTATGCATCTCTTCTAACGTTCAATTATTGGGAAAAATATCCAACAAGGAGCTGAACTGACAATGTCCATTTTACGTAGAATCCTTACAACGCAGAAGGCGGCCATTCAGACCACTGAGTCTGACCTGACTCTCCACCAGAGCATCCCACCAAGCCCTATCCACGTAACCTCACAGGTTTATCTCACTGATCCCCCTAACATACATATTTTGGAGCACTAAGGACAATTCAGAATGACCAATCCACCTAACCTGCATATCTTTGGGCTGTGGCAGGAAACCAGAGCAACAGAATAAAACCACGCAGACACGGGGGAACTCCACACAGATAGTGACCCAAAGTTGAAATCGAACTCAGGTCGCTGGCGCTATGAGGCAGCACTGCTAGCCACTGTGTCCACTGTGCCATCTCCCAAAATCAAAATTATCCCCATCGCTTATGCACATGTGCTAGCAAGGGCCACTTGGGAAAGTTCTTGAATTCATGCTGGACCTTCCAGAACTGGCTCCATCAACAACTATTATGTAATATTACGTAGCAAAACGTCCCAAAGCAATCCACATGAATAAACAGATACAAATTGAAGCAAAAGAAAAAATGATTTGGAAGGGGTGACCATAATAACATGGATATCAGAAGGAACTTTCAAAGAGGGTGGAGATAAAGCAATGTTCAACGACGGGTTCTGGAACACAGGATTTCATAACTGAGACATGGAAGCAGTTTGGAGGGTGGGTGCAGGGGGTTAGACTGTTGCAGAGCAAGGAAAAATCACACAAAAAAAAATCACAAATGAAAGGTCAAATCAAAAATTAAAGTTAAACGAACTATAATATAATAAAATACAATATTTTTTCAAGTTGTTCAAGTGCTAAAATGATGGGTTCTAATTGTTTTTAAAACATACTTTTTGATCACACTACTCATAGCAAGGGAATGCTTAGTGGTGATACCAAGCATGCCACAGAAGTACAACATTGCATCTCCCATGCCAAAAGGGTGTTAGCAACTAAGTTAGACATTACATGATTGGACATGCAACAATGAAGTTTAGCAGAGTATCTGTTGACTATGGAATGCTGATTCAAAAAGGCTGCATTTTATTTAACAACACTTTAGTTCCAAAATTTACACTACAGCTTCAAGATAGGAATGAACTGTAGGTCCTGATGAACTGCTTTCTTTTTCAAATTGATCAGCAGTGCAGTATATTGGAACAAATGGAAGCATTAAGCCATGTCAGATTCAACAGTATATTTAGTCCAGGAAAGACAACACCAGCAAATCATGTCTCAATAATAATAGTGAGGCACTTCAAAAGGTGAAAGATAATAAATAAAATGCAATTTCTCTCTGTTGGTCACTGAAATAGATTCATTCACATAATCCTTCCCTTCTCAACATCTTTAGTGCAAGTTTGTAAACTTACTCCATGGGCAGCACAATGACATAGTGCTTAGCACTGCTGTCTCAGTGTCAGGGAGGCATGTTCGATTTTGGCCACAGATAACTGTGTGGAGTTTGCACATTCTCCCCATGTCTGCATGGATTTCCTCAAGGTGTTCCAGGTTCCTCCCGCACTCTGAAGATGTGCAGATTAGATTGGCCATGTTAAAATGACCCTACTGTCAAGGGGATTAGCAAGATAAATACAAGGGATTGGGGATATAGAGCCTGGGTGGGACTGTGGTCAGTCATGGCTCAATGGGCTGAATGGCCTCTTTCTGTAATGTAGAGATTTGATGACACTATGATTCATCATAGAAGATTATGACTGCTCCAATTCTATCAAATCTACAATATACACACAAGCAATGAGGGCAGTTTTGACTTTGGATATGATGTAAAATGGGCAATATCGATTTAACTGCTGTGTTAGATATCTCCTCTGATTGTTATTGGACCAAAGCTTGATACGAAGGGCCAATGACTGTGGTGCAGAATATCACCAAAGTGAAAAACGTGACTAAAGGGAAGTCAAATAAATTATAATCCTAAACATATTTTGGATGGACTCTCCTTTGTATGGAGAGGACAGACTTTTTAAATCAACATATACTTGAAAACGTAACTGGATTTCAGAGGTTCTACATTACTACCTCCATGAATTTTGCAATACTTGGACACATAATACAATGACTGTGGCATTTTGAGAGCCAGGCACCAGCAAAAGATAACTTTGAGTCCATAGTATGTTCATACAACTAAATGGGAAGCAAAGGTGAACTTTTTCAAAATTATCTTTAGAATGTGGATTTGCTGACAACAGGACAGGTGCAAATAAGGCAAACTTGGTCATCCACAAGCGTAAGAAGTTGGCAAATGTTGTACCTCAATCATAAATTCTTCCAGACAACTGCTTTTCAATTGCTGAACACATCAGACTGACTTTTCTATATGTATATTGTTTCAACATTTACTGCTGTAACATTCTGAACCAAGAAACTTTTACTATAAGCAGAGTCAAATGTTGAAACAAATTTTATACATTTGTTCTGTACTAGGATTATTTAAACTAAAATGCAGCTCCCAAACTTAAGATATTGTAAACAGGCATTAAAGTACATCAATTATATAGTATATGTCAGTTATATCATGCACAGCAAGCATAGTGTCTCAAAAATGACATACTCATCAATTTACTAGCCTATTATTTTTGTTGTTGGGTGCAAATAAATCAATATTTCAGAACTGCTGAAAGAGAGACATACTATCAATGCAATGTATCTCACTAACGCATTCTACAAGCCACATGTATTCATACATACAGCCATATCCTTTGCAGACAGAAGGGTCATACCCCATATTACATCTTTTTGAACTGAACTAAAACTTGAAGAACAGTCATTCCTTGGCTTATTCCCCCAGAGCTATGCCTTGACTAAAGTTGGCCTTCCCCATTTGAATTTGAACAAAGCTGGGCAGTTAACCGTCCCACGGTCATTCCCCAAGCCAATATCCACTTGCCAACCAATCTGCACTCTCTTCTCATGCAGTATAAATTGTTGTTCCTCTTTATCGTTAGGTGATTTCTTGTGAGCCATCCTGTAGAGTGCAAGTCAAAATTTTTTCACAACATATCCTTTTTTTTTTACAGTTTTGTAGAATGACTGGTTCTTGCTACCAAGCAATGCCAACAACATAAGTTTAATTCCCCTACTAACTGAGGTTATTCATGATGGCCCTGCCTTGTCAACTTTACCCCTCATCTCTGGTGTGGTAATCCTTAGATTAAAACCACCAGTCAGTTCTACCCCTCAAAGGGGAGAGCAGCTATGGTCATCTAGGACAATCGTGACTTTACCTTTAACTACAAACGACCTGAATTCTTTTCTCGTCATGATCATACCATTTTTCTTTGGGGAGTTGGCATTGTCCTTTGAAAGATAGGACTTGGGAATCCTGCAAAGTTCACCATACTGGGAGTTTACACGCTCAAGATGTTAGTTTGTTGAAGGTGTACAGATGTTGTTTGTGGTCAAATTGAAAATGTGCAAGAGGTTGAAAATGGCAGACCTCAAAAACCAAATTCTTTTAAAATTAATAAAGTTTTAAAGTTTATTTATTAGTGTCACATGTGTTGTTTATATTAACACTGCACTGAAGTTACAGTGAAAATCCCCTAGTCGCCACATTCAGGCTCTTGTTTGTGCGCACTGAGGGAGAATTTAACATGACCAATGCACCTAACTAACAGTTTTTCAGACTATGGGAGGAAACCCATATAAACACAGGGAAAACATGCAGACTCTGCAGACTGTGCCACCATACAATAAAGGGCACTAGATCATTTTGCGTCAAAACCAGAAAATCAATCAAATGGGTAAAAATTTAATCATATGTAAAGATCTAAAAGAAAATGTCTGACTAATCCCATTCATAACAGTATTGCCAGATTTGTTTGTGAATTGTGATATTTCCTTAACTAAAGCAGCAATTACTTAAATAGCATATATATTAAACCAGGCTTTAAATCATTCAGCTTTTTAAATAAAAGTGATAAATCAAATTAGAAATTAATTTGTCATATTTCATTACCTTATACAACTTCAGGTCACATATCTATTTTTCCACACACGTGAATTTGCTTATCCTTCACTATTACGCAATACTTAATGTAACTTATAAGTAATACATGATTTCCTGCTTATGTAATGATTGAGTACATTACTATAATTCCATTTTGTTTTTGCACCATAAAGAAAAGTAGTAGCATAACTAGTATATAAAGTATAAATTGTTCATGAACTCAAGTTTAATTCAACGTACGCAGTTTAATAATAGATGTTTTAGGTCTGGAGCATTTTGTTCCAATGTAGGCGATGCCACACTGACTAAAGGTCTAGAGTTTTAATTCCAGTTGTTAAGGTTGTAGTTTTACATTATTTTATCCAATTTATCCTAAATGGCTAATTAAAAAAATACAAATCCAAACAGTACCTTAGTCATGACTGATAAATGAGTTACTTATTCACACTGATTACAAAAATATTACATTTTTATATAGGTCAATTATCCCTCTCTTTTAGTGACGTACACCAGATAGAAGGGATCATGTGGTGGACATTAATGCTGATTTTATAGGAACACCTGATACATTTGAAAAGATTTCTCAACAATTTCATCTGGGATATTCAGCTATTTAAATCATATCAGTCCTCCTGTTAAACTCCTACAATTATTTCATGCAAGTCTGCTGAGCATTTTTTTTCTAGAATAACATTAATTTCTATCTTCGTAAGTGAACAAATAACATTAGTATAAACTGCGTGCTTTACTCAATGAACTTCCCATCTGAGTTAAGTGTGTTTGATGAATGTTTCATTTGTTATTTCGCCCATTTTAAGCTCTTTCCAGTGATGCCTTTGACCACTCGTGTAGTTTAAGATGCATGGATTCAGGCTTGAGCCGAATCAAGTTAGTTTACCACCAGAACAAACACCATAGCCTGCTGCAAGCGAGGAAGGAGAGTTTGGCACTCAGCCAAATCTCTGTTCACTGCAGTGGAACCATAAAATCCCACTGGTATGAATGGCCGGAAAATCCCACCATATATCATTTTAAGTTCCAGCATAAAACACATGTTTATGCAGCATCTTTCACAACCATAGGATGTCTAATAACCTCCACCAATCAAGTATTTTGAAGAGTGACTCTTGTAATGCAGGAAATATTGCAACCAATTTAAGGGCAAGGTCCTGCAATCAGCAATGCGAAAATGACCAGATAATGTATTTTAACAACATTGCTTTTCGTGATATGGATAGAAGTACCCACCCCATTCCCATAACCCTGCATATTTACCATGGCCAATCCACCTAACCTGCACATTGTTGGAGTGCGAGGGGAAACTGAAGCACCCAAATGAAACGTACGCATTGGAGAGAACATGCAGACATTCACCCAAGGCTAGAATTGAACGCAGGTCCCTGGTTCAGTGAGGCAGAGGTCTACCATGCTGCTCAATGCCCCATATTTTTAAATACTTCAGTTTGCCATTTATTGAACAAAGAACAAAACAGCACGGGAAACAGGCCCTTCGGCCCAACGAGCCCGCGCTGCCACCTTGATGTTCCCACTTCTACACGCGATCCCTGTCCATGTTTATAGATCTATGGATTAAAAACCAAATTTGAGACAATTTAGGGAGAATTTGTTTTGCCAATTAGCCTAAGAGCACATCTTTGGGATGTGGGAGGAAACCAGAGCTCCCGGAGAAAACCCACGCAAGCACGGGGAGAATGCGCAAACTCCCACAGACACAGGCCCAAATCCATGTATCTGCACAGCACAGCTATAGTCACTGCGCTGTCATGTTGCCCATCAGATGGTCCAGGTCAAGCATACACTAACGATGTGAAGCAGTAGGATACTCTCGAAAAAGGTCCAAGAGCAGTCCTCTCACGACCCATCGCGTGTATGCCCCTCGTTAGACAACAAGGTGGACCAAAGCACCTGTAGGATAAAAACAAGTACATCAATATCATCATCTATTTACACACTTCCCAGGGACTCCCAAGGCTCATGATCCCTATTTTAAATCAGTTTTCTATACCCCTCCATTCCCATTCTGTTCATGTGCCCATCTAAGTATTTCTTAAATATCTCCAGAGTACCTTCCTCCACCACTTTACTTGGTAGCGCATTCCATACCCCCACCACCCTCTGTGTGAAAAAACTCCCTCTAGCATCCAAATTATACCTTACCCCCTCATCCTAAGCCTGTGACCCCTCGTGCTATTTGAGTCCATCCTAGGAAAAAGTTTAGCCCTGTTTACTCTATCTATCCCCTTCAAAATCTTGTATACCTCTATCAGATCTCTTCTAAGTCTGCGTCTTTCTAAGGAAGTAATTTTGTAAAAAATATATTTTTAATGATTTCTCTATGATTTTACTCAGAGGTGTCTGAGACATTATCCTTCAATTTTTCAAGACCACAGGACAATCTGGATGATGGACAACACTGCCCAGATGATACAGATAGCAAAGTCCTTTCCTCAACTCCACTTTGCTGAATAAAGGCATAACGTCCTTTTAAATTGAGCAAAGCTAGTTGAAATGCCAAGACTAGGGGAAGTGAAATTAACCAAAGCAGGCAGAGTGAAAAAAAGAGAAAGTGGTTTGGATGAAGGAAATGAGGTGTAATAAACTGAACTGATGTTAAATAAAATAACAGACATGTGGTAAGAAAATATTTGAAAGAAAAGTCAATTTTGCCTCTTTCCAAAGAATTCTACTGTTGTTGTAGCACAAATAAATTCTGCCCAATGAGAGAGACCCCACATTTATAGGGTAGATTATGAGCAGTAGATCAATAGAACTCAATAAAACACACATCAGAACAGGCCAATAATATTTTTACAAGCAGAAAATATATCATTGCAAAAAATGTTACTTCAAGTTAAAAAAGCATAACCTTTTCCTGTTACTTGATTTAAGCTTCATCCCCAAGGGCAGGATAGTTAATTATAAGAGTTAAAAGTTTCCTAGGATGTCTATGGGTGGAATTTAATGTTACTAGTGCAAATTCAGCCCACTGGTTTGAAAAGCAGTAGGAATCCCATAACCACTTCTGATGGGGAGACCCCCAGGTGGATTTAGCGACCAACAGCAGCTTTCCCCAGGACTCAGGATTGTGCGGGTGGAAATTCCCAACCAAAGTCAGCTGCCTGCCAATCAAGCAGCGTAACCAGGGAATGGTGGTTCCTGATGGGAATGTGCCCAGGGTGAGAACCAGGATCACCAGGGAACCCAAGACACAGGTTATAAAGATAGGATAGAGGTCATGAAGCAGAGGTTTGAGGATGGTGGGGAGCATGGGAGGGTGTCAGAGGCAAAAGCAGGGGATTGATTTTCAGCAGGTACATCAAACAAAAACCCTTGTCCTTCAAACGGACACTTAGTGCCTTTGAAAGAGAGAATTACCTCCCCAGCAACCCTGCAAGATGTTTGTCCAGGAGGGCAAGTCAAAGCCATGCCACTCGCATGTAGTCTCTTTGTGATCACTAAATTCTGGTTGGTTCAGGGATAATTGGTGTCAATTGAATTAATAATGAAGCTAATTGATACCATGAGTGCCTCCCCCCCGACTCATACCCACCTCCAATTTAACTGTGGGGGGTTTTCTTGCCACCAGGAAACTGACTTGTGGCACCTCCTGTAATTATGCATGTCCTGCCCTGTTTGGATCCACTAAATTCAGCCCTAAAATAACACTGTTGTAATAAATGAGCCACGTCTCTGGTAATGTCATGGATGGAAGAGTTTAATATGCTGAATGCATGAATATGATGAGTGCACGCACACCACTTGCTGCAATCACAATTTTGCTAAAGGAACTGAAACTGGTACTCAGCCCTCAATTTGTGCAAGCAAGAGGCAAACAGTATGTTCAGGCACCTTCATCTATATGATCTCTGATGTTTTTTGTGGTGGGCAGCGTGTGCATGCAGTCTGTCACTACTGGATTTTGTTGCATCTACAACTCTCATGATGCTTCACAATTGAATTTTTGGGCCGACATTCTTTCTTACAATTACAACATTTATAAGGATGTTCTTAAATAGGTCTGCCATAAAAGGTAGCTCAGGTGGCCTCATAGCGCCAGGGACCCTTAATCCGTTTCCCATTTTGGGTGACTGTCTGTGCAGAGTCTGCACATTCTCCTCATGTCTGTGTGGGTTTCCTCCAGGTACTCCAATTTCCTCCCACAGTCTGAAAGACATGTTGGTTCAGTGCACTGGCCATGCTAAATTCTCCTTCAGTGTACCTGAGTGTGGCGACTAGGGGATTTTCACAGTAACTTCATTGCAGTGTTAGGTAAACCTACTTATGATACAAATAAATAAACTTTGAAAATTAATAAAAAGGAAACTTCCTTTGAAGGAATG
Organism: Sphyrna mokarran; assembly: GCA_024679065.1. Lineage (NCBI taxonomy): Eukaryota > Metazoa > Chordata > Chondrichthyes > Carcharhiniformes > Carcharhinidae > Sphyrna > Sphyrna mokarran. Next base: position 42,082,074 of record JAGIQG010000021.1, on the reverse strand, counting down.
AAGCAACAATATGCTAAATGTCAGGAAACACTTTCTAGAGGCAACCCTTCCACGAGCTTGGAAATTCAAATTAGGTATTTTACTCTAAATTAGGATATTATTCAGTTCAGTCAGTCAGAGTAATTGGATGTTTATTGGGGATTTAACTATAAACTCTGTGTGATAAACTCCATGAGGAGTCACTGACTGACTATCCTGTCAGACTCTTTGAATAACAATTCCCTGGAGATTGATAATTAATAACCTAGTGGAACTCCTAAACCAAGTCCTTTATAAGGCAGGAGCACTTGGGTCCATTATTTCACTGTCTCAGCTGGGACCTGTTGTGTTCACCACAAGCTTGTAGCTTTTTGCTTTATTTTACACAATGAAAGCACTATTCCTTTACAGCCAACTCCTGGAATTATTATAGTGCTGTTTGACAATCAGCAACCTAGATTAACTTATCTTAAACTAACAGGATCTATTGTGATAGAAACACTCTCATCGCACAATATGTATAAAAATAAAAAATTAAATTCCTTTAACAATGTACTAAGTGGCATAACTTGCCACTTCTGAATATTGTTATATAACGTGCAATTATAAAGAGCTGCAATTCTTAAGTATCTCATGTTAACTTTGATCTGATAGATCTTCCATATTCAATAATATTACCAACATTAATGCAAGTCATTGTAAAACACATGACTGTTAATGAGAGAGGAATTCATGGAGAGAAGGGAAATGTTGTAACAATGAATTAAACGAACAAGGAGACATCTGTACTAATTTCAGGTTTCTTTGACATGGAGGTGCAATGAAACCTCGTGTCATTGCATACTGAAATTTCATGCAGGTGTCCACATCTGAAATAGCGTTAAAATGACCCTACCTACAATTGACATTCTTTACAATTACAGTTCATTAACCCTCTTTACCCACCCTATGGCAACATGCATGCTAAATCGCACCATCTTCCTTCAATACCCATTGTTCTGCTCCATGAGATTGCCCTCATCAGGTTGCACTCTCACCTACTCGAGTATAGCCAAAGTAACACTCTTCCCACTCCTGTGTCAGGCAAGGATCAATCCCTGACCTTGTAGGAGGTTACTCCCTCCTACATCATTTTTGATGTAGATACAGGCATTAGACTGGGATAAGCATACTAAGAAGTCTCACAATACCAGGTTAAAGTCCAACAGGTATATTTGGCAGCACTAGCTTTTGGAGTCTCGGTGCCTTCATCACGTGAGTGAAGATTTGTACTCTCAAACAGATCATATTCAGACACAAGCTCAATTTACAAGATAATAGTTGAAATGCGAGTCGTTATAGGTAATCAAGTGTTAAAGGTACAGAAATGTGTGGGTGGAGAAAGGACCAAGCACAGGTTAAAGAGCTGTGTATGGTCTCCAGCCAGGACGATTTGTGAGATTTTGCAAGCCCAGGCAAGTTGTGGAGGATACAGATAGTGTGACATGAACCCAAGATCCTGGTTGAGGCTATCCTCATGCATGCAGAACTTGGCTATCAGTTTCTTCTCAGCAATTCTGCATTGTCATGTGTCTTGAAGGCTGCCTTGGAGATAGCCTACCCAAAGATCAGAGGCTGAATGCCTGTGACTGCTGAAATGCTCCTCAACTAGAAGGGAACAGTTCTGCTTGGTGATTGTCAAGTAGTGTTCATTCATTCATTGTCTGCATGGTGTCCCAATTACCATGTCCTGGAACTTATCCTTTTTCTCAGACATCTACACAATTACACTTGGGAGATATTGGCACATGAACCTTCAAATTTAAAAATCTGATCCTAGTGTTTAAAACAGTCCGAGTCCTTCCTCAGTTTCGGTCTGAATACTTCCACCAATCCTGAAGTCCCTTTCTCAAACGCTGCATGCCTCTGGCTCCACTTCTGGGGAATCCACCCCAGCTTTGTCTTAATATTGCTGGCAGTGCTTTGAGCAATCCAAGTCCCACTCTTTGGAATTCCCTCTCTGAATCCACATCTCCATTAAACAAATTTCTCTGATTGTATTTTTGGTTACTCCCTCCTAAACAAGTCTTATTTGGCTCAGAATCCATTTCTTTTGTGTGAGGGAAATGTTCAAGTGTTTCTGTATATTAAAGAATGTGTTGTTCTGAAACAAGTTTTTCCCAGTCACAAATTGCGAAGCACTGGACAACTGTTTCGCCCTTATTGGGGCTCATCAGCAGTGCGCACGCAGGTTCAAACCGTGGACCCAAGGATAGAGTGTGGATTAGTAGCCCAACACACTAACCTTTATACTCCCACGGCACGGCGACTGGGTGTGCAGGAAGGTATTCGAATTTAAAATTAGGTTCACTCCCTTTGTTATCGGGCCGATATCGATTGGCCACAAATGTGTTGTTCTGCCATTTTTATGATTGTGCACTCTCTCCTTGCACTATTATAAAACCAGAAAATGCTGGAAAATCTCAGCAAGTACATTAGCATCTGTGGAGAAAGAAACAGAGCCAACGTTTTGAGTCTGGATAACTTCTCATCAGAGTTGCTAATGTTCAATGTTTTGAGGTGGATGAAAGAGTTGTGCATGTTCGTGCTCATGATGCAATCTCATTCACATCAATATTCTAAAGGTTGCATCAACTTTTATAGCTTCATTGTGCAAAGCCATTCATGGTGTAGATACAAAATGCAGTGTATAACAGAGTATGAGCTGAAATTCATCTTCAGGGACAGAAGGAGGTAAAGCAATAGGAAATGAGTAGCTTGTTTTACAGCGTATGCTATTTTCTTTTCCATGTAACCCAATGATAAAGAAAATTGGATAGAGTGTAAAATGGACAGCTGGTTCACCATCATCCAGAACTAATTTCACTCCCTGTGTCTGAGTTCACTGATCGATGGGCACATTTTGAAATAAGAGACTGATAAAGGGAGGATGTGAGAGGCTACCAGAGGAAATAGCAAGCACACACACAAATTCTATTTGAAGAATTCCAGGAAGTCTGGAAAGGTATTTCCTGAGTAGGGGATCTCCTACTGTAAACACAGAGTGAACCCTTTTGTATTTATAAATCCATGATTAAAGATTTAATCCCTCTAATTCTGTTTTTGTAGTTGTCTCACAATAATGCAGCCATTGTTGGAAGTGGTAATCTTTGCTCTTACTTTCCCTCTTTGTAGAATTATAAATCATGGCACCAGCAACGCCTCTGATATCTTGCATTTGTGATTACTCCACACTGCTAAGCCTGGATCAAATTAGCAGTAAAAGCATGAAGTGTATCACTACTGACTCCATTCCTCTCCTCACATCCACAGATGTCTTTTGTTTTAACTCAGAAAGACTAGATTTTTTTTATTGTGGCTTTATCTCGAGATTTGTTAACTTCTTACTCTAGAAGAGATCTTGCTGGAGGCAATGTTCTTTAGTTGAAAACACATTTACTTACATGCTAATTGTTTTACAAAGGTTAAGCAAGACTTGTAGATATAGCTGGAGCTACTCTTCAAGATGCTTCTCGGTCATCTTCCTTCAATTATTAACTTACTATGACGTAGCTCTTTACTCATTTACTTGATACCTGTTGTTAGTTAACACATAGCAGATAGTGTTCAGCTGGAACCACCCTGCTCCATCCCACCAATAAGACAGAGGTGTTCAGATTAACGACAGCACTGTAACTCACACCCACTTGAAGTTCCGTGCAGATCACGGGTTGAATTAAGACTTGAAATATCATGACAATCGAGGAAATGGGACAAATGCAGGAAAACGGGATCAATGCACCTTTAGTGGTAGTTATTGTAGATGCAGACTCGATGGACCAAAAGTCCTTTTCTGTGCTGTATGATTCTATGGTCGGAATCTTACAGCTGTTCAAGCTGGTGGGGTTTTCCTGTCCCACTGCAGTCAACAGAGATTTGGCTGGATGTTAAATTTTCCACTCTCACTGCAACATGAGCACAGCATGAATGGCCAGTAAAATCACACCCTGCAACTCAATGATTCAATCTGTATGGATTGGTGCAGGGGGAACAATAACAGGGGAAAGCTCACAGACTTTCAGAAGAACTCTTCCTCCTCTTAGTTTGAGAGAGCACGGTGGCACAGAGGTTAGCACTGCTAACTCTCAGCACCAAGGACCCAGGTTCAATTCCTAGCTTGGGGCACTGTCTGTGCAGAGTCTCATGTTCTCCTTGTTTCTGCATGGGTTTCCTCCAACTGACTTAGTCTCCTCCCACTGTCTGAACAACATGCTTAATAGATGCATTGGCCATGCTAAGTTCTCCCTTATTGTACCCAAACAGGCACCAAAGTGTGGTGACTGGGAAAGTTTCACAGCAACTTCATTGCAGTGTTAATGTAAGCCAGCTTGTGACACAAATAAACAACTAAAAAAACTTTAAAAGTATGGAACATAATATAAATTATTTCAAAAGCACCTGTTGTCCAAGACCATTTTTTTTCTTTCAAAGGTCCCTTAATTTACTCTGATTTAGGCAAGGTAAACAATTAAATGGAAGAGATTGCTTTTTTTTGACAAAAAAGCAGTCTTCCATCATTTATTCTGCTGGAAAACAAAAAGGCACCAAAAAATTCTGCTATCAAAAAAATTAAAATCAGCGTTGGTCATTGTTATTCTCCACTGACTCCACATTCGATAAAATCCTAATTGTATTTTGCCTCCTCGATGAATAATATTACCCTCCCACTCTCCTGCCATTGAGTAGCTGAACAATACAGCTACTGATGCACAGACAATGAGGGTCTGACAACATTTCTAGATTAGCAGCATCTTAACACTATGATCAGCAGTTTATCTGGAGTGCGGAATTGAACGTGAGGCTATTTTCTACATGCCGATTGAAATAAAATGCCCACTCAGAATATTTTCATAAAATATTCCAGTAATTTAATCCGAGAATAATGGAACCATTCAGTAGCTTGGGATAAAAGTAAAAATATTACTGTTTGACTCAACGTTAAAAAGTCTAACAGTTAGTTAATTGATCCTTATTCTACTGAGCTGAACTAAACGGATATCCTTTCAGATGAGAATAGTTGAGGGGTCACATGGAAAGGAACAACAGTGCTCAGCATATTTTCAGGAAAGATAAGGAAGTAAACGATCACCAGGAGATACCGGGATACAGGTTCACACCATGCTTTGACATTCACATATGCAACCACCTTCTCCTCATAACCATGAATATAGTTATATGACAAACAATAATCTAGGCTTTGATTTCCTTGATTGAACCTGTTTTGACACTCTCAGGCACTGTGTCCCAGGTCCAAACACTCATTATGGGAAAAAATTCTCTCAATTTTTTTTCTGCTAATGGCTTTAAATCTGTGTTCTCTCAATCTCAATTCTTTCACAAGCGAGAACAGTTTCTCCCTATCTACTCTGCTCCCCTCAGGATTGAGAGTCACCCCTCAATCTTCCCTTCTCCAAAGAAGAGTCCCAACTTCTTCAATCGAACACCTAATATCTGTATCCCTGGAACCATTCTCATGAATCATTTCGGCACTCTCCAATGCCTTCACATCCTTCCTGAAGTGCGACGCACTCAGAACCGAGGCTGATACAAGCTGGCGTATACAAGTTTAATATCACCTTCTCACCCTTACAATTTATGCTCGTTAGTAAAGCGAAAGATATTGCATCTTCTATTAACCACCCTCTCAACCTGATCTTCCATCTTCAATTAGGACATCACATTGTAATTAAATCAAATGATTCTAACGATGCAACACAAAGAGCTGTAAAGCGGGCAACCCCCATCCAGTTTCACCCACTTTGGTCATTTTGAATTTCAGCGATTAGTGCAATTTCCAGAAAGTGCAAGGTTCTGAACTCAGCCAGCTAGGGAATGTATTCTGCTGGTGACACAATTTCACTGTGTTATTCAAAAATTTCTCCTTCCTTCCAAAAAAATTCAACCTGGAATTTACTCTCACACTTGCAATCCTATTTAAACTCAGATGCGTGGACGAACATTTCAGCCCAAAGGGCGATATTCTTTGTGAAGTAAATTATTAGGAAAGGCCATCGAGCAAGGACTGGTTAAGAAGTTATTTGATGCACTCTGGAAGAAAGCAATTGCTAGATATAAGGTGTTTTGGGTGAGAGAAACTATTAAAAAGGAATGAATTATGGGAAACTACCGATCTCCTTGCATTCTCAATTGTGTTTTAATATTCCATAGCAGTTGGCGAACATCTTTTGACTGACAACCTGTTTCATCAGAATTAAAGCAACTATTTAAACTGAGCAGAATTGGAACAGAACAAATGCTTTTTGGACAATGTGGTTCATATCTGTCACAACTCCCTTTATTTTTTCTGCTGAGAAAAATATTTTAAAATGCGAGTTCAGGACATTTGCAAAAGCCAAATTTGGGTAGGTTTGGGATCGATAACTTAGTCCAATGCTCATTCCTATGAAGTAACAATCTTTTTAACAAATAATCCTGCATCTATGACTCATGATCACTTCATAAAACTGTCACCAAAGATTCAGAATGTACCATCTGGGAACGTTACAAGGGCACAGAATGTCTAGAGCAGCTCAAAACATTCTGCTAGCTGCAGCTCACAAATATCATTTCAAATCCAAGATTGTGTTTCAACCTTTCAGCATACTTGTGAATACCTGTTACCTTCATGTCTCACAGTAAACTTTAAACTCACAGTTAATACCCTTCAACCTACACTTGACTCAATTATTTTTATTGGACTGTAAAATATCTGATGTTCCTAAGTCTTAAGGACATAACAATTCACTCAGTACATTGAAATGGCAATTAAAGAATCCATGCACAAGCTTAACATAGCAAACAGCAAAATTATGAATATTACACATCGACTCCAATAGCATTGCAGTACTACTTCCCAATCACATGCTTACTACAAACTCTCCCTTCTCCTAACATCCTATGCACATTAAAAACTCAAGCAAGTCAAATTATATCACACAAGAAGAAACAAAATTGAGGTATTCACCAGATACGGGACGCTTCAGGCAAACTTATAGACATCATTGGGTATACTCCATGGTCATCTGCATCTATTAAAGGTCAGGCTTCCATAAGCAGACTCTTTCCACTGATCCTGTTCCCAATTAGAAATTCACACACACACACACTTCGCAGATCATCCAGTAACAAAGCTCTTGGACCTTTTTCGAGAGTATCCTACTGCTTCACATCGTTAGTGTACAACATAGAACATAGAACATTACAGCGCAGAACAGGCCCTTCGGCCTTCGATGTTGCGCTGACCAATTAGGAACAAGCAGTGACCCTCTAACCTAAACCATTCCCTTTTCATCCATAAACTTATCTACTAAACTCTTAAACGCCACCAAACTTGGCGCATCTACAACTGACGCAGGCAGGGCATTCCATACCCTTACCACCCTCTGGGTAAAGAACCTACCTCTGACATCTGTCCTAAAAACACCACCCCTTAATTTAAAGCTATGTCCCCTCGTGCTAGCTTTCTCCATCCTAGGAAAAAGGCTATCACTGTCCACCCTATCTAAACCTCTAATCATCTTATATGTTTCAATAGGTCTCCTCTTAGCCGCCTTCTTTCTAACGAAAACAACCTCAAATCCCTCAGCCTCTCTTCATAAGACCTGCCCTCCATACCAGGCAACATCCTGGTAAGCCTCCTCTGTACCCTCTCCAATGCCTCCACATCTTTCTTATAATGTGGGGACCAGAACTGTACACAATACTCCAAGTGCGGCCGCATTAGAGTTTTGTACAGTTGCAACATGACGTTGTGGCTCCGAAATTCAATCCCCCTACCAATAAAAGCTAAGACTCCGTATGCCTTCTTTACAACCTTATCGATGTACGCTTGACCTGGACCATCTGATGGGCAACACGACAGCACAGTGACTATAGCTGTGCTGTGCAGATACATGGATTTGGGCCTGTGTCTGTGGGAGTTTGCGCATTCTCACCGTGCTTGCGTGGGTTTTCTCCGGGTGCTCCGGTTTCCTCCCACATCCCAAAGATGTGCTCTTAGGCTAATTGGCAAAACAAATTCCTCCTAAATTGTCTCAAATTTGGTTTTTAATCCATAGATCTATAAACATGGACAGGGATCGCGTGTAGAAGTGGGAACATCGAGGTGGCAGCGCGGGCTCGTTGGGCCGAAGGGCCTGTTTCCCGTGCTGTTTTGTTCTTTGTTCTAACCAGTAGGATAAATCTTAGCTCATTCCTACTTTACTTGGTTTGGGAGCACCAAGGTCAATTTTAAATGTTTCAACCACTCCCTTGGACTGACTCCTGAACAGAGACCATGGTTCGATTCTCAGCTTGGGTCACAGTCTGTGTGGAGTCTGTACTTTCTCCAGTGTCTGCATGGGTTTCCTCCAGGTGCTCTGGTTTAATCTCCCACTGTCCAAAGATGTACATGTTAAGTGCGTTGGCCATGCTAAATTCTCTCTCAGCATATCTGAACAGGTGCCAAAATGTGGCAACTAGGGAATTTTTATTAACTTCATTGCAATGTTAATGTAAACCTTACATGTGACTAATAAATAAACTTCAACTTTTGAATATTTACCAAAACAAAAATTCCAACTGTTATCTACAAAAAGTAAAGATATTCTTGGATATAACATGAACCACCAGAGAGACAGTCTAGATTGAACATAACGGGAGAATCTTATGCACTATAACTCAATTAATAGGATTTAAACTTCTGCAAAGAAGGATCAAATAAGACTGATCTCACTGAGGATTAGAAATATACACAGCCACCCTCATCTGATCTCACAATCCTCCTTGTCATCTATGAAATTCACATCACCACTCAGAGATTTAAGAAAAGATCCAAAAAGATCCCAGTTCATTTCATGGTGAGATTGTGCAGAGATTGTGCTTGTTATCTGTCAGAGCAGATCAACATTTACAGTTATATGGTTTGTATTTGGAGGAGCTGGGTACCTAATGTTCACCATCATGTTTTAACACCTTCAACTGAGGTAGTTTGAACTGAAACTACCAAGAAATCAGTTGCAGAGGGCAATCAACCATATTTATGTGGATTTGGACTCACGTAGGTCAGACCAGATAAGGACAACAGATTTCCTTCTCAAAATGAAGAAAACAGTTGGATTGTATAAATCAACAATGGTTTTGGCATTAGACTTTTAATTCCAGATTTCTATTGAATTCAAATTTCACCACTTGGCGTGGTGGGATTCAAACGCAGGTCTCCAAAACATAATCCTGGGTCTCTGGATTACTAATCCAGTGGCAATACCACTACACCATTGTCCCTACTGGTCATATAGTATCCTGATTCAAAGGGTTTAGGTACAGGTCAAAAGACCTTAGAAACAGATATCCCCATATATAAACAATGCTACTTTAGAAATTCAAGCAGCTGAATCATAGAATGCTACAATGCAGAAGGAGGCCATTTGGCCCATCAGGTCTGCACTGACCACAATTCCACCAAGACCCTATCCCCATAACCCCACATATTTACCCTACCAATTCCCTGACACTAAGGGGCAATTTAGCACAGCCAATCAACCTAACTCACATCTTTGGACTACAGAAGGAAACCAGGGCACCTGGAAGAAATCCACATAGATACTGAGAACGTACAAACACCAACACAGACAGTGACCCAAGTGGGAATTGAACCTGGGTTCCTGGCACTGAGAGGCAGCAGTGCTAACCACTGTGCCACCATGCTGGCCCTGCCCTGCTTGTGCAACTAGGATTACTTGGAGCCAATTGAGAAAGCTCTCATTCCTTACTTATAGCCTTCCAGATTCTGTTAGTCACCCAAGCTGTTTGATCAACCTCCAGCAACATACTGCGCACCTGGCTGGTTTAGATAATGGAGAAAATCTGCCGTGGAGGATTGACCTGATTCCAAATTTTAAGTTCCAGGTGTACCATATTATAGTCAGCTCAACTTCAAAGAGGCTTTGCCTGTCTCTCTCCCTAGGAGGATAATCAGGAGTTGGCCATTAAATAATTGGCAAGCCTAGGTTGACCAGGAACTCCTTTATAACTAGCACATAAGCAACACAGTTAATGATAAGATCTCAAAGAATCATTTAACTGGAGCATTTCAAGCCCTGTGTATGAAAACAATGGAACATTTTTTGTTCCCCCTCCTCCCCCAGTTATAAGACAGTGCTAAGTGATTAAAAATGAGTGTCAGGTTAAGTGCTAATATCACCCATTTTACTGGTGAAGCTCATTTGTACAATAAATTGAACTATCATAACAGCAGCAAAGTCAAGTACAGAATTATAAAATCTCTACCATGCAGAAGGAAGCCACCCAGCACATTGAACCCGCACCAATAACAATCCCAGCCAGACCCCATCCCCATAACCCCACACATCCACCGTGTTAATCCCCCTGATACTAAGAGACAATTCAGCATGGTCAACACACCTAACCTGCACATCTTTAAAGTGTGGGAGGAAATCGCAGCACCCGGAGGAAACCCACGCAGACACGAGGAGAAAGTGCAACCTCCACACTGTCACCCAGGGCTGGAACTGAACTGGGTGCCTGGTGCTGAGAGACAGCAATGCTAACCACTGGTGCTGCCTTGCTGCCCAAAAAGAGAACACGAAGGTAGAGGGGTAAAGAAAATAACTTGGGCAAGCGAAATGGGTGTGCCCCAAAGTTTAGAATAAAATTAAAAATTCTGAAAAAGATTTGGAGTGTCAAAAGGAGTCTTAACACCAAGACTAAAAGAATGGCAAGCAGAATTGGAAACTGAAGCCTTGCTACAACCTAAGGTTTACAGATAAATATAAAAGTGCGCAGCACTCAGCTGGTCCCCACAGAAGTTAATGTGGCGCTGCTTGAACCAATTAGTTCTGACAAAGCCAAATGTGAAATCAGGTGTAATGCCTGTTCCTATCAGTTTGAATCTATACCTCTTTTGTGATGGGTGACCGTGAGCTGGACTCAATCAGAATTGGGTTTCGGAGCAAGTAACGAGATGGATTAAGGGCTTGCCCTGTCCACTTTGCACATAGGCTTTATTATATATTTCTAGCTGATTCTAACAAAGTGAGGAAGTACATTTCTACACAAACACGAGTTTATAGTTGTCATGTAGATCAAGATAGATGGGTCACATCAGGAGAAAACGAAGCTCCCTCAGATAGTCCGACATCCTCTGTGGACTCTCCTTCTGAGCACAATCTTACAGGAAGTTCTCAACTGGAAATCCGTTACTGGCCATATTAAGGCAGGTGGCAAATAAGTAATGAAGAAAAGGAACACAAAAGCTCATTGGGGGGCAACATAGTCAGCAGATTGTGTTTTTTTTCATTAAGTAAATGGACCAGAAAGAGAATTTAATTGCCAATCCAACGCGAGTAACTTTCCTGATCTTGAGTTTGGTTTTGTGCTTTGTCTGTTATGTAAGATATCTATTTCATGTGATTTGATGTAATCTTGTTGTTGTAGCCAGGAGCTTCAAATACCTGTCCACAACCCATGTGGAAAATTGAACTGGACCGAAAGTAGTTGGCTATCAGATGGAGATATTCTCTGCCCAACTTAGCACTTCAGTAGACACCATCATTTTTAACTCCATGGGATGTCACAAGGTCAACAATTGTTGCCCATCCTAATCGCTCTTGTACCGAGTGGCTTTCTAGGGTGCAGTTAAGAGTTAACCACATGATCATGGATCTGGATTCACGTGTAGGCTAGACCCAGTAAGGACGGTGGATTTCCTTCCCTCATGGAAAGACATTGGTGAACCAGGTAGATTTTTAATGATAAATTGATGATAGTTTTGTGTTCCCCATAACTGAGACTTTCAATTCCAGAATTATTAATTGAAATTAAATTCCACCAGCTTCCGTGGTGGAATTTGAAACCATGTCTCCAGGGCGTTATCCCAGATCTTTGAATTATGAGTCCAGTGACATTACCATGTAATCATCATTTCTCCCTTATGCCCATTTTAGGGCAAAATGAAGAGAAAAATTAGTTCCACTACTTTTATTTTGTGACTTCTATTGCTAAAGATACGACAGTCATAAGGTATTTACTGAACTGGATTTCATGCCTTCCCCAAGGGAGAGAAACTGCAAAACAAAGTCAATGGTGCATTCTAATTTGCCAACATTGATTTCCCAACTAGCCTCAGGCTGGGTAATTATCCCCTTGCCATACCTATGAATAGAGCTTACATGCTGTTTGAGTGTTCTATCTATGCAAACAGGGTCATGCTAAGGGTGCAGTTTTCTTTACGCCTGGATACTGTTTTATGGAAGGAGTGGAGGGAGGATAGAATGACAGCCAAAAATTCAGGAAATCCCTTTTGCCTTCAGGTAATGCATCTAAATTACAAGTGCCTTGAGAATTAAATTTTTCAGCAGGGATGAGAATATTTACCTGAGTGATGCAAATCAAGACAAGATAGATTGTGGCTGCCTGCAGTAGCTGAACGTTGGGGTTGTCGCCAGCTGTGCTTAAATGTATTCTTGGACACTTTGTCACTGGACTTTTTTTTAAAAAGTCTATTAGTGTCACAAGCAGGCTTACATTAACACTGCAATGAAGTCACTCTGAAAATCCTCTAATCGCCACACTCTGGCCTCTGTTTAGGTACACTGAGGAGAATTTAGCACGGCCAATGCACCTAGCCAGCACTTCTTTCAGACTGTGAAGGAAACCAAGCACCTGGAGGAAACTCAAGCAGACACAGGGAGAATGTGCACACTTCGCACAGACAGTGACCCAAGCCAGGAATTGAACCCAGCTCCTTGGCGCTGCGAGGCAGCAATGAATCAGAGAATCCTATAGTGCAGAAAGAAGCCATTTGCTCCATCAAGTCTTCACTGACCACAATCCCACCCAGGCCCTATCCCCAGAATCCCAGGCACTTGCCCTAGCTAATCCCCCTGACATAAGGGACAATTTAGTATGGCCAATCCACCTAATCTGCACACCTTTGGACTGTGGGAGGAATCCAAAGCACTCAGAGGAAACCCACGCAAACACAGGGAGAATGTGCAAACTCCACACAGACAGACACCCAAGTTAGGAATCGAACCCAGATTCCTGACATTGAGAGTCAGCAGTGCCAACCATTGTGCCACATTGCTGCCTCCCTCCCCCGCCAGCATTTTGTTAGCTATCCTTCCTATACCAACTGGAAAGTAACAAGACTAATTACTCAATGGAACGATGCATCACTGTCAGCCAAACAGCCTTTCCACTATTTCACTCCTTTCCCCCAGCCCTCCTTCCCCGTGCTATTCTTCTCGATATTTTTAAGTCTAGTAAAGATAAACGTTCAGAGAAAACATCAAGCAATCTTGTTTTAATGCCTCTATGACTTTCTGCCAGGGTCGCACACAGCAGTATCCTAGAAGTTGATTTTCAATTCCTAGTGACTTCAGGCCAATCTTGTAGGGTTGGCTACCCCATTAAATTGCAATTGAAGGCATGTCATCAACAGAGCTCACAACATCTGATGCAGGCTATTGTAGAAAGTGGGAAAGATGTCCTTAAGAAATAACTTCTGTAAATGTGTTGAGGTAGTTATTGAACAAAAATAAGAACAATATAGCACAAGATCAGCCCTTTGGCCAACCAAGTCTATGCCGATACAGATGCTCCTCTAATCTAATATTTTTTTGCCTCTACTTGGTCCCTCTAATCCCTACCTATTCATGTATCTATTGAGATGTTTCTTGAACATTATAGAATCCGTTTCCACCACTTCCTCCGGCAGCGCATTCCAAGCATTTATCACCCTGTGTGTGAAAAACTTGCCCTTACATCATTATTAAACTTTCCCCCTCTCGCTTTCAATCTATGTCCCCCAAGTAATTGATCCTTAGACTCTGATTATCCATTCTATCCACGCCTGTCATAATTTTGTAAATCTCTATCAGATTCCCTCTCATCCTCCAACACTCCAATGAAAACAAAATTTGTTCAAACTTTCTTCATAGTCCATATCCTTCAAATCAGGCAACGTCCTGGTAAATCTCTTCTGCACCCTTTCCAATATCCAACATCCTCCAGTACTGTGGCGACCAGAATTATACACAGTATTCCAAATGCAGCCTAACCAAAGTTTGTTACAGCTGCAATATGATTTTCCAATTCCTACAGTCAATGCTCTGACCAACAAAGGTCAGCATGCCATATGCCTTCTCAACCACTTGAGTTGCACCTTCAGGGAACTGTGAATCTGCATGCCCAGATCTCTCTGTATGCCAATATTTCTAAGAGCTCTATCTTTTACTGTATACTTTTCCTCTGCAGTAAAGCTTCTAAATCGCATAACCTTGAATATGTCTGAGTTAATTTCCATCCGACATCTTTTGGCCCGAGTCTCTAGTCAATTTATATCCTGCTATATCCTCTGACTTTCCTCTTATCTGTCTGCTACTCCTCCAATTTTTGTATCATCTGCAAATTTATTAATCAGACGACCTACATTTTCCTCCAAATCATTTATATACATTACAGATGCCCTAGCACTGACCTGTATGGAACACCGTTTGTCACTGACCTCCAGTTAGAAAATGTACTCTTCCACTGCTAATCTCTGCTTCTTATACCCAAACCAATTTTGTATCCATCTTACATATTGATACACGTTGTGCTTGTTTTTTCTGGGAGTATAAGGTTAGGGCAAAGCATCTCAAATTAGTGATTGAATAACCAACTTCCAATTGACACAAGCACTGCCCTCACTCATTACTAAAAAATGGTGCTATATTTTAGCAAGCCCAAAACAAACATCAGACCCTTTGAGTGTGTTGATGCATCACTTAATCTACTACCAAGGAGTAGGGAGGTGGCAGGCCAGCCCATTAACACACTTTTCTGTGAGCGAAGTGCAGCAGACACAAATTTCTGACTCCACAATCCTTCTAATTGCCCTTTCCCATTGACCCTTATACCTAAATTCTTACCTGACACATGTAGCCCAAGATGGACTTTCCATGAGGTAAACTTCATCTGGAAATGTGTCAAAAACTAATCCCAAATCTGTAAATGAGGCCTGAGAAATTAGTCTAATAATGTTTATTAGTGTCACAATAATCTCTCCCTCATATCAACAAAACAAAGGAAATAGTCATCGACTTCAGGAAGCGTATTGGAGGATATGTCTTTTCTACATCCATTGGGACGAAGTAGAAATGGTCAAGAGTTTCACGTTTTTAAATGTCTTGATCACCAACAAACTGTCCTGGTCCTCACATGTGGATACTACAGTTAAAAAAACCCACCTCTACTTTCTCAGGAGGCTAAGGAAATTTGGCATGTCCACTATGACTCTCACCAACTTTTATAGATACACCATAGAAAGCATTTTTTCTGGTTATATCACAGCTTGGTATGGCTCTTGCTCTATTCAAGTCTGCAAGAAACTATAAAAGATTGTGAACGAAGCCCAGTCTGTCACTGAAACCCGTCTCCTATCCACTGACTGTCAACATTACTACCTCCTCACATTAAGCTGATCTTTCTCTACACTCTAGCTATGACTGTAACACTACACTCTGTGCTTTCTTGTTTCCTCATCTATGTACCAAATGCTTTGTCTGTGTAGCATGTGCAAGAAACAATACTTTTCATTGTGTACTCATACATGTGATAATAATAAATCAAAGAAACTGGAAAACCCAGAGGGAACCCACGTAGACATTGGGGGAATTGCGCAGACAGCAGCCCAAGCTGGGAAATAAACCACTGTACAACCATGCCACCCACAGATAATGGTTAGTTCGGCTGGCCAGATGGCTAACATGTGATTCAGATTCATGCCAATACACAGGGTTCAAACCCCATTCCAGCTGAGGAAGACTTGGAGTCTGCACTCTCGTCCTACATAGTAAAAGTAATGGCATTTGAGACAAATCACCATGGGCCTGCCCTGAGGCACAGAACTCAAAGAAGATAAAAAGATGCCATTTTATTAATCTGGGCCAGACACACATCAAATTTAAAAATTTTGGAAGAATAGAGCGCAAAATGAACTACATTGATCTAACCTTAAACGTCATGCAATAAAATGTTTCGTGTAACACTACTGCAACTCTCTATTCATACGCAACAGTTACATCCAAGAGAAGCCAGGAGCAACACTATTCCTTAGCTGAAGTCCTGGTCTGCCAGCATTAAATCTATTTTTAGATCGACAGAGACATTTATACCTATAAAACTGTTTCTTTGTTTGAGAAATCAAAGTATGTTTGATCACATCCTTCTCTTTAATTAGCTGCGCTATTAGCTCCAAATTCAATTGAAACACACCACATGAAATTATTCAGTCTATGTTCAAGGGTCAGTGGGATTTTGACAAAGCTTAGAATATCAAAAACACATCCAATTTGGTAAATATCTGTTATTTTATTACCGTGTAATAAAGGATTATTCCTTTTGTAAAACTAGCTTCCAGAACTGGCCAGGAATATCCTTTTAAAAAAACTCTGTAATAACTGAAAATTTGTTCTTTTTCAGCAATTCAGCAATTTTCAATTCATAACAGTTTGAGATCACAGAATTCTTGTGGCACAGGAATAGGTTATTGCCCCTTCATCTATGCACCAACTCTCTGAATGAGCAATTCACTTAGTGCCACACTCCTGCCTTCTCCCTGAAGCTTTGCATATTTTCTTTGATTGAATCTGCCTTTATCACACCCTTAGGCAGTGCATTCCAGACCTCTATCACTCCCAACATAAAAACCTTTTTCCTTATGACACTTACTTTTTTTGCTACTTACTTGAAATATGTGCCCCTCGTTCTCCATCCTTTCACGAGTGGAAACAATTTCTCTCGATTAACTCTGTCCAGCCCTTCAAAATAACACAAACAAATCTCCTCTCCATCTTCTTTTCCTCAAGTTACTCATCCCCTGAACTATCCTCACGAATCCTCAATGCAGAATGCCTTCCCATCCTGTTTCATACATTAGGATTTCTGGAACGTGTTTGTATGGATAATTGCACAGTTAATCTTGAACCCACTATGATATGATCAAACTCAACTATTACAAATTGCTGTGGGATGTTTTTCAGCTATAGTGGTAGCTTACTCACCACTGTATCAAAATATTGTGGTTCTAATCCCAGTCCGGAAACCTAAGCACATACATCAGCTGACCCAATCCGTACTGAGGGAATAAACACTCACTTTCAGTGATGCTATCATTCAGGTAAGAAGCCCAGTTTGCTACCATAGGTGGCTACGAAAGACAAGTTGAAAACGTCCAATCCATTTTCGATACAGCCAGAGCTATTGACAGGGGTTCAGCATACTGCTTCACTATGAGATGATTAAGTCGCTGAGGAGTAGCAAAACCAAAAGGCACAAGCTCAAAACTGAAGGCTGCAGCATCCATGGTTGAATTTGAATTCATTTAAAAAAAACGTCTGGAATTAAGAATCTACTGATGACAATGAAACCACTGTCGACTGTTAGGAAAACCCATCTAGTTCACTAACGTCCTGTAGGGAAGGAAATTTACGGTCCTCACCCGGTCTAGCCTACACGTGACTCCAGACCACAGCGATGTGGCTGACCCTCAGGATGGGCAATAAATGCTGGCCAGCCAGAAATGCCCAGGACACACAAATGAATTTTGAAAAATTTTATATTTCTGCTTGTGATAGGGGCAACAGTTATTGACCACCCCTAACTAGCTTTTAACCTGAAGAATCAATTGCGCAGCATACCTTCGAAGTCAGTGATAAGTTTCTCTTACTTTTTAATGACAAACTACCAGTTTTGATAGTTACTTTCTTCTGATAATTACCAGCTCTCAAGTTACCAGGCTACTGAAATTAATTTTTCAAATTTATCAAGGAATGATTTGAACTCACGTTAGTAATTCAATACAATAACTATGATACTACCATACTCCAGTAACATAGGCAAAAGGTTATCTCTACATTTAACTGATCAATGATAAGTCTGTGTCAGTCATTAAACCATCATGATACTTTGACTTATTTCACAATGTACAGCGTCTCTTTCAGGGAAGTTCCTTCTACACCATCAGTCAGCTTTTTCAAAGAATAGATGTTCTTAAGCAGAGACAAAATCTACAGTCACAAATCATTTTTCAGATTAAAGACATACCATTTTATTATTAGAAACTTTTTTCTGTCCTACAAATTCCTCTTTTGATTAAATTCTTCTCATTTTTAACTGTCAGCCTCAACAGGCCTGAGAGACACTTCAAGGACAAGTTAGAGATTATAGACACAATAGAAGTTGAAGAGCGCCAGGTCATGATAAAATTGTTTTAATGAAACAATAATACAAGGAAGTTATTAAGCAGATTAAAACTTTGAAGGAAAAATAAAAATAATTTTTTGGTTTATATTTGTGACAATGGCCAACCACACTCCTTCCAATTTGGAAGTTTAATTTATTTGAAACAATGGGTAGCCTTTTGAAGCTCAATTGAATTACAGAATCAAAGTGCAGAAAAGGCTCTTCGGCCCATCAAGCCTTCATCGACAAGAAACACCTGACCTCCAGCCTAATCCCATTTGTCAGCACTTAGCATGTCATAACATTCAAACCAACAAGCCAAGTGTTCATTCAGGTATTTTTTTAAAGAACATGAAGCAACTCATCTCTTTCAGCCTCCCAGGCAGCGCAATAGAAATTGTTTGACCAGTTAAAGTTATACGGAATTGGATCACAACAAAGTTGGTTTTCTAGCTTTGTTATCTGAACCAGAACTACAAAGAGAAGTATAAAGAACAGATTTATGGGAATTGAAACAGTAAAATTGAGTTTTCTTTACAAAGACATGTCAATTCTTCAAACGTATGAAAACTCATCTGGAGGCGAAGACCCATCTTGATAACGTGCCGCTAACAACCAGATCTATCAACCATTAGTTGATTACTAATTATTAGTTCCTTAATTGCACTTTATTCCCTGTTGCATTCAATGCCTCATCTGTGATCTACATTCTGCATTCCTCACTGTTAAATTACCAGTGAATACATATTGGACAATATTGATCAGTTTCTGTGATTGCCCAATGTCTTTCTGTTCCTGCATGATGCAGTTGATGCTGATAATTGAATTTATGTTTCCAACAGGTACAAGTGATGAAAAGAAAAAAAGTGTCCTGCAGTCAGCATCACAGTGAAGTGGCTGCATCAAAGGTCGAGGAGAACATTGCCCAGTTGATTATTGTTAAAAAAGCAATGATGAAAGAGTGCTGATCCTATTGTCATTCCCTGTGTAGCCATCTTATTGAGCTGCACTTTGGATAAATGGCAGGCAAGGACTTAGGTTTTTCAGCCTTCTTGTGGCAAGTTTTCCAGCAGCAGAAGGGGATCTCCATCAGCCAATGTGTTGCCTAGAGGTGTGAGTGGCAAGTAACACAAAAGGGCCATTGACATGTGTAGAATTCAGGGATCCTGGCCAATATTTCCATTCCCCATCAATGGTTGTTTGTGAACTACGGCTTCATTAGCTTAGGATGGCCATGTTCTTTTTTGAGTTAACAGTCCAAATGCCCAATTACTCAGTGTCACAAATAAATTATTTTTTTTAAAAAAAGCTTCACTCCTCCATGCAACAATTACTAAGATTACTTAAGCATGGACATTAAGATTAATCCCAATTTTTCCAAAATCAGAGACAAGTATACTTGCCTGTACTGATAACACTCAGTAGTGGGATCTTGGCTTATTTTACAATCTGGTCTGAATCCAGTTGCACAATTTTTAATTTGAGGTTGATGAGACCACTTAACTGAGTTTAAAATCTGAAGCCTTCAAATCTATATTGTTCCCACCCCCATTAAACAATGCCTTGAACAAATCAGACAAGGAGATGTCCATAATCAAGGAGGCGGCTAAGAGGGGACCTTATCGAAACATATAAGATGATTAGAGGTTTAGATAGGGTGGACAGTGATAGCCTTTTTCCTAGGATGGAGAAAGCTAGCACGAGGGGACACAGCTTTAAATTAAGGGGTATAGTTATAGGACGGATATCAGAGGTAGGTTCTTTACCCAAAGGGTGGTTAGGGAGTGGAATGCCCTGCCTGCAGCAGTTGTAGATGCGCCAAGTTTGGTGGAGTTTAAGAGGTTAGTTGATAAGTATATGGAAGAGAAGGGAATGGTTTAGTTTGGAGGGGCATTGCTTTTTATATTGGTCGGCACAACATCGAAGGCCAAAGGGCCTGTTCTGTGCTGTAATATTCTATGTTCTATAATCAGAAGAAATTAAACTCCATGAAGTACTTTGAAATTCATGGTGCAGAGGACAAAAAAAAAAAATCACATGTGAACCGGTGAGGAAGAAAAAAATGTTCATTTCTTTAGAACATTTCATGAGCTCAAGATGTTCTGAAGCACTGTACGATCAATTTAAAGTGTATTGCAATGTAGTAAACGTTACACATATTACTTGTATCAAGACCTAGCTTGTTTTGACATTGAGAGTCAGTATTGACAACTCTATTGCAGCTGTCACCAATGTCAATCCTTAGTGGCAACACAACAACGCAAGAAAACACACATGTTTCTGAATAAATAAGAAATAGAACAGAAAATGCTAGAAGTCAGCAGGTCTGATAGCATCTGTCAACTTGTATTGAATTTTTCCAGCATTTTCTGTTTTCATTTCAGATTCCAGCAATTGCAGTATTTTGCTTTTAATAAGAGATACAGGTTTTGTCACAATAAGATTTCCTGATAACGTTGTCTCCCTTTGCTCTAGGAAAAAAACTCCTTCAATTTAAAATGGAACAAAATCTAAAAGGTTTTAGCATGTCCCTGGTGTCTGGATTAAAAACAACATAATTTCCAGATATTGCCATGTGCTTCTGGAATGTAGCATTGCCTCTGGAACTGTTTCTTTAAGTTCTACAATCACATCACCAAAGACTGATAGCTGAAGTTCAGGCATACTTGCACTGATAAAGATGATTTGTTTAGCAAACACATACACGCACACACACCACACACAGCATTAGCCATTACTCATTTTTCTTCCTGCCAGAATTCTATTTCTGCCATCCATTAAAGATTGCCTAAATGCGTTGGGATTTTTTTCGAAAACACAATATTTCACCAACAATCCATGACATTTGGAAGTCCTTGTGCCCTCTGCATAAATTGTTTAAGTCCGCTTTCAGCATCAATTTGTCTCAACCCAGAGGGATGGGCTTATTTTCTGTCCTCATGTCATCAGTTTCTTTTTTAATTTGCCCACGGTCATTGACATTGCTGCCAAGGTCAGCATTTGTTGCCCATTGCTTAGAGACAGTCATTTTGGTATTGGTCTGGAGTTATGAGTAGGTAAGAATGGTAGATTTCCTTCCCCTCAATATGGGGAAGCCAATGCGTTTTTTAAACAGTAGAATCATGGTATCTTTACCATGCAAAAGAAGGCAATTTGATTCATGGGGTGGAATCTTACGACTTTGCTTGTCCTGAAACCGTAAAATTCTGTCAGAGGTCAATGGACTTTTCCATAGTCAGCCCCTCGCCCGGATTCCTGCGGCAGGCAGGATGGTAAAATTCCAGCCACCAAGTCTACAATTGGTCTCTGAAAGAGCATTGTACCCAGTCTCATTTCCCCACAACCCTGAACATTCTTTCCTTTCAAACGCAATCCAAATTTCCTTTTGAAATACATCAAATCGAACCTGCCCCTACCACTCTCTCAGAAAGTTCACTCTCGACTCCAAGCACCCTCTAGCTGAATTAAAATTTTGTCATATCACTTTTACTCCTTTTGTCCATTATTTTGAATCTGTGACTTTTAGTTCTTGATGCTGTCCAATGGTATGTCGTACATGTCGGTATGGATTGGGATGGGCCAAAGGGCCTCTTCTGCACTCTGTGTCTGAGGGACGGTCTTTTGAAACCTTGAGAGGTCTTGATTGGATAGATTTTGGAGGAACTTTCCTTTTGTGGCAAGAGTGGAACTAGGGGAAGTAGACAGTTTAAGAATGATAATTCCCTTTCAAAACAAATCATCAAAGCAGAGAGGACTGGCTTATGGAATATTTTTCAAGGCTACATTTGATAGATTTGAGAGTCAGAGGCTAAGGGGAGAAGAAGGGAAACGGAGTTGAGACCTTAGCCAGATCAGCTATTGAATGGTGGAGCAGGTTTGAAGGACTCAATCCTTCTGCTGCTCTTAAATCCTATCTTGAACTGAACGAGTTTATGTTCTGTGCAACTGAGTTTATGTAGCTTGATAAACTCTCAAGAGTTCTTGAGGATAAATTCATCACTGTCTCTCAGGAGGGAACTAATTCAAAGCAAGCACAGATTGAAGAGAAGGTGTTGCAATGTTCGAGTCCTATCGCCATAACCTGTGCTCCATTATTTTCTGGGAACGTGGGACGCCAAACTTCCAACATGTTTTAACTGATATGGGAGAGCTTGATGCTAACTTGTATCCTTCCCCTTTTTATTTCATCCAGTTTTCTTCCCTTTTGAATACTGACAGACTGATGTTAAGGTCTGATTCCACACAAACCCCTCCTGTTCTCAGCTAATGTCTGGACATGTGCAGCTTACTTCAGGGTCACAACCATGATCAGGAATAGGATACTGACATTTACTTTTCATTTCCTAGCCGCAGGGTAATGATATCAAAATCAACAAACTGAACAGAGATCAGAGATTGTATTTTGCAATACTCTTGAACTGTAAGATCTTTTAGGTAGTGTATTTATGAACTGAGCTGGGAGGAGAGTAACCAGACCAAGCAGGTCATATAAATTAGTTCACTTCACCTTCAAGCATGCTTTCCACCGGCAGAAACCCTGTATTCAGGCTAATATTAGGCCAGCAATTTTTCACTTTTAACCATCCTGGTCTTTAATGTTGCAGTTGTATAAAACGTTGGTTAGACCTCATTTGGAATACTGCGTCTAGTTCTGGTCGCCTTACTACCGGAAGGACGTGGAGACTCTGGAGAGAGTGCAGAGGGGGTTTACCAGGACGCTGCCTGGTATGGAAGGTCTGAGTTATGAAAAGATAGGCAAATTGGGGCTGTTTTCCTTACAAAGACATAGACTTAGAGGAGATCTAATAGAGATATACAAGATTATGAGGGGTATAGATAGGGTAACAGAGTTAAGCT
The DNA here is from genome assembly GCA_024679065.1 of Sphyrna mokarran. Classification (NCBI taxonomy): domain Eukaryota; kingdom Metazoa; phylum Chordata; class Chondrichthyes; order Carcharhiniformes; family Carcharhinidae; genus Sphyrna; species Sphyrna mokarran. The sequence goes on along the minus strand of JAGIQG010000021.1, from coordinate 42,058,974 downwards.
TTTTCCTAGGATGGACTCAAATAGCATGAGGGGTCATGGGCTTAGGGTGAGGGGGGTAAGGTATAATTTGGATGCTAGAGGGAGTTTTTTCACACAGAGGGTAGTGGGGGTATGGAATACACTGCCAAGTAAAGTGGTGGAGGCAGGTACTCTGGAGTTATTTAAGAAATACTTAGATGGGCACATGAATAGAATGGGGATGGAGGGGTATAGAAAACGGATTTAAAATAGGGATCATGAGCCTTGGGAGTCGCTGGGAAGTGTGTAAATAGATGATAATATTGATGTACTTGTTTTTATCCTACAGATTCTTTGGTCCGCCTTGTTGTCTAACAAGGTGCATACACACGATAGGTCGTGAGAGGGCTGCTCTTGGATTTTTTTTTGAGAGTATCCTAGTGCTTCACGTCATCAGTGTACGCTTGACCTAAAGCATTTGATGGACAACACAACAGCTCAGTGACTATTGTTGTGCTGTGCAGAGACATGGATTTGGGCCTGTGTCTATGGGAGTTTGCGCATTCTCCCCGTACATGCGTGGGTTTTCTCTGGGTGCTCCGGTTTCCTCCCACATCCCAAAGACATGCTCTTAGACTGATAGGGAGAATTTGTTCTGCCAAAATTGTCTCAAATTTGGTTTCAATCCATAGATCTATAAACATACGGATCATGGGTAGAAGTGGGAACATCAAGGTGGCGGCACAGGCTCGTTGGGCCAAAGGGCCTGTTTCCCATGCTGTTTTGTTCTTTGTTTTATCAACACAGTGCAACAGCTTCTCTCAATGACTGTGACAAGGGCTGCTCAATGAACGGTCAGGGCAACTTTGATGTACATGTGTAGTGAAATATTAAAGAGTTCAACTTGACCTCTATGTCAGCCAGCCAAAGCTCTTGTGATACATCAGCAACTTTCCAGGAACACTGCACCCAGTGAGGTTAGCCCCCTCTTCGGTGTCACGAGTCAGCACAATTGAATAAAGTTCATTAGAGAACTGAAAGGAATGCACGGTAATTTTACTAAAAGCCCCAGCTGATTGACGACTGCTTGTTAAACATATGTTTGTTTCTTCACCAAGCATAATGGGACTCTTGTGACCTATTAACCTAAACTAGGCATTGTACACGGCAGGGTAGGGCAGGGGAGGGTTGGGGGGTGTTGGTGTGATGGCACTGATTCTGTCTGCTCCCAGCAAATGCTTCTCTGGAAATCAAGAACTGTGCATCCTGCAATTTCCTGCATTGGCAGATCATTTAATCACAGTTTATAGGTGGCCCTGAAGTTTAAAAAACAGAAAAATTACGAACAAATTTTGGAAATTAAAACTTACTGGGCTTAGCTGGCAAATGAAGTGATTGAGATAGTCAATTAATTACGAGGCACTAAAACACAGAGTTGAATTAAAAGAAATGGAAAATAGAGGCGAGTGATTGATTTATCACTGATGTCATGGGCTAATTACCCATAAAATTGCATTTCTCACTTCAAATGAGGATGGGTATGCCGAGGAGAGATCTATTTCCTGTCTGACGCGGTGTACGTTTCTTCCTAAAAGCTCAAAATCAAGGGCAAAACTTTTAACACTTTTGGGAGATTCAGTCAATCTGTGGAATGGCAAAAACATCATAGATTGTTGCTTGACAAAGAATTATCAATTGGCCTTTTCCTTCATAACAGAGTGCAGGATTCCACAAAGGAGGCTGTAATTAGCCCAGAGCTCCCATTATGTGTGTGATTAATTCATTCAATTTCAGCTCACAATTTGGAGTGCCTAAAACAATCATATTAAAATAAATATCTCCCCCTTGGTTCACTGGGGACTGATATAATGTACTATGCCTGGCCAGCTTCCAGAAACATTGTCTCCCAGTTAAATCAAATACAATTACTGCAACATGGTGGTGGTGAGGGGCGGGTGAGGCAGAACCTTGCAGCAAACTTGCAGGTACAGCAAGACTACAGCTAATCGTATAATGGGTTCTGCAGTGGGTCAGTGCTTCCAGCCCCCGATGCTTATGTTTAGTGTAACTCAAAATCAATTCACCGGGGACTTGGAAAGTTAACGTTTTACAGGAACATTTTAATCATAGCCAAATCTTAAGCTTTGTAGGTGAAACTATGAGCAGTTGCAATGACAGATTGGAATGCATTGTTCCCATTGAGAAGGTCACAGGGAACTGTGGAATGTGTTCACAGATCAATGGACACCTCCAATCAAAGTGCACAACCTCTGCCCACACATTAGCTTGCTCTCCTCACTGAAGTCATTGAAGTTCAGTGACAGGGAACATTCTCAGAACCGGTCCTTTCTGGGAAATATTAACAGCTTCAGAGCAGGCTCGCAAAACTCAAGTCCCACTCACGGTGACAAACTGAATCTGGATTCATCTCTTTCGTAGGAAAAATTAAACCAAGGCTCTGTTCATCTTTTCAAGTGGACAAAAAAGATCCTGTGGCACTATTTCAAACTGAAGGGGAGCAATATTTATCCCTTATCAGCATCGCAAAATGAAATTATCCATTGGAATCACATCGTTATTTGTGGAAGTTGTGCACTGCAAGCTGTCTGTCACAAACCCTACATTACAACAATGACCACACTTCAAAATTCCTTGACTATAAAGTGCTTTGAAATGTACAGTGGTTATGAAAGACATTATATAAATGCAAGTCTCCCTTTCTTTACAATTCAAACTCCAATGTTCTGCTATTTTCTTAAAATTAAAAAGCAAATAATTAATTTTTGTATATTTATCCCATTGTGACTGTGATATAACATGGATGTCAATTAGGCAGTATAATTTCCTCCACTTCACATCAAACAGAGGAATTTCTTTATCGAGACAAAACATCATTGCCCTCACCCACAGGAGTCACATGCAACATTTTCTATCGTGTGCAAAATGCTTTTCTAAGACATTTTCTTAACTAAGGTACAGAATCTTCAAATCGCTATTTATCTGCGCATGATGGACTGCTTTCATAGTTAGAGTTAGCTTTTTCCTTGCACTGTTAAGCAGTTTACTCGGATGATCAACCTGATCCTGAGCCAATGTCATGGGTCAATCTCCCATCCCTCTATCCAATGTCATGGGTCAGTTTTTCTTCCTCCATATAAGGAATTGTTTTCTTTGATGTTTGTCTAGAGCATGTGATTACAACTGCCTCTTTTTTAAACACCCCATGGTACACCAAAAGTTTTAACATGAAATCTGTCCCAAGGGACTTGTAAAAGCATTCTGCGCACTCCAACATTTACACATATCTTTACGATTACAAACCCAAGTCTGAATCTAAAGTTACTTGATCTATTTCCATTGATCACTTTTAATGTTTGAGAAACATCTAAATATGTCTATATAAATTGCACAGAAAACAACTCTTTAACACTAACAGTACTTCAGTTACTCAGTACATCAAGCATTACAAATGGGATTATTTAATTTAAAGGATGTGATACAGTCTCCTGTGTGACTGATGACATAAAAATGAAATTAAACATCCAGTTTTACGACATGACAAAATTTTACACTTTAAAAATTGTACTGTAACAAATGACCAAAAAACATTAGTGACTAAACCATATTTTATATTGGCAACTTATACTTCAAAACTACAGAACGGTACATTACACTTTTATACTCATCATCCATCGCACTCTCCACAGCATTACAGTTCTTGCAGAAAGCAGTTCACAGTTGCTCTCAGCTTCTAATAGTACAACTGAGAAATGGGAACCTGCGTAATAACTTCTAATGACCCGGCACTTCCTCTAGCTTTTGGAGAATTCAGCCAAGACACTTCCAGCAGTGCAGTGCGTCAGATGATTTTTCTCCCCTGGCCATGTCTGAATGGATCCCTTTACGTGGTTGCAGGATAGATCTGTTCAACTGGAGACCATTCTTTCCTGCATCTAGCAATGTGATAGTTTGCAAACCCAAGCCACCTCCTTTCTCCTGACCATGCAAAGTTAACATGAAACACATTAGCTTTGCTGATTTGTTATTCTTAACCTCAACTCCTTATTATAAAGTTACAGAGTGTATATAGCATTGAAAAAGGCCCTTTTGGCCCATGCATTCCACACTGGTCCAAGACAAACTATCTAACTATTCTAATCCCATTTTCCATCATTTGACCCATTGCCTTGTCTGCCAACACATCACAAGTGCCCATCTAAATATTTCTTAAATATGAGGGTCTCTGCCCCCACCATCCTTTCAGACAGCAAGTTTTGGAATCCCACACCTTTTGGGTGAAAAGATTTTTCTTCATATCCCCTCTAAACCTCCATATTTCCTTAAATCTATGCTCCCCGTACATTGATCTCTCCATCAAGGGGAAAAGTTTTATCCTGTCTACTCTATATGTGCCCCTCAATTTTATACATCTCAACTATGTCCCCCCTCATTCTTCTCTGCTCCAAGGAAAACAACCCTTGTGTATCCAATCTCTCCTCACACCTGAAAATCTCAGAGCAGGAACCATACCATTTCCAGTCCAGGCAACATCTTAGAAAATCTCCTTTAAACACTTTCCAATGCTATCACATCTCACCTATAATATGAATTCCAAACTGCACATAATGTTCCAGCTGTGGCCTAACATTTTATAAAGTTTACATATCACCTCCATACTCTTAAACTCTCTATGCCTTGGCTAATAAAGTTAAGTATCCCATGTCTTTTAACCACTTTATCCGCCTGTCCTGCTACCTTAAGGGGCCGGTGTACATGCACATCAAGGTCCCTCTGATCCTTGGTGCTTCTCAGCGTTCTGTCGTTCATCATGTACTCCATGTCTTGTTTGTCCTGCCCAAATGCATCACCTCGTGTATCCAGACTGAATTTGCCACTGATGAGCTCATCTATATCCTTCCGTAATTTAAGGCTATTCTTCTCGCTAATTACCACCACACCAATTTTCATACCATCTTCAAAGCTACTAATCAGCCCTCTTACATTAAATTTGTTAGTTATATAAACGAGAAACAGCAAGGGCTACAACACTGATTCCTGAGCGACTCCACTAGACACAGGCCTCCAGTCAGAAAAACACTTCTCGACCATCAGATTCTGCTTCCTGCCACTCAGCTAATTCTGAACCCAATTTGCTAAATTTCTTTGGATTACATAGGCTCTTACCTCCGTTATCAGTCTGCCATGTGGGATCTTATCAAAAGATTTGAAGTCCAAGAAGACTTCTTCAAATGCATTGTCCTCATCTACACACCTGGTCACCTTTGCAATCAAACTGGTCAGACCTGACATCCCCTTAAAGTTATGCTACTGTTCTCCTCAAATGTCAAATTAGTACTTTAATATCTAAAATCTCAAAACTTAATCTGGTTGATGACTTAATCTAAGAATTCAATCTTCAAACTACCTGGATGTCATAGAGCCAGGTACTCTATGACAAACTACCTGGATGTCATTCAGCATGGAAACAGGCCCTTCGGCCCAACCAGTTCATGCTGACAATGGTGCCCTCCCAGTTGGTCCCAATTGCCTGCATTTAGATGTATCACAGCTTGGTATGCCCCTGCTCTGGCTAAAATTGTATAAAGCTATAAAGGGTTGTGAATGAAGCCCACTCCATCACATAAACCAGTCTCCCATCCATTGACTCCATCTACACTTCCCTCTGCCTCAGAAAAGCAGTCAGCATTATCAAGGACCCCATGCACTTTGGGCATACTCACTTCCACCTTCTTCCATCAGGAGAAAGATACAAAAGTTGAGATCACGTACCAACTGACTCAAGAATACTTCTTCCCCACTACCATCAGATCTTTGAATAGACCTACTGAATATTAAGTTGATCTTTCTCTACACCCTAGCTATGGCTGCAACAGTACATTATGCACCCACTCATTTTTTTCTCTCATATACTCTATGAATGGTATGTTTTTTCTGCAAGAGTCAATACTTTTCACTGTACCCACCCCCCCCTTACATGTGATAAATAATAAATGAAGTGTTCAGCATCCAATTTAGTGATGAGGTTTAAATCAAATTATATCTAGGGTATTTTTTCTGTGCAAGCCACTTGTAGATTATTTTATGGTGGCCTCCAAACCTCACCATGTTCTGATATATTGATATCATAATGACTGTGTCTTTCCTTTATAAACACAAGGAGTAAGTTACTGTAAGGTCTACAGTGCGTGGGCTTTGAAAAACAGTAGAACGGGGAGGGTAGTGGGGAAAGACGAGAAGAGAAATGGGTTTGACCTTTTACAGCTCAACTATTGCCCTTGACACAAAATTCTATCAAACGAGCACATTGTCAAGCTCAGCGTTCGTGCCGTCTACAATCAAATAACCTGCAAGCAACTGGGAGTCTAGACTCAGCCGTGCGGCAAGGCCACTTGGATGAGGTACGAGGCAGCTGCTGGCACCCGTAAAACTGTACCTCAGTAAGAAGCAGCACTTTCAGAAGAGAAGTTGACGGTGGCTTGGAGGAAAATTAGTTAAGCCCGCAAAATTTTGGATGCAACATTCGAAAAGAAATAATATTTCAGAATAATCCTCCTGACGCTTGTCAAATAATCGTAAGGAAATACATTGTTGTACTGCAAGATCCAGCAGCAAGGTCAAATGCTTCATATAGTATGCGCAAGGGAACGGCTGACAAAGTGAACACGAACTAGCCACACCTACTTAAAAAATGATTCCGAACCAAAAACATGATTTATCCAAACAAGCTACATTTGACATTCATGATGGAAACATTTGCTCTCTGATTAGTTAATATATTAACATGCACGAGGTCATTCAGCTTTACAAGTGTTGCACTTCCTTTTGCATGACTGCAAAAGTTAACATTTAATAAACAGTGTTAGCTGTGACAATTTTAAATAAAATATACATTCACATAACAGATATCACTGGTGATTGGACAGTGAATCTGCATCTAAGCATCTTCTCAATGTAGACAAACTGCTCGTTTTTGATATTAGACTTTAATGTCTGGTTTGCCATTATATAATATAAGTCATCTGTCTTCATAATGATACCGATTGTGCTGAGCAATCCAGGTGTGAAATTGCCTGAAGTGTGTTTAGACACATGTTGTCAGATGATCTCAGGGGGTTGTTTCCTTCTCTGGTGAGATTTAAAGTTTATTTATTAGTGTCACAAGTAGGCCTAGATTGACACTGAAATGAAGTTACTGTGAAAATCCCAAGTCGCCACCCTCCAGCACCTGTTTGGGTACTCTGAGGGAGGATTTAGTATGGTCAATGCACCTAACCAGCACATCTTTCGTACTGCGGGAGGAAACCCCCACAAACACAGGGAGAACAAGCAGGCTCCACACTGACAGTGGCCTAAGCCAGGAATCAAACCCTGGTTTCTGATGCTGAGAAGCAGCAGTGCTAACCACTGTGCCACCATGCTGCCCACAGTATAAGCAAAGTACAGACCAAAGTTTGGGTTTAGTAGAAATGTTAGTTCTCCCCAATACCATGCATGGCTGCCAGCAACCCAAGATAGCATTTGCCAAAAATGCTAAGACCACTGGCAGGCTCATTTCTTCTTACCACAGACCCTACCTAAAAGCAACTGTAAGCTCCCATCTGGTAAACTCCCTGTTAAAGAAATGGGAGCAGTTTGCCAGCTTCACAGAGCACAGAGTCTTCAGTATGCCAACTCCACACAGAATAGAACACCAACAATCATAAAACAAAACTAGCAAAAGCCAGCAGCAAGGTAGAACGAAAGACATCTCACCCCCTCCAACTTACGGCTCTGGCAGCTTTTAAAGGCTACCCTTTAAGAGGGTATTTTGAATCTTAATCTTGATCTTCTGGGACTAACATTCACAGTAGGAAAAAGGGAAATGTGGAAATGAAGCATTCTTACCTGTGATAAGAAGAATGAAGTTGCTTCACAAGTTCAGGATACCATGCATTGAAAGGACACAGTAAGATGCTCAAAATATTACTTTCTGGTGTCTGTATTTGAATGGATCTTCAAAATAGTTTTGATTATATGACTTTGCTTCTAAAGCATGGAATCAGGGTGTAGAGAAACATCATCACACTCACACCTCATCACCCACTCCAGCAACAATCATCTGACATGTGCGAGTTGAACAATGTAAAAAACAGTATCTCACTAATCTGATACACTGGTGTTGGTGCCAAATCACTTTAACAATATCAATGTTAGCGTGCATGGCACATATTATAATGTAATCTTCAATAGGGAACAGGCCCCAAATTGCCACGCTCTGATGCCTATTCCAGTACACCGAGGGAAACCTTAGCATGGCCAATGCAGCACATCTTTTGGACTGTGGGAGGAAACCAGAGCACCCTGAGGAAACCCAAAAAGGCTCTGCACGGACAATGACCTAAGCTGGGAATCAAACCCGAGTGTCCCTAGCACTGAGGCAGCAATAACGTCCTTGAAGTTACATCCAGTCGGAATTGATAACTCGAGTGCTAATCTAATCCCGGCCATTTGGATATTGCCAACTTTAATTCCTCCACTGTTGGGGGCTATTAGCTGCCTAAGCCAAACCCTTGGAATACCCTCCCTACATCTTTGCCTTTCTTAACAAGCTTTCATCCTTTCAGACACTCCTTAAAACTTTTCTTGTTGATCAAACATTTGGCCTCTGCTCTAACATTGCCTTATGTGGCTTCTTGTCAAATTAGCATTATGATGATCCTGTGAAGTCCCCTGGGGGTATTTTATTACTTGAAAGATATATAAATACAAGTTATTTAAATATTTCCTCTATACTTAGGTTTCGATTGCTAAACAAATCACCAATTAGTGGGTACAATCATAAGAAGCAGTAGCATGATTGAAACTTGCTTCCAAGGGAGTTGGTTCATGTGTTATAGGTTGTGTGTGGATCCCACTGATCAGCCCAGATCAAATTTGAAGGGAGGTTAGCCCTCCTTGCCTGAGATGCATATACTAAGATAGAAACATAGACAAGAGCAGGAGTAAGCCTGGATAGTTAAGGTTTTAGAACAAAGAACAAAACAGCACGGGAAACAGGCCTTTAGGCCCAATGAGCCCGTGCCGCCGCCTCGATGTTCCCACTTCCATCTGTGATCCCTGTCCATGTTTATAGATCTATGCATTGAAACCAAATTTGAGACAATTTAGGGAGAATTTGTTCTGCCAATTAGCCTAAGAGCACATCTTTGGGATGTGGGAGGAAACTGGAGCACCCAGAGAAAATCCATGCAAGCACGGGGAGAATGCGCAAACTCCCACAGATACAGGCCCAAATCCATGCATCTGCACAGCACAGCGATAATCACTGAGCAGTCATACTGCCCATCAAATGCTCAGGTCAAGCGTACACTAACAACGTGAAGCACTAGGATACTCTCGAAAAATCCAAGAGCAGCTCTCATGACCCATCATATGTATGCCCCTTGTTAGTGTTTTAAGTTCAATAAGGGATGATGAACGTGTTCTGAAATGTTTTAGTCAAAGTTTTTTAAAAATGACTTTTATCAAGTAATTGTCCTTGAACTAAATGTTACAATCAACTCTCCACATTGAAGGCAAACATTTCATTTCCTGCTTACATTTCCATCATTCACTGAATTATCTGAAGCATATTTTACTGTTGCTAAACGAAAGATGGACTCAATACAAAAACTTGCAACTGATTGCACAGACCAAAAAGAAGTGACTTGAATTTTAGTGTTGATCCATGTCAAGTCAACTTGTCCGTTTCAATGCTGTCAGCTGACACTCTGCCACCAAGTATATGCAAGAAGTGCTCCCCCCCCCCCCATACCTCACTGAAACTTGCAAAATTCTTACAGGACATCGCAGGGTAGATACGGATAATATGTTTTTTCTGGCTGGTGAGTCGAGAACCAGAAGAACACAGTCTCAGAATAAGGGACAGGCCATGTGAGACCGATGAGGAAACATTTCTTCATTCAGAGGGTAGTGAATCTTTGGAATTGTCTACCCACAGAAAGCACATAAACAGGCCATTCATTCTATCATGTCTGTGTCACTTTTGGAAAAACATGACTAATTTGTTTCCATACTCCTTCAGAGAATTTATTCCCTTCATCTCCCTTCAAACCACCAATGGTACCTAAGCCCAATGCTTTGGGATACACTCCCTAAACAACTTTCTGGCTCCCTTTAAAACCACACAAAAGAGTAAATCACTTTGATTTAGCTCTTGATCATCCCTCCTAATCTTTTCTTCTTTGACTCAGTATTTTTTCTCTATAGCCCTCCCCAAAACTCCCTGGGATGTTTTCATACACTAACAATGCTTTATAAATGCATGTTGTTGTTGACAGCTTGAGAGGCCATGCTGAGCCTAAATTGATGAGTATTGGCTTTTTGTTCAAACAATAGGGGGCATTATAACCAAGCTAGGTTCTTTTCTCACCTGATGTTTTCTTGCAAGACCTACTTGAGAAGTGATCAGCAGTGGGAAAGTCTTCAGACATTTTCTTAGCCCAGTAGTCCCAAGTATCAGTACATCAGCAATTGCATGCTTTAGCAATGACATCTTTATGCCAATTGCCTTATTAAAGGCAGATGACGATTACTGGTTCAAGCTCTAAGAATATGAATGGGCACAGCTGGGACAATTGAGTGTGGGGAATAAGGAGGAGGTTGTATCCCTACTGAGCTGTATGTAGAATAAACTTGAAGATAAAAGACAAACTGCTGGTTTATTCTCCCTCATATACTCTTAGTGGAATTAACGTTCAGGCCAAATATGGAACCAATGCTGCTGAGATAAGGTGCCTCCTGATTGGCACTTGAACATAAAATTTGATTCCTATTCTATATCGCTCAACTTTAGACTTGATGCTACACTTACTATCTGGGACTGGGTACTCATGCATTCAGTATTATTGAAGGAATTGCCATAGATTAAAAGAACAGTTAAAATGTCAGTGAACTACGAAGAGTATTGTCATTTCACCTCCTTAAAAAAAGAGTACAACATTGGAAAATATTTTATTTATGTTACTTTTGGATGAGCACAAAAGCTGGCATATTTGCTGAATAACAATCTGTTTTATTCAACATGAAGAGGAGGACAGTTGAAAATCAAAACTGAGAAGATAATGTTAATGCCTAGACTATGATAGTGTAATATGGGGTGAACAAACTCATCCAAGCGAACATCTAATCAACTTCCAAACTCCTCCTTTCCCATGGCTTCAAAACTGGAACTTCTTACTCTGAGTCTATCAATCCTCCTGGGCTCCAAAGCATTTTGCCCCTTAGGCCACTTGAGTTGAACATCAAGTTACATGAATCCCATGGTGGCACAATAGTTTGCATTGCTGCCTCTCAGCTTCAGGGGCCCGAGTTCGATTCGCAGCTTGGGTCACTGTCTGTGCAGAGTTTGCACGTTCTCCCCATGTTTGCACGGGTTTCCTCCGGGTGCTCCGGTTTTCTCCATGCTAAATTCTTCATCAGTGTAGCCAAACAGGCACCGAAGTATGGTGATTCTGGGATTTTCACAGTAACTTCATTAGTGTTAATGTAAGTCTACTTGTGACACTAATAAATAAAAACATATACCAAGAGAATTTCAGAGACAACTTACTTTACACTGTAACGCAAACGAGTGACAGAACTTTGTTGAGAACAAAACCATTTTGCACACTTGTGCCTAAATACAATGGGAAACTAAACAAGAACATTTAACTTGGGGTATTGCTCACTGACTAGAGTCCCCAGGCTACTTTAGTAGCTATGGTTCACTTGCTCAGCATTACAATAGGGTTCTAAGGCCCAGACAGCCGACTTAATTCCTAACAAAGTTTAACAAATCATTTAAATATGTCAATACCAACGTCACAGGAAACACGATAGCAATGCACATCAATCTGACCTTTTAAAGTTCAATTTCTTATCTAGTCTGAATACTATGTCACACTTGAACTATTAACCAAAGAAAATAAATATACTTAAAAAGTGGAATGGGAAGTTGGAAAGAAACAAAACTATCCTTAAAGAGATTTTGTTGATTTTTCATCATGACGCATTCAGCTTGGTGCTGGTAAGACATTTAGCCAATGTGCTGTTTCAACTTTATTCTGGTTTTATCTTGCCTTGGGCTGTGATGAAGAACGTGCGACCAGGAACGGACCGCAAAATCCTTCTTGACAGTTGAGCTCCGACTTTTAGATGGAAACTTGCAGCCAGCTCCTGCACTTACAATTTTAAATCTATCCCAAGTGCTGTCAGCACAGTTATGAATTCATTGCATGGTGGCACACTGCCACCTCATACAGCCAAGCACCCAAGTTCAATTTTGATCTTAGCTAGCTGTCTGTGTGGAGTTTGCACATTCTATGTGCCTGCGTAGGTTTCCTTTGGGTGCTCTGGTTTCTCCCACAGTCCAAAGATGTGCAAGTTAGGTGGATTGGTTAAGCTAAATTGCCCCTTAAGTTCAGGGGGTTAGTACAGTAAATACGTGAGGTAGTGGAATTGGGATCTATGAGAGATTATTGTTAATGCAGGCTTGAAGGGCCAAATTGCCTCTTTCTGCACTGTTGTGATTCTTCATGGTGAGACACAAAAATTATATTTTAAGTTTTGGAGATCCAGTTTCCTCCCACAGTCCAAAGGTTTTGCTGGTTAGGTTGACTGGTCATGCTAAATTGCCCCTTAGCCTCAGGAGAATTTGTCAGGTAAATGTGTGGGGTTACAGGATTAGGGTCTGGGTGGTATTGTTGTCACTGTAGGCTCAATATGCTGAATAACCTCCTTCTGCGCTGAAGCATTCCTATGATTTTATTTTATGATTCCAGTTATCTGTGGATAACCTTGTCATTTTGATATAATTCGTCTTCACTCACTGCCCTTTCTACTTTCTCTGATGAGTCATGAATTTACAAATCTACATCTATCTGGATTGTATAATTCCTACCTTTCTAAATGTTATACCTTATTTAGTCCTTGCAGTTTCACAGATATGTAAGTGTTTAATCTGCAATATTTCATTTCTGGTTGTATTTCCCATATTGAGGATTTAATTTACTAAAGAAAGGAATCCATTAGTCATTTGTAAAAGAGGAACATTAAAAGAGTAAGGGAAGGCAAACAGAAGAATGGATTAGACTGACAGGTAGAGTGGAAGAAACACTGGCAATGATTTTCTAATGAAAGGTCACTGACCTGAAATTTTGGTCAGGATATTTGTGCTAGAGTTAGGATTCCCAATGCAGGTAAATTTCAGGGTCTCCAGAGGAATTGAAAATCCTGCATTTGGAACGTTTTCACATTTTTGTTACCGGCATAAACTTGATGGCCTGAGTGACCAATTCATACAATCTCTACAGTGCGGGGGCCGTGGGGGGGGGGGGGGGGGGGGGGGGGGGAGGAGAGAGAGGGGGGGGGAGCATTCAGCCCATTGAGGCTGCATTGACAACAATCCCATTCAGGCCCCGAACCCCATGTACTTATCCTACTAGTCCCCCTCAAACTAACGGGCAATTTAGCATGGCCAATCAACCTATCTTGAACATCTCTGAAGCATGGGAAGAAACTGGAATACCAGGAGGAAACCCACACAGACACAGGGAGAACATGCAAACTCCACACAGACAGCGACCTGAGGCTGGAATTGAACCCAGGACCCTGCCACTGTGGGGCAGCAGTGCTAACCACTATGCTGTAATATACCGAAATCCACAAAGGAGGAAGCAATGGTGCAAAATAAATCACCAAGTCCAAACAGATTTGATTCAGCAACATGAAAAATATAACTGACAAATGAAACTGTATGAACTCGCGGAGACCATGCCAAAGAGTTTGTCAGAACTTATGAACTGTGTAGTCAATGAATCTTTTAAAATCTAACTAGTTTTTTTTGGATTTTCCTCTTTCTTTTCTACACTTTTAAACCTGATCAGTTTGCTGTGACCGTGCCCTTCACCCCTTCCTTGAGTTTCTTAACTTAAAAATTGAGAGGTAATATAAGGGTACAAAACAATGGGAGCATTGGGTAACAATGTTGGGGAGGAAAAGGTGAAAGGATGTCTGATTTTCCAAGAGGAAGTAAAATAATAAGTGAAGTTAGCATGCTCGCAGATGGCCAAACTGAAACATTTTTGAAATACCTTCCTATAATTGGAATTTGGCATTTTAACTGATTGTCAAACAAAAGGGATTTTATTGTGGGAGAATGGATGATTTATCCTTTCAGGGCACCTAATGGCAGCATCAAGATCACTGCTTTAAGTGTGGCAGCCAAATGCAGAGAAATGTCTTCGCTATTCCATCTTAACCACGTACTTTAAACCAAACTTCACAAAAAGCAAACTCTACCCTGTCAGTGTGCCAGTTCCAATTCTTGTAGTTCCCTTCTCTCTCAGCCTGACAACCTTAGTCAAATTGTCTGTAGACAGATAGGCATAAATAATGGATTGAAACTGGTCAAAAAGGATTAAAGTGTGCATATTTGCAGCTGACAGGTATAAAGAGGCTCAGTTTAACGGAATGCGAAAGTATGTCAGAGGGTAATGTTGGAATCCACTGCACTACCAAGGTTCCCTTGCAAGTCATCACTTAATTTCTTCATTTTGAGAAATATTACTTTCCTAGATCACTGAAAACAAACAACTTGTAAATTGCCAGGTCTGTTTCTCAAGCACAAATACGTCAAAGCAGAAATCGAAATAACAGGTTCTGTTTTTCAGAAATACCACATGGTTTAGGCTATCACTACTTTAGATTCCAGCAAGATCTCTACATTATAGCTGTCATTACACTTCAAAGGAAATCTCTGTGGTAAAGGACTTTGAGGTGTTTCTGAGAGGCTTGATATATTATATTAGTATATATATTACGCATTATAATAATGCAAGGCTTTCATTCAAGTTTCCATATCTTAAAATCCCATGTCTCAAACTGTTCCAAATTCCACATAAAGCTGGCTTTCTGAGGTCTTAAACACTTTAGTTGAAAGGAACAGTTACACATGGAAACAATTGCCAACAAGGTTAGCATCAGTATTCCAAATGTGTTAATACTGTAGATCAGTCTTTAAATACTATCAAGAATTCTGTATTTTGAGAGTCTCAGGAGATTTTAAATCTAAAGTTTCATCTGGTCAGGCCCCCTCCCAAGGCCAGAGGGAATCCCAACCTGAAGGGTGGCAAAAAACTAGATTAACTAGAGGGCTGCGCAACCCAGGGCAAGGAAATCCCAAGGGTTCCCTACAGAGCCCGGAGGAGCACTCCTTTGTGCCCTTGCTCACAAAAATGACATTAATTTTAAAAATGGCTCATCATTCTGAGGCTGTGAAGGAACCATAGGTTCGTCCACACAGACCTTGGTCCCAATGACATAATTAGATCATGATGGTATTCCAGCAGGTATTTCCACAGAGAAAGTTTACATTGAAGGCCACGTGAAGGTAAAGTGATGGTGAGGGAGTGTATGTGTGCGTGTGCGTGCATATGGGTGTGGGAGGGGGTGGTGGCCATTTTAACTTCCCTCCCCACTCTTTCATTGGACAGACAGGATTAAAATTGGACCATCAACATGACTAACACTTGAGTTTTCCACTCCTTGCAAGATGAAGTGAAGAAAAAATCTAGAACAGTCTCGTGGGGATGAATTTTCACCTTCAGAATGGGTAGAAAACAAATGGTGGCAGAAACAAAAAGTATGAATGAACAGATGATCTACTATTATCTTCTTCCAGCCTCACTAAAATCTTGACCATTGATATTGAATGTTGGCTTCCAAAGACATGTTGAACCTTTTCTCAATGGCTCAGCAGTAAAAGAGTGAGCCAAACAAATCAGTAAGCCCCCAGCTCCATAATGGGTCATCAACCCACTACGTGGAGATAGTCATCAATTTTAGGATGCATAGTGGAAAACATGCCTCTATCTAGGTCAATGGGGATGAAGTAGAAATGATCGAGAACTTCAAGTTTTTAGGTGTCCAGATCATCAACAACCTATTCTAGTCCCTCCATGCTGGTGCTACAGTTAAGAAAGCTCACAAATGCCTCTACTTTTTCAGAAGACTAAGGAAATTTGGCATGTCACCAACTTTTACAGATCTCCATAGAAAGCATTCTTTCTGGTTGTATCACAGCTTGGTAAGGCTCCAGATCTGCCCAAGACCGCAAAAACTACAAAGATCGTGAATGAAGCCCAGTCCATCACTCAAACCAGCCTCTCATCCATTAATTCAGTCTACACTTCCCATTCCCTTGGAAAAGCAGCCAGCATATTCAAGGGCCCCACAGATCCCAGACATTCTCTCTTCCACCTTCTTCCATTGGGAAAAAGATACAAAAGTCTGAGGATATGTACCAACCGACTCAAGAACAGCTTCTTCCTTGCTGCCATCAGACTTTTGGAAAGGCCTACCTCGCATTAAGTTGATCTTTCTCTACATTCTAGCGATGACTGTAATACTACATTCTGCACTCTCTCCTTTCCTTCTCTAAGTACGGTAAGCTATGTTTATGTAGGGCTCAAGAAACAATATTTTTCACTGTATACTAATACAGTTGACAATAATAAATCAGATCAGCTCAGAATAAGTGACATGATGGCAGTCAGAAACCAATGGGGATGTAACAATTGCTTGCAGCATTCCTGAGTTAGGGAGAGGAAAATCAGCGTGTTAGCCAGTGACCCTTTCTAGCCAGAATACTCATGTGGAAATTGAGTGGGAACATGACTGAAACTCATGTGTCATGTCCCTTGGGATCGAATAATCAGCCAGCATTCACCATCTGGAATCAAGCATTGAGAATAATTACTTATACAAGGTTCCAGAGAATGACCAACACCCTGGACGCATAATTCAACAATGAATCAATGCCTTCAGAATGGACAAAAAAGCATTAATCCCCCCACAGTTCCAGCAGCATAATCTGCTGGGACATAAGTTGAAGGTGAAGGACAGGGGTTTTAAAGGGGATGTGAGGGAAAATGTTTTACCTAGAGGCTGGTAACCCCATCTGGAATATGCTACCTGCGAGGGTGATAGTTGTCTCACATCCCTTACATCACGTACCAGGATGAACACTTGTCACAATATTCAAGGCTATGAGCCAAGTGCTGGTTAATGGAATAGGTGGGAGGTCAGGTGTTTCACACATATCGGCGCAGACTCAATGGCCAAAGCACCTTTCAGTACTGCGCGATTCTATGGATTTAAAATGTTTGCATGCCTGGATTGTTAAGGTTCCAGTCCAATTGGAATTGGTGAACAATTAGAAGAACATTGTAACATCAGTTAAAAGGAGTTACGTGGGGCTTAAATATTCATAACAAACAACAATGCCTCATTATCTTTATCTCCCACAAAACTGCAGAATGTCATGGGAGATTTAAGATTGCAGTTTCATCACAGTCTAGAGATTCCAAACATGTCATCACATGGAAGTAACTATGATGCAGGACAGTGAAATGTAGAATATTCAGAGGATGCAAATTGTTCTGACATTCAATGTTATGGGAAGACAACCATTTTTAAGAGGGTTGGGGGAGGGAGGGGGAGATTTAGAAAAAAAAAGACACAGATTGTACCTTTACCATTTTTGTCATTATTTAGTCATCATGTTTCTAGACTAGCAAATTATAAGTTGGCCAAACTTGCAGCTTGATTTTTTTTAACTCTCAAAGTTGCAGGCTGTAGAGTGCAACAAACCATGCTCTACCGCGGAGTCTCCTGTCACTGTCTTGAGCTTCGTCTTGTGAGAGGCATCTATGAAGCAGATCATGATCATGTGGAAATTATATTATTTGGAGTAGGACAGGTGCTTTGCATCTTGCTACAGGGGGTTCCTGAGATCTGGATACGATTAAATGCTAGCCATCGGCAAATTAATTAAAGCTACACACAGATGGGAGATAATGAGAAGGCAGGTCTGACCAAAACTGCTGTCATTGCTAAGTATAATTATCATGCTCAAATCTTTACATAACATATTTCATCAAGGACGCGCCTCATGTATACCTGCTGTTAGAGTAAGGGCATGAATACGTTTAACACAGCATGCAGTGTGCGGATAGACTTGCAATTATTTCTTTTAAAATACTTAATAGATTCCAATTACATGGAACAAAACAGCACCAAGATATTTCAGCTGATTGAGTGGGACCCCAATGGGGGCCACATTGAATATTTACCAACCCAAGCAGCATGTTCACAATTGTTTGGAATATAACAAGAATCAGAATGCAATTTCATTTGCAGAGATAGAATATGAATATGCACTATGGCGGGCTTCAAGTAGAAAGAAAATTGGCAGATGTTTCTGGACAATTATCTGTTTGCAAACAAGGTTTTGAAGCAGCTTCCAAGAATGACCTGTGCCAAATTGGCTTTATCGCAACTTTAGCAATCAAAGTAATCCAGGCAGATTTGGTCTTCAAAATCCATGAGCACCTACACACTTAGCTAACTGTTGTGTATGCATCCTATCGGGCACTGGCCGAGTTTTTAAGTTATGCTAACCGCCTTCTTTGTGCCAATTATATCATAAAAGCACCTGAGGAGAGGGAGCAGACTCATCTACTTTGCAGTGCATGTTTTCTTTTGTAATCTTTCCTATTTACTGATGGAGCCAGTCATTGTTAAAGTCAGATTATGTAGGTGCCGGCCATCCTTTGGTATCTTTTCCAAGAGGCCATTCTGTCCGCCTTGGCCATGAGCTTTAATGCACTATCTGAAGCGGACATATTATAACCAAACCCAATTCTGTCACCTAAAATTAGCCCACATGCACATTCCAGCAGCAGTCACTGAAAGACAACTGGGCCCAGGAAACAGAGCTGACAATGATTTTCTTTCACTATTCTGATAGCACTGAGGAAATGCATCAAGAGGTCAATCAAAGATGGATCACATCTTTTGGTGAGGGAAGCATCAAGATAGAGATACTGTAACAAACAGAATATATAAGAGGGTGGCATGGTAGCACAGTGGTGAGTGCTGCTGCTTCAGTGCCAGGGACCCGGGTCCAATTCCAGCCTCTGTGTGGAGTTTGCATGTTCTCCCCATGTCTGTATGGGTTTTGTTCAGGTGCTCCAGTTTCCTCCCACTCCAAAGTTGTGTGGGTTAGTTAGATTAATTGGCCATGTTAAATTGCCCCATAGTGTCAAGTGAGCTAACTAGGGTAAATATGTGGCATTAATAGAGTCTGGGTGGATTGTGACTGGTGCAGACCGGATGGATTGAATGGCCTCCCTCTGCACTGTAGGGATTCAATGATTCTATATAGATGGTACCTGAGGGAGAGAGATCATATGGCATTTATCAGAAGAGGAAAACACTGCCTCAGTTCACAACATGGATACACGTTTGTTCTCATTAATACAAATGCATAATTATTTATCTATAATTTAATGTTTCTCCTTCCTTCACAGTTTCATTTGTCAATAAATATTCTTACACAGGTAACACAATACATCACCCTACAAACAGCTACTAATGATTCTGGCAGGAATGAGCTACTATCCATGACTACACAGAATGTTGTGGCACTATTTTACCCCTTGAACGGTTAGAACAAAGAACAGCGAACAGCATGGGAAACAGGCCCTTCCGCCCAACGAGCCCGCACCGCCACCCCGATGTTCCCACCTCTATCCATGATCCCTGTCTATGTTTATAGATCTATGGATTAAAAACCAAATTTGAGACAATTTAGGGAGAATTTGTTTTGCCAATTAGCTTAAGAGCACATCTTTGGGATGTGGGAGGAAACCGGAGCACCCGGAGAAAACCCACGCAAGCACGGGGAGAATGCGCAAACTCCCACAGACACAGGCCCAAATCCATGTATCTGCACAGCACAGCGATAGTCACTGAGCTGTCGTGTTGCCATCAAATGGTCCAGGTCAAGCGTACACTAACGACGTGAAGCACTAGGATACCCTCGAAAAAAAATCCAAGAGCAGCCCTCTCACGACCCGTTCTGAACAAATTTGTTTTACATACATCTAAGCAATGGCTTACGTTGTAATAAAAGGCAGGTCGGTGTGGACTGTGAAAATATTGGCAAATGGATACAGTGAATTTATACCATGTCATTCATCACAGCCAAACAGCAGATCCCTGAGTAATAATAACTAGGGTACCTGGTAGCTGCAAATTTGTACAACTTGAGTTGAAAAAAGCCCAGGCAAAACTGTCTTGCACTTGCTCTCTCTATTGGAAAACAGGGTTGTAACCATGGAAACTCCCTTGCCATGCATGCCCTGAAGCAATCTGGAGTGCAAGCAGTACACAAAAAAATCACTTCAGCTACACAGCTGCCACATAAAAAGGCTTGTACAACCTAAAGCAAACCTATCCAAGCACTATAAAACAGAGCCAAATGAAGCATCATAAAGAGACTGCCTCTCAGGATTCTGGGAATGCGGCTGCTATGCATGACAGCAAAGAGGACATCCAGCAATAACACAAATTAATTTAAAAGCCATACAAGCATGTAACTATTATACTTCACTATATATACTGTTCCTTAATACCATATTAGCTCAATGCATATTAAGTCTTCCATGACTGACTTATAACTTTCAATTCTTCTAAGGTTCTATTCTGTCATTAATTATGCTGCACCTTTTTTTGTTATGCAGAGACCGTGAAGAAAAGCCAAATAAGCAGAAGACAAGATGTTGAAACCTTGGCAATTATAAGATGGACATTTGTTGAAGTTAAGAACTTCCACATTTCTGTAATGCTGTGATACATTTTTACTACAACAATATATTTATATTAAATATATAAATTAGGACAGTGTCAAACTTGAAACCCTGGTAATTGGTATTCTGATTGGCAGGAATGAACAGAACCAATGAAAATCCGATAGCACTGTTGATCCCCAGTTATAAATCTTTACATATGAAACAAATCCCTTCACTGACAACATTTTTTTCAACTTTGATGCAAGGTAAAGTTGTAGCAGAGCACAAAAATGCTATGACATTTTTTTTTAAATCAATTAACTATAAACCAGCATTAAGGCTTGTATCATTACTCAGAGCATCTTTAATGCATTACACTGGCAATATTTAATAATCACGTACAATCCAATCCCAATAACTTGCTTCGAGTTGAATAGGGTGGCCTAGTGGCTAGCACTGCTGCCTCACAGAGCTAGTGACCCAGGTTCAATTTCAGCCTCACGTGACTGTCCACAAGGAGATACATTCTTCCCGTGCCCACTTAAGTTT
This sequence comes from Sphyrna mokarran, assembly GCA_024679065.1. NCBI lineage: Eukaryota > Metazoa > Chordata > Chondrichthyes > Carcharhiniformes > Carcharhinidae > Sphyrna > Sphyrna mokarran. Next base: position 42,037,792 of record JAGIQG010000021.1, on the reverse strand, counting down.
CCTCCTACAGAGCAAAGATACGCAGATCAGATGAATTGGCCATGCTAAAATTGCCCCTTAGTGTCAGAGGGATTAGCAGGATAGCTATGTGAAGTTATGGGGATATGCATGAGTGGGACTGTTGTCACTGCAGATTCAGTGGACCTAATGGCCTCCTTCCTGTAGGGATTCTTTGATTCTATAAATAATCTTCAATCACAATTTCCACACAGATTTTAATTTAAGATAATGTCAACATACATTCATTTTAAATTATGGAGAGAAAAACTTGAGATGTTTTTAAACCATAAATTTGGATGAAAAATTATGGGTTGTCTAAGTGTGGAAAATGAAAATTGCTTATTTAGTCAATGACATAGTCAATATCTCTGAGATAAAGTACAAAATGGAAGATTAATTTTTTTCCTTTAAATTTATGGAATGGACAATTAATTAATAAATGAACCTGAATGTTAACATGACACTAGATCATAGCCCTGTATTACTTACGGATTTACAGACAGAGCTTTTAAGTGAGTTTTTTTAAAAGATCCTACAAGCAAAAACTGGCTGATACTGTAAAGTAACCACTTGCTGGAATTCTGATATGGATTACATTTGACCAATTAGTTCACAGAGAACGGAATGTCACAGATTTTTTTCCTCGTCAGATACGCTTCAAGGAACTGATGAAATGTAAAAACTGAACTGTAATTTCCTGCAGAGATAATGGAGGCTGATTAACATCTCAGCAGAACCATCCCCCATGGAGTTATATCCCAGACTACTGATATGATGTAGATTGGAAGAAAACATTGAAAGACATATTGTGTTTTTCTTCCCTCCAGGAATACATAAGGTGGAGGATTTAAACACCAACTGCAACCCACCTCTCTGTGTGCTAGGCTGCTGCTTCAGTGTGCTGTGGAACACTGATGAATATCTACTAGATGTTTCTGCACTTGCAGGGTAAAAAAGTCTCTCTCTATCTCTGAAGTCACAAGTTAGTAAAAACAGTCGAAAAGGAAACAGGACAACATCTTCCAGCTAATGTGCAGAACCAAGAATCTCCTATCCAACTGCCATGGTAAAACACAACTGGAATCACCCAACAACCAGGAGTCCCATTGCCTCCATATTGTGCCCCACATGCTACTTCCTGTAAAATTGAGTACATATTCCTTGCATCCAGCTCTCCATCTCCTGCCTCTGAATCAATTTCCAATCCAAGTCAAAAAGCAACCTCTTGTTCCACAATCCTCATTTTTGCCGCTAACCTTTTAAGTGAAGCGACTCACATAACACTTGTCACATTGTTAAACATCTCAAGATGCTTTACAAGGCTGGTATCAAACAAAATTTACACACATCAGGAGATATGTCAAAAAGCTTGATTAAGGAGGAGGTTTTCAGAGTGTTTAAAAGACGAGAGTGAGTGGGGAGGAATACAGACAAATTTACAAAGTTGAGGATTAAAGCAGCCAAGGTACAGCAAGGGAGAGATAGCATGAATTTGATCGGTACTTAACAGAATTCCAACTAAGAGAACAGATTCAACATTACGTGAAACATTCACCTCGAGTCATATTGAAACATTTTAGATTCCTTTCAGGAACTCGATATCAAGTAACACCCATAAATAGTCCTCTTTCTTTGAGACCTTCTCAAAAAATTCAACTGGTTTCGTCGGAAAGGAGTTAGTTTTATTTGACACTGAGCCACATCACGCTGTCTCTCTCTGATCAGCTTATATTTGCTCAAGTGCCCAGTCACAGTAGTCTTAATAACAGAGGCTTCCTGAGGCATGGCATTAAATCGTAATGCGTAGTTAGCTGGTGTATCTCTCTCACACATTTCCTAAATAATGGAAGTGATGTGGCAATTTTCCAATCTAATGGAACAATTCTCAGAAGCTGAACTTGACAAACCATAGAAATGCTGTGGTCACAAAAGCAGGTCAGAAGCTGGGAATCCTGCAAAGTAATTCACCTCTTCACTCCCCAAAGCCAGCCCATTACCTACAAGGCAAAAAAAAGTCAGGAGTGCCATGGAATACTCTCCATTTGCCTGGGTGACTGCAGCTCCAACAACTTTCAAAAGGCTCAATAGCATCCAGGGCAAATAAACTCACTTGATCGACATCTCATCCACCACATTAAATATCCGCTCCTTCCACCACTGACGAATGTAATAGCAGTGCGCGCTGTCTACAGGATACATTGCAGCAACTCACCATTCCTTCGATAGCACCTTCAAAATCTACCTAGATGGAGAAGAGCAGCAAATGCAAAGGAACACTACCACCTTCAAGTTGCACACCAATCTCTGACTTGGAAGTATATCGCTATTCCTTCACTGTTGTTGGGTCATAATCCTGGAACTCCTTGCTTAACAGCACTATGGGTGTGCCTACACCACATGAACTGCAATGGTTTAAGGTGACTCATTATCACCTTTAAGGGTAATTCAGGATGGGCAGTATAGAGGCTGGTCTAGCCAGTGACACCCAGAATCCAAGAACAAGTTAAAAAAAATGTAGTATAACCAACACAAAATGTCACTTCAGTCCTCCAAAGTAATATTAAGTGAAACTAATATTTTAATGCAAGGAGTATTCGCAATAAGGGGGAGGAACTTGCAGCTTGGACCAGTACCTGGAACTTCGATGTTGTGGCCATTTCAGAGACTTGGGTAGAGCAGGGACAGGAATGGATGTTGCAGGTTCCGGGGTACAAATGCGTTAGTCGGAGTAGAGAAGGGGGTAGAAGGGGGGGAGGAGTGGCGTTACTGGTCAAAGACTGTATCACGGTGATCGAAAAGAAGTTTGATGAGGACTTGTCTGTGGAAGTAGTATGGGCTGAGATTAGAAACAGGAGAGGAGAGGTCACCCTGTTGGGAGTCTTTTACAGACCTCCTAATAGTTCTAGAGAGGTTGAGGAAAGGATTGCGAAGTCAATTCTGATTAGGAGTGAAATTAGTAGGGTAATTGTGATGGGGGACTTTAACTTTGCTAATATTGATTGGAATAGCTATAGCTCTAGCTCGTTAGAGGGGTCAGTTTTCGTACAGAGTGTGCAGGAAGGTTTTTTGACTCAGTATGTAGATAGGCCAACTAGAGGTGAGGCTACATTGGATTTGGTGCTGGGCAATGATCCAGACCAGGTGTTAGGCTTGGAAGTTAGTGAACATTTTGGTGATAGTGACCACAATTCGGTTACGTTCACCTTAGTGATGGACAGGGATAGGCATGAAGCTGGGGGCTGTAGTTATAGCTGGGGGAAGGGTAATTATGAGACAATCAGGAGAGAATTAGGGTGCGTAGATTGGACTAGGGAACTACAGGGACTGGGTACATCTGGAATGTGGTGCTTATTCAAGGAGCAGCTGCTGCGAGTCCTTGATAAGTATGTCCCTGTCAGGCAGGGAGGAAATGGACGAGTAAGAGAGCCTTGTTGTACGAAAAGAGTTGATTTGCTGGTTAAGAAGAAAAAGGAGGCTTATGTCAGGATGAGGCTTGAAGGCTCAGGTAGTGCAATGGATAGCTATAGATTAGCTAGGAAGGAGGTAAAAAGTGAATTGAGGAGAGCTAAGAGGGGCCACGAGAAGATGTTGGCTGATAGGATTAAGGAGAATCCTAAAGCTTTCTTTCGATATGTTAAGAATAGAAGATTGGTTAGGGCGAGATTAGGGCCAGTCATAGACAGCAGTGGGAAGTTGTGCGTGGAGCCTGAAGAGATTGGTGAGGCACTGAATAAATATTTCTCTTCGGTATTCACGCAGAGTGCTGAAAATGTAGCTGTGGAGAGCACTGAGGTACAGGGTTGCAAATTGGGGAGTATTGTAGTAGATGGGGAGGATGTGTTAGAAATTCTCGAGGGTTTGAAGTTGGATAAGTCCCCTGGGCCGGACGGGATTTACCCTAGGATTCTCTGGGAGGCAAGAGAGGAGATTGCAGAGCCTCTGGCTCTGATCTTCAGGTCCTCGGTGGTTACGGGTGTGGTTCCGGAGGACTGGAGGATAGCGAATGTGGTCCCGTTGTTCAAGAAGGGGAAGAGAGACCTTCCAGGGAATTATAGGCCAGTGAGTCTTACTTCTGTTATGGGCAAAGTATTGGAGAGAATTATTAGGGATAGGATTTATAGTTATTTTAGAGAGAAATGAATTGATTGGGGATAGTCAGCATGGTTTTGTGAAGGGTAGGTCATGCCTTACTACCCTCATTGAGTTTTTTGAGAAAGTGACCAAAGAGGTGGATGGGGGTAAGGCGGTTGATGTAGTATATATGGACTTTAGTAAGGCGTTTGATAAGGTGGCCCATGGAAGACTTCTACAGAACATGCAGATGTGTGGAATAGAGGGTGATTTAGCTAATTGGATTAGGAATTGGCTGGCAGATAGAAGACAGAGGGTGGTGGTTGATGGGAGATATTCATCGTGGAGTTCGGTGACGAGTGGTGTGCCTCAGGGGTCTGTTTTGTGGCCCCTGCTGTTTGTAATTTTTATAAATGATCTGGATGAGGGTATTGAGGGATGGATCAGTAAATTTGCAGATGATACTAAAGTTGGTGGTGTGGTAGATAGTTAAGAGGGGTGTTTTAGTTTACAGAGTGACTTGGACAAGTTGCAGAGCTGGGCCGAGAGGTGGCAAATGGAGTTTAATGTGGAAAAGTGTGAGGTAATGCACTTTGGCAGGAACAATAATGTGTAGAGTATAGGGCTAATGGTAGGGCTCTTAATAGTGTTGAGGAACAGAAGGATCTTGGTGTATGTGTCAATAGATCCCTGAAAGTAGGCAGTCAAGTGGATAAAGTTGTTAAGAAGGCATATGGAGTCTTAGCTTTTATTGGTATGGGGATTGAATTTAGGAGCCGCAGCATCATGTTGCAACTGTACAAAACTCTAGTGCGGCCGCACTTGGAGTATTGTGTGCAGTTCTGGTCCCCACATTATAAGAAAGATGTGGAGGCATTGGGAGGGTACAGAGGAGGTTTACCAGGATGTTGCCTGGTATGGAGGGCAGGTCTTATGAAGAGAGGCTGAGGGATTTGAGGTTGTTTTTCGTTAGAAAGGAGGCGGCTAAGAGGGGACCTAATCGAAACATATAAGATGATTAGAGGTTTAGATAGGGTGGACAGTGATAGCCTTTTTCCTAGGATGGAGAAAGCTAGCACGAGGGGACACAGCTTTAAATAAGGGGTATGAGTTATAGGACGGATATCAGAGGTAGGTTCTTTACTCAAAGAGTGATTAGGGAGTGGAATGCCCTGCCTGCAGCTGTTGTATATGCGCCAAGTTTGGTGGCGTTTAAGAGGTTAGTTGATAAGTATATGGATGAGAAGGGAATGGTTTAGTTAGGAGGGGCATTGCTTTTTATTTTGGTCGGCACAACATCGAAGGCCGAAGGGCCTGTTCTGTGCTGTATTGTTCTATGTTCTATGTTCTAATCATTGGCCATAGACAAGGGTTGAAAAGCAGATTCACTCAAAATTGATAATTATTTAATTTTACCTGATCATGTTCATTTTAAGGAATTTATTCCTCAACCTGTCTGGTTCAAACTGGAAAATCCATCTGAAGATGAACTGTCATAAGAATGCACTAAACTTTGGAAATCCACAGTGTTGTTGCCATAATTAAATTTTACTATTTAATAAATTTATTGGGCAGTTCAAGCCTAAGTCACTGTCTAGTGAAATGTTCGTTTACCATGCACCAAAATGAACAAGATCACATGAAGGCAATGACAACACATAATAAAGTGAAGCTGTTTGGCCACAATTAGACATCTGGGCAAGTGGGAGTATCTCAAGAAGATTGTATAAAAGAATGGTTCACTGCTCCTAGCCCCCTCAACCTTTCTCAAAAATCTACAGTAGAATAAAATAAATGAACCAAACCAAAAGAGAACTGATATGTAATTTTTACATCAAGGCAATATGATGAAAGGCAAATATCAAAAGAAACTTTAGCAACCTTAGGTGGTGAGGTTATAGTTTGCACAACTTCCTAAAAAAAAACTCCTAGTAGCTCATCACGAAAGCAGAATGTCAGAGATTCCACTGTAATCGTGATGTGGCAAGCAGGTTAATAAGGTTACTCATTGAGGACTTGTTGCATGATAAAATTCCCAATTGTGATGTTCTGGTCCAAGTGAATTGCATCACTTTAGAACCAATGTTTTGCACATCATTCTGACATCCAAATAAAGTAAGTGGTCATTTCCCCCAAGTTTCTTTTAAATCTGACATCAGAAAATCTGCAAAAAGCGAAGTTGTTTGCCCACAGATTCTTCCTCTTTCCTTTCCAGAAGAAAGACCTCACTCAATTCACAACAGTTCTGGCAAAATCAAATGCAGAATTATTGGGTTAAGAGGAGAGATACAAAGTCTTCCCTCTGCTTTCTGTAGTGCTTTTGGACAATATGTTTTTCCATTAAGTTATCCAGCCAAAATTGTCAATAGCCGATTCGTAAAAGGTAAAGTCGCCATAGTCCTAGATAACCATAAATTGCTTTTTTTTTTGAGGGAATTTGTTTTATATTGTTATTTAGCATTGATGTGGAGTCAAAGTAGTAGCCAAGAGAGTATCAATTAAATAAGAAATGGGAAAGGCAAGGTAAATTTTGAAATTAGAGATAAAGTTTATTTATTAGTCATAAGTAAGGCTTATATTAAATCTACAATGAAGTTACTGTGAAATTCTCCAAGTTGCCACTCAAGCATCTGTTCAGGTCAATGACCTAAATTAGCACATCTTTCAGACTGTGGAGGGAAACCAGGGCACCTGGAGAAAACTCACGCAGATATACGGAGGGCATGCAAATTCAACACAGTGACCCAAGCTGGGAATCGAACCTAGGTCCCTGGCGCTGTGAGACAGCAATGCTAACTGCTGTGCCCTTGGTGAATATCTTAGCAATATTCAGTTGATTTTGTACCTACAATCTCGTTACTGCCTAAGGCATGTTGACATGCTTATAACAACACAAGTCCATCGAACCAGTTCTTACTAATAAGCTCGTTCTTTCCACACACTGATTTACAAATATTTTGATTACGTGAAGTTCCAGGTGGGACTGCAACCTTCAAATTCCAAGGATGATGCACTGAGTTAAGGCTGACTGAAGGGCAATATTACATTTTCCTCTTGATCTTGGGAGGCAGTGGAAATTTTGAAGAATTTATCATTGAAACCGGTCATTTATTTAATTGCTGTTTGCGGGATCTTATTGCATACATATCAGCGAGTGTGTTTCCTGCATCACAACAGTAACTACACTAAATACTTCATTGATCACTAAGTGGTTGTAACTTCCTAAGGCTGTGAAAGGTTGCACAATAAACTTATTTTCTTTACACATTATACACAGCATTTCATAGAATCATACAGTGCAGATGGAAGCCATTTGACCCATTGAGTCTGTACCAATCACAATCCTACCCAAGATCTATCCCCTTAACCCTATGCATTTACCCTGCTAGTTCCCCCTTACAGTAAAGGGCAATTTAGTATGGCCAATCCACTAAACTTGCACATTTTTGGACTATTTCTAGAGCATTTCTAGAGTCTCAGCATATCATTCAATTTTCTCTCTGTAAATAACTATACTCTTAATTCTCAATCCTAATTTCAACCAGGTGTTCACAAGAAAAATAGAAAAAGCTGGAAATACTCAGCAAGTCTGGCACCGTCTGTGGAATGAGAAACAGAGTTAACCTTTCATCACTTCGCTGCAGGTAGTATCGACGTGCTGAGTATTTCCAGTATTTTCTGTTTTTGCTTCAGGTTTCAAAGCATCCACAGTATTTTGCTTGGTACTTATTAAAATCTTTTTTCAAAAGTGTGTTCATCAACATAGTATTAACCACTTTAATCAATCTTTGCTTCACTTTCACGTCTTTGGAAAAGAAAAATCATTATTTGAGACATATAAATTTTACTCATGCCTCCTGGTTCTGCGATCAATGCACAAATTAAATAGCTTGCTAATATCGGCAACATTTATTCTCCAATTAACAGAAATTACATCGACTAACAAATGGCTTCTCTCATGAAGATATATTCACTTTTGTGGTCTTTCCTCAGAATATTCCTTGCTGGTCTCCAATGAACACTCTAGTCTAGCACATCAACACAGACATGCTTGTGCCACAGTTAGATTCATTATTGTTCGAGAGAAAAAAAATGCCCGAAAGTAAACACATTAAACTGATATATACTGCAGCTGTAAATACCTTCCTGACATGTGGGAAAAACAACTTTTTTTTTTTTAAAAACAACAGAATCATCTCCTGATCACAATCTGTAACAGGCCAGTGATGCATGGTTGCTGGGCCCAGAAATATAGTTCATTCTATTGGGTGTGCTGGGAGAACAAAACTAACACTGAAACATCGAGATTGTAAATAAAGCAGCTGTACCTGCCACAGACACTTTCAAGGTTCATCAATTTTACCAATTATTAGGCTCTGTGCGCTTAGGTCTTAATTTGTGCAATTTGTTTCTACAAAGCCAGTTTTTGATATTTGGAACTGAAGGATGCTTTTATTGAGAAAGATTTAACCTACCTTATCAATGAAGCATTTGAAGAATTTGATAGAAAACGTACTGATGACTAATACAGAATGCTATTCAGTAGAAAGGTTGAATTACGGTGATTGAACATTGAAATGATGAAATAATGCACAGAGTTCATTCTTATTACGTTCAGAGAGAAGCCTCAGAATGGACGACTGCAAATATTTGTTGTGCTTTGCTGGCTCCCGCAAAAACCATTAACATTTCTGTGGTGCTTTTTTTTAAAGACTGTTGGACCAGTGAACTCAAATATATGTTGAAAACCGTTTATAAAACGTCATGCAAAGTAGATCTTGTATCATCCAGTCAAAACTGCCATTTTGCACATAAATAGTTGAGCTGATTTGGCTTCCACTTCCCCATCAGTCATCTCTCACATTCACGCTCGTCATTCCAGTTAGAGGGAAAGACAAGATCCGTATAATTGGAATAACAGCAGCAACATGCATTTATTATAGCATCTTCAGCTATGTAAACTATCCAAAGGAACTTCACAGAAGTGTTATCAAATAATGTCTGACATTGAGGTTAAAGTGCAGCTATCTCCTTACGTGACCAAATGCTTACTCAGTGGCAAGTCTTAAGCAGTGTCTTTGGAGGAGGCAAGAGGGATAGAGAAAATCAGAAGTTTAGGGTGGGAACCCCAGAGTTTAGGGCCAAGTAACTGAGGGCATAGTCACCAGTAGATAAGGAATTAAAATCAGGGATACTCATGGGGCCAGAATTAGAGGAATGCATATGTGTCAGAGGATTGTAGGACTCGAGGAGATTATAGGAGTAGGTGAGGCCATAGAGGGTTTTGGAAACAAGAATAAAGTTTTAAAATCAAGCAGTTGCTTCACTTGGAACCAATGTAGATCAACAGGCCCAGGGAAAATGGGTGAACTGGACTTGCTGCAAGTGACAACATGGCAGAAGCGTTTTGAATCAGCTCGAATTTTACAGACAGCAAAGGTGGGAGGGTTGAAGAGTCAAGTCTAGAGATGACGAAAGCATGGCTCAGGGTTTGAGCAGAAGGAGTGGGAAGGGGAGTCAGACTAACGTCACAGAGGAGAAACTAAGGGTCTTGGATATCTCAGCTTTTAATCTAGTGAAGAGCTAGATCATTGCAAACCAAGATTGAATCTTAACCTGTACAGTGATAGCTGACCTCAGACTGGATAATGAGGATGCTACAATTGGCCTAGCCTCCTCAGTTAGCTTCAACTGTTGACTCTCTTTAACAATCCTCTTCCAGGTTTGTGGAGACCACTTTGTTTGGGCCCTGTAAAGTCTCTACTACTCTAGTTTACAAAACCTGTTGAGACACATCATCCAACGTTACACAATAAGGAGTGAAAACTTAGGCAAAAGGGGTAGGACATCCACCAAAACCTCAGTACTTAATGCATCAACACCTTCGCGAGCAGAGAGAGAGAAGAAAAAAAATCTCTCCAACTTCTCAAAGATCATTTTGACTCAAGGCCAAGTTCTTTCCATCCCAGAAAAACAGAAATTTAATAGGAATGTTAACTCATCAGGATGATGATTGCTCAATGGGTTATTAAAAAAATATCTGTTACAAGTCATCATATCCATGGTAGATTCAAAAGGGTTCTACTAATCACTAATGTTGATTCCTGCTTTAGGCACAAGACTGGGCCCAGCTCCCTCAGCTTCCAATTCCCAGTCTTCCAATTGTTGCCCAGAGTTCTTTGCAGTAAGCAGGCTCATTCCACCCTTCCTTAACCAGCTTGCTCAAAACAGAAACTAGGTGGTGGTTTTGCTTCCCATTTGAAGCAGAGAGACCATAATTTCCCTTTAGGCTCATATCAGAGCAGTTAAAAATAAAACAAGTCCTGTTGCCAAATAGCCACTTCTACACTTGCTTCCCCTTTCATAGAAATGACTTCACTGCCCATCTGGACAGTGCTTGATGATAGATAATCATACCTCACTGAATACTTGCCTTAATAAAATGTTCTTAGCACTATACAATTTTATTAAAATAAATTGGTTCCACTGATTGTTCACAGCAAAGACACAAAGGCCATTTCTCACAGTCTCATTTAAGACCTGCCTGAAACAACTGTACCAAAGCAAAACAGGTGGTATCAGCAGTCAGGGATGTGGCCCCAATCTAGCGTGAACCATCTTGGGTAATAACGCTGGCAAAGTGTCAAATCAAGTTGTAGAGCATGTTCGGGGATTGTTTCATTTCTTGGCAACTTTAAAAACCGAAGCAGAGAATTCCCATTTTGCTCTTGCAATCTTCACAGCACACATCTGCATTCCCCCCCTCTCCAATTGCACCCAGCCCCTTTTACACCTCATCTACGTTTCAGGCCTGCATTCCCAAACCAGTAACAATTTACCAAACACGAGCAGAATTCTACACGCGAGTATAAAAGCAGACAGTCACTGATCTTTCTTGGCACACCCAATATGATTGATAGCCTCAAGCAGCCCACAGTAAAGGTTGGGTGTTGTCCATTCAGCGATATATTTCGGAGCTATTGGTCACAAGACTGACAGTGAAACCTAACCTCAGTCTCTGTAATCACAACCCATTGCCCCCTCCTGCAAGGAGGAAGCTCATTTCAACAGAAATATCTTTGGAGCCAAATTGGATAGCCCCCAGAAAGGAGGCAAAGTGGTGGCATATCGGTAATGTCATTGGGCTAATAATCTAATTATTAATTCAACAATTAATTCTATGGCAGCCAGTGGAATTTAAATTCAATTAATAAATCTGGAATTAAAAGCTAGGCTGGGATTTTCCAGTCCCATCGCTACAGACAAGACAGCGACATTTGGAGAGCCATTAAAAATCAACAGCCCCTCCAAATTTTCTCTTCCTGCCCACTATGATGCCCATTGCTCATGGGACTGGGAAATCCTACGCCTAGCCTCAGTAACGTTAACCATGAATTGATTTGTAAACTCTGTTTAACTGTCCTTTAGAGAAGGACTTATCTGCTGTGCTTACCTGATCTGGCCTACATGTGACACCAGAATCACGTCAATGTTGTAGATTCGCAGATGTCCTCTCAAGTGGGCTAGCAAGCCACTCAGATATATCAAATCACAAAATCCAAAGGGAATGAAACTGGAGACTTCTGAAGACATGTGCTCCAGAACTGGCCATGCCTCTGGCCTAGCATTATGTAAAAATTGCCCAGGTATGTTCAGTACACAAAAAAAAAGGATAAATCTGATTCAGCCAATTACCATTCCATTAGTGTACATTCAATCATTAGTGTCATCAACAATGCAATCAAGTAGTTATACAGCAATAACCTGCTCACAGACACTCAGATTGAGTTCAACCAGGGCCACCCAGTTTCTGGCCTCTTTAGAGTTTTGTTCAAATATGAAAAGAGCCAAACCAAGGAGGTGAGGCAAGGTGACAGTGACTGCCCTTGAAATCAAGATAGTATTTGACTGTGTGGCCTGAGGAAAGCCTAGTAAAACTGAAGTCAGTGAGGATCAGGGGAAAAAAAATCCACTGGTTGGAGTTATACTAAGCACAAAGGTGGTGGTCCTGGTTGCTGGAGGTTAGTTATCTCAGTTCTATGACATTGTTACAGCAGTTTCTCAGAACATTATTCTAGGCCCAGCCATCTTCGATTGCTTCATCAATGACCTTTCCCCATCTTAAGGTCAGAAACAGGGACGTTCACTTTCAATATGCAGTTACTCAGATACTAGTCCATGTCCATATGCAGCATGACGGACAACAGGCATGAACTGATAAGTGGCAAGAAGCATTCGCTCCACACAACTGCCAGGCAATGGCCAGCAAGAAAGGATCTAATCATCTTCCCTTGACATTCAATAACATTATCACAGTTGAAGTTCCAACTATCAACATTCTGCGGAACTGGCGATAGAACTGGGCCAGCCATATAAATACTATGGACATAAGAGCAGGTTAGAGGCTGGGAGTGAATAACTCACCTCCTAACTCCACAAATCTGCACAGGTTAGGAGTATCATGGAATCATAGAACCCTACAGTGCAGAAAAGGCCCTTCGGCCCATCGAGTCTGCACCAAACACAATCCCACCAAGGCCCTATCCCTATATCCCTACATATTATACCTACTAATCCCTCTAACCCATGCATCTCTGGACACTAAGGGGCAATTTCTTAGCATGGCCAATTCACCTACCCCGCACATCTTTGGATTGTGGGAGGAAACTGGAGTACCCAGAGGAAACCCACACAGACAAAAGGAGAATGTGCAAACTCCACACAGTCAGTGACCCAAGCCAGGAATCGAACCCAGAACCATAGAGCTGTGAAACAGCAGTGCTAACGACTGTGCTACCATGCCACTCATGATGGAGTATGAAGGAATATTCTCCACTTGCCTGGATGACTGCAGCTCCATCAACATTGACACCCCCAGGACAAAGCAACTTGCTTGATTGGCACTCCAATCACCACCTTGAACAATCACTCTTGCCATCACCAATGCACGTTGGCAGCAGTGTGGATTATCTACAAGATGCAGTGCAGAAATTCAAAGAAGCTTGTTCAACAGCACTTTCAAACCCACACACAGGAAAAATGATGGCTGAGTGGTATTAATCCAGAAACTCAGCTTAGGTTCTGGGGAGCCAGGTATAAATCTGCCATGGCAGATCCATCTGGTTCACTAATGTCATTTAGAGAAGGAATTCTGCCTTCCTCAACTGGTTCTGTCTACATGTGACTTCAGAGCCACAGGAACATGTTTGACTCTCAACTGCCCTCTGAAATGGCTTAGCAAACCATTCAGTTCAAGGGCAACAAGAATGGATTATCAATGCTGGCCAGTAAGTGATGCCCACATCCCATGAAAGAATAAAACAAATCATCTACCACTAAGATGGAGAAAGGCAGCAGATATCTCTCCATCTGCATGCTTCCCTCCATCCACACCATCCTGATTTGGAAATATATCACTGTTTCTTCACTGTTACTGGGTCAAAATCCTGGAACTCCCTCTGTGGTGTATCTACGCCATGTGGATTGCAGTAACCCAAAAAGGCAGCTCACCACCATCACAAAGGCAATTTGAGATAGGCAATAAATGCTCGCTTTTATTGTGATGCCTACATTCTGAGATTTTTTTTAAAAAATGCATTAACTATTTTAGCTATTTGGCTATTTGAAATGCAGGCAGCATGTTATCTTCATGCCAGTTTATTTGTATGATTCTTGCATGTCACTAGTGCTAATCGTGCTGTTTGTTGACTGTACATAATAGCCGAGACACAAAATCATAACTTCTTGGTAGTCTGTGCCTCTTAAAAGGGAGGTGTTAAATGTTGCTCTGCAAATGAATCTATTCTGGCAAACAGTGAAACATGACACTGAAGATTGTGAGTACCAAAATGTCACAGCACAGCACTGGAGTCAAGAAGGGAGGGAGATATCCTTTATTCAAAATGGACCAGGAGACCCACTAGACACAAGGTTAAAAGGCAATGTAACAAATAGCAGTACAGGTCAAAGCCAGGGTTCTAGCTCTGAGGGGCTGAATGCATGACCACGTGTTGAATGCCCACACAAAGTGGTCAAGGTTGATGAATGAATTTTCAAATGGAATATACTACCAAGTCACTACTAGTCTCAGTTCAATACAGCTCCTAGGATCTCTACAGTGCAAAAGAGGCCTTTCAGCCCATCGGGTCTGCACCGACTCTCTGACAGAGACCTTACCCAGTCCTACTCCCCCATCATAAGCCCATAGCCCCACACATTTACCATGGCTAATCCACCTAACTTGCACATCTTTGAACTGTGGAAGGAAACTGGGGCACCCATAGGAAGCCCATGCAGACACAGGAAAGATGTGCAAACTTCACACCGACAGTCACCTGAGAATAAAATTGAACCTGATTGGAACACTGTGAGGAAGCCACTGTGCCGTTCCATGCCACACCTCTTCACTTGCCTACTGACAATCTCAATCAATCAAGGATCGTACCAAACATCTGTACATTTCACCATACCTTCACACTCTTGGCACTGCTTGAAAGATCAAAGGTTCAGACAGTCAACTGAAGCGTTCTTTTCACTGCTGTAAGCCTCACATCCATATTTCACTAACTACGCACACTGCCAGCTCCACGCTGCTCTCTAACCAGATTTCCATTTGCCAGAAGGAAAAAAAAAACTCGCACACATCCAACTTTAGGTATGTCATAAATGAAAGTACCTGCAAGAATCTTCCCCTTATTCCTGCCAATCCTGTGTCCTCCTTGCTGCTTGCTCTTGTCCTTCTCTTCAACCTCCTGATGCTGCCTTAAAATATCTTAGTCTTAGATTTAAATTGCTGCATCTCTCCAACAGCAAATAATAGCTTCAACTCCTCCCTCCTACACAACCTCAAAATTCCTTTCCAGGCTAATCTCCATCATACCATTCTCATGGAGCAATAGGTCCACATTTCTCATATCTTTTCTGACATCAAGTCTCTCAGTATATGATTCATTTTTCCCCCTATCTGATGCAAATATGTTTCTCTTTCTTGGTACCTGTTAAGTGCTTCGTTATTGTGCATAAAGTGAAATTAGGTGAAAAGTGAGAGACAGAGAGACAAGATAAAGAGAATGAACTTGCAAAATATGGGAGGTAAAGCAAGATTAAGAATCAGAGACAGCAAAGAGGTACAGAAATTATAACAAGAAATAACACAAGGAAGCAGAATAGAGAGAAGAATGGAAGCCAAAATTATAAAAGATTTAAGAGAAGCATTTCCAGGAAAGAACAATTTCTATCTGATCTTGAGCGACGCCATGGGAGGAAAACTAGGCATGTTAAAAACCAGGATAGTTTAAATACTTTAACCTATAAAGGATAAGTCCAAGTCAGGAAATGGATAAAACAAAATTCAACATAAACATCACTTTCAAGGAACAATATTCATTTCAAACAGAATCAGATTTGACTGAAAGTAAGGTTTCGCTGAACTGAGGGGTCGAGGCTTCTAAAAGGGCATCTTCAAATTTTTTCCAGGGCTGCAGCAGACAAAATGTTTGCTACCAGCTGCAAGTGCAGATCCTGTGCTAAGCACACCACAGTGGAAGGTATCCAACAGTTGTCAGTCGGACTGTGGAGCAACCTTCCCTCCTCCCCCCAACTTAAGCAACAGTGATGTTTCTCTTGAGGAGGCAGCGTATCTCTCACTGACAGAACGCATTGCATTGTGAGATTCAACATGAAAATTTATAGCCAGTATGTCCATTTTATTAGTGATAGCATGGTGCAGCGTTGACAGTTAAGACGCTTAAGGGAAGAAGAAAGGAATTCAGGAAGACTCGGCATTAGATTTGAAAACTCCTAAAGAGTATTATCCTCCCCCAGCAGGCGTGATAAAGATCAGATAAACAAGTTAATCATTTGTGTGTATTGGCTGATTTGCTGCTGTTAGTCTTGGAGGCCCTCCATCTCAAATCAACTGTGGCAGCTTAAATATTTAAAATACCTGTTACCGTATTTGCTTTGACAACTATTTGCAGTTTCCATTCATTTAACATGGCAAATGGCTTATTTCTGAAAGCTTATGGAATAAAAAGGTCACTTGGCATTTTTATTACCAAAAAAAGTACATTTATATTGACCAAGTACTAAACGCTATTCACTTTAGACACACACACAGGTACACAGTTGGAACGCTGACAACAGATCAACTGTCATTGCTCATCCTCCCATTGCAAAAATACTGTCCAGCTTCAGACAATCCAATTCAGTTCTGTTCGTATTATTTCAAGGACAGGGATGTGTCTGTACTCTGTGTAAACAGCTTCACAATTTCAGCTCTCTCACCGTGTTCGCCCCATCAACACTGCCAACAACATTTGATAATTTGGTGTTCAGCTAAAACTGCATCCACTCCTGCTCTGACAAGATTGTAAGAAACTGCAAAGGGTTGTGAATGTAGTCCAGTCCATCATGCAAACCAGCCTCCAATCCATTGATTCAGTCTACACTTCCCACTGCCTTGGTTAAGAAGTCAGTATAATCAAGGACACGACACCCCCCTCTCCCCAGATATACTCCCATCTTCCGTCAGGAAAAAGATGCACATAACAACCGACTCAAGAACAGTTTCTTCCTTGCTACCATTGGACTTCTGAGAAGACATATATATTACACTGAATGTTCTCTTCACTCTATCTGTAACTACAATACTACATTTTGTATCCTCTCCTTTTCCCTTTCTCCTATGTATTTCATGAATGGTATATTCTGTCTGTATAGCATACAAGTAATAATACTTTTCACTGTATACTAATACATTTGATAATAATAAATTAAATCCAAATTCTAGTCTTCATCTTGTACAGGGCAACCTTCCCAATATTAGTTCAGATTGAAACTTTGGCAATGACAAACGTTTTATAATGTCATTTAGTTCAACTAATTTGGCCAAGGTGCTTCATTTAGGGCAGCATGACCAAGAAACTGTAAAAGAGTTGGAGATGATTACCAAAGACAGCAGTTTTTAATTAGATAACACATTTTAACATAGTAAAAGCTTGGCAGGATTGTTATAAAACCAAATCTGAGACCAAGTCGTACAAGACGACATTAGGAAAGAGGACCAAAAGCTTATGTCAGGATGAGGCTTGAAGGCTCAGGTAGTGCAATGGATAGCTATAGATTAGCTAGGAAGGAGGTAAAAAGTGAATTGAGGAGAGCTAAGAGGGGACACGAGAAGATGTTGGCGGATAGGATTAAGGAGAATCCTAAAGCTTTCTTTCGATATGTTAAGAATAGAAGATTGGTTAGGGCAAGATTAGGGCCAGTCATAGACAGCAGTGGGAAGTTGTGCGTGGAGCCTGAAGAGATTGGTGAGGCAATGAATAAATATTTCTCTTCGGTATTCACGCAGAGTGCTGGAAATGTAGCTGTGGAGAGCACTGAGGTACAGGGTTGCAAATTGGGGAGTATTGTAGTAGATAGGGAGGATGTGTTAGAAATTCTGAGGGTTTGAAGTTGGATAAGTCCCCTGGGCCGGACGGGATTTACCCTAGGATTCTCTGGGAGGCAAGAGAGGAGATTGCAGAGCCTCTGGCTCTGATCTTCAGGTCCTAGTTGGTTACGGGTGTGGTTCCGGAGGACTGGAGGATGGCGAATGTGGTCCCATTGTTTAAGAAGGGGAAGAGAGACCTGCCTGGGAATTATAGGCCAGTGAGTCTTACTTCTGTGGTGGGCAAGGTATTGGAGAGAATTATTAGGGATAGGATTTATAGTTATTTAGAGAGAAATGAATTGATTGGGGATAGTCAGCATGGTTTCGTGAAGGGTAGGTAATGCCTTACTAACCTCATTGAGTTTTTTGAGAAAGTGACCAGAGAGGTGGATGGGGGTAAGGCGGTTGATGTAGTATATATGGACTTTAGTAAGGCGTTTGATAAGGTGGCCCATGGAAGACTTCTACAGAAAATGCAGATGTGTGGACTAGAGGGTGATTTAGCTAATTGGATTAGAAATTGGCTGGCAGATAGAAGACAGAGGGTGGTGGTTGATGGGAGATATTCATCGTGGAGTTCGGTGACGAGTGTGTGCCTCAGGGGTCTGTTTTGGGGCCCCTGCTGTTTGTAATTTTTATAAATGATCTGGATGAGGTATTGAGGGATGGATCAGTAAATTTGCAGATGACACTAAAGTTGGTGGAGTGGTAGATAGTGAAGAGGGGTGTTATAGTTTACAGAGTGACTTGGACAAGTTGCAGAGCTGGGCCGAGAGGTGGCAAATGGAGTTAATGTGGAAAAGTGTGAGGTAATGCACTTTGGCAGGAACAATAAATGTGTAGAGTATAGGGCTAATGGTAGGGATCTTAATAGTG
This sequence comes from Sphyrna mokarran, assembly GCA_024679065.1. Taxonomy (NCBI): domain Eukaryota; kingdom Metazoa; phylum Chordata; class Chondrichthyes; order Carcharhiniformes; family Carcharhinidae; genus Sphyrna; species Sphyrna mokarran. Next base: position 42,019,410 of record JAGIQG010000021.1, on the reverse strand, counting down.
TTGAGGAACAGAAGGATCTTGGTGTATGTGTCAATAGATCCCTGAAAGTAGGCAGTCAAGTGGATAAAGTTGTTAAGAAGGCATATGGAGTCTTAGCTTTTATTGGTAGGGGGATTGAATTTAGGAGCCGCAGCATCATGTTGCAGCTGTACAAAAATCTAGTGCGGCCGCACTTGGAGTATTGTGTGCAGTTCTGGTCGCCACATTATAAGAAAGATGTGGAGGCATTGGAGAGGGTACAGAGGAGGTTTACCAGGATGTTGCCTGGTATTGAGGGCAGGTCCTATGAAGAGAGGTTGAAGGATTTGAGGTTGTTTTCGTTAGAAAGGAGGCGGCTAAGAGGGGATCTTATTGAAGCATCTAAGATGATTAGAGGTTTAGATAGGGTGGACAGTGATAGCCTTTTTCCTAGGATGGAGAAAGCTAGCACGAGGGGACACAGCTTTAAATTAAGGGGTATGAGTTATAGGACGGATATCAAAGGTAGGTTCTTTACTCAAAGAGTGATTAGGGAGTGGAATGCCCTGCCTGCAGCTGTTGTAGATGCGCCAAGTTTGGTGGCGTTTAAGAGGTTAGTTGATAAGTATATGGATGAGAAGGGAATGGTTTAGTTAGGAGGGGCATTGCTTTTTATTTTGGTCGGCACAACATCGAAGGCCGAAGGGCCTATTCTGTGCTGTATTGTTCTATGTTCTATGTAAGCTTTAGGTTTTGAGAAGCTTCTAACAGGAGGGGGAAATTTAAAGAGATGGAGGTTTAACGAGGGACCTCCAGAGCTGAGGATCAAAATTATAAAGTTTAAAGTTTATTTATTAGTCACAAGTAGGCTTACATTGACACTGCAATGAAGTTACTTTGAAAATCCCCTAGTCACCACATTCTGGCGCCTGTCTGGGTACACTGAGGGAGAATTTAGCATGGCCAATGAATTTAATCAGCACGTCTTTGGGTCAAGGTAATTAAAGGACAGTAATGAAGCAGTATCAAATGATGGCACTAACATTTACTCAGACTATTTATGAAATTGCTATTTAAAATGTTAATCCAAACTAGCTAAAAGAACATCAAAGCTCAAGTACAGAGTTGATCTCAGAATTTCTGGTATTCCTATCAGTACAATATGCTCTATTCACAAATATTTAGTGGTTTTCCTCAAACTTTCTGCAAACATAGCCCGTCTTTCAGGAAACGAGCGGGATACCACAAAGAACTTTTCACAAAGTTTTAGTTGAAAGCCCACCGGCCTACAGAGAGTACATGATTGCGATATTAGCTGCTCAATACAAGAACGCACAAGTGATGATTCTGTGAACATTTCAAACTAGTGGCACAACTAATTAGATAAAAATTGGCAAAAACTCCTGGCAAGCATGAAACAGGAAGCAACACATTTTCTGGATGCTTTCATTTGAAGTTTGTGTTCGTTTTAACAAGAATATTTTTCTGAACCAAAGCTTTGCAATTAGTGATGTTTTTTCACCAAATCAATAGGGTCCATTATAGATCAAAGTCACAGTGGCCGATATAACCAGTGACAGGCACGAGAATGGTAACCCGGGTGAGTAATCCTGTGGTTTTCCTGTTTGTCCTCAGGATATTGATGTCACAGCCACAGCCAGCATTTAACGTTCAGCCCCATACAAATGAGTCACTTGAGAGATCGCTTTGGATTGCACGTTAAGAATCAACAATATGGTTATCTGACTGGAGTTACATATCGGTCAGACTGGATGATTTCCTTCTCCGGATATTTATGAAAATCCAACTAGGTCACAATGCTGCAACAGGTTCAAGGTTATTTTTACTGCTGCCAATTTTTGCTTTCCAGATTTAAGCTGAATTTAGATTTTCAAACTGCCATGTTGGGATTTGAATTCCTGTTTTCTGGATTATTAATTCAGTGTTAGGGAATGGATGAGAAACTCCAATGCATACTATGAAGTTAGATTAGATTCCAATTATGTGTTATTTTTGGCATTAGCTTGAGGATAAGATGTCTCATTGCAGGGAAGGCAATCGAGGTAGGAAACATCACAACCTTTAAAAATTATTTGGATGAGCACTTGAAATATCATAATATTCAAGAATACGGAACAAGTACAGGAAAATGGGATTAGTGCACCTTAGGTCATAGATACTGTTGATGTAGAGTTGATGGACCGACGAACCTTTTTTGCGCTGTATGACTTTATGAATGATTCTATTAACAAAATAGGGAGCTTTTATCAAAACAAACTTTAACAGTGCAATTTAACTATAATAAATAAGTCATCTTAACATTTGAACAATATTTAAACATGATATGATACAATTCTTAACCGCTAACTCAGTCCCAATTCAAGCAATATTCCTCTTACAGATTGAAAAATCTTTTCAAAATCAGTTAGCAAACAACTCTCATGTTGTACTTGCTAACAGTTCTAGAGGTGTTTTCAACACCTCTTACAGGGGAATCTTTTTACAGAGATAGCCAGCTCTTAAATGGCTCTGGTCAGCAACTGCTCTTGTTATTCAAAAATGAAACTAATACACTGCCGTTCCTGCTAACTTAGCTCCTCCCATTAACGTGAATCTCCATCAGTCAACTTAATCAAAACCCTACTCCAAAACCCCACTCCAAAACCCCAAGAGAAACTCCAGTAAATACAAATACATTAATTCTGTTTAACAAACACATTCCCTGCTAAAATCAGTCATTATCGTGCATTCTCAACATTTGAGCTGCATGTTATCCAGACAAATTGGCACCATATAAAAAACAGCACGAGTTTCAAATGTACCTCTTACAAGAAACATTATAAAAATACATTTCTGAAGGCACCGCATCATCACATCAGGCCCCTGGATTATAATTCCAGTTAAGTGATTAAATTACAATGATTTGACTCGATTCCAATGTATCCAACAACATCTTAATATTACTTGCTAGCAGGTGGTGGTGGTGAATTACCATCAGCTATTATCATGAACTAGCAATTCAGAGACCCAGGGTCATGTTGTGGGGACCGAGGTTCAAAATGTGAATTTAATTAAAAGTCTAATGATGGCCATGGAATTATCAATTGTCCCATCTGGTTTACTAATATCCTTCAAGGAAGAAATCAACTAACTTTATCCAGTCTGGCTTATAGATCAACAGCAATATTAATCTTAATTAACAATCTTAAATGCCCTCTAAAATAGAAGTGCCCAGCAAACTACTCATTTCAAGTAGAATGAGGAATGGGAAATAAATATGCCCACATCCCTTACCTCCCCGATTTTTCTTTCCTCCAAACAAAGAGATTTTACATCCTTCTCGCAAGGACTGGCACTATATTTGAAGAACTAAAATTCATACAGATCAATACAGGGGTGGCATGGGGGCACTACTGCCTCACCAGTACCAGAGATTGTGGTTCATATCCAGCTTGGGTCACTGTCTGCTTGGAGTTTGCACATTCTCCCCTGCATGGGTTTCCTCTGGGTGCTCCAGTTTCCTCCCTTAGTCCGTAGATGCGCAGCCCTGGATTGACCATGATAAATTCTGCCTCAGGGTACCTAAACAGGCACCAAAATGTGGCAAATAAGGAATTTTCACAGTAACTTCAACGCAGCATTAATGTAAGCCTACATGTGACTAATAAATAAATTTTAAACTTCATATTTTGCATTGATACAAAGCAGTTTTAACTTCACAGATGCAAACTGTAACTCAGGTATGAAGTTGTTTCCATAATCAGACAATATCACACTTCTTCACACTGGCTGCAATGTACCGCAAGATAAAATGTGAAAATTACAGTAAGCCATTGAACTGCCAGTCATCTTTTCAAACTAAATTTTAACCATTTTGGTGTTGTGTGTTGCCTACATAATAAATTTTCTCCTTTCTCTATCTCCTGCTGAAGATGCTGAAGCCTTACTGGGCACAGTTCCAAAGGAATCAGCATTTACCAGTGCCTTGTTCAGGCAGTTATTCACATGGGAGAACCAGTTATTCTCATGGAAGACCTGACTAAGAGTTTCAGCCAGTTATTTAGCAAGGGGATCATCAAAACCACACCTGTTCCTCATCTTACCTGCTCACCCATAGTTGCAGTATCCCTTGTGAAAACAAGTAACAATTCTACAAACTCCCCGAATGAGATTAGTTGGGATACAAACTGAGGCCTGGTCTCTTTGGCTCAGCTACTCATTCTCTGAATCATTGGGAGCACGAAAAAGGGCAGTAAAATTAAGCCAGCATTCAGATGTTCATTGGTGCACAGTTTTGGTCTTTTAACTGTAAATAAAAACATACTTGCCCTATAGGGAAATACTCCAAAAGATTCATGACTGATTCCTGAGATGAGGGAATTGTCAAGAATTGACTTATCCAGCCTGATATTCACTGCAGTTTAGTGGAATGAAAGATTATCTAATTGGAATATACAGAATTCTTGACATGACAAGGCAGATGCTGAGAAAATGTTTCTCCTGGCTGGAGAATCTAGAACACAAAGTCATTATCTGAGTATAAGATCTTGGCCACTTAGTGCTAAGATGAGAGGATTCTTTGCTTAAAGGGTGGCAAATCTTTGCAATTCTCTACCCAAGGAGGAAGTGGATGTCTGGTTGTTGATAATATTCAGGACAGAACTCAATAAATCTTTCAGTAATTACAAGAATTCAGGAATATGAGGATAGTACAAGAAAGTGGAGTTGAGGCAGAAGATCGGCCATTATCTCATTGATTGATGGAGAAGGTTGTCTTTCTCGAGCTCTTATACTCTTATATTCTGAAAAATTAGAATCAGACAGGCAGATCAGAATACAACAACATGTTCCGGAAATATAGCACTGATTTCAACATGTACAAATGCCAGATTTTGTACAATAGCCTAGTACCATAAATATAACAGTGGGGATTCATTATTCATGGAGAGAAACATACCACAGAAATATTTTAACAGGTCTCCACATACATGAGTTAGCTAAATTCTTAAGAATGAACTAGCACTCTGGACTCTGATTTGTATCTCTAGATATGAATTACCTTCTTGTTGAAGTTCTCATGCCAAAAAACCCCCAGCTATTAACCAGTTATTCTTTTTCAGTTAACATATTGTGTGCAAGCTTTCATTCATTATCAACTACAGCTCTCTGTGAGAGGAAATCAATCAAAAACACTTCAGTACAATAAAGAGAGAATCCTACATTGTAAGAGATGCTTTCTTTTGAACGAGACAGGAACAAAGCTGTTTTCTCAGGTGACCATTATAGATTCTATGGTTCTATACTTATCACTCAAGACTTGTACCTCATTATCAGTACATACATGGAAACAATGTTTCATCTCATTCCTCAAGTGATAGAGTTGTCTAAAATAATACCCAATTATAATCACATATGTACATGCGTACATTCATAGAATCAGAATTTCTATAGTACATGAGGCAGTCATTCAGCCTATCAAGCCTGCACCGACAACAATCCCACCAGGCCCTCTCCCCATAATCCCACGCATTTAGCCTCCAAATCCCCCTGCACTAAGGGGCAGTAACAACCAAGTGAAATTACACTAGACTATTAATCCAGAAACTCAGCTTATGCTCTGGGACCATGGCAGCTGGTGGAATTTGAACTCAATAAAAAAAATCTGGAATTAAAAATCTACTGATGACCATGAAACCATTATCGATTGTGGGAAAAACACATCTGGTTCACTCATATCCTTTAAGAAAGGAAATCTGCAATCATAACAAGGTCTGGCCTACATGTGACTCTAGAGCCATGGCAATGTGGTTGACTCTCAACTGCCCTCCAAGGTCAATTAGGGATAGGCAATAAATGCTGGTTAGCCAGCGACTCCCATGTCCAACAAATTAATACAAAAAATTTAGCACCGTTTGGATAGTGTCTATCGAATTAAATCTCATGCACTGTACATTCACTGCACAGATTTGGCAAGATGTGACAGAACCAAGAAGCGCAAGGGTTAAAAGCTCACCCAAGTCAAATCCTTCTTGTGTGTTGAAGTGAGGAAAGTCCCAGCCTCAGACTGAACCAATGTGTTTTACTCAAATGCATAATAGGCATGGAATAATTCACATTTGATTTCCCTGATTATACTGCTGAACTTTAATCCACTTTGGGAAGCTATTGGCTTATAAAGATTTTGTTTCAAAAAGGGTTAGGAGCCGTTCTCTTTTTACAACTGAGAAGCATAAGCCTCCAGTGTGTTAAGGACAGTGAAATATCCTGACATTTGTATTCTGAGACCAGGGCCAACTTGGAGACCGGAAGAATCTTTATAATAGTCAAACAGACTTTATATAAATCCCCAAACTTCCTTCAAACAGATAAAAAAAATCTTGTTTCTTTCACTTAAAAGGACTTTTTATTTAAGCTGCTCTTGACACTATGATATCAAGGAGATAAAGCAACACAACCTCCAATGATAGCTACGTGGGAACAGTTTACATTTGTATAAACAAATAGAAAACAAACTGTGACACAACTGATTTAGAGTTTTCTGAAACTTTTGACAAAGTCACAATTTAAGGGCATCACGGTAGAACCGGGGAATGGAAAAGAAGTTTATTTATTATTGTCACAAGTAGGTTTATATTAACACTGCAAATCCCTCAGTTGCCACATTCCAGTGCCTATTCAGATACAGAGAGAATTCTGCACTAAGAATTCTTCCTGCATCCTTCCTCATGCCTTCACATCCTTCCTAAAGCTTGGTGCCCACAACTGGATGTAATAATTAAATGTGTGTGGAGCAGACCAGAGAGGACAATCAAAGTAAATAAATTTAAATAGATTAACATAAAGAATTTCTTTACCAAATAAAGTCAGGTATCACAGGAGAACCAAACTTATTTATGTTCAAATTTCTGCTGGGTGTTATGATAAAGATTAGCTTTGAAGGGACAAACAGTAAATTTTCATCATTAATAGCTGCATGCAAGTCAGTGTTTTACATCGCTATCAACTGGGCAAGTGGACACTTCAGTGCCCTGTTACACCCCCAAGATGCTCCTCCCAAGGGCTCAAATTTCTGATCAGAGCCCCAAATGTACAACTCCTCTCCAGCAACAGAATATGCACCTTTCAAGCGTTTATAGTTCACATTTTACTTCTGAAAACTGAAAATAGGAGCTTAAAAACAACGAAAGAATGGTTAGCAGAAAGATTGCCGAGGGGCCAAACGGACTTAGAAATAGAAAGAAACCCTACAGTTCAGAAAGAGGCTACTTGGCCCATTAAATCTGCACTGACCACAATCCCACCCAGGCCCTACCCTGATATATTTACCCGCTAAATCCCTCTAACCTACACATCTCAGGACACTAAGGGTCAATTTCTTTAGTATGGCCAATCAACCTAATCAGCATATTTTTGGACTGTGGAAGGAAATCAGACCACCAGGAGAAAACCCACGCAGAGGAGAATGCGCAAACTCCACATGGACAGCGACCTAAGCCGGGAATTGAACCCTGGTCCCTGTGGCTGAGAAGCAACAGTGTTAACCACTATGCTACCATGCCACCCAATGCCCTTCCCATGTTCTTATTTTGTATGATCTTATGAAATCACTCTAATATTTCTTTCCAGCGCCCTACTCTTCTGACTACTACTTATATCAAATGGTCAGGGTGACATTTCTTCTCTGGCTGTGCGTTCCCATTAGCTGCAATGTGAATCCATTCCTTCAGACAAGAGGTGGAATAAGGTCAAACATGACAAGCTTGCCATCATTTCTGTTATGGTATCAGAGCTGGCACATGGTTGGAGATCACTTGGAACAATGAAATTTAACAATTGCTACTCCAATCCTTCAGTCAACAAGATGGTGTTTATCTGCCTTTTAGTAATTTAGTTGGTAACCTGTGGTTTCATGGGAAGAATCTTGTCCTCTAAAGGAAATACCTGGGGTAAAACTGAACACACAGACAAATAAGAACAGTCCCGAGTTTGTTTACTGGTCGTCACAAATGAATCCAAGAACTGGAAACATTGGGTCCCAGCCTATCCTAGCACTGGATATGCAGCCTACCAAAGGATAGAGCATTTACTGAGGGATGGGTGGGGACTAGATAATTCCAGGACTGGATGTTTCAGAACCCCAGCATTGAGCAGCAGCAAGACAGAAAAGCAGGTACAGACAATCCACCAGATGGGACTCATCCTCTGTTGGGCCCCAGTGATTGAAAAAACAATGCTAACAATTTTCACTTCTTTCTCAGGACACTGAACACTGTAATTGCAATCTTTTGTGGCAGGGATGCATGTACGATATGCCCATTGTGTGGTTGCCCTCCATCATCATTTAAGTTTGGTGACCTCCCTCTGGACCCCTCGACAGGATGGGTGTCAGAGGTCACCTGGAAGAGAATTCTTCCACTTACACTAGGAATAACCTGCAAGCGTCCAAAGCCCTGGTCAGTACTGAATTGGCAGTCAACTTCAACCCATCTGGCCTAATGTTCAGGAGGAAAATGAAAAGCTAGCCAAGATTCTCATTCTTGATTGCAATCCATTGATTCTTATCGGAATTGTGAAATGAGAGCCCAAATGTGGCTCAGCTCTGAGGCATCTGTGGTCAAGCTGCCTGTTCAGCTTATGCACGTAGAACTGCAATTGTGCAAGGTGCCAGAAAGCTCTCAATAACCAGGAAGGGTATTCTGGGAACAGTCAATGGTTTCAAGAGAGGAGAGGATTGATATATGAAATATGAGCCTAACTTTGCTGTTAGCTAGAATTTGTCCTGCACCCTTTCAGTTCAAAATCAATTTACCCTCCAACTTGCTAGAGCTGTGCACTTCCAATGGTGTAACAAGGGCAACAGAGCATCTGAGACCTTAAGTGAACCATGAGGCCAACAGTCCCTCTTCTTCAGCAATGGAATTTAAGGATTGATTAAAAAAATAGCGGATAAGGAAATAAGGTGAATTAAGAGTCAAATCAGGCAGTGGAATAGAACTCAAGAGAAGAATGCAAGATTGGATGGAGAGAGAGAGAAAAAGGCAAATAAAAATTAAAATGGGAACATTTTTAAATATCATGCAATGAATTTACAACATGTAGCTACCAGATTGAACAGTTGAAATGGTTTTCTTTCTGGGCCAGAGAAATTGACTAATTGATAGCACAGTACAATCACCGCATGGTTGGAAAGGAGACATTTTATCACCAGCCCTTGACCTTCTGCAGTGAGTTTATGAGCGATTCATAGGCAAAATCAATAAGATCTTCACAATAAAGTGAAGCATGATTCCACTCTGTGCTTCATATTGAGGTGTGCAGTAGAATTGATCCTTTATCTGACAATTTCAAACCTACAGCACATCTCCAACCCTCTGAATTTGCACGTTGGTTTATATATTTAATAGTGCCATTATTTAATAACCATTATTTTTCCAGTAAGATTCAACTCATTATGTAAAAACGTTGGCAAATCAAAAATGTATTTAAATTTTCTTTTGAACCTAGTACGTGAGCAAGTATGCATCACAGATTGCTTTGATCAAGACTGCAAGAAACTACAAAAGGTTGCGAACGCAGCCCAGTTCATCACTCAAACCATCCTCACATCCACTGATTTCATTTACGCTTCCCGCTGTCTCGAAAAAGCAACCAGCACAATCAAGGATCCCACGCACCTTGGACATACTCTCTTCCATCAGGAAAAAGATAGAGAAATCTTAAGGTCACATATCAACTGACTCAAGAAGTTTCTTTCCTACCGCCATCAGACTTTTGATTTTACCTACACTATATCCAGTTGATCTTTCTCTGCATCTTATCAATGACTGTGACTATATTCTTTTGATTTGATTTATTGTCATATGTATTAGCATACGGTGAAAAGTATTGTTTCTTGCACGCTATGCAAACAAAGCATACCGTTCATCGAGGAGTGCAGAATGCTTTCTATGGTGCAGCTATAAAAGTTGGAGAAAGTCATATCAAATTTCCTTAGTCTTCTGAGAAAGTAAAGGTGGGCTTTCTTAACTATGCTATCAGCATGGGGATGAAGTGGACAGATTGCTGGTGATCTGGACACCTAAAAACTTGAAGCTCTCAACCCTTTCTAATTTGTTCCCATTGATATAGACAGGGGTACATGCTCCTCTGTACTTCCTGAAGTCGATAACAACCTTCTTTGTTTTGACATTAAGGGACAGATTATTGTCAATACACCAGCTCCTCTATCTTATTTCTGTACTCTGTCTCATCATTGTTTGAGACCTGACCCACTATGGTGGCGTCATCAACAAACTTGAAAATCAAATTAGAGGGGAATTTGGCCGCACAGTCATGGGTGTACAAGGAGTATAGTATGGAGCTGAGAACACAGCTTGTGGGGCACAGGTGTTGAGGATGATTGTGGATGTGGTGTTGTTACCTACCTTTACTGATTGTGACCTATGAGTTATTAAGTTCAGGATCCAGTGATAGAGGGAGGGGCCAAAGGCTCAGAGGTGAGTTTCATGGGAATAATAGTGTTGAAGGCTGAGCTGTAGTCAATAAACAGGAGTTTGGCATAGGTGCCTTGTTACCCAGGTGTTCCAGGATTCAGTGCAGCGCCAAGGAGATGGCGTCTGTTGTGGACCACCTGTTGCGGCGGTAGGCAAACTATTGGATCCAGGTAGTCTGGTGGCTAGAATTGATTCATGCCACAACTAGCCTTTCAAAGCACTTCATAATGATGGATGTCAGAGCTGTTGGTCGGTAGTTATTAAGGCATGCTGGTTTTTCTTAGGCACTGGGATGATGGTCGTTGTCTTAAAGCGGAGAGAGACCTCAGATTCTGCATCCTCTGCTTTCTATGTACTCTATGAACAGTATGTTTTGTCTGTATAGCATCAAGAGACAATACTTTTCACTATATTCTAAGAGATGTGACAAAAATAAATCCAATCAAAAATACAATGAATTCACTTCAATTATTCCCTAGTCTCATTACTGTCTGCTTTCTTATTAATATAATCATTCTGATGATTCCATGTCTCTAAAACAGATCCAGATTAGACTGTAGATTTGGTTTTTAAAAAATCAGAAACCTTTGGAATTTGGTGAGTCAGAAAACTCATTGAGCTGATAGATTGTGACTCAGGCAGTGAGGTAGACCCACAACCCGATAACAAATTGCTTCACGTGTAGTAAAAGCATAAATAAAACCGAACAACAGTAGCAATACCAGAAAGCTCCCCTTCAGACAGAAGATGGTACAAATCTCAAATTTTCTCTCCAAAGAATTTAGGTTAGGTCATTTGAAATTTTCAAAACTGAAATTGATAACCTTTTGTAGAAAAGAGTATCGAGCAATATAGAAGAAAGTTAAGTAGATGAAGTTAAGATAGAGATCAGCCATGATCTGACTGAATGTCAGAACGGGCTCAATGTAGCAAAATGGCCTTCAAGGAAAGGATTCCTATGTTCCCTTCTCTTTCCCTAACTCAACTGACAGTTCAGTAAGTAATAGTTTCCACTTACCTATTTCAATTCACCTGTATGAGAAAGGCTACCGGAGAATTTGCTTCCGAGCGTCTCTCCTCTCCTATGGAAGCAGCGGGGTTAACAGATGGAAAACAGGCAAAAACCCACGTCACCTCTTTGAGGCAACCTAAAGAATCCAGTTAGCTCAATTGGCTTGACATCTAGCATCTGGCTCTGATGAATCCCAACATTGGATTGGGTCCCTGTTCCAGCAGAGGTAAACTCAGCCTCAGATTTGCAGTCTGGCAAATAATCAAGAGGAAAACTGGAAGAGCCTGTATTATGAATACATACCAATAAATGTAAAAGTCAGTACTTTAGTTGCTGCTTCTTGATTTAATAAAATGCCAGGTAAGAGTGTTTGAAAATGTATTGAAACACGCATCAGAAACGGATTTGGGAAAACAACTGGTCACTAAGGGGTCATTATAATGTTTGTTTATTGTGTAAAACCAGTGCTACTGAGTTAGCCGCCCCATTATATATCTCTCCTGCTTTTCATTTTGTTGACCATTGGAGAGCTGGGCTGGAATTCTCTGTCCTTTCATGCCAGCAGGATTCTCTGGGCCGCAGCAGTGAATGGAGATTTCACTGAGCACCAAATTCTCTGTTCTCGCTGGTGAAGGGGCATGAGTGGCTAGAAAATTCTGGTGCTGCTCTGAAAGATCACTCATTCTAACTGACCCCAAACTCAGAATAATCCATCCAGTCCTCCCTCAAAAAGGGAAATGGACAGAACGTAATAATGTCGGAACACTAGTTAAAAGTTTGACACACTGAAGGGGCTAACACACAGCATGCTAAACTTCCAGTTTGATCCCACAGCTCCTATAAACAAGCTCCCCAATTTCAAACATCACACTGGGGAAGGCACCAGAGATTAGCTGCTTCTTACCAGGGGGATTAGGATTGCACGGGTGGAAACGTAGGAGCTGGCTACAGGGACATCTGGAGTAGGATCCAAAAGGGGAGAAAGTAAAGATACCACCATGCAAAAGGAAAATCCTGTTGTAGACTAGAGTGGGAAGATAGCTGAATAATAACGAATAGACCCAATTACACTTGAAGTATTTTAATGCAGATAATTTTCAGTTGAAGGAGTACCCAACTTATGTCATAAGTTTTTGGACAAAGACGACACAAGTTAAACATTCTATCCCATGAATGCAGATGTGGCTCTGCAGCGAGATCACTGTTTCTATTTAACACCATGAGAGCAGCTGTAATCTTCTGATAAACACTTAAAAATGGGGTTCAGTTTATCTTCCTCTTTTTTAATCCTCAAAATGAATTGTGCTACAAAAAAAACTAAAACTGCAAAAAAGTGGTTGTGTAAAGCTTAACCTTGCTGTAAGTCAGTCTAAGTTTAAAAAATAAAAGCAAATTATTGCGGATGTTGGAATCTGAAACCAAAAGAAAAAATGCTAGAATTTCTCAGCAGGTCTGGCAGCATCTGTAAAAGGAAGAAAAAAAATCTCCTTATAGATGATTTGTTTTAGTTATATTAATTGAGGGATAAATATTGACATGGACACAAGGGAGAACACAAGATGTGCAACAGTGATTATCACTGCTACTTCACAGCGCAGGGCCCCAGATTCAATTTCTGGCTTGGTTTGTACGGAATCTGTACCTTCTCTCTGTTTCTGTGTGGATTTCCTCCAGATGCTCCGGCTTCCTCCCACAGTTTGAAAGATGTGTTGGTCAGATACATGCTGAATTCTCCCTCCTTATATCCAAACAGGTTCCCGAGCTTGGCGAGAAGGGGATTTTCACAGCATCTTCACTGCAGTGTTAACGTACACCTAATTGTGACACTAATAAATAAACAAAATGTAAACTGCCCTCTTTTTTTTTTAAGCATCCAATTGAGGGGGCAGTAAGAATCTCAGTGTAAATGTCTCACCAAAAAGACACCACCCCCTGACAGTGTGATATTATCTTAGTTCTGCAATTGATTATCAACCTGAATTTTGTGCTCAAGAGCCTCAAGTGGGATTTTTTAATTCTGAAAGCTGGGAAATGTGTGCATTAAGCCTGGGTGCCCTTGAACATGAATCACAGAATGTTAACATGCAGATATGGCATGTAATTAAGAATGCAAATGATATGTTATGTTTTGTTACCAAGCAAGCAGAATAGAAGAGTAAAAAAGTCTTTCTATAATTGTGCAAGTCTTTGGTGATCCTTTTTTGGATCCCTATTCGAAATTGGATCCTAGTTTTGTAATCCTACCCAAGGAAGGATATATTTGCCACAGAAGAGTGTGCAACAAAAGTTCACTGGACTGCTTCCTGGAATTAAAGTCTTTTCTTTGAGGAGAAATCAAGTAAACTAAGCCTATATTCCATGGTAAGAAGCCTCGGAACTTCAGGTTAAAGTCAAACAGGTTTATTTGGTAAACCTGTTGGGCTTTAACCTGACATTGTCAGACTTCTAACTGAGCTTACCCAAGTCCAATGCCAGCATATCCACATCATATATTCCATGGAGTTAAGAATAATAAGATCTCATTGAAACACATTAAATTATTTAATATTAAAGGTTTGAAAGGGTAGATGTGGTAAAGATATTTCCCTGGCTGGGAAATTTGGAATACAGGGTCGCACTCTGAGAATAAGGGTTGGTCATTCAGAAGTCAACACAGGAAACACTTCTTCACTCAAAGGATTGTGAGCTTTATTGATTCTCTACCCAAATGCAGATACTGGGTCATTGTGTATTTTCAGGCTAGAGGTCTAAAAATGTTTGTGTACTAGTGGATTTAAAGGATATGGGGATTACATGAGAATGTGTATTTGCGGTAGAAGATCAACATGATTTTGCTGAATGGGTGAACAGGCTCAAAGTGCCTAATGACCTACTCCAACTCCGATTTCTTATATTTTTATGTACCAGGGAAATCGTACAAGCCACATACTTCTGGTCCAAATCCCCAAGATGCTTTCCCAGTCATGCAAAACTCAACATTTGGAGTGCACAAAACAACTCATCTCCTCTTCAAAAACTAAAAGGTGATTGCAATGTTTGCTTGAAATGTGTTTCTTTTGCTTTGATCGTGAAATTAGAGAGAAGATCAGAATCAATAAGAACGTGGTCAGAATTCAGTAATAGCTGCAACCAATTTATCTGCAAACAAGATGCAACAACAGAGGCACCGAAAATTATTTTAAATAAGCCTCAAAGAGGATGAAATTATTTCTGCAGCAACTGAAACCTTCAAAGGGGTCATTAGGATCAGTTGAAACTGGACATTGTTTTAAAACAGTATATTATCTTATAGCTGGTGAAAACTGAAGAGGATAATGAGGCTCCATCAGCAACACTAATAATGAAAATTTGCTCACTTCCATCAGCTTAAACTCTAGAATATTTTGACTTATTCCCTCACTGCCAATCATAATCGCTTGAACTCTATACATAGCTCTGATTACTACAGTATCTGGTGATGCTGCTACTCACTGTTGTTCCATGAGGGCAGCATGGTGGCACAGTGGTGAAACGCTTGCTTCACAGCGTTAGGGACCCAGTTTCAATTCCAGCCTTGGGTGAGTGTGGTTCTGCATGTTCTCCCCGTATCTGTGTAGGTTTCATCCTCCAGTCCAATGATGTGCAGGATAGATGGATTGGCCTCACAAAATTACCCTTGTGTTCCAGGATGCGTAGGTTAGATTGATTAACCATGGTAAATGCATAGACTTACAGAGATAGGGCTGGGGAGTGGGCCTCACTCAGATACTCAGAGATTCGGTGTGGATTAAATGAATGGTCTCTTCTACAGTGTAGGGATTCTATTCAAGTTATGCCATATGTTCCGGCACATTTGAGGTTAGCTATTCCTTTTCACACACAAACCAGATACATCTCCTTGTGTTGGGTGGGAAGGAAGATCACTAAACGTGCACCCTTTCACTAGAAGCAATCAACCAGGGCTAATGATGGAAAGTTCCTATGCTGCTGCAGCATCAGTAGAGATGACCATGAATTTAATGGGACAGTGAAGCCTTGAAGGAAACAAGGAGAAGCCTTTGTTGAGACGGAGGACTAAAGGCACAGTTCACTGAGCCTAAATGAATGATGGAGAAAGCCATTATTTGGCTCATCTTTTTCCATACAAGCACATCATTTATCCTTTAACATAACTGATGTGATAAGTGCCAAAACCCTTCAGGTGAGGTGGTTTTAATCTGTGACATGGGAGGTAGAGTGTTGGCTTCCCTTATCTGGATCCAGCAATTTGATTCTAATCATCAATAGACTGAGTCCTCACAAGCAACACAAGTTTGTCATTCCCACCCAACACAGTCCTCTCCATCTCAGCAGTCTTGTACAGAATTATAAACGTGTATAGAATTGGAGATTCTCACCAAGAGTGGAAAACACACAAATAGCATTCTTTGTTATGTTGTCCAAAAACTCAAGTAACTTCTACACATTTTGTGCCTTGTGATTGAGAGGTTGTCGATGTGGATGTACATACACTGTGAAAAACATATGTTTTAAAGTTGAGGGAGTCTTGCTGTCTGGGATTTGACAACAAAGATATTTTACTGAAGATGATTACTGATTCTTTTAATCTCATCTGTGCAACAGGAAAATAATAGGATCGGTTTGGCTACCGACTTTATATCCAATGTAATTTATTTTCCAGTGACTTATTGATGCATTTAAGTTTCCTTTCTTTACCAAAACTGATAACAATCACCTGAAACAACAAAAGTGGAAAAAAGCATCCCAACTAACAAACCAGGTTGTATACATGCCTGAACCTGGAGGCTAAGTGGGAGATGGGGGATAAGAGGAGAGAGAGGGGGTAATAGCCTTACTTTAAATTTTATGGATTCGTTCATCATTCACACTCTGCTAGGTTTTTAGTCCTCTTATTTTTTCCCCCAACATTTCTCTGTCTTTCTCCCAGGAAGTTGCTGATGCTTAGTAGATAATTTGTCTTGCCTCCGAGACAGAAGGTTGAGTGTTCAAATCCCACTCCAAAGAGTTTAGTTTATAATCTGAAATGACACTTCAATGCAGTGCTGCGGAAGTGTTGCACTGTTGGAGGTTGCGACTTTCAGATGGATTGCTAAACCAAGACCCTCTCTGCCCTCTCCTCCGACATTATCTCAAAAGAAAGCCTGACAGTATTCCATCCTGAATTACCAGAGATATTAATTAACTGATCAACAATAAATTGTGGTTACATAAAACCCTAACAGTGCAGAAGGAGGCCATTCGAGCCACTAACAATCCTACCCAGGTCCTGCCCCTGTAACCTGGGCGGCACAGTGGTTAGCACTGCTACCTCATAGCACTAGGGACCTGAGTTCGATTCCCAACTTACGTCACTGTCTGAGTGGAGACTGCACGTTCTCCCCATGTCTGCATGGGTTTCCTCCCGGTACTCTGGTTTCCTACCACAATCCAAAAATGTGCAGATTAGGTAGATTGGTCACGCTAATTGTTTCTTAGTGTCAGGGGGACAAGCTGGCGTAAATGCATGAGATTATGAGAATAGGGCCCAAGTGGGACTGTGGTCGATGCAGACTCGATGGGTCGAATCGTCTCCTTCTGCACTGCAGGATTCTGAGAGATTCAGCCTGCTAATCCACCAAGAGCTAATTTAGCTCAGCCAATCCACCTAACCCACACATCTTTGGAGTGTGGGAAGAAACTGGAGAATCCAGAGGAAACCCATGCAGACACAGGGAGAACATGTAAACTTCAGAGGCAGTGTGGAATTGAACCTGGGTCCCTGGCGCTGTGAAGCAGGATTTCACTGTGTTCAGAATGAGTTCAATCTTTCTGACATTATAAGAGTGACTACACGTCAAAGGTTCATTGGCTGAAAAGTGCTTTGTGGCGTTTTGAAATTGCATAAATGCAAGTCATGTGTCACTAGATATTGATTAGCTATGGAAACCTTGGAAATTTTCTCCTCTGAAATCAAGGAACACCCTGAAAGCTGATTCAGCTGAGACCAATTGGACCAGTCATGAATTGTCCTGGAACTATCCTGATTTGTACAGTTCACCATTCAGAAACTAATCCAATCATTAGGGAGGTTTTGAGGCACAGTGGGTAGTGCCAATACCACTAAACCCACAGTTCCAGGTTTGGGTCCAAACCAGAACTTAATGGTCAAGAAAGATGCATGCACAGCGCACTCCAACAGGTTGAATGATAACTTGCAATATCCTTCCAACACATGCCAATGGCAGGTAGTAAGAATAGGAGACATTTAGCCAAGTGATGGAAAGAAATTGAAGCCTCAACCATTATTATCCATAGTTTCAAGACTATAACACGCATGTAGACATGCGGGTTGACACAGCAACTTGGATGCCCTGAGTGAAATATGACATGCTGCCACCACCAATCCAGTTATTAATAAGAACTTGAAAGCTATAGGCAATGGTCAAAAGCAAGTTTAGTGAATGAAAAACATAGTAATAAAAGAGGGGAAACCACAAGGTATCAAAATTGCTAAACAGTGACAACAGCCCCGAGTACAGAACATAAATATTGTGATATTATGAGCATGAGATATAAATAAAACCCAAGGACAAGGTTCAAACTCAATCCAAAACAAGTACAATTCATGGAACTCTCTGTGACAAGACTGGAATACCCACACAGGCTAAAAAGTGATAATTCTGACCAAGATCAATCCTCAAATGCCTTTCTGGTTATGAATAACCAGCAAAGATCACGTCTGATTAAAAATCTCCAGGCAGCATTTTATGCAGTGGTTTGTAGAAATATGCAACAAACTCCAATCAATGCATCAATGAAATAGGTTGTTCTTAAAGCTAAGACTGGTGATAAATTTGAACCAGCATTTTTTTTAAATAAAAAGCAAGATGGAAAACAATGGGGAGCTCTTTTGTTGTTTTTGAGCGCTTGACTCATCGATCAACAGTTCTGACAGCCACAGGAAAAACTGCACCAGCCTCCTCAGAAGACAAACACGGGACACGGTGGACAGAGTATCCTTCATTGTCCAGTACTTTCCCGGAGTGGAGAAGCTACGACATCATGGAGAGCTGAGCCGAGAGGTGACAAATGGAGTTTAATGCGGAAAAGTGAGAGGTAATTCACTTTGGCAGGAATAACAAATGTGTAGAGTATAGGGCTAATGGTAGGACTCTTAATTATGTTGAAGAACAGAGGGATCTTGGTGTATATGTGCATAGATCCCTGAAAGTTGGCAATCAAGTCGATAAAGTTGTTAAGACGGCATACGGAGTCTTAGCTTTTATTGGTAGGGGGATTGAATTTCGGAGCCACAACATCATGTTGCAACTGTACAAAACTCTAGTGCGGCCGCACTTGGAGTATTGTGTGCAGTTCTGGTCCCCACATTATAAGCAAGATGTGGAGGCATTGGAGAGGGTACAGAGGAGGTTTACCAGGATGTTGCCTGGTATGGAGGGCAGGTCTTATGAAGAGAGGCTGAGGGATTTGAGGTTGTTTTCGTTAGAAAGAAGGCGGCTAAGAGGAGACCTTATTGAAACATATAAGATGATTAGAGGTTTAGATAGGGTGGACAGTGATAGCCTTTTTCCTAGGATGGAGAAAGCTAGCACGAGGGGACATAGCTTTAAATTAAGGGGTGGTAGTTATAGGACGGATGTCAGAGGTAGGTTCTTTACCCAGAGGGTGGTAAGGGTATGGAATGCCCTGCCTGCTGCAGTTGTAGATGCGCCAAGTTTGGTGGCGTTTAAGAGGTTAGTAGATAAGTTTATGGATGAAAAGGGAATGGTTTAGGTTAGAGGGTCATTGCTTTTTCCTAATTGGTCGGCGCAACATCGAAGGCCGAAGGGCCTGTTCTGCGCTGTAATATTCTATGTTTTATGTTCTATCTTCTCCAGAGCCTTCAACATGCCATCAATGAAGACGAACTTCTCGCCAAGACCATCCCCACACCCCCACTTCTTGCCTTCAAACAATCACACAACCTCAAACAAACCATTGTCTGTAGCAAAGTACCCAGCCTTCAGAGAACAGTGACCACAATACCACACAACCCTGCCATAGCAATCTCTGCAAGATGTTCTGGATCAGTGGAGACTCTGGAGAGAGTGCAGAGGAGGTTTACCAGGATGCTACCTGGTATGGAAGGTCTGAGTTACAATGCAAATTGGGACTGTTTCCCTTAGAAAGACGTAGATTTAGAGGAGATCTAATAGAGTTGTACAAGATTATGAGGGGTATAAATAGAGTAAACAGGATTAAGCTTTTTCCTAGGGTGGACTAGAATAGCACGGGGGGGTCATGGGCTTAGGGTGAGGGGGGTAAGGTATAATTTGGATGCTAGAGGGAGTTTTTTCACAAAGAGGGTGATGGGGTATGGAATGCGCTGCCAAGTAAAGTGGTGGAGGCAGGTACTCTGGAGTTATTTAAGAAATACTTAGATGGGCACATGAACAGAATGGGAATGGAGGGGTATATAAAACTGATTTAAAATAGGGATCATGAGTCTTGGGTGTCCCTGGGAAGTGTGTAAATAGATGATGATATTGATGTATTTGTTTTTATCCTACAGGTGCTTTGGTCCACCTTGTTGTCCAACAAGGAGCATACACGAGATGGATCGTGAGAGGGCTGCTCTTGTTTTTTTTTGAGAGTATCCTAGTGCTTCACGTCGTTAGTGTACGCTTGACCTGGACCATTTGACGGGCAACACGACAGCTCAGTGACTATCGCTGTGCTGTGCAGACATATGGATTTGGGCCTGTGTCTGTGTGAGTTTGCGCATTCTTCCCGTGCTTGCGTGGGTTTTCTCTGGGCGCTCCGGTTTCCTCCCACATCCCAAAGATGTGCTCTTAGGCTAATTGGCAAAACAAATTCTCCATAAATTGTCTCAAATTTGGTTTTTAATCCATAGATCTATAAACATGGACAGGGATCACAGGTAGAGGTGGGAACATCAGGGTAGTGGCACAGGCTTGCTGGGCCAAAGGGCCTGTTTCTTGTGCTGTTTTGTTCTTTGTTCTTTATCAACACAGATGCCATCATCTCACGTGAGAACACTATCCACCAGGTACATAGTACATAATCCTGTGAATCGGCCAATGTTGTCTACCTGATATGCTGCAGGAAAGGGGAGACCGGAGCAGACGCTACAACAACAGATAATGAACGCTGCTTGACAATCACTAGGCAGGAGTGTTTTCTTCCAGTTGGGGAACACTTCAGTGGTCACGGGTATTCAGCCTCTGATCTTTGGGTAAGCATTCTCCAAGGCGTCCTTCACAACACACAGCAACCCAGAATCACTGAGCAGAAACTGAAAGCCAAATTCCACTCATGAGGATGGCCTCAACCAGGATCTTGGATTCATGTCACACTATCTGCCTGGGTTTGCAAAATCTCACTAATTATCCTAGCTGGAGACAATAAACGTTTTTTTAAACCTGTGCTTAACCCTCTTTCCACTCACATTGTCTGTACCTTTAAGAATTGATTACCTGTTAAGACTCTCATTCCAACCATTACCTTGTAAATTGAATTTGTCTCTATATGTGCCCTGTTTTGAACACAACCCCTCACTCACCCGAAGAAGGAGCAACACTCCGAAAGCTTGTGCCACCACATAAACCTGTTGGACGTTAACCTGGTGTTGAGAGAGTTCTTACGGAGCTATTTTGACCAGAGATGCAGAGCTAATAGGATTAAGCCATTTGAAAGTATAGAATTAGCACATAGTTTTGGTCCTAATTGCCAGCTAAATATTTGAACTTGCTTGGAGCTGCGAAAATAGAAATCTGTATGTTTAGTTCTCGAGACTTAATTATTATGGAGCAGCATATGTGAATAACATCTATACACTGCCTCCAAAGGTGTGGCATGCTCTGGTTAGCACATCGCAGAATGACACAGGGTCATAATGGGTATGGATGCACTGATTCACAGATACAGTAGTGAAAATGCTGGTAGAGGAGGTCCACAAGAGCAAGGATATCCGATACCTGTTATGGAAAACCTCATCATCCTGTTCCCCTCTCTCCTCTGGCAGCTGGTGCTACTTTGCGTGGCCTCATATCACAGCCCTCATTTCTTGTCCAGAGGAAAGAGGACCTCTGGAAAGATGTTTACACTAAACACTCCTTTTCTCATGATAACTAGGTGCTTTGGTCCACCTTGTTGTCTAACGAGGGGCATACACATGATGGGTCGTGAGAGGGCTGCTCTTGGATTTTTTTTTGAGAGTATCCTAGTGCTTCATGTCGTTAGTGTACGCTTGACCTGGACCATTTGATGGGCAACATGACAGCTCAGTGACTATCGCTGTGCTGTACAGATACATGGATTTGGGCCTGTGTCTGTGGGAGTTTGCGCATTCTCCCCGTGGGTTTTCTCCGGTTTCCTCCTACATCCCAAAGATGTGCTCTTAGGCTAATTGGGAAAACAAATTCTCCCTAAATTGTCTCAAATTTGGTTTTTAATCCATAGATCTATAAACATGGACAGGGATCACGGGTAGAGTTGGGACATCAGGGTGGCAGTGCGGGCTCGTTGGGCCGAAGGGCCTGTTTCCCGTGCGGTTTTGTTCTTTACTCCAACATCCACTAAGGTGGCACAGGCACTGTTTTTAAGTGAAATCCTTAGAGTATTTTCAAAACAAACATTTCTTGAAACTTTGTGATTTCTTAACAAAGCATCCTAGAAAGTCTTCTGATGTGCTTCACAGTTGTTCTTCACAGCTTCAGCAACAAGTGAATGTGAAATGTTAAGCAAACTGCAATCAATAAAGCTTGAAATTGATATCAATGTCATATTTACTTCCAAACAACTGGCTGCTGTTAGGAATGAGTGTTAGTTGATGTATTAATCTCCAAAATGCCATGAAGCCTCTTTAACAAGTACTTGCTGGAAGTGGTAATCAGTTGCTTAATGATCTTTCCGGTTGTCCCTAATACAAGATGGGGTTTTGTGCCAAACCAGCCTTACAGCTTAAGATCCCACCTGAACGTAGACCCTCAAACCTGCTCCACACATCGTTACCACTTTATCTATCAAAGTATTTGGGGAAAATTTCCTATATTCTATTCTCATATACCTTGACACTACCTTCATTTATCATCCAGATCTCTACATGAAGAATGGACCACCTGTACCAAGTGGCATCTGACAAAAAATGCCACAACACAAACCATCTCCATGGTATTAGCAGCCCATCCTAATCCTAAGTAGATCATCAGCATCTTAATTGACTCCTTGGCAATCATCCCAGCATTGCTTAAACTCTTTTATCCAATTGGCGCCTTGTGCAAAAGGCAAGGAAACTAAACATTGCAGTTCAAGACCCCCAACTTGACCACCTCAGAATGCCTGAAGTATCTGGGGAAACAAGTCCCCTGTGCATCTGAAAGGCTAATAAATTGCAATCAGCCTGTCTAAAAGCTCTGCTGCATGTTTTGTAATAAGTATCAGATTCATATGTGCCTGCACAAGTCACACAGCCACATTCCTCAACTTTTTCATCAAGCTTCCCATAGATTTTAATGAATACAATGGGCACATTAAAGGAGAAAGCTTTGCTGGAAGCTCAGAGCGAGTCCAGAATACCATAAAAAAATTAATTTGTGTACATAATATGCAGGCACTGTATTGATACATGCACACATTCCACATAGTTAATGGCCCATATCGCAGTAAGAACACTCCACGTTCTAATCTGAAAAGTCAGAAGTCTAAACCATGAGCAGTTCTTGATATGGGACCACTTTTGAGGGGTAATAAAATTATATTACAACAAGGCTAACTGGATCTATCAGTTCTTATTTTCAGCAGAAAAGATGCACATCACTGAAAACATTTCAATTATTTTGTTTCTTATAGAGTAAACAGGGAATAATTGAAAAGTAGGATCTCTGACATCAAAAGCTTTAAAACAGGAATTATGGGTTCAAAGCAATGATTTACATTCAAATACATTTTATAAACATTCTGCGGTGCTTTAAATAGGAGGAAAAAAAAGCTAAGGTTGCCGCTATTCCCTGCTACTCTGAAGTGGACCCTAATGAAGGATGAGTGGACTCAGGTGAGATGATACTTGGTGAATAAAGTTTATTTATTAGTGTCACAAGTAGACTTACGTTAACACTGCAATGAAGTTGCAGCGATGCCCTCCACGGTTCAATAGCTTGCTGACACACACTACCAAGGCTGCCACACGACAAATGGAGAAGAACTGGTGAGCTCAAGGAGTTTTTGAAAGCATGGCCCTGTGTGTTGCAATGCGAATGAGCAGGATAGAACGAGGCAGTGCACTGATGGTTTCTTCTTAAGTCTGATATTCCAACAATAGTATCCCAGTTAATTGGGAGCACGATCTCTCCACTCCCTAGTAATTAGCTCTCTACACGGTTGTCGCATAGTAGTCTGTCAAAGCACTAATAGCAAAACATCTTCTGCACACTGCTGTCAAAGACCACAGAAGACAGAACAAAGGCAGCAAACAGGGTTTCTGCTGGCCTTTCAACACACTGAAAGGTCTCCTGTGGATAATTTGATAGTGTCACACTGGAGTGGGTGTATTTAACTTCCAAGAAGTCGCACCAACAGGGTTTGTTTGCAACAAGACCTGGCTACTTTTGGAAAAGATTTTGCATTACATGATGAAGTTACCAAGTAACCAGAACCAATAACCTCTATTTTTTTTTTAAATATTTGGTAGTTCCATAATTCATCTCACATGAGAATGACATTGGTGCAGCAGCTCCAAGTCTTTAAAGAACTAAAGTCTTGCCTTTTGCAGCCAAATTGTTGATTTGCACATACACGGTTTTATAATCAAGTCACCAGATGACCAAATGGGTTATGGTATGAACTTAGGGCAATAAGCTCACTGATGCTCTGTGCAGCGAGAAGCACACAAGTTTCCATTTCTTATAAAACTAGTGCCCTGAATTTAAACCTTTGCACTCAGTCAATTAAAAACGGCAGCAGCCTGGGCTTCACCACAATCATATCTGCCTTGTGCTGATCGATTTAATTGTTGCAGGTTTCTGCAAAGACAAGCAGTAACTGGCTTTTCCCCCACTGGGGCCCCACAGGCAACATCTGACCTCTTCTGCCTTGAAATTCTGAGCATCCCAATTGGTGACCATGCCTTCACTGCTTAAACCCCAAGCTTTGGAATCCCCTCACTACTCCTCTCGGCTTTTCCTCCTCACTTTCCTCCTTTAAGGCACTCTTTTAAAACACGAGGATGGCATTTTACTGCTCGTCCCACTAGTGCGATTCCTAGACACGCCAACAATAATGAACATTTGTACAGCTCACCAGATTTTCCAGTCCCATTCCCATCGTGGCAAGGTAGTAAAATTCACCCAACCTCTGACAAAGCTTTTGGTCATTTCCTTATCTGTCACAGTTTCACGTTGTGTCGCATATTGTCTCTGTGAAGATGTTTCATTAGGTTTAAGGTGCTATAGTAAATGCAAATTGTGGTTGCTGTTGAAGATCTCTGCTTATGGATCTGCCATCAGGTTAACACCAGCAACTGTGAAGAGCTGGTTCCTTACACTTGCAATCACATCTTGGGGCAAAGCCCAGACTGACCAGAAAGATAATATGAGAAAACAAAAGAGCACAAAAAAAAAGGGATCTGAGCATTTTCCTTTCAAATTGCCTTCTCGTGTACAGAACCCACACATCTGAAGCCAGTAGCATCCATGCAACGTGAAAGATGTTGATGCCAGCTCTTTATCCTGGATGACAGTTCTGATTTATAAGTCAGGTTATAGTTATCCACTTTACATTGTAAACTCTCATTGGGTAACTCTCCAGTGTTTCTGATGTTCAAAGTGGGGCTTTTCCCTCACCCAGTCTTTTGTGCTTCCCTTGCACTGCATACTAATAGATGTCAGCATAACTTTTTGCAACACATTACAATATCAACGTCTTCTTGCGCAGGCTGAAGTTATGAATTTAACACTGAAGCTGCTGAGGTTATGCTGCAACGTTGACTCACTTAGTACCCCTAGTGCATGACTACCACAATTAGGGCTTTGTGTACTGAGTTTGATTCAGCGGTCTGCAATATTCTTTTAAAAAACTGAATTCTTGGTCTGTACGGATCTGGAGATAAGCTAGACACCATTGCTGAAAGGCACTCTGACAATAACGTGTTATACAATTCTTTCACAAAACATTCCAAAAGAGAATGTTTGCTATTACACAGAACAGCAAAAATGATTAAGAACAGTCATCACAACACAGAAATGTCTAAATAAAAATAGAACATACAGTTGCTATACTAATATTAAAAAAGATCTCTCAATTATTACAAGGTATTACCTCGGAATAATCCACAAGAGCCTGATCTCAGAATCCCTACAGTGCAAAAGGAGGCCATTCAGCCTGCACCAAACACAATCCTACCCTGGCCTTATTCCCGTAACTCCAAGTACTTACCCTGTTAATCCTTTAGTATTAGGATCAATTTAGCATGGCCAATCAAACTAACCCACACACCTTTGGACTGTGGGAGGAAACCATACCACCCAGAGGAAAAACACGCAGACACAGGGAAAATGTGCAAACTCCACACAGAGTGATCTGAAGCTGGAATTGAACCCAGGTCCCTGGCGCTGAGACAGCAGTGGTATCCACTGTGCCATCCCTCTCAACTAGCACAATGTAAATTGAAACATATTACAAAATTTGCTGTGTTACTGATTAATTGTGGACATGGTTACTGTGGCAATATGCTCTGTGTGTTGATGTAGTCTGGAGCTACACTTCCTTCCCCTGCCATCAGACTCTTGAATGGACTTATCATATATTAAGCTGATCTTTCTCTTCTCCTTTCCCTCTACTCTATGTGCGATACAAATGAATTGATTGCCTAGCACACAAGAAATAATACTTTTCAGTGCATTCCAATACATGTGACAATAATAAATCAAATCAGAGTAGACACAGGGATGCTACCCACTGCACGACAAGACCTTTGATACTGAATGTAGGTCAATTTATTTCCTTGCTCCTGCCAAATCTCCACATATCTGCGTGGGTTTCTTCCAGGTGCTCTGGTTTTCTCCCAGAGTCCGAGGTGTTGGTTAGGTGCATCGGCCATGCTAAATTTTCCCTCAATGTACCCAAACAAGCACCGGAGTGCGGCAACTGTGGGATTTTCACAGTAACTTCATTGTGGTGTTAATTTAAGCTTACTTATGATACTAGTGAAGAAACTTTAGAACTTTATTTCCAGGAAAGGAACCTGGCCAGCCACGTGATGGAAATAAAGCTGGATCCTCCACCATCATTTTCCATTGTTCCAGACTACAACACACAAATGAAAGTGCATGTTGCCATTGCAATGTGGACTCAATGGGTGACCCTTACCTTTGATCAAATATCTCCCCTCTTCCTTTGAGGGCATTGACTTTTGCTGAATTACAGATCTATACACCACATGAACAGATCTTATTCCTTTCCAGATGTATCACAGCTAGGTATGGCTCCTGCTCTGTCCAAGATCACAAGAAACTACAAAGGGTTGTGAACATGACTTCAGTCCATTATGCAAACCAGCCTCCCATCCACTGACTTTGACTACACCCCTGCCTCAGAAAAGCAGCCAGCATAATCAAGAATCCCACGCATGCAGGACACACTTGCTTCCACCTTCTTCTGTTGGGAAAAAGATACAAAAGTCTGAGATCATGCACCAACCAACTCAAGAACAGATTCTTCCTTGCTGCCAGACATTTGGATGGACCTACTTTATATTAAATTAATCTTTCTCTCCACCCTAGCTATGACTGTAACACGGCATTCCACCCTCTCTCCTTTCCTTCTCCCCGATGTACTGTATGAATGGTATGCTTTGTTTAGCATGCAAGAAACAATATGTTTTACTGCATACCAATAGATGTGACAATAATAAATCAAATCAGATCCATGTACTCGACCAAAGAAAGTCATAGAATCCTATAACGCAGAAGGAGGTCGTTTGGCCCATGGTGTCTGCACTGATCACAATTCCACCCAGGTTCTATTCCCGTAACCCTATGCATTCACCCTAGATAGTCCCCCTGACGTTAAGGGGTAATTTGGGATGGCCAATCCATCTAACCTGCACATCTTTGGACTGAGGGAGGGAACAGGAGCACCTAGAAGAAACCCACACCGACACAAGGAGAACATGCAAACCCCATATAGACAGTGACTCAAGCTAGGAATCACACCAGGGTCCCTGGTGCTGTGAGATAGCAGTGCTAACTATTGTGCCACCCCTGCCTGTAGGCAATTCTATTTTAGAATAATAGAAATTCTACAGGATAGAAAGAGGCTATTCAGCCCATCGATTCAACACCAACTACAATCCCACCGAAACCCTAACTCCATATCCTACACATTTACCCACTAATCACTCTAACCTACGCATCTCAGGACGCTGTTGGGGCAATTTTTATCACGGCCAATCAACCTAACCCACACATCTTTGGACTGTGGGTGGAAACCGAAGCACCCAGAGGAAACCCACGCAGACACGAGAGGAATATGCAAATTCACACAGACAGTGACCCAAGCCAAAAATCGAACCCAGGTCCCTGAAGCTGTGAAGCAGCAGTGTTAATCACTGTGCTACCATACCGCCCACAGTGGGGATAGTACAGGCAACTGTGTTATCAGTGAACTGAAAGCCAATTTTTCTTGCAGGAGCCACTGAATGACAATCATGAATAAGAATGATGATTTTCTCTTTTCCAGCAGGAGCCTAAAGCCACTTGCACCTGTTATCTCAGCTGGGGTGTAGAGATGCACCTGAACATCTCATTTGCCTGACGAAGGCACAAACGCCGAAAGCTAGCAGATTTACTATCAAATAAATCGGTTGGATTTAAAATTGATGTTGCCAGACCTCTTACTGAACTTATCTCAGCTGGGATCAGCACTGACAAGAAATCAAAGCTAGGACTTCTCTGTCCATAGGATTTAGCATTTTGCACTGTGCTGCTTCTTATTACTGGAGAAACAGATCTCATTTTAAATAACGTTACTAGCAATTAGTCATTACAGAAACAGAATATGATACCTTATACCACCCCATGGTCTATACTTCCCTCATAAACACACAGATATCCTGGATACAACTCGCTGCATCACATGTAAGTGCATTAGGAATGTACAGGATCACAAGTTATTTACATCATAGAATCCCTACAGTGCAGAAAGCAGCTATTTTGCCCATTGAGTCTGCACCAACTCATGTCCAGGTTTACCCCATAACCCCACACATTAGCCCTGCTAATCTCCCTAACCTAAACATCTTGGGACACTAAGGGGCAATTTAGCATGGCCAATCTACATTACTTGCACATCTTTGGAGCATGAGAGGAAATTAGAGCACCTGAAGGAAACCTAGGCAAATATGGGGAGAACGTGCAAAATCCACACACATGCATTCTCGAATTAGTAACCACAGACGAGCACATGGTTAGTGCCCAACGTGTAAAAGATAATACTTTGCCTTCGGCCTGAAGTATTCTAAATGGTGATATTTCATAAAAATGTCTGTTTTTAGTGGGGCTTTTTTTTTGGCCAGATCCAAAACTGCAGTAGAATCTGAGAACCGGCAGTCTTGTTTACTATTATTTCTCACGGTTTTCACAGAAATAACCGGAGTACCAGGTACAAACAGTGATTAAATCCAATTGAGTGGGTTGTGAAAGGGTCACAAGGAATGATTGGCATGCTCATTCCAATTTCACAATCGCAAGTGAAAAGGGAGTTCCTCAGTTTGCATTCCTGTCATTTTACTGCTACAGAAATTATAGCCTGGGGCAAAAGACTGACAAAGGCTTTGTCAGTCAGTTGTTCTCACTGACAGGGATCTCTGGAGACGAGACGTCCACACTTCAAGCTTTTTCAGTTTTATTTGGTTCCGATATCCTCTTCTGCGACAGTCACTTGGCATCGAGGATGGCTGGCTGGCTTCTAAGGTTGCTAAACCTGGTTTAAATGGGAGTCTGCCGGAATCAACATCTATCTCCTGAAAACAATTGTTTGGGGGCGGGGGGAGAGGGGGAAGAATGCTTTACACAAACAAACTAATGTAATGTACATAATATTGGCACAGAAATTGACCAATCATTGAAAAACAGTGATCTGACCGCCGTACAGTGTACATAAAATATAAAGGCGTAAAATATACTTCTGAGTCACAGCTGGACCAAATCAGTGGTGACAAAGAAAGGAAAGAAAAGACTATTCCCATCATGAAAAATTGCCCCCGTATGGCGACATGACATCTAGTGCAGCGTCATCCAATCAAGTTCAAACTCTAAACCAAAAGAAAGCCAGGGCGTTCCAATTAGCTGGGATTTTGTTGGGCTGAGATGGGATTAGCGGGGTCTGAATTGCACTGAGGGATCAGGTGCTTGCAGTAAGCATTAGTGCAATTGGGGTTTTGGATCACTTCATCTCAGAGGCTTTAACTAAAAAGAGATCGACTTTCTCTTCCCTTTTAGCAAGGTTTAATATCAATGTTTGAAACCATGGTGTTAGATTTTGCATCAAGCCATTTTAAGAGTTAGTAAAGTTTCCTTTCCTCTGGAATTTAAGCATTATTCATCATCAATGCAGATTTGGATTTCATTCTGTTTGCCTAATTAAAGTTGGTTTTCCTCTTCTGTGCTCCCATACAATGCACTCGCTCCACACCACCAGCTTTCTGTTACATCACTTCTGCCAGCTTTCCATTCTCTCAACATCCCAGGGAATATGTCCAGCCAGAGTTGGCAACTCCAGTTACTCCCACTCTGGTTCCATGGATATTGAGATGGCTAAGAAGCTGAGTGATCTGGGGAGTCTGCCACACATAGTGCTTGAAGAGGGCGGGTAGAGGATAGTTTGGACGTTTATGCACTGCATTCGAAACACAGATCCCACTCTATGTTCCCAGAGTTTCTCAATATATCTAGTGCTTTCCCAGTTGTGCCTTTTCCATTTTAGTCAGTCACAAGCCAAGAGATGCCCACTCGCTGTTTGAACAATTTGAGGTCATTCCTAAAGTTTTTCCGCTGTCCTCTTGGGAATCTCCTGCCACAATCAAATTTTGAGTAGAGCAGTTGCTTCTCTGTTGTCAGCTATTCAAACCATATGTCCCAACTTACGGTGCAACTTGTGGGCCAAAGGGCCTGGTTGTGCTGTAGTTTTTCTATGTCCCACTCAATGGAGCTGGTTTTGAGTGAATGGTGCCTCAGATGCTGGGAAAGTTGATACTGATATTAGACTGCCTTTCTTTCCATTGGATTTGAACGATCCTGAAATGCACCAGAAGTAACACCTTTTCAATGCTTTGGGGGTGCCTGCTACAGGTTGTCCAAGTTTCCAAAGCATGTAGAATAGCCTGATTCAAATTTATTTGTATCACATTTACACCTATAGTGCAAGACTAACTGTTTTCTTTCACATTGTAAACAGTTACACAATACTCCATAAGTAGCTCATTATCAGTTTTAGGGTGCCCTTAGCTAGCCATTAACTCACGATCATTGTACAAGTCATTTAAATTAATAGTGGGATTGCTGTCCTAGTGGGATATATTCTTCTGAAGGTGAATGGATAAGTGGCAATTGATGGAGTGATCTGGCAGTTGAATTCCAGAATGCAAGATGTGATAGCTTGAGGCAACACCACTTGATGCTGGAATTTGTAGGGACCAGTTACAGAGTGGATAATTCAGCTGGAAAATGATGTAGGAGGAAGTTGCCAAGGTAAAATGATATTAAGCTGAAGTCTTGGGGAGTGAGGTTAAAAAAATTTTGAAATCATTATGCTGCAGATGGAGAGTCAGTTGAGGTCAGAAGAATGGGTAGATGGGTGACCATGACTTAAAAACTTCAAACATTGATAATTTGACTGACAAGAAAATGGGAAGGCCTTGGTTGAAAACTGGAATTGAAAATTGACTTAAAATAATGCCCTGCTCTGGAAGTACAACTTTTGTATTCATTTTTCTCAGGCTTTTCCACTGGGGGCCACAGACTCTGCTGGACTCCAATGCAAAATAAAAGACCTAGAAATTAGTTTTCTTTCAATTTATCTTGTTGGAACAGGGGATCGCAGCTTCACAGCTGAGTAATCCACCCATAATTTCATGGGCCAGTGACACCATC
Source organism: Sphyrna mokarran (assembly GCA_024679065.1). NCBI lineage: Eukaryota > Metazoa > Chordata > Chondrichthyes > Carcharhiniformes > Carcharhinidae > Sphyrna > Sphyrna mokarran. Next base: position 41,987,803 of record JAGIQG010000021.1, on the reverse strand, counting down.
TGTTTCATAAATGTTGGATCATTTACACTGCAGAGTGCAGTTAATGACAAGCGAACTAACGTCGTGGACCCATAGGCCTGTTCCTGTGTTATACCATTCTGTGTTAACCACAATTCCCTTATTGGCTGGAGCAGCCTAAATACACAGTTTGTTCAAATGGACCACGTTGGGTCAGCCAGGTAAAATGGCAAGAGACTTGAACGACGCATTTCAAACAGGTTGCATTCATTTCTCAAAAAGGCGGCCACAAGCCAATAGAAGGATTCCAAAGTTACCATGAATATTTAGGACAACAAGCAGCCAGGTCAACTAAAAATCATTAGAGCTAAGAATTTATCACCTTTCTTAGGGGGAAACCACACCGAACTTCCCCACAGTCAAAACTGTCTCAAGCAGTTTTGTGGTGGATCACCAATAAGAAAAGTGCACTGGTAGATTCATAATGAAAATGTGAAAACATCAGCATTGAAAGTTAACTGTTCAATGTAAAAGGTTTCAGTTATCCCCTTAAAAACTCTTTACTCAAATTCTTCTCAGTACTAAGGGTCTTCCCTTCTCTCCTTCAAATTAATGTTATTACATTATTATAAATTTCTCAGGCCCAGCATCATTTCTTGCATGAGCCAAAGGGCATCAGATTAATTCCAGACCTTTGAATATATTAAAGAACCTTGTGGCACTGGCGCAGCTAGATTTGGGCCTCAACAAGGCTCTGTACAATTGCAGCGAGATTTTACTCTAGAACCCTTTTGTGACAAAGTTCAACATACCATTCGGCTTCCTAATTGCTCGCTGTACCCGCATGCTAACTTTTAGTGACTCAGGAACAAGGGCACCCTTTGGAACTCACACTTCTCAACCTCTCACCATTGAAGAAATGTAAGTTGTGAGGAGGATGCCTGTTTTTTTCTTATCAAAATAAATCATTTCATATTTATTCACATTATATTCCACCTGCCCACATTCTATCTAGCCCATTTGCTTCATATATTCACGTCCTATTTGAAGCTTCTTTGCGTCCTCCTCACAACTTACATTCCCATCCTGTTTTACATCTGTAATAATGTACAGAAACACAAAGAGTATTTATCAATAAAGAAAACTGTAGAGAGATCACTAGCCCACCAGCTGCCCCAATTCCTAAGGGTCTTCTAGATGCCTTCTTCCCAAGATAGGGCTCCATCCCTGGGATGATTACCCACTCAGTCCCAATTGGCCTCAAGCCAGGTAACCCTCTTCTGCTGTGCTGTTCTTGAAGGGACAATAACCTTTGGAAATGTTACAAGTAGTCCTCGCATTCAAATCATTTATATAAATTGTGAACAGTTGCGGACCTAGCCCTGTTACTTAAGTCACCCCATGAACAACAGTCTGTCATCCTGAGAATGACTGGTTTATTCCTATTCTCTGTTTTCTCTGCTAACCAATTCTCAATCCTTACTAGTGTATTTCCCCCAATCCCTAAAAAAGATGGCACTGGAGCGAGGTGCCTTTTTGTGAGTTGTCCCCAGCAAAGGCTCAAATTCCGTTTTTTACTCCTGTTGAACACTCTTAAAATTGAACTCTAACTCTTCTAAGCTTTCTAATAATGCTCTGAAGTTTCTTTTGATTTTTCTCTTCACCCTATCACAACAGTATATTCTGCATTCTCTTTTTTCCTTCTCCCATATATATTCTATGAATGGTATGTTTTGTCTGTATGGAACACAAACAATACTTTTCCCTGTATCCTAATCCATGTGATAATAATAAACCAAATAGTACATCTCCCCCAACCCACATACCTTTATTTTATTCACTGACCTCGTGTTAGACTTTACCAAAAGCCTTCTGAAAATCCAAATGTGTCCCATACATTGGTTCTCATTTATCAATGCTGTAAGTAATATCCTTAAAAACTCCATGTTCCTTAAATATAATTTTCCTTTCATTAATCTAAGCTGCCTCAACTCAATTTAGCCTTTTTTCCCCCCCAATGTCCAGTTACCACACCCCTTGATAATATATTCTAACACTTTCCCTACTATTGACATCAAACTAACAGATCTATAGTTCTCCATTTTCCCTCTTCCTTCCTTCTTAAATAATAGGGTTACATTTACTACTTTCCAGTCTGCAGAAACCTTTCCAGAACCTATCGAATTTTGAAAGATAACCACAAAATGCATCTACTATCTCTTGCGTCACCTCTTAACACTTTGGAAGGAAGCCCATGTAGTCTAGGGGATTTATCAATCATCAACCCAGTCAACCTTTCAAGTATTAGCTCTTTACTAACAATTTCTCTCGGTTCCTCAGTTTCATGCATTAGTCTTGGCATTGAAAGCTAGCAAGTTATTTAACTGAAGAGGCTGAGATAGATCCTCTTTCCATTTAGTCCCCTCAAACGTGCACCTTGCAGTAAGATACTCAGATAACGATCAGGCATAGTTCCCTTTCTACTTCAGAGTGCTGTGGTCAAACTGTGGAAGCCTTACTTCTAATTTGAGGAAAATCAGTTAAAGCAGAACAGAGCAGAGTTGGAACCTATTACATCATTCACCCAAGAATCCAGCAAGATGTCAACCTCAATACTTCAGAAATAAGTAAATATATCACAATCACAGTTATTATGGTGCAAAAAGAGACCATTTGGCCCATTAAGTCTGCACTGACTGTCCAAAAAAACCATCTTACCCAAGCTCACACCCTGCCCTATCCCCCTAATACTGCCCATTTTACATGGCTAACCCATCTAACCCGCACATCCTGCAACACTAAGGGTGATGTCATGCTTAATCCACCTAACCTGCACATCTTTGGACACTGAGGAGCGATTTATCATGATTAATTCACCTAATCTTCATATCTTTAGACTGTGGGGAGAAACCCGAGCACCCAGAGAAACCTAGACACGAGGAGAATGTCTGTGTGGATTTTGCAGTTTCCCAATGCTGTGTCCCTGGTGCTGTGAGGCAGCAATGCTAATCACTGTGCCACCTAAATGAACATCTCATTTCTCCCACTTTCTCCCCATAACCAAGCACATTTCTCTGTTTCAGACCATAGTCAAATGTCTAATTGAAGTGTTCAAAAAGGTCTGTCTCCACCACACTCAACAAATGCACACTAGACCATAACAACTGGCTGCATAAAAAGATTTTCCTTTATATCACTTCTATTTCTTTTACTAATTACTTTCAATGTGTCCTCTCGCTTTCAATCAGGAAACAAAATTAATAAAAACTTCTCAAAGCAATGAAAAATTTAGCAACTTTACGTTATCCATGTAACATCTCTGGGGTCAAAGGTAAATGTGCTCACCATCATAAAAATAAGCCAAAATATTAATATTTAGCACTGTACTAAGTGCTTTCAAATGCTGTTTCATGAAGACTAGAAACTAATGCTAGGAGCACACATCACAAACACTTCACCCTCTCAAGGTCAGTGGAAAGCTTTCAGGATGATTAAGGAAAAAAGATTTCACATGTAAATATAAAAATACCAGCTTTTCCAAAACACAAGATCCAACGAAACTCCTCAAAGCTTTGTGAGTGTTTTAAATACTCCTGGAGCACCGTTCAGCAAAGGGAATGACCGCGCCAAGAAAAATATTGCCATTAAAAAGCCTTACCATCTCAAGGGAATAAAGATTTCCAAGTCATTTGAAGCACAAGTATTAATTTAAATGTATATAAAAATGTATTTATAACCTCGTTACGGCTGATGGAACATAAACAGGACACTGCAGCTGACATGGTAAATGTGCAGATGACAAGAGTTAAAAGGAATTGCAATTTGTGAACTATGAGAGGGTGTGTGAAACATTCATACGCGCTAACTAGGGAGTTAATCAGAATGGAGACTGAACAACACAAGGTTGAAGCAAATGGGCTGTAAACAAGTGGGAATTGGTAACCTTTTGCTGAGCTTTTCAAGTTCAAAATGCCCTGAGAACTACTTGTTCCATTAATGTGTTTCTTTAACAATATTCAGAAAGCAACAAATTGACTTCACTCATTTCTTCCCAACTCCCCCAGATGTGTAATTTCGTAAGTTCACAAACAGCTTCCAGAATCAGGTCATGAAACGCACAATGCCAGACACTGTTAACTTCCAGCAGACAGGAATTGCATCACATTTCTCAGCAACAAGGACCATTTTGTAAAGCTGCCTTTAAAAAATCACGTTAATCGCTTTGACCTTCGATCAGTCCTTAGGTCCCTATGGGTGATTTGCTCATTAATGCCCTGTCACGTGACCTTGAGTTGTCCTTTCCTCTTTTTTTTGCAGTTAAGCAGGACACGAGACGAACAAGAAATTTCATTTAACTGCAATATTCTATGTTCTGAAATATCTATTAACACCGAGTAATTGTTCTAAAAAAACCCAATATTACTGCCATTTAAATGGATGTCATTTCTAAACAGTAGGACTATTTCTGTGACCTCAATTAAACTAGTTCACCTCACAAAAAAGGTTCAAAATAGCAATCAATGGAGGTGAAACTGAACTGTTACTCTTCCACACAGATAATCTTTAATATGTTTTAAGCTCACGCTGGAACAGGAACAGCCCATTCAGACCTCTTGAGCCTGAATCACTGTTCAATTAGATCATGGGCTGATCTGTTACCTCAGATATATTTACACAGCTTGGTTCCATATCCCTTAATGTAACCCTCACTGGAAAAACGGCTATCCATCAGAGTTCTGAAATTTTCAATTAGCTTATCTTCAGCTGCTTGTTGAGGCAGAGAATCTGGGGAAAGAATCTTCTGCTTTTGCCAGTGACAAGCTTGGAGGCAAGAAGGGCACTTAAATCAGGGGAAGGGGGAGGAATGGTGACATACTGGAGCTCTGCCACCAATAGAATTAAGTTCTGAGCAGGGAGACCTATGGTTGGCCTGTCTGCCCATCACGTATTGAGGCCCTTCAGTGACCAATTAATATTAAAGGATTTGCAGGTTGGCCTACCAAAAAACAGCACACAGGAAAGCTGAAACCTTGCAGGCAACTCAAGGTGTTTTAGTGTTCCTCCATCAGAAGTAGTGAGTGGGTAATTGAATCACTGGACATCAGGAAAGGGGAGTGCCCGGTAGTAAAGCTGGTGCTAATTCCATGTTTATGGGTGGCACAGTGTTAGCATTTTTGCCTCAAAGCACCAGGGACCCAGATTCAATTCCCATCTTGGGTCACTATCTGTGCTAAGTCTGCACATTCTCCCTGTGTCTGCATGGGTTTTCTCCGGATGCTCCGGTTTCCTCCCACCATCCGAAAGACAAGCTGGTTAGGTGCACTGGCCATGCTAAATTCTCCCTCTGTGCGTCCAAACAGATGCCAGTGTGAGACAACTAGAGGATTTTCATAGCAAGTTCACTGCAGTATTAATATAAGACTACTTGTGATACTAATAAATAAATAAGTCTCCTGGCCAGAAACTGGATAACTAGGAGCCATGGTCTTAAGAAAAATGATTGATCATTAAGAGTGCAATGAGAGACAATTTCATCATTCAGAAGGATTTGAATCTTTGAAATCCTCTGAGCTCAGTATATTCAAGATGGAGATAGATTTTTGGATGCCAAGGGAACCAAGAGATATGGAGAGGATGGGGAAATTAAATTAAGGTCGAACAAGAGCCATATCTCATGGAAAGATGGATTAGGCCCAAGACATCTCCTATTTCTTATGTTCTTAACAATCAATACAAAATATTGCTAACTGCACAACTAAGTTCTACATTAACTGGATGGTTGCTTCAATTGCACTGAGGGACTCCTGGACCCAGCACATTGGCATAATGATTTGGAATGGTGGACCTAATACATTACAAAGAACAAAGAGCAACACAGCACGGGAAACAGGCCCTTCGGCCCAACGAGCCCACGCCACCATCCTAACGTCTTAATGATGTATAGGGACCAATATAGGGAAAATTTGTTACCCAATCAGCCTAAGAGCACATTTTTGGGATGTGGGAGGAAACCGGAGCACCCGGAGAAAACCCACGCAACCACGGGGAGAACGCGCAAACTACCGCAGACACAGGCCCAAATCCATGTGTCTGCACAGCATCAGCGATAGTCTCTGAGCTGTCATGTTGCCCATCAGATGGTCCAGTTTAAGCATACACTGATGACGTGAAGCACTAGGCCACTCCTGAAGCAACATCCAAGAGTAGCCCTCGCACAACCTGCCGAATGCATGGACCGAATAACCTGTGGAAACAAATAAGATATTTAGACAGTCCTGCTATATCCCTCTATCTGCAGACCGCTCATGTGGCTGTCCAAGAGACCCTTAAACAACCCTAGCGTGCCTGCTCCCACCACCTTACTCGGTAGTGCATTCCACACCCCACTACCCTTTGTGTGAAAAAATGCCCTCTAATATTAGTCTTATACATAGCCCCCCTCACCCTAAGGCCGTGACCCCTCGTTCTATCCATTTCTAATGGTGGAAAAAGCTTACCACCATTTACTCTATCTATACCCCTCATAATCTTATATACCTCTAATAGATCCCCTCTCAGCCGACGTCTTTCAAGGGAAAACAACCCCAGTGTGTTCAATCTTTCCTCATAGGACAGACCTTCCATACCAGGCAACATTCTGGTAAATCTCCTCTGCACTCTCCCCAGGGCCTCCACATCCTTCCGGTAGTACGGCGACCAGAACTGGACGCAGTATTCCAAGTGAGGCCTAACCAACGTTCTATACACTTGCAACATCAGACTCCTACTCTTGTATTCTATACCTTACAACTCCTCCAGCGATTTTGTTTTGTAAATCCCTGCTGTTAAAATTTATTTGGCTGAGAGATCAAGCAAGCAACAGGCACCCCAGGACTCCTCAAGCTGTTCGACAATTAATAACAGGCTGATGGTTAGCAGTGGTTCAAGGCATCAACTCCACTTGGAGAATTGCTTGGGTAACACCTTTTCTCAAAAATATACCACTGATGTCCTTCGAAAGGCCTGCTGTCTACTGGCATATGGAGATGGTGGTAGCATGATAGTATTGTCACTGGGCTAGTAAACCAGAGACACAGGGCAAAATCTGGGGACTCCAATTCAAATCCAGATGGTGAAATTTGAATCTCTGGAAATAACAGTCAAATGATGACCATGAAATCATTGTTGTAAAAACCCATCTGACCTTTAGGAAAGGAAATCTGCCGTCCTTACGTGGTCTGACCCACGGCAATGTGGTTGACTCTGAAATGGAGAGCAATTAGGGGTGGTCAACAAATGCTGAACCAGCCAGCGATGCCCACATCTCAAATTAATAAAATAAAAAAAAATTCAACAAGTGCCAATTTATTTGCTTCAAGTTCCATAGCAAAATATACAGCATTATATTTTAACTGGCCTATATTACCTCAGCATGACATTCTAGCTCTATGCACAGTCAATAAATTGAGGTTGATAGCTGTTTTGTCAAATACTTTCTAGTTTAATCCATGTGTATTTCCCACTGTCTATGAAATTTTCTGGAATAAAACTGACAAAATTTCTAAAATCACAGCACATGCCTTCATCTGAATCTACAAGAGAGATGACTGTTTAAATGGCATGGGGCAGAAAAGAATGCATTTATGCCTCACATATTTAGGTTTCCTACTAGCAATTACTGCCTCACTTGTCAAATATTCTGAAATCACGCAAGAGGAAAAGAAAATGAACCTCAAATTGATTTCAGTCCTAATGAGGAAATAGTAGACTGTTGTGCTAAACTCAACAGCAACAGCCCTTGAACAAGTATTGGGAAAAAGAAAGTAGGAAGGGACACCGATCATGCTGCTATTAAGTTATTTGTGTAGAAGCAGGCTTATATTAACACTGCAATGAAGTTACTGTGAAACTCCCCCAATTGCCATACTCCACAGCTGTTCAGGTACACTAAGAAGTTAGTGTGGCCTATGCACCTAATTAGCACATCTTTTGGACTGTGGGAGGAAACCAGAAACTGGAGGAAACCCATGCAGATCCAAGGAGAATGTCTGTGTGGAATTTGCACAGTCACCCAAGCTGGGAATTGAACCCAGATCCCTGGTACTGTGAGACAGCAGTGCTAACCACTGTGCTATCGGGCTGCCTCTATGAAGAGAGCTATGTTGCTGGGAATACTTCTGTTCTACCTGATTTCAAAGTAACATTTTTTTTTAAATGAAAGCTAAATGCTGCAGATGCTGGAAATCTGAAGTAAAAGCAGAAAATGCTAGGTAAGCTGTTTGTGCGTGTGGTGTGTGTGGAAGGAGAAACATAGGTAATGGCCCAACTCCATATGACCCTCCTACACAACTGTCTTCGGCTGCAAATGGCTCTGAAGAATCTTGAGCAAGGTGCATCGGATTCCTGCGTCTCTCATCGTAGATGTATTTTAGCAAGGTGGGATAAAGCTGATATTATCTATCCCCATCCCACTTCCTCCCATTTTTAAATGCTGGGTTCTAACAGCTTTTGTAGGCTATCAATAGTCATGACTAAAAGATGTCTAACTCATTTGTGTTGAATATCTTTCATGTTTTGAGAAGCATTTTAAGTTTAAGAATGTTGAATACAATGGACACCTCCCTCCATCCCATTAATCATCACTAAATAGTTGTCAAGTTTTATTTACCATCCAGGCTTCTTTCATCACAATAAGTGATCCAAAAGGTGAATACAGCAATAGGCATTCAGTAAAGGAGAGCTTTTTTAATATTTCAATACTGAAAGAAAACAAATTCCTAAAGTTAAAAAAAATCTAAACTACACTCAATTTACAGATATCTAATTTCTCAGACATTATACCATTGTAAGTTGCCATCTCGATCTGATCTACCCAGCAGCTGGGAGTGTAATCTAACAGTATTACAATCATCCAGTATTGGGAGTCTTTTGGCACACAAATTTTAGAGGTCATGTTAAAGTAACTTCAGTGCAAGATTTTCTACGTCATCTCAACTGAGTTTCAACAAACATCTGATGTACAGTATTGTCCAAACTCCAGCCTCCAAAATACCCTCAGCAGGAGTGCCATTATTTATCTGGACAGGTACCACAACTAATTATTCCCTTAACTAATTAACTGATTGTTTATTTGTAGGGATAAATAAATGGGATTACAGGAATAGAACGGAGGAGGGTCCGGGTAAAATGCTGTGTCAGGGAGTTGGTGCAGACTCAGGGGTCCAAATGGCCTCCTCCTGCGCTGCAAGGATTGTATGTCCTACAATGGATCAAGTATATTAAGCCAAAATATTCATAGGGAAAAAACTAAAAAGAGTATGTTGACATTGAAGCAGCCAAAGGCCATTAGCTCTTCATAATTATTCAGAATTATTTTCAACCTTCAGGTTTGGCTGTAATTTTCAAATGGGGTAGGTGGGCAATAAACATAGCCTTATTGGCAATTCAAAAAATTGATAAAGAAACATCTGACAACACAGGTGAGGTGGGACAATCCAGACATCTATTTGTATCTGATATCAGTGATAGAGTATAGGGGCCCATTGTGTTTAATAGACCTTGATGGATAAATTTCTTTGCAGCACCTGCTGACATAGCCACTCCAATTATAATTTAAATTTCTCTTATTGCATATATTTTGGTCACTTACAACCCTACTGTTGCAAGGCACAGGATTCTGACACACCTTGCTCAAGATTCTTCACAGTCATTTGCAGCCAAAAACAGTCGTGTAGGAAGATTTCTCTCTCCACACACACATGCTGCCAGACCTGCTGAGTTTACCCAGCATTTTCTGCTTTTACTTCATTTGAGATGTCCATTGGGAAATTCTATCAATGCAGAATTGTATAATACATAAATTGATATAAGTATGCAATCAACGTATATTGACATCTGGTGTCAATAGAATATTCACATTTCTTTTCAGACTAAATAGACAACAATACATCAGAATCCAGAACGGAACTGCTTGCCTTCAATTTAATTCTGCCTGTTATGTTTAAATTTTACCATAAAGCTTAACTAAATCCTGAAGAATGTTAAACAATTAAATAGCACACTTTGCAGTTAATACGTGACCAAACTTTGATTGCTCAGTGGTTGGATTCTTGCCTCAGGAAGTTGTGAATTTAAGCAGCACTTCAGAGACTTCGGCACACTGGATGGGATTTTACAGCCTCGCTTAGACCAGTCCGGAAATTCTCACTTGAGATTAACGGAGATTTCCGTTATGGGATCCTTACCTGCACCGATTCTGTGGTGGGCAAGGTGAAAGATTTCCTGCCATTATCTAGGTTGACACTAAAAGCTGCATGGTGACAGGTGACTGAGGCCTCATCTGCTCTTTTCAGGTGGCCATGAAAGATCCCATGGCATAATCGAATAGCAAGCGAGTTTGTGCAATGTCCTGGTCATGTTTACTCCTGAGTCACCATCATTTAAACAGACTATGTCTTTTTCAAGTTTCTCTTTATGGGAACTTGCTCGAGCAAACTGTTGCTTTGCCCATATTAAGTGTCTACTCTTCAAAATCTTATTAGCTGTAAAGCACTTTATGACATCTTATACTAGTGTTTTCTTCCCTCTAACGTTTTACACTATGCTGCACTGTTCTGTTTCAATCAACAGTGGGGTTGTAAGTGACAAAAATAAATGCAACGAGAGATTTAAATTATAATTGGAGTGGCCATGTTAGTGGGTGCTGCAAAGAAAGTTATCCATCAAGGTTTGTTTAACACAATGGGCCCTTGAACTCTATCACTGATATAGATACAATAGATGACCGGGTTGTCCCACCTGCGTTGTCAGATGTTTCTTTATTAATTCTTTGAATGAGAATATTGCCAATAAGGCCATCATTTATTGCCCATCTCTAGTTGCCCTTGGCAGGATAGAGAGTCACCTTCTTGAACTGCTACAGGGTGAAAGTGCTGTCAGGTATGAAATTCCAGAATTTTCATGGAATGATGATAAGAAATAGTGGTATATGTCTATGGTGTCTAACTTGAAAGGAAACTTGAGGCGGTGATGCTCCAATGTGGCGGCTTACTGATCCTACGTGGTAGGGGGTCACAGGTAAAACTCCTCTCTACAGTTTCTTGGTTTTGGGCAGGCTACAAACCCCTCACAACACAACCCGCTTTATCCATGACCAGCTAAAAGTCATTGAAATTTCACAAAGTTGTGAGCGTCCTCTTTATTTCAATGGGTCATAACTATTCTAGATAGCTGCACCCATGCATGCATGTGCACCTTATTGGAACAATACTGAGCTCCCACTCTCAGTGTTGGGAGGTAGTGCCAAGGGAGTCTTGTTAACCTCCTACAATGCATCATGTGCTGCCAGGTTGCACTGCTGTTAGAGGGAAATATTTAACTTGCTGAATGGAGGGCTGAGATTTGTGGGTTTGCTGCAGCCACATCCATTTAGACAAGTGGGGAGTATTCTATCATAATCCTGATTTGTGCCTTGCATTCAGTGGAAAGGTTTTGGGAGTCAGGTGCTGAGTTATTCACTCAAAATTCCCCGCCCTTGTAGTGACACTTTTCACATGGCAAATTCAGTTAAGTTTGTTATTTCTGATATGATCACTGATCCAGTTTCACTGTAACACGCAGCAGAATACTGGTGCTTTAACTTTCTCTGAATTTTCTTTGTCCTTTAAGTGTCACAGAGACTTGATTCAGGTTCGGCAAGTGCCAAGCACATTCCAAAACATCGCACCCCAGAATCTTATATCCTATTCCACCATCAAGGAGTGTATCAGAGCAGGATCTAGTCTGGCATTGAACCTGCCCCTAATCACTCTATCCCCAAGGGTTTGTGAGGAGAACGGACGCTTGAAGTAACAGCATTTCCTGAACATCTGTCTATCGGAAGGTGAATAGCCTTTGATCCCAGCAACAATGAGGGCACAAAAATTGGGATCTGGGATCAATTGCCATTTGGAAAACATAATAAGGGAGCCAGCATACATCTGCTGTGTTGGAAAGAGAACGTTTGCAAGCAACCAAGTGAAGATAAGTGCAGATCCCAGATCGGTTTGTAACACATATTTATATCTTGCATCTGTGAGAAACAGGATACTGTAGTAAAACATATTTTGAAACAACTGAGCGAGAAAAGATAATTTGGCAACATACCCGCTCCCTCCACAGTCTCCGCATCAATTGTTTTGTGATTTCATTCTCAAGATACAGGTGTCACAGGCAAGGCTGGCAATCAGTGCCCAGGTGACAGTAGGCCTTAGCAACCCCCGGGGCTCAGTAGACCATGTCAGAAATAACAGTCAACCATGTTTGTGTCAGGCCGTATTTCCTCCAACACAGCACAACATAGACCAGGATCTTTCTCAGAGCCCCATCGTGGCAAGACCCACTGTAGGAAATTTTACAGATCAGCCTTAGACGTTTAGCAGGACCGGACAATCCAGAGGGCGGGCACGGAAAATCCCACCCACAAGTTTTTTTTTTTGCACAGAGTGGTGGGTGCCTGGAACTTGCTGCCAGGGGAGGCAGTGGAAGTAGATCCCCGGAAGAGTAGAAAGTTTTAGTTCAGTCTAGCAAGTTTGAAAGGCCAAAGAGCCTGTTCCTGTGTTGTAATTTTCTTTATTTATAGTCAGGCTAAATAAAAACAGCAAATTTCCTCCTCTGTGGGTGTTAAGTGAACCACTGGGTTTTAATCAGTTTCCCAGTCACTTTCACTGACACCAGTTAAAAAAAAATTGTTACTTTTTTTTTGAGAAGTTGAATTCAAATTCCATGGTGCATTCAGATTTATTATTATTAATTTGTATTATAATTCTATGTTCTGAATGAGTATTTTTGATGCTGACAGTCATCTTGTAAAAAGGACAGAACGTTCATCTGTCCTCACGATCAACTATTAAACTCTGATAGCCACAGACAACGTTCTTCCCTCTTACGTCTGGCTTCAGCTGCAGAAGATCACTCGGTTGCACGGATTATTTAACCATCTCATATTTGCAGTCACAAATCCCGTCCCATTTCAAGGTTACCCCAGCTCATTTATCTGCGCATTAAATGGCTGTCTTTAGGGCCATGATTGGAAATCTGCCCCATATAATCCACTAACTTATGGGTAACATATATGTGATCTCCAATTCCACTGGAGACTTATTAATTTTAAAACAAAAAAAAAAGGAAACAAAATCACCACACACCCCATACTACTGTTAGTCTGACCTCTGCGATTAGTGCATGTTGAGCCTCTTAAATCTAGCAGCAAGGCAAAAGGCCGAGAGAAAATGGTGCATCTTTACTGAACCGTAAATCCTACAGAAATGTCGAGATGACTCTCTGGGGCCCCGTTAAACCTGGCTATATTCACCCCACCAACTTCTGCCAAGTGTACACACACTTCCCAGACTATTTAATCCTATACCGGACATAGTATTCCCACCAATCAACTGCACGTTTCTCAACAGACTCGTGGTAATGTTATCACAAATTGTTAAAACTTGAACAAAATCTGTGGGGATAGCAATAAAATCTGCATGTTGTTTCCCACGCTAAATTAACAATGTTGACTTGGTACAGTTCATCAATAACATCTCAGAAAATCAAAACAAAGGTTGGATTCATTCATTAACCAAACGATGGAATGAATTTTTTTTTAAAAAAAATCTGTATTTGTTTATTCAGTGATTTACTGGATCCCTCCTCAACTTCCACTTGACTGGTTTACGGGCTGCTCATATATCTTGGGGTATCACACTTCATTGACATTGTGTAAAGATTTATTTTGCAACTAACCTGATCTCAGACATTAAAGCATCAGGGCTTCTCCAGAAATTGAAACCAGTTTGGCTGAGGACACCAGAATCTGCTTCAGAATGACACTAACGCTCAGGGCAACTGTTTATGCCTAAACGTTACAGCAACTTCAGATAAAGAGCCCCACGTGAAGCCCAATAGGAGTGCTCAGATAGTGTTGGCAGAGTTGCACCATTCCACAATTAGCTTCACAAAACAAAATCTCATTGTCTGCCTCGCCACCAGAATGTACTGAATGTTATTAAGTATCTGCACAAGAGATACAAACTACGAACTTGTTTTGTACACGTCAAGCTGGTCATTAGAACCTCAAGCAGCATTTTAACAATGTGTCCTCAACCTTCCTTTACTGCTGACCTAACCAGGATGAGTCAAGAAAGCAACAGATTGTCCATGCCATGTCTTCTCAGCCAGCAGCAAATCCCAGATCGGGGAGGATTCGATTCTATCCTTCTTATGCAAAATTGTTGTTATGTGTTGAAGGAGCAGGAACAATTCAAATTAATATCAGATGCCAAAACAGAAAACATTGGAAAATCTCAACAGATCTGACAACATTGGTAAGAAAGAATGGAGTGAATGATTCGAGTTAGGAAGGGAGATGATGGCCTGGTGGTATTATCGCTAGACTATTAATCCAGAAACTCAGCTAATGTTCTGGAGACCCAGTTTTGAATCCCGCAGATGGTGGAATTCAAATTCAATAAAAATATCTGGAATTAAGAATCTACTGATTACTGTGAAACCCTTGTCAATTGTCGGAAAAATCCATCTGCTTGACTCACGTCCTTTAGGGAAGGTAATTTGCTGTTCTTACCTGGTCTGCCCTACATGTAACTCCAGAGCAACAGCAATGCAGTTGACTCTGAACTGTCCTCAGGCTAATTGGGATGGGCAATAAGTGCTGCTCAGCCAGCAATACTCTTGTCCCACGAATGAAAAAAAAAATGATCTAGTCATGGAAGGCCCAATGTCTTCTGTTGGTACTCGCCATGCCAAATCTGAAAACCAGCCAATTTACATCTCATTCATAAGATGCAGATGAAGCTTGACTGGAATCAATCCCCCTCCTCCCCACAACAATTCCAGCAGGAATACACACTGGTCCAAAATATATCTGGAAAAACATGGCGCACAGAATTCAGGACTAACCTGAAAAGTGCCTGGGGTTGCTCCAGAGTTGAGACGAAGTTTGCCAGTAACCGTGGACCTTAACACGCCACTGTTCTAGGTGATGGGTGCATCTATTAGGTGGAACTTATCATCAAGGGAGGTCTATTTTTCAGCCTCAGCCTCCAGGTTCCTGGAGGTCCATCTTCTTTCTTCAATAGAGGGTTGGTGACGTTGGACACCTTTTAAATATAGCACCCAAATATGGTGGCAGGTTGCATGCAATCATGTCCACTCCACCACAATATGACATTAATCCCCTCCCAGATGCATAATTAGTGAGGTCAGGGTGGAAGATAAAGGTATGATTTCCTTATCAGCCTCTGTAACAAATGCTTCCCATTTCTGCCACCGGTCAAATTCCTAGATGGGAGATTGGACCCACCTGGAGTCCAATCTCTTCCATATTCTAAGCAGATTGGTAGTTTTAATATTCTTCAGATTATAATTATATTTTCTGGCTCTGCAAACCTTGAATTACAAGACTTTTCAACATTGTTACAGTGCCAGATCAGAAACCCCAAGGTATATTACGAAGCCAACAATATTTCTACTTTGGCATAAATGTGAGGAAAGGATGCTTTATTCCATGAGTAATTCCACTGACAAATCTGGGATCTCTTATCAAAACAAGCTTTCTTAGAACACAGTTTAAGTACAACTCTAACAAAACAATGCTGTCAGTGTTGGACTGGCATGGGCACAGTAAGAAGTCTCAACACCAGCTTCAAGTCCAACAAGTTTATTTGGAATCACGAGCTTTCGGAGCGCTGAGACTTCTTACTTTAACAAAATGAAGCAGTTTAATTCTTAACCATCAAACAATCTTTAAACATGTAAAGAAACAACTCAAATTCTAACTTAATACTATTTAATTCCAATTAAGCCCTATTTCCCTCAGAAATAAACCCCTCTTTTAAAATAGTTAAAAAATTGAGGCATATTTGCTTTAACCTCAGTTAACAGTTTCCAGAGAGATTTTGCACAGAGACAGAACTGCTTGCAGTCTGCTATCTTTAAACAAACCTCTTCAGCAACTGAATGCATAAAGCTGCTTTTCTCAGCTGTAAACCTAGCCTCTCCCATTTCTAGTATCACATGATTATATGATCCTGACTATCTGACTCACCTTCCCATTACTTTTATCAAGAAACACTCCAAGGGTCCTCATTTCGGTAAATAAAAGCTCATTAAACCTTTTGTAATGAAGGCCTTGCACAAGGAATAATTATCTTGCTTTCCAGCATCCACTGTATTCCTTCCAGACAAACCAGCTGCTTACAACAAAACACCAAGTTTTAAAATAGTATCCCCCTTAAATATAAAACACAATAGCACTGTATCATCACAACACCCTCCACAGTAATACTTCCAGAAATTTGAGTTAGACAACATTTCATACCCAATTATCTTATTTTCTCATTGCAGCACAAAGAATAGTGAAGAATAATTTAATATTTTACAATTTGCAAAGGTTAGTCATTGCACAGAAATAATTATTCGCCCAAATATTAAACTCTCCCAGATTGGAGAAATTCATGCAAAAGTTCTTAATTAAAATTTGATTGATTTTAAAATCAACAGTCCACCTTTCAAAGCCTCATGACTAATACAATTCTAAAGAACAGTGACTGATATAAAGTATCAGTCATAGTGGATAGGATTCTCCTGTTTCATTCAGGGCATGATCTGTTGTGAATGAGAATAGAAAATCTGGCATCCAGTCAAAACTCCATTCACTTTCAGCAGCTATGGAAAATCCCAACTGCAAACGAGGATAAAGATTTCGGCCTTGGTATAACACAACCAGCTCTACAGCTGCAATTTGATGATGGGCCCAATTATTTTGGGGTTAACTTGGCCACTAATGTACCTCAAAACATTAAGTGCTGAGCACACTATAACACAACTCTTGAGGTTATTTGTTTTTGCGTCTGGGGGAGAGGGAGAGCTTGTACTTTTTTGTTTTTAATCTTATATTTCTTCTCTTCCTTTCATTCAAAGCATGGTCCACACTGGGTTAAAGTATGGCAGCTAGATTTATCAGAGTGTTTCAGAGGAATTTCCCACCATTTATCCCTTGCATTTCCTTACTCCCCTGTGATGACTATCCCTTTAAAGATCAATCTGCAGTGTAAAGGCCACATAACACAGGAAATTAATTAGGGAGCAGGGTGAGCAATCACCCTGATATGCTTGAGCTTCTGCACACAGTCATTTTGGGAACTGATTGCAACCATAAGGCTGCAAGCCCGTCTATAGTTTTAACCTATAAATAAACAAGTTGTGTTTTGCTTAAACTGGTGAACGAGCGTCTTTACATCACCTCTCACTGTTTGTTCTAGGGCTATTCAACATAGGGCGGCAGAGTGGTAAGCACTGCTGCCTCACAGCTCCAGGGACCCGGATTCAATTGCGGCCTTGGATGACTGTATGGAATTTACACGCTCTCTCCACGTCTGCGTGGGTTTCTTCCAGGTGCTCCGGTTTCTCCCACAATCTAAAGATGTGCGGGTCAGGTTCAATGGATGTACTAAATTGCCCTTTAGTGTCTGAAGATGTGTAGGTTAAGGGGATTGGGGTATGTACGTGGGGTTATGGGGACAGAGTCTGGGTAAGATGCTCTATCAAAGTGATGGCCGAATGGCTTTCTTCTGCACTATAACAATTCTATGAATCGAAAGTGTACACAGCTTGCAGTCAGTTGGTTAAAACAGGATCACAAGCAGAAAATATTTGTCAAAATATGCCTTGCCATGGGAATGATAGTAATAAGTGGAGCAATAAATGGTGGCCTTGCCATCGTCGAGTAAATTAATTTAAAAATTTGAGAAGGAAGGTCATCAATCTCACCCATTTCTAAGGCAAGGGACTCAAACAAAATGCAGAAATAAAATAATTGGAAAATCACTTCAAGAGCATCTCAAAGCAGTTTTTATTGCAGAGAAATTAACAGAGGCCTGTGACCTCATTCATTGCCTTCCTGTCTAGGTACAAGGTGCGAGTTAGTGAAGGAAGTTAAAAATGACAGCATTTCCTTCTTGTGATGGTGCTATTAAATTTTTCTGTAAGCATTACTTGGGGAAAACACTCAATGTACTCTGCAAATAATTCAAATACATTCTAAGGGCTGAGCTCCAGTTTAATTATTCATCTTGACAGCAGGTTACTTCAAGTGTAGCGGCAGGTTTTTGTCAATCATTAGCAAATTTCAGAATCAGAGCTTCTGGAGATTCAAAGTCATACAAGTGACTGGAATACAGATTGCCAGAATTGCAACATTTTACTGGCCAACGTTAACTTCATCTCCCCTTCCTGCATAGGTTTAACTTTGATATAGGCAACTTCCCGTCCGACAGCACCCTCTTACATATTCATCTTTTCCCTCCCAAGTATTCATAGCATCGTCGTATTGTCACTGGACAAGTAATCCAGATACAAATCCCACCAAGGCAGATAGTAAAATTTGAATTCAATAAATTCAGATCTGGAATTAAAAGTCTAAACAATGCCCACGAAACCATTGCCAATTGTTGCAGAAACCAATTTGGTTCACTGGTGCTCTTTAGGGAAGGAAAATGCCACCTTTACCTAGTTTGACATGTGACTCTGGGTTGATTCTTAAATGCCCTCTAAACTGGCCTAGCAAGCCATTCAGTTCAAGGGCAACTAGAGATGGGCAGTGAATGCTGGCCCAGCCAGTGATACCTACGTCCCATGAATGAATTTTTCAAAATGTTAAAACCCCTCACTGTGAGATGATCGGTCACCAGACATTAACTTAGCTTTGAGTGACCAGAGAGTCACCATCCAATTAAAGATAGCAGATTATCCCAAAGTTGGAGCAACAAAAGTTATACCGGAGGCTGCCTCAGGCAATTGCTGCATTGAAATTCCAAATCAGTCTGCACTGCCTGATCTTAACTGGCGGGTAACCTTTGCACCCCCTGGCTTGGAACATCAGGGTGGTGTCACAATACTGGAACACCAGCCAGCAGCACAAAGTTACCCACCTCCCTTTACTTTTATCCCATAATAGGGTGAATATCCTGTCTTCGGTGCCATAATCTGGCTCAGTAACATTGACTCATTTTATACTATATCATTACAAACTCCATTTCCAAAATTCTGGGACATTGTTTCCAGCCGGGAAAAAAAAAATCAATAACTGCAGATTGCCTTTGAACCAATCAATAATCACCACAACCTTGAAAATTCAGTTTAACAATGATATCAGTTATTGTTTCCTTTTTGCAGTTTGACGCTAAATTTATCAAGATGAATTTAGTCAACATAATGATCTATTTAACACTGAAGCTTAATTATGTTGTCAGTTTCCAGAAGATCCTGGCTAAGTTAGGAGACTGGGCAACTTGCAGAGTTTAAACCTTTTACAGACAAGGTTAGAGAAAATGATAGGCTTGATTTTCACTACAACTTAGACTTCCAAACACTGCACTTCCCGTTTAAGTCGGGGCTCAAGCCAGATTTCGATAGCCCAAGAATGTGAAATTTGAAGTGTGCAATTTGGTAAGAGCAGGTCTAAACTTTTGGGCATTTCTTTGGATAGCTAGGGTACTCGCTCAGAGAAGAAAAGTACCCCTTTGGATATAGTTCTGGACACATTTGGGGGAAGTTAGGTACCCTTTGGAGGAGGTTTGGTGCCCTGTGGAATTGTTAGAGGGATAAACAAAATGTATCAAGTACATAAATTTATTAACCGTCAACAGACCTATCAACATCAAAATATTAAGAGGATCTATCAAAAATTTCAAGAACTGGAATTTTTTGGCATAGCCTGCAACCAGATCCAATCCTGTTGGAAGTCAATGGACTTTTGACTGGCATGCCACATTCTCTGCAGCAAGTCTTGCCATGGGTAGGCTGGAAAATCATGGCCAAAAGCATCTAGCAAATTTTTTAAAACCCTGCCATTTTAACATTGAAAAAATATCTAGTGTTAAAAAAATTGTTTGCATTTCATTCTGTCTACTGACACAAATCTGAAGGCTTCCATTACTGGATCACTGCTGCATGACTGATTTCACAACCATTCTTTATCTCAGCAGGATGCCAGCCATTTCAATTTGATTTGCAGTTACAACTGATTATGGGCTCTTTGAAATGGAACTATGAATTCCAATGCTTGTTGTTATAAGGGATTGAGTGCTTGAATGAAACGTTTGTTGCATTTAGGTTTTATTTAGCTGAAGGCAGTAAATGTAGTAAATTGTTTTTATGAACAAGAGGGTTTTTTTTCCAATATAATGAAGTCTGTAATAGATACTGAGATAAAATTTATTAAAGTTGTATCTCATTTCGGCATGGGCTCTGAACATCCCCCTCTCTACTTCTGAGATCGGCCACCCACACTTTTATTACAGCCTTCACTGACCGCCACCGTCACAGACCCCGCCTCCCCTCCCCCACCCTAATCCTGGGATCAAAGATCTGATATGGGAGCAGCCATTTTTAAAGACTGCATTCATGGAGCTGGAATTACCTTGACCCTGCACATCCAGCTTGCAGGCCACAGCTATGATATAATTTGAATCCCATACTAAAGCACTTCAAGGTCAATCTTATGAGCCTGCAAGTTAACAAATGTTGCTGCTAGATTGGTGTTAGAGTAAATTAATCTGACTATCATCCTATCTGTTTCATTTAGACAGCTCAATCCTCTCTATTGTGAAATTTAATCAATAGCTAGCTTAATGGCCAAGATTTACAAATGATTTACAAATAAAATACTCTGATAATGCCATTTACATAGAAAAAGATATCTAAGCCACATTGAATAAACTTGCAGGTAAGGGCTGGTCTATTTTGCTCCAATTACTCGCATCTTGTTGCACGTTAAATAGCATTTGCACATTCACGTCTAATGCGACTGACTGAAGATGATGGCAGCAATTATGATGTGAATAATGAGCCAAGCTGAATGAAGTTTTAAAAAAAGCCTATTGTCTCCATTCATTATATATTCCTTTTTGTATTATTTATAGTATTTATACCTAGAATATGACACGTAGAATCCAAAGGAGCGAATGTAGACATTTTGCAGAACAACACAAGTCATCTTGTTTTAATTGCGGTTAGTCCACAAATACATGATGCCTAATCCTGAATATCAAGCATCAATGAAACTGAGCTTTCTAATTATATTTTGCATTCTTTTGTTAGGTCTTTGTTGAATATATATGTGTGTGTGTCCTGATGAAAATGATGCACCATATTTCAGAGGGGCATAGAAAGCTGAGATACACCCTCAAATCTTGTTACATTCAGATAATTTAAGAGAAGTCTTATATCTGCACGCTCTCAATTAACACAAAGCTATTCTTGTTGCACATTCCATTTTTCCTTCTATTCATCAAATTTCATAAAATCCTGCAGCGTAGAAGGAGGCTATTCAGCCCATCAAGTCTGCACTGACCACAATCCCACCCAGGTGCAATCCCCATAATCCAACACATTTACGCTAGCTAGTCCCCCTGATACTAAGGGGCAATTTAGCATGGCCAATTCACCTAACCAGCACATCTTTGGACTGTGGGAGGAAACCAGAGCACCCAGAGGAAACCCTCGCAGATGTAGGGAAAATGCCCAGACTCCAAACAGATCCAAAGCTGGAATCAAACCCAGGTCCCTGGCACTGTGAAACAGCAGTGTCAACCATTGTGCCACCTCTTCCTTCTCTTTTACTAAGTCTCCCCAATCTGACTGAATGATATCTAATGCCACACACACTATTTTCAAAAATACCCAGCAGTATATGTTACGAGACCAGTGCTATCTTTCAAGGAGAATGAGGCTTTTCTCAAATATAAAAATCATGCAATGAAATTGCTTTTCTTAGCTGAAATATAATAATATCCACAATTTCTTTAAACATATTCCAATCTAAGAAATTTTACTTTCATAATTATAAAACATTAGACCTATAATTTAATACAAAAAAACTGCATCCCAAAACGTTTTTTTTTCCAAAATCAGTGCCTATATAAAATCTAAAGTAACTCTGTTGCTACGTGCCAGGTTGTACAAAGTGCCAATTCAACTTTTCTCTTTTTACCAGAAGCACTGACTGTCATTTTGACATAAATATGACAAAAATATACACACCAGAATCATCATAGAGATCAACCATCTATGAAACCAGGAGAAAGATTTTAAAAAAAGCAAGGTACTAATTAACTACTTCAAACCACCACTTGTTGTCTGGGTTTTCCAGTCTTGCCATTGGGATAATCTGGTCCCACCAAAAGTCAATGGAATTTTGACCAGCCTACATGGGTCCCACTATAGCCACAATCGGAAAATTCCAGCCAAGGTCACTGGCAGGTGAAAATAATGAATTGAGCACTTTGAATTAAGTTTTCATGTTAGTCACAAATGGCATCTATGCCAGTCAGTGCAAAAAAAAGGACGATTTTGGAGCACAAGGATTTATCTTGGAGCAGATAGCTTAGAGACTGCCTTCGAAACATAAAAAGGAAGCTGGCCATGCGTCTTTTTACTGATGTTCTTCTCTACTTCTTCCCTTACTTCCTCTTCTTCAACATGATTACCCTCTTCTCTCAACACAGTGGAACTCTCACAGATTACCGTAAACCTTGATGAAATCAGCAGGCCCATTTTTCAGTTTAATACTTGACAGCTTGTGTAATTTATTCGCATCTAGTTAATGGACTGTGACAGATTGTGTTTATGCCTCAGCAATCATAAGCACAGTAGAGGTTTGCCCTATAATATACTGGCCTTGATGTGCATTGGTGAACACCAGAGCTATTGGAATAATATGGCAATAGACTCCCAGGAGTCTATTGATAACCAGAAGCAGCATTCTTGTAACTGAACATTTCCTTATTTCAGTCTATATTTTGACCTTGCGCTACAGTGAAAACATACTCCAAAATATTTCTAGCAACTAGAAAGGAGATGGGTATGTTATGCTTGCGCGTGCACAATTTTATATAACAGGCCAAAAAAAATGTTTGGTCGGAATTTTCAAGGCATTCATGCTCTGCTGCTGCAAGCGATGATGGAGAATTTGGCACTCAGCCAAATTTCCATTCACTGCAGCGGGAACAGAAAATCCCACCAGCGTGAGCAGCCAGAAAATTTCAGTCTATATGAATCAGTTGTTCATATTGCTAACATAAATTGTCAATTATTTCTGACACTTTGGACAGGATTCTCCAATTGCATCCATTGCTACCAAGAACGCCAAAACTCCATTCGCTGCAGTGGTGTCAGAGAATCCCAACCCACAGATGAGATCAGAGGTTTCTGATATTTGTTTTTATTTCAGATTTTCAGCAATATTTTGCTTTTGTGTCCCTGTAGTTTTCCCTCACAATATACATACCACGATAAAGATTAAAATCATATTTTATTTAAACAGTAGCTCAACTGACTTTTTTATTTAAAAATGCAAAAGCTTTGGAAAGCTGAAAGTCTTGAGAATGCACTTGCGCATCTGCCAGTTTAAAAAAATTGCTTTGAACACCAGTGAAATCAAGGCATTAGCCACAGTGAATTGTTGGCCAATTTCAAAGAGCAGGTAGATACTTACACCACAGTGAAACTCAGTAACGTTCTCACTACTTGTTCAGCATCATTCCTTATCTGTACAGACAAATCTATCACAGGTTATATTTCACCCTCTGGTTGTATACTGATCAACTTTTTTTGGTTCCTCTGACTGACTATCTAATAGATTAAAGGTATAACACAGAAAGGAACCTGCAGCCAACTGATTATCTTAGCATTTGGCAAGGCAATATGACAGTACTGCTTTTGTAATAAATGATTATAGTGTTCCACTTCAATGATATTAACACATGACATAACTCCCCATTCTTTTCTGATAGCAGTGATTTGAACATAGATTGGACGAAAATGGACTTAGAGGGGAATGAATTTTTAATTGTCAAAATACATTTTGGAAAACATGCGATAAGAAAATATTTCCTTTCATCCATACATTTGTTTCAGAATATCAACCAAATACATGTACAGCATTAGTGAACTAAGCATAGGACATAAAACCAACTTGATTTATGGTAACTTTATTCTCTCTGGCACGGCTAGAAGCCTTCGCCATATGTTACCATCTCCTGCCAAAGTTTTGACCTTCTCATAACCAAATCCCTGTGTTAACATTTTGAAGCATGGATTTTATCTATTTCTTCCATAGTATCTTTCAATTTTATTTCTTTACCATGACTGAAAATTGGGAAGCCAAAAGGTTTTTCTCTTAGTTGAGTGAAATAATTCAATCTTTTTTCTGGTTTTGACTGTATCCATGAAACCATCCTGTTGCTAGCTCTAAACCAGGAAGACTGCTTAACCTCACAAATGCAAAGATCTGATCTGAGGGTTTGGCCAGAATGGAAGAACTTGAACTTTAAATCCTACCTTTGTTTGAACACTTCATGAGTGTCATTTTATTATTAGTGTCACAAGTAGGCTTACATTAACACTGCAATGAAGTGACTGTAAAAATCCCCTTGTTGCCATGCTCACGTGCCTGTTTGGGTACACAAAGAATTTAGCATGGTCAATGCACCTAACCAGCATGTTTTTTGGACTATGGGAGGAAACCAGTGCACTTAGGAAACCCATGCAGACATGGGGAATGTATGCAGACTCATCACAGTGACCCAAGGTGGGAATCCAACCTGGATCCCTGGCACTGAGAGGCAGCAGTGCTAACTGCTGTGCCTCCGTGCTGCCCCTGGATCTGTAGAATCAGTTAACAGACCAGTAATAGAAACAAGGAAATAAACAATCTAATCAAAGAACTCCAATGATATCACAAGCTGCATGAGGGAACTTTCTCTTTCATTTAGTATGCATGTGGAACATTTAATCCTGTTTAAGTTGCTAACTTTATGGAATGCGTTTGAGGCTTTTTATCTTTTTGGCTATGTCTGGCAGTTGGATGGGCACCAATTGGTGAGCTCCATGCTTTTTGTGTGTGGGCTGCTCACAGCAAAGACCTAACAATAATGGTACAATTACTGCAAGTTGAAAATGAAGAAATAATTAACAACTGTGACCAGAAAATCTTGGGCCACTGACATGCTTAATTATTTTACAATCCAAGATAATAAGGGAAGTCAAAGTACTTGGATTTATGACAATTTGTTTTTAAAAGAATTTAATATGTTAATTTTACACCAATTTTCAACAGGATAGACATTAGCAAACAACTTATATTTACATAGTGGTGTTAATGTTATGAAACATTCCAAGGCAAGGTGCATACTGGGGAGTTATGAGGACAATAGGACTTTTAAAATTCAAACATTGCTTGATCGGTGGGCGGTGTAGATCAGTGAGCACACGGACAACTGGAGAACAGGACTTGCTGTGAGACAAGACATGGCAGCAAATTATTAATGGTCTCAAAATTATGGAGGGTAGAATGTAGCAGAGCAGCCAGGAGTACACTAGACTAATCAAGTATAGAGATAACCAAAGCATGAATGAGCATCCCAGCAGTGGATGAGCTGGGATGGGGCAAAGTTGGGCAACATTATGGAGGTAAATGCATGTGCAAATGTTCGAAAATGTGTGTGAATGAAATATATTGGGGCACAATTTTTTGTTTTGGGGTGGAGACCCCAACATCAGGGTCACTTCCAGATCCTAACCAAGTATCACCTCCACTCTTAAAGCCCAGGGCTATTTTAACTGGGTTGGCCAATTAGTGGCCAGGGTATTTGCTTGCCATCCATTTGAGGACAGCAGGTGGGTTCCCAAAGCCAAAAGACCAACAGGAGAATCCCCAGCCCAGAGAGATTGGCAATCAGAGGTAAGAGCTGCCAACGTGGATACGAGTGGGAGGTGATGCGGGGTCGGACCAGGAAATTGTGCCCTGATATATTTCATTCATTCGCAATTTCGAACATATGTACTTGCACTCGCCTTGTAGACTTTACTCCATGTCAACTCATCTGCTGCTGGAACATTCATTCATGCTGGTGTTACCTCAAGACTCAATTATTCCAATGCATTCCTGACTACTCTGCTATTCCACCCACTATATTCTTGAGGCCATCTAATGGAGGTGCCCTCTGAAGACTTATTAATACAGATTAAATATATTTTGATCGCAGCTACCAGTCTGCTACATCAGAAGGGAAAATCCCTCTAAATGGTATCTTGGAGTCACAGCTTTATCTACCTACGGCCATGTGTTGGGTGGGGGCAGGATTCAAAATTATGGATGGGTTTCTCTGGTCTCACTGCTGCTGGCGCACATTGCGAGTGAGAACAAAAGTTTGGCGTTCCAGCCAAAACTCCATTAACTTGCACCCACCCATCTCCCCCTTCACTCCCAACTCCCACCCCCACCACCACCAACCCACTTTATGATGGTCTAGAGCAAACACGAGTATATACTGGCAAACGGACACACTGCTCTCTAAGGTCAACTTTCCAACCTACCAGATCCGTTGCATCCCAAAAATTCTTGCCCAGCAGAAGAAAGGAGTAACTAAATTTGCATGGCAGCAATTTTGGACAAACCTCCATGCAAGATTAGCTCAGTAACTGGCTGCTGGTACAACACCTGAATAAGTACACTCTGCAGCCTATCTCTGTATTCATTTGGCTGCTCTCGATTGGAGACTTGTCCAAAATTGTGTGAAGATGCAGAATATTTTGTGATTTGACAGTATCAAGTCTGTCACATGGAGCAGTGGTTTCCAATTTTTCATGTGTCGTGGCACACCGCTATAAAATATTCATGCGTACCTTCCATCTTCTCTGAACTGCCCTCAAGTAAAATACTTTTATGGTGGTCATTTTCAGTCTGTGTTCTCCCCATTTCACTTCACATCTGTTCTTTGCAGTGCATCCTCTAATTGCAAACTGTTTATTATTTTTCTCAATTAGATTGGTTCCTGTTTTGCTCCTCTATTTTCTTACTGAAAACTTTGTTTTTAACCTCTCCCTGTCGCTCTCGCTGCTGCCAGGGGCTTTGCGCCCTTTTTGAGTTTTCACTACCTGTGCGGACGCATGGGACCTTTACCTTCAGTTCCAAGTCCTATTCATACACATGGGGCTGACCAACAAACAAAATCTAAACTGTTCATGTACAGCTGTTTCCCAGCACCTACATGAACAGGAAGCCCAAAGTTCTTCAGGTGTTGGAGAAGGTTGACCACAGAGACGAAGTCAAAGGTTAGTTTAATTACCTTAGTCTAAAATTAGAGGTCACAGGTTTAAAGTGCGAGGCCAGAGATACAGAAGACACTAGAGGGGCAATTTTTTTTCAGAGGGTGGCGTGTGCCTGGAACAAACTGCCAGAGTAGCAGAGGCGGATAAAATTTTGTCTTTTTAAAAGCATTTAGACAATTACATGGGCAAGATATGTATACAGAGTTACGGGCCAAATGTAGGCAATTGAGAATAGCTTAGTGGTAAAAACTGGGTGGCATGAATAAATTGGGCTGAAGGTTGTTTCCAAGCTGTAAACCTACATGGCATGAATTTTTAATCATTTTGAATCCTTTTTCACGTGCTTACAGCATATCAGTGTGCCGCAAACCAGTTGGGAACCACCAATATAGAGAGCCGTTAGCAGAAGAACTAACATGCAATTTATCCTCTGAATCAAAACTTATTGTTCCACACATCTAAAGTGAGGAAGCCACAAAAGGAACCACTTGGAATACACCAGTTAAATAGTAAGAATGTGGAAGTACAGTAATGTGTTACACAATCAAACACATTGCATAATCAACTCACTAAAAATAATCTGTCCATTTTCACAGCAATTTAAATAGGGCAGAACAAGTTTGAAATGATGAAGTTTAAATTGCATAACTCAAATTATTGATTCTGAATAGAAATGGAAATGTATCAATTTTCTGCAATCACAGGGAGAACGTGCAAACTCCACACAGATGGTGACCCAAAGTTGGAATTGAACCTGGGTCCCTGTCATGGTGAGGCAGCAGTGCTAACCATTGTGCCACTGAGAACAAAGAACAAAGAATAACACAGCACGGGAAACAGGCCCTTCGGCCCAACGAGCCCGTGCCGCCATCCTAACGTCTTAATGACATATAGAGATCAATATAGGGACAATTTGTTACCCAATCAGCCTAAGAGCACATTTTTGGGATGTGGGAGGAAACCGGAGCACCCGGAGAAAACCCACGGGGAGAACCATGGGGAGAACGCGCAAACTGCCGCAGACACAGGCCCAAATCCACGTGTCTGCACAGCAACAGCGATAGCGATAGTCTCCGAGCTGTCATGTTGCCCATCTGATGGTCCAGTTTAAGCATACACTAACGACATGAAGCACTAGGCCACTCCTGAAGTAACATCCAGGAGCAGCCCTCGCACAACCTGCCGAATGCATGCACCTTGTTGGTCAACAAGGTGGACCGGACAGCCTGTGGAAACAATTAAAGTATTTAAACAGTCCTCCTATATCCCTCTATCTGCAGACCGCTCATGTGGTTGTCCAAGAGACCCTTAAACAACACTAGCGTGCCTGCTCCCACCACCTTACTCGGTAGTGCATTCCACACCCCCACTACCCTGTGTGTGAAAAAATGCCCTCTAACATTAGTCTTATACATAGCCCCCCTCACCCTAAGGCCGTGACCCCTCGTTCTATCCGAATCTAATGGTGGAAAAAGCTTACCACCATTTACTCTATCTATACCCGTCATAATCTTATATACCTCTAATAGATCCCCTCTCAGCCGACGTCTTTCAAGGGAAAACAACCCCAGTACGTTCAACCTTTCCTCATAAGACAGCCCTTCCGTACCAGGCAGCATCCTGGTAAATCTCCTCTGCACTCTCTCTTCAGGGACTCCACATCCTTCCGGTAGTACGGCGACCAGAACTGGACGCAGTACTCCAAGTGAGGCCTAACCAACGTTCTATACACTTGCAACATCAAACTCCTACTCTTGTATTCTATACCCCTTCCTATGAAGGCTAACATACCATACGCTTTCTTTATCACTTTTTCCACCTGTATTGACACCTTCAGAGACTTGTGAACCTGCACCCCCAGGTCTCTCTGCGTCTCTATACTCCGGATAGTTTTACCTTTTATCCTATAACTCCCCTCTACATTATTCCGGCCAAAATGCATCACCTCGCATTTATCCGGATTAAATTCCATTTGCCATCTATCTGCCCAATCTACCAGCCTATCTATGTCCTGTTGTATTGCCTGGCACTGCTCCTCAGTCCTCGCCAATCCAAGTATCTTAGTGTCATCAGCAAATTTGCTGATCACACCATCTACCCCCTCTTCCAAGTCATTTATATAAATCACAAATAGAAGGGGTCCTAGTACTGAGCCCTGTGGCACACCACTAGTGACTGACCTCCAGTTGGAAAAAGAGCCTTCCACTACTACCCGCTGTCTCCTCCTCCCAAGCCAGTTCTCAACCCATCTACATACCTGGCCCTGTATCCCATGCGCCTTCACCTTTTTTAATCAGCCTACCATGGGGAACCTTGTCAAACCTGAGATTGGGGTAAATTCTTTGAGCTGAGTATGGCTTGAGTTTGCAGTACTTTACCACTGGAAATAGCTGAACTGGGGGTCATTGAACTTTTAATGTTCAGAGATTGAATACCAATCTGAATTTGTAGCAACTCAAAACTTGTACATACCTAATCCCCATCACATACTTCAGGATTGGGGCTTTTTTCATATGTGCAGTGCATTCCCAAAGTATGTTAATTGGAGTAGGGTGTCACAAGATTATTCCACAGACATTTCTGTAACACAAGAAAAACATCCTCTGTAGGAACTGAAAAATAGTCTATGCGAAAATAATCTGGAGCAGCGAGCCACAGGTTGGAAACACACCCTTTTCATATTAAGAAACCTATTAGAAGTGGTACTCAGCAGATGTTACAGGACCACAGAAACTCGCAGAAGGCAGCTATTTCGCTCAATCTTACTAGGCTGATTCTTTTTGATAGAGCAATACAAAACTGGTTCTTCTCCGATCGCTGCATCTCCCTCTGCTCTATTTATCTAAAATAGTCCGTTATAAGTTCAATAGCTTCTAGCTCAGCTATTCCCAGTGGCAAGGAACTGCAAACACTAATCATACCCTGCTAAAGGGATTTATCCTAATCTCGGTGGCACACAGTGGTTAGCGCTTTTTTTTGGGTTTGCATGTTCTCCGTGTCTGCATGGGTTTCCTCCGAGAATTCCAGTTTCCTTCTACACTTCAAAGATAGGATAGAATCCCTACAGTATAGAAGGGGGCCATTCAGCCCATCGAGTCTGCACTGACCACCACCCCACTCAGGCCATATCCCTGTAATTCCACACATTTACCTTTACTAACCGCCCTGACATTAAGGGTGAACTCAGCATGGCCAATCAACCTAACTTGCAGACATTCGGTGGATTGACCATGCTAAATTGCCCCTCAGTGTCAGAAGTGGGTTTACAGGAATAGGGCCTGGGTGGGATTGTTGTCAATGCAGGCTTGATAAGTCAAATAGCCTCCTTCTGCCATGTGAGGATTCCCTTGATGACCCAGCTAAACTGATGAGTCCTCATTGGCAATTCCTTAAGCAGAGAATTGGTAATTATTCTGGTTCAAGATGAAACAGCTGCAAGAAGGATATGATCCTAATAGGGCTCATCAGGTTGAAAGTCTGGTTTTTCCCATGTAATTTTGATTCTAATTGCTGATTACTATAATTTATTCTAGCCTGGCTGAAACAAAGAAATCTGCAGATTGAACACCAAGTACTGATTATCATGAGGAACACTGCATTGTGGAACTGGTTGGCTAACGTGCGGCAAATTTGAAGATGGCTCCAGGGGCACAGTGAGAAGGCACAGAGACTCCCTGATGCAGAAAGTTCTGGAGAAGTTGGGGGGTTGCTGTCCTGCACCCTTGGGGAGGAAGGAGTTCACTGGTCTCTCAATGCTCTCTCTCCCCCTACAGCTGGTGCTGCTGTGTTTGACCTCAGATCCTCCTCCCACCCCATATCCAGACCAAGCGAGACATGCTGATAACCAAGCACCTCCTTTATCTTATTGGATTCCTTATACAGGTCACCAGGAGATAGTACCCACAGCTTTCACTCCCTTCTAGGTTAAGTTCCAATTGGATGTCTGAAACAATTGTTAATAATATATATTGGTAAAGTCTTGACAAATTGTTCCAGAAAGTCTCCCAATGTGTTTCGAATGTCCTCTTCAAATCTTCAGCATTAAATGAAAAGTGAAAGGCTAGTACAGCTTTAAGTAGCTTTGAAAATCCTCAACAATTACTAGCTTATTCCCCATCAACTAGTCAATCTTGCATGGGGTATTAGGTCAAGAACCAACCACCAGAATGAGCACTAGTTAACAATTTAAACAGTAGTCAGATGCTTAACAAGCTTCTGGACGACCGTTTAAAAAAACTGTTCCTTGCCCACAACTTACTTACAAAAGTGACATTCTCCACAAAACGTGTGCGAACCAGTCATTTTAGCTTAATACTGCAGCTTGGCTATTTTAAAGGTACTTAGTATCTAAAGCATCCAAGGAAAATCATCCCCTTAAATTATTTCAATATACTCTGAATTAAAACTGTTCAGAATTCTACAAGCTTCAACAGAAATTCTGGCTGTCCCCCTGAAATAATAGCTGTGCCTTAGCTCTCACATATTCATGTTTCCCATGCCTGGTATCACTCCTATATCTGGGAATTTGGCATGTCAGCTACAACTCTCACCAAATTTTACAGATATATCATAGAAAGCATTCTTTCTGGTTGTATCACAGCTTGATAAGTCTCCCGCTCTGGTCGTGAATGTAGCCCAATCCATCATGCATACCAACCTCCCATCCACTGACTATGTCTACACTTCCCACTGCCTCGGCAAAACAGCCAGCATAATTAAGGACTCCAGATGCTCTCTCCCCCACCTTCTTCCGTTAGGGAAAAAAGGTACGAAAGGCTAAAGTCACGTACCAACTAATCCAAGAACAGCTTCTTCCCTGCTGCTATCAGACTTCTGAATGGACCTACCTTGCATTAAGTTGCTCTTTCTCTACACCCTAGCTAGGACTGTAACACTACATTCTCATTTCCTTCTCTATGGTATGCTTTGTCTATAATAGCGCATAAGAAACAATACTTTTCATTGTATGCCAACATACGTGACAATAATAAATCAAATCAAAATATCTACACCGAATACTCTCACTGATTTTAACATCCTTGCCACTGAGGAGCCCAGAAATGCAATACCTGTGGTTCAACCAGTCTTCTGTTTGAATTGATCACTATTTTTTCCCTCTGGCTTGTTAATAGAACCAAAATGCTATTTGTCTTTTTATGGGTTTAATCTTCTTGCTCTCCAAAGATGTGCTAGTTAGGTTGACTGGCTATGCTAAATTGACACTAGTTCTGGAAGGATTTGTAGGGTAAATATGCGGGGTAATGGGGATGGGATGGGATAGTTGTTGGTGCAGGCTCAATGGGCCAAATGGCCTTCTTCTGCACTGCAGGATTCTATGATTCTCTTACATCTTCAGGACATGAAAATACCTTGATCTGTCTGCTTGTCTCATCAGCCTGTTTCCCAGTTGCAATAGAAGAAAAAGAGCTTGAACTTGATGTAACTTTACATGGTATATTTCCTCCTCAATTTATTTCTACACTAATCAGAGTATATACAGGGACTGAAGAGGCTGAATTAGGGGCAAGAAAGCATCTGATAGGATTAACTGAGTGTGCACGTTTGCACTCATCTATTAACTGTCATACTAAGAATTATATAGTGGTAAGAATTTTTAAATAGTCATCCTTACAGCCTTACTGATCAAAACAAATTTAGTTGATTTATTGTCATATGTATTAACACAGTGAAAAGTATTGTTTCTTGCTAGCTGTACAGACAAAGCAGAGAAAAAGAGAATGCAGAATATAGTGTTACAGTCATAGCTAGAGTGTAAAGAAAGATCAACTTCATGCAAGACAAGTCCATTCAAAAGTCTGATGGCAGCAGGGAAGAAGCTGTTCTTGAGTTGGTTGGCACGCACATGACCTTGGACTTTTGTAGCTTTTTATTATGGAAGGTGGTGGAAGAGAGAATGTCCAGGGTGTGTGGGGTCCTTAGTTACACTGGCTGCTTTGCTGAAGCAGTGGGAATTGTAGACAGAGTCAATGCATGGGAGGCTATTGACAATACGGACCTACATGTGCAATATAAATTGTAATCACTACGGAACGTTTTGTGGCTCTGTCAGGAGCTGGAAATAATAGGAAGTTCTCTATAAAGATTTTGGTGAAACCTACGGACCGGAATTCTCTGGCCGTTCCCATTGGCTGGATTCTCTGGACACGCCAGCAGTGCATTCCAGCCCACGGGTTTCCTGGCAGTGTAGGCAACTTCACTCGAAAATTCCACTGACAGTGCCAGAACCAGAGAATAGCATACGACACTGAGAAACATGTGGCTGGGAGATTAGAAAATCCCGTCCCTCATAAATCCAGAAGGTTCCGAAGAAGAGGCGCATTTGATTGAAAACGTTGGTTGAAACTTTCCAGTCCTTCCCACTGGTAGGGTCTTCAGGTCCCGAAGTCCAAGGACATTTGAATGGCTTGCCAAATCCACTGCCAGGAAACCCAACGTGAGATCAGAAATCCAAACCATTAACTAAAGTGTTTCTCTTCACAGATGCTGCCAGATCTGCTGTGTATTTTCTCTCCCCTGGTTTATCTAAATGCTGACAGCGAGAAGTTTCAGTGCTTGGCAACAGCACAACCTTTCCACTTGGTTGGCCTAACACAGTTTTGGCATCACATATCCAGAGGTCAGCTGTGAAGCAAAACTTCCTCTTCCCCAGCCATTGGTACTGGGGAAACATTAGCAATGACATTTACAAGTTGCAACGATGGATTCACCTTTAACAACGGACACATAAGAATGGGTTGCATTTTTAAACCGAAGTCTGTAATTGTCATTTTCAATAAGTCTATTCTTCACACAAACAAAGCAACTCAACCCCCCGAAAAACACATCCCTTGACATCTCACACCAACCATTTGTAGTTTCTTTCAGTGAAACTGCCAATTTAATGCCAATTTAACACCTGCCGAATTACAGTGAAGTTTCTTCTTACTATGAGTTTACATCTAGTAGGAACCAGACTAAAGCCGCTCAAAGTCATTACACTCACAGTTGGCAGATTCAGTTCCAGGCCAAAGTCCTCGAGGGAAATGGACTTTGTGTTAAACCTCCTGAGTAAACCCACAGGGATCAATTTTTAACACCATTGCCTGATGTTAAACAAGCAATAACATCTTTAAAGCACTGACAAAGATAAAGATAGAGATGCTTTTGAAATGGGCTAACACAAAAAGATGACATTTGTTTTATGCAGTAAGCCCCTTTTAATTATGCACAAGAATACAACAGAAGCAGGAATAGGTCACCAGGCACTTCAAGCCTGCCCTATCATTCAATACCATCATAGCTGATCTATGCCAGCCTCAACTCATTTTCTGCGCCACTTCTCCATCGCCCTCTATTCCTCAACCAATTATTTACTCACTCCACTTTAAGTATATCTAATGATCTAGCCTCCACCACCCTTTAGGGCAGAGAATTCCAGAGATTCACCATCTTCTGCAAGGAGAAATTTCTATTTGGTTTGAAATGACCGGCCATTTATCTTGTAGCTACATATGTTTATCAGCCCCCTTTTGAAAGCTACTAATGAATCAAAAACCACCATCCTTCCAGACAGTATCAGATCACAACAAATCACTGAAAAACAAAACTTCTAATGAAGACTTCTTCAAAACTGGAGGATTAGGTGACACCAAGAAGGTTGATTTCGATTTTTGGGCAACTGACAGATGGAAAAAAAAAATCACAGAATTGCTACAGTGAAGGAGGCCATTTAGCCCATTAAGTCTGAAAACAGCATTTTATCCAGTTCCATCCTCCTGCCCCTCACGATTCTCCTCCCCATAACTCCGTATTCCTGCCAATGTGGCTAATTCACCTAACTTACACATTTGGGACACTAAGGGGCGATTTTAACCCTTACAGAACCCACACATTTCCAGTTTTCCAGTTCTACCCTGGTATCCCATCTATGCAATTTTACACTCCACCCCCCACCAACTGAAAACATACCAGGGGTGGTGACGGGGGGTGGGGGGTGCACTCTGCCCATCAATTCCATTCCAATGAAACATAATACAAACAAACATATTTAAAATATTTTAAACATATAGGCTTTACATTGCTTTCTTCACTCATCTAAAAGTGAAGATACATACAGTATATTTCTACTCAGGAAAAATCTATTGCTTACATCAGCTAGTTAAAGGATTAACTCATGTTACAATTTTAAGGAAGTAGAGAAAGGGATAACATTTAGCGTACATCTGTTCACCATTACAATGCAGATGTGGAAGTGTCCAATTCCATTGCTATTACCAGGGCTGCACTGACAAAGTCACATACTGCCAGTGACTTGCCAGTTGATGAGCTCAGAGCTGCACATTTAACAGATTTGCAGATGTCGTTTTTTAATTCTGTGAGGAGGGAGGGAATAAACAGGAGGAAAAATGTTACTAAGCAAGGACATAAAAGCATACAAATCAGGAGATGGCCATTCGACCTCTCAAATCTCCTCCGCCATTCAGTATCATAACTGATCTGACTGGGGCCTGAACTCCACGTTCTACTAACCTCCGATAATCCTTAAGAGTCAAGAATCCTGTCTCTTCAGCCTATAAAATATTCAATGATTCTACCTCCACCATTCTCCAGGGAAAGACAGTTCCAAACAGTCACGACCTTTGAAGAAAGCAACATTCTCCTAACTGTCTTAAATGGGAGACCCCATAATCTTTAAACTTCAGTTTTCCTTAGTGCTAGTCTCTGCAGAAAGGGGAAAACAGCTTTTAAGTATTGACTCTCTGAAATCTCTTCAGTTGACTTGGGAAACACGTGGACCAGAATGTTATGTTGCTTGAGCAGACACAAGGCAAATTCAGAAATGCATGAAGTCACACAAGACGACATCAGGTCCAGACCTCACTGCACACTGGAGCAATATTTTGGTAAGCAGATGCAGGCAAGAATCTGAACATGCCCGCTGACAATCAAGCAGGCAAGTTAGGCCATTAAAGGCACCAAGTGAATGCAGTTTTGCTCTGCACATCTACTTTTCGGTTGGCAGATGGGTCAATTGGCCACTCGGCTTTTACATTTTAGCTTCAACCTCAATCCTGGATGGGTTGAAATAAAAAAAATGGTGTCTGGAGACTCAGGTTTGTTTTTGAATATGATGCCTTTAGGCACTGTTCGCAATGTTTTCTCTGTTACCATTTATTTATCACAGGTCTGCAGCTCCCTGAGACAACTCCTTCTTGGCAATTTCCCTTCAGAAGCACACTAGAAATACCAGACCCTACCCTCCCTTTTCTTGTTCCTCCACACACACAGTCGTGTCCTCCCTGGCAACGTTCGGCCTTTCCCACCCAGTGTTTCACACAGGCTGTCCACTGATTCACCAGCCAGCCTGAAATTGCATTCTGAGGCCAATTGCAGCCAGAAGTACTTTTCATGCCTGCCACCAAGCCCTCCAGGTGTACAC
Source organism: Sphyrna mokarran (assembly GCA_024679065.1). NCBI lineage: Eukaryota > Metazoa > Chordata > Chondrichthyes > Carcharhiniformes > Carcharhinidae > Sphyrna > Sphyrna mokarran. The sequence continues at coordinate 41,951,265 of JAGIQG010000021.1, read as the reverse complement.
GTCTGAGCAGTGAAAAGTTCAGGCCACGATTCCATTTCCAGTCTCATCTCCAGTCCCAAACTCTTTTCTGAAGGGTCCTTCCCTCTGCAACATCTCAGTCCATTCTGCCACCATCCCCATTTCCAATGTCCTATCTTGGCACACTACCATGCAAACAGAGGAGATTCAACGCCTGCCTATTCACCTCTCCAATTCCCTCTGAGTCAGTACATCCCACTGTTCTTTGTTCATGACATTGCCCTTTCTGTTCAGAGTGCCGTCTCCTCTACATCAGGTTACCTAAACACAGTGACTGCCTGCTATGCCGACTGTGGTGATTTTGCCCACAAATGCTATTGACTGAGCGATGTATGGTTGTCTCTCTTCTCAATTCCAATCTGACCTCTCTATCACTGGGTTTATTAATTGTTCTAACTAACACAAGGCAAAGTGCAAGAACAATAGTCTGGAGAGGCAGGTGGCAACAGTTGGGAAATTTCCAGCTGGGTGTGACCAGCTCTTGAAAAGATGACTCAAACAACACAATTTTTATTCTAGGGGGCAGTGGCACATGTCAGGCCTAGAATAAAAATTTCATCATTTGAGTCACCCAGCTGGAAATTTCCCAATTAGAATAAAAAGACAGATCAGAAGCAAACACAGGGGTTACTGACCCCCAAAGCTGACTGATTAAGATTATGTAAAATGGGAACAGGAATGGGCCATTCAGCCCCCCGAGCCCATTCTGCCATTCAACAGGACCATTGCTGATCCAAAGTTTGCGTCAACTCTCTGGAATTTAGTTGCAGTTATTTCAACCCACCTAAGGTTGAGGTTAACGCTAAAATGTAAAGGCCGCCTGGCCAATTGACCCGTCTGCCAACCGAAAAGTTGATGTGGCAGACAAAACTGCATTCAATTGGTGCCTTTAATGGCCTAATTTGCCTGCTCGATTGTCAGCGGGCATCTTCAAATTCTTGCCTCCATCTGACTATCAAAATATTGCTCCAGTGCGCAGTGAGGTCTGGACCTAACATCATCTTGTGTGACTTCATGCATTTCTGAATTTGTCACGTGTCTGCTCAAGCAACATAACATTCCGGTTCATGCACTTCAAGTCAACGGAAGAGATTTCAGAGAGTCAATACTCAAAGACTGTTTTCCCCTTTCTGCAGAGACTAGCACTGAGGAAAACTGAGAATTTTAAAGATTATGGGGTCTCCCATTTAAAGAGGTTACAGAATGTTGCTTTCTTCAAAGGTCGTGACTCTTTGGTACTCTCTACTATGCCCTCTAGCCTTCCTCCTCTCCCCCACCAACTCCCAATGTACATTCCAACCCATGCCCTCATTTATCCCCAATAGCCCCCTCATGCCAACTCATGCCCCTTTATAGCCCCTATGACAGTAAAGCCCCCACCCATTTCCAATGGCCCCAATAGCCTCCATGTCCCCACTCCTCCTTATGGCCCCTGTGCCAATGTCCTATACCCATCACTTCCCTTTATCTTTACATTCTCCATGCCATCAGACAGACCACAGGAGTAATGCTAAGATGGAATTAAACAAAGTTTCATAAATTAAATATTTTTTCACTCAGAGGGTGATGGGTGAGTGGAATCGGCTGCCATTGGTGGTGGTGGAGGCGAACTAGTTAGGGTCTTTTAAGAGACTTCTGGATGAGTACATGGGATTTAATGGGGTCGAGGGTCACAGATATCCCTGGATAGGAATATGATCAGCGCAACTTGTGGACCAAAGGGCCTGTTTGTGCTGTAGTGTTCTATTACAGAATATATACACATACATACTCATTCATTAAAAATCATTCGATACATTTGAATTTCAAATACTTAAATTCCTTATAAAGACAAACATTTGCAAACATAACCACACAAGGACAGCTAATATTTTAATAACAGTTTAGAATGGTCAATCAATTCTGAACTTATAGGGGTCACCAAGGAAAACGTGATCCTACAATGGCTATGAACATCTCCATGACAATGCGCTACTGGTTTTGAAGGTCTTGCAGAAGAAACGGGGCAGTTCTCTAGCTCCATGTGCTCATGTGCAGATTGCACTAGAGCTGCCCGAGGGTGGGAACCTATTAGATTAGCATATTTAAGTCCTCACTTAAATATTCTCTGTTTGACATTGGGTTCTCTGGATCCTCCGAACCTTCGGGAGAGGAGGGAAGGGGGCAGGCAGTGGGAACTCAGTGCCAATCACTACTGGTTTCCAGTCATGATGGCCATGTGGGGAGGTCAGAGGCCATAGAAACCCACGGGTAATTGGGAAAATGACTGGGTAGCGCAGAGTTTCGAGTTGTCTGGAAATTGAAGCACCTTTTAAAGATAGCACCCCAGTCTTGAAGGAGATGGCCTCGCCGGTGTCTTTAGGTCCCCACTCCAAAAAAAATTCCAAGTGAGAGAGAATTCAGTGAGAATCCTCCAAGACTCCAAAAGAATTTTTAAGTGTGGATAAATTGTGAACTGAACCTTGTGACCCTCCCAGCAGGAATTAGTTTCCCACTATGGAATTTTTTGGGAGAATTCAGCCCAAAATTTGGATAGTCTTAGCTCAGTTCCTAGCAAGTGCACAATACAAAATTGGCTATTATTCAATATAAACTCACAACTTCACTCATTGAGATTCTGAAGATGGATAGATCTTGGTGTAGTGAGGATGATTGCTTCATGTTTAGGACTAATGCAGATTAAATAGAGCCGGTCTATGCCAAATCTGACCAAGATGTGCCCAAAATTTACAACTGAGTTCCGGCACTCAAACTTTGGAACATTCCTTGATTTATTGTGACAAAAGGTGTGGACATTTGTGAATGCAGGGTGCTTTTTCATATAGCAACGCACATTTAAAAGTCAAGTCTGACAAGATCAAGATGTCTCTGCGTATGAAACCATATGTTCATCCAGTATGCTCAATCAGTAACCAACACATTCCATGAAATCAAATCCATAAAGCTCCCTTTAATTAAACCCTGTTCTCTGCAAAAAATTTTCCTCCCAGTTTCTCCCCCAATTTCTTCTAAAAGATTACAGAATCGTATTTTCCATTCTTTGTTGCCATGGTACAAGATATATTTGACCACAAATACAAAACCTTTTACCTATGACAGCTCTTTTTAAATAGTGAGCACAATATATAAGTACTTGATAAGATTACATTTTAGTTATCTATCAAATTGATAATGGGATTATTTCTGGTACCTTGAGGATATTACTAGATGCAAAGACTGTGTTTGAAAGTACTATCATCTCAATACTAAAAAAATCTGGTCGGATTAGATGCCATTTTCTTTCAGAGTTCCAGACAAAGCAAGGGGTGTGCTTTTATCTTATCAACATCAAAATGTTTTTTCCCTCTGGCAAGCATGGGTGGGTTTCAACCTAGCTCTATCCAATGAAGTTCATTTTAGACCCAAGTCCATTTTTCCTTTTTGACACTATTAAATCCAGAAAAGAAAATATCTCTCATGCCATGCAATTTAAGAAGTGCCACAGGGAAACAGATGGGTTTTGCACAAAACCTGACATATCCCTACAAAAAAAACACATTTTGGAGCAAGAAAAGCCAGACAGCACAAATTAAAGTGACTTTAATTTTCTTCCATAAAATATAAAAAGGTTGGTATTTCTAAACCAAAACAAAATGTAGGCTTTTTCTCATTTAAAAACTGTGTGTCACTTTCACACCCTGATCTAAAAAAAGTTACAGTTATGATTCCATTCAGTACCAATCTAAATTTTGCCCTTTAGGTAATATTTTGTTTATATATCATGAAGAGCTAAAAGACACAACAGAATCTCAAAGCACTAATATATATTCAAAAAAAGTTTTAATAAATCACTCAAGGTTTATGATCTTCACATATACAAGCTATACAGTGGGTCTGAAATAAACACCCCTGAACTCATACAGACTGCTTGCACCCTTTATGAAACCAATCACTAGGATTGATTGTGTTTGTCAAAACCAACATCAGGTAGAAATTCATCCTGGGTGATGACGCTAAATGAAAACATCAGCTGCATGTTGAACACCCCACCGAAGTTTCAGTTTGTTTGATTTCTATAGAACTAAATATGGGACAGTCATCAGTCAGGCAGCTAATACCACACACCCATTATATGCAAATGCCTAAGATAAATTTCTAGCCACTTTACCAGTGCTTTCCAATGATTTCAGTGAACACTTTACAATTTTGGCTTTTGTTATACTTGCTTAGATTGTGTAAAACAACAGCTGTGCCGCACGTGCATTACTGAAGGTGGAAATGAAAGCAATATAGTTACACTTGTTCTGACTTGGCTTCCTATGTCTAAGAACAGTATGATTAGCTCAACATCATCCTGATGTTGGAAGCATCTGACACTTAGGCATAGCTTGTGCAAAAACATTTAAAAAAAATCTGTCCCTATTTGGTTCAACTCAGTGTCTCTAACTCCTTGCTGCTTACACCTTTTCTTGCTATCCTTACTGTGATTGAACAGGGTTCCCACAACATTTATTCCAGATAGTAGAAATCCTTGTGGAATACTGATGCCTTCATTCTGTATTCACTCATGTTCCTAATTTTTAAATATTTTACCTTCTTGTCAAAATGTATAATTTCATGGGATTGATAATTAAGCTCAATCGCCTAAATAAACTTGAAAATAACTAGGTTGAAACCTCTGCTTTCCAATGAGAAGCATAGGAAGTAGAATGTCAGTAGCCAGATTTACACTACACTCATGGTGGACAGCTTTAATTAAAGATACTGTGGAAAACATGTGTGCCTGTGGGAGAAGATGAAATACAACTTTGATTAGAGGAAACCTCAGATGTTAATTGGTTTGCAGCGTTGCAGAAATATTTAAAAAAAAGGCAACTGGGTGGATCTTGGCTTTGTGATAATGTAAAATGGATGATAGTGTGTTGGCAAGCAGTTTTACATCTCCCTCAATTTTTATTTCTACTATCTTCAATGGAAATTCAATCAAGAGAGAAATTGGGCTGCTGACTTGCAGCATTGCACCAGGTCTATCCCAATCTGTGGCAAGAGCAAGATCAGATTAAGAAAACATCACAAGATTTGAACTGCAAATCATCTGGACATTGATCAACATCATTGAATGGTTGGAGGTCAGTTTAGCTCAATTGGCTGGACAATTGGCTATGATGCAAAGTGATGCCAACTGCATGGGTTCAATTCCCATACCTTTATGAAGCCTTCTCAAACATTGCTCTTCACCTGAGGTGATTCTCAGGTTAAATCACTACCAATCAGCTCTCCCCTTTGTAGGGGACAGTCCTAGATGACCACAAGCTACTCTCCCCTACAAATTGGTATGCAGCACTGCAGCACCAATAAAGGAAAGCAGCTTGTGGTCATCAGCGACTATATCTTCATACCCAGCAACAAAGACATGTTTATCCAGCACTTCTCACAATCCTTTATAGCCAATTAAATACAAGTAAGTTACTGCTGCAACATAGGAAACATGACAGGCAATTTGTGCAGAGTAAAGTTTAACATTTATTTATTAGTCACAAGTAAAGCTTATGTTAACACAATGAAGGTACTGCGAAATTCCCCTAGTTCCCACAATCCAACATCCATTTGGGTCAAAGCATCTAACCAGCAAGCTCCCACAAACAATAATTTGACAATTACCAGATCATCTCTTTCTGTGGACATTGAGCAAGAGGAAAATAGACACAATGAGGAAAGCAAGACACAAAGAGAGGAGGATTTTTAAAATGGCAAAGAAAAAATTACCTACTCATGTTTCCTGCAATTCCTCAGAGTGAGTAGGGTTGTTACAGATAATTAACAAGAAAATAAGCATTTTCATTTACTTAATACCAACCTGTATTGATGTCAGTCTTTCAGTATAGCGAAACATTCCAAAGTGCCTTCACGGGAGCTTTATCAAACAAAATCTGACATCGAGCCGAACAAGGAGATATGATGGCAGTCAAAAATTCAGCTGAAAGGAACATCTTGAAAGACAAAAGAGGGAAAGGCAGATAGAGAGGTTTGGAAAGGAAGGGCTGCAGAGTTATTCCAGAGCTCAGGGCTTTGACAGTTGCTTTGATGCAACCATCAATATAATGAAGCTAATAATATGGTGGATGGCCAGAATTGGAGAAGATCTTGTGAAAGTTATAAAGATAGTCAGGGTCAGGACAGGGATAGATTTGAAGAAAGGGGTGAGAAATTTCAAACTGAATTAATGTGTAACATCAGCCAATTTAAATCAGCGAGCACAGAGAAGAACATAGAACAATACAGCACAGAACAGGCCCTTCAGCCTTTGATGTTGTGCCGACCAAAATAAAAAGCAATGCCCCTCCAAACTAAACCATTCCCTTCTCTTCCATATACTTATCAATTAACCTCTTAAACGCCACCAAACTTGGCGCATCTACAACAGCTGCAGGCAGGGCATTCCACTCCCTAATCACTCTTTGAGTAAAGAACCTACCTCTGATATCCGTCCTATAACTCATACCCCTTAATTTAAAGCTGTGTCCCCTCGTGCTAGCTTTCTCCATCCTAGGAAAAAGGCTATCACTGTCCACCCTATCTAAACCTCTAATCATCTTATATGCTTCAATAAGATCCCCTCTTAGCCGCCTCCTTTCTAACGAAAACAACCTCAAATCCTTCAACCTCTCTTCATAGGACCTGCCCTCCATACCAGGCAACATCCTGGTAAACCTCCTCTGTACCCTCTCCAATGCCTCCACATCTTTCTTATAATGTGGCGACCAGAACTGCACACAATACTCCAAGTGCGGCCGCACTAGAATAGAATGAATGGGTCTTTGAATGCATTTAAGATGATGTAATATTGTATCATGTTTTTAAAAGACTTTATAAAGTCCGTCCCTTACAATCAACCACATCAAAGTGCTGATAGTGGAACAATTATGGCAACTAATTTGCATACAGCAAGACTACATTGAATAAACAGATTAACGGTAGGTTAATCCGTATTTAGATGACACTGTTTCACTGTTACATTGTAGTACATGACAGGAATATGGTTCACCAAAAGACAAAGCAGACAAGCTGTGTTTTTATTGGTTCTTAGCAACATAATTTAGTAGTGTCCCAGTAATGAATGGCAGAGAATGGAAAAACAATTTTTACACTGACTCTTCAGTGTCGAACTGGTGACATACTGCAAACGTAAAAAGGAAACTGCAGTTCTTGAAGGTCCTTTAGCTATGTACGAGCATGTACTCATCCGATGTCAGTTGTTTAAGGAAGTAAGATCGTCCTAAGTATCATCTTGCAGGCAGTTCCAAAGGCTTCTGTAAAGGTTACCCACCCAAATTGCTTGATGAAACAGGAAATGTTATCAGGAAGTGGAGGAGGGAAGAATGGAAATAGAATATTTCCCTTTCAGCCTATGACAAGGAAGATTCCTAAACATCAAATAACTTGCACTAGAAAAAATGACGACAGATAAAACAGAAAGAACAATAAATTAGAAAGGAAAGAGTTAGGATTATTAGCTAATGACGCTAGTGTCAGAATTTAACAGCTACCAACAAGTATACCAGGTGCTTTGAATTCTCCACTGGCAACTATTTTTGCAGTATCAGTAAGCCCTGAAATGATACCTTCAGGATCTGAAGAAGGTGGTAAGTCCTACTCATGGTGTTGTGATTTCCAGCATGAGTAGGAGGAGGAAGCAGATAGGAGCCAGAATGGGGATTGAATTCAGTGCTATTAGTACCAGTCTGATCTATACTGGTCATACAGCCAACTGAGTCAAAGAGCAAACCCACCCAGCACCACACCCCACCCAGCACCACACCCCACCCAGCACCACACCCCACCCACCCATCTGCTCAGATTCTCCCACACTCTGACAAACAACAGGGCATCAGAATGTCAAACCTTCCAGTTCATATCAGCAAACAAATTTACTTGACAAAAGCCAAATTACCTTTTCTTCTTTAACAACTGACCACAGCTGGAGCTTTTATGGGGTTAACACAAAATCAATCCCAAGATTCAGGCTGAGCACTCTTAAACATAAGCAGAAAAGTAATTGGGATTTCCTGGAATTGGATTTACTGGCTTGGTTAGAAACAATCATCTGGATCTGAAAAACAAAAGTACCAATATTTGTCAGAAATGGAATAGCTCCTCCTTGAAACTTCTTAGGTAATTGGACTGAACCTTCAAAATTAGTATCCAGCTAATCTTGCCACAAGGTACTGACAAATTTAACAACCACCATACCAAAACAAGGTAAAAAGCAAACTGTCACTTCCATCATATCTTTGAATTTTGTTTAACAATTTTTGTTGTGAGCTTTCTCAGATCCTTCTCGCTGACGTTTCAATCATATTCAGTTGCAGAAAAGCTTTTACTTGTTTCACTGTCCTATTCATTGAAGGATGTGACAGCTTATAAAACAAAATTCTGAAAAGGGATGCCAAAGATAAGACTAAGATAAGGGGCAGAATTAGGCCATTCAGCCCATTAAGTTTGTGCTGCCATCCAATCATGGCTATTAAGTTTTTCAAACCCATTGTTCCACTTTTTCCTGGTGACCTTTGATCCCCTTACCAATCAAGGGCCTATTTATCTCTGGCTTAAATATACTCAAATGACCTGGCCTCCGCAGCTTTCAGTGGCAATGAATTCTATAGATTCACCATCCATTGGCTGAAGAAATTCCACCTCATCTCAGTTCTAAAGGGCTGTCCTTTTACTCAAGAGGGTGTGCTATCAGATCCTAGTCTCTTTTACTAATGGAAACATCTTCCCCAAGTCCATTCTATCCAAGCCTGTATTGACAGTTTTAATGAGATCGAAAAGGAAGACAATCCCTTCTCATTAGAAGGAAATGTGAACATATGACAACATTTGAGAAAGTGTTCAAAAACATATATAGAAAGAAATGCCATTGAAGTTAAATCATAAAGCAGTTAGTTATGAATAGTGCATACGAAAATCATTCCACACAGTAGAAAGACAACCTACTTATAAAATTCAGCTTTTTGACTACAAGAGGAGCATCAGTATTCATTTCCTGAGAAAGACCATAATTCAGCCTTAGCTATGATTTGTTGGCACTCTCTAACACAAAATATCTGCAGCATCAGTCAGTTGTCATAATAACAGAGCATGGTTAGTTGGTTAAGTACTCCCTTATTTGCAAGAATCCCAAGAATGTCAATAAAAGAAATACCAACAACTTACATGGCCCCCAGCACTTAAGAATGCCCTAAGATGCTCGGCTGCAACCACTAAAAGGAAATGGAGGTGGAATGGGGTGACTGAAAACAAAACTGAAAAAAAAAGAGTATTTGAGATGTTCATTGATAGTGGGAAAGAAATAGCTGCGAGAAGAGATTTATGGCAAGTCTAAAGAAGCTGGGATTGCACAAGAGGCTAACACAGGGTGGCACGGTGATATAGTGGTTAGCACTGGTGCCTCACAACACCAGTGACCCAGGTTTGATTGCAGCCTTTCCAGTCTGTGCAAACTCCACACATTCTCCCCATGTCTGTGTGGGTTTCTTCCACACTTCATAATTGTACAGGTTGGGTTGACTGGCCATGCTAAATTGCCCTTTTGTGTGCCAAGATGTGTAGGTTAGGGGGGTAAGGATGTAGTGTTATAGGGATATGGTCTGACTGGGGTGCTCTGTCAGTCGATGCAGACTCATAGACTGAATGGCCTCCTTCAGTACTGTAGATGATTGTTCTGTGACTGGATGAACCAGGTTTTGCTGCATACTAGAGTGGCTTACAATGAAAATAAGGGGAATATACATACTCCAAAAGGTTCATGGGTTTGAGTAGATTGTACTCTAGAATTTGTGTGTAGGTTGCGTTGTGTTTTGGCTATTTCGCAAAATATAGTGAGAAAATGACAGGAGTTTCCCAATTATGACTTCTGCCCTGAAGCAACCAGCAGATCAAGCACACAAATTGATTAAAAACGAGAAATCTAAAGAAGACCTTGGTCTCCTGGGTGGTTAGGGTGCGAGGCATGCAAAAGGTGAGGAAAGAAATAATATAGCAACTTGTGATCTTCAATTCAAATATTGATGTTTCTTTTTTATTCATTCTAGGGATGGGCACATTGCAGGCTGGGCCCATTCTTAATTACCTTTCAAGTGAGTGCCTTGTTATGCTATTTCACTTTCAAGAGTCAACAACATTGCTGAGAGTTTAGAGCCACATGTGGACTAGCATCATTCTATTTTCAAAAAAAAACATAGGATGCAATCTTCCCAAAAACTGGCAGAGTGCTGAATCAGGCAAGAGAGAGACTGCATGAACCTCATAGGTTTCACAGCCAGGTTTTCTCACCAGCTCCAACAGCACTCTGTTCAATCAAGGATCAGCCACAATTACACAAAATGGCAGAGCAGGCTTAGAGGGCAGAACAGCTGACATCTCTTCATATTTCTATGTTTCTAAAGAACTAGTGTGGCTCACAGTCAACTGGAGAGGCGGGGCCAAAAAACCAGTAGCATCAGGAATGTTAGATCAGGGCATCATTTTAAAGGGCACTCATCTCAAAATGTAATTAAAGGATCAGGGGCACTGCCAGGGTGTAAGGGGGCAAGATGCATTCACACCCTTTCTGGGTATCAGCCTAATCACATCACAAGCTGGTGGAGTGGAGTGGAAACTCAGGAAATGGTGTTGTCGAGATTTGCATGAGTTCACGCATAATTTAGCGGCTATTATGGGAATTTCCCACACAGCAAATAAGAGATGTAAATTACTACATTACAAGCATAACTTTTAATTTCTGCTTATTCTTCTATTGACAGGCTGAGATATGGGGTTCTGATTATCAATTCATTAAAGAGAAAAGGATTATGTAGCAAGTAAGTCGTCACTTAACTCTTCAACTGTCCATGATCTACATGGCACAAGTACGTGGTGGAATATTCTCTACTTGCATGGATGAGTGCAGCTGCAACAGCATTCGAGGACAAAAGAGCCTGTTTGATTGGCACCCTATCCACTACCTTAAACATTCACAATGTCCTTCAATAGCACTTCCAAACTTGTGACCTCTGCCATCTAGATGAACGAGGGTAGCAGCCACTGCCTACAAGCTACCACGCACCATCTTAAACTGAAAATATATGTGTACCTTCACTGGCACCAGAAACTCTCTGATAGCACTTTGGGATTACCTAGAGAGGCTGCAGAAGTTCAAGAAGATAGCTCACCACCATCTTCTCAAAGGCAATTAATGATGGGTAATAATGTTGACCTCGTCAGTGATGCCCACATCCGTGAATAAATTAAAGACTAGTATGCCTTTCATGGTCAGCTATCCTCAAATGCTTTATGGCCAATTAATTAATTTCAATGGCAGTCACTGTTTTACCATTGGAATCACTATAATAAATTTACACACGGCAAAAGCTAAAAAAAAAGCAGAGTCCAATAGTATCAAAATCACAAACTCTTAATGCTGGAATCCCAGAGCATAGTACATAGTGCACTGGTGGGCTGGTAAAAACACCAAGAGTTAAATTTAAAGCCAAATGTCCAATGAAATTCTGACACTTCAATTGCAAAAAGAGCTCTCTGCCAGTAATTAGGGATGTACTCTGGTTTGTAAAATGATTGCACTCCATGGTGTCCTATTCTGTCTGTAGAAGGGCAGTATGCTCACAGGAAGGATATAAATTAATAGTTAGGTTGAAAATTTTGTACAGGCTGATCTGAAAGAAACTTGGATGAAAAGGCTTCGTTTCCAGAACGCTTAGATAAAAAGGAAACTTTTGACAAACTCTCATTACTGTAACTATATCAGCATGTTCTTGGTATCTGAGCGAGTCTTCAAAACAGCAAGCATAACTTCAAGTGGTCACAACGCGGTTTGTCAAAATAGCTGACATCAGTTGAATTCAATAAAACATGTGGCATTGCTGATTTCAAAGGAATACCAAGAATTATGTTCTCAACAACTAGACATGGGAAAAAAGATAGGTTAACATCCTCGAGGAGTTTGAGGGGAGTGAGTTTCTGCTTGGTTAAACTGCTTTTTTTCCAGTATAATCCCATTCAAGATCAATGTAATTTGATTTGACTTATTACTGTCACACGTGTTAGTGTATAGTGAAAAGTATTGTTTATGTGTTTTACAAACAAATATCATACATAGAGAAGAAGAGTGCAGAATGTAATGTTATACAGTCATAGTTAGGGTGTAGAGAAAGATCAACTTAACATTGGCAAAAAATTAATAAATGCATGATGCCAATCATATTTCAAGATCCTTTGTATTATGTCTAAAAGCCAGCCCCTGCTCATAAAATCTTCAACATCCATGGATGAATTAATCACCATCGCATGTTACACCTAATTGCTCTCATTTGCAGAACTTTGAGAAGACTCCATAAATTAAGCTGATTCTTTTGGGCATAAGAACATTAATGGACACAATTGAAAAACTTTTGAATGCAACTCTCACACTGACTGAATAAAACTAGCAAATGGTACTGTATATTTTTTAAAAAGCTGTAATCAATAATTTCAAATAGTTTTACTTGCAAGCAACGGATTGACACTAGCTAAAAAGCTCCTATTTTGTGAGAAACATGTTCAGCTGTATTAATCAAACTGCACCAAGTTACTATTCTTAAATACATCAGACTGTTTCTTTAAAATAAATTCTTAAAATTATGTTTTAAAATTTGCATTGGTTCACAGCAGATTTTACAATCTTCAACTTGCAAATTAATTTGACTGGAATCCGAAGAGTGAAAACACTTCTCAAAATTGGCACAATTGTGAGCAGAATTTACGCAGAAATCACCACTCAAGCCTAAAGCGGATACTTTGGATTCACGACCTCTGACTGTGCCAGTGGCTGGAATTCTCTGGTGCCTTTGCAGTGAATGGGGTTCGAGAGTGAATGAGTGCCAAATTCTCCACTTTCACTGGCAGTAGGCAGGGAAGGATGACAGTCTAAATCTTCTGTTCTCTGGTGGCAAGGGCATGTAATTAGGCAGGATGCTGCTGTACCGGAACCACGTTCCCTTCCTGTCTCTTGTCAGGATTAGGTTCTGGCCAGGAAGACATTCCCATCATCGACCATTCAGGGCCTCAGCTTGTTGCCACTGATATTTACCCAGTGATGGGGTAATGGTGACACGTAACACACATAACAGGTGAAATTGCATGGCCAGACTGTCACCGCTGGGGCTGGGTGAGGAGCCTCAATCAAAGCCATTCAATACAGATTCAAAGAAGTCTAACAATGACATTTCACAGAGGTGCATGCTGGAAACCTTCCTCCCCCAATCCATCTAGTTACCCTTGCCCCACCGCACATTACATCCTGTGACATGGGGCCACTGAGATCCTCGGACATCAGTAGGTGTTTCTTTTGCTCTGTGGCGCTGCTGAGTATAAGAGCTGCCAGCCTCTGATTGGCCAACTGCTTTTGATCAGTGCGACACCTGCCCCAGAGTCTGGATTCCAAGAAGAGGTCCACAGCACTGATCTTGTCACTGCACGACTGACATGTGGTTCAGGCAGACCTTCCCAAAAAGGGGTAGCGCGGGTCTCTTGCTCATCTTCCACTCAGCAAGCAAATCTCTCAACAACATTCTATCTTCTGTTCCCGATCTTCACACCATTCATATCACCTTACACTCAGCCACATATAAATCATTACTGTGGCTCATTAAATATTTAGTGAGGAGCTGAGTCATATAAATCAGGAATGTCAGGGTTTCACACCCTGTATATGGCACAGTGAACTGACCCGAGAGAGATCAATTGTGCAATTACTGTTCTGAAATTCTGAAACTATATAGATGTCAGTGAAAAATAGGAACAAGCTCTTGTCCGAGCCTTTACAGGTGAAAAGATGCAGAAGAAAAAGCTATGAATCTATACTACAGCAAGGAATCAGTAAAGGGAGGAATACAGTGAAAATATTAGACCCGTGACAGATAGAACTTTGCACTTCTAAATTTTAATTTGGTAATACAGAATTTGAGCACTGCTGGGTAAAAAAAAAAAAGAGGCACATCGAAGCTTTTTCTCTTACACTCATCAGGACACTTCACAAGAATTCCAATATAAGGTGAAAACATTCAATTTATACTGTATGAGAAGACAGTGCAAACTGATTAGCAAGTAGACTCTGTATCCAATATTAGATACGATTCCGTGATTGCACATTTGCTAAATAATCCTGATTGCGCTGAGCATTTCTCTAACAACCAATTTATGACTGGCAGTCGAGATTACAGAGTAGTGCATTTGTCTATACTGGAAGCTACATGTATTAATACACAGGATCCTTTTTTTTTGCAGACAGAAATAACTTACATACGCATTGTATCTGTTTCAGCAGAACAAAATAAAAAACAGCCATTTGTTGGCTCATTCCTCTGGACAGTGTTTACTCAAAATCCTCATGGATACAAGGCAGGGATGTACAGGTGGGCAATTCCTGGCTAACTAATGTAAAGTTCAAGCATCGATAAGGGCATTCCAATTTGCGGACAAGGCTTTCACACATAGAGACAGCCAAGAACATGCTTTGTTCTGAATAGAAATCATTTTTCTTCATGGGTAAAGAAATGAATTTTTTGGGACATATGGATGCTGATTATGATCACCCAAAGAACTCAAATTTGAGTGAAAGTAACCATTCTGGGAGACCACGCAGCAACAAAATGAAGAGGTTTGAGGATTTTACAATTCGTCACTCTCCAGAGAGTTTTGCTCATTCTATAGCACAAAGATTTGCTTCTGTAGGTAAGCACACACTTCTTAAAAATCATACCGTGACTTTCTGAATAAACAAACTGGGGGACAGCACTAGAGTTTCCAACACTTGCTTTCCTGGAATGTGCAATTAGTCTCCTGCAAGCTGCTGCTTGGGTATTCACAGTGGATGGACAGCTACATCAGGAATAATGTCACCGTTTTAAAAAGCTCACATGATATCCAATGAAACCTGGTCATCTTTGCAATGTGTCTCTACACTGGGTTAAAAATTTTATAATTACTGTAACTTCAAACCATTGGTAGATAATCTCCTAGCAAGCTGTTTGGCTGCTTAGCTCTTAAGGCATTCAAGCATCTGACGCCCAAGATATACATTTCTTTACATGTGTGTTAGCGCACACATGAAACTACTTTCACATGATGAGGAACTCGCAGTAGGCATTCCCACCCTAATGGTTCATGTACAGCCTTGCCACATTATAAAATGAAGCACTTTCTTTATTGCAAAAATATACTTTATATGCAAAATATCTGGAAAAAAACACTACAAACATTTCAAAATGGCCACCATATAAAATGCAATAATATTCAGCTTCTCTGCACTGAGAATCAAAGAAACATTACAGACACTTCAAAATGGTCATTACAAATGATGCAAAGCTACTTAAAGTTACTTACATTGATCAAATTGCATTCCAAGATGCTTCAATACAATTGTGATAATATAATATTTATTGTATGCATTCCATGCATGTCATTCAGCCAGACAGGATGCTATAGAGGTACAGCTACCTCAGTTCACAATGGCTGAAACAGCTTAGTCAATAACCTTCCTCTCCCCCCGTCCCCCATTGCACCTCTGCAGCAGTTGCCCCAAGCTTTATGTGCTTTATCCTTCAACATGCAGCCTGTGCTTTGGAATGTGCCGATCCACAACACTTGGTTGAGGAAAATTCTTTGCACTGGAAGATCAACAGGTTTCAGGCAGACCAAAGACAGTCTTTCACCCAGTGATGGTCCTCTAGCAACAGCTAATGTTTGTCTCAGTGTGCGCCCCTGGGAACAGCCTATAGAGCACACAGTCCTGCGTCACGGAGCTGCTGGGGATGAACCTTGACAAAAACCATCTCATCTCTCTCCAAACCTTCTTTACAGAGACACATTCCACAAGGAAGTAGACCATGTAACTTTCCCACAACAGTCAGCTTGAAGGCAGCATGCAAATTGGTGAGATTCAGGGCATGTCAGAAGGATCTGACAGGAAGGGCCTTATTTTGCAGTGAAAGTTTCAGTAAAAATAGTGGCATTTCCTTGCCTCCACAAGTTAATCAAGGAGTTGCAGCATTTGGGTGCACCTAAATAAATGCATTCAATCTTTTAGCTCTCAAAAAAAAAGACACTAAATATTAAAAACATTTGGTGACAATCATTGTATTATTTCTTCCACCTTTCACCCTCAAATTTAACATTTATTTCGCACAATTATCTGGATTTAAATAATTACTTTCTAAAATACTTTCTAAAGAAGGCATGGTTAGTAAGTTTGCAGATGACACCAAGATTGGTGGCAAAAATAGACAGTGAAGGAAATTATCTCCAATTGTGACAGGATCTTGATCAATTGGGTCAGTAGGCTGATGAATGGCAAATGCAGTTTAATTTGGACAAATGCAAGGTGATGCATTTTGGTGCATCGAACCAGGGCAGGACTTACTCAGTTAATGGTAGGATGTTGGGGAGAGTTACAGAACAAGGAGATCTAGGGATACTGTTCATAGCTTTTTGAAAGTGGAGTCACAGGTGTATAGAGTAGTGAAGAAGACATTCAGCATGTTTGGTTTCATTGGTCAGAACACTGAACAAGGTTAAATGCCTTGTTGAAGTTGCATAAGACATTGGTAAGGCTATACTTGGAATCTGTGTGCAATTCTGGTCACCCTATTATAGAAAGGATATTATTAAACTAGAAAGTTTAATAATATTTACTAGGATGCTATCTGGACTTGATGGATTGAGCTATAAAGGAGACTGGATAGATTGGGACTTTTTTTCTCTGGAGCATAGGAGGCTGAGGGTGATCTCATAGAGGTCTATAAAATAATGACGGGCATAGATCAGCTAGATAGTCAATCTTTTCCCAAAGCTGGGGAGTCTAAAGCTAGAGAGAATGAGTTTTAAGGTGAGAGGGGAGAGATACAGAAGTCTCCAGCGGGGGCAATTTTTTTCACAGAGGGTGGTGAGTTCTGGAACAAGCTGCCAGAGGTAGTAGTAGAGGCAAGCATAATTTTGTCTTTTAAAAAGCATGTAGTCAGTTACATGGGTATAATGGGTATAGAGGGATATGGGCCAAATGCGGGCAATTGTGATTACCTTAGGGGTTTCAAAAAAGGTGACAAGTTAGGCCAAAGGATCTGCTTCCATGCTGTAAACCTCTGACTAGAAATAAGGGGTACTATGTATTTAAAATATTTGATAATGAGACAGTTAGAACATCTTTGAATCTTATATCTGCAAGACTTTACCAGCACCAATAGTAATATATTACACATTTTCTGTGAATCTAAGCTTCATAATAGGTGTGTCAGACCATAATCTGCATGAGTGGAACTACATACCAAGTCCCTTGTAACTGACATGATAGGATGGATAAACTGGAGCAAAGAACAAATAGCAGGTAGACAAGCATTTGGAGAGAAAAGAAATAGGGAAACTGTCCGAGATGTACATGGAGAGAGCAGGAAAAAAAAATCAGAACTGTCATTTAGAGAACCCCGCTGATCTTTTGTGTTTCCAAATCCTTTTGTTTCAAAAGTTAGTGTATCTTTATGGGCCTTGTGACACCCTTATTTAACAAAATCATTAATTGCTTTTGTCTTTCCTGCTTTGAATCCAAATCTTGTACTATGTATACTCTCATAATAGCCAATTTATGTAAAGTTTGACCCCTGATTTTTAGCCAAAAAAGTTTAACTTCTCACACATCTGTGTATAAGTCAACCTTGTTTTTGAGGGATAGTACAACAGTATGTTTTTTGATGTATAACACGACAGAGACATGGTGTAAACACAAGCCAATACTGGTAATTATAGTTTCCTGCTGCTACATTGCCAATACTATTAGATTACCTACACTTGAATCACAATATCCTCTGGTATCACGCTCCATTTTACATCTTATGAAGCTATTTGAGATGAGAAAAATTAGTTACGAGTCCATTCACAGGCAGGCTTCCAGCAAAATCACAACAGATGCGACTAACATTGTTGCCTGTCTTTCTATCAATCTTACCCTCTAAACCAGCCAATGTTATGATAAAAAAATACTAACAGTAATTTTAATTCCATGATATTATGGTTAAATCTGCTAATTCTTTCGGATAATGTACATTTTCCTCTACCACAACAGAGGAAGGGAAAGGATAACAAATTAAAGCATGAGATAGATCTTTTATCTGCAGATTCAAAGTGAAAAATGCCAGTTGAGTGTGAGTTTGCTCTTTTACCCAAGAAAATATCTGGCTATGGGTACTGTTGCATAGTCTACCAAAAGCATAGTGTGACTTAAGGGTAATTGTCATGTTGTAAACTAACTGTCACCCTCCAATTTGCATAGATTTAAACACCTCAAAAACACCTAACCTCCACTTCATCCCTGTACTGTTTGTTTAATAAATTGAGCTAAAGAAAACTTGACTTTTACAGGAGTATGTATGCGATTTGATTCTTTAAAACCATTATAATAACTGAGGAAATGAAATTGCCTTCGGCTAAAACATTTGCCACATTTATATTGTATTATATGAACTGCTCAAATGTGCACTTGTATCTTCACTGGAGAAATGTTAATATCGTTACTGTTAAAAGAAGCATTTATATTCCCAGCTACTTTTCACCTCATGAACCAATATTCATGTTTAACAATTGGAAAGGTAACCTTAAAATGAGTAATCTATTATGAATTGCATATTTTAGATATTAAGCATATATGTTTTTGCAAAAATACTTGAGTAAACGCAAATCCAATGTTTCTTTTCTAACACTTTGCTAATAATTCTTCATAAAATGAACTTTTTATTATCAAACACCAGATGTTTCCTCTTCAACTGCCAGATCTGTCAAGTCCATAATTAATTCGCAATATTTCATTAAAGAGCTTACTTAGCAATATGTAAGCAAATAAATCAGTTTTTTTATTGGAAATAAACCACAAAACTTTCCTGTTTCTTTACTCTAATCAGATTACCTCATAGACACAGTTCAGAGGTTTCACGTGTAAAGCAAACGTGTAAACGTTGTGGTTATAGCACTGTTGTAATGCAGTCAATACACTTTTCAAGGACAATCTTACTCTAGTTTTTTTAAAAATTTGTAGACTTTGAATTTTCAAACTTTCCATCTGGGGAAGCTCCACGGAACTTTTTCTAATATAATTTTTCACTTTTCCTACCATAAAGTAGCTCATTTAAACACCGACATTGCTGTTTGCTAATCCTTTTGTATAAGGGTTCTGTTGCAGTGATAATGGAGTCTGTTTGCTAAATCTTACCAGGATTCCTAACTATTTAGAAAGAAACACTGGTATTTAAAACAAATCCTTTAAACATTTTTAAAGATGTTTTCATGATTATTGAAGTGAATGGAAGCTAACGCAGAAAAACAAGTTGTTCACTCAAGTTTTGGCACTTCAAGTACCTCCTAGCCTACACATTGTTGTAACCCAATAATGGGCTTCAAACACAAATTTCAGATGGTGTGTAGGTTAAGTGGATTGACCATGCTAAATTACATGTTAGTGTGCAAGCTTGTGTAGGTTAAGTGGATTAGCCCTGGTAAATGCATGGAAGTACAGGGATAGGGCAGTAGCAGAGGTGGGCCTGGGTGGCATATCCTTTTGGAGAGTCAGTGCAGACTGGACAGGTCAGATGGCCTCTTCCTGCACCGTAAAGATCTTGTGGTGCTCCAGTTGTACTAGTGAGTCATTGCATTTCTCACTCCACCCATCTTTCAGTCTCTCGGTGAGATAGTTTGCAGCTGCAGATTGTTATAAACTAGGGATTGAGTATAGCGCTTGCAAACTGATTCCATAATATACAAAAAGCTATCATGTTTAAAGTACTTGCAGGCAACATGAAATGGTGTGACATTTTGAAGAGAAATAAAGTGGAAGTATTAGTGTGAGCAATGTCCTTTCATCTCCCTGATTCAGTAGCACTCAAACCTCTTTGGTGAAGGACCCCTTTTCAATGGGGATAGTCATGGACTATCTCCGATGAAATGGTAATACTATCTAATAGTCATAACAGCTGGGAAAACCTGTACTTTGGTGCTCTTTGAGTGTAAATAGTACTTAAATATTTTTAAAATAACCCTCTCTCGAACATGGCTGAACTCACTGAACACCCACCATCTACCTCGACGAGCCTACCTAATGATTTTCCTGTCACACTGTTTTTTCATGCACACACCCCTCCTCAGTGAGAAGGCCAGTCCATATGCAGCAGCGGCCACATTCCACTCCCACCTCATGACACATACCAAGTCCTCTTCCTCTGGCTTTCACTCATTCACGTTAAATTGACTATTTGGAGGATCCCCTGAAATATTATCAGGGTTCATGGATCCCAGTTTCAGTGAATCACTGAATGAGATTACCACTGCAAAAATGGGGCAATGGGAAGTAGGGAATAAGAAAATGATGCTTGGACCATGGGAGGTGATTTACGAAGTACCTGTGGCATAAAACATGAATGGATCTTCCCATCCATTATACACACTGCCATTTCAATAACATTGCAGTCCACAGAATTAAATAGCAGTCGCTTCTGGAATGTCAAGCTAATACTGCCCAGTTTGGACCATTATCTAAGACAAATTCTTACCACAATTCAGTTGATTAGTCAGTAACTGCACTCATGAGATCTATCATGTACTCCAGTACACTTCTGCTGAAAACTGCACTATTGGGAACACCAGGAGCTATTCCCCCAATTAATTTGTTCAGAAAGTCAGTTTGATTTTCAAGAAGCGCGTGTTTACCTGCGGAAGCAATTCATTACTGGCTAATGAAGAAAAACATTCAAAGACTGGCTGGATTGTAAAATCATCAGACATCCTTATCTCACTGCTGAATGTTTACCTCCTCAAGTAAAGAGTAAAAAGAAAGTTAAATATTAGTAAACCATAAATCTGAGTTCCTGCAGGCACTCGAGGTTATTTGTTAATTATGATTCAATGTCCCAAAATATAAATAGGTTTACATGTGACAAAAATCTATTTATAATCAGAACAAAGCAAGTGTTTGGATGTCTCTGCACGCACAATTCTTCTATATAAATTGCAGTCAACTCGTGAATAGTTGAACTGAGTGCTTGCATTACATTCTGAGTATTTCCTGCATTTTCAGTTTTTATTTTGGGGACATCTCTTTCCTTGCTTGCAAGTGCAGAAGCACCCAAATAAAAAAGAGAGGAAAATTAACCTTTATATATCTCACTAACCCAAAAGTCATGCGACAGAATTTCCCAGCCCACTGGAGGTGGGTTTTGGAGTGAGCATATTAGGAGGCTGCAGAAAAGAATGCTGGCATCCCATCATGAAGTTGCCCTCTTACAGCTTTCCCTGTGGCAGATTGTGAGGGCAGCGGAGAACCCCAGGAGGTCTGACCTGCTAATAATTCAGAAGTTGTAGGAGCCATTTGGCACAAAATCCTGGCTTTTTCCCAGTCTTGGAAGCCATTTGGCGACCTGCCAGCAACTCAGTCAGGTCACTGTGGTGAATGCAGACTGGGAAGAGCTCCTTTGGTGAAACTGACAGACTAGGAAAGCTTCGACCAGTTACACTGAGGAATTTCACCATGCCCAGGTCAGAGACAGCTGTTTGAAACAGCCCTTCTCTCAGTGAGTGCTTTCACTGTTTTGAAAGGTGATTGCCACTTGTTGAAAGGTATTCCAACTTCTAGCAATTCATTCACCTTCACTATCTACTGCCTTGCGTTTGGCTTATAGCACCTCTAATGATGGGCAATAGCAGAAGCTGCACTATTGCCAATTGCATCAGCAACATCTGCAGCAATACCAGCTGCCTTACCCTCAGCTTCATGCCACATCCACACACTAGAAGAGATGGACACTGAAATCCAGCAGGAAGGAGCTGAAAGTCCGAACACGGGTCTATAAGCCAAAGAGCAGTCCTTCCAGCAAGTCTGAACACTGGTGCCTCTGGAGGCTTAGGTTCTCACTGCTGACATCTGCAACATCCTGGAAAAAGATTTCCTTCCAAATCCAAAACTGATCCCATTTCTCCAGGGGCTTAGACTGCAAGATTCCATTTTATTGCCTATTGTATTGCTGCTCCCAACATTGGAAAGACTAAACACAGGTTGAATGAACAGTTTGCAGATACTCAGTCCACAAGCATGACCCCAAGTTTCCCATTTAATTCAGCATCTTCCTCTCATGACCAGTGTTGGCCTACTGAAATGCTCTAGTGAAGCCAAACGCAAACTGAATTGTCTTCCAATTAATACATTATACTTTTAGGACTCACTCAGTTCAACAACTTCAGACTGTGAGCTTTCTCCTCCATCATAAACTTCTTTTTAAAAAAATTCCCTTACATGTCTTGCCCCAATCCAAACCACCCATTCCCCCATCAGGCCACCTGCCTATTGTTCTCATAGTTGCTGCATCTAGTTGCAATCTCCCCAGCTACACTTTGATATCTAACACATTTCCCCCCCCTCTTGTTCTGAAGGATTAAACAGGCTCGAAACATTAACACTGCTTTCTCTCTCCCTACAGATGCTGCCAAACTTGCTGAGTTTTCCCAGCATCCTCTCTTCTTGTTCAAGATTCCACTCAAGTTTATTAACTGGAATTATCAGAAGTAAGAGTAAATATGATAAGTCCTATTAGATTACAAATCTGAACTTAAATTTTCAGTTCCTGTCCAAATGTAATAAAAAAACCTCAAAGCCTTTGTTTATGTAACAAGAAAACATAACTTTGACCAGTATTATCAATACAATGTTTATACATGAATATCGATGACATCGTAGCCATCAGTATGAAAATCAAACTGATCCAAATGGAATCTCTTTTGTTAATCTGATTTACTTTTAGCACAGACAGAGAGAAAAAAAAATCCTCCCTTTCATATGTGCAAAGCGCGGCACAATGATTAGCACTGCTGCCTCACAGCGCCAGAGACCCTCAACTCTGGCCTTGAGTGACTGCATAGAGTTTGCACACTCTCTCTGTACCTGCATTTGTTTCCTCCAGGTGCTCTGGTTTCCTCCCACATTCCAAAGATGCGCAGATTGGTTTGATTGGCCATGCTAAATTGTCCCTCAGTGTCAGACAGATAAGCAGGGTAACTGGAGCTATGGGGATAGGTCTTGGGTGGAATTGTTGTCAGTGCAGGCTCAATGGGCCAAATGTTCTCTTTCTACACTGTAGTAATTCTACGAATGTCAATTTTTACCACTTTGTCATAACATTATCTGCACACGGAAGGGGATGATTTTCTTCCACAAATGCCAGGCATTCTGTTATCCTATCTGATCATACTAGAATAAGTATGCGGAAAGTTTTGATATTATTTTAAAATTCAAGCCCAATAATTATGTAACTCCTGGCAGTCTACAGAATATTATTTGTTTGATCCAGAGCTGGAAAATTCCTATTGCCAACTTACTGGGTAGCGGGGGAAGAGAGCAAGTGAAGTTGGAACTGAACAAGTTTAAATAAATTTCAGATAACCTGAAAAACAAAGTAATTTAGCACTTTGCAAGGGATACCCAGGTTAAGCAATTTTTTTTATATATACAGATCAGAGCAGAATGCTCCCGTGCTGCCTCGAGCAAGTTCAACGCCAGACATGGGAGGGTAGTATTCTGTGAGAGTTCCAAAGTTTGGTTTTAAGCTTGAGAATTTCCCAGCGTTGTGTGTTGGTGCCTTCCATGGCCAATCTGGAAACTCCACAGAGGCCAGCACGAAACAGATTGGCATCCTGTTGATGGGGTGCAGTTGAAGGCCCAACCACCCAGGCCTGATTCACCACAACACCCATGGGAAAATGTCCCTTTGCAAATCACATCTGTGACAACATGATGTGCAAATGTCAGGGCTCACCTGAACAACACCTGCACTGCCTCTAAAGTTTGGGATGGATGCTGCCAACAACCCTGGATCCCGGGACTGGAGATCCATCTTCCAGCCTCAGAATGTCCCTGGAGTTCCTCCATTTTTGGGCATTCCACCTTATTTCTTCAATACTATGTCAGTGACTTTGGGTGGTGTTTCAATATGGTGCCATTATGCCTGCCCCATGACCAAATAAAGCGCAAAAACACTTGATTGCATAATTAAAGAGCTCAGGGTTGGAAGATTTTCTTGCTGGCCTCCACATCAGGAAACACTCCATGTCCCAACCTCCTGCAATGGAGGTTTAGTCCTAGAGGAGAGAATTCCACCCCTAGTCTTTCCCACAGTTCACTTCAACAAATCCAGCAAGTTTATTTTGCAGGTGCTGCCAACTGCACAAGGCCCATGTGCTGGCAGTACTCACGTCATAAAACTAAAGCAATCAATGCTACTTTTGCATTAAGTTATTCTGGTTCTTCCCTCTTCAGCTGACCAACTCCTAGCACGTATAGATCAAAACACACATTTCATTTCTGTTCAGGACACTTCATCTGGTTAAAGTTCAAGAAGGAGCTTTTAGCAATAATGGTCTAAACTTTCGAGGTAAGGGTTGTCTAATAATTAAGGGCAACACAGTAGCTAGCACTGCTGCTTCACAACTCCAGGGACTTGGGTTTGATTCCCAGCTTGGATCACTGACTGTGTGGATGTGCACATTCTCCTCATATCTGCATGGGTTCTCTCTAGGTGCTCCGGTTTCCTCCCACAGTCTAAAGCTTTGCAGGTTAGGTTGATTGGTCATGCTAAAATTGTCCCTTAATGTCCTGAGCTGCATAGGTTAGAGGGATTAATGGGTAAAATTTGGGGGTAGGCCCTGGATGGGATTGTGGTGGGTACAGACTCGATGGGCTGAATGGCCTCTTTCTGTACCGTAGGGTTTGTATGCTTTCTATGAATAACGGCCGTGCATTCAACACCATAATGGTAAAGTTGTCAATGTTTCTGGACTCGTAGTGATATGAATATCACTGGTGACATCAAAACTTACAAGAGCTAAATTTTGAGTTTCCAAAACAGAAGTTCGAAAATCCAAACACACATCCTTGAGTTAACATGTCAGAATTCACAAGATAATACTTAAAGCTAAATTTGTCTTAAATTGTTACTTCTGGAGAAACAATGCTGCAAAGTCAATGACATAACACAAGCCATATGCAACTCAGGATTGGATGAGAGAGGTCTTTCAACCCACATGGTCTAATCCATTCAGAATACCAATATGACTCGTATTGACTCTTGCTTAATTGAATACTGTTTCATAGCCTCAAATCTTTCTGACAACACTTCCAGCTATTGATCAATACAGGTGTTGAGTAAAACTTTGTGGCTTGTGTCTTAAGCTTACCCATGACAATGTTGATCTGCGCAGTACTCTCTTGCTGCACTGGTGTATCTGTTACAGGATATCAATGTCCTCTTCCAATATTGGCACCATTGGAAAGCCAGAAATACTGTTACTGACAATGGATGCCAAATGCTGCCATGTTTTGTAACCATTAGCATCCAAATCAGTAGTAATATAAGAATTGTGGAAACTTACAGTTGTGACCAAGGTTACTGCCATTGTTCTGAAACAAATGAGACAAAGTTAGTTAACTAGTACCATATTTGGAATGGGAGAAGCTTCCAATGGGAGAAGTTCAATACGACGTACGTAAGTCTGACTAAAGAGACTCCAACAGGCTAAAAGCTGATCTGCTGCTTGATGGCATCTATATCAGTTGTAGCTTAGTTGGCAGTACTCATTTCTGAGCAGGAGATTCTTGGTTCAAGCCCCACTCAAGAGTCATGGGCCCATCATCTAGAATCCAGACACCACTGATATTTGGATAGGGCGTTTTACTCATGCTCTAGCATTCCATTTAGGGATATTTAACCAATCCCACGATATTATTTCAAAGCCGTCCTGGCTATTATTTATCCCTCAATCAACACCACTAAAAACAGATTATCTGGTCATTATCACTGTGCTGCTTGTGATTTTGGCATCATAAGAGTGACTACACTTCAAAAGTATTTAATTAACTGTAAAAGCCCATTGTGACACCCTGAGGTAACAAAGTTAGTTTTTCTCCATGCCCAAGGTTGGCAGATTAAAATGGCAACTGGTGCTTGGATTCCCATTCACAAGTACATGACGCAGAATGAGCATTTCAATAACAGAGCAGGATGTGGAGACTTTTACATCACGTGAAACTTAAGCGTACAGCAACAGAAAATATTATTGTAGGCAATGCCCTAGAGCACAATGCTCGTAATTGTAACACTTATTGTACAGAACGACAAAATATAAAGAGGTACCAATAATTCTTTACTTCACAACAGTATCAAGGAGATTAAAAACCAGTTTATTAATCTTCATTACTGTCAGATCTTAGATTATCTTTGTCAGACCGTCATGATTAGATATTATGCAGATGTGTACTTCTGGATATTTTCCACCTTCGTGAAGTAAAGGAATTAGAAAGTCAGAATCTATCAGGGATGAGAGCCGGGATTATAAGAAAGTGTTTAATCTTTACGCGCATGGACAAAGATGGGGTATTTTGTTGCCCTATTTGTGTCCAGAACTTTCATATTTTTGCTTGTTGTGCATTTGAATTCCTATGCATCATCCTAGTGGGAAACATTACAAGTCAATGGTACTTGAATAAAAGAAAATTATAGAATAGGGCTAATATAAAACAAACCTGCATCACATAGTTGGTGATGTTAACAGCTGTTTAAAATATTGCACAACTGTATTTGCTTTAAATCTTCCTCATAATATTTCAATTATATAGTGATTTTTCTTTTGAAAACACAAGTTGTAATTTCATTAGAGAATGAATGGAAAATGGGCAATATGAACGGACTGTGCATTATACACTACTTCAGTATAATAGGAAACTGGCTGTGGCGCACAGCAAAGTCATATTTTACATTATCACCCAAAGTTAACATTGCATATAATCTGCAGCACTGCAGGCAGAGATCCAAAGGACCACTGAATCGATACAGCACAGAAGCAGGCCATTTGGCCTATCACATCTGCACTGACCATTCGAAAGAGCGTCCCACCTAGGGCTACTCCTCCATCCTATTCCCGTAATCCCATACATTTACCATGGCTAATCCACTTAACCTGTACGTCTTTGGACCGTAAGGGGCAATTTAGCACGGCCAATCCATTTGACCTGTACATTTTTGCAGCACTCCAAGGAAACTCGTGCATACACAAGGGAAATGTGCAATCTCCAAACAGACAGGCCAGAGTCAAATCTGAGTCTCTGATGCTGTGAAGCAGCAGTACTAGGCACTTTTCTGTCCTAATCCTCAACAGATATGAACTGAACAAAGTAGGGTTTAAACAATTTTAAGATGTTAAACTCTTTACCGGAGCAGGTAACTTACTCTCTCCAATTTGACCATACTGATTGTAAGGGTAAATTGTACAAATAGATGCTACTAATGTCTTTACAATCTTATGGTTTTGGTTTATTGCATTATGCAATTTTATTACTAACTAATCCGTTAGTGAAACATCAAAGACTGTAATTATGTTTGAAAGAAAATAATTAAATGTTTGCAATGATGTAAATCCTTTTGAAATGACTACTCATTGTTTGATTTTTGTAGGCCTGATTGGGGAAAAAAGATGTTTGGAAATCTAAATTTATTACATCAAAAAAACACATTCATCAATGCCTAGTCACTGAATACAAGATACATTCTAGGGGCTGAAAATGAGCATTTGAACATTTTCATCTCACCAGGAGAACCACAGATCACAAACAGCTTTAATAAGACAAGGAAGAACGTGAAACAATAACATTCCATTAAAATCTCATTTTCAAATTAATGAAGAATAGTTTTCCCAAACCCGTCACAAATTCAAATATGTAGCAGATGCGTGCCTGGGTTCAATGTCATCAACCGCTCCCTTGCTCATTGTTTTACTGGTGAAGATTTGGGCTCACGTTACTCTTTGCTACTTGCGTGATTATGTAATCTTCAATGTGATCTGAACAGGATATTTATGTTTTTCAGATGTCAACTTGTTCAATCCCCTTAAAGGTGGACGAGGCTAATGCTTGGTAAAGCAAGTTCAGACACAAATCGTTAAGCTGATTTATTTTACAGTGTACAATATGCCAAATGTAATCAGAACTTCTATATTTCACTCAGTCTCACCTCATTCCCGCACTTTAAAAAGAATGAACTTGGAACGTTGGATTATCTTTCTCGCATCCTCAAAATTATCTAACTTTCAAAAACACTGACAACTCCACCACCACTCCCCACCCCCCGCAACTGCCTCCTTCAGCCAGCCACGTGTCCCTTCTCAACCTGGCAAGCACATAATCCACAGGAGAATCCATCAGCTTATCTTGGCAATGACATATATTGAGGCTAAATGAATGAGGATTTTCCAGTATCAATAGATTTTAATGAAAACTAAGTATGTTAAGCTATCGTTCAATACCAATAGCACATTGGTTAGATACTCCATCTAAACATTAACCTATCCTTCCTGGTTCTTCTTTTCCAAGAGCTACATTCAAACTTATTGGTGGCATTTTTAGCAAAGATCACACCAAAAATCCTCAATGTTTACATTACCAACGATATCAAATCTTGCAATGTGTTATGCAAAGATAGTACAAATGATCATCTGACAGTAAAGAATCTGAGTATTGCTAAATAAACAGATACATTGTCAAGGCTTTCAATCAGGACTGATTTGCAAGAGTATCAAATCTCAAAGAGGACAGTGATTATATTGTATGATGAGAGGGTGCTGATAGGTTGGAATGCAGGATCTGATTGGTGAAGGCAGTGCCAGAGAATGTACCTGGGAATAGTTAACTGCCAAGCTTTTGCTTACCCCCAAACCAAGCAAGTTGACTAATTCATCAAGACACAGTCACAGAGAAATAACCAAGGAATGGCTGCCCCCAAGTTCTTATTTAGTTGAAAAAGAGACAATGTATGGACATGTTCTGTTTGCAAAGGATAGGGCCCTGTGTGTAAATATACATGGCTTCTAACATGCACAATAGAGTCACACAGTGAGCCCGACTGATAACATTAAATTGGTTGTTAGTGTAATTCTTTGCATAATCAGGATTGTTTAGCTAGTGTCATCCAATTGCAAAGTCACATCTAATATTGCATACTATGTTCTGCAAGCACAAGCTGGTTGAGTACAGTCAGTACTTTGCCTAATGTAAAGGGACAACAGGACATGCTGCATATGTATGATCAGCAATGAGATGTTATGGCCAAAATACCTGCACTGCAATTCATATCCATTACTCATTTGTGTGGTGGGCAGAACTTCTCTTTGGCTTGACAGCAACAAGTTGAGAATATCACTCATGTGGCTATTGCACAGCAGCAGCGTGAAATGGCTAATTTCACCTCAAATTTTTTTTTGAGACACTGCAAATCTTGCAGGATAATCTGGAGTAGACTGAGCACGCTTCAGGACTGAAAGTTGAGATCTTAGGCCCTTTCATGACATAGAGCAAACAATGATTAGATCAGGGTAGTGATATCCTGTAGGGTAGCTTTCTGAACATATGTCTAAACAAGCAAGTACAAATTGTTGTTCCCTTTGAGATTTAGCATTTTTGTGATTCTGTCCTGATGAGTGCAACACAATATGCTTTGAAAGCACATCTGTTTCCAGAAAGACTTTTAAGAAAAATTCCCAGGAAGTGAGAGAGAGCGAACCTATTTGAAGATCATTGGAGGAATGACCCAATGTTCACTTGCACCATTAATACAAGCTAAAATAATAGGTGCAAGGTGACCAGGACAATTCTTTCCCAATCAGGTTGTAAAATGTTTAGGTACTCACCAAATCTTAGAAATGAATGAATAAATAAGTCCAAAGATGTGCAGATTAGGTGGATCGGCCATGCTAAATTGACCCTAGTATCAGGGAGTTAGCAGGGAAAATATGTGGGATTATCGAAATAGGACCTGGGTAGGATTGTGGTCTGTGCAGACTCGATGGGCCTAATGGCCTCCTTCAGCATTGTGGTCTTCTAAATAAAACAAGTCCTATTATCAAGTATCATCTTGACCAGGATAATTCGCACCAGATGTGGATTTGCTGTCCACATTGTTTTACACACCCCAGTTTGCAAGATATAGGTTATATTTTCTCCTATTGTCCAACCTTCTGCTGTTCAATTCTGCCACAAGAGACTGTTGTACAAATCAATGGAAAAAGAAAAACACCTACCATCTCACAAAGGCAGCCTTGTGAATTCAGAAGGATTGTATCTTCTGACAATTGTGATGTGGAACTCATCATACCAGACCTCAGTCCTACCACTGACTGACTACCACATCTGTACTCTTCAGTGGAAATTCACAGCATGTCTAAATCAGGGGTGAGAACGTTGATTCAGCTCTCTTTCCCTTCACCTGAGGCAGTAAGGCCAGCTGCAAACAGCTCAACACTCTGAAATCAAACCTGCACACTTTAAAATTACACAATCTAACCACTCACAAAGCCACCAGGGTAGCTACTCAGGCCCTAAAAGTTTATTGTATTTTTGCCCAGTACAGAGCTAGCATTTGCGACCTTTCAAAAACCCAAAGAAATCTAAAAATAAATTATGGTGGTATTTTGGTGGGTTAAGTATACAGACACCAGGCAACTACAGTACATAAAGCAAAAGAAAATAGACAATTCGCTACAGCCACATCTGGTGCTAAATGGGCTGTGAATGATTCCTGCACATGTGTGCTGTAAAGTCAAGGAATTATATGCCCATTACAGCACAGTATTTGATACCTCAAATAGGATAAGCTGTGGTGATAAAGCAGGGCTCTGCAGTCACTTGTCTATCAACCAGTATAACAAAAACTAGCAGAATACTGACATATACCACTTACACCAATAACACTAACCAGACAAGAACATATACTTGTCATATGTGTGCACTTGTTTCTCTTCTATATTGCTTTTCTAATGCAAAATAGTGGATTTCAGTTTGAGATGAATCAAGAAACTAATGATGCATAGCAATGTTTCAACACTATTTAGACTGTGATTAATGCCGTCTGGTATTTGAGACGAGAAAAATTTCTCATTGAAGAGGAAATGCTCTGCAGGAATTATTTTCCCTGTGCGATACACAGCTGAGCTCCTGTCATTTCCTATACAATGGCACAGATTTAAAATAGGTAAATATTATTGATGGGGTGGGGCGGGGCGGGGGGGACGCAAGCTAAGTACCCGATTTCAAACAGGACAAAAGAGATGTGCACAGATTGTTGCCATTTCATTTAAAAGGCAAAGAAAATGCTGGAATAGGTACTACTCTTGGAAAAGACAAACTCCCCTTCATATAGATGTGGGGGTAAGTAACAATTCCAAGTTGGCTTCAACTAGTGGAATTTAGGTTGGCCCAGACATGGGTTTTCTCAATTCCCAGACAACGTACATAGAGGTTCACCTGCACAGAGTTTTTCCAGACATCAGGAAGGTGCTAATCAGATCATTAAGGTTGGGCATTCAAAATTTGCACTTCCATGCACAACTGAGATTCAACCAGTTGTTTAAAGCATAATAAATGTGGTATCAGATGATTGAACAGGTCATAGCACGCAATAGCATCATAAACAAACATTTAATGCTCTGATTACATAAAGGAAAGAGAAATCTTATGCAACGTGTTAAGCATTTGCAATTGATACCTGCTCTGACAAAGGATTATCCAGATTTGAAACATTAACTCTATGCTCTCTCAGATGTTGTCAGACCTGCTAAGGTTTTCCAGCATTTGCTGTTTTTACGTATAATACAATTTCTATATTACTGAGACATCTGGGCTAGTTAACTCGAGGAGATGAAAAAAAATGAATATTTGGTAGGTTAGCCTAATTTCCTATGGGTTTACAGATTATTTATGCATGGGTCTTCCTCAAGGGAAGTAGTAAGACAGAGGTCATGATTGGGTATAAAATATGCGATTGGTGAACAAAGTAATGTTAATGGCCAAGTTCACGTTTTCTTATTTCATGTTGTATGTTATCACGTGCACAGCTTTATGGTAGATACTTACATAAGTAATGGCACTGGTACATCACTGCATTGCGTAATCAGTACCAGCAAATTTGACCCAAAACAACTTGTTGACAAATTGTGTTTTGACCGCGGGTCCTTGAGGATAAACAGTATCTCTACCCATTTCGCACTTGATGCGCATCAATGATCCAGAAGCAAAGAGAGCTCTTTCAGCCACATTATCATTTTTAAGATCATCATGAGAACCAGTGCAAAAATGTTATTTGAGAAAAGTCAATTTTAAGTGGACAACTGATATCATATTAAGCGGGAGCCTGGAAACAAAATTTATCTCTGTTAAGGAAAACATAAAACTTTCAAAGCTTCATTAATACACAGGATAGGAAGATGCCCAAGAAAATGTGCTTCAGCTAAATAAGCATTACTTGATATTCACGAATGACTTGATTATTGGGATACAGAGTAAACTTTCAAAATTTACATATGATGCCAAACTTGGAGGTGCGACAAAGAGTGAAGATAACAAATTGACTGCAGCAGGACAGATAGGCTAGCAGATTGGGTAGACAAGTGGCAGATGGAGTTTTATACAGAAAAGTGAGAGGAAGTATGTTTTGGCAGCAGTATTAGGAAGAAGCAATATCAATTTAATGGCGTAGTTCTAAAGAATATGCAGGGGCAGAAGGGCCCAAGCTGGCTTATGCATAGAACTCCAAAGGTGGTAGAACATTTGAGAAAACATATACTATCCTGGAATTCATGAATAAACAGAGTTATGGAATACAAAGACAGGCTTGATAAGGAGGAGAGTCATTGCAGACTCAATAGGTTGAATGGTCTTCTTCTGCACTCTCAGGATTTTATAGAAAGAGGAAAAAAACTTTCATACACAGTGATTGGTAATGGTCTGGAACTTGTTGCCCAAGAGAGTAGTGGATGCAGAAACAGTCAATCCTCCAAAAGGAAATAAACATGCAGAGGCAAAGGGATAGAGCAGGAGTGGAACACACTTGCTCCATAGAAAGCCAGTACAGAACTGATGTGCCAAATGGCCCCAACTCTGCTATACTGATTCTGGGACTCAAAAATACATGAATAAGTGATTAAAACGGAAATAGAGGAAGAGCTTAATGCACAATTTACAGCAAAATGAGATATTGAATAAATTTAGGAAAATATGAAAAAAAAACGATGGCACAGTGACTAGCACTGCTGCCTCACAACGCTAGGGACCCGGATTCAATTCAGGCCTCAGATTACTGTCTGTGTAGAGTTTGCACATTATCGTGTTTGCACGTGCTTCCTCCAGGTGTTCTGGTTTCTTCCCACACTCCAAAGATGTGAGAGTTAGGTCGACTAGCCATTTTAAATTGCCCTTTGTGCTATGGGGTTAGTAGAGTAAATATGAAGGGTTACGAAAATAGGGTCTGGGTAGAATTATGTTCAGTGCAGACCTATTGCACCGAATGGCCTCCTTCTGCACTGTAAGGATTCTGTGATTCTAGTCTATCAAGCATGCAGAACAGTCCCTCGAAATGATAATGTTGAAGAATGCTACATAGAATAAAAGAAAACTGCATGTATAAGAAAGTTAGAGGGGAGGCTACAATTCCAAATAAAGTGATGATGAAATAGAAGATGAAGGGAAAAACAGAAGTTTCCTTGAACAATTTATTACAGAGGAAAATATTACTCTTGCATCCAGTAATTGTAACAGTGAATAGCCAAGTAGATTTTGGAATGAGTGATACAGGAGAATGCAACAGATTAAATAGTCTGGAAACAAGTAATTTCCTTGGCCAGACTATA
Organism: Sphyrna mokarran; assembly: GCA_024679065.1. Lineage (NCBI taxonomy): Eukaryota > Metazoa > Chordata > Chondrichthyes > Carcharhiniformes > Carcharhinidae > Sphyrna > Sphyrna mokarran. Next base: position 41,917,485 of record JAGIQG010000021.1, on the reverse strand, counting down.
TATATTCTAAGATGCTGAAGCAGAGACTTCAGAGAAAATAATTACTGGATATGCAGAATTGTGAGCAAGTAAACATAGCACTTGTATTTGACAATATAGACAAACATGAACCATAGAATCCTTATAGGCCAGAAGGCAGTGATTCAGCCCATCGAGTCTGCAACAAAAAACATTCCGCCTCACTATCACTATAGCCTCATGCATTTACTGGCTAATCCACCTAACCACATCTTTGGAGACAAAGGGAGAATTTAGTTAGCCTGCACATCTCTGGACTGTGGGAGGAAACCAGAGCACCCAGGAGAAAGCCATGCAGACAGTCACCAAGGTCAGAATCGAACTCAGATCCTCGGCACTGTGAGGCAGCAGTGCTAACCACTGTGCCACCAATTTTAAGCATTTAAACCTATAGCAGCTGTAATATTTACAGTAGTAATGGAAACCACTGAAGTGTAAGCAAGAGTGTACCTCTATAGCAATCATTTATCAAGAAACAGCCAGCTTTGACTTGGAAGGAATATTTGAACCTAACAAGTTACAGGGACATATTTGCGGACTTAATAAATATGAAATATTTTATTTGAACTTTGAGAAAACATTTTTTATACAGTTGACTTCTATGTATACTGTCATCAGGTTCTAGGAGAGAGAAGTACTGATAAGAGGCATAATGCCAAGTTGAGATAAATGTTCAGTGGTGCACCATTTGCAAAGGGTGAAATTGGTCTTCAATGGTGTTGGAAAATGAGGAATAGTGAATTGGCAGGTTGCTTTACATTTTTTATTTGGGTGGAAAAGCACATCCACCAAGGATTAATAGGAGTGCTGAACCACTCTCGTCGAATTTACGCCATCACCAATTTCAATCCCATCAATTCTAATCTAAATCAATGACAAGTCATAGGAAACCACTGTTTACTGCAGATGGATTGAAGGTATGCTAGTTACTCTGTTATCCTATTGTAGGTCATTGTGTCATTTTGAAGAGAGGTTAACACAGATATATGTTCCCAGAAAAGGGGCTCAGAAACAACTTTACCACACATGAAAAATAAGTATGAGAATTCTTCTCAACTATTCTATATGACATTAAACTGAAAACCAGTTGAAGCAGTGTTAAAATCAGTATGTTAGTATCAGATGAACATAATTAGCAAATTCCAGCTCCAAAAGAGTTTGGAAAGGATAGCATGTCATATGTAATTGCCAGAATTATTACTGTGCTGGGGCTATAGATATTAATGAATCAGCCTGAAGGTCCATGCTGGAGTCTACAGTAATCAAAGGTTAATCAACCTGGATGGTGGTGCAAGCAACTTAAGAGTTAAATGTGGTTCTTTCTTCTTTGAACTGTGGTTTACTATTTCAAAAATATTACAAATAGGAAAAAGCAGTTTGATTTGAGGCATGACAGCCAAGGGAAGAAAGACATTATATGATTAAAATCTGCATTACCAACATCCTGAGAAGGGTTACCATTGAAACTGAACTAGCCATATCAATACTGTGGTCATACGAGCAGGCCAGAGGCTGAATTTTGCAGCAGGTTACTCACCTCCTGAATCTCCAAAGCCAATCCAGCAGCTTTACAAGGCAAGAGTAAAGAATGTGATGGAATATTCTCCACCTGCTGGGATGACTGTGGCTCCAACAACAGATGTTCTGCACTATTCAGATGAAAGCACCCCTCCAGCACTTTAAGCAGTCACTCCCTCCACCATAGATGCACAGTGGCAGCAATGTACCAATCTATAAGATGCACAATATAGCAACTCATCAAGGCTCCTTTGATAACACCTTCCAAAACCGTGACCTCTACCACTCACAAAAACAAGGACAGCTAGGCATGTGAACACAGAGACACAGTGGCCAGGATTACGGCCTCACAGTGCCAGCTCCCAGGTTTGATTCTGGCCTCGATTGACTGTGTGGAATTTGTACATTTTACCCCATTCCTGCAGGGGTTTCCACCACATGCTCCGGTTTCCTCCCATAATCTAAGGATGTGCATGTTAGGTGGATTAGCTATGATACATGTTCAGAGTTTCAGGAAGAGGTTGGAGGGTGGGCCTGGTTGGAAGCTCTTTTTAGGAGTCAGTGCAGATTCAATGGATTCTTTCTGCGAATTTGGCACATCCAGTTCGACTCTCACCAATTTCTACAAAAAACTCAAAGCATCCTTCCAGTTGTATCACAACTTGGTATGGCCCCTGCTCTGAACAAGATCACAAGAAACTATAAAGGTTTGTGAATCCTTTCCTCTCCCCTATGTACTCTATGAATGTTACGTTTTGTCTGTAACAGCTCACAGGAAACAATACTTTCCATTGTATCCCAATACGTGACTGTAATAAATCAATTTAATTGAATTTCTACCATGCAAGTTCACCACCTCCAAGTCACTCACCTTCCTGACTTGAAAATACATCACCATTCCTTCACTGTCACTGGGTCAAAATCCTGGAGCTCCTTCTCCAACAGCATGGTGGGTGTATTTTCACCACCTTCCCTCAGGGTAATTAGGGATGGGCAATAGATACTGGCCTAGTCAGCGATGCACACATCCCCATGAGATTAAAAAGCAATAAATGCAACCAGTTGTATAGATCCAACATTGAAACAATTCAAGTACTTTAAATTTTGAAAGTTAATGGTAGCGTATCTGCATCTCACACCATCAAAACCACAGTTTTCTATGTAAATATATTTTTATCCAGAGATACAGTGGACTCGAAGATCTCTATTTTTAGAAGATGCTACAAACGATTACATTTTTAAAGGTCACTTTTTTCCCCAAAGTCCATGTCATGACTACTCATTAACGTTCAGTGCCCCCTCCCCCCGGATCAAATGCAAATAACTTTTCCATCTCAGCTGTGTTGAATTAAGAGATTTGAGGTGGGGATATTAGGGCATTTAGAAATCCAATTTAATCAGGCATCAATATAAAATGACGTTACATTAAAAAAAACAAGATTAAAGTCTTACAATTCCCCACTCATTTTTTGCATCTGGAATTTTTTTTCCACATTTTTCTTTTCATGCGTGCCCCCTAGCGGAATGCAAAAATGTGAATTTCCGGCGTCGAAAAGGCAAAAGAAAATTATCACATTTCACAACAACTGCTGAAGTCGGACTGACTGGTCACAGAGCGACTTACAAAACAGAGAGAAAAGCGGTTTCAGAATAAAACACCTTAATCCCGCTCTGGTGACAACTCCCTTTCACCAACTCGCAGTCTTTAAACTTTGCTTAAAACCAGGAATCTCATTGCCCAAATAGCCCCGCACCCAGTTTCCAAAGATTGTATCAGAATTTCCGGACCCTTTACCCATTTTTTGTGGTGGGGAGGGAAATAATGACTCCAACCTTAGTGACTCCAATCGCAAACCATTCCTCTCAACTCATTAAACTGCGCTGAAATTTCCCTTGGCCAGCCAGCCACAAGGCACATCTGGCTGCTCTGAAATTGCAAGCAATTCCACGCTTTGCAACGTGTAACCGAGGTTGAACTTTCAGTGCATAGACAGTCAACAACACAATAATAACAGCACAGACAACTACGGCAATCAAATTCTGCACGATTTGATCGAGTCGACGAGAATGCCAGTTATTTTTTTTTCTTTCGCGAGCAGCTCACCTCTAGAATCTCCACATAACTTGCAGGGAACCATCCCCTGACCCCATCCTTCTCTCCTTCCCACCAGCCACCATTCAGCACCTGTAAAACCTTGATGATCTCCCCAGCCTCGAACTTCAGTCCCTGCTGATGCTGGTCCCCGCTGAAGGCGTACAAAGTTTTGCACAGAACTCCGGCCATAGCGGATTCCTCGCTGTTCTACGAGCTGGGCTGGCGAAAGATCCAAAAATGTGTGTTTTCCTCTCTCTCTCTCTGCTCTTTCTTTTCCTCTACCACCTCTCCTCTTCCTCCCCTTTCTCGATCTAGATGTTACACTTAGAACTCCCTCATTGTTTGTCTCAACCTCACCATATGACTCAGGGCTGAGGTCATGCCGAATTGGGTAGGACTGACAAGAGAAGGGGGAAGAGAGAGAAAAGTGTAACCGTTCCGATGATTTCCTCCCTCTATGTTTTCAGCGGTGGAGCTGCTGTTGCAATTCTGAATGGTGGCGCTTTGACGGGAAGGAAACCCAACTGATAACTCTCCCATTGTAAATCATTTGAATGCGTGCAGTGATGAGGATCGGAGTTCCCTAGTGTTTTGAATAAATAAACAAAATAACATTCACCAGAAGTAACAGTTGCATTGTATATCAGGCTCCACAAGGTCCACGCATTTTTTTTAAAAAAAACAGCTCGTCCTTCGAGCTCCATATGTTTTTTCTTGGTAATCATGATTCTCATATCTGATAACCATTATTTTTTTTGCTTCTTCAGTAAACCCATTCAGACCCTCCCCCTTACACAGAAATGGGGACTTTAAGAGAAATAAGACAACACATCCCTAACCCATCCTAGTTCTTCAGATCCTAGTCTTTAAACAATTGAAATCGTGCTCTCTCGGCTGTGGCAATACTGCTTCTGTTGACGGGTTGCAGATTCCTTTCCTTCCTCAATCCTCACGTAAAACCGGCTGTTGCAACAAATGGGAATGTCGTTTCACAGGGAACACCGAATGAGTCAGATTCCCTGTTAAAAGTCGCACCAGGTTTGCGCCACTCACTTTCTTGTACCCCTCTTTCCTGATGAAGGGGTGCTGCCTACGTTATCACCTGCAAACTGGGATCAGCTTCCCTCCTCCCCTAATGTACAGTGTCTGATAAACAGGATTTTTACTTTTCTTATGTGGAGATGGCAAGCGTCCCTGGGTGGCATTTGGAAATTAAGTTCCTTCTTCTGAATTCCAGGCATCTCTGTTATGAGTTCAGGACACTGGCTTACGCTCCCTCGTATATATTCTCTCCCTCTCTGTTTTTACAATTAGCAATTGTTTCATGGACATCGTTATGTTAGGAATCATAGATTAGTCCCCAACAGAAGTGGGAACAAGGGCTGATTGACAGGGAGCTTTGAATGCCTTCAGGCTGTTTTCCCAAAATTGCAGGGTGGTGCTTGTGGAGAGGGGGAGCAAACTAGCTAATTGACTCATTTAAAGGCCCATTAAGGCCTGTGAACAATATGAACAGAGGCCAATTTGGAATTTTCTGCTCAGCCTCTAGGTTCCCACAGGTGATGGGGCCCAGAGGCAATACTCAGATGTGTTCTGTGGCTGGCCAAGGGAAATTTCAGCAAAGTTTAATGAGTTGAGAGGAATGGTTTGCGATTGGAATCAAGATTGGACACTAAGGTTGGAATCATTATTTCTCTCTCCCTGTCCCCCAAAAAATTGGAAAATGGGTAAACAGTCAGGAAATTCTGATATATAATCTTTGGCAGATCGAAAGCAGCACCATTACAGACCCACCTTGCCAATATAGGTTCAACAGCAGCCACAAACTTCACTGCAGAGGGCCATTACCATCACTAACCTCCCTCTCTTACCACTCACAATGATGGCCAGGCTGCTATTTGTGGAATGTGAGCATTGCTGACTGGACGTTTATTGCTTATCCCTCATTACTTTTGATATGGTGGTGTGTGCTGCCTTCTTGAACAACTGAAGTCCATGTGTTGAAGGAATATCCTTGGTGTTAGGAAGAGATTTTGATCCAGTGACAGCGGATTTGGTTTTGAAAATGTTGGAAGAAGAGCACCTTCATTTTGGGCTGTCTTCACTGTGACATTCTTCTGCTGCTTTCAAGCTGAACCCTCCAGCTTTAGGAGCCCACTCAGCATCCTTAATCAGAGTGACTCAGTTGTCTGTCTGCTAACTGACCACTCTGCAGAAAACCAAATGGTTATTTCTCTCTCAGCACAAGGTTCTGATCCCAGTTTGTATTTGGAGAAATATCTGAACCGGGCTTTGATCTGACATCTCACCCAAAAGACAACTTCTCTGGCAACGTAGCATATCCCTACCATGCACTGTGACATCCTGAGGACAACAAGAGGTATTTTATAAGTGCAAGTTGTCTCTTGTGTTGGATGATAATGGTAGATCTTATAAATCATCTGCTAGACAACTTTTGTACAGAGAGAAATATATTGCTGATGGAACCATAGAATCCCTACAGTGCAGAAGGAAGCCATTCTGCCCATTAAGTCTCTCTAAAGGAGTACCTTTTCTCAGCCCCACACCATCCTATCCCTGTAATCCCATGCACTTACCATAGCTAATCCACCTAATTTACATATATTTGGACATGAAGGGGAAATTTAGTATGGCCAATGCATCTAATGTGCAAACTTTGGACACTGGAAGGAAACTGGAGCACCTCTGGAAAAAACCCACAGACATTGGGAGAATGTGCAAACTCCATACATTCTGTGTTTTGGGTCAGTGAAGCACAAATCAAAGATGACCCCAAGTTTAATTTATGCAATAAGTAAGAAAATCTCGGCTGGAGCAGGAATGAGTACAGAATAATTGACTTCAGTCCTCCTTGTGATGAAAGCAAAATAGGTAAAATTTCTCTTCCTGATAGTGTCAGTGCGAGCCTAGGTATCTGCTCAAATTAAGATATTAAGTGGTGATTTTATTGAAACGTAACAAGATCCCAAGTGGACTTAACAGTGTGGTGCTGAAAAGATGTTTCCCTTTGTGGGAGAGACCAGAACTAAGAGACACAATTTAAAATTAAGGGATCTCCCTTTTGAAACGAAGGTGAGAAGAAATCTTTTCTCTCACAGAGTCCTTAATCTTTGGAACTGTCTTCCCCAGAGAGTGATGGAAGAAAGGCAACATTTCAAAGGTGGAGATAGATAAATGTGATTAACAAACAGAGTCAAATGATATCGGGGCTAGGCGGAATGTAGAGTTGAGGTCACAAATGGATCAGTCTTGACCTTATTGAATGACGGAGAAGGTTTAAGGAGCCAAATAGCCTACTCCTGCTCCTAATTTGTATGTTTGTCATTAAATAGAGCTTGAACCCTCAATCTCCTATCAGTTACCAATAAACCAAGCATGCCATCTGTGTAAATTTTAATGAATGGTATCACGGTGCTTTTTTTTAAATGTTTGGAAGAAGGAAAAATGATAATATATCAAGCCTTTTTTTCTATAGGAATATGTATAAATGATGGACTTTCTCCAAGCCACTTGATTTTTCAAAGCAAAAATTCTGGCCCCTTCTCCAAAGCTAAGAATAAGACAAATCAAGTAAATGCTAAAATATCTCTATCTAACCTTACATCCCACATTACACAACTGAGGTCAATATATTTTCACATGCACCTAGCCTTGAAATCACATCCATTACACAACACGGGTCAATATATTTTTAGGTACATCTTGCTTTGAAACTATAGCTGCAAATTTTAGTCATTTCTCATTCATTATATTGTAAAGATGATGATTTCTTCAAACCAATTTTTATAATAGTTTGATTGTCAACCCCACTTTTAATAACATAATGAATAATCAACATTGTGCTATTTGTGTATAAATAACATTAACATCAACATTGATTTGCATTTTATTATACCTTCAACATAGCAAAACATTCTTTGGCATATCACACGAGTAATATCAAATTAAGCTTGACACCAAATCACACAAAGAGATATGACAGATGACAAAAAGCTTAGTCAAAATGTTAGTACCTTGGAGGAGGAGAAAGGGGTAGGGTGGGGAGAGATTTGGAGGTGAAATTCCAGAGCTTATACCCTAGGCCAACAATGTTGGACCATTTAAAAGTGGGACTGCACAAGAGGCCAGAATTTGGAGGAGCCCAGAGTTCACAAAGGCTTGTACTTTAGGAGGAAGTTACAATTTTTTTTCTTTCATGGGATATGGGCTTTGCTGGCTGGCCCAGAACTTATTCTTCTTTCTTAAATTCCCTAGAATTGTGTGGCTTGCTAGGTGATTTCAGAGAGCATTTTTAAAGAGTTAATCATTTCTCTATTGGTCTGGAGTCATATGTAGGTCAGACTGGGTATAAATGACAGATTTCCTTCCCCAGTATAAAGGCTAAGGTCACAGAGGGATTTGAAAACAAGAACAAGAGTTTTAAATTTGAGACGTTGTTAGATTGGGGAAGGGGGGTGAGTGGTCAGGGAGGTGGTAAGAAATGTAGGTCTTGGTGAACGGGACTTGGTGCAAGTTACTGGGAGCAGCATTTTGCCTCAAATTTCCTTTGAGAGCAAGACAGAAAGTCAGCCAGAAGACAATTGGAATAGTCAACCTTATAGCAAACACATGATAAAGATTTCAGCTGTTGATAAGCTGACACAGTAGCAGAGAAAGTCGATGTTATGAAGATGGATATAGGCAGTCTTGATAAGGGAGTCAATGTGTGGTCAAACACAACACCAAGATTGTTAATGGTCGAGTTCAGCCTCAGACAGTTGCTGGGGGGAGGTAGGACTTGGTGGACAGGAAACACATTTTTAACAGGAACCAAACAGTAATCTGCAGTAAGTTTTCACTCAGCCAGTGCTTGGTATCAAAGATGTCATGTGTCTCATCAGAGCCAGTGAATTGGCAGAGCGAGGTGAGTACAGCTAGGTATTGTCAGTGTAGATGTGGAACTTGATGTGTTTTCAGATGATGCCACTTAAAAAGCAGCAAAAATATCTGGAGAAATAGGAGGGCTTTCTAAATATTCTTATTGATTATTGGAATGTTCTTTTCACTGTCCTCAGAAATATCACCTAGTCCTCTACTAAGGATGTTTCCACACACTCATCACTCACACCCACTCCAAACTATACAGACTCCCTGTGGTCTAGCAGACTATTCAAGATCCCTTTTCTCACCATCAACTCCTTTTGTGATGCTGCTATACTCTGTGCAGTTTTCACCAGAGCTCTCCCATTACACACATTGCATTGTTCCATCTGTAGTTTACGTCTTCTTTCCAACGTTTGTCTTCTGTCGCTACAGACTCTTTTCCAAGCACAATTCCTATCCTCTTACATTTGGTATACCACTCTCTCACCTCTGTAAACTGCCACAAAACTTATTTCAACCTAGATTTTCATTTGCATGAAAAACTGCATGTTAGTACACTGTATCAATAATAGTCGCTATATCAATTCTATATCAATACATGGGAAGCACTATATTAATCGAAGACTCAGTTGCTATAAAGTTTACTAAATACAATGACAATGTTCCTTGAGAAACATATTTAAATATATCTCATTGTAATACAATTATCTTAATGCAATCTACACACCCAATGATGTCATCATTAATTTCATTTCGAATGTGACTTCCTTAATTTTTATACATAATGATGAAATTGCATTGAAGGGGAAGTCCAGCCTATTTATAATATTACTCACTGATGTGATTCAGTGCCAACTGTTCTGAATTCTATGTTGCGGCAATACGAATCCAGTTTCCGTCTTTGTATCTGAGGATTCAATTCAGCATAGTCAGAATTCATTCTATAATCTTGCCATAACTCAGTAAAGTCTCATCTTCCTACACAAGACAAATACATTCATTTATAAAGTCAAATATACTCAATTATACCAATAAAATTGTTGGATTTTAGGTGTACTATTTCACCAAATTACACAGCACTTGGCTTTCCTCTCTGGCTGTTTACAAAAGCTCTTATCAAAGTCACATTCTTTGTGAATATGACAGAGGTAAACTTTTCCTTCTCCTTCTCAACTGTCCATAGCTCTCTACACAGTTAATCACACCATGCTCCTTTAACATTTTTCCACGGTCATGTAGCTGGATGCAACTGCTTTTACCTAGCTCCTATGTTTGATTCTCTGACTAATCATAGTAAGGGAATCGCACGCAATGGATCTCTCGCTACTACCTCGAGTGTCCTCCAAGGATCTAATCTTAGAACATAATTTAAGAATATAAGAACTAGGAGTAAGAGCAAGCCATTTTGCCTCTTGAGCCTGCTCCACAATTCAATAAGATCATGGCTGACCTTTTCATGGATTCAGTTCTATTCACCCACCCACTCACCATAACCCTTAATTCCTTTACTGTTCAAAAATTTATTTTTGCTTTAAAAACTTTCAACAAGGTCATCTAAAGTCCTTCAGTAGGCAGGGAATTTTACAGATTCATAACTCTTTGGGTGAAGAAATTCCTCCTCAACTCAGTTCTAAATCTGCTCCCCCTTATTTTGAGGCTATGCCCCCTAGTTCTAATTTCACCCACTAGTGGAAACAACCTATGCTTCTATCTTATCTGTTCCCTTTATAATTTTATATATTACTATAAGATTCCTCCCTCATTCTTCTAAATTCTAGGATCATGCCAGTCTATTCAGTCTGTCTTATTTTTCAGCTGTATATCTCTCCTAGTTTTGATGTCTCATTTGATCTCAAGGTGAGCTTCTGAACTCATATTCATACCAGCACGAAAAATACCTATTTTCATCTCAAGTAGCATTGCCCCCATGTATTGGTTCTTCTGCTACTGAAACTCTCATTCACCCTCTGCACTTTAATACAACACACCCTGGACTGCTCCCTCACATTCTAACCCAGGCAACATTGAGATAATCCAAAATTCTACTGCCCACATTTAACTCACAACATATCCCATTCCCCTATCACTCTTCAGCTCAATAAATTCAGCTTCAAGTCAAGGAATGTCTTGATTTTAAAATTCGCATCCTTGTTTTCAAATCCATCCATAGTCTCGCCCCTCCCTACCTCCTCCAGCCCTGTTAGATAACTGTGTTCCTTTTAATTCTGTCTTCTCGTGGTTTACCATTAGACTGCTATTAGTGGCCATAACTTCAGTTTCCTCAGCCCCAACCGCTGCAATACCCTTTTTAAATCACTTTACCTCTTTTTCGCTCTGTCTATCCACGTGTGGCTCAATTTATCTTTGTTTTATAATGCTCCCGTGAAGCACTTTGAGATGCTTTGTTACATTCAATGCGGTACAAGTTGTTGATGTTGCAATTAGTTTGAGTTGAGCTTCAACTGTTCCTCCACTCATAAATTATGAGCTTCCTAAAACTTGTATCAGTGACATTTTTGGAGGTATGCAAAAAAGAAAAGGCTTACAGAAGGGTTTCACTTTTGCTAAGAAGCATTAGTAACCACTATCATGTGTTCTTCATTGTTGGTCAGTAATGGAAAATTTCTTCATCCCAGCCACCAGAATGTTTCCCTTTCAGCCAGCGTATGCTGACCGTATGTGTGTATGTACAGTTGATGATTGATCCTGATGCAGTGTTTCAGTGTCCTGTGTGTTTGTCTTTTGCTTTAAAGGAAGTTAACATTTTTCTTTTTTTTCCATTTTGTTGTCTTTCAACATCTTGCTTCTCTTATTTTCTTGCCTGTCCACTAATATAGATGATGTAGAGATGCCGGCGTTGGACTGGGGTAAACTCAGTAAAGTTTTACAACACCAATTTTAAATCCAACCAATTTATTTGATAGTAAATTCGCGAGCTTTCGACTCTATAGCCTTCGTCAGGCAAATGCAGTGTTCTGGTCTGCAATAGCACTCATATCAACACAGACAGTTACAGATTGCTGATTAGAATACGAATCCTTACATTTAACCTGCTATTCAAGTGTTAAAGTGGCTAACAATGAAGAACAAGGGGGCCTTCGTGACACACGACAGTGCAGAGTTGCTGAGCAGAGACTGATAGCCAAGTTCCTCACACATGAGGACGGTCTTAATCGGGATCTTGGCTTCATGACACACTATCTGTAACCCCCGTAACTTGCCTGGGTTAGCAAAAAATCTCACTTACTGTGCTGTCTGGAGAAAATACACAATTCTCTAACCAATGCTCAGGATTTCCTTCACACACATTGTTAGCCACTTTAACACTTGAATAGCAGGTTAGATGTAAGGATTCGCATTCTAATCAGCAATCTGTGACTGTTTGTGTTGATATGAGTGCTATTGCAGACCAGAACACTGCATTTGCCTGACAAAGGCTATAGAGTCGAAAGCTCGCGAATTTACTATCAAATAAATTGGTTGGATTTAAAATTGGTGTTGTAAAACTTCACTAATATAGAGGCATGGACAATGAATGTGGCAATGGTGGCACAGAGGTTAGCACTGCAGCCTCACAGTGTCAGGCATCCCAGATTCAATTCCGGCCTTGGGTGACTAACTGTGTGAAGTTTGCATGTTCTCTTGTGTCTACTTTGCTTTCCTCCAGATGCTCTGGTTTCCTCCCAAATACAAAGATATGCAGGTTAGGGGATTAGCCTTGTTAAATTGTCCCTCAGTGTCCCAGGATATGTAATTAGGTGGATCAATGGGATGAGTGCGAGAGGTTATGGGGACAGGGCCTGAGTAAGATGCTCTGTCAGAAAATCGATGCAGATTCAGTGAGCCAAATGATCTCCTGCTGCAGGAGTTCTATGATTCTACGATAAGAGTGCTTGTACTTCATACCTCTGTGTTCAAAGGCAACAAATTTCTTTTCTCACTTACTGATAATTTCACTTACCTTCTACCATTCGCATTATTCCACGTCATTTAGAAGATGGTGAATGACGTACACACGTGGATGCACTTTTTCCAAAAGGTAGAGAAGTGAGCTGGGAGGTCTGAAAAGGTATTGAGTACAATTTATTAGTGAACAGTGTTTCTTTCTGAAAATAATTGAAATACCAATCAACTATACAATATATCATAGTGGTGTTCAAAATAAATGTGAATGAAAAATGGGCATATTTATACAGTGATTGTCAGCAAGGCATACACAATGGGAGATCACAACTTGGTCTTTTGTAAAGCAGAAGATGCAAAAAGCAGCAGCAGCAAATTTGGTATCGGTTGCAAGGAAAATTCTGTCACAGTATTAGCTGTACAAGAAGCAATCTCAAGTTCCTCATTTTTCCTCTCTATTTCTGTCTTAAGCTCTTACATTTCATAGAATCATGGAATGTGGTGGCACAGTAGCACAGTGGTTAGCACTGCTGCCTCATAGCACCAGGAACTCGGGTTCGATTCCCAGTTTGGGCCCTTATCTGCACAGTGTTTGCACATTCTCCCGTGTCAGTGTGCATTTCTTCCCAGAAGATGCACTGGTTAGGTGCATTGGCCATGCTAAATTCTCCCTCAGTGTACCCGAACAGGTGCTGGAGTGTGGCAACTAGAGGATTGTCACAGTAATTTCATTGCAGCATTAATGTAAGCCTACCTGTGACACTAATGAATAAAATTTATAAACTTCATAGAATCGCTACACTGCAGGAAGAGACTATTTGGCCCATCAAGGCTGCACTGACAACAATCCCCACCCATGCCCCCCAACACATTTGGCAATTTAACATGGCCAAACAGCCTAACTTGCACATATTTGGACTGTGTGAGGAAACCAGGAACAAATTCATGCAAAGTAGGGGAGAAAGAGCGAACTCCACATAGGCAGTCACCCCAGGCTGAAATTGAACCCGAGTTCTTGGAGCTGTGAAGCAGCAGTGCTAACCACTGTACCACCCTCTTGCTCTGTTGCCTTTGCTCATGTTGATATTCCAGAGTGAACAAAGCAGTACACTTGTACACTATGATGCGTTACTATCTGCTCCTTTATCTTAACCATATGTGGTGTCTCCAGTTCCCACTCAGACTGTTGAATTCTATAATTCCCTAATGCAATAGCTTATAATATATTTGGTGTAAAATGTTAGAGTTCATTTTTTGAACTTATTTAACGTTCTGAATAGAAAAGAATTAAATAATAGGGTTAATGAAAATATATTTTGCCAGCATTAAATTATTCATTGGTTCATCATTATTCACAGAACAAAATTAATCATTACATTGGAGCATAAGTAATGCTGTCTTATCTGATGATGATTCTATGTCTCAAGCAGAATCTAATATTATGTTTGCTTGACTTTGAGATTCTATTTGTTGTTCAGTACAAAATAACTCTCGGGAATCAAGGGTTGTTGTAGAAAGAATGAGTGAAATATAGACAAAGCAGGGACTGAGAGAGAGGTAAAATATTTTGAACAAACTTGAGAATTCAGGAGAAAAATAATGCATAAGAGCTGACACCAAAAGCACAACCGATGAAATCTCTCTAAATTTTCCAATATTTGCTGAGGTAATTTTACTTAACAAGTGATTTGATCAGCTATACTGCAGGGTTATTTATCTAATAGATACAACATGCTTCAAGTGTGATAAATGGAACTTCATACTTTGCAATTTGGCATTGTTTTGTTTATATTTTATCATATACAGTAGCTGGTTAAGACAGTCTATTATTTGAAAGGCAATGCAAAGCATCTTTGATTTAGACAAGAAAATTCTGCAAGGACTATACCATTATTCAAGTTTATGAATAGAAGTCTTAAATGTCCATTTAAACAGAAGTTGCTAATAACATTAGCTAGTGCTGGAGACCTACTTAGTAAATGATACAGGATTCAAATTAGTTCAGAATTTCCATAAGGTATTTTACTAGCCCTCACCACGAAGGTGTAGGGAAAAGTGCCAAGTTAATATCTAAGTCAAAAGCTAACCAATCTCATGTGAGAGTCACAGAAATATATTAATGTAACATTAAATGCAAAAAGAATGTTGTAATTATCAGGAAAAACTGGAGTTGAATCTTCTAGTAAAGAAAAGAGCGAGAAGTGAGCTAACAGATGCCATTAAACAATGAAGGGGTTTGATAAGAGTAGAAAGGATAGAGATGTTATAGTCACTGATAATTCAATAAAAAATGATTGGTTCCTTTGTCCATCGAGTCAGAATGTGGACCTTGCTACCACGTTGAGTGTTTGAGGCAAATAGCCCAGGCACTTTTCAGGCAACACTAAATCAATACATAAGGGGAAAAGGAGTAGAAAATTTAATTGATAAGGAAAGATAAATAGGGTGGGAGCAGGCTGGTGCAGAACATAAATGCTGGCACAGACCAGCTGGGTTGAATGGCCTGTTTCTGTGCTGTTAGTTCTATATAATTCTATGTTAACAACATTCTATACAAAGACTGCTAACAAACTTCTTTTCAAATCTTTTCATTTACGATAGACAAATTCCTCTGACTCACCATGAGTTATTCAAAAGGAGCTTCTACTAGTATATCTTAAATATTCTCCCAACACTACAAAGCCATGCTGTAGCCAAATAACCCGGAAGTGAATCTGACAATCAAACCAGCCTTTAAAAGCACACTGTCCTCAAAAGTAACATTTGAGAAGGGAAAGGAGTGGAGAAAGACAGATTTACACTTTTTATTATGTCAAATGATATGTCTGAAAAACTGAAAGAAGATTTTATTTTATAAATATTTGAAAATACGAAGTTTTCAATCCTCTCCAGAAAATATTGGATCATACTGGAGTAGGTACTAGTTTGCCTTTGTTACCTGAAGAATTAAAATTAGAAGGCAATCTGATTTTAAAGGGTATCAGATTCAAGTA
The DNA here is from genome assembly GCA_024679065.1 of Sphyrna mokarran. Classification (NCBI taxonomy): domain Eukaryota; kingdom Metazoa; phylum Chordata; class Chondrichthyes; order Carcharhiniformes; family Carcharhinidae; genus Sphyrna; species Sphyrna mokarran. The sequence goes on along the minus strand of JAGIQG010000021.1, from coordinate 41,902,074 downwards.
CGACTTAATTTACATACTGGATAGAATTCAGGATTAAAAGCCATGGCTTATTTTCCCTTTCCCGATCCAATGCTGCTAAGGCCTATTGATGGTCTCCAAAGCTTCATTTGAGTTGACATCAATTAATTTTGTTCAGGCCGACATTCACTAGAAAAAAATAATTTTCAAAAGTGTTTTGGTGGTCCCAGGCAGCCAAACTTTAAATTTTGACTTTACAACAGCTGGGAGTTAACTCAAACTTAGTACAAAGCCAAAAAGTGATAAAGTAACATTACAGGAAATGCTGGAAAGATTCCACAAGTCAGTGGAGAAGACATTTGAGTTAATGCTTTTCTTAGAATCCCTGCAGTGCAGAAGGAGGCCATTTGGCCCATCAAACCTGCATTGGTAACATTCCCACCCTGGCCCTATCTGCAAAATCCCACTCATTTACCTTGTAATCTCCCTGACACTAAGGAACCATTATCATTAACAATCCATCTAACCTGCACATCTTTGGTTGTGAGAGGAAACTGGAGCACCTGGAGGAAACCCACACAAACATAGAGAGAATATGCAAACTTCATTTGGTCACCCAAGGCAGGAATTGAACACAGGTACCTGGTGTTGTGAGACAGCAGTGCCAATCACTGTGCCATTGTGCCATTAAAACATTCATCAAAAATGTATGATGTTGAATAAAATAGAACTTTATCGTCCAGGCAAAAGTAGAATTTGTCTTTGGCTTCACCTTCAGTATAACTCATAATCATATGGCCATTAGTTTAAACTGAGTGAATATTTCATTTACACCTATGTTCATACATATTTGTATATTTAACATACATCCATACTATACAAACACAACACAGCCATTAAAGCACTTACTGAAATTGAATAAATAAAAACAGTGGGTTGAGTTTACATTTTTACTTAGTAAGCATATGGCACTGAGAACAAAAGACCTCTCCAACAAATATTTCCCGGCAATAGGATTCTAAAGCAGCGGCCCAAAGGGAGCTTTTCAAATTGAGGATATAAATAATGAGAGAGATCACTGATGAGGGCCTGAGTTTTCTTCTTAACTGAGTTGTTAAATAAGTTATCAAGCTGTGCCTTCTGTCTATCAATCATTTTACTTGCAGAATTGACAATTCTGGCCAGCTTACTTTTGCATTTCACACTTAGGTTACCAAACCAGATTGTCACGTTGAATGTTAGGATGCTCCCTACCAGACCTTTGTATACGCTTTCTAACACATCCTAACTCACTCCAGACCCTTTTATTTTCTATTCAAAAACAAATGCTAGCTAGTCTTTTTAAAAATACAGGTGAAGCTCACCTTTGGTCTCTGTGTTCCCAGATAAAACATGCTAAAAGCTCTATCAGGTGGTCATTCAGATACAGTGCTGACCTTGGAAAGGTTCCAGAGGGGGTTCATAAGAATGATCCTGGAATGAAGAGCTTGTTGTATGTGTGATGGTTAAGGACGCTGAGTCTGTACTTGTTGAAACTTAGAAAGATGTGGGGATATCTTATTGAAATTTACAGGATACTGCAAGGCCTGGATACAGTGGACATGGAAAAAATATTTCCACTGGTAGGAAAAATTAGAACCAGAGAGCACAACTTCAAGCTAAAGGGATAATCCTTTTGAACAGAGATGAGGAGAAATTTCTTCAGCCAGAGAGTGATGAATCTGTGGAACTCTTTGCCACAGAAGGCTGTGGAGGCCAGGTCATTGAGTGCCTTTAAGACAGAGACAGACTTGATTAATAAGGCGATCAGGGGTTATGGGGAAAAGGCTGGAGAATGGGGATGAGAAAAATATCGGCCATGATTGAATGGGGTGGAACAGACTTGATGGGCCAAGTGGCCTAATTCTGCTCCTATGTTTTATGGTCTTACGGTCTTACAAAGGTTCACACATATGCAGGTCATTGCTATATAAAAGTAGCTATTTACTTTTATCTGCATTGATCTGCAGAGCATTCAATTGACAAAGATGAACTATTTCTGAAGGGTTGCAGTATATTGAAAGTAATTTCCTTCCATTGTCATTTTACCTTTTAAAAAATAGTCCCACTAAAGCTTATCATTGCATATTTAAATAAATATTAGTCCCTTTGATTCTCATCTCATTTCTGAAAAGAAAATCGACTTGACTATAAAACCATTGTTGATTGTTGGAAAAACCAATCTGGTTTGCTAATATCCTTCAGGGAAGGAAATCTGGCCTACATGTGACTCCAGCGCCACAGCAATGGGATTGATTTTTAACTGCCCTCCAAGAGCAACTAGGGATGAGCAATAAATGCTGGCGAGCCAGCAATGCCCATGTTCCAGGAATTAACTTTTAAAAAATGGAAAATTACAAGACTTACACAACTTACAAAGGAGTAGAACAGTGGGAAAGGCAAACACATAGGCAGAGAAATAGATTGACTTGTAGAGTGCTCAAGTGGAGAACATGAGATGGTGAAGTGACAGCAATGATATTAACACTAGGTAATGGTGATTAATTTCTGCTGCTACAGCTTTTAACTGTAATACATTTCGGGGCCAGAATAGCTCCAGTTTTATATTAAGGTTAACATAGCTGGCATCTCCACCTGACACCGTGAAAAGGGGATGTAACTCTTCATTTTGTAAAGATAGAGTTTAATTCAATGATATTAAAAAGCATTGCCATCTGAAGCAGGTCAAACTGCTATTAAAATGAATTGGTTCAGAGCACATGGACAATGGGACAGACTTTCCCTGTAGCAGGTCTGATAAAAGTATATAAGAGGTCAGGATACCCATGTTGTCAAATAAAACTGGTTGCCTAAGCACATGTCAGATAGTAAATCACATTTAGTATTATTTAAATGTTATCTAAGTTTATATGTTAAAGAATATCAGATCAATCTATACCACGTATCCATCAATTAGGATTGAGGATTTATAAGGCTCTGGCCACATGTGGAGGATTATGAGCATTTTTGGGCCCCAAATCTAAGGAAGGATGTGTTGACCTTGGCGCGGGTCCAGAGGAGGTTCACGAGAATAATCTTGGAAATGAAAATCTTGATGCATAAGGAGTGTTTGATGACTCTGGGTCTGTATTCGATGGAGTTCAGAAGGATAAAGGGGATTTCACTGAGACTTACAGAATACTGAAAGACTTGGGTAGAGTCGGGGGTGGAGGGGGGGAGATGTTTCCATTTGTGGGAGAGACTAGGATCCGGGTGCACAGCTTCAGAATAAAGACAGTTCAACTTCATCCAGGAGCTCTGCAAGTATCCATCCTCAACACATATATTTCAAACATGCACAATGCCAAAGACATCAAATGTATCTTTAGAACCTAAATGAGGAGGAATATCTTCAGCTAGAGGGTGATGAATTTATGAAACTCATTGCCACAGAGTTTGTGGTGGTCATGTCACTGTTTGTATTAAACACTAAGATAGACAGGTTCTTGATTGCTAAGAGGATCAAACGTTACGGGGAAAAGGCAAGAGAATGTGGTTGAGAAACTTAGCCATGATTGAATGGTGGGACAGATTTGATAGACCAAATAGCCTATTTCTGCTCCTGTATCCTATGGTCTTAGAATCAAGCGTTCATGTCTGAAGTTTATGAGATATCAACTAAGTTACAAATCCAATGTAAAACATATTGTAATAGTTGTGCATGAATCAGATCACCACAAAATTACAATATGAGGTTGAACATAATTGGGCCTTATTTTAACATTTTGATTCAAAGCATTGGGCAGACTTGAAACTGGGAATGTTTTGGATCTGACTTTTCGGCCCATTCTGAGACATCCCCATAAGCACTCTGTCTGAAAAAATATTAGCAATTCTGAACTGCACTACAGAAACCTATAGGCAGGGCTTAACGTACCTGAAACCCTGCAGCTCTGATTGGCACCTCTGACTGCACATGCACAGGAAAAAAAAGTGATAGAATGTGATTCCCCTGCCACATGCCTCCTGGGCCAGATAATGCGTCCCCCAGCCTCCACAGTCATCGCCCCACTTCCACAATATTACTGAGCCCCTCCCCCCTTCCCCTCACTGATCTTAGACAGAGTGACAGCAGCAACCCCCCTTCTCCGCATCTCCCTCCTCCCACCGATCTCAAGCAGAGAGCTGTTGGATGCTAGCCACTTGCTTCTCAATAACTGGAGCACCCAAATTCGACTTCGATGTAGCATGTCTGTTTGGCACCAATTCTGGATGGGTGAACGCGGTGGTAAAGGGGGAAGTGCTGGTAAAGTTGGGCGTGCAGCCCATTAAGTCAATTTAAATGCATGCAAATTGCCGTTGCGACTGTTTCGGGCACTGTCCTGATCATGGCCATTTTCGGACCTTGGCAAAAGGGGAACCAGAGGCAGACATAGACTCGCCTCACACCTGAAAACAGGCACAACGTGCTGGTAAAATCGGATCCAATGAATTCACTTCTTGCTATAGCCAAAGACACTTGGTACTATATTACATGATGTATATAATACATATCTTCCCTCATGGTACACCCTCAGGATGGAGGATGACTAGCTTCTGTTCCGGGGAGGTGGATCCTGCAGTGGCTGAATAGTCCAATCCTGGAGCCACAGACTCTGGTGTTTGGCGAGGTGGGTGGGTTGGAAGTTCTGGATTCTGTGTTGTTCTTTTGCTGTGTATACATATAATGTTTAAGATTAAGTGTAGAGAATTGTTATCAGTAATTAAAAACTTATTATTCGTTAACAGAGTCTCATTCAGTACAGACGGAGATGTATGTTAAATATAGTGTCTTATTGTTGGGTTCTCTTCATAGCAATATTGCAGGTATGGTCAGCATTTGAGATTAGTGTACGACTCGTCATGGTTGTTTCTGTGTTTAGCTTTTCTTTTACCATTTTTTTCCACAAGGTTTTCATGTTGTGTTTTGAAGTATGTTGACTGGATTTTGGGGTGAGCAGTAAGTGGGCTGCAGTTGCTATTCCTTGGGTGGTCTTTGCCCTCTGATTTTCTCTGCAGCTTGGCATGGCAAAATTCTGTCAGCCGGTCAGCCAATGGGTGCAGCGCCCTCTGCAGGGACCTGTGTGAACTGTGCTGATTCGCTGAACACAATCACGCAGCCCACTGTGCAGGGAGGCCTTCAGGCTCCAATATATAGGTTTCCTCTGAGTGTGGCCACCAATCTTCACAGCCTAGCTGCTTGAAGGGAATGCCTGAGAAGGGGAGAATGCAGGCAGTCACTGCATTCTCCAACTGTGTGGACACATCTCATCACCTTCCGATTGTAAACACAAAGATGCTGTCTATGCTTAAAAGAAAGACAAGCACAATTTATAAGGTTAAAAGGATCAGGAGGTTATGAACAGGCTGGAGCTCTTTTCTCTAAAGTGGCCAAAAATAGAGGCTTAGGTCACTGTCTGTGTGGAATCTGCATGTTCTCCCTGTGTCTATGTGGGTTTCCTCTGGTTTCCTCCCACAGTGTGAAAAACATGCTGGTTAGGTGCTTTGACCATACTAAATTCTCCCTCAATCTACCTGAACAGGCACTGGAATGTAGTGATGAGGGGAATTTCACAGTAACTTCATTGCAGTGTTAATGTAAATTGACTTGTGACACTAATAAATAAACTTCAAACTTAATTTCTGTCACTCAATCTAAGTTTAATATAGGGGCTAGTATCCAAGGGATCCTCTCTCAGCAATGAGTTCAAGGGAACATGGCAGAATCTGGGGTTGGAATGAGTGTGTACAATGCAATGGTTTGAGATCCCCACAGCTGAGCCATGCATTTATATTTACTCAGTGCCCTTCCTCATTGCTGATTACATTCACCCATCTCATTCCTTCAGCAGATCATTCAGTGGTTTAAACAGACTTCAACCCTTAGAGCCCACTCTCAACCTCCGAGGAGAAGAGGGTGACCTCAGAGAATGCATCATCCAATCATTTCTGCCAGCAGCAGCTCAGGTATTGGACTTTTGGTAGGTTTGCACACGTTGGTTGAAATGGTAGACCAACTGGTTTGAGTGCCGTACAATTGCGAGAGAAGCTCTCAGAAACAGGTTAAGCCTCTAACTTTCAGAGGAGTGTGGGTCGAAAGGAAGGGGCTGATTAGATAGATGACGAACTTCTGGAATCGTCCATGAGGCAGCAGACATTGGACATCCAGGGGTGGGTGCATGAAGATCTAGTGGAGTTTCCAGAGGTGTGTCCTGACTTAGATGGCAGCAGAGTCCAGTCAGGCCCTGAGTGCTGCTCTCAGCCTCTCTTCTAAAGGCATGGCTCCCTCCATGGAGAACTTGGCAACTCTCATGGAGAGACATGCCCAGCAGCTTAGTCTTGCTTTGCTGGGTATAATTCAGATCTTCAAGCCCACACACTGAATAACATCAAGTAAACATGAGATTTGGACAAGGCACCAGGTTGCTGTAGGTCCTCATGCATCTCTGGTAAGCAGGCAAATTTTGACCTTGTGTTAACAAATGAGCAGCGGTTGTCTGCACTTCCACCTTCCTCCCAGGGCACTGCTCTGTCAGTGGCACTAGTGTCCCAGAATGGAACAGCAACAAAGGAAGTTCCTGCCCCTGGGTGGACTCTTGTTGCCTAAGGTGACCAGAGGATGCCTACCATGATTATCCAGGTCAACATTCAGATCAACAGCCTAGCCCTAGGAGAGCAGGCAGCAAAGGGGGAACATCATGGTGCAGAGTAGATACAGAGGGGTCCTTACTACGTTCATTGGCTGGGTGTTAGTGTTGTGCTCTTTACTAAATCTGTTACATTTATATGGTGTTTATTTGTTTATTTGTTATGCACTTTGATAGGAGCCTCAATGACATAAGTCATTGAGTCAAAGGCCCTTCTAAGAGATATTAGCAGAGATGAGCCTTTTAGATAGCTTCAATGGGTGTTTCACACCCTGAGGCAGAGGTCGGAAGGTGCCTATGTATTATAGGTTTGGAGATCTTAACGATGGTTATTAGAATTGTCTCTCACCCTGGCTGCCTGCAACATGGATCACCATGCTGATGGTCAAAGTCTTGTTCCTCCTCTAAGTCATTGTTGGATTCAGCACCTGAGGAAGTAGGGTGACTCTCCATGACCTCTTCCAGAAGCTGTTCATCTTTTTGTATTGTCAGGATATGCAGCACCAGCATATGGCGGCAATCAGGGAGATAATGAGCTAGTGCCTACTGCACTACATCAAGGCTCCAAAGCCTGGTTTAGAACACACCTATCATTCTCTCTATGGCCGTGCTGGCAGAGGCATAGCTGGCATTGTACCAGTCTTCTGTGGGACACAATGGATGTTCAATAGATGTCATAAGCCACCTCTTTACTACATATCCTTTGTTACTTACCAACCAGTCATCCAGCTGATCAGGGGCTGAAGAGAGTCATGGCACCTACGGGTGCCTAAGGATGTGGGCATTATGATTATAGCCAGGATACCATGGACATATCTTCAGGAGTCACAGATGAATGCAAATCTTCCCAGTTAATGATGACCCCTGACTTTAGTTGCCACATGTGCATTCAATAGTCATTTATGTTTTAGGAAAACATAATCATCATCATCAGTGTCACATGTTACAAGCTCTTATCATCAGTGTTACAATGTTTGAAGGTTTTCACTCTCCTTCAATAAATGGTGGGCTGCTGTTTATAAAATGCCACCCAGATCCATTATAGATGCCTCAAAGGATCCAGAGAAATATACATGTAGGGCCATGATTACCTTATTTACCCCCGTATCTTTGTATAGTCCTCTACGTACTGAAACTGATCTCCCTACCAGCTATGTTGCATTTGGATATCACCACATCATTGGATAGCTGGAACTTGCTGTGTGACATTGACACTCACTTGCCTGAAGGTAATTACAGCACTATCTGTACGCTGTTACCTCAGTGAGGTGCCTTCTCCTGGGAAGTACCAGCCCACATTCCCTCTGCTGGTCGAGTGGGCCTTCAACATCATGATGACACTTGTGTAACTATCCTTTCTTTCCTTCCCTCTTCCTCACTGGAGAGAAGGACTATTCTCATGTCTACAGATGGCTCTGTACTCCCCTCTTTTCAGTAAGTTCCTGACTTTTGACCCATTTACTCCCTCAGCACCAAAATCAACCACTGGACAAACTCATGTGACCTCTCCTGGAAGCTGCAGCTTCCTATGTCCCTGTAGTCTTTTCAAATGAGTTGGCTGTTGGTCTGCTTGGCAACACTTTGAGACACCCTTCTGCGATTTCTGTCTGCTTGTGAGGCCTATACGATTACTGTTAAATCACATGGGCTGCGTTAAATCTCAGCGAATTGCCTGCTTAATTGACTAAACCATTCCTTAATTGGACTTGAACAGAATGTGGGCCAATTTTTGGGCCTGTTCGCCTTCTGTTATTTCAGAAATGGCTGTAATGACAACAGGGAATTGATGGGTCATGTACTCAATGCGCCAAAGGGCCTCCTTCTATGCTATAATATCCCCTTGACTAAGTGCATGCATCTACTCAACAAGAATTATTTTTATTCATTCATTAGTCATGGGCGTCGCTGGCTGGCCAGCATTTATTGGCCATCCCTAGTTTTTCTTGGAGAACAGCTTAGAGTTAACCATATTGCTATGGCTCTGGAGTCACACATAGGACAGACCAGGTAAAAGACGGTAGATTTCCTTCTCTAAAGAACATTAAAGAACCAAATGGATTTCTGACAATCAACAATAGTTTCATGGTCATCAGTAAATTCTTAATTCCAGGTTTTTTAAAATTGAATTTGAATTCCACCATCTGCCATGACAAGATTTGAACTCAAGTTCCCAGAACATTAGTTAAGTTTCTGGATTCATAGTCTAGTGATAATACCACTGAGCCATCATCTTCCCTGCTGTCCAATTTGCATACAAGGAATTGTAAATGCTGTCAGCCTCACCATTATTTGCTGAACAATATTGAGACAAATTAACAATAAAATCAGCTATGAAATGTTACTTTTGATGTTTCTTTTCTGCAGGCTGTGTAAATAATAACAAATTCAGAAAGTTGCTTTAGATATTTGTAGTAGATTGCATTGTGGTGTTGTAACTGTTAATTCTCAGATACTTTTGACCAGTTTACTTAATCCAAAGTTTTACCCCGACGCCCTTATTTGCAAGATGGACAAAGGACAATAAGGAAAGGTTCAACAAGTTTATTCATAACAACACTATTAACCCTTAAATTACCCACATAAAATAAGAGGATACCCTAGATTCAAGTATACAACCTACAAAGATGGTTTTGTTAAACTGATTATCTGATTCCCTCTGATCCGTCGACACAAAGGTGAATTTCGGTGGCAGTTTCTTCCTTCTTTCCTTCTCTGGTCAGTCTTCCAGATGGTCAGGGTCACCTCCCTCTTTGGGTCTTCACTCCTTATGTATCTGAGATGTGTACCTTTGTCCCCCTACCTACTTGCCTTTCCAGAAACTTCTCTGGCTTCCGGCTGATAAGGTTGCAGGAAAGCGTTCCAATATCCTGTGGGTTTCTTGATATCTGCCTGACTGGGCACCAGGTGTTCATCTCCATGTAACTTGTTATCAGATAAGGTAACTGCAGCAAGTCTCGGTCATGATGTAGAAATGGACTAGAGTAGACACAGTAAGAAGTTTCTAAACACCGGTTTAAGTTCAACCAGTTTATTTGATAGTAATCCCACAAGCTTTCAGAAAGTGTTCCTTCGCCAGGTGCATGGAAAGTTCTGATCAGAGAAAGGCATGTGAAGACACACACTGCTGTCTTGGTGAAAGTCTTGATGACAGAAAGTCTGGACTGATCTGGGTTTCTAACAATAGACCAGCGCATTTCAATGGGGTGCAATGATCTCCTGCTAAGTATCTGTAGAGTGCAATGACCTTTGAAGGGTGATTGAAGGGTCAGGCCCACACATTTGTGTATTTGTATAATTGGCCTGCCCAAGGTTTGACTGTGTTGATTTTAACATGCCCAATTCTTTAATTTAGGATATCCAATTTAATCAACCATAAAACTAGGCTCTGATTATATTACCACAGTGTTTTGCGAGCAGGCATCTGATTTAAAGGCCGGATTACTTTTCATTCATGGAATGTGGGCCAACATTTGTTGTCCGTTTCTATTGGTCCTTAACTGAGCAGCTTACTAGGCCATTTCAGGTGGCAGTTGATAGTCAACCACATTGCTATGGATCTAAAGACACTTGTAGGCCACTATTATATGCATCCCCAACTCCCACCATTCATCTTTTCTCACCTGAGGAGAGTGTAAAATTTTGCCTAGAATTGCTGTTTTGAGTCCAATATGACTGCGTGGAACTTCATCAAAGTAACAAAGAGTCATACGGGACTTGAAACGTTAACTCTGTTTTTCTCTCTCCTCAAAAGCTACTCGACCTGCTGATTTATTCCAGCATTATCTGTTTTTATTACTCCCAATAGTATGAATGAGACATTTAAAAGGGAGTAAAAAATGATAGGAGACTCACCAGTTTCAACGTTTGGAAAATATAACTAAGCAATTGAATAGGAAATAGGAAATTGTGATTATGTAGTCAGAACTGTATAAGTTACCAGGGGTTATGTGTGAGACTGTGCCAGTCTGAATATACTTAAAGTATGATGTAGAATTCTGATAACCATGGCACAAGAAAACCTGTCACAAGAGTCAGGGATACAAATGAGTGTTACAGAACTAATCCAAAATGTAAAGAGAGTAAAATATGTGGAAATATAAGATTTTTATAATAGAAAAAGATGCTTAAAGAGTGATTTCACTGAAGTAAGCAAAAATTTAAGTCATCAAGATCAGGTGAGATCTTATCGTTCTAATACATTAAATACATGCATTTGCCACGCTATTGTTAAATCACACCTAAAGCTGTAACATAATGATTAATGGAGTTTGGTTCTTGTTGGTTTTGCAAGAATAATTCATATTTACAAGCTCACAGGCTCATAAATTTCTACATTTAAGTAGTATAGTAATGTATATTGTATTGAGCTCTCAATTCTTCCAAAATAAAACAACAGCCAATGGATGAATCTTGCAATGATACTTTAAGGAAGATGGGCTTGGGCATACCCCAACTTTTTGTGTTATTTCTAGGCCGGCTAATTCATAACTGAAATTCATAATTTATCATGAAAAGATACTCGAATATAAATCCTGGAACAATTATACAATATATTTGAAGCATACCCTGAATTTCTAGTAATTTCAGTGAAAAGGTTCAGTTATGTAATGCTGTTGCAAGAACCCTTTCTTTTTTGCTTCTCCTGGTAAAAGTAATTAAAACGGAATTTCTATTACATGTATTTTTTAAGGGAAACAAGGACTTTATATCGAAGCTAAAGTATTAAGGGGCTTGTGCCCTTGTGAAAGATAAAAACATTAAACTAGATACAATTTTATCCGGGTGCGGAAGTAGCCATCCCCCAAGAATGCTCAGACTGACACAAAAACACAAGAAGTAGAAGCAGGAGTTGGCCACCAGACCCTTCAGCCTGCCCTGCCATTCAATAAGATCATTAGCCTCAATTCTTTTCCTGTGCCCTCTCCCCATAGCCCTCTGTTCCTCGATCTATCAAATGTTTATCCAGTTCCACTTATATCTAACAAACAAGCTCCACCACCTTTTGGGGCAGAGAATTAAAGAGATTCACCATCCTCTGTAAGAAGAAATTTCTATACTCCTCAGTTTTAAATGATTGGCCCTTTGTCTTGTAGCTATGTCCCCTTGTTCAAGATTCTTCCACGGGTAAAAACATCTCACCATTTATACTGTCAAGCTCCCACAGGATCTTACATGTTTCAATAAGGTCACTTCTCACTCTTCTCAACTGTAAATATCCAAATGACAATATCTTGATTAAGATCTTCACTCCCAAGACAATGTTAGAGGTCAGCATGCTTGGAGATAGACCCCAATGATCTGCACATTACTGCAGCAAACCATGCTCAAAGAATTCAGTGCCTAATGATAGGCAATTGTGCATTAAAGGAGAATAGATAGATGGCTCTCAGGTCACTGGCAGCTTTACTTACCAATTTCTGACTCTCAAAAATATCAAGAAAAGCTTCCTAAATAAGCAGATACACACAGAGATGGAATACAACAGGCAATAATAGAATGGCAAAAAAAATACCAAGAGCCAAAACATGTTGACATCCGCAGCACCAACAGTTCTTGCATACAGGCCACATTTTAAATTCAACTTTGCCTGTTTGCCTTGCCAGGATTGGCTGAATCAAAAGTTGAGTTCAATCGGTGGTATGAACTTAATTTTAGTAGATTTGATCAAAGTATTCAGAAATATGAGGGGTGTGGGCAGAGTAGATAGGGAAAAATTGTTCCCATTGATGAAAAATTCAAGGATGAGAAGGCAGTCGTAGAGTTAGAAATTTCACAGTATAGAAAGAGATCCTTTAACCTATTGCGTTTGGCCAGCAACCACCTAACTAATCTAATCCCATTTTACAGTACTTAGTCCATTGCCTTGTGTACTGTGGTGTTTCAAGGGCCTATCTAAACCTTTCTTAAATTTGTGAGGATTCCTGCCTCTAACTTCCTTTCATACAGTGAATTCCTGTTTCCCACCACTCTTGGGGTGAAAATGTTTTTTCTCAAATCCCCTCTGAATCTCCTGCCTCTTATTTTGGCTCCCTGGTTAATGAAGTTTCGTTGGGGGGGGGAGGAGAGTTTCTTCTGACCTATGCTGTCGGTTTCCCCCATAATTTTATACACCTTGATGAGATTCTTCCCCAGCCTTCTCTACTCCGTGGGAAACAACACCAGTCTATCCAGCCTGTCTTCATAGATGGAACATTGTTGCCCAGATAACTTCCTGGTGAATCTCCTCTGCACCCCCTTTATACTGCAATCATATCCTTTCTATATTTTGATGATCAGAATCATACACAGTACTCCAGCTGTGGCCTGACATGTTTTATACAACTATATAAATGTCCCCTGCTCCTATATTCTATACCTCATCTATTAAAGGCAAGTACCCCTATATAAGGTAGGTCTATTCAAAAAGTTTGATGGCAGCAGGGAAGAAGCTATTCTTGAGTTGGTTGGTACATGACTTCAGACTTTTGTATGTTTTTCCCAACAAAAGAAAGTGGAAGAGAGTATGTCCAGGGTGTCCTTAATCATACTGGCTGCTTTTCCAAGGCAGCAGGCAGTGTAGGCAGCTTCAGTGGATAGGAGGCTGGTTTGAATGATGGACTGGGCTTCATTTGTGATCATTTGTAATTTCTTGTTATCTTGGACAGAGCAGGAGTCATATCAAGCTGTGACATAACTGGAACCTACGCTTTCTATGGTGCATCTGTAAAAGTTGTTGAGAATTGTAGTGAATATGCCAAATTTCCTTAGCCTCCTATGAAAGTAGAGGCATTGGTGAGTTTCTTAATTATGGTGTCAACATGGAGAGACCAGAACAGGTTGCTGATGATCTGGGCACCTAGAAACTCGACCATTTCCACTTCATCCCCCTTAATGTAGATAGGGGCATGTACTGCAATATGGTTCCTGAAGTCAATGACTATCACCTTTGTTTCGTTGACACTGAGGAAGGGATTATTGTTGTCGCACATGTTTCTCCATCTCATCATTGATCTTGCTGACCTCTTACTCAAAACAGGCATAGAATATGTTGAAGTCATTTGGAAGGATGCATTGATGCCAGCGATTCTACATGCCTTCATCTTGTAGCCTGTTATGTCTTGCAAACCTTGCCACAGTCAGTGGGAGTGGCTTTCTTGTATAAGTCAGGGTCGCCTGACTTTAACGCCTCAGTCCTGGATTTCAGCAGCAATGAATATCCCTGTTCATCCATGGTTTCCAGTTGGGAAACACACGGATTTCTTCGGCACACACTTACTAATGAAGTTTTTAGCTATAGTGGCATACTTGTTTAGGCTGGTCGCTGAGTTCTTAAATATTGACCAGTCTACTGACTTGAAGCATAGGAGATCATCCAATTCCTTAGACCAATACTGCACTTAATTGGAGACTTCTTTATAGTACATGCTTTTTTCCACTTTTGCTTGTAAGCCGGGAGCTGGAGCACAGCCTTTGAGTGAGTGATAGAGTGGTAAACATGTTTGATATTTGTGTAACAGTGGTCTAGAATGTTTGGGCCTTTGGTGCAACAGGAGGCGTGTTGGTGATATCTTGGTAGGACATTCTTGAGCTTGGCCTGACTGAAGTCGCCGGCCATGATGAAAAGGTCTTGGGATGTTTTGTCTCAAGGTTATTTGGTGGCATATATTTCGACCAGTGCAGTCTTCACATTCACATGGTATTGGATGTAAACTGCTGTCAGGATAACAGATGAACTCCTGTGTAAGTAGTTTTTTTTATTCATTCACAGGACAAGGCTGTTCTGGCTGGCCAGCATTTATTGGCCATCCCTAGTAGGATGGCATTTTAACACATTTTCTAGGTCCAGGGAACAGAAATCTATCAGGGTTACTACGTCTAGGCACCAAGGGATGTTGATTAGAAGGCAAACCTCACCTGACCTATCATTGCCTGAGGCTGCTGAATGGTCATTCAGTGGATTGAGAAGCCCTCTAGATGTAGGGCGCAGTCCGATGAAGCAAGAATGAGCCATGTCTCCATGAAATAGAGCACACAGCAGTCTCTCAGTTCCCTTTGAAAACTGAGTCTAGCCTTAAGAAATGCCTACCATAACACCTCTACCATCTGCCTGGCTTCATTCTCTAAAATTATATCAAGTATTACCCATCTCTTGTAGGTCTTTCTACATGCTGGTTCAAAAAACTCTCCTGAATATACTTTAAGAATTCTACCCCCTCTAAGCCTTTCACACTTTGAATAACTCAAATTAAATCCCCTAATATTGTTACTTTGTTATTTTTACACTTTTCTCTGAATTTGTCTACACATCTGCTCTTCTATTGATCCATGACTCTTTGGGAGCCTGTAGTACATGCCCAGCAATGAGCTTGCCCCCTTTTTGCCATCAGTTGAGATGCCTGCTATGATACCATTCCTCCTCACTGCAGTAATTGACTCCTTGATCAATATTACAACAACATCTCTTCTGTTGTATTCCCCATCTTCTCTGACGACTTGAAACCTCAGAACATTGAGTTGCCAATCCTGCCCCTCCCTCAATCATATCTCTGTGATAGCAATAATATCAAGCTTCAATGTATTAATCAATGCCCTTAGTTCATCAGCCTTACCTGTAAGACTCCTTGCACTAAAATAATGCCATACAGTCTTGTATCTTAATCTGTCTCTCTTTTTACTGCCTTCCATACTGACTTAGTTTTTCTGCCATATTTGACAGTCATAACTCCCACTGTACCTCCATACTGTGACCCATACTCCTGCCAAGTTACTTTAAACTATCACCAACAGCACTAGTAAGGATATTGGTCCCATACTGGTTTAGGTACAATCAGTCTGACTTATACTGGTCCTACCTTCCCCAGCAGCAGATCCAGTGATCCAGAAAATAAAAGCCTTTCCTCTTGCACCATCTCTTCAGCCATACATTCATCTGCTCTATCCTTCTATTCCTATATTCACTTCAGAGATTGCAACATCCGAGTACTGTCTCCCAGCCTGCTACCAACCCCCTAAATTCTTTGATTTCAATTTAATTCCTGAAATTTTCATTGAAGTCAATAGAAAATCAGACATTTCTTTGATGGATGCTTGATCCACAATATTTCCTGACTTGGGTCACTGTCTGTGCAGAGTCTGCACATTCTCCCATGTCTGCATGGGTTTCCTTCGGGTGCTCTGGTTTCCTCGCACATCCCAAAAGATGTGCTGGTTAGATGCACTGGCCATGCTAAATTCTCCCTCAGTGTAGCCGAAGAGGCATCGGGATTTTCACAGTAACTACATTGCAGTGTTTCTGTAAGCCTACTTATAACAATAATAAATAAACTTTACTTTTTAGATTTACTACCAGCATAAAATGTGCCATGATAAACTGCAAATTTGCAGATTCTTGCCACGAAGATCATATGGCAAAATAGTTCAGTTCCATTACCACTCTTACTTTACCTTAGTTGCAGGTTTGATTCCAGAGAGCAGAATTAATCAAAATTTTTCTTATTGAGACATAATCCCCTCAGTCAATAGTCTAGGATTATAGTGAATGCTGATTGTACTAGGACCTTTGATCTCGTTGATCCTCCTTTGTTGGTTCTTCTCCTCCTCCTCCCTTAATATATCCATCTAAAAGAAACTTGCTGATGGTACATGCCGTCAGTCAACCCTCTGATGCTCTGCTGTGCTGAAGTTCTGGTTGTTTTCTCTGCATGTTTAGCTCCATCATTAGTGTAATGTGCGTCTAACGGCAAGTATGAGGGGAGTTGTATTTTTCCATCGATTGTTGCTTAGCAAACCTTTAGTAAAGCAACCTCTTGTGAACAGCAGGGTTGTGAGTTGATGCACTACATTACTTTGTCTGTGCATTAACTATAACATCTGAAGGAGTTGAGACTCGAGGCCAGATTTGCACAGTAGGGTTGGGAACCTGACACTTAAAGGACTATTGGCAAGTTTTTAAAAAGACAAATAGTGTAACTGGCCAGGAGGCAAGCTCAGCACTGAGAGGTGAAAGGAGACAGGGGCTAAGGAAGGTAGCAACCATTTTGTGAATTGCCATCACCTTGACTATGACATTAGTCAGCTTGTCAGAAAGCCAGGAGCTGGAGAACAGAGGAAAGTGGTCATTCAACAAATTTAATGCACGGAAGTAGAAAGGGTCGAGAACTTCAAATTCTTAGGTGTCCAGATTATCCAGATAGGTGTTCTGGTCCCTCCATGCTGGCATTATAGTTAAGCAAGTCCACCAATGCCTCTACTTTCTCAGAAGACTAAGGAAATTTGGCATGTCCGCTATTACTCTCACCAACTTTTACAGGCGCACCATAAAAAGCATTTTTTCTGGTTGTATCACAGCTTGGTATGGCTCCTGCTCTACCCGAGACCACAAGAAACTACAAAGAGGGTGGTAGATGAAGCCCAGACCATCACACAAACTAGCCTCCCATCTATTGACACTGTCTACAGTTTCCGCTGTCTCAGAAAGTAGCCAGCATAATTAAAGACCCTACGCACCCTGGGCATTCTCTCTTCCTCTTTCTTCCAACTGGAAAAAGATACAGAAGTCTGAGGTCATGTACCAACTGACTCAAGAATAACTTCTTCTCTTCTGCCATCAGACTTTTGAATGGACTTATCTCACACTAAATTGATCTTTCTCTGCAGCCAAGCTATGACTGTAACAATACATTCTGCCTCCTCTCCTTTCCTCCTCTATGAACGGTATGCTTTGTCTGCACAGCATGCAAGAAACAATACTCTTTACTCAAACTAATACATGTGACAATAATATATCAAATCAAATCAAAGCATGGAACCTGGGTATAAAAAATAAATTTCAAATATTCTTGCAATGAAACTCATAGCTGGCACAAACATCCTCCTTAGCAAAATAAAGACTGAAACTTAACTTAACGATCATACGATGTTTGATCGTATATACTCCTTAACAAGCTTCTTGAGAAGCTTAACAGCCTGGTAATAGGTGAAGAGCAGGAATCCTTATGCACTCCCTCCTTCCACACCCATTTTCCACCCTTGCCGTCCCTTTGAAAATTGAAACCACCCAGAGGTGTCAGGATTGTGATCAGATCTAGACCCTCATAAGCATTTGAAATTCTGACCCTGGATATCTATATGTGGAAGTTGAGTTTTACCCCACTCGTATATATTAACTATTTGAGGATCTTTGAATGCTTCAGCAGTATAACAATGTATCAGGACTTCAGAAGCCACTGTAGCATACAGGGCTGCCAAGCTCAAATATTGTGGTGATTCTGAGCAATCAGCAATGACTAAAGTCAGTTTAATGAACAATCTCTTATTGCTTCAGCTGCTCCCAGCTGCACTTCTCTGCTGTGTGTCTCAGAGCACAAAGTGAAATTGACAGAGGTGATATTGGATGGAGTAAAAATAGAAGAATGCGATGTATTTAGAAAGTTGGTTGTCCTCAAAGTAGAAAAGTCATTTCCAAAAGAGAAAATAGCCTGGCAGTATCTGTAAGGAGAGAAGAGAGCTGATGTTTGAGTCCAGATGACCCTTTGTCAAAGCTTTTATTTTTGGGAAAGTGATTTGGTCTGGATGGGACATGTCTTTAGTTACCAATGAAGCTAGAACTGAAATATTCAGACACTCTGTTCACAATCTTTTAATCATCTTTGGAAACAGTGGTGGTTTTTATGAAGTTTATTTTAAAGTTTTAAAGTTTAACTTTTTTAAGTTTATTAGTGTCACAAGTAAGTTTACACTAACACTGCAATGAAGTTACCATGAAAATCCCTGACTCGCCACACTATGACACCTATTCAGATGCACTGAGGGAGAATTTAGCATGGCCAATACGCCTAACCAGCATGCCATTCGGACTTGTGGGAGGAAACTGGAGCATCTGGAGGAAACTCCCGCAGACACAGGGAGAACGTGCAGACTCCGCACAGACAATGACCCAAGCTGGGAATTGAACCCATGTTTCTGGCGCTGTGAGTCAGCAGTACTGACCACTGTTCCACCATGCTGCCCAAGTGTCCTGCCTGAGTCCTGGATTTTACACTATGGTTTACCGATTCAAACAGAAATTCAAGATAAATAATTCCAAATTTAATAAAGCATTAACTGTGTTCAGTACCAGGAACAAAGTTTTCTTTTTCTCTTGTGAGTTGCAATTACATACTGCATAATATCCAATCTTTAGGATGAATCATTTTTGACTAACATGGTGAAATTCTTTATCAAAGTGTCATGCATATATGGTCTTTCCAATGTGTTTGATAAAGTCCCGCAAAATAGATTTGTTAGTAGAATTTAGCCCGGTGGAATTAAGATATAGTGGCATCACAAAGACAAAGGTGGATTGAGGACCAAAAGTAAAGAGTAATAGTGAATGGTCATTCGAGAGGGAAGTGTACAGCGATGTTCTGTAGGATTTGATATAGAATCTCTGCAGTACAGAAGGAGGCCATTCATCCCATTAAGCTGCACCAACCACAATCCCATCCAGGTCGCATTTCCATCACTCAACTAATTTATCCTGCTAATCCCCCTGACACTAAGAAGCAATTTAGCATGGCCAATTAATCTAATCCGCACACCTTTGGAGCTTGGGAGGAAACCATAGCACCCGGAGGAAACCCACAAAGACATGGGGAAAACATGCAAACTCCACAAAGACAGTGATCCGAGGTCGAACTGAACCCACTCCTGTGCTGTGAGGCAGCCGTGTTAGCCACTGTGCCACCATGCCACTGTTCACCCTTATTAGGAGCATTACTCTTGTTGATGTCACTTGATGACCTACACTTAGATATAAAAGGCATAATTTTTTGTATCAAAGATAAACTTGGAAATATAGTAAACAATGAAGAGAATATTAACAGATTTCAAGAGGATATGGATTGGTAAAATGGGCAGAGCTGGTAGATGAAGTTTACTGGAAATAATTGTCACTTGTTGCACTTTAGTAAGAAGTATGAGAAAGACAATCTCAGTGACATCTAAATGCTATCATTTTAGTGGAGATGCAGAAACAGATTTGGGGTGTATTTACAGAAATTTTTGAAGGCAGCAAGTTGAAAAGGCTGTTAAAAAGCACATGTAATCATGAGCTTTATTTGTAGAGTATAAAGGCAAGGAAGTGATACTATACTATCATAAAACATAGATTTAACTTTACCTGGAGGGAGAATGATGTTCAATTCTAGGCACCATATTTAGAGAAGATAGCCAGGACCTTAGAGAATGGCAGAAGAGGTTTATTCAGATACTACCACGGTTTCAGTTCTGTGGAAAGATTAGAGAAGTGGAAATGTTCTCTTTAGAGTAGAGAAGGCTAAGAAGACTCTCAAAACTCAGCAATGACTCTGGGGGAGGAGGTGGAGGGTGATGGCCTTAGATGTATTATTGCTAGACTATAATCTAGAAACTCAACTAATATTCTAAGGTTTAAATTCCGCTACAGCTTTATATAGAATTTTAGTTCAATAAAAAATTGTGAAATTAAGAATCTACTGATAACTATGAAACCATTATTGTCGAAAAAACCCATCTGGTTCACTAATCTCTTTTAGGGAAGGAAATCTGCCATCTTTACCTGGTCTGGCCTAATGTGGACTCCACAATGTGTCACAGCAATGTGGTTGACTCTCAAGTGCCCTCCAAGGGTAACAAGGGATGGGCAATAAATACTGACCAGCCAGCGACACCCTTGTCCTATGAATGAATTAAAAAAAGCTTTGAAAGAACAAGCAAGAAAAAACTATTACTGGTGGCAGAAGTTTCATTAATCGGTCAAAACAGAATTCAGGTGATTCACAAAAGAACCAGTGGTGAAATAAGATAGCATTATTTTTACACAAGTAATTGTAATTCAGAATGCACTGTTTGCAAGGATGTTGAGAACAGACTCAACAGCAAAATACAAAGAGAATTGGATAAATTCAAGGCAAGAAGGGAGGCAATGGCCTAGAGGTATTATCGTTAAACTATTAATCCAGAGACTCAGCTAATGTTCTGAGAATCCCACCACGGCAGATCATAGAATTTGAATTCAATGAAAAAAAGTCTGGAATTATAAGAATCTACTGATGACCGTGAAATCATATTTGATTGTCGGAAAAACACATTGGGTTCACTGATGTCCTTTAGGGAGGAAATATGCATGTGACTTCAGACCACAGAAATATGGCTGACTCTCAATTGCCCTCAGACAACTCGGGATGCACAATAAATGTGGCCAGCCAGCGACACCCATGACCCATGGATGAAATATAAAAAAAGTTATGGGGCAAGAGTGAGGCAGTGTGATTAATTGAGTAACTCCACCAAAGAACTAGCACCACTATGATGGGCCAAAGGGCCTTATTCTGTGATTATATCAATCCATGATTCAAAACAATGCATAGACAGAAGTAGCTGAACACAGGAAATGTGCCGATATACCTGAATCAACAGGATAGACCCATAATATTCCTGTGCATGAATAAGAGAAAATCAATGTCAAACTTTGACACGGAATAACTATCAAAAACCCATATTATTATATAGAAGATTGAGCAGGAAGTGGGCAAAAATAGATCAGTGGCAAGAGACTAAAATATAATGAATTTGTTTCTTAGATCTCAGCACATAGAATTACACAGGAGCGACAACTTTCCTCAGGATAATTCTCAAAATCGTGATCTCAAGCAAAATTTTGTTTATTAAGCCATCTGAATTTGACTGTGATAAAATGTAAGCTGTGCTATGCATTGTTATTCACAGCAAAGAGAACATTATTTATCACACTATTGCCCCAGTGTAATTTACTGTTTTCTCCCTCTTTTGTTATCCCTCAGTGTTTTTGTATTTCCTCTTCCTCGTGCTTCAAATAGCTGCCATTCAAAACTGTCAGGACAGATGACCTTGTTGTAGCCATTTACTGTTGATTTATCTATTAGGAAACACTTGAGAAAGGCTTGGGTGGCTAGAATTGTGATTTTTCTCTCTCTGTGTGATTGTGGGAAATGCTTGCTTGCCTTCTGCTTGAAGTGACATAATTGCGGCTGGAAATTTATCATGCAGTGACATACTGTTTCCCGCCAAACTACATTTAATTCAGCAACCAAAGTAAAGCACTGACATGCTTCCAAACTCAATGTGAAAAGCAAGAAATAAAGATGGCACAAGCAACAATGATTAGGTAACAGCAACTTGTCACACCCTCAGTGTTGACATTACTTATAATTCAGAACTCCATTTTTACTTTATGAATGAATAAAATATTGAAAAATGAAAAATATATCTTTGTAGGCCATGTTTCATGCTCTCAAGTCAATACAAAGCATTTTAGAACTAATGAAGTACTTTTGAAGTGTAGTCACTATTGTAATATATAAAATGCAGCAGCCAATTTATGCACAGACATGTCCCACAAACAGCAATGCCATGTCAGTGTGGGTTTCCTCCAGGTTCTCCGGTTTCCTCCCACGGACAAAGGACAATTGTATCATAGGCTTTCTTATGTCCATCTGAGAGAACAGTTGATGTCAGTTTAATGTCCCCTTCAAAAGATAGCACTTTCAACAAGGCCACACTCCCTCAATAATACATTGGAAATTTTGAGCTAAAGTCTCTAGAGGGGGATTTGCTTCACAAACCTTTAATGTAGAGTTACCCTTAATCAGTAGATCTTAAGAATCATCAATAAAAATGATTGCTGAATGCAATTAGAATCCCTACAGTGAAGAAGGAGGCCATTTGTCCCATCAAGTTTGCACTGACTACAGTCCTACCTAGGCACTATCCCCACAACCTCATTTATTTACCCTACTAATCCCTCTGCCAATAAGGAGCAATTCAGCATAGCCAATCAACTAACCCGCACATCTTTGGACTGTGGGAGGAAATCAAAGCATACAGAGGAAACCCAATGTAGACACGGGAAGAAAATGCAAACAGTAACCTGAGGCTAGAATTGAATCCAGGTGCCTGGTGCTGTGAGGCAGCCATGCTAACCACTGTGCCACCCCTGTCTTTGGCTGACAAAAGGTTTTGGAACAAGGGGGCCATTGCTATTGTCTGGCATACTGAAGTCTACCTCGCAAAGGTTGAATGCCAACACTTTGACACTCCCCCTTCACTCCACCAGAACATATCCCCCCCCCCCCCCCCCCCACCCTGACTGAATATCAAGGCATTATGTCCAGGAATGTCACTAACCTCAAAGCTTCTGCAGATCTTTCCTCCATTGCCTCCCACCTCTTAGTTCCCTAACCTTGAACA
This sequence comes from Sphyrna mokarran, assembly GCA_024679065.1. Classification (NCBI taxonomy): domain Eukaryota; kingdom Metazoa; phylum Chordata; class Chondrichthyes; order Carcharhiniformes; family Carcharhinidae; genus Sphyrna; species Sphyrna mokarran. The sequence continues at coordinate 41,879,227 of JAGIQG010000021.1, read as the reverse complement.
GCCCACTTCTACATCCTTCCCAAGATCCATCAGCAAGACTGCTGCATTTGACTCATTTGAGCCTGTTCGTGTTCCACTGAACCTATTTCTTCTTATCTCTACTCAATTTGTTTCTACCCTTGTGTAGTAGTCTCTTCCAATCTACACCCATAGCTCTTCTAATAGCCTATGTCAATGCAACAGTTTCCAGTTTCCTGGTGCTAACTTGCCCATGATAGAAGCACAATCCTTCTTTACCTCCATTCCCCAACAAGATGATCTAGGAGCTTTCTGCTTCTTCCTTGAAGAAATGTCCAACAATTCCCCATCCACCACCACCCTCCTCCTGCTGGCTGCACTTGTTCTCATTCTGAACAACCTTTCCTTCAACTACTTACTTCCTCCAAATAAAAGGTGTTTCTTTGGATAATCACATGGTTCCCTGCCTGTTTGTGGAATATGTAGGACAATTATTATTCCATTTCTACTCAGACTCATTCCTTCATCTCTTTTTCCAATACGTTGATAATTGGTGCCAACTACCACTCTTTCCAATTTCCATCCTTATATCTTCACCTGACTCATCTTTTACTCTTCCTTTTTTTGATTTCTCCATCTCCATTTCTGGAGATAGGCTGTGTTCAAATATTCACCACATACTCACAGACTCCCACAGTTCCCTAGGTACATTTTCTCACACCCTGCTTCATGGAAAGACCCTATTACATTTTCGCAGCTCCTTCATCTCTATCGCATATGCTCCATTGATGCAATCTCCTACAGCAGCACTTTTGACAGGTCACATGTCTTCCTTTTTCAACAACCAAGGCTTTCCACCCAACATGGTTGTCAGATAGTCTCTGAGTCCAATCCATATTATGCAACTCTGCGATCATCTCTTTCCCTCCTTCCAGGACTATGATTGGGTTCCACTTGTCTTCACCTTCCATGCCACCAGCCTCCATATTAAATGATCATCTTCAACCATTTCTTTCTGCTCCAACTTGATGTGACCCCCAAACCTGTCTTCCCCTGTCCTCCCTTTTAGCATTTCATAGAGGCCATTGCCTCTGTGAAAACCCAGTCCACTCATCAGTCACCCCTAATATTCCGATCCTTCCATGAGGCACCTCTCTGTACAATCACAGGAGTTAATAGTTCCTGCCCAAGACCCCAAATTCTCCTGTGATTCTTTCAGCTTGCTACACAATATTCACTGCTCAAGATGTGGCCTTCTTTGCACTGGGGAGACCAAATGCGGACTGGGTAATCACTTTGCAGAACACATCTATTCAATCTGCAAGCATTATCCTGAGCTTCCTTCAATAAAATTCTCCACCTTGCTTCTGTGCTGACCTTTCTGTTCATGGCCTGCTGCAGTGTTCCAGTGAAACCCAATGCAAGCTCAGCAACAGCACTTCACCCTTCAGATAGGCATTGTACAGATTTCTGTTCTCAATACTGAGTTCAACAATTTTAAATCATAAATTCTGCCTTCTCCTTGTTCAGTAAGTCTTGTGATTTGTTTTGCTGGGTTGGATCAAACCTGATTTCTTTCTTTACTCTTCATGCTACTTTAAAATCGTAAACACAGTAAGAAGTCTCCCAACACCAGGTTAAAGTCCAACAAGTTTATTTGATAGCAAACCCACAAGCTTTTGGAACGCTGTTCCTTCGTCAGATGAGTGGAATGTTCTGGTCAGAAATTTGTGGGTTTACTACTTACTGTGTTTATCCCGGTCCAATGCTGGCTTCTCCACATCATGATTTTCAGATAGTTCTCATGTAGCCACTCATGCCTCATTTGAAGGTGGTCTTTGTTTCCTCACTATATCCATTCCCATTCTCTTTGGCTGTTGAATCACAGATGTTTGTGTATTTTTAATCACCTCTACCCTCCCTCACTCCTATATCCTATCATAGACCTTCTTCTTTCATCTTTCTACCTGTCACCCCACCCCGTATCCCATTCCTTTGGCTTAAAACCTCTTATATTTCTATCTATAAAGTAAGAAGAATCACACCAACTCAAAACACGGGGATGATTTCAGCCCACATTTGCTGTCACAGAGAACAGTGATGCGGGCTGGAAATCTGGAATTGAGAAGCGGGATTCTCTCCAAAGAGGTCATGTCCCGTGATTTTCAACGTTCCTTGCTACTGGCATAGCGAGGTTCACACCCAGAAAGGGTGAGAACCTTATTTAAACGTATTTCAGTAACATTAATGTAATTAACAGGCCTCCCCACCATAACTTCCCTCTCTAGCTGCCAATACGATGGTTTATAACAGGTTCAAAAGAGAAAATGCTGGAAAATCTCAGCAGGTCTGGCAGCATCTGTAAGGAGAGTAAAGAGCTGACATTTCGAGTCCAGATGATCATTTGTCAAAGTTAAAAGTAGGAGATACTTATGCTGTAGGTTGCCTTTATTTTTCTTTTCACTTCCCTCACTCTTTCTCTTTATTTTATCCCCCCCCTTTCCTTATCTTTTCTCCCCCATTGCTTCCCTTTTCCTCATTTTCTTAATTTTACCCCTCTCCCACCCATCTCCCTTTCCACCCACACCTTCATCTCCCAGAGCTTACCTTCTGATTTCAGCTTCTCTGCTGTTTGGCCATTTACACTTTCTATTCTCTCTATGGCTGCCATTAGCAGCCTTTTCTCTGATTTTTGTGGCTATGACTCATCTTTCATTCCCTCATCCTGTGATATAAATATTTCCCACTTTTTATGTCTTTTAACTTTGACAAAGGACCATCTGGACTCAAAACATCAGCTCTTTTCTCTCCTGTCAGTCTTTCTGAGATTTTCCTAGCATTTTCTCTTTTAGTTTCAGATTCCAGCATGCGCAGTAATTTGCTTTTCTTCAACCAGCTCACCCAGATGTGAACCTGTTGTGAGAAATACCCTGTGGGTGTAAAGGTAAGTATATCCCCTCTGGGTGAGAGGGACCTGGCCAGATCTGCCCCTGGCACTACACCCTGGCATTGGTTGTCACTCTGCCATCTTGGTACTGCCAATCTGTGCTGGGGGCAGCCCGAGGCAGACTCTAGTGGGAGCCTCATTGGTAGTGGTCGTGGTGGGGGTGGGGGGGGGGGGTGCAGAGAGGGAGATGCCAGTGATGACTATTGGGGAAGAACAGAGAGTGATGCCAGCGTTGTGGAAGGAGGAGAAGGAGACCGTGAGACCTCAGTAGTGAGGTTGGCGGAGGTTATCTCTTACTTTGACTGGGGAGTTCTTTTTAAAGGGTGTAACAATCTCAGTGTAGCTGGCTTTGCCAATGTGCTTAGGCTCCGCCCCACAAAATGGCAGCATGAAACACTCCACCCCCCCTTTTTTTTTTAACAAAGTGCCATAAGATGCGGTGAAAAAAACCTGCCCGTTTCCCTGGAGGAAAAGGTGCTGGTTTTCAATCAGACCTTGCCACTTTTTTGATAAGATTTCGCCTGTTGACTGTTGCTCTTGACCAATACTGACAGACCTGCTGAATGTTTCCAGCATTTTCTGTTTATTTCAGGTTTCCAGAATCCACAGTATTTTACTTTAGTTTCTATCTTCCTTCATTTCTGGTGAAAGGTCTTCGAATTGAAATGCTAACTGTTTCTCTCACCATTAATATCATCTGATCTATTAAATTTTCCAGCTTTTTTTCCTGTTTTTGTTTGTAAAATTTTGTAAGTCAGCTGCTGATGTTGGAGTAATAAAACTAGGAAACAATAAGAAATGACAATTCACTACAAACAACAGTTGTCTTGAATATACACCACGAGAGCCAGGGCCAAGAAAGCACAAACCATTTGGCCAGCCACTTCTGCCATAGCCTGTATAGTACCCAAACGTTGGGAAAGGCACCATCACAAAAGTGCCTGGCATGCACTGGAAGTATCAGGAGAGATCTGATGGTGATTGATTTCATGCAGGTCCAGCATACGTATGTGGAAATCATTCTCATTTGAATATGAGACCTCACTCCTCCACTCCCCACATGTGCTGTTTAAATGGGTAGTCATTCAGTTTGCAGACTTTTGATTTAATCTGTGCTGTTGTTAGGTCTGTGGAGATAGTCTGTTTGTTTGCAGAGATCTACTGACAAGCTTGTGCATCCATTTAAGGAAGACAAGGGATTTGATCACCTGTCCTGTTCATATATGTGTATTAAGAAGACAGTAATGGAAAAGATAAAGATACTAACTAAATGCAGAGTAGGTTTAATAGACCAGGCAGCCTCATGCAATCATTATGTAAAGGACACTCGTCTTGTGATTCAGCATGAGTTGATCTCTGTCCTCGTCTTTAACATTCGTGAAGTGTCATTATCTGAGCAGATTGAGTGACAGTTAAAAAGTAAAGTTTATTTATTAATCACAAGTATCTTACATTAACACTGCAATGAAGTTACTGTGAAAATCCCGTAGTCACCATACTCCGCATCTTTTCGGATATACTGAGAGAATTTAGCTTGGTCAATGCACTTAACCAGCATGTCTTTCGGACTGTGGGACAAAACTGGAGCACTGAGGGAAACCCAGACAGACACCAAGAGAGTGTGCAGATTCCACACAGTGACCCACGCCAGGAATCGAACCTCAGTCCCGTGCTGTGAGGCAGCAACTAAACACTGTGCCCCCATGCCACCAGTGCTTTTTCATTTTTCTTCATCACACTGCAATGCTTCCCAGCTATGACTGGGCAAATTATAGTTCCTCAGCATTTAAAAGCAATAAATCATAAGGGGAATGGTAGAAAGCAACAAGTCCATCTGCATGATCTCTGCAATTTACACTTCATGTCAAATAGCAAGTTCAGAGTGAGATGGGAGTTCAGCAGAGTCATGGAACAGAGGAAGGAGCATCATCATGCCATCATCCTGACTGTTTTCAGTAATACTGGATGTCAGGATTTGTCACAGTGTGCCCATGATGAGGGGAAACATCTCTGTAGAGCTCAGGTAAGTCAAACACCTTTATCTCTTTCCCCCAGTTTTGCTCTATCTGACCACTTTGTTTACATGTCATCTTGCAAGAGAGAGTAGGATAACAATAGATGTTGGATCTATCATTGACGAATAGCTGGAGGCCTGTGGATACAATGGGAGTTGAGTGCAAGGTTGGCAACTTTGTAGGTATACGAGGGTTAAGGTGAAATATCTGAATGTAAGTTCTTCTGATGATATAGGTGTGATACATTGAGTGCCATTTAACATTGAGTGGCTGTTTGTTTGCTGAATAGGAGATATTCACTGACCGCAAACATGTGCATGAATTCATGGAGCATTTTCTAGGATACTATCAGGTCTTTGGCACCAGATTCCTTAATTAAAAACTCTTGTCACTTGTTCAGTGTCAGCTGTGGTTCAGTGGGTAGTACACTAACTGCTGAGTCCTAAGATTCTGGGTTCAGGTCACACTCCAGGGCTTGTGCACAAAAATCCAGGTTGACAGTACAGTACTGTGAGATGCTGCACTGCTAGCAATGTTGTCAGTCAGATGAGATGTTAAACTGAGCTCCCATCTGCCTGCTTGGGTGAATGTAAAAGATTCAATGCACTGTTTTGAAGAATGTGAATTATCCTGGAGTCCAATATTTGCTCTATCTGACCACTTCATTTGCATGTCATAGTTATTCCTCATGCAACATCATTTAAAATAGATTATCTTGTCCTTTTCACATTGTCGTTTGTGAGAGCTTGCTCTAGGTAAACTGACCGCTGTGTTACCGAAATTACAACAGTTACAATATTTCAAAAGCTACTTAGCCCTTTCCTCTCCAAAGTTATTGAAAATGTTACTTCTTTAACCTGTGACTGTCTTTCCAACAATCTCCAACCAGACTTCTGTTCTTGACACAGCCATGCAATGGCTCTAACCAAAGACTCCTTGTTGATATGTTATCCTTAATTATCTTCATGTGGGTGGCACAGTTGTTAGCACTGCTGCCTCACAGCACTAGGGACCTGGATTCGATTCTGGCCTTGGGGACTGTATGGAGATTGTAGATTCTCCCTATGACTGCATGGATTTCCTCTGAATGCTCTGATTTCTTCCCACAGTCCATACATATGCAGCTTCGGTGGATTAGCTAAATTGCCCGTTAGTGTTCAAAGATGTGGAGGTTAATTGGAAAGCAAAACACTGCAGATGTTGGATTCTGAAACAAAAACAGAAAATGCTGGAAAATCTCAGCAGGTCTGACAGCATCTATGGAGAGAGAGTAGACACAGTAAGAAGTCTCACAACACCAGGTTTAAGTCCAATCAGTTTATTTGATAGTAATCCCACAAGCTTTCAGAAACAGTGTTCTTTTGTCAGGTGTGTGGAAGGTTGGATCCGAGAAAGGCATATAAAGGCACACACAGTTTACAGAATACTGAATAGAATGCAAGTCTTTGCAGCTAACCTGATGATAAAGAGATGTGTTTTGTCTCCAGATAGGACAGTAAGTAAGATTTTACAAACGCAGGCAAGTCATGGGGGTTACAGATAGATGAACCCCAGTGTGCCGAACTTGGCTATCCGTCTCTGCTCAGTGACTCTGCGCACACAACAATACATATCTCTTTAACCTATGCTAATGCTATCTCCACTCACATTGTCTGCATCTTTAAAACTTGAATAGCAAGTTAGCTGCAAAGACTTGCATTCTAATCAGTATTCTGTAACCTGTGTGTGTCTTTATATGCTGATCAGAACCTTCCACACATCTGATGAAGGAACACCATTTCCAAAAGCTTGTGGGATTACTATCAAATAAACTGGTTGGTCTTAAACCTGGTGTTGTGAGACTTCTTACTGTGTTCATCTCAGTCCAATGCCGGCATCTCTACATGAAGAGAAAGCAGAGCCAATGTTTCGAGTCTGGATGACCATTCATCAGATCTGAACGAAAAGAAAATCAGAAAAGATTTATACTATGATGATGGGGTGGGAGGGAGGCTGTAAAAAGATAAATGGAATGTAAATGAGAATAAACTCAGCTGGGAGAGATGCTACCAGTGTCCATTAAGAGATCTGAATGCGTGTGTCACTCCCACCATCGTACTATAAATCTTTTCTGATTTTCTTTGCCCTCAGATCTGATGAATGATCATCCAGATTCGGAACATTAGCTCTACTCTCAGTAGAGCTGATGCTGTCAGACATGCTGAAATTTTCCAACATTTTCTGTCTTTGTTGTAAGTTAAGTGGATTGGCCATGGTAAATTGCCCTGAGTGAAATATAGAATCATAGAATCCTATAGTGCAAAAAGAGGCCATTCAGCTCATCAAGTCTACAACAACCACAATCCTATCCAGGCCCTATCCCATGACCTGATGCATTTACTTTAGCTAGTCACCCTGACACTAAGGGGCAATGTAGCATGGCCAATCCACCTAACCTGCATGTTATTAGACTGTGGGAGGAAACTAGAGCACCTGAAGGAAATCTATGCAGACACAGAATGTACAAACTCCACACAGTGACCAAGCCAGGAATCAAACCCAGGTACCTTGCACTATGAGGCAACAGTGTCAACCACTATGCCGTTGTGTTGCCCAAAGTGTCCAAAGATGTGTAGGTTAGGGGAATTAGCCACGGTAAACGCAAGGGGGGGGGCGTTGTGGAGAGAGGTGATGGCGGGGGGGTATATGAGAATAAGGAAGGGGAAGCCTGGTAAGATGTTCTTTTGGAGAGTTGGGACATATTTGATGAGCTGAATGGTCTCGTTTTAGACTAGCCCTCTATTGGCCAGCATCATGGTGTTTCCCTTGTCTGGTTCCATTTTTTTTCAGTCAAAGAAGAAGCATCTCTAGCAATGACTTTTCTCTAGAGTTGTCCAATAAATTTATTCTTGACCTCCTTCTCTTCTAGATAACCCTTTGTGACATTACTTGCGGACACAAAATCATCCTTCACCTGTATGTCAGTGGTATGCAGTTCTATTTCTTGTCTGCTACTCTTTTCATGTTTGCTGACTGATGATATGGTCAGAATGTTTGACCATTAGTCTATCACTGATGAACCAGTTAAACAATGGGAAGATTGAAGTGACATTGTCATTTCATCACTTGTTCCATCCTTTTGTCCAGCATCAAATCAGGTTGATCCAAACAGATTGCAAACTCAGCATTCTATTCCAGCCAATACTCAGCTTCCAATTCCATATAAACTTGATGACAATAATCCCCCACTTCCATTTCCTTAGCAATGGCTGCTTTATCTCTTCTTTTGTCTATCCTCCACTGAAGCTCCCATCCATGCCTTTATCTAATTTAATTATTTCAATGATCCATTGGCCAATTAGGTGGTTTGTCTATGTTAAATTGCCCCTTAGTGACTCAAGGTGGATTAGCCATGGGAAATGCATGGGATCATGGGGATAGGGCCTGAATAAGATACCCTGTCAGACAGTCGGTGCAGATTTGATGGGTTGAGCAGCCTTTTCTCTACTGTAAAGAATTCTATGATTCCATGATGTTCCAACCTCCAGCCCCTTTAAACTTGAGCTCATCTGAAAACCCCGCTTCACATATTCCAAATCTCATCATGTTCCATTACTCATCATTCATCTGCTTGCTTACCTACATTGGATCCTGATCCACAATTACATTCTTTTGTCCTCTAAATTGCATTCCATCCCACAAGCCAGGTACTAATTCCTGCCAAAATCAGGTAGGATACTCACATTTGAGATGGATAGAAGGCATAGAAGTTAAAATGGCTCCAATCATGGCAAAGCAAGATTATTGCTTGGCCCACCATCCAAATGCCTAAACTATGGGTTTTTGAGCTCACCATTACTTATAATAGTTCTCCAATTGTTTTGAAGCTGCAACATGGAGTTTGAAACTTGATACCTGCATATAACCTACATTCTTAATGTCTCTACTGTGGACACCACCATAATCGTGATGTTCTTAACTGTCCATTCATATGACGCACCATCTTTCACAGCTGATGTGCATTTCGGTAAATAATACAGATCGACATACTTCATTGTTGTAAACATGCTCACACAAGTTAGCTGTACCATGCTGAACCATAGAAATCTTACAGTGCAGAAGGAGGCTATACAGCTCTGCACCAATTCTTACCAAAACCCCATGCTACTGCCCTATCCCCAACTCCTATGCATCTACCTAACCCATGCATCTTTTGCATGCTAAGGGGCAATTTAGCATGGATAATCCACCGAATCTGCACATCTTTGGGCTGGGAGAGGAAACCCACACAGACATAGGGAGAATGTGCAAACTTTACACAGTTATCAAAAGTCAGACTGAACCCGGGTTCCTGGTGTTGTGAAGCAACAGTGATAACTATTGTGCCACTGCACCATCCATGCTGAGAGTTTACTTTATACCAGATGATTCCTCAACAACTGTCATCACTCAGACATTTAATTTATCCTTTTGGCTAAGATCAAGTGTCAGATTGAGCCCAAGATGGAGTGTAATGCCTGATCTTGTCAGCTTGAATCTTGAATGTCTCTCTTATGGCAATCATGAATTGAATTAAATTTGAATTTGAATTCGTTTTTGGAGCAAGAAATGAGATGGATTCAAGTTTGCCTGTCCACACTGCGTACTGGCTTTGTAACCGCAAAAGGAACAAAATGATTTTTAAAAATTACTTCATCACCCACAATTGTATAATAGTGAGACACCTCAGAGTGAAACATGCTGTATGGAAAAGCAAAATAATTTTATTGCACATTCTGTAATGTCCAATTTGAAATGCTATGGAATGTCCTTTCAGAAACTTCATGAATAAAATATATTTTTGGAAAAAAATTATATCATCTTCTGCATTATTTTATCAAAACCTTAAGAGAAAATCAGATGATACATCCTATTGGATGGTTCCCTGCAGCAGACTGTCAAAGTCCATTGGTGGAATGTCTTATGGTCAAAATTTTTAAACAAACATCAAGACCTAGTTAGGCTGGTGATGAAAAGATCTTCCCCATCAGGTCCTTCCTGCTGCCGGAAGCTCATTCCCAAGGTAGCTGTGGTGGGGAAGAAATGCTTATCCACTTTCTTTTGGATTGTGTCTTCGCAACAGATCTAGATATAGATGCAATTGTTTTGTTAAGCTTCATCTTGAAGAGATCCATAATACAGGATTCTGTGCTCTCAGGGCTGTTGTCAAGGATGTACACTGAGATAAATGTCAACTTCAGCCAGAGAACAATCAACTCTTTGTTGTTTGCCCAACACTTGTTGGTTTTTCTAATGCAAAGAGTTGTCCACCATTAACTGCTGCAGACTGGCACCTTCCAAGATCCAGGACTATAAACTAAACTTGGGGAAGTTGCCACAAAGATGCAATAGACAAAGGCCACCGTCTAAGGCCCTGTGCACCAAAGGCTAGAAACTGACTAAAACCTTCAGTCTGTAGGTTTGACATATAGTGAATATTAATTGTAATTGCAAATGAAGTATAAGAAATCAATTTGTTTTGCACATTACACCTTTGAACAGATATGTAATTTATCTTTATAAATTTCATGATTAAAGTATATTTTGGAAAATAATTACTTCATCATCATCGGCAGCCTGTGTCTATTCAGTTTTTCCTGATGAACTTTGCTTGATTTTACTCGGCGAAGGTGTGGTTTTATGTTAGTGTCATTGAGGTGTGGATGGTGATGGCTGGTACTCCACTGAAAGTTCATCTGGATTTGTCTTGGAGGTCATGGAATTCTTATTGTTCTAGGAAAAAAAGCAGAGGGAGATTTAAGAGTTCCCAAACATGCTTATCTATTTCAGTACTGCATTGTCATTAGACGGGTATTACATACTTCAATAAACTTTGTGTGTGGATCTAACATTGATCGAACATTACATTGTTGAATATATTATTAACATGGAACGCACCAGCTGTTCTCTGTCGGCATCGCTGATCACACTAATGCATTCTCTCTTCTGAATACATCTGTTCTTATATGTAATGAGATATCCACTACCTATTCTATGATTTGCCCTATTGTTGCAACTGCTTTTAAAGAGCAATGTGGATTAACACAAGGTGATTTAGCCAGAGAAATAGCCTTTTACAATATATTTATTCTCTTTGCCATCCTGGCATATTTAGTATTTGCTACATTCACTTTTCTACCTTTGTTGTTTTATCTTTGCTATTAAATCACTGCCAATGCATTACATTTTATATATTGTTGTGCTTTTCATTCATATCCTTGCAAATGAATTGTGCTATTGTTCTTGCACAATATTGATAACGTATTGTTGTGTTCTTATATCACGCAGCTTTTACAAAAAAAATCCAGGAAGGGATCCAGAGGTGTTCATACAGAGTTTGCATTCAAGTTATTGCTTTGCTACTGATTATATATCATATATGGATCCTGTCTTCCTGCAGTGAGAACGTCACCAATTGTTTTTTCTGATATGTAGTTCAGAAGCTTGGTTACTCAGTCTGGATTTGATTTGAACATTTTTTTTGAAAAATGGTGCACACTCCATGAAGAACTGATTTTTTTTATGAATACTGGGTAAGCAGCTACTAGAGCAACATTGAGTATTATTACTGCAGATATGCCTTAATTGCTTCAACATCACTGATAAAACCACACTTTCAAAGCTCCTGTGATTTTATTTTCAGGTCGAAAGTGATAATAAAACTCCATTTAACACTAAATCACATAAAAACAGTAAAGTGTATAAATAGACTGACATTAGAGACGGCATGATGACAAAGTGGTCAGTGCTGCTGCTCATAGGGTTCAGTTTAGGCCTTGGGTGACTGTCTATGTGGAATCTGCACATTCTCTTTGTGTCTGTGTGGATTTCCTCCGGCTGTGGTTTCCTCCCACAGTCCAAAGATGTGCGGGTTACGTGGATTGGCCATGCTAAATTGTTCCGCAGTGTCAGGAAGATTAGCAGGGTAAATACATGGGGTTATGGGGATAGGGCCTGTATCAGATTGTTATCAGTGTAGGCTCAATGGGCCAAATGATCTTCTATACATAGGAATATTATGATTCTATGATTGAATTTACAGCGTGGAAACAGGTCATGCAGCATAATCTTGACAGCATTTATGCTGCACTTGAGTCTCCTTTTATTATTTCTCATCTAATTCTATAAGAATAACCTTTTTTTTCTCCTTCCTATGCTTTAATAGCTTTACTTGAATTGCAACTATAGCTATTTGCCTCAACTCCTCCCTGTGGCAGCAAGTTCTAAGTTCTTTCACTTTCTGGATAAAGAAAATTCTTCTCAATTTTACATACTTGAATTCTCACTTCTAATTTTCCTCTTCTCTTCCCCACAAGTGGAAACACATTAGATACAGAATTACCCAGCTAGCTGTGCGAGTCAATCAATGTGATGAGCCAGGAAGTTTACATGTGAGGTCAAAAATCTGATTCTGGTTTGATATCTTCCTTGCTTTGCTTTCCTGGCAAGAACAGCTTTGTGCCCTATCTGGGCGCAAAGCCTATTAGCATATTAATATCGTAATTTCATTTAAATGACACTGGCATGCTTGGCATGGCTGCCTCCGGCCTCACGGATACTCTCCCCCTTGCTGGCGAGAATCACTACTGCTCTGCTGTAGTGGAGACCACGTGCTATGGCAATGCCATGGGGAATTGGAGTCCACTGAAGCCCCCGGATGGTTACGAGCATGGCTGGGCAGTGCCCAATAGGCAGTACCAGGCTGGTAATGCCAACCTGGCACCGTGGCAGGGCCCAGTGGGGCACCATTAGTGTAACATGCAGTGCCAAGGGAGTGCGGCCTGAATGGGAGGCGGGTCTGAGTGGAACTATGATGGGATGGTCATGCAGAGAGGAGCTCTGCGGGGTGAAGGTAGGGGATATGCAAGAGAATGGTCGTGCAGGGAGTAATGTAAAATGAGGTTGTGCAGGATGGTGGGCCGCAGATGGGGTCATGTCGGGGGCCCTGTTGGGGATTCATCAGGAGGTACATCAAGTTCATCCTAATGTCCCAACATCAGTGATCCGTTTTGGAGTGGCTTAGTGACAATGCCGCTGCCAATGATGTGGTAGATGGGTCTGATGTCCATGTTGGGAGAGAAGTGGTGGGTGTAGGAGGAGGTCTCCTGATTCACGGGGAGTTCAAGGTGAACTACGTTCTGAAGCCAGTGTGGAACACTCACATTTTCACACTTACATGACATTCCACTCTTTGTGTGTTTATTCTACCTTGGCAGTGCCAGCTAGGCATCTTGGCAATGGTAGTCTGGCACCGGACAGTGTCGAGTGGTTGGGCCTATGGGGGCAGGACCCAGGGGACACAGCCTTTTGGGGGAGGGGCATATAGGGGGCCTGGCATGAAGCGGGACACCACTATTCACTGCAATAGGATCGGATGGTGGGATAGGTAGGGGGGAAGGTTTCTGTGTGCATTCTGCAGCGGGGTCGGATGGGGGCAGCAGAGGCCGCTGTCACTCTGCACTTGTGATTGGATCAGGGGAGGGAGAACCCAATTGGTCTGTGCGACAGGGAAGGGGTAGGAGGCTAGATGTCCATGTGTTGTGGGACCTGCAATTGGCCAATTGGCCCCGTTATTGTGGGTGGGACATAGCTGGTTGAGTCTGCCTGCAATAACTGGAGTCTGGCAGCTCTGCCTGTCAGACCCATGCAGTTGCTATGTGCGCAATCATGTGCATGCGCACTAACTCCCTTTACAAGCTGGCTGGCAAATTAAGCTCAGCCTACTGCCTGCAGCAGCTGGAAATAGTCTAGATCAATTTTTCAGTGACTAAGTGTTTAAGAGTGGGTGTGAAAACTCACCCAAAAAAGGATCAGGAACTTTCCTATCTTCAGATTAGCTGGGCACTTAGAATCAATCTCCACCCATTGTTTTCAAACTATTTGCAGTATGCAGGCCAGTTTTAAAAATGAGTCAAGGCAGCTTCACCAAGGCCAGTCAGACAGGCCCTAGTGAGTGGGTGGTGGCTGCCCCTTGCTGAACACAAAGGGCTCTGTCAAGTTCCTGCCAGAATGGGAAAATTCAGCCTTTAATTTTGATTTTTTTGTTTTGAAATGTTGTGGCTGTTCTTGTAATATATATTATTCAGTATTGGAGAAAATTCACATCACTGGCTATTAGCCAGACACTTCAAACAAGGATGATGGATTATCCCACTGCATCGATGGATTAGTGTTCAGCAAGGAGTCCAATTGTTCACTGTCCAAGTTGTGTAATTTCAAATATGATGTTAAACAAAATCTTGATTTGCAGATCTTATTGTAACTGATAGGTAGGAAGTCAGTGTTGTACAGATGGGTGAAAGCACTAGTTTTGCGCCGTGCTTACTTATCCTGTAGGGATCTGGCTCCATGCTCCTTCAAATGTTGAGGTTGCCAAGACTTCTCCATTTGGATCTGTCTAGAGGATTTCCCCTCCTTCCTTTGTCTGCTGGATCCAACTTCCAGATTCCGAGATTGGCTTTCAGAATTTTTTGTGGGACATCATGATGCCATTTCCCACACTCAGCCGACTACCAAATATCATCTTTGCTGGGCAGGAATCTTTCTTGTGAACCAGCCGACTCTGCAAAGCAAAGCTCTAGTCAGCAAGATCTCGACACCAGATATGTAGAATCTTGTCTAAACTTTGCTGTTTGGGGTTTTATCTAGCCCCTTGATGTTGCAGAGTGCTCTAAGGCAGCAAAAGTGGAATGTGTCTAGGAGCTTTGTGTGTGAATGTATGTGGCGCAATAGGTTGTTCATGTCTCACAGTCATAGCAAAGTGAGGGTGAGAACCACTGCCCAGAGAACTTTGATGTTTGTGTTGAAATAAACTCCATGTTGTCTCCAAAATCTGTGGGTGAGCCTGCTAAATGCTGAGCTTGTTTTTGCCAGGCAATAGGTGATTGTATCATCCAACGTGGTCTTGAGGAAGAAGATGTTCCGAAGATAACAAAACTTCTGAACTGAGTCAAAATAGGATAGGTCATGTCTAAATAAGGGCTTGCTAAATGAATGTTCACAAAATGACATGCTTAATACTGATTCCCTGACCCTCAGAAAAAGTCAAGCCATTAATTGTGTTTGCTTACCATAACTAGGAGTCCAACAATCCAAGCTCACAACTTGGTTACATTCTTAAAACAGATGCATGGCTGAACACTGTTCTCTGGGAGATAAATGCCTGCTTAATGTGAACACTAAGTTAGCTGACAGTTACATATAATAGTTAACATGTTTATTCTTTCAGTGTTAGCTCTGTCTTAAAAGGGAATTATATATGTATAAAATATGTGTATATGTGTGTGTATGTATATATATACATATATAAAATTACATATAGTTAGAATGTCATTCTCAATGAAATGTAAATTCTTCCTCTATTAGTGAGTTAATGACCTGGAATTGCAGAGATTAGGCTAAAATATCAATTTTTCCTCATAGTCAGATATATATGAGAATGATTAATGATTCCAAGACAATAATTCATAATTCAAAAATTGGTTTTAGGTAGTGAAACATTAAGTATTATTCTGCTGCAACTTAGCAACATTTACTTTGTTCTAGTTACTATTAAGTTTATTTCTTAATAAAACTAGTTTGAAGTTCTGTTGAATTATATTTTGGAGATACCAGCTGTGTCTGAAGCATGTCATACTATTAGCGAGCTTATCAGCATCACAAACGTTGGTCACCTTGCACACAGTATCTGAGAATATTCTGACCAGAAAAATGGTAGACTTTTATTTTTCTTTACACATTAATCAGACATGCGGGTCACTGACTAGACCAGTATTTATTGCTCATCGCTAAGTGCCCTTGAGAAGGTAGTGGTGAGCTCTATCTTGAACGCTAGAGTCCATGTGGTCTATGGACACGCACAGTCCTGTTAGGATATGAGTTCCAGGATTGACCCAAGAACAACAATATATTTCCAAGTCAGGATGGTGTATATATCTTGGAAAGAAATTTGCAAGTGATGGTATTCCCATGTATCTGCTGCCTTTGTCTTTCTCGGTGGTAGTGATTGCAGGTTTGGAAGTTGCTGTCAAAGGTACCTTGGTGATTTGCCACAGTGGACCTTATGGATAATGCACACTGCTGCCATTATGGATTGACAGTGGACAGAGTGAATCCTTGAGGTATTGAATAGAGTGGCAATCAAGTGTTTACTCTGTTCCAAATGCTGCAAAGCTTTTTGAGTGTTGTTGGAGCTACACTCATCCAGAAAAATGAGCTACTTCATCCCACTCCTGATTTGTGCCCTTAAGATGGTAGAAGGATTTTAAAGAATCATGAAGTGACTTATCCACAGCAGAATTCCCAGACTCTAACTTGGTCTTATAGCCATTGTATTCATATGGCTGGTTCAGTGCAGCTTCTGGTAATCTCCAGGAAGTTGATAGTTGGGGATTCAGTGATGGTCATGCCATTGAATATTAAGGAGAGATGTTTTGACTCTCTCTTGCTGGAGATAGTCATTGTCTGGCATTTATGAAGCATGAGTGTCACTTACCAGTTATCAGCCCAAGTCTGAACGTTGTCCTGGTTTTTCTGCACATAGACCTAACTGTTTCACTATATGTGGAGTTGTGAATAGTGCTAAATTTTGTGTGCTCATAAGCAAACATCACCACTTTGAACCTTATAGTGGACAGAAAACCATTGATGAAGTGGTTGAAGATGGTTGGGCCTAGGACACTACCCTGATGAACTCCGGTAGTGGTGTCCCGCAATTGAGATGATTGATCATCAACCACCAGAACTGTATTTTTTTGTGCTAAGCATGACTCCAATCAGCAGAGAGTTTCTATCACTGATTCCCATTGACTTCAATTTTGCTAGGGTTCCTTCATGCCATACTTGGTTAAATGCAGCCTTTGTGTCCACTCTCACCTCACCTTTTGAGTTCACAGTTGTTGTCACTCACCTTTGAAAGTCATCCTTTGCACTAAGACACAACTATAAGTAGATGGAGAGTCCTTTATTCATAGGCTTGCAATTAAATTACTTGCAATGACTTATAAAATTAGTATTTACTTTCCAATTTTATTGTTCAAGAAGGTTAAGGAAACACTTGTCAACATCTATTAACTATCTTTTTGTAAAATAAAAGATTTTCCCCTCAATTTAGATTAGATCTGCAGTTATTTAAAGAACTGTAGAAGTTGTAACATCATACGATAAGAAGTAGAAAAACTACGAAAGACAGCATGTCTAAAATAGTAGCACGGTAACTGCACAGCTGATCTGGGGCAACTCATATTTGAGAAGGTCAGGACAGTGTTCCTTCGAGGTTGCTCTGTCAATAAAGGTTAGTCGCCTAAGAAAGCTGTTTCCACAATTATGATATATTTTCATTATGTAAAAATAAGGTTAAACAACCAGGAGGAAAATGGTAACACTTTCACAACTCACGTTCTTTTGCTGGCATTATTTCCTTCACAAAGTTTTCTGCTGGGTGCACAGCACGTGTTAGACTTTTGAGAATTCTAATAATGTAGCTGGTATGCTGATGCACTCAAGAGTGATGATGTTGCCAAGGATGGAAGGGGATACATGCTTGTCAAAAACAAAATTTATTGAAAGCTGTGTCAAAAAAGCTGTATAGATGTAATTTGACCATTGGATTCATAGAATTCGAAACAGAACTGAGCAGAGTCATTATTAACAAATTGCTTGTGACTTAGCCTTCTCACAGCCGACCTTTTGGGAAAATATCTGATAGAAATCATTCGGCTAACAACACATATAATTTATAAAACTCGTGTTTTATAAACCCTGCTGTTGGGTCCATAAAACTTTAATTATGTTATATTTCCATCCTCTGTTAGAATTTAATCTTTGTGATTGAAATTTGCAAATGTTATTTTAAATTTAATTTAGTTGGTTATTAAAGTAATTTTCTAAATTTCAAATCACAGACAAATGTCAACTGTTGCATTTTTAACAAAAGTAGAAATTGCAGGAAATACAAAATGAATTTATTAAATCAACAAATGGCACCTTAATGTTTCAGATAAGTTCTCTTCAAAAAGTTTATATCCAAAGTATCAATCAGATCTTTTGTCTTTGTAAATGCTGCAGAACTTGCACTGTATTTCTAGAATTAATGATTTCTGCTTCATATTTCCAGAATTTGTGGTTTTCTCGTTCTTCACTCTTTGGAAACTTTGCACTAACTATAAAATTCAATGCTCACTATCATTTAGCCTACTTCCATTTTGAAAGCAAAAGCTTAAAATGCTGTAGGAACAGCTACAGTCACAATAATCAGCTAAGTAACTAAAGAGTTATTAGTGCAGAGTAGATGCATTCCTGGCAGCACATTGCTCACCTAATGTCCAGAGAGAGCTTTGCTGCCCTCTACTGTTCTTTTATAATGTTATGACACAGCAGGCGACAGCCTGTGAAGGACTCGTTGGAACATTAACTAGACTCACTATATGGTTTAAAATATGCATAGGAGAACTATTGGACTATGTAGCACTATTTAAAACTTTGGATTCATCTCCGACTGGTGATATAATCTGCTGTGCGTTGTATCCAAATCAAGTAATAGAACTTTCTGAAAACAGATGACCTCTGCTTCCTGGTCAGGACCATTCGATGTTCTGAGAATTCACATAGTGCTATAATAATTCTAATTTATTTTATAAGGTCTCCAGCTGGTCTAGTGGACTACCTGGATATCAGTAAACTATGAATCTGTGAGAGGTCCGACTGCTAATCTGAGTCTTAAATGACACCAATAATATGTCAATATAAAGTGATTATACATCATTAGTTCTACAGGTCTGAGATTGATGTTCATGCAGATGAACTCTCTCTAACAGCTATTTATATTGTTAGCAGAAATATTAATGGAAAAACACACTTTCTAATTACATCAAAATGATTCAATTTTGTCTTTACAATACACTACACATTGATCGATTGGATTGTTTCAGCATTTGAAAAAAATTACAATCATGTTAGACATGGTGCTAATCATTTCAGAAATTAAATCAAATCCTGATTACTCAAAGTGTTACCATTACATCCATATACATTTCAAACCTATTCATTGATACAAAGATGGGACAATGCTCATTGTCTTTTGTTGTCTTTAAGTATGACTATTCCCACTTTAGCTGGTCTCCCAAATGTTACCTTCTATTCTTGAGGTCATCCAAATCTCTGCTGTCCATATCCTTAGTCTCACCAAATCCCATTCTCTCATCACCGCTGTGTCAATGACCTGCACTGGCTTTCCATCAAAATATCTCACACTTGTTTTCAAATCTCCCCATGCCCTGGTCTCTCATTATCACTGTATTCTCCTCCAGCCCCCAAACCCTTCAAGGTGTCCATACTGGTATCATTTTGACCTCGTGCACATCCCAAATTTAATCGCTCCATGCCTTCAGCTGCCGATCTGCCAAGCTCCGAAATTCCTTCCTTAAGCTTCTTGCTCTGTCTACCTCACTTTCGTCCTTTTAGACAGTCCGTAAAATCTATTTGACCAAGCTCATGGGCGCCTGACTTAATAAAGTTTTAGTACCCTGTCAAATTTTACTTTATAACATTCTTGTAAAGCGAGTTGAGACTTTTTTTTACATACATGTTGTTGTTGAAGGACCTGGAGCCGGTTCCTCATTCAACCGGATCATGGCTGATCTGTTCTTCCAATACCAACACTTTGATCAATACCCCTCGTCCAACAACAACCCGTTCATCTCAGTCTTGCACCATTTTAATTTTTCCCGCACTTACAGCTATTCAGATATAACTTCACACAATCAATTGCAGTTTCAGCAGCACACGCTGCTGCTATCTAAAACAAAAAAAAGCACACCCGGGAGGTTCAAAATGTCACCTCAATTTGCAGTTGTACTGCAGCCGGTGAGTCCTCTGTGAAACCTACCTCACACAAGCGACCTGGCTTCATTCCCAGATGTGGATTTGCCGGCGTTGGACTGAGGTAAACACAGCACCAGGTTAAATTCCAACAGGTTTTATTTGCTAGCAAAAGCCATTAGTCTTCGGAGCGCCGCTCCTTCGTCAGGTAAGTGGGTAATTCCCACTGGTGGCTTTTGCTACCAAATGAACTTTAGGACTTTAACCTGATGTTGTGAGACTTCTTACTGTGTTTATCCCAGTCCAACGCCGGCATCTCCACATTCAGTCCCAGAGTCAGCGCATCAAAACTAAAGGCGAAATTGACGGAATATGCTCGCAAGTCTTTAAATATATACTGGTAGTGATGAGGTAGGGGGAACCATCACTCTATCGGTTAAGTGAATTAACCGAAATGTTCCAGTTATCTGAAGGTTTCGATGGCTAAAAAAATCAGATTCAGGAACCTGCTGAATTGTAAATTGAAATATCCCTGAACGGAAAGATACGGAAAATAATGAGACTCAACTAGAAGTGGGGAAGCATCTGAACCCATGCGACCAACGGGTCACTTTAATGCCGCTGAAAATTCAGCCAATGTGACCACTTTTCTTTTGCTTAAGCTTTGAACTCAAAACAGGTTACCGAAGGATTCTTGCGCTCGGTTAAAAACGCGGTCTTAATTTTCTAATACTTTTTCAGATGTTTACTGGCTGGAAGAAAGCCAGGACATTTTTTTCCCCCATATGTGCAGACCGACGTCCCGTTCTTAAAAATAGCCTCGGACGAGAAAGCGAGTTTTATTTTGATGGGGTAAGCAGGTCAGGGGGAGGGGGAGGGGTGGCGGTGGTGGGAATCAAGTCCTTTGTAGGACAAATATAGAGGCTTGCTCTGCTGCGCCAGCAAAATGAGGTTGTCTATAAAGATGCAGCGGGGGAAGTCACCAATCACCTACCCTCTCAGCTTCACCCGTATGTATTTCAATGATGCTGCTGCTGCTTTTCTCATTAACAAAGATGCTGTCGCTAGTCTTTTTCAGCTCCGCCATAGTTTAACATACTTAATGCTGTTAAATACATTATCCCCTGAGTCTAGACACGTTGCCGAACGCTTGCTGTGATGTCAGTGCAGACTGTATTAAAAAAGAAAACCGCGATACAAGTTGAAAAATGATGAGCAGAGCTATTTCAGTGGGTTACAGATAATTAATGCGTTGAATAAAATATCAGGCTAATGTTTTCTAATTATTCCTTTTGCAGTGCAGCCGTTGCTGAAGTCGTTCTTTATTTCCCTTCTGTTGGTGTGTGGAGATAACCAAGGTATGCGGACACAATGTCACTAAACTCAAACTAACATTGTAGAACTTTGCCAGGGACTTATGATACCCCCACTTCGGTGCAGTTGACATTTCACTTGGGTTACTCACACAGATTTGAATCTGCGGTGCATTAGTACATCTTTGTATTTTGTTTCGGTTGCAATCACGTAGGTAGACATACCTGAATGCACTCCAGATGTAAAGTGAAGAGATACGATGTTATTGAATAAGAAGGCAGGACAGTGCCACGAAAGTCAATTGCTTATTTGGGAGAACTGGTGCAGAGCGTTTCCTCTGTAACAATTCTATGATTGGGTGTTAACAGCAGAAAATGAATCGGTAGGGTGAACCTGTGGTTACAATGCAAGCGGCTAGTGGGTGGGGTGGAAAGGACGACGACGAAGGTTATTGTCATGTTATAAAGACAATTTATCAGTCACAAAATTGAACTTTTTCCAGAGAATAAGCTGAATACAGGTAGATCCTGGCTGTAGAATATATGATGTAGAGAAGCCGGCGTTGGACTGGGGTAAACTCAGTAAAGGTTTACAACACCAATTTTAAATCCAACCAATTTATTTGATAGTAAATTCGCGAGCTTTCGACTCTACAGCCTTCGTCAGGCAATAACCTTCGTTTTGCCTGACGAAGGCTATAGAGTCGAAAGCTCGCGAATTTACTATCAAATAAATCAGTTGGATTTAAAATTGGTGTTGTAGAATATATGCACAGATAGAAATTTGCACGAGGGACCCAGGTTCGATTCGCAGCTTAAGTCACTGCCTGTGTGAAGTTTGCACATTCTCCCCGTGTCTGCATGGGCTTGCTCCAGATGCTCCAGTTTCCTTCTACAGTCCAAAAGACGCGCTGTTAGGGTGCATTGGCCATGCTAAATTCTCCCTCAGTATTCCGGAACAGGCATCAGAGTGTGAATGATTTTCACAGTAACTTCATTGCAGTGTTAATGTAAGTCTACTTGTGACACGAATAAATTAACTTTTGAGGCAAAATCCTCTGGATGTTGGAAATCCAAATTAAAAATAAAAAATGCTGGGAAAAAAAACAGCAGGTCTGACAGCATCAGCAGAGAGAGTGAGAGAGGAGTTGGATAGGGACGTGACAAACGGATTCTTTTAACCTAGTTCAGTTCATATAAGCGCGGCCAAAGATACGAGGTTTGACATACAATCAATCGCTCAATTAAACCGGGGAGATGTATTTTATACAATTTAGTAGATGTGTCACGCTACGATTTTGACAGCCCTTAGACCATTAAGCCAACTTAGTGTTGCAGAATAGCTATCAGGAGCAGAATTAACTGAACGCAGTGAGATGAAAGCCCTCCATTCACACTCAACAGCGGTAATCCGAATTCACACGGGCTCAAAATGGACTGAATGCGGGGTCATTATGTCGGGAAATTCTAATTGTCCAGAGGACATATTAACAACAATTGAGTGTTCCTTTTCAATTGGAGATAGCATTTATAGACATACACCACTTGTGTTTGGACAGTAAATCGCAACCATGACGGATGCGGAAATGGCAGTGTTTGGAGAGGCAGCGATTTACCTCCGCAAACCTGATAAGGAGCGATTGGAAGCTCAGAACCTACCATTCGACGCTAAAACGGCCTGCTATGTGATCGATAGTAAAGAATTGTATGTGAAAGGTACAATCAAGAGCAAAGAGGGTGGTAAAGCCACCGTGGAGACACTCCTGGACAAGAGGGTCAGTTGAAAAATTGAAAATAAGTAAATCATCCTGAAATGCTTTCCTGTCTTCACAAAACCCAAATCTCTTTAATCAACATCGGACTTTTTTTCAGACGTTAACTGTTAAAGAAGACCAAGTCTTCCCAATGAACCCTCCGAAATTCGATAAAATCGAGGATATGGCCATGTTGACCCACTTGAATGAAGCAGCTGTGCTGTATAACCTCAAAGAGCGTTATGCAGCCTGGATGATCTATGTAAGTACCGGGGAGCTTCAGACAAGAGCATCATACTGCGCGGAAGTGCACTTAGTGTAAGGCCAATCTAATTAGTGGCACTCTCCTCACTCTTTTCTAGCACACCTACACATTTGTTTTTATTTCGAGCGCACTTTTTTTTAAAAATTGAATCTGATCAGTGTTTCATACAGCGCAATACAGATCCCAATAACACCCTGTGCATAAAATAAATTCCACCTATCCTCTGGTCGATTCCATGGCTAATTCTGGTCCTTCGCCCTCCTGCCAGCTGAAATGGTTTAACTTTATCAAATCTTTTGTAATTCTGAACGTTTCTGTTGAATCTATATTTAAGTTGCTTCGCTATAACGGGAACAAAAATCCCATCTTATTCCCACACCTGAAGTCACTCATCCATAATCGCCTCTGAATTCACATGCGGTCCTCCAGAAAGTGAATCCACACAATACTCCAACTGAGATGCAATCGGAGATTTAGGCAAGGGTTAGCATAACGTCCTTGCTCTCGAGGTCTAAAAGCCAAGGAGGACAGCATTATTAATTTGTCCTGTCACCTCGAAGTGTTCGTCTATGAGAATCCCCAGGTCTCAGTCTTGCAGCCGCTTTTCAGTTCCAAAATGAAACGTATCATTGAACAAATCAGCGACCCTTCCTTTATAAGACACGTTTTCTCTTACCGTAGACCTACTCCGGGCTGTTCTGTGTCACGGTGAACCCCTACAAGTGGTTGCCAGTGTACAATCCCGAGGTGGTGACCGGTTACAGAGGCAAGAAGCGACAAGAGGCTCCCCCACACATCTTCTCCATCTCTGACAACGCCTATCAATTCATGTTGACTGGTGAGTATGTGGGTCTTAATTCGTTGTGTCGGCAGTTCAGTGAGGAAATCTTTTCATTCCCGTTAAAATCGGAATTTCAATGAAATCTCAGTGATCTAAACTTTGATCTCACCTTCATCTTATTTGCAGATCGTGAAAACCAGTCCATTTTGATCACGTAAGTGTTACTGCTTCAACTTTTCAGCAAATTAATGCAATTGGAATTGACTCCGGTATTTTTAATCGTCTCCGGTAATTACGATTTGTTTTCTACTCCTGCCCTGTCCAGCGGAGAATCTGGTGCCGGAAAGACTGTGAACACGAAACGTGTCATTCAGTACTTTGCATCAGTTGCAGCGGCAGGGGACGCCAAGAAGAAAGACACTTCCGGGAAGGTAAAAACATTGGTGGTGTAAAATTGGTCATTTTAGCTGTTTGGCTGTAATTCATTTTTTGACTCGGTAAATGCTCCAACTCCTGATGTTTTTACAGGGCTCCCTGGAGGATCAAATCATCCAGGCCAACCCGCTGCTGGAAGCCTTCGGTAACGCCAAGACCGTGAGGAATGACAACTCGTCTCGCTTCGTAAGTTTCCAGCACATTTCCTACAGTTGCATCAATCGGAGCCCTACACGGAGTGTGTACGACACTTATTAGAACTTGATTATAATAAGTACTACAATGGATGATTCAACACAAACTCAATTGTGCACCTGTTGTGAAATTATGCTTTAAATCTCTGATTTAAATTATCTTTACATTCCAGGGTAAATTCATCAGAATTCACTTTGGCGCCACTGGGAAACTGGCTTCTGCTGATATTGAAACCTGTAAGTTCTGTTGAATTTTATTTATAAATATCAGCCAATCAAATTTTCAACACACATAGGTTCTTCAGTGAATCTATATTTGTATGTATACATTCTCTCTAGATCTATTGGAAAAATCCAGAGTAACATTCCAGCTAAAAGCAGAAAGGAGTTACCACATTTTCTATCAGATGATGACCAATCACAAACCAGAAATTGTTGGTAAGGATGGAAGTTTTGGCAAGTTGCTCCCTTCATTTCTGTACTTTGCCAGGTTGAAATGATTAGTTTTAATACAGTAAATGTACCTTAATGTCATTTGAAGTAATATCTGGTGTATTCTTCTAATTGATTGATATTATTTGTCAACTTTACCTGACATTCACCTTCCAAATCTAACCATTAGTTTGTCAGTATAATGAATACCAGTCAAATGGCGAATTGAAACTGAATCAGGTTGTCTGAGTGGAAGAGGGAAAGCCTAACTATAAAATCGAATGATACACAAGTTTCATTCCCTTTATCACAATTGCTCCAATAAAACATTTGTTTTGCTTTCTGCAGAGAGTTGTCTCATTACCACCAATCCTTATGATTATCACTTCATCAGCCAGGGTGAGGTTTCCGTTAGTAGTATTGACGATACAGAAGAATTGGTGGCGACTGATGTGAGTATCAGCCGTTCATCTGCAGTTGTATTTTCTTATCCTGACTTGTGCCTCCCTAATGTATTTAAAAATTCAGGCAGTCTGCACCAACCCTTCTTTTACTAGCATAAAACATGTCTAGAATGAAAATGATATGGAATATACACTGACAGAACAAAATCAAGCAATGTCATCAGAAATGAGATGAAAATGTAGAATATTTTGAGTAAAATATAGCAGAACGATATTTTAAAGTACACTTCTTTTTATCCATAATTAAGTAGATGAAAGGTTTCTAAATGTTTAAAACTGTTTCCAGTTCTAACAAATAATTAATTTTTGTTGGACTCTAAATCTATTGTTTGGGTTTAAAGACTGCCATTGATATCTTGGGCTTCACCAGTGATGAGAAATGGAGCATCTACAAACTCACTGGTGCAGTAATGCACTTTGGAAACATGAAATTCAAGCAAAAACAACGTGAGGAGCAGGCCGAGCCAGATGGCACAGAAGGTAATAGTTTCATACATCTCACATCACTACAGTATTTACTAAAGTATAGATGTTCAGAATAATATTCTGAGACACAGTGTATTTCAATTTATAATCTTGTATGATACAAGTGTTATTTTAACATTTTGGAAAAATGCTGGGTCAGATTTGCACTGCTGGTCTCAAAGAAAGCTCTTGTGATGTCTATGGCAATACCCTCCCCTTCCTGACAATCTGCTGCCAAAGTAAGGCAATTACAAGGTGTGCCGTAGAAGTGAGGTCACCATGGAGGAAAATCAGCCAAATACACTGAAGTGCTCTTCCAGACAGTAACCAGGAAGTTAGAAAAACTTTATCTCTTAATTTTTTATTTAAATCTCCAAATAGTGAAATTATTGATTAGGATTGCATAAAGACAGAATCTAAAGTATCATGTTATCATGCTGTAAAAAGAGCCTTTTTGTAAAAAGTGGAAGTACTTATCCTCCTAATAAGAATATTGTTATATCTGAAACCTTACATTGAATAAGTATGAAATTAATCTTCCAGGACAAGTGAGGCTACTTAACAGTAATTATGAATATAATACACAATTAAAAGCCCAGTGACATGTCATCCAACAAGCTGTATTTTTTTTCAGTGATTTTGAGAGAAACTAACAGTATCAGAGAGGAAATGCTCATTAGTTCAATTCCCTTGGTAGCAGATTGGGGACTCAATGTCACAGACTGTGGGGAAATCTTGAATGACTGACAGTAACTTCTGGTTTTCCACATTATTCTGTGCATGTGTAGACTCCTAAAGTGTCTGCCAGTTTCAGTAGGGCAATAATGGTGAACGCCAACAGCCTTGCTGCCATTATCACTATAAAATCTGGGCCATTCTTAAATGTGGAAGAAATTATCTGCTTCTCCTTTGTTAGTCCAGTATCTCCGTTTGTGGTTAGTATCATGATCCCTTCAGTCAGTTAGATTGCAGAGATGGAGAACACTGTCCTATAATCAGCTATTTCATCCAGATATACTGAACATTACCAACTGGCTATTGTTTCTGAGACTATTGTTTCTGAGACTATTGTTTCTGCAAATTGAAGGTTTTGGGACTTCGCTTTTTTCAAACCTGTGTGTACACGTTCATGTGTGTATGTACGTGCATGTGTGTGCTCATTCACCTGTGTGTCTATGTTTCTGCACTTATATTTATTTGTATACTTATCTGTTCCGTGTATAGGAAAACTGAGCACTATATGGTTTAGGTTTTCTGCCAGCAAACACCTTTTTTTTTCGTTCACAGCTGGTAATTTAATAAGTTTCTGCCTAATACTTGGATAACAAGAAAAAAAACAATAGATTCCACTGGAAAACAGGGGTGAATCAGGATGGCAATCCCTGAAAAATGGCAGAGGAATCCTTCTCAGGATACAACTAATACAACAAATGTTACATCATAATTACTCTGCATACATAAAACGTGACTGATTGCAATTAAAAAGTAAAGTATGATATCCTGTGATATAAACGAGTGCGAGTACTCTCATTTTGGGCATAGTCACAACGGACTATAGGTATCTCTCTCTCCAATATATATATAGAGAGAGAGAGAGACTGTTGGTTATAAACAGCTTGAGCTGGCATGGTGAGAAAAGAAGCCTCCATGAACTATTACAGCCAGTATGAAAATTGGACCCATGCTGTAGACATTATTCTGCATCACAACCTAGTCAGCTAGCCAACTGAGCTAGAGTTGCATAAATGAAAGAGATGACATAACATTCCCTATTTGTTACAGGAACAAAATTTTCCATTTGTCAATCTGACGTCTGTATTGTCTTCAATACTGTTTTGAAAATTTGTGATCGAAAATACATATATATTGATTTATGGTCACTCAGGGTTTCTATGGCAATATGCATTTTACACTCATGGTGCAGTCAGGAGCTTTGCATAGTAATATTATTCCTTCCATCATAAGGTTGACCAGGAATCTCTCCCATTCTTACTGCCTGCCAGTGTCATGTGTTGAAAGGATATGCAGGTTGATATGTGACCTGTCAGTTCATATTATGCATGAACTTTTTTCAGACTTGAAATCCTGCAGTGGGGATTGAACACAGAGCTTTGACTTAGAGTCTTAGAGACTTTGACTTAGAGACACCAGCCCTGCATCACAAAACATTCCAGCACCAACGTAAGGCATCTGAACTAAACATAAGAAAATGTTACTTCTCAGTGTTTATTCCATTATCGCATTCCAAGTATAAAATTAGATGTTGTACACAAATATACTGGATTGTCATTTCTATTTTATTAGATGCCGACAAGGTTGCTTACCTGACTGGACTCAACTCTGCTGATTTGCTAAAAGCTTTATGTTTTCCAAGAGTGAAGGTTGGCAATGAATTTGTGACCAAAGGTCAAACTGTTCAGCAGGTAAACTTTGAAGAATTTTGTAAAATGACATCTGTGTAAATCTTGAATATATTTACTTAAGGTTTTTGCTAAAATGATTAATGTATTCTTTCAGGTCTACAATGCAGTTGGTGCCCTTTCCAAATCCATTTTTGAGAAAATGTTCTTGTGGATGGTTATCCGTATCAATCAGCAATTAGATACAAAACAGGCCAGACAGTTCTTCATTGGTGTGCTGGATATTGCTGGATTTGAAATTTTTGATGTAAGAATTAGAAACATAAATATCAACAAAATAAATTACTGAAACTTTACTGCAATAAAAAACACAATCCAACACTTAAAGGAAACATTAATTTGCTCTATATATTCAGTTCAACAGCTTGGAACAGTTATGTATCAACTTCACCAATGAGAAACTGCAGCAGTTCTTCAACCACCACATGTTTGTTCTGGAACAAGAAGAGTACAAGAAAGAAGGAATTGAATGGGAATTCATTGACTTTGGTATGGATCTGGCTGCTTGCATTGAACTCATTGAAAAGGTCAGTAATATCGTGCAAGACATTAATTAGAACTGAAATATATTAATGTGGACACTATTTAATTAGGGTAAGTGTCTCAATGTTAACTATCTTTATCATTGCTCCAGCCAATGGGTATCTTCTCAATCCTGGAAGAGGAGTGCATGTTCCCCAAGGCCTCAGACACCACTTTCAAGAATAAGCTATATGATCAGCATCTTGGGAAGTCAAACAACTTCCAGAAACCCAAGCCTGCCAAAGGAAAGCCTGAAGCTCACTTCTCACTGGTCCATTATGCTGGCACTGTGGACTATAACATTAATGGCTGGCTGGAAAAGAACAAGGACCCTCTGAATGAAACTGTAACTGGGCTATTCCAGAAATCATCAGTGAAACTACTGGCTCATCTCTATGCTGCAACCGCTGAAGGTAAATTTCTAAGATACTCAAATATTAATATTGTTTTTTTGTTAACATTGTGTTTCCATGTTTCCCAATCAATTTAGAACAAACTAATTTGTTGTTTTGTTGTAGCTGAAACTGGTGGAAAGAAAGGTGGCAAAAAGAAGGGTTCTTCCTTCCAGACAGTATCTGCTCTGTTTAGGGTGAGTTTCTCTGACATATATATTTACAACATGTGGCAAACCCAAGTTTTAGTAAACTTGAGTCAGCTGGAAAAATATTGATTAACAAATTTGTTGGTTTTGTATTACAAATACCATGGGACAAAACTGGGCATCAAATTATTTTCTTATTCACCACATAGGAAAACTTGGGCAAGCTGATGACTAACTTAAGAACTACACATCCACACTTTGTGCGCTGTATAATCCCTAATGAGACAAAGACACCAGGTAAGTTTGATTCCCACCATAAACTACACTATGTGAAATAATATTTTGTTTTCTTTTGGAGAAAATAAACTAATTGTAAAATTTGTAATGTTTGTGAACATCTGTTTTTGAAATGGACAGAGTTCATGAAAAGGTTCAACCTTCTTATCCTGTTGATAATTATTATGCTGCATCCATCAGGTGCTATGGAGAACCACCTAGTCATACATCAGCTGAGGTGCAATGGTGTGCTGGAGGGCATCAGAATCTGCAGAAAGGGATTCCCAAGCAGGATCGTCTATGGTGACTTCAAGCAAAGGTTAGTGATCTCAAAAACTCTACATCAGTTTTTATCGTATCAAATTGATGAGTATGTTTGTTTCAAATAGGAGGGGAAACTAATATACAGACATCCTTATTGTAACAGATACAGGGTGCTGAATGCAAGTGCCATTCCTGAAGGCCAGTTCATTGACAGCAAGAAAGCTTCTGAAAAACTGCTCGGATCCATTGATGTAGATCATACACAGTACAAATTTGGACACACTAAGGTAAGATTACTTCAATCTTAACTTTATCAGTATGAAATTATGGGCTAACGAAACTGAACAATGTCTCCCAAGGGAAATTCAGTTTTCAATTTAGAATCATCTCTCTCCACAGTCAGCACAACTATATGAGGTAGGACAACGCATTGGCAAAAAATGGAAATGGCAAAGTAAATTATTTTCCAGTGTCCAATATGCAATCCAAGAAGTAGTAACTTATTTGACATGTTGAAAATTAAAAAAAATTGTGTTATTATTAAAGGTGTTCTTCAAGGCTGGTCTCTTGGGTTTACTTGAAGAGATGAGAGATGAAAAGTTGGCGCAGCTCATTACCCGCACACAAGCTATGTGCCGTGGATTCTTAATGCGGGTTGAATTTAAGAGAATGATGGAAAGGAGGTAAACATCATGTGATCCAAAAAATAAATTTGTCAGTAAAAAATCTTTTATATAATTGTAGAGTTTCTTCTGATATAAAAGCTGTAGAAAGATGGTTATTAACTATATTCCTCTCTCTAACTACATTCTTCAGGGAAGCACTATATACTCTACAGTATAACATCCGTGCATTCACAAATGTCAAACACTGGCCATGGATGCAATTATATTTCAAAATCAAACCTCTTCTGAAGAGTGCAGAAACTGAGAAGGAAATGGCAAATATGAAAGATGAGTTTGCAAAGACTAAGGAGGCACTTGCCAAATCTGAAGCACAAAGGAAGGAATTAGAAGAGAAAATGGTGGCTCTTGTTCAGGAAAAGAACGATCTGCAACTGCAAGTCCAAGCGGTATCAATATTCAAAGTCTTACACAAAGTCACTTCTGCTGACAACTTGTAAAAATTAGAACTGGGAGTAATTCATGGTGTCCTTTTTCTGCAGGAAAGTGAAACTCTAGCAGATGCTGAAGAAAGATGCGAGGGATTGATTAAGAATAAAATTCAACTGGAAGCAAAAGTGAAAGAAGCTAATGAAAGATTGGAAGATGAAGAAGAGATAAATGCTGAACTTACAGCTAAGAAGAGGAAACTAGAGGATGAATGTTCAGAATTGAAGAAAGATATTGATGATTTGGAGCTCACTTTAGCCAAAGTTGAAAAAGAAAAACATGCAACAGAGAACAAGGTATGAACAGGTGAAATTTAAAATGTATAGTAGATCTATAACTCACTGCAGAATGCTCACATCTGTTGATTACACTTCACAAAATTATTCTGAGCACTTTTGATTTGATTTTTGATGAACGCAGGTGAAAAACCTCACTGAAGAGATGGCTACTCTTGATGAAAGCATTGCAAAAGTAACTAAGGAAAAGAAAGCCCTCCAAGAGGCCCATCAGCAGACCTTAGATGATCTTCAGGCAGAGGAAGACAA
Organism: Sphyrna mokarran; assembly: GCA_024679065.1. Taxonomy (NCBI): domain Eukaryota; kingdom Metazoa; phylum Chordata; class Chondrichthyes; order Carcharhiniformes; family Carcharhinidae; genus Sphyrna; species Sphyrna mokarran. Next base: position 41,847,689 of record JAGIQG010000021.1, on the reverse strand, counting down.
AGTCAACACTCTGACCAAAACAAAGACTAAGCTGGAGCAACAAGTTGATGATGTAAGTCTTCTTGAACAGAACGAGAGCTAATGGATTTGAGGATACAATCACTGTTTGTGCCAAATTTTGATCAATTTTATTTTCCTTTAAAGCTTGAAGGTTCTCTAGAGCAGGAGAAGAAACTTCGCATGGATCTTGAACGTGCTAAGAGGAAGCTTGAAGGTGACTTGAAGCTGTCACAGGAAACCATAATGGATTTGGAAAATGATAAGCAGCAACTGGATGAAAAGTTAAAAAAGTCAGTATTTATCTTCGCTTTTGCTTATCTTTCATTGAATATTTTTATTATTTGCCCTGTTGATAAAAAAAGGAACTCATTATTGGAGATATTGAATCTTCAGTCAGACGATATTAACTCAACCATTTGATCTCGAGGTTATTTTCTGATTTTATGTTTTCTAACATAGTTATTCTAACCAGAATACCGTTCATACCGTTTGAAGTTACTTAATGATGCATTATATGTATTCCCGAATTTCAGCATATCAGTGAAAATGAATTTCACACATTGTCACTGGGCAGCATGGTGGCACAGTGGTTAGCATTGCTGTCTCACAGCTCCAGAGACACAGTTACAGTTCGAGCCTTGGGTGGCTTTGTGTGTGGAGTTTGCATGTTCTTCCCCCGTGTCTACATGGATTTCTTCTGGGTGCTGCAGTTTCCTCCCACAGTCCAAAGATGTGCGGGATAGGTTGATTGGCCATTCCAAATTGATCCTAGTGTCAGTGGATTGGCAAGGTAAATGTGTGGGGTCATGGGAGGAAGGCTTGAGTGGGATTGTGGTCGATACAGGCTCAATGGGCCAAATGGCATTCTTCTGTACTGAGGGATTCTATAAAACATTAGTCATTGGAACATGAGTTGCCTATTTAGTGTATATAGTCTAGTGTCATTGTTCAAACAAGAGTTTTTCTCATTGTGAATAATATGAAGTTAACACAAGAATTAAGGCGGCATTTTAAATAGCCCACATCTTGAGCCTGTCAGTGAAATAGTTTTCTGCTGTGAGTTCATTAATAATACAGTAATTTCCTTACTAAGTGATTCTGTTGAATTTTTCACTCTTACTATTAAAGGAAGGAATTTGAGATCAGCCAACTTCAAAGCAAAGTTGAAGATGAGCAAGCTTTGGCTTCACAACTGCAGAAAAAGATTAAAGAATTACAGGTGATTTATATGTTTAGCAAATTAGCGATCCATCTTTGTAAATGTTATGTGCATGAACTGATGTTACTTGTTCTAAAATTATAATCAATACATATTCATCTTAAGGCTCGTATTGAAGAGCTCGAAGAAGAAATTGAAGCTGAACGTGCCGCTCGTGCCAAGACTGAGAAACAGAGAGCTGATCTTTCTCGGGAACTTGAAGAGATCAGTGAACGTCTAGAAGAAGCTGGCGGAGCCACTGCAGCACAGATTGAAATGAACAAGAAACGAGAAGCAGAATTTCAGAAGATGCGCCGCGATCTGGAAGAGTCCACCCTACAGCATGAAGCCACGGCTGCTGCTCTTCGCAAGAAGCAGGCTGATAGTGTTGCAGAACTTGGGGAACAAATCGACAACCTGCAACGTGTCAAACAGAAACTAGAGAAAGAAAAGAGTGAGTTGAAGATGGAAATTGATGACCTTGCCAGCAACATGGAATCTGTCTCTAAAAACAAGGTATGGTTCCAAATGTTACTAAAGCTTCTTCCTACAAGTATGCCAAATAATTGTTATGTTTGGTTTCACATCCTTTGACAATTCTGCATATTGGCTTTAGGCAAACCTTGAGAAAGTGGCCCGGACTCTTGAGGACCAGGTCAGTGAACTGAAGACCAAACATGATGAGCATCAGCGTTTGATCAACGATTTATCAACTCACAAAGCACGTCTTGGAACAGAAAATGGTATTTATCAGTTGCATAAGCATTTTTTTTGGTGTCTAGAAAATATAAAGTTAATTTATAATTTTTTTGCTTGGAATCACTTCTGATTTGCAGGTGAACTGAATCGCCAGTTGGAAGAGAAAGAAGCCTTGGTATCTCAACTAACAAGAGGCAAACAAGCATATACTCAGCAGATTGAGGAGCTCAAGAGACAGCTGGAGGAGGAAACAAAGGTACCAGAGTAATTTAAGTAACTAATTCATATTAGTTTTAAAAGAAAATATTACATATTCAATTTAAATTGTGCAGTTTGCAACATTTTAAGATTTGATTGTCTAGTAAGTAAACTAACATACTACTATTATAGGAGCGAATAATCCTGGGTAAGAAACTATTGTCAGAGAATTAGTGCAGCCTCGATGGGCCAACTGGCTTCCTGCACGGTGGGATTCTACGAATCAAGATTTACTAACACAGTAATAACCACGGATGTATTAACTATTATGCTGTCACCAATTTCAGGCTAAGGGTGCCTTGGCACATGCCCTGCAATCAGCCCGCCACGACTGTGATTTGCTCCGTGAGCAATATGAAGAGGAACAGGAAGCAAAGGCCGAGCTCCAACGTGGCATGTCCAAGGCCAACAGTGAAGTTGCTCAGTGGAGAACGAAATACGAAACTGATGCAATTCAGCGCACAGAGGAACTGGAGGAGGCCAAGTATGTTATAATGAATTGAGAATTTGGCTTCCTACAAAATGCTGTTTAAGATGATGTTATTAGAACATCTTTGGTTTTCGCATTTTAGGAAAAAACTTGCTCAGCGCTTGCAGGATGCAGAAGAGCACATTGAGGCTGTGAACTCCAAATGTGCTTCACTGGAAAAGACAAAACAGAGACTGCAAAATGAAGTGGAGGATCTGATGATAGATGTGGAGAGAGCAAACTCAGCAGCAGCAGCTCTTGACAAGAAACAGAAGAACTTTGACAAGGTAAGAATTTGTTTATATTGTTTATCATTCTCTAGAATACATTCTCTATCATTCTTTAAATAACAGCAGCTTCATATTAATATAAGTAAACTCACTTCTAGATAGATACATGTTTGACATAGGATTAGAATGAATTTTTGAATGGACCATGCTCTTCAGAAAACCATCCAATAACACTTAAATTTCACAATAGTTGGAGTGCAATTCACTTTCCCACAAAATGCTGTGAATGTTGTCCAAATCAAAATGATGAAGCCTAAAATTGATAGACTTTTGTTTGTAAATTTATTAGGTATTTGTAGGGAAGGAGATATATAAAGTTGAGGTACATGATCTAATAAGACAGCAGAATAAAGTTGGGGTCTGAGATATCTACTTCTCTATTTTTTATAAACAAGTTTTAAATGCATTCATTGTGCACTGAATTTCAAGGACATTTTAAAATTTAGTCCCGAATCTTTTTAGATAATAATAATAAAGTTAATACCATCCCCTGTTCTTCCTAATAAAATATAGGACACTATCTTACCAGCTCGCCACATTTGTTGATCAATGGGGTAAGTGAAAGATAGCACAATGATGGGGGAGGGGCTTATACACAGGCCAGGGACCACACAAACGTTGGGCTGCAGAAGGGGTCGTAATGGAGGTGATGCATCAGAAGTCTGCCAGGGACTCATCAGGAGATTCCTGATGGCGATGACCTGCATTGTGGGGATGGGCGGGTGAGGGGAGAGAGGGTGCAGGGGGTGAGGTGACAAAACCACTAATAATGAGGGTGGGGATCCAATGTCTATGAGTATGTGTGGGAAGCGGTCTCCTGGTTCAGTGGAGGAGGTCTCCTGGTTTGGTAGAATCTCAGGGCGCCCTATGCATGGCTTCACCGGTGTAATTAGGCTCTTTCCCCCCTAGCAGTGCAAAGCTTCCAGCTGTCAAAACAAATAACACAGTGCTGACAAATTGAAGTGTTGAACTCACCCAAAATACTCGATTCTTGTTTTCACACTGTGATGACAAAATCTTTTGGGTAAATGCTGCCCATGTTCTTACAAAAGCAGGCCATTATGCATGCATCAAGTTCTCTTGCAACAGCATAAAAGTTTAGTTCCAGTCTTGCAATCTGCCCTCAATACTCCCCAGCTATCATGTCATGTCAGCATTGGGACAGAACTACATTCTCATATTTCATTTGTACCTTTTGCAATTGTCCACTACAGATCCTGGCAGACTGGAAACAGAAATATGAGGAAAGCCAGGCTGAACTGGAAGCAGCTCAGAAGGAGTCTCGCAGTGTGAGCACTGAGCTCTTCAAGATGAAGAATGCATATGAGGAGTCTCTGGAACAACTTGAAACTCTTAAACGAGAAAACAAGAATCTGCAACGTATGTCTTAAATCTTCCTTATTATTTTAAGCATTTAAGAATATTAATATTAATAAATGTACATGTATTTACATTGCTGTTAAAATCTACAGTAAAATGCTATTCTTATCTATTATGCTTTGCACAATTAAATCAGTCTCACATTATGATTATAACCATATATTGGTGTGGTAATCTTAGTTTCATCACCACAAAGTAATTATAATTTTAAACATTTTGCATAAACTAGAGGAGATTGCTGATCTGACTGAGCAACTGGGTGAAAGCAGCAAAGCCCTACATGAGATAGAAAAGGCAAAGAAGACAGCTGAACAGGAGAAGAGTGAAATTCAAGCAGCTCTAGAGGAAGCAGAGGTAAAACTAATAATTGTTTTATTTTAGCCTTTATACAATAGAAATTGAAGTTTAGAATAATAGTATGCCTCATTCTGCACTGTGAGGATTCTATGATTTGTTAATTAGTCCATATTTGCTCAACTGACTACTAATTTTGTGACAGAATACATTTTTTAAAAAACTTTGCATCACCGAGGTTAAACTAATCGGCCTGTAGACTATGGGGTTTCCATACATCACTTTTTAAACAATAAATTTTGTCATTATAAGATTCAAATCTTCAATCCTCTATATCTAAGGTGGATTGGAAGATTACTGGCAACGGATGCATACTTTCAACCCTTCTTTGCTTTGTGTCCTGGAGTGCATCTAATCTGGTCCTAGTAGTTTACCAACTTTAAGTATAGCCAGCTTTCTTTAATAGTTCATGAAATAGCATCAACAAACTAATGGGTGAAAAAGTTTGGAAATCTCTTCTGCATATAGCAATTGATGCTTGATCAATTTTTAATTTTAAATCAGAAATCGATAGATATTTTATAAACTAAATCTTCTCAGGGCTATGAGGCAAAGACAGATATATGGACTTAAGTCACAGAGTTAAGTCAGAATCTCACTGAATTGCAGAATATGCTCTTGTGGCTAAATGACTTACTCCCTTTCCTGTATTTCTATATTACAACAATGTAACAGTCTTGAAGAATGGATGAATTTGATGCACAGCAAGATCATTGAGAGTACAAACAACTTTTATGACAGTAATATGTGAAATTTTGAAAAATTATAGGCTTCCCTGGAACATGAAGAGAGCAAGATCCTCCGTATTCAGCTAGAAATGAACCAAATCAAATCCGAAATTGATAGGAAAATTGCAGAAAAAGATGAGGAGATTGACCAGCTCAAGAGGAACCACCAGAGGGTTGTAGAGACAATGCAAAGTGCCTTGGATGCAGAAGTCAGGAGTAGAAATGATGCTCTAAGAATCAAAAAGAAAATGGAAGGTGATCTGAATGAAATGGAGATTCAGTTGGGACATGCGAACCGCCAGGCTTCCGAAGCTCAGAAACATCTCAGAAACCTGCAGGGTCAACTAAAGGTTTGTTTAATAGAACATTTCTCTTTGATTTATTGTTAATTTTAATCTACTCTGAAATTCTGTGCAACTTTTGTCAATAAAGTAAATATAATGCATTTTTCCATGAGCTAGCTATCAGTTTTAGAATGGTCAAACTACTCAAGATTTTATTCGAAAAAATCATTTGAATTTATGTGAATATAATATAAATACTATGGTTCACTGCAGTACCTGCTTTCAACATATTTCTGCCATCTAAATAGGATACCCAGTTACACCTGGATGATGCTGTCAGAGGCCAGGAAGACTTGAAGGAGCAATTGGCCATGGTTGAGCGCAGAAGTGGTTTGCAGCAGGCTGAGATCGAAGAACTGAGAGCAGCACTGGAACAGACAGACAGATCTCGCAAAATTGCTGAACAAGAACTTGTTGATGTCACTGAGAGAGTACAGCTGCTGCATTCACAGGTTTGTACAGACATTGATGATAATTTGAACTTTGAACAGTATGGCTGAGGTTTAAGATCATCAAAAGAGCTGACATGGCCTGCATGGGGTGATTCTGTTGGAATGAATGGCAGGAACTCATTAATAGTAATAAACATGTTCCCCACTTGGAACCAGATTAATTGCTTGGTTTGAAGGAACATCAGTGACAGGAGTTTTTAGCATATGCCACCCATTCACTATCTTAATTCCCAGTATTACGTTCATGGGACTTACAAAAAGCTTAAGCCTATAGTTTACAAACCCTACAAAACATGTTTTTACAAATTGACTTTCCTTGCAGAACACAAGTCTCATCAACACCAAGAAGAAGCTGGATGCTGATCTGAATCATCTCCAAGCTGAAATGGAGGAAACAATTCAGGAATCGAGGAATGCTGAAGAAAAAGCAAAGAAGGCTATCACAGATGTAAGCCACAAGTTAACTTAATTATATGCTCATATTTTCACAAATGGTGACTTGTCACACTCAGTTAATTTGTTCGTACTATTTCAAGTTTAAACTTGAATAATGATTTGCTCCATTACCTCAAGGCTGCCATGATGGCTGAAGAGCTGAAGAAGGAACAGGATACCAGTGCTCACCTTGAACGAATGAAGAAGAACCTTGAGCAGACAGTGAAGGACCTGCAGCATCGTCTGGATGAGGCTGAGCAACTGGCAATGAAAGGAGGAAAAAAACAGCTCCAGAAACTGGAGGCTCGGGTAAGTGGCATGACTGTGTTATCATGTGCTGCTTGCTAAGATTTGTGAACATGATGAAGTTTTGGCTACAAAACAAGATTCATAATTTTGCAGCAGTATGTATCTTGCACAAATGTAAAGTAATTAATGCCATCTGGTGACTGGTTTAGGTGCGTGAGCTGGAAAATGAACTGGAAGCTGAACAGAAACGAGGTGCTGATGCCGTCAAAGGTGTTCGCAAATATGAAAGAAGAGTCAAGGAACTGACTTATCAGGTATTTACAAGGTGGTTAATTGACATGGGAAATTATTGTGGAAAGTGGTGGTAATCATTACTTTTACAAAATATCAGTGTAATTGCTGCCTTTTTTGCATTATTTACAGTCTGAAGAAGACAAGAAAAATGTTCTGAGATTGCAGGACTTAGTTGATAAACTGCAGCTGAAAGTTAAAGCTTACAAGAGGCAATGCGAGGAGACTGTAAGTACCGAGGACAGTAGTTCCTTCAAAACGTTTTCTGATAATTATTTCATAAAGTTAAAATTTAGATTTCAAATATTTGAGTTTTTTTTTCTATAGTGTAAAGTCTATTGAATACTTGTGCAATCTACATTAAAGGCAAGTCAGGGATATCAGAAATCTGATTATACATAAATCATAGTGGGTCACCACCTCATTTCAATGATTTATATACACTGTTCAATAAGAACATATTAAGCATTGTGAACTTCAATTCATATGAACATAAATCCAAATCCAGAACTATAGTACAGAATCATTGCTGTCATTATCAACTGAATCGTCAAATTCATCAAAACTTTCTGGAAATCAGGTACCCCAAAAATATACTCAGTATATTAATTAATTTTTATTATTACTCATGGGATGTTGGTATGACTGGCTAGGCCAGCATTTACTGCCCGTTCCTAATTGCCCTTCAACTGAGTGGCTTGTCATTCAGCCACATTACTGTAGATTTTACCACTTGTCGGCAAAACTAGTTCTTTGCCTAAAGCCAACAGTGAGCCAGAAGATTCTTTATAACATCAACAATGGTCATTATTAAACTTTTAAAATTCCAGATGTTCATTGAATTCAAATTTCACCACCTGTCCTGGATCTCTGGATTACTAGTCAATGACAATACCACTTTGCCTGAGTTCACTATCAATAAATAGTTACAATTAACTATATTACATTCAAGCGCTTTGAGAATTATCTTAGATATTTTTCTTCTTTGTTAATAACATAAGCCAGAGCAGGGGAAGGTTTCAGTGAACTAGCAATAATCTGAAATTTTTCATCTTTTGTTTTATACCCTTTCTGTACTAAAATCTGTGCACCATTGCATATTGCATTTAATTCGTCTGGATGTATGCAATTGCATTTAATCACCTTTTATATTTGTCATGTAACTGCAACATAATTTAAGAATATTGTGACCAAGGAAATCTGAGTATGACATTCACATGAGAAATCGTATGTGACACAGCTCTTCATTTTATTTTCATTCAATTTCCTCTTCCAAGTACATGTGTGGTTTACCTGACAAATATGCACTGTTCCCTTGGTCCTGGTGTTTTAAAAAGTACACATGGTTCCTCAAATCCAATGGTAATTTTCATTTACTATGTTTCAAAAATTGAATCTGATTTATTGTTCTTTGGCTCTGCATTGTATAATTCCCTTTAACATTTTTCCCAGGAGAATTAATTATGATTTCCTGATTCATATTTAACTCTTTTGAATACTATATGATCTACAGTCCAAATGCCATTCTTATGGAATTTGTAAAAACATTTATGAAGCTACACCTATTTTATTAATGAATATGTTGTTCTGCACCATTTTGGCACAAATATTATGCTTGCATTTGAGATGTAAATCAAATATTGTATATACTAATGAAGTCTTTAAAAACTGAAAAGGCAACATAAAAGTGAAAATACTTTCCTTTGTTCACTGCATGGAGACTGAAGTCCCAAATATAAAAGGAAATATTTACACTTTTTGCAGAAAGCAATGTCCAATCAGTGTATCGAGTCTTCCATCCAATTTAGGCTGGATTCAAAATCAAGTCGCAGATATAAAAGAGCAATGTGATAAACTAATTCATTATTCAGTTTTATTTCACAAAGAAGTAAAGATTGTGCAACTTGTGAATAGTTATATTCTAGATGTCAAATTGTGTGGATCACAGCATTAGAACTGATAGTCATCCCTCCCTCCAAACACATTTGTCAAAACCTGTCTAAAAGATTCACTTTACCATTCAAGTGAATGGCTACATTCTCCTACGGTCAATATTCTAACCTGCAACCTAATCATTTCTTCTACTCTATCTCCTTTAGGAGGAACAGGCCAACATTCACCTGTCCAAATTTAGGAAGGTGCAGCATGAACTGGAGGAAGCCGAGGAACGTGCTGACATTGCAGAATCTCAAGTCAACAAACTAAGAAGCAAAAGCCGTGACATAAGTGTAAAGGTACGCTGAATGCAAATTATTTTAAAACAATAAATAGTGAAGCTTAAAATACATTGACTAAAAATGTTGGTAAAGATTTCTATTGCTTGTCAAAATTAAGTAATATTTTGAAAGCAATCTTTACATTATATTGATTTAACTACTTGCAATTTCTTTTTGCCCATTAGACCTCTGCTGAAGAGTAGATGACAATGTGAAATGGTCCAAAGAGGAAATCCACAAAATGTGTGTTTCTTTGTAACATAGTTTCATAAAGATAACTCTGTCAGTAGAAATAAAAGAGCATCTATGAAAAATCTTTCTTTGTCTGTTAGCTGGTTTGATAATCATTCTAGTAATAAAAATGCTGCACAGAAAAATCAAATGACATTATATTTTGAAAAAAGCTTGATGTGTCAAAAGGAAGGGAACTCATTAAATTGATGCACATGAAATTTTGTAACAGGAGCACTTCCCTCCTCCCGAATGCTGGTTCCACACCATCCTGTGCCTTTTACCTGAGCTCTGAAAACCATCCCTTCCCTTAAAGCCCAGAACTTAGCTGTCTGAGGCAGTCATAAGTCTTCTTCCTGCTCCTTGTTGCAGCTCAGCAGTGCCCAGCACTGAGCTCTGGGGCTGTCAGATCTGCGCCCAGCGTCTTCAGATGTGCCAGCTGGCAACTAACTATCTTTGTTCCAGGAGACCAGGAACTCTGCAACATTTCCCACTCTCCCCCACAACTGAACCATCTCAATTTAACAATCCCAATGCTCAGAACACAAGTTTTGTTGTGTTTCTTCCAATCTTACAACACCAGGTTAAGGTCCAACAAGTTTATTTGGCAGTAAATGCCACTAGCTTTCGGGGTTTGCCCCTTCATTAGGTCACCTTAATCTGGTGTTGTGAGACTTCTTGTTGAGAAACTGTGTTTATCTCTGTCCAATGCTAGCATCTCCACATCACTTCTTCCATCAGCCAGGCTTTGTTAGAATTTCTGCTACTGTTCTTTAAGCACCTTTATTGTACAGTTATAAATTTAATTCTGGGAATAGACCATGGAACATTAGATTCGTATAATTTTTCTATACTGTTGGCAAAAGTTCTACAGCTGAATTTGACTTCCCCACATCTTTGATACTGGAGTGGTGCACGGAAGACCACTGATCAAGATGTACACTAAGATGCTGGGTGCATTAGCTGACCTGTAGGCAAGGGTGAGTCCTGCCTATCTTGGCATCAGGCATTGCCCAGAACTTCACCACTCAGCAGTCTCTCTGCTCCACTGTCCTGGTCTAGCCCAGGGGCACTAAAACTGTAGCTCTCATATATGCTGCAGCTTTTGGGGAGATGGTTGACTATTTTTCTGCCCAACCTGTGAGGGTGTAGCAACACTTCCTGCCAAATCCAGCAACTCATCAAATGCTTCCAAAATCACAGCATACATACTTCCACAGGCTTTTTAATAGGAGAAGTTATTTCAAATGACCTTACCTCTGAGTTAGGTACTTGGTCCTTTAAATAATTCCAGAGCTCGGCCCCTCTAATCACGTGACAAGTAAGTATGTTGAATGGACTTGTGTGGTCCAAGTTTGTAAGTCATGCATCACATCAGCCAATACGATTCTTTACTGTCACAATCACAGATGGGAGGCTTCCAATGCACACAAGGAACATCTGCAGGAGCATCCTTCCCAGTACAGGTGCCACGACGGCCATGTCTGAAGTGGTTGGAGGCTTTGCACATTTCTTAAGGTCTCTCAGTGCCTTAAGAGAAAACACCTGAAAAATCAATGAGCAATGGATGCAAAAATATTAGCTCTAGTTCATGTTTTATTGTATAATCTTACACATTATAAATTCATAAAACCAGAACAAATCAAAATTGAAAATGTGGAAGATGAGAGTCTTATTCATAGGTGAGGAACCTTTAATTCTTCCAGCTTCTCAGGGTGATTTTTATTGTATATAAGGTAGCTTGTTGCAGCACCAAACATGCACCTAGTCTGTAACTATTGAAGGTTATGGGCTGGATATTGGGGGAATAAAAAACACTAAGACTAATAGCATTCACTATTATTTGTTGCACATGCAACAAAATACTGGAATCACAGTAATCAGCAGGTTACTCTCCCAGATGCTGTTCTTCTCTCAAAGTTGTGCACTAACAACATTTCACCATCTGGACTCACCATTCAAATACACTGAAAGGTGTGAGAATTCTCTATTTTCTTTATATAGATCAAACTCACTGAAAAAAAAGGTAGGGCTTATCCATCAATGGCATATGAAATTGTCAAATGTCATTTCTTGGACTGAAGATTTATATTTTACAAGCATGGAGTCTGATCTCTTTAGACTTCAATTATTGTTTGAGAGTTTCAAAAATGAAAGCATAAACTACAGTTGGTTTTATTCTTCCTGTTTCTTTTGTCTCTCAATTTAATGCTGTCCTTGTTTTATCTTCTGTACCTGATTTGACATTGAATTGAATGTACTGACATATCTTAGTTCAGACTCTGCACTGATTAGGTAAGGAACTAGCAATCACTTGCATGCTTCACACATCTTTCACATGTTCTGTAGAGGGTGCTATAGCTTAAATAGCTGGCTGATAAGGATATTTCAATGCATAATCCCTTAATTATAAATGGGCTAGCAAAATGAGATTATTTTAAAAAATAATTTAAAAAAGAATCTAGCAATTAATCATAATGGCAAAAGGTGTTCAGCAACACTACACAAACATAAAATGATTTTTACAGCATCAGATCTTTTGTTCTTACTCAGTTCACGGGGAGGCAGAAAAGTTGTGGTATTGTCACTTGACTAGTAATCCAAATGCCCAGGCTAATGCTGTAGGGATATAGGTTCAAATCCATTTAATTAATAAAAGTTAATCTCAGTAATAGTGACCATGAAATAATCGTCGATTGTTGTAAAAACCATTGCCAATGTCCTCTAGGAAAGGAAATCTGCCATCTTTATCCAGTCTGGCCTATATGTGATTCCAGACCCATAACAATGTGGTTAACGCTTAACTGCCTTCTCAAATAGCCTAGCATGCCACTAAGTTCAACGGCAACAAGAACGTAAGGGAAAAGGGTGGAGAAGTGGTGAGGGGGCAGAGGAGGAGTGAGGGGAGGGGGAGAGTGGTGAGGGGAGGGGAGAGAGTGGTGAGGGGAGGGGAGGGGGGAGAGTGGTGAGGGGAGGGGGAGGGGGGAGAGTGGTGAGGGGAGGGGGAGGGGGGGAGTGGTGAGGGGAGGGGAGGAGGGCAGTGGTGTGAGGAGGGTGAGGGGAAGGAGAGGGATGAGGGGGAGGGGTGAGAGGAGGGGTTGGGGGAGGGAAGGGATGAGGGGGAGTGAGGGGAGGAGATGAGAAGTGGGGTGAGGGCTTGGAGGGGAGGAGGTGAGGGGTGGGAGGAAGGATGGAGGAGGTGAGGGGAGGGAGAAGGATGGGGAGGGAGGGGAGGGAGAGGAGGGAGAGGAGGAAGGGGCATATGAGGGAGGGGACAAGGAGGTGGGAGAGAGGGAGGTGAGGAAGGGGAGTGGAAAGGGGAGGGGAGGAGGTGGGGGAAAGAGAGAGAAAGGAGTAGGCAGGCAGGGGAGGGATAAGAGGGGAGGGAACAGAGGGGAGGGGAGGGGATGGAGGGGAGGGGATAGAGGGGAGGTGAGGGGAGGGGAAGAAGGGAGAGCAGGAAGGAGAAGGGGGAAGAGGAGGAGAGAAAGGGAGAGGAAAAGGGGAAGGGAGGTGGAGGAGGGGAGGAGTGGGAGAGGAGCAGAAGGGGGAAAGGGGAGGAGGGAGGGGTGAAGAGGAGGAGGGGGGAGAGGTGGAGGGGAGGAGGGAGGGCAAAGGGGAGGAGGAAGGGTAAAGGGGAGGAGGGAGAGGAAGAAGAGGAAGGGGAGGGGGAGGAAGGGGAGCAGGAGGAAGAGGAAGGGATGTGGAGAGGAAGGGAAGGGTGAGGAAGGGGAGGGATGTGGAGAGGAGGGGGAGGGAAGAAAGATGAGGGGGTGGGTAGAGGAGGGGTGAGGAGGCGAAGGAATGAAAGGGGAGAAGGGTGACGGGGTGGGGCAGGGGAAGGGGTGAGGATAGAGGGGAAGGGGTGGGGGTAGAGGGGAAGGGGTGGGATAGGAGGAGGAGTAGGGAAGGGGAGGGGAGGGTGGGGCAGGAGGAGGGGTAGGATAGGTGGGAAGGGGGAAGGGATAGGGGAGGGATGAAGAAGGGAAGGGGAGAGGGTGGGGAATGGATAGGTTGAGAATGGGAAGGGTTGGGGAGATGAGGAGTGAGGTATGGGTTGCAGGTTGGGCAGAGGTGGGAGATGGGTAGAGGTGAGAGGGGTTCGAGGAGGATTAGGGGATCGGGGACACGTGGGAGAAGAATAGAATAAGCGGTTGGGTAATGGTGGGGTAAGGTAAGGGGTGGGGGCAGGAGTAAGGATTTGGGGAGGAATATGGGGAGTGGTATGGGATGGAGGGAGCAGTAGGAGGTGGGGGTAAGACTGGCAGGAGAAGTAGGGCATAGGGGAGAGGTAGGGTATGGGAGAGAGGTTGAGTGTGGAGAAGGAAGGGGAGGAGTAGGTGGGAGAGGGAGGGCTGCGGGAGAGGTTGAAGTGGAGGGATGGGGAGGGGAGGATTAGGGAGTGCGGGAAGGTATAGGTGGGAGGGGGAGGGCTGGAGGAGAGGGTTGAAGTGGAGAGATGGGGAGGAAGGGTAGGGGAGGGGTGGAGTCAGGGAGGGAGGGGAAGGATAGATGAATGAGGGAAGGTAGGAATGGAGGGGGTACGGAGACTGATATGGTTTGGGAGGAAAGGAGGGGTAGGGGTGGGAGAGGGGTAGGGGTGGGAGAGGGGAAGGGTGGAGAGCGGAATGGTAGGGGTTGAGAAGGTGGAGGTGTGGGAAGTGATAAGGTAGTGGGGAGGCAAGGGGATGGGGAGGGGTAGTGTGTAGGGAGTGGAACAGTAGAGGGGGTGGAAAGTTGTAGGGGAGGGGGTTTCAGAATAGGGGGAGTGGAGAAGGGAGTAGGGGAGGAAGCGCAGAAGTGTAGGGAATGGGGGAGAGGTAATGGGTGGGGGTAATGGGTGGGATAGACGGGGTGGGTGGAGAGGTAGAGGGGGAGTGAAGGGGTGAGAAGGGTGGGGGAGAGGAAGGGTAGAGGGTTAGGGGAAGGGTAGAGGGTTAGGGGAAGTTGGGGTGTAGGGAAGGGAAGGGATTGAGGGATGGATGGGACAGGAGGAGGAGTAGCGGGGTGGGTGGGAGGGTAGGGGATGGGTTCAGTGGAGTTGGTGGGAGGTTAAGGTGTGGGTGGGAGGTTAGGAGGAAGTGGGAGGGATAGGGATGTGGGGACGGGAGAGAGGTAGGGGAGGAGATGGGGAGGGATGAGGGATGGGGAAAGGGAGGGATAGTGGAGGGGTAGGGTTAGGGGAGAAGTGATAGAGGAGGGAGAGGGTAGGAGTTGAGGGGAGGGGTGGGTGAAGGGAAGGGTGAGTGGAATGGAGGGATGGGGAAGGGTAGGTGTGAGGGCAGGGGTGGGTGGAGGGAAGGAGTGGTGGAAGCATAAATGCGAGGGATATGGGAGCAGCAGGGCTGGGCAGAGGTGTTGGGGGAGTGTGGGGGTGGGAGGGGATGGGTGGTGTTGGAGGCAGGTGGATGGGTGATATTGGGGCAGGGGGTGGGTGGTGTTGGGGCAGTGATTTGGAGTGGATGGTGTTGGGGGTGGAGGTGAGTTGAATGGTGTTGGGGGCGGCGGGAAGGGTGGATGATACTGGGGTGGAGGGGCGGTATTGGGGGTGGAGGGAGGGGGGGATGGATGGTGTTTTAGCCATCCTGCTTTAATAACATTGCAAAAAGAAAAGACATAACGGGGGGGCCGAGGGGTGGGGGGGGGGGAGAATAGCAGCAACATATAATTCATTTACAACCTCATGATTCCTTCTGCCATTAGCTGACTCGATACTAATTCTCTTCCCCGCCTCTATGATACCTGCTCTCATCTTATGTAATGTGTACTGGTGTCTAATTTTGCTTGATAAGACTCCTCTGAAGTTCCATGGGCCATTTAGTTACATTAAAGGAGCTATGTAATACGTACAACACAAGTCTAAAGAGCTAAACTTAGCACTTTCAGGATAAGGCAAGTAATTTGTTGGTCATTACATTTCATCCTCTGTATCAATTTTAGTAGAAAAAAGCTGGATGTTGTGAACAGATGAATACACACTATTATAAGCCCTGATTAAATTTCATTGAAATTGATATACGATATTTTGTATACAACATTTCTGAATCAGTTAACTTGTAGTAAAATGTTGAATGACAACCGGGGTACGGTGAATAACAAGCTCATTGCCTTAGATTGAATAATCAGCATTTACAATAAATTCAACTTTAACATGATCGATTAACACTTGTTTTGCTTAAAGCTAAATAGATTTGACTCTACTATATTATCATTCCTTACCTTGATGAATTCAGCTTTTAAAAGGTGCACAACGGCCACTGTTACAAAAGAAGAGAAAAGAGGCAAGTGAATCAACTGTCTATCATTTCTGAAAGCGGAAAGTAGTGTTCAGAAATTATACAATACAATGTACAAAGTCATTACATATTAAACAAGGTCCTCACAAGTATAAACATTTCAATATTTTAAGCAGCACAAGATATCTAAATAAATATCTGAAAATCACAAATCTCAATCAGAGCAATACTCTAATATCATGAGTAGCCTCATGACCATGAAGAAAATTAATGATGAAGAGACTAGATGGTTGGACTTCAGAAACATTCGATGCTCTGTCTGACAACTTATATACATATTTTCTTCTGCCTACACAGCAGTTTCATTCCCATCTGATACGTGAAAAGCCTGACCAGCAGATTTAGTTATTACATGAACTCTCGTGTTCTCACATCAGGATAAAATTAGAGAAGCAATGTCAGTAGTTTTGTGTGGAAATGATCCTGCCCTCTCCAAATGTCTTCAGAACTGATCACATCCAGCTAACGTGGCAATTTTTTATCAAGTGCAAAATCTTGATGAAATGGAAACTTTAATTGAGACAAGTAGCTTTTCTTTGGCCATTACAAAGTGTAAATAAAATCCATTTAATTAATTCACCCAAAATACCTGCAATATAGAAACATAGTAATGCATTCTTTATTACCATTGATTGGAAAGCAATGCTTGACATTTATTTATATCAATTAAATAGTGTTTAACTGTGGTTTATATTTTTAAAGCAAAAAAATTGTCTCCGACCCTCGGATTTCACATGGATTATATGTTAGGTTTCCAGAGAATTTTAGGAATATCAGAACCTGGAAATATGAATTAAGAGCAAAAGTAGGCAAATTCAGCTCATTGAACCAGCTCCGTCATTTAATCAGATTATGGCTGATCGCTCTCTGGTCTCCAATCCATCTACCCACCTGTTCCCCATATCGCTTGTTCCTTTTTTTCATTAGAAATATGTTTGTAACTCTCTTTTGAAACCTTTCAACAATTCAGAGTCCATTGTGTTATGGGGTGGAAAATTCCACAAATTCGCCACCTTTTGGAAGAAGTAGTCCTCCTCATCTCAGTATTAAATCTGCCATCTCTCAACCTATACTTGTGACCTCTTGCCTAAATTGCTTCATAAGAGGAACCATTTGGTCTACATTTACTTTATCAATCCCTTTTAAAATTTTATATACCTCAATCAAATCTCCCCTCCATCCTTCTAAACTCCAAACCCAAATAGTCTAATCTCTCCTCATATGTTAACTTCTTCATCTCCTGAATCAATCTAGTGAACCTCCTCTGCAGTGCCTCCAATGCTGACACATTCTTGCTCAAATAAGGAGACTAAAACAGGACATAATACTCCAAACGTGGTCTCACCAACACTCTATATAATTGCAACAGCACTTTTCTACTTTTGTATTCCAGATCCTTTGTAATAAATGCCATTTGCCTTTTTCATTACATGATGCACTTGCATACTAACTTTCTGCAATTCACGAACAGAAACGCCCAGATTCCTTTGCCCAGATGCGTTTTGAATCTGCTTTCCATTTAGATCATAATTTGCCTTTCTATATCTTCTGCCAAAATGGATGACCTCACACTTATCTACATTAAACACCACTTATCTACATTAAACTAAATTTTGTCCCAACTTCCTAGCCTATCTTTTTTCTGTTTGTAACGTCTTTATATCCACTGCCTGCTTTCCCACCTATTTTAGTATCATCCATAGATTTTGCTATGTTACACTCTATCCCTGCTTGCAATCGTTTGGATAGATTGTAAACAGGTGAGGTCTGAGGACTGACCCTTGAAAACCCCACTAGTTACATTTCGCCAGCCAGAGAAGGACCTGTTTAATCCAATTCTCTGCTTTCTGTCAGAGTCAATCCTCAATCCAATCTCTACCCCCAATCCCCTGCAATCTTACCTTCTGAATCAGGCTTTTATGCAGCACCGTGTTAAATGCCTTCTGGATGTTTACATATAGGCTCCCCACTATCCACCTTGCTGGTTATATCTTCAAAGTATTCAAACAAGTTTATCCAGCATGACCCTCCCTTCATAAAAAGACTGCATGGTGCACAGTGGGGGCGGCATGGTGGCATAGTGATTAACACTGCTCCAGTGACCTGTGTTCGATTCCTGGCTTGGGTCATTGTATGTATGGAGTTTGCATGTTCTCTCTCTGTTGGCTTGGGTTTCCTCCAGGTGCTCTGGTTCCTTCCACATCCCAAAAATGTGTGGGTTCGGTTGACTGGCCATGTCAGAATGCCCTTTAGTATCCCGGGATGCATAGATTAGAGAAATTAGCAGAGTAAATATGTGGGTTATGGGAACAGGAATTGGGTGGGATTGTTAGCACAGACTCAATGGGCTGAATGGCCTCCTTCTGCACTGTAGGGTTTCTTTCTATGATAAAATCATACTGACAATAATAGATTGAGCTTTGCCTTTCCAAATACTGAGTCATCTCCTCCTCAATGATTGATTCCACCTATTTCCCCACCACAAGAGGTTGAGTTAATTGGCCTAGTGTTTCCAACTTTTTGCCGCTCTCCTTTTTTGAATAAGGGTATCACATTAGTGTTTCCAATTCACCCGCACCATACCACATTCCAATAAATTTTGAAATATCACAATCAACGTATCCATTTTCTCTGCTGCCATCTCCTTAAATATGCTAGGATCCAGGCCATCAGGTCCCAGAGACTTTTCTGCCTTTGATCCCATCAGTTTATTCAATACCTTCTTCCTTGTGATGGTTATTGCAAAGAGCTGCGCTGTACTAACGACAGCTCTTGAAAAATCTTCATTATTGTCTGCTGTGAAGACAGGAAAAATTTTGTTTTGATGCCTCTGCCATCTCTGTGTTCCCCATTAATATTTCACCAATATTGTCCTCTTGCTCTTTCCCTCTGGAAAATAAACGAGACAAACTTAAAACGAGACTCACTTTCCAAAGAGAACTGAAGGACTGCTGTGTTCTCTATTTCACAGAGACATGGCTCACTCCGAGTTCACTGGACAGTGCCCTACAACCAGAGGGCTTGTCAATCCAACGAATGGATCATACAGTGGCCTCAGGGAAGGCTGTGGTAGTGGGGTCTGCCTCCTAATCAACACCTCATGGTGCCTAGATGTAGCAACAATGGTGAGTTTCTGCTCCCTAGAACATCTGACGCTAAACTACCGTCCCTTTCTATCTTCCATGGGAGTTCACTTCTGTATTTTGGCAGCAGCTCACATCCCACCACACGGGGATGTGAAAACCATGCTGGAGAAAATATACACCATTATGGAATCTTCAGGGGTAACTTTGCCATCATGTTGCACCCATTTTTGGGCACAACACGGTAGTGAAGTGGGGTGTAAAGTGTTTACTGTGATTGGCGCTGGTTTTTGCAACCGGCGCCATTTTATGAGCACCGGATTTCCAGCATAGTCAGTCTCTTGCCGAAAGAGGCAGGTTAACAGATGGAGATTTAATTAAATGTTATTCAACATTCAATCATCCAGGCTTGGCACTGCTTTCATAACCTTGCCAGGAAAGATTCTCACTGGCGAGGAATAGACGAGACACGTGAACGGGGAGCAGTCAAATTGGCCTCACCGGAGGAACCGGAGGCCATTGAGGCTTTCTGGGGAGACCAAGGGCAAGGGGGCATCCCTTTGGCACAGCCAGACTGGCAGTGTCACCTAGCACCTGGACAATGCCAGTCTGGCATCTGGACAATGCCTACTGGGCAGTGCCAAGGGATGGGGCTAATGGGGTGTGGGGGGCAGTGATACTGGGGGAGGGGCTGGCTGCCACTCTGTAGCAATTGGTGAGGGGGGTGGTTGGGCAGCAGGGCTGCAATCGGTGGGGGAGAGGGTCATGATTGGTCTCGGCAGCAGGGCCTATATCTCAGATTGCAGGTCCCCACGATTGCATGGGAAGAGGGCTGCTTCAGGCTGCCTGCACTAGCAGGGGCCTGACAGTTTTCTCTTTTCTGTCAGACCCCTGCTACTGCAAATGTGTATGTGCAGCATCAGAAGCCTGCACATGCGCAATACCTCCCTGTGCAGGCTTTCGGTATGTTAAGCTCCACCCATAGGATTCTGCAGCAAGCAACAGCCTTGCTCAGAATTTTACAGGTAGAGAGCGTATGGAGGTCTAAAAACATGGCCAAAGGACAAATCTGAAACTCTCTGAGTTTCAAATCCACCGAGGACATAGAAGCAGAATGGTAAAATCACCCTCATAAAGTGTTAGAGGTTTACAGCATGGAAACTGGCCCTTTGGTTCAACTTGTCCATGCCACCCTTTTTTTTAAACCATTAAGCTAGTCCCAATTTTATATGATGCATTTCAAGAGAAAGAATGTAGGGGGAAGGTATATGATAAAGGGTAGATATATTAAGAGTATAGAAATGCAGAGGGACCTGGGTGTGCAGGTGCACAAGTCTCTGAAGGTGGCAGAGCAGGTAGAGAAAGTTGTGAAAAAAGCATATAGTATGCTAGCCTTTATAGGAAGGGGGTATAGAGTACAAAAGCTGGCCTTTAATGTTACAGTTGTATAAAATGTTGGTTAGACCTCATTTGGAACATTGCGTCCAGTTCTGGTCACCTCACTACTGGAAGGATGTGGAGACTCTGGAGAGAGTGCAGAGGAGGTTCACCAGGATGCTGCCTGGTATGGAAGGTCTGAGTTACGACGACAGATTAGGCAAATTGACGCTGTTTTCTTTAGAAAGACGTAGACTGAGAGGAGATCTAATAGCGGTGTAATGAGGGGTATAGATAAACAGTAGTAAGCTTTACCCTAGGTTGGAATCAAATATCATGAGGGGTCACAGGCTTAGGATGAGGGGGGTAAGGTATAATTTGGATGCTAGACGGAGTTTTTTCACACAAAGGGTTGGGGGGGTATGGAATGCATTGCCAAGTAAGGTGGTGGAGGCAGGCACTCTGGAGTTATTTAAGAGATACTTAGGTGGGCACATGAACAGAATAGGGATGGAGGGATATAGAAGACTGATTTAAAATAGGCATCATGAGCCTTGGGAGTTCGCTGAGAAGTGTGAAATTGTGAATGGTATTGATGTATTTCTGTTTTATCCTACAGGTACTTCAGTCTGCCTTGTTATCTAACAAGGGGCATATTCGCGATGGGTTGTGAGAGGGCTGCTCTTGGATTTTACAAGAGTATCCTAGTGCTTCACGTAATTAGTGTATGCTTGAACTGAACCAGTTGATGGGCAACACAACAGCTCAGTGACTATCACTGTGCTGTGCAGATACATGGATTTGGGCCTGTGTCTGTGGGAGTTTGCGCATTCTCCCCATGCTTGCATGGATTTTCTCCAGGTGCTGCGGTTTCCTCCCACACCCCAAAGATGTGCTCTTAGGCTGATTGGCAAAACAAATTCTCCCTAAATTGTCTCCCAAATTTGGTTCAAATGCAGATTTTTATAAACATAGACAGTGGTCATGGGTAGAAGTGGGAACATCGAGGTGGCGACGCAGGCTCGTTGGGCCAAAGGACCTATTTCCTGTGCTGTTTTGTTCTTTGTTCTATATGTCAGAGTTGCCTGACTTGAACGTCTGGACTTCAGCAAGCAATGGATATCCGTGTTCATCCATAGATTCCAGGAAACACACTGATTTGCTTATTTGGCACACAGTCTTCTACACACCTACTAATGAAGTCAGTTACAGTATGAACTGGAAGGATGGTCACAGAGTTTTAAATACTGACCAGTCTACTGGTCCAATCCTGTAGGAGATCACCCAATTCCCCAGACCAATACTGCATGACTCTCTTTGATGGATTTTCCTGTTTCAGTTTTTGCTTGCAAGCTAGGAGCAAGAGCACAGATTGTGATCTGATTTGCCAAAGTATGGGCAGGCGAGAAAATGGTAGAATGTTTGTGTAGCAGTGGTCTACGATGTTTGGGCTTCTGGTGGAAAAGGGCACATGTTGGTGCTATTTTTTAGGACACTCTTGAACTTTGCTTGATTGAAGTCCCTAGCCATGATGAACAAGGCCTTGGGATGTTTCATCTCAAGGCCTTTTGTAAAGGGCAAAGCTGATAGAAGTATGGATATTGAGGCCCTTGTCAAGAAGAAGGATGCATATGACATGCACAGGCAGCTGGATCATGTGGATTCCTTGAAGAGTATAGAGGGTGTAGGAGTAAAGTTAAGAGAGAAATCAGGAGGGCAAAAAGGGGACATGAGATTGTTTTGGCAGATAAGGCAAAAAAGAATCCAAAGAATTTCAACAAGTGCATAAACGACAAAAGAGTAATTAGGGAGAGAGCAGGTCCTCTTAAAGATCAATAAGGTCATCTATTTGAGGATCCACAAAAGATGGGTGAGATCCTAAAAGAATATTTCTCATCAGTATTTACTGTTGAGAAAGGCTTAGATGTTAGGAAATTTGGGGCTATAAATAGTGATATCTTGAGGAGCGTACATATTACAGAGGAGGAAGTGCTGGAAGTCTTAAAGTGCATCAAGATAAATAAATCTCTGGGACTTGATGAAGTACATCCCAGGATGTTGTGGAAAACTGGGGAGGAAAATTATAGGTCCCTAGCAGAGATATTTGAATCATCAACACCAGAAGTGAGGTGCCTGACGATTGGAGGATGGCAAATGTTTGCTGATGACATCACTGTTGTAGGTCAAATCTCAAACAATGATGAGATGGAATACAGGAAAGAGATAGAGAATCTGGTGACTGGTGTGACAACAATAATCTCTCCCTCAATATCATCAAAACAAAGGAGATTGTCATCGACTTCAGAAAGTGTAATGGAGGATGTGTCCCTGTCTATATTAATTGGGATCAAGTAGAACTGGTCAAGAGTTTCATGCATTTAGTTGTCCAAATCACCAACAACCTGTCTTGGTCCCTCCATGCCAACACTATAGTTAAGAAAGCTCATCAGCCCTCTACTGAGTAGGAATACTAAAGGAATTTGGCATGTCAGCTAAGACTCTCACCAACTTTCCAGATGCATTATAGAAGGCACTTTTTCTGGTTATATCATGGCTTGGTATGGCTTCTGCTTTGTCCAAGACTGCAAGAAACTACAAAGAGTCGTGAATGAAGCCCAGTCCATTACTCAAACCAGCCTCCCAAGCATTAACTCCATCTACACTTCCCACTGCCTCGATAAAACGGCCAGTATAATTAAGGATCCCACACAGCTGAGACGTACTTCTTCTGTCAGATATAAAAGTCTGACAACACATACCAACCGACTCAAGAACAGCTTCTTCCCTGCTGCCATCAGACTTTTGAATGAATCTACCTTACATTAAATTGACCTTTCTCTATGCCCTAGCTATAACTGTAACATTACATTCTGCACTCCTTTCCTTCTCAATATATGGTCAGCTTTGTCTGTCTAGCATGCAAGATACAATACTTTTCATTGTATACTAATACGTGACAATAATAAATCAAATCAATTGAAATTATTTGAAAAGAAGCTTTGGTATCTGTATTTACAGATTTTTGAATCTGTATCATCGAATTGCATGCAAATACCAATTAAATGGTAAAAAATGTTTTGAGAACAAGAACTCATTTATTTGACGTTGAATTAAACTGTTAAATTCAAACACCTTGTGCAAGTATATGGGTAGAACACTGCAAATATCGATTAATATGTAGACATGTTATTATCACACAGAATCACATAGAATCCCTACTGTGCAGAAGTAGGCTTTTTGGCCCACCTGAAAGACCATCTTACCGAGGAACACCCTCTCTTCCTCGGCAAGCCTCCACCTACCTGCACTATCCTTGTAACTCTGCTCGTTCACCATGACCAATTCACCTAACTTCTGCATCTTTGGACTATTGGAGGAAACTGGAACATCCAAAGGAAACCCATGTATATAGGGCAAACATACAAGTCCACATCGTCACCCCAGGCCAGAATTGAACCTGGGTCCCTGGCACTGTAAGGCAATGGTACGAGTTACTGTGCTGCCCTCAACTTATTATCATTTCCATTAATAAATGAATGGAATAATTATGACTTATTGGCATTCCATAATTCACCTGAGCCTTTTCTGTGAGTTATTGTGTGTGAAGGGGCAAAGAGTCAAAATGAGTCCACATAATTTGGCATTTTCATTAGTTAAACTTAGTTTTAAAATTAGAAAATGTCATAAAGGTAATTATGAAACTAAAAATGAGTGAACATGCATTGATTCTCCAATTATCAATTTAAATTTAGAAGAAATTGTATATATTAAAAGCAATTTCTGATAGCACAATAAGTTACTCATACATAAGTATATTTGCTGAAGTTAAGTGACGCAGGAGCCTCAGATTGGTGAAACAGCTGAGGCAGGACATGCCTTACAATTGCATTTCTATCTACATCTAAAATTGGCATGTCTGGATGGGGTTGAGTGGGATTCTCACACAGCTACGTATCCCTTCAAGTATGACATTAAACTGCCATTTTGGGAACTACTTATTAGGCACTAGTCTGAGAGTTGCACAGTTGATCAACCCATCCTGTTGTCACAGGCAACCTTAACTTTAGGCCATTTAAATGCTGATACTAGAAAAGAATAGGTCGTAATATGACCAGTTCTTATAATGATGAGGAGTTTGAGCATTAAAGTAAAGTTTCTTGGTTTTCTACTAGCAATTTTACAATATTTGTTTTTAAGTTTTCTGCCACTACTTCTTCCAAATGCATATGAAATTATTTTGAATTGATATGAAAATGGTAGCATGACAACTGTGATAGTGATTCTTGATGTTGACATAGGAATTTTTGTAATGTACGATGCATTGCAGTTCATGTTGGATATTGAACTGCACTGTAGTATGAATCAAACCAGCTGGCACGGTGGCACAATGGTTAGCACTGCTGCCTCACAGTACTAGGAACTCTGGTTCGATTTTAGCCTTGGCTGACCGTGTGGAATTTTCACGTTCTCCCATACCAATGTGGATTTCAACTGGTTTCCTCTCACAGTCCAGAGATGTGCAGGTTAGGTGGACTGGCCACGCTAAATTTATTCCTTAGTCCAAAAATGCATAGGTTAAGGGGATTAGCAGGGTTACAGCATCGGGCTGGGGTCAGATGCTCTGTTGGACAGTTGATGCAAATCCAGCGGCCAACTGTCTTTCTATAGCGTTTCTATGATTCAATGCCTTCAAGATAGTAGAGAATGGGAGAAATGCAGTGTATAGTTGTAGAAGAAAGGCTTTCTAATAGAATGGAATATATAAAAAAAAGCTTGAATTAGACCAAAATTATTGAATGGCAGAAATACTTTATCATTGAAAATGGACACATGGTGGCACAATGGTTAGTATTGCTGCCTCACAGCATCAGGGCCCTGGGTTCAATTCTGGCCTCAGGTCTGTGTGGAGTTTGCATATTCTCTCTTTGTCTGCATGGGTTTCCTCCTGGTGCTCCAGTTTCCTCCCATGCCTCAAAGATGTGTGGATTAGGTGGATTGGCCATGCTAAATTGACCCTAGTATCAGGGGGATTAGCTGGGTAAATAAGTGAGGTTGCAGGAATAGAGCCTGAGTGGGAATGTGGTTGGTGCAGACTCAATGGGCCGAATGGCCTCATTTTGCAATGTAGGGGATTCAATGAAAACATGTGTTGGCTAACATGAAAAATTGAATACCGAGAGTCAATTTACGCGTCCTTGTGAATGTAAACACAATAATGGGAGAAAGAAAAGAAATATTCTCATTTAACCAATTATTAGCATTCACATCTACTTAAATCTCTCCAAAAATAGAAAATGCTGAAATATCTCAGCAGTCTGATAGTGTCTGTGGAAAGAGAACAGAGAGAAGAATCATCCAATCTTGAAACATTAGCTCTGTCGCTCTCCACAGATGCTATCTGACTTGGTAAGATTATCCAATATTTTCTGTTTTTGTTTCAAATTCCATAGTAATTTGTTTTTTAATTAAATATCTACTTCATACGGAACCATGCAGCAAACATCAGTGTCATATGCTTTATTTTCTTTCTCTATTTATACTTGTCACAGATTGCTCCATTTATGGTCTAATAAGATTGTATGTCATTGTAACCAGTTTGCAGGAAAATGCAACAATTTTTGGTATTTATGAGATCTATTAAACCTTATTGGGTCAAATATGGCACGATGGTGTAAACAAATAAGCCATGTACTTAAATCTATAATTTTATAGCATCCGGGGAAGATACATATATACTTTGCATGTGTTATTTTGATTTAAATATTATGTTGCATAGTTACCAGATATCTTAATCTCAGAGAAGTGTTATATTTCAGCCTGAAATGTAAACACGTGCTGCTGATGTTATACAAGCCCAAATATTTGCACCATCCACATTCTGGAGGGTAATGTAACATAATGCTTCAAGGACTATTTGGAGATTTTGAAGCATTGCTTGTTATGAAGCAAGTATATTCATCCTTTCCAAAAGTTGCAAGTCCATTTAAAATTATGTTCTTTAAATCGATGTTCAAAATATTTTTACATTTAACTACTGCATTTCAAAACAAAATGATCAGCTTTATACCTGAGGTTATAGCGAGAGGTAAAATTTTAAGCCTAGGATTTTCCTTCATAAAAATTAACCAACGAAGGATTAAGGTTATCAACAGTTAATATTAGTACAGTATAGTAATCGATAGGAGTTCACTTTCTTGATATTTTCTTCACTAACTTGGGGAATTAACTCAGATTTTTTTCATAAAAAGTCTGCAATAATTAGTTTGCTTTCCCTTACAGTTCAACATGCTCAGAAACCTATGTTTTTCTCATTCCTGCTACTAATTTTTGCTACATCTATAACTGAGCATTCAATCAAGAATTGGGCGCAGTAGCTAGCACTGCTGCTTCACAACACCGGGAACCCAGGTTCAATTCTGGCTTCTGGTCACTGTGGGGAGTTTGCACATTCTTCCTGTGTCTGTGCGGGTTTCCTCTGGGTGGTCCAGTTTCCTCTCTCAGTCCAAAGATGTGCAGGTTAGGTTGATTAGCCATGTTAAATTGACCCTACTGTCAGGCGGATTAGCAAGTTAAACATGTGGGGTTATGGAAATAGGGCCTGGATGGGATTGTGATCGGTGCAGATTTGATGAGCTGAACAGCCTCCTTCTGCACTCTGGGGATTCAATGATTTTATGAAAAACCTGCAACAATGCTACTGAATTGCTAAATGGCTTGCATAATAAAAACATAAGTGCTATACATAACATTCAGCACATTATGCAAACTGTTGAGTCAACTGAATGTAAAATGAAGAGGACAAGGAAGTCCAAAAAAAAAGGCGTACTCCCAGACAATATTTGCAAGTGGCTTCAATGTCCTCATTTAGCAGGACAACTCCAATATAGCTAATTACCATTTCATCATTCTACTCTCAGTCATCAACAAACTAATGGAGTTGTTGTCAAGAATATCAAGTGGTATTTACTCACCTGTTCATTTAAGATCACTTTAGATTCTGTCAAGGGAACATGGCTTCTGACCTCATTATAGCCTTGATCCAAACATGTACAAAAGAGATGAATTCTGGAGGTGAGATGAGTGATTGCCCTTGATATCAAGCCAGTATCTAACAAAGTGTGGTATCAAGGAACATTAATGAAATTAAAGTCAACAAGAATCAAAGAAGAAAGTTCTCAACTGGGCGGAATCATGCCTAACTTGTTTGTGATTGTTGGAAGCCAAGCATCTTAGCTTCAGAACATTGCCATAAGTGTAACACGTGTAGCATATAGGATTAATATTCTTGAACTGCTTTATTGATGAATTTTTTTCTATCATAACGTGTCAGAAATGGGGCTTTTCATTGATGATTTCACAGAATTTAATAAAGTCTCAGATTCCAAAGCAGTTCGCATTTTTTGTGGAAGTGATAATATTTGCACAACACAAGTGAAAAGGCATTACCATCTCCAGCAAAAGACAATCAAATGATCCACCTTGTTATTCAACAGCATCATCATCATTGAATCCCCACCAACAACTTCCTGAGAGTTACCACTGATTAGAAACTTAACTGGATCAACTATTAAATACTGTGGCAAAAAGAAGCAGGTCAGAAGCTTGAAATTCTGCAGCCAATAACTTACTTTTTGACCCCCCCCCCAGGACCAGTTCAACATCTAAAAGTACAAGTCCTGAGTTTGACTGAACTCTCCCAATTTGGTTTGAATGAGTGCAGCTCCAACAATACTCAAGAAGTTACCATCATCTAGGTTAAAGCAGCCTGATTGGTGTACCTCATCTACCACTATAAACATTCAATCCTTCCATCACTAGCATACAGTGGCAGCAGTGTGTTACATCAAAAAATACACTTTAGCAACTGCCAATGATCTTTTGATAGCACTTTTCAAATTTGTGACCTCTACCACTAGGAGATCAAGGACTGCTAATGTATGGGAACATTACCACATGCATGTTTTCCATTAACTTACCCAACATCCTGACTTGGGATCATACTGCTATTTCTTCATCATCAATGAGTGAAAACACATGAAACTCTGTCATTTTTCAGGATTGTGGATGTATCTACCTCACATAAGCTGCTGTGACTCAGAAAGACGGCTCATCGCCACCTTCATCAAGGCAAATCAAGATGGACAATAAATGCTGACCTTGCTAGGCATTTAATGAATTGCAGCCTTCTTGTTTGACACAAGTTTTGGGCCAGTAGCACCTCACAAACTGGCTGATCCTATGGCATAGAGATTTATTGTTGCAGTGTCTATTCAATGCCTTAACCACTGAGTCCAAATGGGTGACATTTCTCATCTATGCATCCCGAATGAAACTCAATCTCTTCAAATGGAATTCCCTTGTTCACTTTGACATGGTACATTTAACCTGGAGTAATTATTTCCTTATCAAATTAGTATTAATCAAGTTAGCACTAGATTTTCTTTTGGGGAGAGGTTCTCACATCCCTGCTAGTGTTGCTTTTTGCCTCATTTTTACTGAAGAATTGCTTCAAAAGAATGAAAGTAACACTAAAACAAGTAGTGTATAGGATTTACAGGCGAAGTAGCCATTCTTTAATCAGAATGACGTCATTAGAATATTGGAGTATTTATTAAACTGACTGGTTTTGTTCTTTTAAAGTCATGTTGATCAGTTCACAATTTTGCACAAAGATCTTTCCTGATACGAAATGAAAATATCCCACATGCAGTTAAAATTGTGAACAGCCATACTATTCAGCTTTCCAACTGGCAGCTTTGTGTTGGCAGAATGAACTTCACAAGATAAGGACTCACATATCAATGTTACATCACCACCACTCTCAAGGCCAGTGGCAGAGGGTGGAAGATTAAAGATGCAAAATGTAACCTGAACTATTTACAATCAGACCACCACCTCTTTTAAGGCAGTAGATACCAGGGCATTCAAGTGTTTCATTGTGGAGTGGCAGCATGTTCATTAACAAATGTAAATCAACTCCTTTAATGCCATTAGAATCCTCATTTTAAATTAACAGCCACTCTTCACTGGTTTCAGGAGGCACTAAAATCAGCAGTGAAATGGAGATGAGATTATGTAGCATTTTTATTATAAAACATCAGAAAGCTCGATCCCAAAAGAGATTTCATGCTCAAGCTAGTTTCTCAGTTTCCTCTGGAATATAGTCTGACACAGTAAAGTTTCACAACACCAATTTTAAATCCAACCAATTTATTTGATAGTAAATTCGCGAGCTTTCGACACTATGTGCCTTCGTCAGGCAAATGCAGTGTTCTGGTCTGCAATAGCACTCATACCAACACAGACAATCATAGATTGCTGATTAGAATGCGAATCCTTACATCTAACCTGCTATTCAAGTGTTAAAGTGGCTAACAATGTGTGTGAAGGGAATCCTGAGCATTGGTTAGAGAATTGTGTATTTTCTCCAGATAGCACAGTAAGTGAGGTTTTTTGCTAACCCAGGCAAGTTACGGGGTTACAGATAGTGTGTCATGAAGCCAAGATCCCTATTAAGACCGTCCTCATGTGTGCGGAACTTGGCTATCAGTCTCTGCTCAGCGACTCTGCGCTGTCGTGTGTCACGAAGGCCCCCTTGAAGAACATTTACCCACAGGTCGGAGGCCGAATGCCCATGACTGCTGAAGTGTTTGCCCACAGGAAGGGAACTGTTTTGCCTGGTGATTGTTGAGCGATGTTCATTCATCCGCTGTCGTAGTGTCTGCATGGTCTCCCCAATGTACCATGCTTTGGGACATCCTTTTTTGCAACGTATTAGGTAGACAACGTTGGCCGAGTTGCAAGAGTATGTACCGTGTACCTGGTGAATGGCATTCTCACGTTTGATGATGTCGTCATGTCTATGGTCTGGCATGTCTTGCAGAGGTTGCTGTGGCAGAGTTGTGTGGTATTGTGGTCACTGTTCTCCTGAAGGTTGGGTAGTTTGCTGCGAACAATGATCTGATTGAGGTTGTGCGGTTGTCTGAAAGCAAGAAGTGGGGGGGGGCGGGGGTGGTGAGGATGGCCCTAGCAAGATGTTCATCGTCATCAATGATATGTTGAAGACTCCGGAGAAGATGTTGTAGCTTCTCCGCTCCGGGGAAGTACTGGACAACAAAGGGTACTCAGTCCACCATGTCCCGTGTTCGTCTTCTGAGGAGGTCAGTGCGGTTTATCGCTGTGGCACGTTGGAACTGTCGATTGATGAGTCGAGCGCCATATCCTGTTCTCATGAGGGCATCCTTCAGCGTCTGGAGGTGTCTGTCACGATCCTCCTCATCTGAGCAAATTCTGTATATACAGAGGGCTGGTCCATAGGGAATGGCTTCTTTAACGTGTCTAGGGTGGAAGCTGGAGAAGTGGAGCATTGTGAGGTTGTCTGTCGGTTTTCGGTACAGTGAGGTGCTGGGGTGACCGTCCTTGATGGAGATGCGTATGTCCAAGAAAGCAACTGATTCTGGAGAATAGTCCGTGGTGAGTCTGATGGTGGGATGGAACTTGTTGATATCATCATACAGTTGTTTCAATGATTGTTCACCATGAGTCCAAAGGAAAAAGATGTCATCAATGTATCTAGTATACAACCTTGGTTGAAGATCTCGTGTAGTGAAGAAATCTTGTTCGAACCTGTGCATGAAGATGTTGGCATACTGAGGTGCAAATTTGGTCCCCATGGCTGTTCCATGTGTCTGGATGAAAAGCTGATTGTTGAAGGTGAAGACATTGTGGTCCAAGATGAAGCGGATGAGTTGTAAAATTGCATCCGGAAACTGACAGTTGTTGGCATTGAGTACTGAGGCAGTTGCAGCAATACCATCGTCGTGGGGATGTTGGTGTAGAGCGCCGAGACATCCATTGTGACAAGGAGTGTCCCTGGTTCAACTGCTTCATGCGTGCTGAGTTTCTGTAGGAAGTCCGTAGTGTCAAGACAAAAGCTGGGGCTACTTTGTACAATGGGTTTCAGGATGCCCTCGATATAGCCGGAGAGGTTCTCACACAGGGTCCCATTGCCCGATACGATGGGACGGCCAGGTATGTTACAACACCCTCCGGGCTCTCATTCCACGTACTCCCCGCATTGGAGATCTCTACTGCCTCCCAAAGATACACAAGGCAAACATACCCGGCCGTCCCATCGTATCGGGCAATGGGACCCTGTGTGAGAACCTCTCCGGCTATATCGAGGGCATCCTGAAACCCATTGTACAAAGAACCCCCAGCTTTTGTCTTGACACTACAGACTTCCTACAGAAACTCAGCACGCATGAAGCAGTTGAACCAGGGACACTCCTTGTCACAATGGATGTCTCGGCGCTCTACACCAACATCCCCCACGACGATGGTATTGCTGCAACTGCCTCAGTACTCAATGCCAACAATTGTCAATTTCCGGATGCAATTTTACAACTCATCCGCTTCATCTTGGACCACAATGTCTTCACCTTCAACAATCAGCTTTTCATCCAGACACATGGAACAGCCATGGGGACCAAATTTGCACCTCAGTATGCCAACATCTTCATGCACAGGTTCGAACAAGACTTCTTCACTACACGAGATCTTCAACCAAGGTTATATACTAGATACATTAATGACATCTTTTTCCTTTGGACTCATGGTGAACAATCATTGAAACAACTGTATGATGATATCAACAAGTTCCATCCCACCATCAGACTCACCACGGACTATTCTCCAGAATCAGTTGCTTTCTTGGACATACGCATCTCCATCAAGGACGGTCACCCCAGCACCTCACTGTACCGAAAACCGACAGACAACCTCACAATGCTCCACTTCTCCAGCTTCCACCCTAGGCACGTTAAAGAAGCCATTCCCTATGGACAAGCCCTCCGTATACACAGAATTTGCTCAGATGAGGAGGATCATGACAGACACCTCCAGACGCTGAAGG
Organism: Sphyrna mokarran; assembly: GCA_024679065.1. NCBI lineage: Eukaryota > Metazoa > Chordata > Chondrichthyes > Carcharhiniformes > Carcharhinidae > Sphyrna > Sphyrna mokarran. The sequence continues at coordinate 41,815,425 of JAGIQG010000021.1, read as the reverse complement.
ATGCCCTCGTGAGAACAGGATATGGCACTCGACTCATCGATCGACAGTTCCGACGTGCCACAACGATAAACCGCACTGACCTCCTCAGAAGACGAACATGGGACATGGTGGACAGAGTACCCTTTGTTGTCCAGTACTTCCCCGGAGCGGAGAAGCTACGACATCTTCTCCGGAGTCTTCAACATATCATTGATGACGATGAACATCTCGCTAGGGCCATCCCCACCCCCCCACTTCTTGCTTTCAGACAACCGCACAACCTCAATCAGATCATTGTTCGCAGCAAACTACCCAACCTTCAGGAGAACAGTGACCACAATACCACACAACCCTGCCACAGCAACCTCTGCAAGACATGCCAGATCATAGACATGGACGACATCATCAAACGTGAGGATACCATTCACCAGGTACACGGTACATACTCTTGCAACTCGGCCAACGTTGTCTACCTAATACGTTGCAAGAAAGGATGTCCCGAAGCATGGTACATTGGGGAGACCATGCAGACACTACGACAGCGGATGAATGAGCATCGCTCAACAATCACCAGGCAAAACAGTTCCCTTCCTGTGGGCGAACACTTCAGCAGTCATGGGCATTCGGCCTCCGACCTGCGGGTAAATGTTCTTCAAGGGGGCCTTCGTGACACACGACAGCGCAGAGTTGCTGAGCAGAGACTGATAGCCAAGTTCCGCACATATGAGGACGGTCTTAATAGGGATTTTGGCTTCATGACACACTATCTGTAACCCCCGTAACTTGCCTGGGTTAGCAAAAAACCTCACTTACTATGCTATCTGGAGAAAATACACAATTCTCTAACCAATGCTCAGGATTCCCTTCACACACATTGTTAGCCACTTTAACACTTGAATAGCAGGTTAGATGTAAGGATTCGCATTCTAATCAGCAATCTATGACTGTCTGTGTTGGTATGAGTGCTATTGCAGACCAGAACACTGCATTTGCCTGACGAAGGCACATAGTGTCGAAAGCTCGCGAATTTACTATCAAATAAATTGGTTGGATTTAAAATTGGTGTTGTGAAACTTTACTGAGTTTACCCCAGTCCAACGCCGGCATCTCTACATCATGACATATAGTTTGACAAACATGCCTGGTTTATGAGAGTCTTGAATTCATCAAATAGAGGAGCACGTTATTTGGTGCCAATAGTTACTCTTGGCTTCACCAGAGGTGGAGTAATAAGCACAGCATTTCAGCTATAAATATGGAAGAGGTTACAAATGGCCAGCAGTAAAGCGAGCAACAGAATGGCTGAGCCCTCGCAAACAATGCCCATTTAATAGATTGAACAGACAAAGGCTCAGCTTCCTTTGTGTTTCAAAGGAACAGCACTTCTGATGCGTTAGATTGATACTTCAAGTGGACAGTACATATCCCCCGGCTCCAAGATGAAACCTGCTTATTGCAGGTTATTGCTTATTGGACCTCGCAGACACAAATTACCTGTGGTGCTTGGCCTCTGATTTCTTCCAGGAAACTCAGAGGTACTGTCAGCTTTACATAAATGCATAGGATATGCAATGTTTGCCAGGATTGGGTGATATATAAGCTTTCCCATGATGAAATGAGAGAGAGTGGGCACGCAGATTAACATCACTGGCTGGCTTGCCACAGGTGTAAGATGCAATCCACTGCACTTCTTGTCAAGCTATTATGGCTGTAAAACTGACCTCTTTAGCACCAATGGTGTAGATACTGTGCAGACTCCAAACTGAAAAATTGTGTACCAAAATATTTCTGGCCAATTTTAGGGCAATTATTGCTGCATTGATGGAGGTACTGTCTGTGTTAGTACAGGATTTTTGGATTTTCCAGGGAGCAGTTCTATTTCTTGACAAGGGTGGTTAGAGGAACTAGTTGGCCTGTTAGGAAGAAGTCAGCTTCAGTAATAGAGCTATAGTTTTTGCCTCTCTGGCTTGCAGTATGATTAGGAAATGGAGCACAGGAAATAAAGAGGAAATGTATTACGCAAAGGGAGCAAGAGGGCTTTCAACATAAAATCCTATCCACAAAGAGTTTTAAAGAAGTACTTCTCCTGCTGCAACCTCAGCCAGTAGCAGAGTGGCTTCTTAGGCTGTATTTCACCAAGGTGATGGTTACTGAACTGTGCCACTTCCTACAACTTGATCTACAGTCTTATACCAGGGTGAGGATGATGCTGCCATTGGCTATCAAAGTTACTGCTGCCTTCAATTACTATGCCAGTGGATCTTCCCAGATATGAAGAGGGAACATCAGTAACATCTCACAGTTCACCGCTGTTTGCTATATCAGAGAGGTGGACAAGGCCTCTTTGTTGGAGAGGGGCCTTCATCATCTTCTTAAATGCCAGAGAAATGCAAAACTAGAAAATCATAAAATCCATAGAATCCAAAAATCCAGAAGAAAGTACAGGAGGAAGCCATTCTGCCCATCCAGTCTGAACCGACAACAGTTACACCCAGGCCCTTTCCCCAAACATTTACTCTGCTAATCTCTCTAACCTACATGTTCCGGGACACTAAGGGGCAATTTAGCATGGCCAATCATCTTAATCCACACATCTTTGGAATGTGGGAAGAAACCTGAGCACTCAAAGGAAATCCATGCAGACACAGAGAGAATGTGCAAACTCCATGTAGCGACCTAAGCCATAAATTGAACCCAGAACACTCTGAGAGGGCAGCGCTACGCACTGTGCCACCGCGTCACCCCATATGAATTTGCCAGACTGGCAGGATTCACAATGACGTAAAGTGCAATGAACTGCACTTCTGGCTTTGGCAAGCTCCGTAAGTAAACAGGTATAATCACAAACTCTACCACATGGTGTGCGACCTTTTCTCAAAGATATTTCTTCTTGAATACTTGCAACACTGCAATAATTATAACACACCTATCCTGTACCAAGAAAACACTGACATAATGAAACAACTTTCTGGACTGCTCATAGGAATCCTCTAGGATTAACAAGAATGGGTATTCTAAAGCACTCTCTACAACCTTGCTATCATGAGGGCATAGCCTTTGTCACCAAAATTTTGGATGTTACCTCAGATAGAGAAAGAAGAATAAGAGGACGAAAAGCAGTAAGAAGATGATGTATCATAATAATAAAGTAAAAAGCACTGAGTTATGTCTGGAAAGATTGAGCTTTTAATAAGATCTAAGACTTTTTTTTAATGGACACACAATCCATTGGCTGAATTACTGCAGGGCAATTCTCTAAGAGACAGAAGAAAGCCTATCCTGTCATCAGAGCAGTCAGGGAGTAATTGCCATATCTGGTAGTGACAATTATATGTAATGGTTATCTCATAACAAGATTTCTTGCGTAATACCCAGATTTGTGGATTCGTCTTCATGCTTGGAATGTTCAATGCTGGGGGTGGAGAAGGGTGGTGGGGAGGGTGCAATCTTATCAAAAGAGTTCTAAGTCCAGGACAGGCATGAAAACAGAGAAGAAAACAGAAAAAATCCATTTTTTGGGCGAGTTCAAATCTGTGATCTTATGCACTCAGTGCATGAAAAAACAGCAGAAATGGTTTTTTTGCCTGCAGAGGGAGGACAGCAGGGCTTACATACCCGAATGCTGGCTGAGAGCATTGGGATGCCCTTGCATCTGTGCAGGTCTCTAGAAGTAGAGACCCATTACTCAGCCTCTACTGTTCTCAGCCAGCCTCCCTGCCTAAACAAAGCACCCTCCAGCTACCACATCCCCTTCCCGCCTGGACCGATTCCCCCTTCCCAACAATTGCTAGCCGATCCACTGCCCTGATCACCGGCCTGATTGCTCAGTGATCAGCTGCCCTCCCTCACCCCGCAATCGGCCACCCAACTCCCTGCCAATCGTCTGACCTTCATGCCCATCCTCATGGCCAGCCCTGATTGTCCCCCTTCCTCACCCCACTGATCCCTGATGCAGAATACACAGTGGGATCCCTCACCACCAACTGGCTACCCTTGGTCTGCCCCCCCACCTCCCCCCAAAGGCCCCACCCTCTCTAGCCATGCTTCCTTGGCACTGCCTGGTGCCCCTCTTGCGTAAAAGTTTGACATTGTGCAAGGGCCACCCCCTTAGCCCCCAGCATTCCCAGGGGGCTTCAATGACCTCCAGATCTACCAGCAAGACCATCATGACTTGTCTCTTTTGCTGGGGATCAGCTGTGATCCTCCATTCCAGGTTCTTGCCGGCAAAGTCACAGAGGCAAGTGAATCCGGATGATATCGTCCCGGGCGCATTAAATCATGTAAAACTAATTTAAACATAGTTAAATAAATTATTCAGCCTTGCACCAGAAATGGGCATGAGGCTGATCATACCAGATATCCAGTGCCAGAGGGGAGAAATTGGGTGTAAGCATGATTTCTCGGTTCCTGCATGATCAGCCATCAGTCTAGAAGGGTGCAATGGTAAGATTCACCTCCGAAGAATGGGTTTAAAGCTAGCTGAAAAGCAGGCCCAACGCTGTCTGTCTGTATGAGCTCTGTGAAAACAAGTGTTGTAAATGCTAACATAGAAGTAAAAGCCAACAAACAAACTCACATTTCCCATGCAAATAGCCATTTTGCAAGAATCTCTCTCTGACTGTGGAAATCAATCAAGTCAGCAAAGACTGCAGCTGAACAAGAACCGGATAGTCTCTCTGCCACACTATAGAACGCCACAATCGCAAAACCAACAATGTGGCAAAGATTAGTCATAAGACAGAGGACTGTGAAAGTTTTAGAAACCAACAAAAGTTGACCTAAAAAATAACAAAGAGGGAGCAGATAAACTAGGCAGGCAAAATCATAAGCAATATAAAAACGCACAGTAACAGCTTCATTAAATATACAAACAGGAAGAGGGGCCAAAGTTGAAATAGGCCACTTAGAGAGTGAGAGTGGTGAAATAATAATGGAGAAGCAGAAAATGGCAGAGGTATTAATTAAATACTGCACATCAGTCATTACAATGGAAGATGCTAATATCATTCCAAAAATATGAAATAGTAAAGGGGTAAAGTGGTGGGGTAAAAGCTTGCAGCTGGGGAGAAAATAAATATAACTATCACTGGAAAAGTAAGTACAAGGGAAACTAATAAAGCTAAGTGCTGATAAGTCCTCCAAACCTGATGGAATGCATCCTTAGATATTAAAGAAAATAGCTACGGAGATAGTGAATGCACAGGAACAGTAATCTTCTAAAAATCCTTAAATTCTGCAAAAATGCCAGAGGATTGGAAAACTGCCAATGTAAGACTCTTTTTCAAAAAGGAAGACATGAAGCAGGTAATTACAGTCCATTTAGCTTAACATCCATTACAAAAGAACATCCAGCAGAGCATATAGAAATAAAAAACACAATCAAGCAGAATCAGTCGGGCTTCACGAAGGGGAACCATCACGTCTGATAAATTTGTTAGAACTCTTTGAGGTAATGAGCAGAATACATAGTAGGATAGTAGAGATGTTGTATAACTGGAGTTCCTGAAAGCATTTGATAAGATGCTGCACAAAAGGCTACTTAATAAAATATGAGTCCATAGTGTTTGGGCTAATATATTAGCATAAGCAGAGGAATGGCTGAAAGACAGAGTTGGAATAGGATTTTTATGATGGTAATCTATAACTAGTAGAATAGAGTGCCACAGGGATCAATAATCTACAATATATATTTAAGACGCGGATGAGAGAAGTGAATGTACCGTTGTCAAGTTTGCAGATGACATAAAAATGGTTGGGAATGTAAATGGTGAGGATAGCATAAGACTCTAAGAGGAATATAGACAAAGTACATGAGTGGACAAAAAAATGACAATATAATGGAGGAAAATGTAAAGCTTTGCACTTTGGTAGGAAGATTAAAGGAGCTGAATATTATTTAAACGGAGAAAGCTGCAGCACAGAGGGATTCGGGGATCCTCATATATAATTCAAACAAAGCTAGCATGTAATTCAGCAGGAAATAAGGAAGGCAAAGGAATATTGGCCTTAATTTCAAAAGAGATTGAAATATAAAAACAGGGAAGCCATGATAAAACTATACAAGGTTAGACCACATTTGGAAGACTGTGAAGAGTTTTGGCTCCCTTACTTAAAGAAATATATAACTGGAATTAGAGGAACTTCATTAGGCTGACCTTGGGTATGAAGGTATTTTCTTAGAAGAGAGGTTAAGCACTTTGTACTCATTGGAATTTAGAAGAATGACAGGTAACCTTATTGAGACAGATAGGATTCTCACAGCGTTTGTCAGAGTAAATGCTGAGAAGTTATTTCCCTTTATTGGACAGTCTAGCACCAGAGGGCCGTATCTCAGGGTAAGGAGTTGCCCATTTAAGACAGTGCTCAGGAAAAATTTCTTCTTTCAGAGAATACTGAATTTATGAAATTTTTTCTATTTGAGGCTATAGAGGCTGGGTCGTTAGATATATTCAAGGCTGAGCTAGACCAATTTTTAATCAGTAAAGGAGTGAAGGATTATGGGAACGAGGCAAAAGATTGGAGTTGAGGAAGATCATAATGAGATCAGTCATGATCTCATTGAATGGCAGAGCAGATTCAATGGGCCAAATGAACTACTTTTGCTCCTACGTCTTATGGTGCATTGGTCCCCTGGGGCATTGCCTCAACAATGCTAACAATCTACTGGAGTTCAGATTGCTGACCTGTTGTGAGAGTCTGCATGACTCTTTTGGGAACTGGTGTTGGCAACCATGGTTGTAGCATTCTAAGCCAGCATGGCATCAAGTTGTGTTTGCATGGTGACAAGCATGGATCTCATGACTTCAGGTTGAATTTTCACAATAGCACTGAGAAGTTGGTCGTTTCTACCTGGGCTGCAACTGAAGTTGAGATATTGTTCACCAAATGCCTGCAAGATGGGTGAGTCTTCAGATGCTGTCATGGAATTGGTCACCACTTCCATGCTACTAAACATGGGCTGTACAAAGCCCTGCATGCCATATTGGATGTTGGATTCCTCCATATTCCTTGGTAGTTGCTTTGTTGTAGGCCAGCCATTATACCTATTGTCATTCTCTTGTACACTGCCCAGTGAAGGCCTCATCTGCCTTCTCTATAGTGTGACCATAGATCAGTTACTTCCCTCTTATCCAAGCCCCACTGACATTACTCCCTTTCTGCATTTCTCATTTAAGATATCCAAGAACTTTCAGCAGTCCAGTCTTTTTGTGAATGATCACAGATGCACCAGGCATCTGATGTAGAATCACCATCACTTGTTCCAGCAATCAAAGCCATCAGCTCCATTAAACTGAAAACAAAAGTGACAGACTAGTTACACAGTGCTCTCTATGAGTACTAGGCAGCTCACAGTGTTTTATGGTCAATGAATACTTTTGAAGTTCAATGACTATTACAATAACGGAAAAAAAATTACAAGGTAATAGAGAGATTTAATAGATTGGCATGTGGTGAGAAATCGAGCACAAGTGGGTTGCAGACGAAGGGAAATTGATACTACATCTAGAACATAGGACAGTACAGCACAGTACAGGAGCTTCGGCCCTCTACGTTGTACCGAGCTATGTCTGAACCCAAGATCAAGCTATCTCACTCCCTATCAATCTGGTGTGTTCCATGTACCTATCCAATAACCGCTTGAAAGTTCCTAAAGTGTCCGACTCTACTATCACAGCAGGCAGTGCATTCCACACCCCAACCATTCTCTAAGTAAAGAATCTACCTCGGACAGCCCTCCTATGTCTCCCACTATCAACCTTAAAGTTACATCCCCTAATAACAGCTACATCCACCAGAGGAAATAGTCTCTGCACATCCACTCATCATCTTACAAACCTCTATTAAGGTGCCTCTCATCATCCTCCACTCTAAAGAGAAAAGGCCCAGCTCCCTCAACCTTTCCTCATAAGACCTACACCGCCAAATGAGGCAGCATCCTGGTAAATCTTCTCTGCACTGTCTCCAATGCTTGCACATCCTTCTTATAGTGAGGTGACCAGAACTGCACACAATATTCCAAATGTGGTCTCACCAAGATCCTGTATAATTGCAACATAACCCCATCGCTCTTAAACTCAAACCCCCTGTTAATAAACGCTAACAAACTATAAGCCTTCTTCACAGTTCTATCCAATTGAGTGGCAATCTTCAGAGATCTGTGGATCTGAATGCCGAGATCTCTTTGTTTCTCCACATTCCTCAGACCCCTGCCATTGACCATGTAATCTGTATTCAAGTTTGTCCTACTAAAATGAATCACCTCGTACTTATCAGAGTTGAACTCCATCTGTCACTTTTCAGCCCAGCTCTGCATCCTATCAATGTCTCTTTGCAGCCTACAAGAGCCCTCCATTTCATCCACTACTCCACCAAAGTTGGTGTCATCAGCAAATTTACTAACCCCTCCTTCAGCCCTCTTGTCCAAATCATTAATAAAAATCACAAATAGCACAGGATCCAGCACTGATCTCTGTGGTACACCGCTGGTAACTGGCCTCCAGTCTGAAAATTTTCTCTCCACCACCACCCTCTGCCTTCTACAAGACAGCCAGTTACTTATCGGATAATGAGCCTTGGGAGTCCCTGGGAAGTGTGTAAATAGATGATGATATTGATGTACTTGTTTTTATCCTACAGGTGCTTTGTCCACCTTGTTGTCTAACGAGGGGCATACACGCGATGGGTCGTGAGAGGGCTGCTCTTGGATTTTTTTTTCGAGAGTATCTTAGTGCTTCACATCGTTAGTATACGCTTGACCTGGACCATTTGATGGGCAACACAACAGCTCAGTGACTATCGCTGTGCTGTGCAGATACATGGATTTGGGCCTGTGTCTGTGGGAGTTTGTGCATTCTCCCCGTGCTTGCGTGGGTTTTCTCCGGGTGCTCCGGTTTCCTCCTACATCCCAAAGATGTGCTCTTAGGCTGATTGGCAAAACAAATTCTCCCTAAATTGTCTCAAATTTGGTTTTTAACCCATAGATCTATAAACATAGACAGGGATCACGGGTAGAGGTGGGAACATCGGGGTGGCGGCGCGGGATCGTTGGGCCAAAGAGCCTGTTTCCTGTGCTGTTTTGTTCTTTGTTCTCTTTGTTCTATCCAATCGGCCAAATTTTCTTCTATCCCACATCTCCTTACCTTCTTTATGAGCCTACCATGAGGAACCTTAGCAAATACCTCACTAAAATCCATGTTTACAACATCAACTGCTCTACCTTTGTCTACACACTTAGTTACTTCCTCAAAGAATTCAATCAAATTTGTGAGGCAGGATTTACCCCTCACAAAATCGTGCTGACTATGCTGGATTAAACTGCATCTTTCCAAATTGTCATAAATACTATCTCTTGGGACTCTTTCCATTAATTTACCTACCACTGAAGTAAGACTAATTGGCCTATAATTACCAGAGTCATTCTTAATCCCTTTCTTGATATTCGCCACTCTCCAGTCCTCTGGCACAATCCCCATGTAAGAATTTAGCAACACCAATTTTTAATCCAACCGATTTATTTGATAGTAAAATTGTGAGCTTTCAACACTCTTGTGTCTTCCTCAGGCAAATGCAGTGTTCTGGATGAGAACCCAAAGATCAAAGCTAAAGGCTCCACACTCTCAGCCCTTGCCTCCCAAAGCATCTCAGAAGGCAATCTTACAGACAGGTTCTGCTTGCTTTTCAAGCCAGATAGCAAAATGAAAATAAGATGCAATTTTGTATTTTAATTAAAAAGTTACATATACAAGATGCTGTGACCATATTTCCAAAATATATGTTACCGACAACTGAAGGGATAAACCTATCAAGCAAGTTATATATTTGCAATTAGATTTCTTAACGATATATGCAGTCGTTGCTTATAACAGTTTCACCTGATCAGCACAAGTCTATTTTAGAGATTCAGTCCATGAAGATATTAAAAACAGGACTTGTCATATTCAGTTTCACGGGGTAAACTAATATGGATATACATGATGGGGACTGGATCGATGGTCAAAAATTCCAAACCAAATTACTGATCTTGCTTCTCTAATTATACCCTAACATGAGAATATCACTTTAAGTAACCATCGTGCTTTTGTACGCTAAATATAGGAGCAGGACTTGCTGTACCGACAAAAAAAACACACGTATATAAGTTATCCAGGAAACAGAAAAAGCTGCTGGTGCCCAATCATCAGGGTAAGTTTCTTGTTAACTTTCTCAAGTATCTGAGTGAAGGTATTTATTTATTTTTCAGTACAAAGATGATCTCATCAAATTATGTAAAGTTTAACCGAATGAACAATCCAGAAAATTATCTCAAAATAAGCGCCGTAAAATATAAATGTAATTTGTCCGTTCAAATCGGATCTAAAGAAGAAAAATTAATTGATTTGTTGTGCATTTTTTTTACTAGAATTGCTGTGAAGGATTTTTCTTACTTGGGACGCATAAAGGTAACGGCTGTTATGACAACCAAATGTAAACTCAAATTTCTTGGATAGAAAACGTGTCAGTGCCAGTATTTGCATTTGACAGTGGGTTCTTGAGACTAAAGGATTTCAGAGTCATTTCACATCTAGTTTGCTTTACTGCTTTCAAAGAGGCTGTTACCTTATAAATATTTCACTGTAAGAAGCTAGCTTAGCAGCAAGAAGCACAACACCATGTAGCAGACCACGGCCACATATACTGGACACGGTCTATGTAAAACCGGCTGGGCGATCAGGCACTGCTTCCTACAGTTTGGAAATCATTTCACACAATTATTCCGGACCATTAAAACCTATAAAACACCTTGAAATTCTTAAGATGCCAGACAACTTCACAGGATAAGACGTTTTCAACCTATTAAATTCAGCGGCACACAACACAAATGTTCTCGTTTTGAAAATATCAAGGCACATCTTTTGGCAGTAACTTGGGATCATCAAACCAAAGATGTGTTTTCTTTCCCTAGAAATGAACAAACCAGGAAAATCGTAACAATAGGCTTCATGTGAGAAACAGCTACTCCTGAAAATGCAAACATGTAGCTCACAGAGGCTTCTTACAAATTTTATCGTCTTTAACACACAAATCGCAATTTGTAATCTCGTGTCAATCAAATCACAGATCATCAATCATTTTAAAGGATCTGAATAGCTTTCATGTTTAGAGAGGCTCGACATTATGTTTTAAAGTTTATTTATTGGTGTCACAAATAGGTTTTACATGAGTACGACAACGGAGTGACTGTTAAAATAGTAACTAACACTTTTATCTCTACAAAGCAGTTAGATTAGATTGAGTTCAAATGTGAGAGATCTTGCTTTCCGACAAACCCAGGGAAGTATTTAATGGTGTCAAGAAATGATGCAATATAAGGTACTGATTCCGTTATTTACATAAACTCACCTGTCTATTTTAGCAATAAACCGAAACTATGGGGGATGCGGAAATGGAAGTGTTTGGAAAGGCGGCGCCCTTTTTGCGTAAAAGCGATAAGGAACGATTGGAGGCTCAGAACAAACCCTTCGACGCCAAAACAGCCTGCTATGTCCCCGAACCAAAAGAACTGTACGTGAAAGGTACAGTCAAGAGTAAAGAAGGTGGTAAAGCCACCGTCGAGACACTTGATACCAAGCAGGTCGGTTGAAATTTTAAAAATAAGTAAATCATCCTGAAAACGCTTTAGTGTTTTCACAAACCACACATTATTGTAAATAACATGGTAGGTTTGGGGATCATTTTTCAGACAATAACTGTCAAAGAGGACGACGTCCTCCCAATGAACCCTCCGAAGTTCGATAAAATTGAGGACATGGCCATGATGACCCACCTGAATGAAGCATCTGTGCTGTATAACCTCAAAGAGCGTTATGCAGCCTGGATGATCTATGTAAGTACAAAAACTTCAGATTGCTAAATGGAAACGATAATTATAGACATTAAAGATCTTTAATTGCTTCCTCTGACTTTAGACCTACTCTGGGTTGTTCTGTGTCACGGTGAACCCCTACAAGTGGTTGCCAGTGTACGATCCCCAGGTGGTGGCCGCTTACAGAGGCAAGAAGCGACAAGAGGCTCCTCCACACATCTTTTCCATCTCTGACAACGCCTATCAGTTCATGCAAACTGGTGAGTGTGTAAGTTTTAATTCATTGTGTCGGGTGTTCAGCGAGGAAATCTTTTCATTCTCGTCGAAAATCGGAATAAATTTCGGCGAAATTCAGTTACATAAAATTTGATCTCACGTTCGTTTTATTTGCAGATCGTGAAAACCAGTCCATTTTGATCACGTAAGTGTTGCTGCTTTAACAGATTCAGCAGAGTTGTTAATGCAATTGGAATTGACTCCGGTATTTTTAATCGCCTCTGGTAATTCACGAATTCATCATTTTCTACTCTTGCCCTGTCCAGCGGAGAATCTGGTGCCGGAAAGACTGTGAACACGAAACGTGTCATTCAGTACTTTGCATCAGTTGCAGCGGCAGGGGACGCCAAGAAGAAAGAATCCGGAAAGATGCAGGTAAAAGAAAATCGATACATTAAAATTCGTCAATTTTTAGTTGTTTGGCTGCAATTCATTTCTTAACTCGGTAAATGCTCCAACTCCTGATGTTTTTACAGGGCTCCCTGGAGGATCAAATCATCCAGGCCAACCCGCTGCTGGAAGCCTTCGGTAACGCCAAGACCGTGAGAAATGACAACTCGTCTCGCTTCGTAAGTTTCCAACACATTTCCTACAGTTGCATCAATGGAGCCCCGAGTGTGTACGACACTTATTAGAACCACTTATTAGAATAAGTTAAAAAATGGATTATTCAATATAAACGCAATTGTTGTTGTATTATGCTTTAAATCTCTGATTTAAATTATCTTCACATTCCAGGGTAAATTCATTAGAATTCACTTTGGCACAACTGGGAAACTGGCTTCTGCTGATATTGAAACCTGTAAGTTCTGCTGAATTTATTTATAAATATCAGCCAATCAAATTTTCAATATACACACATGCGTTCTTCGGTGAATCTGTATTTGTGTGTGTACATTCTCTCTAGATCTACTGGAAAAATCCAGAGTAACATTCCAGCTAAAAGCGGAAAGGAGTTACCACATTTTCTATCAGATGTTGTCCAATCACAAACCAGAAATTGTTGGTAAGGATGGAAGTTTTGGCAAGTGCTCCCTTCATTTCTGTACTTTGCCAGGTTGAAATGATTAGTTCTAAACCTTAATCTCGTCCTAGGAATAGATTGTTTGAAATAAAAATCTGGTCTCTTCTAATTAGTGATGTTACTTGTCCACTTTATCTGATGTTCATTTTCCAAATCCAATCATTAGTTAGTCAGTATAATGAATACCAGTCAAATAGTGAATAGAAACTGAATTTGATCGGTTGTCTGAGTGAAAGAGGGAAAGCCTAACTATAAAATTGGGTGAAACACAAGTTTCATTCCCTTCATCACAATTCCTCAAACAAAACATTTGTTTTGCTTTCTGCAGAGAGTTGTCTCATTACCACCAACCCCTATGATTATCATTTCATCAGCCAGGGTGAGATTTCTGTTCATAGTATCGACGATACAGAAGAATTAGTGGCGACTGATGTGAGTATCAGCCTTGCATGCCTAATTGGATTTTCTTATCCTGAGTCGTATCTCCTAAATCTATTTAAATAGATTCTAAATCTATTATTTGGGTTTACAGACTGCCATCGACATTCTGGGCTTCACCAATGATGAGAAATGGGGCATCTACAAACTCACTGGTGCAGTAATGCACTTTGGGAACTTGAAATTCAAGCAAAAACAACGTGAGGAGCAGGCCGAGCCAGATGGCACAGAAGGTAACAGTTTCATACCTCTCACATCACTACAGTATTTACTAAAGTATAGACATTCAAAAGAATATTTTGAGATATATGATTTCAGTTTATAATCTCATACTATACATAGTATGTAAAATAAATAGGCATTATTTTCACATTCTGGAACAATGCTGGGCCAATTTTGCACTGGTACCTCAAAGAAAGCTCTTCTGATGTCTGTGGCAATAACTTCCTCTTCCTGACAATCTGCTGCCAAATTAAGGTGTTTATAAGATGTGCAGTAGCAATGAGTTCACCAAGGAGGAAACTAAACTAATTACACTGAAGTGTTCTCCCAGACAATAACCAGAAAGTTAGAAAAACTTTATGTATTATTTTTCATTTTTAATTTAATTTATATCTCCAGATAGTGAAACTAATGATTAGGATTGCATAAATACATCAAGTAAAAAAAGCCTATTTGTTTTTGTAAAAAGTGGAAGTATTTATCCTCCTGATAAGGAAAGAATTTTATATCTGAAATCTGACATTGAACAAGCATAAAATTAATCTTCAAGGGCCAGTGAGGCTGTTCAACTGTAATTATGAATTTAACACACAATTAAAAGCCCAGTTACATGTCACCCATCAAGCTATGCTTTTTAAGGGATTTTGAGAGAAAAACGGTATAAGAGTGGTAATGCTCATTGGTTCAATTACAAAGAACAAAGAACAAAACAGCACGGGAAGCAGGCCCTTCGGCCCAACGAGCCCACGCCGCCAACCCGATGTTCCCACCTCTACCCGCGATCCCTGTCCATGTTTATAGATCTATGGATTAAAAACCAAATTTGAGACAATTTTAGGGAGAATTTGTTTTGCCAATTAGCCTAAGAGCACATCTTTGGGATGTGGGAGGAAACCGGAGCGCCCGGAGACAACCCACGCAAGCACGGGGAGAATGCGCAAACTCCCACAGACACAGGCCCAAATCCATGTATCTGCACAGCACAGCGATAGTCACTGAGCTGTCGTGTTGCCCATCAGATGGTCCAGGTCAAGCATACACTAACAACATGAAGCAGTAGGATACTCTTGAAAAAGATCCAAGAGCAGTCCTCTCACAACCCATCGCATGTATGCCCCTCGTATTACCTTGGTGGCTGATTGGAAATTCAATGTCAAACCAAATGTTAAATTATTACTTTGTCTAACAGGAAACGTGATTGGCTGCAATTAGAAAGTATAAAGTGTGACATCGTGTGATATAAACATTTACAAGTGCTATCCTTATTTTACATTATCTATTAAAGGAATTTAGCCTTAGTCCAAAAAGGACCATAGGTATATCCCTCCCCATTAATGAGAAAGAGATTAAAACAGAAAATGTTGCAAAAACTCAGCAGGTCTGACAACATCTGTAGAGGATAGAGCCAACATTTCAAGTATGAATGATTCTTTGAAACAGACCACTGGTTACACATAGCTTACTCCATAAGCGTTGCCAAGGTAAGAAAGCAGGCCAGAATGAACTGTCACAGCAAGTCTGGGGATTGAACCCATACTGTAGATGTCATTCTGTCTCACAATCTGGCCCAACTAACCTAATGTCTCATAAAATAAAGACATCATATAATAGTCTCTATTTTGTACAGGAATAAACTTTGGCATTTGCCAATCTGATATCTATATAGTACTATTGGCTTGAACATTATAAAGAAAATAAGTGGATTGAACTTTAGGTACCCAGTGATGTATTACATGTCATTCAGAGAGTATGGATGTCTAGGGCAGCATGCACTTTTACCTGATGTACTCCAGAGCCATAAACAGTAGAGGATCTAAGTTTCCTTGCTGGATGACCAACAATCTCTGCCATGGTTACTGCCTATCATTGGTATGTATTGAAAGGATTTGCAGGTTGATACTCAACCTGTTTGACCACATCATGAATGCATCTTCCATGGCCTTCAAGCCTTGCACTGAGATATGAACCCAAATCGATGCTAGTCATTGTGACACAAGACCTCCCAGCCGTGATGTAAGATATTTTAACAAAACAAATAAAATTTTATTTTTTTAATACTCTTCTTAGAGCAGCTTTCCAAATTTAAAATTAGATGTTGTACACAAATATACTGGATTGTCATTTCTATTTTATTAGATGCCGACAAGGTTGCTTACCTGACTGGACTCAACTCTGCTGATTTGCTAAAAGCTTTATGTTATCCAAGAGTGAAGGTTGGCAATGAATTTGTGACCAAAGGTCAAACTGTTCAGCAGGTAAACTTTGAAGAATTTTGTAAAATGACATCTGTGTAAATCTTGAATATATTTACTTAAGGTTTTTGCTAAAATGATTAATGTATTCTTTCAGGTCTACAATGCAGTTGGTGCCCTTTCCAAATCCATTTTTGAGAAAATGTTCTTGTGGATGGTTATCCGTATCAATCAGCAATTAGACACAAAACAGGCCAGACAGTTCTTCATTGGTGTGCTGGATATTGCTGGGTTTGAAATTTTTGATGTAAGAATTAGAAACATAAATACAAACAAAATAAATTACTGAAACTTTACTGCAATAAAAAGCACAATCCAATACTTAAATGAAACATTAAATTGCTCTATATATTCAGTTCAACAGCTTGGAACAGTTATGTATCAACTTCACCAATGAGAAACTGCAGCAGTTCTTCAACCACCACATGTTTGTTCTGGAACAAGAAGAGTACAAGAAAGAAGGAATTGAATGGGAATTCATTGACTTTGGTATGGATCTGGCTGCTTGCATTGAACTCATTGAAAAGGTCAGTAATATCAAAGAACAAAGAACATAGAACAAAACAGCATGGGAAATAGGCCCTTCGGCCCAACGAGCCCGCGCCGCCACTCGATGTTCCCACTTCTACACGCGATCCCTGTCCATGTTTATAGATCTATGGATTAAAGCCAAATTTGAGACAATTTAGGGAGAATTTGTTTTGCCAATTAGCCTAAGAGCACATCTTTGGGATGTGGGAGAAAACCAGAGCTCCCAGAGAAAACCCACGCAAGCATGGGGAGAATGTGCAAACTCCCACAAACACAGGCACAAATCCATGTATCTGCACAGCACAGCTATAGTCAATGTGCTGTCGTGTTGCCCATCAGATGGTCCAGGTGAAGCATACACTAACGATGTGAAGCAGTAGGATACTCTCGAAAAAGTGCAAGTGCCAAAGAAAAAGAAAAAAGTGAAAAATATCATGCAAGACATTAATTAGAACTAAAATATATTTCTGTGGACACTATTTAATTAAGGTGAGTGTCTCAATGTTAACTATCTTTATCATTGCTCCAGCCAATGGGTATCTTCTCAATCCTGGAAGAGGAGTGCATGTTCCCCAAGGCCTCAGACACCACTTTCAAGAATAAGCTATATGATCAGCATCTTGGGAAGTCAAACAACTTCCAGAAACCCAAGCCTGCCAAAGGAAAGCCTGAAGCTCACTTCTCACTGGTCCATTATGCTGGCACAGTGGACTATAACATTAATGGCTGGCTGGAAAAGAACAAGGACCCTCTGAATGAAACTGTAACTGGGCTATTCCAGAAATCATCAGTGAAACTACTGGCTCATCTCTATGCTGCAACCGCTGAAGGTAAATTTCTAAAAGACTCAAATATTGATATTGCTTTTTGTTAACATTATGTTCACATGTTTCCCAGTCAGTTTAGAACAAACTAATTTGTTGTTTTGTTGTAGCTGAAACTGGTGCAAAGAAAGGTGGCAAAAAGAAGGGTTCTTCCTTCCAGACAGTATCTGCTCTGTTTAGGGTGAGTTTCTCTGACATATATTTTTACAACATATAGCAAATCAAATTTTGGGTAAATTTGTGTCAGCCAGCAAAATATTGATTAATAAATTGTTTGTCTTGTATTATTGTGATAAATACATTGAGATAAAACTGGAGATAAAATTACTTTTCTGTTTAATACACAGGAAAACTTAGGCAAGCTGATGACTAACTTGAGAACCACACATCCACACTTTGTGCGTTGTATAATTCCCAATGAAACAAAGACACCAGGTAAGTGTGATTCCTCTGCTATGTGCTAATGGATGTCAACTTTTCAAGTCTTGGGATAATTGTTTGATGTGCTGCATTTTAAATATTCCATCAGGTGCCATGGAAAACTTCCTTGTCATTCACCAGCTGAGATGCAATGGTGTGCTAGAAGGCATCAGAATCTGCAGAAAGGGATTCCCAAGCAGAATCATCTACGGTGACTTCAAGCAAAGGTAATGGAACTTAAAAGCTACACCTAAATTTTCTGTTCTACAGAATTGTAATAATGTGGAATTTTAAAGACAAACATCAATAATGTGCTTGAAACTTTGATGCCACAGATACAGGATTCTTAATGCAAGTGCCATTCCTGAAGGCCAGTTCATTGATAGCAAGAAGGCTTCTGAGAAGCTACTAGGATCCATTGATGTAGATCATACACAGTATAAATTTGGACACACAAAGGTAATTAGATTTAAGATTGATGTTTCTCACTATAAAATAACATTATAATTAACATATAAATACAGCTTTGCTTTTATATTAGGAAGCATAAACGTTTCCTTCTGACTCTTGCCTTATTATGAGTTAGATATATGGAGCTAATTCAGACCCATTACAAATCATTCCATTTGGAGGGAATGAACCATTTCCACACACGCACATTCCAGTATCAATTCCAAAACCCAAACTGATTTTAAAATTTCATTTGATGATTTGATCATGAAATGTGAACACTTACTTTAATCTTTTTAAGGTGTTCTTTAAGGCTGGTCTCTTGGGTTTACTTGAAGAGATGAGAGACGAAAAGTTGGCGCAACTTGTGACCCGTACCCAGGCTATTTGTCGTGGATTCCTAATGAGGGTTGAATTTAAGAGAATGATGGAAAGGAGGTAAACATCTTCGTACATGAACATCAAAAAAACATATTTGTCAGTGAAATTTTTCATACATTTTATGAGTTTCTTCTGATACAAAATGTATTGAAGGATGATTATGAACTGTGTTTCTTTGTCTAACTGTATTCTTCAGGGAAGCACTGTATACTCTACAGTACAACATCCGTGCATTCACAAATGTCAAACACTGGCCATGGATGCAATTGTATTTCAAGATCAAACCTCTTCTGAAGAGTGCAGAAACTGAGAAGGAAATGGCAAACATGAAAGATGAGTTTGAGAAAACTAAGGAGGCACTTGCCAAATCTGAAGCACGAAGGAAGGAATTAGAAGAGAAAATGGTGGCCATTGTACAGGAAAAGAATGATCTTGAACTCCAAGTCCAAGCGGTATCAAAGTTTACAATTTTATTATGGCAAGTTTGTAAACAATATATAAAATGTAGACTGATATAACTACCTGTAATAATTTTCTGCAGGAAAGTGAAACTCTAGCAGATGCAGAAGAAAGGTGCGAGGGATTGATTAAGAATAAAATTCAACTGGAGGCTAAATTAAAGGAAGCTAATGAAAGATTGGAAGATGAAGAAGAGATAAATGCAGAACTTACAGCTAAGAAGAGGAAACTAGAGGATGAATGTTCAGAATTGAAGAAAGATATTGATGATTTGGAGCTCACTTTAGCCAAAGTTGAAAAAGAAAAACATGCAACAGAGAACAAAGTATGAACAAATGTTCTTTAAAATGTATAGTAGATCTATAACTCACTGCAGAATGCTCACATCTGTTGACTACACTTTATGAAATTATTCTATGCATTTGATTTTTAACGAACACAGGTGAAAAACCTCACTGAAGAGATGGCTACTCTTGATGAAAGCATTGCAAAAGTAACTAAGGAAAAGAAAGCCCTCCAAGAGGCCCATCAGCAGACCTTAGATGATCTTCAGGCAGAGGAAGACAAAGTCAACACTCTGACCAAAACAAAGACTAAGCTGGAGCAACAAGTTGATGATGTAAGTGTTCTTAAACAGAATGAGAGTTAATCGATTTGAAGGTACAATCATTGTTTATGCCAAATTTTAATTTTTTTTTGCTTTAAAGCTTGAAGGTTCTCTAGAGCAGGAGAAGAAACTTCGCATGGATCTTGAACGTGCTAAGAGGAAGCTTGAAGGTGACTTGAAGCTGTCACAGGAAACCATAATGGATTTGGAAAATGATAAGCAGCAACTGGATGAAAAGTTAAAAAAGTCAGTATTTATCTTCACTTTTGCTTATCTTTCATTGAATATTTTTATTATTTGCCCTGTTGATAAAAAAAGGAACTCATTATTGGAGATATTGAATCTTCAGTCAGACGATATTAACTCAACCATTTGATCTCGAGATTATTTTCTGATTTTATGTTTTCTAACATAGTTATTCTAACCAGAATACCGTTCATACCGTTTGAAGTTACTTAATGATGCATTATATGTATTCCCGAATTTCAGCATATCAGTGAAAATGAATTTCACACATTGTCACTGGGCAGCATGGTGGCACAGTGGTTAGCATTGCTGTCTCACAGCTCCAGAGACACAGTTACTGTTCGAGCCTTGGGTGGCTTTGTGTGTGGAGTTTGCACGTTCTTCCCCCGTGTCTACATGGATTTCTTCTGGGTGCTGCAGTTTCCTCCCACAGTCCAAAGATGTGCGGGATAGGTTGATTGGCCATTCCAAATTGATCCTAGTGTCAGTGGATTGGCAAGGTAAATGTGTGGGGTCATGGGAGGAGGGCTTGAGTGGGATTGTGGTCGATACAGGCTCAACGGGCCAAATGGCATTCTTCTGTACTGAGGGATTCTATAAAACATTAGTCATTGGAACATGAATTGCCTATTTAGTGTATATAGTCTAGTGTCATTGTTCAAACAAGAGTTTTTCTCATTGTGAATAATATGAAGTTAACACAAGAATTAAGGCGGCATTTTAAATAGCCCACATCTTGAGCCTGTCAGTGAAATAGTTTTCTGCTGTGAGTTCATTAATAATACAGTAATTTCCTTACTAAGTGATTCTGTTGAATTTTTCACTCTTACTATTAAAGGAAGGAATTTGAGATCAGCCAACTTCAAAGCAAAGTTGAAGATGAGCAAGCTTTGGCTTCACAACTGCAGAAAAAGATTAAAGAATTACAGGTGATTTATATGTTTAGCAAATTAGCGATCCATCTTTGTAAATGTTATGTGCATGAACTGATGTTACTTGTTCTAAAATTATAATCAATACATATTCATCTTAAGGCTCGTATTGAAGAGCTCGAAGAAGAAATTGAAGCTGAACGTGCCGCTCGTGCCAAGACTGAGAAACAGAGAGCTGATCTTTCTCGGGAACTTGAAGAGATCAGTGAACGTCTAGAAGAAGCTGGCGGAGCCACTGCAGCACAGATTGAAATGAACAAGAAACGAGAAGCAGAATTTCAGAAGATGCGCCGCGATCTGGAAGAGTCCACCCTACAGCATGAAGCCACGGCTGCTGCTCTTCGCAAGAAGCAGGCTGATAGTGTTGCAGAACTTGGGGAACAAATCGACAACCTGCAACGTGTCAAACAGAAACTAGAGAAAGAAAAGAGTGAGTTGAAGATGGAAATTGATGACCTTGCCAGCAACATGGAATCTGTCTCTAAAAACAAGGTATGGTTCCAAATGTTACTAAAGCTTCTCCTTCCTATAAGTATGCCAAATAATTGTTATGTTTGGTTTCACATCCTTTGACAATTCTGCATATTGGCTTTAGGCAAACCTTGAGAAAGTGGCCCGGACTCTTGAGGACCAGGTCAGTGAACTGAAGACTAAACATGATGAGCATCAGCGTTTGATCAACGATTTATCAACTCACAAAGCACGTCTTGGAACAGAAAATGGTACTTATAAGTTGCATAAGCATTTTCATCAGGGATGCGCAGAAAATACAACTTTTTTTTATAATAATTTGCTTGGAATCACTTCTGATTTGCAGGTGAACTGAATCGCCAGTTGGAGGAGAAAGAAGCCTTGGTATCTCAACTAACAAGAGGCAAACAGGCATATACTCAGCAGATTGAGGAGCTCAAGAGACAGCTGGAGGAGGAAACAAAGGTATCAGAATAATTTAAGTAACTAATTCATATTAGTTTTAAAAGAAAAATATTATACATTCAATTTAAATTGTGCACATTAGCTCTAGGAGAAAATATTAATAATTAAATTAAATTGTCCAATTTGAAGCATTATAAAATATTATGTTTTGTGATTTGATTATGCAGTAATAGATCGCAGATGCTTTCAGTATAAGTGGCAATATTCCTTGTCATCCATAAACAAAGTATCAAGATTTATTAGCATAGTAATAACCACAGATATATTAACTATTATGCTATCACCAATTTCAGGCTAAGGGTGCCTTGGCACATGCCCTGCAATCAGCCCGCCATGACTGTGATTTGCTCCGTGAGCAATATGAAGAGGAACAGGAAGCAAAGGCCGAGCTCCAACGTGGTATGTCCAAGGCCAACAGTGAAGTTGCTCAGTGGAGAACAAAATACGAAACTGATGCAATTCAGCGCACAGAGGAACTGGAGGAGGCTAAGTATGTTATAATGAAATAAGAATTTGGTGTCCTACAGAACGCTGTTTAAGATGATGTTATTAGAACATTTTTGGTTTTGCACATTTTAGGAAAAAACTTGCTCAGCGCTTGCAGGATGCAGAAGAGCACATTGAGGCTGTGAACTCCAAATGTGCTTCACTGGAAAAGACAAAACAGAGACTGCAAAATGAAGTAGAGGATCTGATGATAGATGTGGAGAGGGCAAACTCAGCAGCAGCAGCTCTTGATAAGAAACAGAAGAACTTTGACAAGGTAAGGGTGTGTTTATTATTATTTCTCATTCTCTAACATTTTAAATATAACAGCAGCTTCATATTAATGTTAAGTAAATTCTGCTCTAGATAGATACAGGTTTAACATGGTATTAGAATGGATTTTGATAGGACACAGCTCTTCACAACAGTTGAAGTGCAATTCATTCTTCCAGAAGCTGTGAATGATGTCCAAATCAAAACGAAGAAGCCTGAAGTTGATAGATTTTTGTTGGATAAATTTAACAGATATATACAGGGAAGGAGATATGTGAAGTTGAGGCACATGCTCAGCCATGTTCTACTAAGATAGCAGAAGAAACTCAAGGTGTTGAAATACTATTCTATTGCTTAAAGAGAAGTTTTAAATGCACATAATTTTCTGGACATTTTAAAATTTAATACTGAATCTTTTTAGTATCAAAAGAATGTGAATACTATCCCCTGTTCTGTCTAATAAAATATAATCGTTCAGAAGCCCAGCTTTGTGTTTCTGTTTAAACATGCACGCCTCAAGTTCTCTTGCAACAGGCAGAAATTGAGTTGCATCCCAAAGTTTAATTCGCCTTGCAGTCTGCATTCCATATTCCTCAACTATCTTCTCATATCAATATTGGGATAAAACCTTATAAAAACTTATACTTCATTTGTACCTTTGCAATTGTCCACTACAGATCCTGGCAGACTGGAAGCAGAAATATGAGGAAAGCCAGGCTGAACTGGAAGCAGCTCAGAAGGAGTCTCGCAGTGTGAGCACTGAGCTCTTCAAGATGAAGAATGCATATGAGGAGTCTCTGGAACAACTTGAAACTCTTAAACGAGAAAACAAGAATCTGCAGCGTATGTCTTAAATCTTCCTTTCTATTTTAAGCATTTAAGAATGTTAATACTAATAAATATAGATGTATTTACATTGCTGTTAAATCTACAGTAAAATGCTTTTCTTGCCTATTGTGCTTTGCACAATTAAACCAGTCTCACATCAAAAGTGTAAGCATATACTGGGCTGGTAATCTCAGCTAAATCACTACAAAATAGGTATAACTTTAAACTTTTTTCATAAACTAGAGGAGATCTCTGATCTGACTGAGCAACTGGCTGAAAGCAGCAAGGCCCTTCATGAGATAGAAAAGGCAAAGAAGACAGCTGAGCAGGAGAAGAGTGAGATTCAAGCGGCTCTAGAGGAAGCAGAGGTAAAACGAATAATTCTTTTATTTTAATTTTTACACAATAGAAACTTAGAATCATAGCATTTGTCAAATAAATTAAGAGTTGCAACAGTCATCTCATGCATTAAAATTATTTGAAAGCCAACAAATGTTGTTTCTGGTCTGAAAACGGGTGTGTTTCTCTTCAGAGGAACCAGTCAGTTCTCCCCTCAGAACTTAGGACATTTGCCAAAAAAAATCAAGGAGACACTATTTAAGCTGCTTCTCGGCTTTTTAGCTAAGTGCAGTATTGACATGCTGCACTTGGTTGAAATCATTAGGTTACAATTCAGCTTCATTTGAAGCAATTTTTAAAAGCTGCATCTGGGTCTTTTGGCTAAGATGCAAATGAGATCAAGCCTTGGAGCAGGAGCAATGCCCACTTGAATCAGCTTGGATCATGTACATTAAGCCCAAGGCAGGAGGTGAGAACCCTGTCTTGTCAGCTTGGATCAGGAATGTCTCAACTTGTTGAGACTCTAAATTGGACTTAATTTGATTGAACTGGAATAAAAACAAAAAAAAGCTATCATACGGGTGAAGGGGCCTAAAGCTGCCAGCAAAAAGTAGCCGCACAGAAGATGCTATCCTTAAAAGATATCCTGATCAGAGCAGCAAAAACCTCACTCAGCCCACCATCGTGGCCTCAGTAGTTCCCCTCCCCATACCTGATCGGAGCCAGCATTCACTCTAACTTCCTTCCACCCCTGCTATCATCAACCCCTTCTTTACCTACTCACCCCAGTGATCATCAGCCACTTCTATGTGCTCCTCTGTGCTTATTGTCCCCACTCGTAACTCCCTGTGATTATGGGCCCCTTCTTGCACCCCTATCCTTTGGTCTCACCACATGACCACTGCTTGTCAGTCCAATCCTGGTCCAGAACCACATCTGCATGCTGCCCCTTAAGAGGCTCCAAATGTCTATAGTTTGGCATTGCAAGGATAACACTGCTAGGGTGGCATGGTGCTAAGGGACAGTGCCAGAGGGCATTTCCTGGCTCTTTATTATTGTATTTTTAATTTCATATTACCCCTCCTCATTCTTCCTACTAAAGTGGATCACTTTACATTATTTCGCCTGTCATATCTTCCCCTCCCTAACTTCCATCAGTCCGTCTAAGTCCTCTTCACGTCTATCACTATCCTCCCCACAATTCACAATACTTTCAAGTTACATGTTAAGTAACAATACATAGCATTTAACCAACCACCTTTTGGAAATCCATGTACAGCATATCAATTTTATTACAGTCATCAATCTGTTAACATCTGGTAGAACGTTAAATACATTTAAATACATTTACGTTATAAACAATTACATTTACATTTAAATACATTTACGTTATAAACAATTCAGACTGGCATTTGATAATTAATCCATATTTGTTCAACTGATTTAATTTTATGATAGATTAAAATTTTTCAAAGACATTGCATCACAGACCTTAAACTAATTGGCCTGTAGTCTCTGGAGTTTCCATAAACTAGGTTTTAATCAAATTTTGTACTTATAATTTGCAAATTATCGCACCACCTCTATGTCTCAAGTGGACTGGAAGATTATTGCCAGTGCTCCCATACTTTCAACTCTTTTCATTGTTTTAGTGTCCTTGCATGTACCTAGTCCTGGTTACTTACCAGCTTTAAGTATAACCAGTTTTCTTCAGCAGATCATAGATCATTGAATCCTACAGTGCAGAAAGAGGCCATTTGGTCCATCGAGTCTGTACTGCCACAATTCCACCCAGGCTCTATCCCCATAAACCCTAGCTAGTCCCCCTGACATTAAGGGGTGATTTACCATGGCCAATCAACCTAAATTGCACATCTTCGGACTGTGGAAGGAAACCAGAGCACCTGGAGGAAACCCACGCATACACAGGGAGAATGTGCAAACTCCACACAGACAGTGATGCAAGCCAGGAATCGAACCCAGGTCCCTGCGCTGTGAGGCAATGGTGATAACCACTGATAAAATCAAATAACATCTACAAACAGATGCAGAAGTTTGAACATCTCTTCTGTATATGGCAGCTGATGCCTGATCAATTTTTGATTTTAAATCTGAAATCGATATATATTATATGAACTGAGTGTTCTAAGGGATAGGAGGCAAATGCAGATATATGGAAGTAAGTCACAGATCAGCTATAATCTCATTGAATGGCAGAACATGCTCAAGTGGCTAAATGATTTACTCCCTTTCCTGTATTTGTATGTTCCAACAATGTAATAGTCTGGAAGAATGGATGAATTTGATACACAGCAAGCTCATAGCGATTACAAATAACTTTTATGACAGTAACACGTGAAATTTTGAAAAATTATAGGCTTCTCTGGAACATGAAGAGAGCAAGATCCTCCGTATTCAGCTAGAAATGAACCAAATCAAATCTGAAATTGATCGGAAAATTGCAGAGAAAGATGAGGAGATTGACCAGCTGAAGAGGAACCATCAAAGGGTTGTAGACACAATGCAAACTGCCTTGGATGCAGAAATCAGGAGCAGAAATGATGCTCTAAGAATCAAAAAGAAAATGGAAGGTGATCTGAATGAAATGGAGATTCAGTTGGGACATGCGAACCGCCAGGCTTCTGAAGCTCAGAAACATCTCAGAAATCTGCAGGGTCAACTAAAGGTCTGTTCAGCATTTATCTTTAATTTATTGCTAATTTTAATTGACTTCTAAATATTGCGCAATCTTTGTCAATAAAGTAAATATAATGTATTTTTCCATGAGCTAACTAGCAGTTTTAGAATGGTCAAACTATTCAAGATTTTATTTAAAAAATGATTTGCATTTACCTTAGTATAATATAAATACTATGGTTCCTTGCAATATCTGCTTTCAACATACTTCTGCCATTTAAATAGGATACCCAGTTACATCTGGATGATGCTGTCAGAGGCCAGGAAGACTTGAAGGAGCAATTGGCCATGGTTGAGCGCAGAAGTGGTTTGCAGCAGGCTGAGATTGAAGAAATGAGAGCAGCACTGGAACAGACAGACAGATCTCGCAAAATTGCTGAACAAGAGCTTGTTGATGTCACTGAGAGAGTACAGCTGCTGCACTCACAGGTTTGTACAGACATTGATGTCAACTTGAACTTGGGAAGAGTGTGGCTGAGGCTTAAGATCATGAACATAAGAACTTAAGAAATAGGAGCAGGAGTAAGCCATCTAGCCCTTCAAGTCTGCCCTGCCATTCATTAAGATCATGGCTGATCTGAAGTGGATCAGTTCCACTTTCCAGCCCACTCCCCATAACCCTTAATTCCCTTATCTATCAGAAATCTATCTACCGTGACTTAAACATATTCAACGAGGAAGCCTCCACCACTTCAATGGGCAGAGAATTCCAGAGATTCACCTCCTTCTGAGAGAAGTTTCTCCTCAGCTCTCTTCTAAAGAAGCTGGCATTGCCTGCATGAGGTGATTCTATTGGAATGAATGGCTGGAACTCCTTAATAGTGTTAAATGCATTTCCCACCTGGAATCAGATTAACTGGTTGGTTTGAAGAAACACTAGTGCCAGAAGGCTGCAGCTTATGCCACTCATTCACTATCTTAATTCTCAATTTCTGAAAACCCTCAGTAAATTGTAAATTGAATTTCCATTTATTGAGTCATGGGACTCACAAATAAAGCTTGAGCCTATTTGTGATTGTAGTTTACAGACCCTACAAAACATGTTCTTATAGACTGACTTTCCTTGCAGAACACAAGTCTCATCAACACCAAAAAGAAGCTGGATGCTGATCTGAATCATCTCCAAACTGAAATGGAGGAAACAATTCAGGAATCAAGGAATGCTGAAGAGAAAGCAAAGAAGGCTATCACAGATGTAAGCCACAAGTTAACTTAATTATATGCTCATATTTTCACAAATGGCGATTTATCACATTCAGTTAATTTGTTCATGCTATTTCAAGTTTAAACTTGAATAATGATTTGCTCCATTACCTCAAGGCTGCCATGATGGCTGAAGAGCTGAAGAAGGAACAGGATACCAGTGCTCACCTTGAACGAATGAAGAAGAACCTTGAGCAGACAGTGAAGGACCTGCAGCATCGTCTGGACGAGGCTGAGCAACTGGCAATGAAAGGAGGAAAGAAACAACTCCAGAAATTGGAGGCTCGGGTAAGTCATATGACTGTGTTATCATGTGCTGCTTGCTAAGGTTTGTGAATATAATGAAGTTTTGATTACAAAACAAGATTCATAATTTTGCAGCAGCAGAAATCTTGCACAAATGTAAAATAATTAATGCCATTTGGTAATTGGTTTAGGTGCGTGAGCTGGAAAACGAATTGGAAGCTGAGCAGAAACGAGGTGCTGATGCCGTCAAAGGTGTTCGTAAATATGAAAGAAGAGTCAAAGAACTGACTTACCAGGTATTTAATAAGTTGGTATTTGACATGGGAACATGATTGTAGGAACTGGTGGTAATCATTACTTTTACAAAGTATCGATGTAACTGCTGCCTCTTTTGCATTATTTACAGTCTGAGGAAGACAGGAAAAATGTTCTGAGATTACAGGACTTAGTTGACAAACTGCAGCTGAAAGTTAAGGCTTACAAGAGGCAGTGTGAGGAAACTGTAAGTACTGAGGATTCCTTCAAAATGTTTTTGAATATTATTTTGTAAAGCTAAAATTTTGATTCAAATATTTGAGTGTTTTCCTGTAGTGTAAGTTCATCAAAATTCTCATGCAATCTATATTAAAGGCAAGTCAAGAACATCAAAAAATTTATCATATATAAATCATAGTGGGTCATTAGATTTAACACCACCTTATTTCAATGATTATGTATCCTGTTCAATAAAAACATATTAAGCATATATACAACATGAATCCAAAACCAGAACTATGGTACAGAGTCATTGCTGTCATTATCAATTAAATTGTCAAATTCAACTGAGTATCTTGCCAGTCAATTGCATTGTTGTGGATCTGTACCACTTATAGGCAAGACCAATTGAAGATGGCAGAGTTCCTTCCCTAAAGACCATCAGTAAACCAGAAGGTACTTTATTATAACAGTCAACAATAGTCACTATTAGACTTCGTTAATTCCAGATTTTTATTGAATTCATATGATACCATTTCCTCAGGGCCTCTGGATTACCAGTCCAATGACAATACCACTTGCCTCTCTATGGGTTCACCATCAATAAAAGGTTACAATTAACTATATTACACTCAAGTGCTTTGAGAATTATCTCAGTTTTTTTCTTGTTTGTTAACAACAAAAGCGAGAGCAGGGGAAGGTTTCAGTGAACTAGCATTAATTTGAAACTTTTCACCTTTCATTTTATACTCTTTATATTAAAATCCGTGTACCATTGTATATTACAATTAATTGGTCTGGATGTATGCAATTGCGTTTAATCACCTTTTATATTTGTCATATAACTGCAACATAATTTAAGAATATTGCGACCAAGGAAATCTGAACATGACATTCACATGAGAAATCATATGTGACACAGCTCTTCATTTTATTTTCATCTTCAACTTTCTATTTCAAAGGAAATTTTCAGTTTACATGGCTAATTGGTAAATTTCCCTTGGCCTTGGATTTAAAAAAAGACACGTGGTTCCTCAAATCCAGTGGGCAATCTTCATCTGCTTTAGTTTTAAAGAATTCTCGAAATGAATGCTTCTAATTTTTTTTGTTCTTTGAACCACAAAGTGCAATATCCTCAAACATTTTTCACAGTAGAATAAGATTATGATAGCTCACTCTTTTGAATATCAGAAATGACTGTCCTGTTATTCAGAATCTAAATAAGCTTCTTACGGAACTTGTAAATGTACTTATGAAGCTTTACCCATATTTTCATGGATTATATCTTGTTTTGCACCTAAATGGAAACATTTTGGCACAGAAATGATCATGCCTGTGTTTGAGATGCAAATCAAATAACAGATATGTTAATAAAGCTCTCTAAAGAATGAAAAGGCAGTTTAGAAATTGAAAATGCTCTCCTTTGTGAAACACGTGGAGACTGAAGTCCCAGATATAAAGGGAAATATTTACACACTGCGCAAAGCAATGTCCAAACTGTATATTGAATCTTCCATCCAATTTAGAATGGATTCAAATTCAAGTTGCAGACATAAAAGAACAACTGTGATAAATTAATTCATTATTCAGTTTTTTTCTCACAAAGAATGGAAAGCTGGTGTAGCTTGTGAATAGTTGGATTATAGATATAAAAATGTGTGGATCACAGCATTAAACCAATGGTCACCCTTCTGAACATATTTGTGAAATCTTTTGTGAAAGATTCACACTTAAATAACTCCAAAGATGTGCAGCTCAGGTTGATTAGACCATGGTAAATTGACACTGTATCAGTGGGATTAGCAGGGTAAGTACCTGAGGATACGGAGATAGAGTCTAAGTGGGATGATTGTCAGTGCAGGCTCATTAGGCTGAATGGCCTTCTTCTGCACTCTAGAGATTCTATGATTCTAAGTGAACAACTACATTCCTCTGCAATATTTAATTTTCTAACCTGCAACCTAATCATTTCTTCTACTCTATCCCCTTTAGGAGGAACAGGCTAACATTCACCTGTCCAAATTTAGGAAGGTGCAGCATGAACTGGAGGAAGCCGAGGAACGTGCTGACATTGCAGAATCTCAAGTCAACAAACTGAGAAGCAAAAGCCGTGACATCAGTATGAAGGTATGCTGGATGTAAATTATTTCAAAACTGAATAAATAGTGAAGCTTAAAATATATTGACTAAAAGTGTTGGTAAAGATCTCTATTGTTTGTCAAAATATAAGTAATATTTTAAAAGCAATCTTCACATTATATGGGTTTAACCATTTGCTATTTCTTTTTGTCCATTAGGCCTCCGCTGAAGAGTAAATGACAATTTGAAATGGTCCAAAGAAGAAATCCACAAAATGTGTGTTTCTTTGTAACATAGTTTTATAAAGGTAGCTCTGTCAGTAGAAATAAAAGTGCATCTCTGAAAAGTTTTTCTTTGTCATCTTTGCCTGTTAGCTGTCCTGATAATAATTCTGGGAATAAAAATGATACACAGAAAAATCCAGTGAAATTAGATTGTGAAAAAATGTGGGAAGAAGAATCGATTAGAATGGTGCATACAAAATTGTTGCAATCAAGAACCTGTCATATTTTTATTATACTATCGAAACTAAGGAGTGGAAATTATTCTAGGCCCAATGTGCCCAACTGGGAGACCCAGCATTAAAACCAGTCTCAGGTCTCAGTAAGATGTTTTTTGATGTGAGCTGCCAACACCTGCGTTGCCTCAACAGGTGACTCCCTCTGATGAGTATGCTGATTGCTGTGTCACCGATTTCAAGTGCAACAGACCTGGAAGCCATTCTAAGGAGCAGTATGAGAGAAGGCAGGATAACAATGGAGTCAAAAGGAGACTTCTGTTCTTCTTGGCTCTCCATGAAATTTGCTGAATAATTTTCTATTAAAATGCCTTACCTTTTATAATTGGCTGCTATTACTGAAGAACCCTGACAAGGACACGCTTATTGATTACAAGAACAAAAGACACCTGCTTACTGATAAACCTGCTTAATTCTTCTTTAAGTTATGAAAACAGACTAGGAAAACTCTAATGTGAAGTTGCTGAACTGAAGAGAAATAAATTCCATGAGTTCATAAAATTATAGAATCACTACAATGCAAAAGCAGACCATTCTGCCCATCAAGCCTACACTGACAGCAATCTTATCCAGGTGCTATCCCCATAACCAGTTCATCCCCTCGACACTAATGGGCAATTTAGCAAGGTCAATCAACTTAACCTACACATCTTTGGGGTTGGAAAGGAAACTGGCTCAAGTAGACTGGAAATAAAGGTTGGGAGATAAAATAATAAACAAAACCACAGAATGCTACAAATCAATCAGATGGTTTAGTTATACAATAGACCCATTGCATGAAGGAATGGGACATAAAGCTTGAGTTCCTGTTATGATTAAGGAAATAGAGATTTAAGTGAAACAGGAAACCATGACATATGTCAGGTTCATCATTCAATAGAGATTGAAGCTGACTACAGAAAGTTCAGATGAAAACTGAGAAAGCAAATAAGAGGGGCGAAGAGATTGAATGAGAAAATAGTGGGTAACATACAAAGGGATCATAAAGTCTTCTATAAACATACCAAGCATAAAAGCATAATCAAAGGAAAGTTGGGCCCAATAAGGACTTAAAAGAAAATCTTCTTGTGGGGGCAGAAGGCATGGCTGATGTATATAATAAATACTTTGCATTTGTCCTTGCTAATGAATGGTCAGTAAAGGAGCAAGTAATAGAGAAATTGGACAGGATAAAATGGTTAAAAAAATGCTTAAATAGAGTGGTTAAAGCAAAAAAAAAATCACCCATCCAGGTGGGATACATTTCAGGTTGCTGAGAGAAGTAAGGATGGAAATAGGTGTTAGCCACACCCTTTCAATTCCGCTCCAACATGATGTGATATTCAAGGACTGCAGTATTGACAACATTGGATGCTTGTTTAAAAATAGAGATATAAACTGGGAAACCAAAAGTCAGTCAGCCAAATTAGAGATCTAGGAAACTTCTATGGGCCTTGGGCTGGATTTTACAGTCCTACGCTACAGCATGTTTTCAGCAGAGGGAGGGGGATGTATAATACGAAGGATGCTGAGACTCTCTTCCCACCTACCCTTGAACAGTCTAACATGGGGTAGCTAGGCTGGTTTCAAAATTACAGCAGACTCACCATCTTAAAACAAATAGTTAAAATCAAATGCACTTGTTAACAAACCAATTGACTGGGATATTACATTGCCCAGTTCATGCGGGCAGGTGGAGAAGCCATTCATAAAGCCAAGTTGAAAAAAGCCCAAAGGTATATGACGAAGTCACAAGGGACTGGGGAGAGTGATACATCATTTACAGGTGTTTGTAATGCATCATCCCTGTTGATGTCGACAGGGGCATGTCCTCCCCTATGCTTCCTGAAGTTGATGACTAATTCCTTCATTTTACTGACATTGAGAGAGAGATTATTATCATAGCACTACTTCACCAGATTCTCTAACTCTTTTCTGTACCCCGTCTCATCATTGTTTGAGATCTGACCCAACATGGTGGACTCATCAGCAAACTTGAAAATGGAGTTGGAGCAGAATTTGGTCACACAGTCATAAATGTATTAAGGAGTTTAGTAACTATATAAAGGCAAAATATAGGCTATTTTTAACTTAACTGAATCATTCTTTCTTGCCAAATTCAATGATGCTTGAACTACAAACCAGGGCAATAAGTAACTTTACACACAAGATGGCACTGAATTAGGAGATGGAGTTTGACAGATGAATAGATGAATACATAAACTAATTGATGGCATATGGGAGACATCATAAAAAGTTGCATGAACAATTTGAAAATGCCAAATTCAATGAAGCCCTGCAATGACCATGAGGAAAATGGATAAGGACTCATATTTCCCAGACTGTTGTTTTGAAAAGTCTGAGTAAGGCTGGGATGAGGACAGGAATCTCAATTGAAATGGCACTGTTTCCAGGGTTTGGGGCTGGAATGGATTATACAAACACTGAAGACTATGGAGAAGGGATATTAATCTGATTG
Organism: Sphyrna mokarran; assembly: GCA_024679065.1. Classification (NCBI taxonomy): domain Eukaryota; kingdom Metazoa; phylum Chordata; class Chondrichthyes; order Carcharhiniformes; family Carcharhinidae; genus Sphyrna; species Sphyrna mokarran. The sequence continues at coordinate 41,782,006 of JAGIQG010000021.1, read as the reverse complement.
GCCAAAGAGTCCTTCCCTCCAATATAAGGTTTTGCACAAACTTGATAATGTATATAGCGAGAAATTCTACCAATGTATGGTACTGTTATAGGGTTTGAGGATGGCCAGCACAGACTACATTATTGTGGAGACGGATGGAGCTTAAGAAGGTTATCTGGTTTCAATATATGTTGCCTGGATTGGAGAGCATGCTTTATGAGGATAGGTTGAGTGAGCTCGACCTTTTCTCCAAAGAGAGAAAAGGGATGATAGGTGACCTGATAGAGGTGTCTAAGATGTTGAGATATTGATTGAGTGGATAGTCAGAGACTTTTCCCAGGGCTGAAATGGTTGCCACAAGAAGACATAGGTTTAAGGTGCTGGGAAGTAGGTACAGAGGAGATGTCAAGGTAAGTTTTTCACTCAGAGAATGGTGGATGCATGGAATGGGCTGCCAGCAACAGTGGTGGAGGCAGATTTGATAGGGTCTTTTAAGAGACTTTTAGATAAGTACATGGAACTTATTAAGCTAGGGCTTATAAGTAAGCCTAGTAATCTCTAAGGTAGGAACATGCTCAGCACAATTTTATGGGCTGAAGAGCCTGTATTGTGCTGTAGTTCTTCTATATTTCTGTTTCTATGTATCTGTGCATTTGCTGGGAGAGGGGTTGGTTGCAATTTAAAACTAAGTGAGCACTACAACTCATAGAGAAGACAGTTAGCATGCATCAGGTTGAAGAAGTCCTTGAGGAGTTGAAATGCTGACAGAAGATTGCTGGTCCTGTGCTGGTGAAAGCGACACCCTGACAGCCATTTATAGCTTGGTGTAATTGAGAGATTCAACTTTAGAGAAACCCAAAGGCAGCACTAATTTAGTGAAAATAGGATGTATGAACTGAACTGATATATAGAGGCAGGAATGCAGCTTTATGCAACCCAGTCAGGCTCAGAAAAAGAGATTGAACCATCACATTAAGGCCAGAATTTTCAGTGAATTCAGTTTTGAAAGTGAAATGTTGAAATTCCTCATGAGAGATAAGAGATCTAAAGAGATTTTGTGACTCACAATGGACAGTGTACTGCTGTGCGTTCTGTCTTTGTCAAATGTCATTTAAAGTGCGATGTGGCACGCTTGATCATTAATATGTAATTCATACATACCAAATGTTAAATTTGAATGTTTGAGCTAGATTCTTTTATTTTGGAATGAATGGCTGATCATCATACATATTTTGTTATTGTATGCTAAGCGAGGGAGAACCAATTTGAGACATGAAGCCATCTGTAGCATTATCTGTTATCACTCCTTGTATGTAGACTAGCCTAGTCCATTTGTTGAAATATAATCAAATATACTTTCATTTTGTTACTTTATTCAAGATTTGTCCAGTTGCAGTTTAGTATTATGTTTGCTGAATTAGTTTTATTTATCCTTTACCAGAATTACTAAAAAGAATGATGTTTAAGTTTGGATTTCTTTAAAGCTAGAATTCATTCAGTCAGCCCAATGTCAACATCCTTTGGCTTATTATTGAACAGAAATTTAACCGGACTCGCCACGAACAGAGTGGTGACAATAGCAGGTCATAGGCTAGGAATACTGTGGCAAGTAGCTCACCTCCTGACTAACCAAAGCCTGTACACCATCAATAAGACACAAGTCAGGAATGTGATGGAATATTCCCCACTTGCCTGGATGAGTCCAGCTCCAACAACACTCAGGAAGCTCGATATCATCCAGGACAAAACAGCCCACTTAATTAGCATCACATCCACAAACATCCACTCCCTCCACTACCAACACTCAGTAGTAGTGTGTACTATCTACAATATGCACTGCAGCAATTCACTAAAGATTCTTAGAGAGCATCTTCCAAACTCACTTCCATTGAGAAGGACAAAGGCAGCAGATCCATGAGAACATCACTACCTGCACATTCCCCTCCAAGTCACTCACCATCCTGAAATGTAAGTATATTGCTGTTCCTTCACCGTTGCTGGGTCAATATCCTAGAATTTCATCCCTAATGGCTTTGTGGATCAACGCACAGAATGTGGATTTCAATGATGCAAAAGGGCAGCTCATCACCAACTTCTCAAGGGCACCTATTGATGGGTAATAAATGCTGGCCAGCCAGTGACACTCATGAACAAATGAATAAATAAAAAAAAGGTTATTAGTTTCCAGGTTTTCAGAAACAGAGGAAATTTGTAGAAAGGCTAAAACAAATTAAGAGGTGAGAAAGTGGTCTGGACCTGAATATGTTCATGATTAAACATGGTGGTAAGGTTAGGCGAGGTGTGAAGCACTTGTGGGAGAAATGTGATTGTATGAATTTTGCTGCAGTATAGTTTTAAGATATAACTACTGGGTCTAGGGCAGTGCATTTAGCAGGGATGGGAAAAAAACTGCAGGAAGTGCAAGGGACAGTGTCACAGCCTTACCCATGGAAGAATCTGATTATGTAATTCTTGTTTGTCTGCTCAAATGTTACATTTATGAAGTCACTTATGTTTAAGTAAAAATCATAACTGTTACCAACTGTTATGGGGTCAACTTCAAGCAGTTCAACAGTCAACCATTTATAAGTTATATATGGTCGCAGTATTTCAGAAAGTAATGTCAAACATGTTAGCCAGGAATGCATTCATAAAGAACCACCTGAACATTGTAGATAGACACTTAGCTGTTTGTTGTGAAATCAGAAATGAATGTGTTAAAGTCAATTAACAATCTAAACAAATTGAAGAAAAAAATAAAGAAATTTGGAGGAGTATTTCTCTAAATTCCAACAAATTAGACCAGAAGGAATACTTCTTGAAATAAAATTTAAAAAAATTATAAAACACTTCAAGTATCATTGCAAATAGAGACAGAAGAGTGTATTTTTATCGTGCAACTATACCAAACATTTAGCTCGTGTCATACACTTATTCAGGTTCAGCATTACTGACCACTCTTGTAAGAAAGCATTCAAATGTTTACAAGTGGAGGACACCAATACCTCAGTAGAAAATTGTGAGGAACAACGATCATAGCAAAAAACACTTGCAAAAATGCCTCCAGAAATGCAGCATGTTCCAACATGTGATGCTTCTTAATGGAAAGGGTGACTGAATTTTCATTCTTATCAAATTGAGCTGCAGGTTTTCGGTTAAAAACTTTTATACAAGGTAAATCTATAAACAGCAAACAGCATTAAATACTTATTTGTCCATGCTTCCTGATACATAAAAATTATATAAATATTACTCATTTTTTCTCTAGATATAGACTTCAAAAATAATTCACTTACGGCAACATCAAGTTAACTTAGTATGCCTACCTACCTTTTGAAAAAAATACACAGACTGCACCTGTTGGCTTCTAGACTAATGACTCATGACAGGTTGATCCCACTAGTATGTAAGTTGATGTTTCCTGCCTGCAAATTAACAAGAAATCCTCCTGATCAGTGACGCCTTTCACTCTGCAAAGATTTCAGAAACAGATGTGAATCAAATTCACAATCATTTGATTAGTCTCCAGATGCCATGAATAACCAATCCCAAAATAGACTGTACTATTTGCTGAAGCAATGTAAAACTAATCAGCCATTTGCCAATACTGAATGGAGATAATATTGAATAATAGGAGAATTGTTTGTTCTGGATTGATTAAACACTTTTGACAACAAATGTATGGGAAGCAATTCTCCTAAAAAAAATTTTAAGTGTCGAATTCACATAAAAAATGAAGTAAATTATGCTGAATTTTTCAGCAGGAGTTTCAAAATGAATCTCCCAATTTCCCATATGCAGTGCACTGCAGACAGTGCTCACGTGAATCATGCTGAAAATCATGGGTCTGTTGGCCGGGCTGGTAGCAAAGTGCTGAGTGGGCCAACTGCACATGTGCTGATCAGTCATGGTTTAAGAGCTAGGGTGAGGAAGCTGGAGCTGCGCTTGGAGGACATGTGTCTAGTGAGGGAAAACGAAGTTATAATGAATAGGGAAGGTAGTCCTGCGGGGACCCCAGGATCTAGTAGTAGGGACAGGCTGGTTACAGATACGAGGAAAAAGAATAAAAATCAAGGCACAAAGGCCATCTCAAAGGAGGATTCCCAGAAAACCAAGGGAGGGGTAAAAGCTGTGATGGAGAGGGCAAGTGAAGAGGAACAGAATGCCGCAGAGAACAGCAGGAAAACAGGAAGTGAGATATTGGTGCGGGATGGGATGATTAAAGGGATCGATAGGCGTTTCTGTGGGCAAAAGAGAGACTCCAGGATGGTAGTCGGCCTCCCTGGAGCAGGGGTCCAGGATGTTTTAGAGAGGGTAGAGGGAATTTTGAAGGGAGAAGGGTCTAAGGCAAATGTAATAGTTCACGTAGGACAGAAAGATGTAGGAAGGAAGCGCAGGGGGGACATACGTAGGCAGTTTAGGGAGTTGGGGGCTCAGCTGAAAGGTAGGGCCTCCAGGGTGGCGTTCTCTGGGCTGCTGCCTGTGCCCGGGACCAATGGGGTAAAAACTAATGAGACACTACAACTAAATGCATGGATGAGGGATTGGTGTAGGTCAGAAGGTTTCATATTCATTGATCATTGGGAAGTCTTCAGGAGGGAGGGTCATCTATTCAAGAGGGATAGAGAGCAGTTGTCTGGGAGGGGAACCCATATTTTAGCTGGGAGGTTAGCTGGAGTGTTTCAGAAGTGTTTAAACTAATAGGGAGGGAGGGTGGGGAGAGAGAGGGAACTGGGAGTGGGAGAGAGAGGGATGATAGGGCAACACCAGAAGGTAGAAAGGAATATCCGAGAGCTGAGGGTCTTCAGTGCATGTGTTTTAATGCGAGGAGTGTAACTGGCAAAACAGATGAACTGAAGGCAATAATGTTCACGAGGAGTTTAGAAGTGGTGGCGGTGGCCGAGACGTGGTTGAAGGAGGGGCAAGGCTGGCAATTGAATATTCCAGGGTATAAGTGTTTTAGGCGTGACAGAGTTGGTGTGAGGAGAGGCGGGGGAGTGGCTTTATTAGTTAAGGACAACATCATAGCAGTGCAGAGGGAGGGAGGTATGGATGATTTAGGAATTGAGTCTCTATGGGTGGAGTTGCGGAATAGGAAGGGAGTGGTTACTATGTTGGGTGTTTACTACAGACCGCCCAACAGCCCGCGGGCCGTGGAAGAAGGGATATGCAGGGACATTTTAGATAAGTGTAAGAAAAATAGGGTAGTAGTAGTGGGAGATTTCAATTTCCCTGGAGTAGATTGGAGAGTGCCCAGAGCTGTAGGAGTGGACGGGGAGGAATTTGTACATTGTGTTTTGGAAGGGTCCTTGGAGCAGTATGTGGATGGCCCGACTAGAGAGGGGGCTATACTGGATTTGGTTCTGGGGAATGAGCCAGGGCAGGTGGTTGACGTCGGGGTAGGAGAGCATGTGTCAAATAGTGATCACAACTCTGTCTGCTTTAGGATATTAATGGAAAAGGACGAGACCTGCCCAAAAGGGAAGGTATTTAACTGGAGGAGGGCTAGATACAGCCAGATTAGGCAAGATCTTAAAGATACCGACTGGGATAAGCTTTTCGAGGGCAGGTCAACGAGGTACATGTGGGAGTCTTTCAAGGGAAAACTAAATTCTCTGCAGGAAAGATACGTGCCGGCAAGGAGGAAGGATGGGAAAGGTAGGATTAGAGAACCATGGCTTACCAGGGATATTGAGGACTTGATCAGGAAGAAGCGAGAGGCTTACATTAGATCTAGGCAAACTGGGGACTGAGACAGCGCTGGAAGCTTATAGAGAGTGTAGACGGGATCTTAAAAGGGGTGTTAGAAAGGCAAAAAGGGGCCACGAAGTGGCTCTGGCAGGTAGGATTAAGGAAAATCCAAAGGCATTTTACACCTATGTAAGGAGCAAAAGGATGGTTAGAGGCAAGATTGGACCTCTTAGGGACAGTGGAGGGGATCTATGTTTAGAGCCTGAGGGAATGGGGGAGATCCTGAATGAATACTTTGCGTCGGTATTCACGCAGGAGACTGGACAGATGTCTGTTGCTGATGTTGACAAAGTTGAGGATCGGTTGAGGGAAATAAGGATTACGAGGAAAGAGGTGTTGGGGCTGTTAGGCAGCTTAAAGACATATAAAGCTCCGGTGCCTGATGGCATTTACCCCAGGCTGCTAAGGGAGTTGAGGGAAGACTTGGCTGGGCCTCTGACGCAAATCTTTGTCTCTTCCTTGGACACAGGTGAGGTCCCAGCGGACTGGAGGATAGCAAACGTAGTACCGTTGTTTAAAAAAGGTCAGAGGGATCACCCAGGGAACTATAGGCCGGTGAGCTTGACTTCAGGTATAGGTAAGCTAATGGAGAGGATCCTTAGGGACAGGATGTATGAGCATCTGGAGCGCTGCGATCTGATCAGGGATACGCAGCATGGCTTTGTCAAGGGGAAGTCTTGTCTTACAAATCTAGTGGAATTTTTTTGAAGAAGTGACAAAAACAGTTGATGAAGGACATGCTGTTGATGTCGTCTACATGGATTTCAGTAAGGCGTTTGACAAGGTTCCTCATGGTAGGCTGATAGAGAAGGTGAAGGCGCGTGGGATACAGGGCCAGGTATGTAGATGGGTCGAGAACTGGCTCGGGAGGAGGAGACAGAGGGTAGTAGGGGAAGGCTCTTTTTCCGACTGGAGGCCTGTCACTAGTGGATGCCACAAGGCTCAGTACTAGGTCCTCTTCTATTTGTGGTCTACATAAACGACTTGGAAGTAGGGGTAGGTGGTGATATCAGCAAATTTGCTGATGACACCAAGATGCTTGGATTGGCGGGTACAGAAGAGCAGTGTCAGGCAATACAACAGGACATAGACAGGTTGGTAGATTGGGCAGATAGATGGCACATGGAATTTAATCCGGAAAAATGCGAGGTGATGCATTTTGGCCGGAAAAATGTAGAAGAGAATTATAGGATAAAAGGTAAAACTATACGGAGCATAGAGACGCAGAGAGATTGGGGGTGCAGGTTCACAAGTCTCTGAAGGTGTCCTCACAGGTGGAGAAGGTGATAAAGAAGGCATATAGTATGTTAGCTTTCATAGAAAAGGGTATAGAATACAAGAGTAGGAGTTTGATGTTGCAGTTGTATAGAACTTTGGTTATGCCTCACTTGGAATACTGCGCCCAGTTCTGGTCTCCGTACTATCGGAAGGATGTGGAGTCCTTGGAGAGAGTGCAGAGGAGGTTTACCAGGATGCTGCCTGGTATGGAAGGACTGTCTTATGAGGAACGATTAGATAGACTGGGGTTGTTTTTCCTTGAAAGACGTCGGCTTAGAGGGGATCTCATAGAGGTGTATAAGATTATAAGGGGTATAGATAGAGTAAATGGAGGTAAACTTTTTTCACCTTCAGAAATGGATAGGACGAGGGGTCATGGCCTTAGGGTGAGGGGGGCTATGTATAAGACGAATATTAGAGGGCAGTTTTTCACACAAAGGGTAGTGGGGGTGTGGAATGCACTGCCAAGTACGGTGGTGGGAGCAGGCACGCTAGGGCTGTTTAAGGGTCTCTTGGACAGCCACATGAGCGTTATGCAGATAGAGGGATATAGTAGGACTGTTTAACTATGACTTTTTTTTTCCACAGGTAATTCGGTCCAACTTGATCAACAAGGAGCATGCATTCGGCAGGTGGTGCGAGGACAGCTCTTGGATGTTGATTCATGGGTTGCTTGGTGCTTCATGTCGTAAATGAGTGCTTTATCTGGACCATCTGAAGGGCACCATGACAGCTCAGTGACTATCGCTGTAGCTGTGCAGACACTTGGAATTGGGCCGGTGTCTGCGGTATTTTGCGCGTTCTCCCCGTGGTTGCGTGGGTTTTCTCCGGGCGCTCCGGTTTCCTCCCACATCCCAAAAATTCGCTCTTAGGCTGATTGGGAAACAAATTGATCCTATATTGAGATTCTTCCATATTAGGAATAACCTAAAATTAGAATAAGAAAATGGAATTGTTACTATAAAGTTATGACGGCGGCACGGGCTCGTTGGGCCGAAGGGCCTGTTTCCCGTGCTGTGTTGCTCTAAAAAAAAAGATCGGCACTTGTGTAATGGTCCCTGCCTGCCAGCCTCTCAATTGCTGGCCAATTCTTCGACCCCCACATTGCTGGCCCTCCCAGCCCAATTTCTGGCTCCTTCAATGTGTTTGGGACAGCCTCTTCTCGCACCCCCCCACCCCACCCATGATAAAAACAGTGCAGTGGGATGGGAGAGTCGACCCCATTGTCTTTTATGTGTCTTGTTGCAGTTCTTTCCAGGTAACTTACCTGTTCTGAGATGATAGCTTTCCATTTAAAATATGTTTGGATGAAATGGCTTTTAATCTCACCATGCTGTTTCTGGCAATGCAGAATATAACTCTAATGTTGAATCTATTTAAAAGTTTATTTCTCACATATTCAAATAGAAAATTTTAATCTGACATTTATAATTAAACATAGAACAAGGTCAGTCATAAATCTTAACATCCAATTGTTGGTTCTAGTTCCCCCTATCAGATTTTCCTAACTACTTCAGCTATTTCATATCTGTTTGAGTCCCCATTTCTTTGGTTCAGGACCGTATAGCTGTCACTAGAGGCAATTCAGCTCAAGCAGTATTCAAAAGTAACCTGGTTACTTTTAAACAAGCCTAAATTTTGAGTCCATTGAGTGCACGCACTGGGTAGATCAGAACTGAAAGCAAAATGCATTTCCTGAATGCAACTTCATTCTCCTTGGCCAATGAATAGGCCGCCAACATGAAACGTGCACTGGGAAAGGCACAGCACTGCTGAAGAAGCGGGAAGAGAAAAGGCACTGAGAAAAGAGAGGATGCAGGCTGTTATTTCTAATGAGATCCCTTAAGGTGGACAGCTGTATGGTTCTGTCAGAGAGCTGCAAGCCTCTCAAAATTAAGTGATAAAAACTGCAGCAAACTGTGTCTTTGCAGCACAGTCAAACACCTGACAGCAATCTTCAGACCCCAGACATCTCATCCTCCTGATAGAAGTTGAAGCAAAATTATAAATGCCACCTGGCCGATAAACTCATCGACCATAAAAGTGGATGTACCAAATAGAATTGCTTTCATTTGGCTCCTTTACACGCTTAACTATGTTTGTAATTGGTGGGGGATGCAATTTTGATTACTGAACGAGCCCACTGAATAAAATGTGGCAAAAGTGGACAATGAAGTCAAGATGGTGCCTAATATCTATTGAAGCAATTTCACATACCGTTGTGTTGAATTTGGTGGTCGGGTGGTGAGTGGATCAGATCAGGCTTTGGGAAGTTGGCTGGATCGGACCAATTGTTGTGCGGTGACTGAGTTGGCCTTCGAGTTGGGGGAGATCAGATCAGACATTGGGGCATGAGTGGTATGTGGGCTTGTGAGGTTGAATCTTGGAGGGAGATGGGCAAATTGAGCTTCGAGAGGAAAGGAGATAGTCTGGCCGGGTCTTGTCGTGTGGAAGGCTCCAATAGCTTGGGCTCTGTAATCTAAAGAGGATGGAATGGGAGAGACCTACAGGTGGGTGCCACCTGGGAATTCAGGATATAAGGGGATTCCTGCAGATAGGTGGAAAGTGGGGATATGGTGCACATTTTGCAATAGTTAGAAGCAGTTCTAATTCTTCATAGTAGTTCAAGATAAAACAATTTGAACTTAAATTGCAACTTTTGGATGATTCTAGTGCAAAGAAATTGATTGTTGGAGTTTGCACTTTGCAGCCAATTGCCATGACCCATGTACTTCGGGGGGAGGGGGGTTACTCAGCGCAGGCTTGAGATACTCCCTCAGATACCACCCTAGAGCTCAGAAGATAGGGACTACTGTTTTACTTCAATAACATTGCAAAAAGAATAAGAACATTGAGGGAGAAAATATCACCCATACATAATTTTTTCAACCTCATGATTCCTTCTGTCATCAGCTGCCTCAACCGTAATTCTCTTCTCTGCCTCTTTGACATCTGCCCACATCTCATGTCAGTGCATGGGTGTCTAATTTATTTTGATAAGACTCCTTATTAAAGGAACTATACAAATATATTGTAATGTATTTACAACATGGGTTTAAACTTACTACCTTTGAAAATAAGACAAGTATTGAAGGGTCATTACATTTCAACCTCTGTATTAATTTAAGAAGAAAACAGCTGAGTGTTACGAACAGGTGAATACATAATACTATGAGCCCCAATTAAATGTCATTGAAACTGACATATGATATCTTGTACACATCATTCCTGAATCAGTTTCTTATAGTAAGTTACCGAATGACAACTGGGATACAGTGAATAATAAGCTTCCTCCCTTATATTGAATAATCAGCATTTATAATCAAATTCAACTTTATGATTATCGATTAAAGCTTATTTACACTTTACACTAAATAGATTAGATTCTGCTATATTATCACCTCTTACCTTGATGAATTCAGCCTTTAAAAGATGCACAATAGCCACTGTTACAAAAAAAAGAGAAAAGAGACAGAGCAATCATCTATCATTTCTGAAAGCAGAAAGTGCTATTTAGAAATTTTACAATATGGTGTACAAAATCATTACATATTAAACAAGGTCTCACACATATAAACATTTCAATATTTTATGCAACAAAAGATGTCTAAATAAATACCTCAAAATCACAAATCTCCTGTGGTGCAATACTCTAATATGAGTAGCCTCATGAGTGTGAAGAAAGTTAATGATGAGACAAGATGGTCGGACTCCAGAAACATTTGATGCTCTGTCTGACAACTTATATACACATTTTTTTCCTGCCTACACAGCAGTTTCATTCCCATTTGATATGTGAAAAGCCTGACCAGCAGATTTAGTAAATACATGGACTCTCGTGTTCTCACATCAGGATAAAATTAGAGAAGCAATGTCAGTAGTTTTGTGTGGAAATAATCCTGTCCTCATCAAATATCTGCAGAATTGACCATGTCCCACTAACGTGGCAATTTTTCATCAAGTGCTAAATCTTGACGAGATTGAAACTTTAAGTAACTTTTCCTTGGCCTCTACAAAGTGTAAATAAACTTAGTTAAATTAATTCCCCAAAAAACCTTGATATATAGAAACTTAGTAGTACCTTGACTCCCATTGATCTGATAGAAAGGTTTGAAACTTTTTCAATTAAATGGTATTTAACTATGGTTTATATTATTAATGAAAAAAATCATCCACAATCCTACAATTTTACATGAGTTATATGCAGAAATGTGAGTTGTGTTAGGTTTCCAATGAATTTTGAATCTTTTTTCATCAAATTGAATTGCAAATATTAATTAAATGGGAGAAACAAATTTCTGAATGGAACTATTTATTTGACATTGAAGTTATATTGACAAATTCAAGTATATAAAACAAAGTATTGAGTCTAAGAGTTGGAATGTTATGGTGAGGTTGGATAAGACATTGGTGAGGCCAGATTTAGAGTATTGTGTGCAGTTTTGGCATCTAATTACAGGAACGATATTAATAAGGTTGAAAGAGTGCAGGGAAGGTTTACAAGGATGTTGCCGGGTGTTGAGAAACTGAGTTACACAGAACAGTTGAATAGGTTAGGACTTTATTCCTTGGAGCATAGAAGAATGAGGGGAGATTTGATAGTGGTATATAAAATTATGATGGGTATAGATAAAGTGAATACAAGCAGACTTTTTCCACTGAGGTTAGGGGAGAAAAAAAAACTAGAGGACATGGGTTAAGGGTGAAGGAGGAAAAATTTAAAGAGAGAGTGGCGGGAGTGTGGAATGAGTGGTAAATGCGGGCTCACTTTTATCATTTAAGAAAAACTTGGACAGGTACGTGGATGAGAGGGGTGTGGAAGAATATGGTCCAGGTGCAGGTCAGTGGGACTAAGCAGAAAAATGGTTTGGCACAGCCAAGAAGGGCCATAAAACCTATTTCTGTGCTGTAATGTTCTATGGACTATATGAATAGAATATCATGAAGATCGATTAATATGTAGATGCATTATTATCACATAGAGTCCGGACAGTGCAGAATGCGGCGATATGGTCCATTGAGTCTGAGCCAACTATTCGAAAGAGCATCTTCCCCATGTTCATCCACCCACTACACGGCCCTATACCTGTAACTGCATGCATTTACCATGACTAATCCACCTAACTTACATATCTTTCCAATACTAAAGAGCAATTTAATATGCCCAATCCACTTAACCCGCACATCTCTTTGGGAGGAAATGAAAGCACTGAGAGGAAACACATGCAAACATGGGGAGAATGTACAAACTCCACACACACGGTCACCAAGGCCAGAATTGAACCTGGATCCCTGGCAACAATGTTAATCACTGTGCCAGCATTAACGTATTATCATTTCCATTAATAAATGAACTGATTACTTATGACTTACTGGTACTCCATAATTCATTTACTCCTTTTCTGTGAATTAATGCGTGAAGGAGCAAAGAGTCAAGTCAAGTGTACATTATTTGGCATTTTAGTGAAGCCATTTAAAAATGAGAAAATGCCATAAAGATAATTAAACAAAAAATGAGTGAAAATGCATTGATTCTCCAACTATCAACTTAAATTATGAAGAGTAATTGAATATTCTAACACAATTTGCAATAGTACTTATGCAGAAGTATATTTGCAGAAGTTATCTGAAGTAGGAGCCTGAGATTGGAAAAATAGCTGAGGCGAGACATGCCTTATAGTCAAATTCCTTATCATTAACTGTGTAAAATTGATATACCTGGATGTGGTTAAGAGGAATGTCTCACATAATTATATATCTCTTCAAGTTGGCATTAAACTATTTTCTGGGAACTAATTATTGTGCACTAGCCTAACAGTTGCACAGTTGATAAATCCATCTTATTGCCACAGGAAACCTTAACATTGGGCCACTTAAACGTTAGTGCTGGAAGAGGGCAGGTAGTAAATATGACAATCTCTTGTAATGGTGATGAGTCTAAGCATTATTATTCTATGGACTATACGAATAGAATATCATGAAGATCAATTAATATGTAGATGCATTATTATCACATAGAGTCTGGACATTGCAGAATGCAGCAATATGGTTCATCGAGTCTGGGCCAACCATTCGAAAGAGCATCTTTCCCATGTTCACCTACCCACTACACCGCCTATACCTGTAACTGCATGCATTTACCATGACTAATCCACCTAACTTATATACCTTTTCAATACTAAAGAGCAATTTAGTATGCCCAATCCAATTAACCTGCATATCTCTGCGGGAGAAAACGAGAGCACTGAGAGGAAACACATGCAAACGTGGAGAGTACGTACAAAATCCACACACACACAGTTACCATGGCCAGAATTGAACCCAGGTCCCTGGCACTGTGAGGCAACATTGTTAATCACTGTGCCAACATTAACGTATTATCATTTCCATTAATAAATGAACTGATTACTTATGACTTATTGGGATTCCATAATAAAAATAAAACCAAGTAAGATTTCTTGGTTTTCCACTGGCAATCTTACAATGTTTGTTTTTAGTTTTCTGCAACTAAATCAAAATGCATCTAATATAATTTTGAATTGATGTGAAAATGGTAGCATGACAACAGTGAAGTGATTCCTGGTGTTGACATAGGAATTCTTGTTAATGTAAGATGCAAAGCAGTTTGTACTGACAATTGAAGTGTACATCTAATACGATTCAATGCTTTAAGAAAGCAGAGTATTGCAGAAATGCAATGTAAAGTTCCAGAAGAAAAATTTCTGACAAAATAGGATATAAAATGATAAATAATGATTGAATTTAGAACGCTGCATTCAATACCAAAATAATTGAATGGAAGAAATGAATTATCATTAAAATTACTTATTGGTAACATGAAAAATGTAACACTGTGAGTTAATCTCTATGTACTCATGGATGTGAACACAGTAACAGGGGAAAAATATTTTCATTTAACAAATTACCAGAATGAATTAAATCTCTACAGAAACAATAAATGCAGGAAAATCTCAGCAAGTTTAACAGCATCTGCAGAGAGAGAACAGACAGAATCATCACCCACATCTGAAATTTTAATTCTGTTCATTCTCTATGGATGCTGCAGACCTGCTGGGATTTTTGCACATTTTCTGTTTTCCTTTTAGGTTCCAGCATTCACAGAAATTTGTTCTTTAATCAACCGTGCTATATGGTTGATTTTCTTCTTCCGTCTGTACTTGTCATGGATTGTTCCATTTATGGCCTAATGGAGTGTTGTTGGGTGTCATTGTGACCTGTTCACAGGAAAATGCAATATTATTTTTGATGCTGCTGTTACAAGATCCAATAAATCTTACTGGATTAAATTTGTCACAAAAGCGTAGAGATCAGGAAGTCACTCAATCAACAAATCATATACTTAAGTCATTAACTTTATTACATAGTATCCAGGGGAAGATACATAAATATTTTACATGTGCTATTTTCATTTAAATATTATGTTGCATTGTTACTGGATACCTTCATCTCAGAGAAGAGTTATATTTCAGTCTGAAGTGTAAACACGTGCTGCTCATGTTAATACGAGCCAAATATTTGCACCATCCACATTCTAGAGATAGCGTAACATAATCTTTCAAGGAGTATCTGGAGATTTTAAAGCATTGCTCGTTCATGAAGCAAATATATTCATCCCTTCCAAAAGTTGCAGGTGCGTTAAAAATGATAATATGTAAATCGATGTTCAAGACATTTTTAAATATAACTGTTAATATCCTTTAACTTAACTTTCTATATTAAATAATGCCTTCATTCTTCAATCACCTTTCACCATGCACTATTCGGTACTCAAAAGGATAATTGCATTTCAAAAAAAAATTCAGCTTTATATCTGAGGCTATAGTGAGAGGTCAAATTTTAGGTTTGGGATTTCCCTTCATAACAATTAATCAACCAAGGATTAATAAGACAAGGATCATTGGCTACCATCAGTAATCAATATCAGTAAAGTACAGCACTGGAAGGAGTTTACTTTCTTGGTATTTTCTTAATTAACATGGGGAATTGATACCCTCTTTTTACAAAGACACTGCATTAATTTAAAAGCAAAATACTGCCGATGTTGAAATCTGAAACAAAATCTGAAAAAGCAGGAAAATCTCAGCAAGTCTGACAACATCTGTGGGGAGAGAATTAATTTGCATTAATTTGTTTGTTTTCTATTCCAGTTCAACATGCTCACAAAACAGTTTTATGTTTTGCTCATTGCTGCTACTACGTGTTTGGCTAATCTACAAAAGAGCATTTAACCAAGATAAACCTGCAATAATGCCACTGGACTGTCAATAAACATGTATAATACATACATAAATGTAATAATCAGCACATCAATTAAGCTAACAAGTCAAATGAATGCGGACTGAAAAGGGCAAGGATGTCCCAAAAAAAATCCAAACAATATTTGCAATTGGCCTCAATGTTCTCATTTAGCAGCTCCAATCCTGCCAATTATCAAACCATCACTCAATTCTCAATCATCAGCAAAGTAATGGAAGATGTTAATAACAATGTTGTCAAATGCTGATTTCTCACCAATAACCTGCCCATTTAAGGTCACTTTAAGCTGAAGACAACATAGCTCCAGACCTCATTGCAGTCTTGGTCCAAACTTGGAGAAAAAAGATGAATTCCAGAGATGAGGTGCATCCTTGATGTCAAGCCAGCATTTGACCAAGAGTCAAATCCCTAGTGAAACTGAATTCAAAGGGACTCAAAGGAAAACATTTTTAACTGCTTGGAATCATGCCTAACTCAAGAGAAGATGCTTATGGTTGTTGGAAGCTAAGTACCTTAGCTCTAGAACATTGCTGCAGATGTACCTCAGGATAGATTTAGCACCAATCATTCACAGCTGCTTCATCAATGAAATTCGCTCTTATGGTTAGGTCACATGCAAGTTCCCTTTATCATGAACCAAAGGAAAAATCCACTTCTGCAGCTTACAGTCTGGTAGTCTTCACCTTGAAATCTATAAGTTTCACGCTTAAGGACCCCTGCTCCCTTCTTCCCATTGGGTGAGCCTTACTCGCTCAATAAGGCAGTCCATAAATCCCATGATCGATTATTGATCCTCCAAGACCTTTCTGGCCATCATAACCTTCTTTCACCTTAGGTCCCTGTATTTCGCTGCCTCCCCTGCAAGGACATCTTTTTTTGGTGCTTGGTGCTTGAGCAGATGTCCGATGAAAGCAGGACTGGGCAAGGTAATTTATATCAAACAGCAGAACTTCTATTTCGGTGGAAATGTCTTGGAGTTAATGAAGCAGGTTCCTCCTCAATTTCTGCTTCAGCCTGGAGTCCATTTCTTCAGCCTCCATCTCAGAGTCTATAACTTTGCTATCTGGAGGACCTACATGAAGTTAGTTTCAAGCTGAGGATTGGCACTGATAGTGGCTATCACTACGGCTGATGGAAGGGTAGTTCAGGCAAGGACTCCCTGGCCCCAAGGTGATCTAAGTACCCTGAACTTCGACTTTGTAAAATACTGATCCTGTTTGTTCCATAATGATCTCAGGACTCATGTTTCTGACATGAATCAGATCACCCGGCACAAAAATTCTTTCTGTTCTTGTGGAATTGAAGTTTTTTTTGGTTTTCCTCTTGGGCCTCCACCTTCTCTGATAAATTCTGAATAATAGAGTAAATGTGGTACAAAACCGCTGTCCCACCAACATCTCTGCTGGAATGACATCTCTTGTGGTATACAGGGTTTGATCCTATATTTGAGGAGTAAGTGTGCCAGTTTAGTCTTCATGGATGCTACTGGTTGATTCTTCATACTATACTTGAAGGTTTGATCTGCCTGTTCTGCTAATCCATTTGATGACGGGTAACAAAGTGCAGTCTGGACGTATCAGATATCACTGGAGAGCAATAAGTTCTGGAAATCACTGTTAATGAAGGTCATGTCATTATCTGAAACCAGGACTTCCAGTCTCCTATGTATGCAAAAGCTTTGTTGCAATTTCTCAATTGTAGCCTCAGCAGTTACGTACAGCTCATGTGATGCATCTCCAACTACATGCACTGTGTGTCCACCATGATTAAAACCACAGAATCTATACAGGGAACTGAAAAGTCTGCTGTACTCGCTCCCATGGCCTACCAGGACGCTTTCATGGGTATGGACAACCCGAGGTTGGGAAATTCAAATCTTAATGGCACAAGTCACATTGCTTTACCAAGTCTATGCTGTTACAAACAAGACCAGGAAACCTGACGGGTGGCCTTTATATGTTTTCTTTAATGTTGGACATCATCCGGGGCAGAACAATTCCTCAAACCCCCAAATAATGATCCCATCTCCCACACTAAGTTTGGGCTCCTGGTAGGGTTCATTTCTTCAGAGATTCATCCTTGGAATCCCCCATGCAGGATTATGTGCCTAATTTTGGATAAGATTGGGTCTTCTTAGGTCCAGCCTTTGATTTGTCTTGCTGACACTGTCAAGGTCTCCAAAAGGTTCAGGGTTATTACAAGTTCTTCTATTCTGGTAAAGGAGCCAGGTTGTGGGCAACAGTCTGTTCGCATTAGCTATCCGGGTTCTGGGACGGTGTTCTAGAATATGTTTGTAGGTTGCCAATAACAAGCCCGGAGCTAGATTCAAGCGGAGGTGATAAGATGAATGGCTTTGTCCTCTTTGAAGAGGCCCAGTAAGTATAAGTCGTTGGCAAATTTAAAAAACTGTCAACTGTAGACCTAATGATGGAATTTCTTCACATCAAATATAAATGGCAATCCTTCTTTCTCAATTTGTGAATATTATTGCTTTGCATCCAAAAGCATCCTGGAGGCATACGCGATGGGCTTCTCTGTCCTTTCATTCTCGTGATATGGCAGCACTGCATCAACCCTCTATGGGGAAGTGTCACAAGTCATACTAAGTTCCTTCTTTTGAGTCAAAATGGCCAGTAAGTTGAATGATAATAACTGACCTGAAAAAAACCCTCTGCTGTGAAGCTCCCTAAGGCCATCTGTGATATTTTTGTAGAAGGGTATGCAAGGGGCAGCAAGCATGAGAAGACAAATTTGCGATTCATTTTCTGCAATAGTTGACGAACTTTAGGAAGCATTTTAGCTCTGTGCTGTTCCTTGGGGTTGGTATGTCCTTAATGGCCTTTACTTTATCCTCTACTGGATGTAACCCCTTGACATTTACTTGGCAACTTAAATAGTTTACTTTGGCCACCTGGAAAATGCATTTTTTCTCTTCATTTGGACTCCTGCCCTGAAAAATCGTTGCAGGACTTCTTCTAATTTTGCCACGTGTTCCTGTTAACAAGCCACTGTGACCAAGGCATCATCTACATATACTTTTACACTGGGTAGCCCTTGAAGGATGTTCTCTATAGCTGTCTGGAAGATGGCATAAGCCAAGGAGATGCCAAAAGGCAAACAAGTGTACCCGTAGAGTCTATTATGTGTTAAAAGTCACATATTTCAAAGAAGACTTGTCAAGTTCAAGATGGAGATAGGTATGGCTCATATCCAAACTGGAGAATGTATGCCATTTGTTAACTTGATGTACAGACCTTCAATCCAGGGTATAGAGTAACAATCAAGTTTGATGACCCAACTGCCCATCTGTTCATAGAATCATAGAATCATTACAGTGCAGAAGGAGGCCATTTGACCCATTGAGTCTGCACCAAACACAATCCTATCCAGGCCCTATTCCCATAACCCCATGCACTTACCCTAGCTAGACCTCCTGACACTAAGGGCCAATTTAGCACGAGCAATCCATCTAACCCACACATCTTTGGATCGTGGGAGGAAACTGGAACACTTGGATAAAATCCATGCAGATACAGAGAGAATGTGCAAATTCCACACAAACAGTGAGTCGGGAATCAAACCTGGGGCTCTGGCACTGTGTTAGCAGTATGAACCACTGTGCCACCATGCCATCCTGCAAAGACAAACTGATTTAGTGGGTCTAAGAATATGTTTGGTGCCATAGTTACTCATGACTGGGCTTATTCTTGACTGAGGTGGAGAATGATAATTCATAGCAACAATGCAATGTTATGGAAGAAGTTGCAAATGACCAGCAGTGCAGGGAGCAACAAAGTGGCTGAGCCTTCACAAACACTGCCCACAACGGAGCATACAGACAGAAGCTAAGCTTCCTTTGTATTTCAGAGAAGCAGCACTACCAATGGCTTAAGTTGACATTTCAGGCAGACATTACATATCCCCAGGCTTTGAGATGAAGATCTATTGCTTATTGGACCTTTCAGGCACATATTACCAGTGGCTCCTGGCCTCTAGTTTGTTCCAGGACATCGTTGGAGATACATTCAGCTGCACATAAATACATAAAACATGCATTGGATAAATTGTTTGCCTGGGCTGAGAGGTGATGAGATTAAACAGACTGAGTGGGCACTCAGATCAATGTCACTAGTTGGCTTACCACAGGTGTAAGATGCAATCTACTACATATACATGGCAAACTGAGCAGCCCTGATCCAACAGGATGTTTGCCAAGCACAAAGAATTTCATTTAATCACTCTGCAGCTGTTGTACAACCATAAAAAAAGGTTGATGCAGACTTGTGTGAAAGTTACCAGGAGCTGCTTGATACATCTGTACTGAGGCAGTCCTTCACATTTGATTTGTTCAGAGCTGCAGACAACTTCAAAGAATGGCTAAAATAATTACAAATTACTGCAGCTGCCAGACATACAAATCAAAACAGAAAATGCTGGATACACTCAGCAAGTCTGGCAGTTTCTACAGAGAGAGAAACAGTTAACATTTAGAATCCATATGAATCATCTTCAGAGTTAAAGAGAGGAAAATATGTGATGGGTTTCATACTAAGAAGACTTATAACACTAGGTTAATTTCTACATCATAAATTTGATACTGTTAAAGAGGGATGGAGCAGATGGAACAAGAAAAGGTCAATGATGGGTATGAACTAAGAGATTTCACAAGGCACAAGGCAAAGGAAGTGTTAATGGCAGTGTTAAGGGCTACAGACAGTGTTGATAATGGCATAAGACATAAAAGTAAGATAGCTGTATATGTTAAAAGGATAACAAATGTCACTGTTGAATGAAACCAAATCCAAAGAACAAGTGACAGATGACACTGTTGGGAGTTGCATTAAAATAAATTTTAAAAAAGGGTCAAGATGGAGGAACAATTAACAATCTAAAGTTGTTGGATTCAATGATGAGGCCAATTGGCTGTCATTTGCCTAATCAGAAGATGAGGTGGTATTTCTCCAGTTTGTATTGGGCTTCACTGGGGGAACATTGTAGCAAGCCAAACATGGACATAGGGACACGAGAGCAAAATAATGAGTTGAAATAGAAAATGATAGGGAAGTTGGCATTATGCTTGCAGACTAAGTGAAGTTGTTCCACAAAATGATCACCCTGTCTCTGTTGTGTCCCCCAGTGTGGAGGAGATTACACCATGCAGCTTCACTTAAACTGAGTGTCTGGGGCTTTAGATAGTAGGGATGGAGGAGGTGATTTGGGAAGGGCATGAGGGGATTAGGTTGATGGAAGAGTGAATCAGGATGAAACAGACAGTGGAATGCTGATGGTGGAATGGGGATGGGGGAGAGCTGAAATGAGGAAGAGCTTCATCATGGCATTACACTGAGATTGGTGAAAATGTTGAAAGATGATTCTTTGCATCTGGAAACTGATGAGATAGAAAGTGAAGATAAGGGGGATTATTGTGTTTCTGGGAGGGAGGGGAAGGGTTGAGGGCAGAGATGTGGGAGATGGGTCAGACACAGCTGAGTTCCACATTCAACCACAGTTAGAAAGAAACCACAGTTAATGAAAAAGGCATACATGTCAGGATGCCATTTACGAATGTGACATCAATAATTATCTGGGATAAATAATTCCAAATCAGACTTATATGGAGCACGTCTGTTTTGCACTGTTTCCGCATGGGCAAATATGGTGGTAAAGGGGGAAGTGTCGATAAAGTTGGACATGCAGCCTATTAAGTCAATTTATATGTAAAGAGAGAACTGGCGCATAACTGGGTGTAAATCACAATACTTGCCTCACACCTGACTTTACCAAGTTTCAACACCCAAAAATGGGCACAACTTGATGGTAAAATTGGGGCCCAATATGTACAATATGTTTAAGAATATTGCCATTTTCTACTATATATTTTAGAAAAAGTATACATTTCGGCAGTATTGTAATTTAAATAAAATGTTACATGTGCAAGATATTGTGGCCATACTTCCAAAATAGGTCAGCCACAAAGGAAGGAGTAAACTGATATGTTATACGTTTGCAATTAGGTTTTGTAATAATATATGCAGTCTTTGCTTACAAGGAAAGTTCCACGTGGTCAGCACAAGTTTATTTTAGAGATTCAGTGGAAAGGATTTTAGAAAAAAAGACTTGTCATATTCAATTTCAGGGGGTTAACTAATATGGATATACATGATGGAGACAGGATCGATGGTCAAAAATTCCAAACCAAATTACTGATCTTGCTTCTCTAATTATATCCTGACATTAGAATACCACTTAAAGCAACCATCGTGCTTTTGTACGCTAAATATAGAAACGGGACCTGCTGTGCCGACAAAAAAAATGTATATAAGTTATCCGGAAAACAGAGAAGGCTGCTGGTGTCCAACCATCAGGGTAAGTTTCTTGCTAACTTTCTCAAGAATCTGAATGAAGGTATCGATTTATTTTTCAGTACTGAGATAATCTCATCAAATTATGTAAAGTTTAACAAAACGAATCAAATCCAAAAAATCTCTCAAAGTAAGCGTCAAAAGACAATAATAATTCGTCCGTTAAAAACAGATCCAAAGAAGTAAAATTAATTGATTTGTTGTGCATTTTGTTTTACTAGAATTGCTGTGAAGGATTTTTCTTACCTGGGACGCATAAAGGTAACGGATGTGATGACAACCAAATGTAAACTCAAATTTCTTAATAGAAAACAAGGCAGTACCACTATTTGCGTTTGACAGTGGGTCTTGCAGACAAAAGGATTTCAGGGTCATTTCACATCTAGTTTGTCTTACTGCTTTCAAAGAGGCTGTTACCTAATAAATATCTCACCGTAAGAAGCTAATTTAGCAGCAAGAAGCACAACACCATGTTGCAGACCAAGGGCACATATATTGGACACGGTCTAGGTAAAACTGTCTGGGCGGTCGGGCATTGCTTCCTATATATAGTTTAGAAATCATTTTATACAGAATTATTGCGGACCATTAAAACCTTTAAATCACTTTGACATTCTTAAGATGCTAGACAAATTCACAGGACAAAGCGTTTCCAACCTACTAAATTCAGCGGCATGCAACATAAATGCTGTGGTTTTGAAAATGTCAAGGCATATCCGGTCTTTTGGCAGTAACTTGGGATCATCAAACCAAAGATGTGTTTTCTTTCCCTAAAAATGGATAAACCGAGAAAATCGTAACAATAGGCTTCATGTGAGAAACAGCTACTCCTGAAAATGCAAACATGTAGCTCACGGAGGCTTCTTACAGATTTTATCGTCTTTAACACACAAATCGCAATTTGTAATCTCGTGTCAATCAAATCACAGATCATCAATCATTTTAAAGGATCTGAATAGCTTTCATGTTTAGAGAGGCTCGACATTATGTTTTAAAGTTTATTTATTGGTGTCACAAATAGGTTTTACATGAGTACGACAACGGAGTGACTGTTAAAATAGTAACTAACACTTTTATCTCTACAAAGCAGTTAGATTAGATTGAGTTCAAATGTGAGAGATCTTGCTTTCTGACAAACCCAAGGAAGTATTTAATGGTGTCAAGAAATGATGCAATATAAGGTACTGATTCTGTTATTTATATAAACTCACCTGTCTATTTTAGCAATAAACCGAAACTATGGGGGATGCGGAAATGGAAGTGTTTGGAAAGGCGGCGCCCTTTTTGCGTAAAAGCGATAAGGAACGATTGGAGGCTCAGAACAAACCCTTCGACGCCAAAACAGCCTGCTATGTCCCCGAACCAAAAGAACTGTACGTGAAAGGTACAGTCAAGAGTAAAGAAGGTGGTAAAGCCACCGTTGAGACACTTGATACCAAGCAGGTCGGTTGAAATTTTAAAAATAAGTAAATCATCCTGAAAACGCTTTAGTGTTTTCACAAACCACACATTATTGTAAATAACATGGTAGGTTTGGGGATCATTTTTCAGACAATAACTGTCAAAGAGGACGACGTCCTCCCAATGAACCCTCCGAAGTTCGATAAAATTGAGGACATGGCCATGATGACCCACCTGAATGAAGCATCTGTGCTGTATAACCTCAAAGAGCGTTATGCAGCCTGGATGATCTATGTAAGTACAAAAACTTCAGATTGCTAAATGGAAACGATAATTATAGACATTAAAGATCTTTAATTGCTTCCTCTGACTTTAGACCTACTCTGGGTTGTTCTGTGTCACGGTGAACCCCTACAAGTGGTTGCCAGTGTACGATCCCCAGGTGGTGGCCGCTTACAGAGGCAAGAAGCGACAAGAGGCTCCTCCACACATCTTTTCCATCTCTGACAACGCCTATCAGTTCATGCAAACTGGTGAGTATATGAGCTTTAATTCGTTGTGCTGGGTGTTCAGCGAGGAAATCTTTTCATTCTCGTCGAAAATCGGAATAAATTTCGGCGAAATTCAGTTACATAAAATTTGATCTCACGTTCGTTTTATTTGCAGATCGTGAAAACCAGTCCATTTTGATCACGTAAGTGTTGCTGCTTTAACAGATTCAGCAGAGTTGTTAATGCAATTGGAATTGACTCCGGTATTTTTAATCGCCTCTGGTAATTCACGAATTCATCATTTTCTACTCCTGCCCTGTCCAGCGGAGAATCTGGTGCCGGAAAGACTGTGAACACGAAACGTGTCATTCAGTACTTTGCATCAGTTGCAGCGACAGGGGACGCCAAGAAGAAAGAATCCGGAAAGATGCAGGTAAAAGAAAATTAATACAGTGAAATTTGTCAATTTCTAGTTGTTTCGTGTGATTTAGTATGTGGATGGCCCTCTAGAAGGGGAAAAACTTCATATTCTCTTGGGAAATAAGGAAGGGAAGTGACAGAAATGTTAGTGAGAATCACTTTGGGACCAGTGACCATAATTTTATTGGTTTTAAGATAGCTATAGAGAATGATAGCTCTGGCCCAAAAGTTAAAATTCTAAATAGGGGTATGGCCAATATTTATGGTATCAGTTAACTTCCAAAAGTTAACTGGGGGAGTCTGTGGGAAGCAAAAGGAAATCTGGTAAGTGAGAGGTTTTTCAAAGTGTGCTAACCAGGCTTCAGGATAAGCATCTTCTTCTTAAAGTGAAAGGCAAGACTGGAAGAATTAGGGAACCATCATGACATGGGTCATTGAGGTCCCAGTCAAGAAGGAGGAGGCACATAGCATGCATAGGCAAGTAGGATCATGAGAATCCCTTGAAAAGCATATGAGGTATTGGAGTAGAGTTAAGAGAGCAATCAGGAGGGCAATCAGGAGATACAAAGGGATTGTTTTGGTAGGTAAGGCAAAGGGGAATCCAAAGAGCTTCTACAAATACATAAAGGCTAAAAGAGTAACTAGGGACGGAGTAGGGCCTCTTAAGGATCAACAAAGTCATGTATGTGAGATTCACAAGAAATGAGTAAGATCCCAAATGAATATTTCTCATCAGTATTCACTGTTGAGAAAAGCATGGATGTTCGAGAACTTGGGGAAATAAATAATGATGTCTTAAGGAGAACACATATTACAGAGGAGGAGGAGCTGGAATTCTTAATGCTCATCAAGGTACATAAATCCCTGAGAACTGATGAAGTCTATCCCAGAAGATTGTGGGAGGCTAGGGAGGAAATTGTGAATGCCCTAGCAGAGATATCTGAATCATTCATAGTCTCAGGCGAGAAATCTAAAGATTGGAGGGTGGCAAATGTTGTACCTTAGTTTAAAAAGGGCTGCAGGGAAAAGCCTGGGAAATATAGGCCAGTGAGCCTCGCGTCTATGGTGGATAAGTTGTTAAAAGGTATTCTGAGAGACAGGATCTACAAGTATTTAGAGATGCAAGGACTGATTGGGGACAATCAGCATAGCTATGTGAGTGGAAAATCATGTCTCACAAATTTGATTGAGTTTTTTTTGAAGGGCTATTCAAGAAGTTAGATAAGGGCAGTACAGTTGATGTTGGCTAATGGACTTTAGCAAGGCCTTTGACAAGGTACCGCATGGTAGGTTGTTACATAAGGTTAAATTTCATGGGATCCAGGCTGAGGTAGCTAAATGAATACAAAATTGGCTTGATGACAGAAGCCACAAGGTGGTTATTGAGGTTTGTTTTTCAAACTAGAGACCGGTGACAAATGGTATACCTCAGGGATCAGTACTAGATTCACTGTTATTTGTCATTTATATTAATGATTTGGATGAGAATATAGGAGGCATGTTAGTAAGCTTGCAGATGATACCAAGATTTTTGGCAAAGTGAACAGTGAAGAAAGTTATCTCAGATTACAACGGGATTTTAATCAGTTGGGCCAGTGGACTAACAAATAGCAGATGGAGTTTAATTTAGATAAATGCGAGGTGATTCACTTTGGTAGATCGAACTAGGGCAGGACATAGTCAGTTAACAGTAGAGCATCGGGGAGAGTTACAGGATAAATCTGGGGCAAAGATTCATATCTCCTTGAAAGTGGTTTCACAGTTGGACAGTATGGTGAAGAAGGCATTCAGTATGCTCGGCTTCATTGGTAAAAACATTGGATACAGAAGTTGGGATGTCTTGTTGATGTTGTACAAGACATTGGTAAGGCCACACTTGGAATACTGTGTACAGTTCTGGTCACCCTATTATAAAAAGAATATTATTAAACTAGAAAGAGTGCAGAAAAGATTTACTAGGATGCCATCCAGACTTGATAGTTTTGAGTTATAAGGAGAGGCTGGATAGATTGGGACTTTTTTCTCTGGACTGTAAGAGGCTGAGGGGTGAACTTATAGAGGTCAATAAAATAGTGAAGGGCATGGATCAGTTATAGAGAGTCAATATCTTTTTCCAAAGGAATGGGAGTCTAAAACTAGAGGGCATAGGTTTAAGGTGAGAGGGGAGAGATACAAAAGAGTCCAGAGGGGCAATCTTTTCACACAGAGGGTGCTGAGCGTCTGGAACAAGCTGCGAAGGGTAGTAGTAGAGGTGAGTACAATTTTGTCTTTTGGAAAGTGTTTAGACAGTTACATGGGTAAAGTGGGTATGGAGGGATAGGGGCCAAATGCAGGCAATTGAAAGTGGCATAGGGGTTTAAAAAAAAGGTGGCATGGACAAGTTTACATGCTGTAAGGGCCTGTAAATCTCAATGACTATCACTCTAATTCATTTCTTGACTTGGAAATGCTCCAACTCCCAATGTGTTTGCAGGGCTCCCTGGAGGATCAAATCATCCAGGCTAACCCGCTGTTGGAAGCCTTTGGTAACGCCAAGACCGTGAGGAATGACAACTCATCTCGCTTTGTAAGTTTCCTGCACATTTCCTGCAGTTGCATAAATCAGAGCCCTGAGTGTGCACGACAATCTACTAGCAACCAAGTGTAACACAATGGATGATTCAATACAAACTCAATTGTGCACCTGTTTTGAAATTATGCATTAAGTCTCCGATTTGAATTACCTTTACATTCCAGGGTAAATTCATCAGAATTCACTTTGGCGCAACTGGGAAACTGGCTTCTGCTGATATTGAAACCTGTAAGTTCTGCTGAATTTTATTTATAAACATCAGCCAATCAAATTTTCAACATGCACATAGGTTCTTCAGTGAATCTATATTTGTGTGTGTACATTCTCTCTAGATCTATTGGAAAAATCCAGAGTAACATTCCAGCTAAAAGCAGAAAGGAGTTACCACATTTTCTATCAGATGATGACCAATCACAAACCAGAAATTGTTGGTAAGGATGGAAGTTTTGACAAGTTGCTCCCATTTCTGTACTTTGCCAGGTTGAAATGATCAGTTTTAACACAGTAAATATACCTTAATCTCATTTGAAGTAAAATCTGGTATATTCTTCTAATTGATTGATATTATTTGTCAACTTTACCTGACATTCACCTTCCAAATCCAACCATTAGTTTGTCAGTATAATGAATACCAGTCAAATGGTGAATTGAAACTGAATTTGACAAGTTGTCTGAGTGGAAGAGGGAAATTCTGATTGTAAAACTGAGTGAAATACAACTTTCATTTCCTTCATTCAAAATTCCTCTGACAAAACACTTGTTTTGCTTTCTGCAGAGAGTTGTCTCATTACCACCAACCCCTATGATTATCATTTCATCAGCCAGGGTGAGATTTCCGTTAAGAGTATCGACGATACGGAAGAATTGGTGGCGACAGATGTGAGTATCAGCCGTGCATCTTTAGTTGTATTTTCTTATCCTGACTCGTACCTCCTAATGCATTTAAAAATTGAAGCAGTCAGCGCCAATCCTTCTTTTACTAGCACAAAACACATCTACAATGGACAGGTTGGTGACAATGTCATTAGCACAGCTGCTTCACAGCACCAGGACCTGGGTTTGATTCCCGGTTTGGGTCACTGTCAGTGTGGAGTTTGCACATTCTACTATATTTGTGTGGGTTCCTTCTGTGTGCTCTAGCTTCTTCTCACAGCCCAAAGATGTGTGGGTTAGATGGATTGGCCATACTACTTTTCTCCTCAGTGGGGTGACTAGCTGGGGTAAATGCATAGATTATGGGGATAGGGCGTGGATGAGACTATGGTCAGTGCAGACTCAATGGGCCAAATGGCCTGCTTCTGCACTGTAGGATTCTATGATTCAAATCAAGATGATATGGAATCAAGTCAACCGGACAAAATCAAGCAATGTTTATCAGCATTGAAATGAAAATGTAGAATGTTTTGAGTAAAATATAGCAGAATGATACTTTAAAGTAAACTTCTTTTTATCCATAATTAAGTAGATGAAAGATTTTGAACTATTTAAAACTGTTTCCAGTTTTAACAAGTAATTTATTTTTGTTGGATTTTGAATCTATTGTTTGGGTTTAAAGACTGCCATCGATATCCTGGGCTTCACCAATGATGAGAAATGGGGCATCTACAAACTCACTGGTGCAGTAATGCACTTTGGAAACATGAAATTCAAGCAAAAACAACGTGAGGAGCAGGCCGAGCCAGATGGCACAGAAGGTAACAGTTTCACGCGTCTCACATCATCACAGTATTGACTAAATTCTAGATGTTCAGAAGAACATTCTGAGATATAGTGTATTTCAATTTATAACCTCATATAACACAGGCACTATTTTAACATTCTGCAACAATGCTGGACCAATTTTGCACTGCTGATCTCAAAGAAAAGTCTTTGGCATAGACCACCCTTTCCTGACAATCTGCTGCCAAATTAGGTGTTTATAAGGTTGCAGAAGTAATGAGTTCACCAAGGAGGAAACTAAACTAATTGCATTGAAGTGTTCTCCCAGACAATAACCAGGAAGTTAGAAAAACTTTATCTCTTCTTTAATTTAAATCTCCAGACAGCGAAATTAATGACTAGGATTGCATCAAGACAAAAACTAAAGTATTATGTCATCATGCTTTAAAAAAAGCCTATCTGTAGTTGTAAAAAGTGTAAGTGCTTATCCTCCTAGTAAGGGTATTGTTACATCTGAAATCTAACATTGGACAAGTATGAAATTTTCAGGGCCAATGAGGCTGTTTAACAGTAATTATCAATTTAATACATAATTAAAAGTCCACTTACTTGTCATCCAACAAGCTATGCTTTTTAAAGTGATTTAGGGAGAAACTAACAGCGTAGGAGAGGAAATGCTCATTAGTTCAATTCCCTTGATAGCAGATTGGGGAACTCAATGTCACAGACTTGGTGAAACCTTGAATGAATGATGGTAACTTTTGGTTTTCCACATTATGCTGTGCATGTGTAGATTCCTAAAATGTCTGTCAGTTGCAGTGGAGCAATTATGGTGAACATTGATAGCCTTGCTGCCATTATCACTGTAAAGTCTCGACCATTCTTACATGTGGAAGGAATTATCTGCATCTCCTTTATTAGTCCAGTGCCTGTATGTCTATGGTCACTATCATGCTCCTTTCAATCAGTTAGATTGCAGAAATAGAGAACACTGTCCTGTAATCAGTTATTTCCTTCAGATATGCTAAACATTACCAACTGGCAAATCTGTTGTTTCTGCGAACTGAAAGCTTTGAGATTTCATTCTGTGTATTTTTACACAGTTATTCCAAATGTGTCCTTTACTTGTGCATGTGTCTCAAATGGCAGAAGAATTCTTATCATGACACACCTTAAATCAAATGTCAAATTATTACTCGGAAAAACAAGAAACATAATCAGCTGCAATTAAAAACTAACTCTTTGGTATAAAGTGTGACATCCTGTCATATAAACATGTGTAAATACTGTTCTTATTTTACATTATCCATTGAAGCAATTTAGCCTCAGTCCAAAAATAACTACAGGTACATCTCTCTCCATTAATGAGAAAGAGACAAAACAGAAAATGCTGAAAAGCTTATCAAGTCTGACAGCATCTTTGGAAAGATAGTAGAGCTAACATTTCGAGTCTGGATGACTCTTTAAAAGATACTAATAGTTATATGTAGCTTGAAGGTATTTCTCCATAAGTGTTGGCAAAATAAGAAAGCAGACCGGAATGAACTATCACAGCTGGTGTGGGAATCGAACCTACACAGTAGATGACATTCTGTATCACAATCAGGCCACTCAGCCAACTGAGCTAAAGTCTCATAAAACAAAGACATAAAATATCATTCCCTATTTCATAAAGGAACAAACATTGCATTTGCCAATCTGTTATCTTTACAGCATTTTTGTCTTGAACAATTATGTGTGTGTTGATCTAAAGGTCCCCATGGTGTTATTATACAACTCAAGGAATCTGGGTTTCTATAGCAACATGCATTTTTACACGCTATAATCTGGAGCTGCAGATTGTACAGATTCCAACATTTCTTCCTGGCTCACCAGGAATCTCTCCCATGGCTACTGCCTACCATAGATGTGTGTTGAAAGGATTTGCAGGTTGATCCTCAGCCTGTTTGACTACATCCTGAATACACTTTCCATGCCAACCAAGTCCTACAATGGGATATGAACACAAAAGTGGAGATACATTCCAAATTTAAAATTAGATGTTGTACACAAACATATTGGATTGTCGTTTCTATTTTATTAGATGCTGACAAGGTTGCTTACTTGACTGGACTCAACTCTGCAGATTTGCTAAAGGCTTTATGTTATCCAAGAGTGAAGGTTGGCAATGAATTTGTGACCAAAGGTCAAACTGTTCAGCAGGTAAACTTTGAAGAATTTTATAAAGTGACATCTATAAATCGTGAATATATTTCCTTAAGGTTTTTGACTGTGATGATTATAATATTTTTTCAGGTCTACAACTCAGTTGGTGCCCTTGCAAAATCCATTTTTGAGAAAATGTTCTTGTGGATGGTTATCCGTATCAATCAGCAATTGGACACAAAACAGGCCAGACAATTCTTCATTGGTGTGTTGGATATTGCTGGGTTCGAAATTTTTGATGTAAGAATCAGAAACAAAGACATCAACAAAATAAATTACTGAAACTTTACTGCAATAAAAAGCACAATCCAACACTTAAATGAAACATTAATTTGCTCTATATATTCAGTTCAACAGTTTGGAACAGTTATGTATCAACTTCACCAATGAGAAACTGCAACAGTTCTTCAACCACCACATGTTTGTTCTGGAACAAGAAGAGTACAAGAAAGAAGGAATTGAATGGGAATTCATTGACTTTGGTATGGATCTGGCTGCTTGCATTGAACTCATTGAAAAGGTCAGTAACATCATGCAAGACATTAATTAGAACTGAAATATATTTATGTAGACCCTACTTTATTAATTAAGTACCTCAATACTAACTATCTTTATCATTGCTCCAGCCAATGGGTATCTTCTCAATCCTGGAAGAGGAGTGCATGTTCCCCAAGGCCTCAGACACTTCTTTCAAGAATAAGCTATATGATCAGCATCTTGGTAAGTCAAACAACTTCCAGAAACCCAAGCCTGCCAAAGGAAAGGCTGAAGCTCACTTCTCACTGGTCCATTATGCTGGCACTGTGGACTATAACATTAATGGCTGGCTGGACAAGAACAAGGACCCCCTGAATGAAACTGTAACTGGCCTATTCCAAAAATCATCAGTGAAACTACTGGCTCATCTCTATGCTGCAACTGCTGAAGGTAAATTTCTAAGAACCCAAACATTGATATTGCTTTTTATTAACATTGTGTTGACACATTTCCCAATCAGTTTAGAACAAAATAATTTGTTGTTTTGTTGTAGCTGAAACTGGTGGAAAGAAAGGTGGCAAAAAGAAGGGTTCTTCCTTCCAGACAGTGTCTGCTCTGTTTAGGGTGAGTTTCTCTGACATATATATTCACAGCATGTAGCAAACCAAATTTTAGTAAACTTGAGTCAACTAGCAAAATATTGGTTAATAAATTGTTTGTCTTGTATTATTGTTACAAATAAATTGGGACAAAACTAGAGAGCAAATCACGTTTCTGTTCAATACACAGGAAAACTTAGGCAAGCTGATGGCTAACTTGAGAACCACACATCCACACTTCGTGCGTTGTATAATTCCCAATGAAACAAAGACACCAGGCAAGTGTGGTTCCTTTGTTATATATCAATGATGACAACAATTGACTGCAATCTTTCAGATCTTGGGATAACTGATTAACATGCTGCATTTTAAACATTCTGTTGCATTCATCAGGTGCCATGGAAAACTTCCTTGTCATTCACCAACTGAGGTGCAATGGTGTGCTAGAAGGCATCAGAATCTGCAGAAAGGGATTCCCAAGCAGAATCATCTATGGTGACTTCAAGCAAAGGTAATGGAACTTATAAGTTGCACCTAATTTTTCTATTCAACGGAATTGTAAGTACGTGGAATTTTACAGAGAAAGTCAATAATGCGCTTAAAACTCTATGCAACAGATACAGGATTCTTAATGCAAGTGCCATTCCTGAAGGCCAGTTCATTGATAGCAAGAAGGCTTCTGAGAAGCTTTTGGGATCCATTGATGTTGATCATACACAGTACAAATTTGGACACACAAAGGTAATTAGATTTAAAATTGATGTTTCTCACTGTGAAAAAACATTTTAATGAACCTACAAATCCAGGTTTTTGCTTTCATATTAGGAGACATAAAAGGTCCTTTATACATCTTGCATTATTATGGGATTAGATACATGGAGCTAATTTAGACTCACCACAAACAACTCCATTTGGATAGGATTGAACCATTTGCACATACAAACATTCTATCATCAATGCAACAACATAAAACCAACTTTATTTTAAAATTCTATTTGGTGCATTGATCATGAAATGTAACACTTACTTTAATTTCTTTAAGGTGTTCTTTAAAGCTGGTCTCTTGGGTTTACTTGAGGAGATGAGAGACGAAAAGTTGGCGCAACTTGTGACCCGTACCCAGGCTATTTGTCGTGGATTCCTAATGAGGGTTGAATTTAAGAGAATGATGGAAAGGAGGTAAACATCTTCGCACATGAACATCAAAAAAGCATATTTCTCAGTAAAAGTTTTTATACATTTTATGAATTTCTTCTGATACAAAGTCTTTTGAAGGATGGTTATGAACTGTGTTCCTCTGTCTAACTGTACTCTTCAGGGAAGCACTGTATACTCTACAGTACAACATCCGTGCATTCACAAATGTCAAACACTGGCCATGGATGCAATTGTATTTCAAGATCAAACCTCTTCTGAAGAGTGCAGAAACTGAGAAAGAAATGGCAAATATGAAAGATGAGTTTGAGAAAACTAAGGAGGCACTTGCCAAATCTGAAGCACGAAGGAAGGAATTGGAAGAGAAAATGGTGGCTATCGTACAGGAAAAGAATGATCTTGAACTCCAAGTCCAAGCGGTATCAAAGTTTACAATTTTATTATGGCAAGTTTGTAAACAATATATGAAACTGTAGCCTGATATAACTACCTGTAATAATTTTCTGCAGGAAATGGAAACTCTGGCAGATGCAGAAGAAAGATGCGAGGGATTGATTAAGAATAAAATTCAACTGGAGGCTAAATTAAAGGAAGCTAATGAAAGATTGGAAGATGAAGAAGAGATAAATGCTGAACTTACAGCTAAGAAGAGGAAACTGGAGGATGAATGTTCAGAATTGAAGAAAGATATTGATGATTTGGAGCTCACTTTAGCCAAAGTTGAAAAAGAAAAACATGCAACAGAGAACAAGGTATGAACAGGCATTCTTTAAAATGTATAGATCTATAACTCACTGCAGAATGCTCATCTCAGTTGATAACACTTTACAAAATTATTCTGTGCATTTGATTTTTGATGAATGCAGGTGAAAAACCTCACAGAAGAGATGGCTACTCTTGATGAAAGCATTGCAAAAATAACTAAGGAAAAGAAAGCCCTCCAAGAGGCCCATCAGCAGACCTTAGATGATCTTCAGGCAGAGGAAGACAAAGTCAACACTCTAACCAAAACAAAGACTAAGCTGGAGCAACAAGTTGATGATGTAAGTCTTCTTGAACAGAACGAAAGCAAATAGATTGGAGGGTACAATCACTCTTTGCGGCAAATTTTCATCAAATATTTTCCTTTTTCTTTAAAGCTTGAAGGTTCCCTAGAGCAGGAGAAGAAACTTCGCATGGATCTTGAACGTGCTAAGAGGAAGCTTGAAGGTGACTTGAAGCTGTCACAGGAAACCATAATGGATTTGGAAAATGATAAGCAACAACTGGATGAAAAGTTGAAAAAGTAAATATTTATCTTAATTTTTATACAGCTTCTTTTGCTGGAATTCTTAACCCATCTGTCTTTTTGATTAGATTATTGAAGACATTGACACTTCAGGCAGAGAATTTCCAGTAGTTAACATGACCTAATGAAACAGTAGTCATTGAAGGATTAGTCACTGATCTGGTGTACATAGTTAAGTGTCCCTGTTCAGAAAAGAGGACTCTTCATTGGGAGTAAGATATTAACTCAAGAATTACGGTTACATTTAAAATAGTCCATCATTTCCACATGTTGGTAAAAACAGATTTCATACTATCAAAGAATACCAACAGTGCAGAAGAAGGCAATTTGGCCATCTTATCTGTTCCGACGTTCCATCAGAGCATCGCACCCAGTCCGGAACCCATAGCCCCATACATTTGCCCCACTAATCTCCCTAACCGACACAACTTGGGATACTTAAAGGAGAATTTAGCATGGCTAATCCACCAAACTGCATATCTTTGGGTTGTGGAATGAAACCCATGCACACATGGGGAGAAAATGCGCAAGCTCCACACAATCATCCAAGGCCAGAACTGAACCCAGGTCCCTGGCACTATATAAGGTTGTAGTGCTAACAAATGTGCCTCCCTACGATGAGTTCATTAAAATTGGGTGGCACGGTGATTCACAGTGCCAGGGATCCAGGTTTGATTCCACCTTTTGTGACTCTGCATGCATATTCTCCCTACATGTGCCTGATTTCCTCTGGTTGTTCCAATTTCCTCCCAAAGTCCAAATATATGCAGGTTAGGTGCATTGGTCATGCTAAATTGCCCCTTGGTATCCAAAAGGCTGGAGGTTAAATTTAGGTGGAGTTGCCATGGTAAATGTTATGAGGATAGTGTTAGTGGGATTGTCTGGGTAAGATGTTCCTTCAGAGAGTCGGTGCAGATACAATGAGCCAAATGGCCTCCTCCTGCACAGTACGGATTATAATAATGCAGAAATTTCCTTACTATGTGAATTAATTGAATTTTTCACTCTTACTATTAAAGGAAGGAATTTGAGATCAGCCAACTTCAAAGCAAAGTTGAAGATGAGCAAGCTTTGGCTTCACAACTGCAGAAAAAGATTAAAGAATTACAGGTGATTTATATGATCAGTAGCATTAGCGATCCATCCTTTGTAAAGTTATGTGCATGAATGATGTTACTTGTTCTAAAATTATAATCAATACATATTCATCTTAAGGCTCGTATTGAAGAGCTCGAAGAAGAAATTGAAGCTGAACGTGCCGCTCGTGCCAAGACTGAGAAACAGAGAGCTGATCTTTCTCGGGAACTTGAAGAGATCAGTGAACGTCTAGAAGAAGCTGGCGGAGCCACTGCAGCACAGATTGAAATGAACAAGAAACGAGAAGCAGAATTTCAGAAGATGCGCCGCGATCTGGAAGAGTCCACCCTACAGCATGAAGCCACGGCTGCTGCTCTTCGCAAGAAGCAGGCTGATAGTGTTGCAGAACTTGGGGAACAAATCGACAACCTGCAACGTGTCAAACAGAAACTAGAGAAAGAAAAGAGTGAGTTGAAGATGGAAATTGATGACCTTGCCAGCAACATGGAATCTGTTTCTAAAAACAAGGTATGGTTTCAAATGTTATCAAAGCTTCTCCTTCCTATAAGTATGCCAAATAATTGTTATGTTTGCTTTCACATCCTTTGACGATTCTGCATATTGACTTTAGGCAAATCTTGAGAAAGTGGCCCGGACTCTTGAGGACCAGGTCAGTGAATTGAAGACCAAACATGATGAGCACCAGCGTTTGATCAATGATTTATCAACTCATAAAGCACGCCTTGGGACAGAAAATGGTATTTATCAGTTGCATAAGCATTTTTTTTGGTGTCTAGAAAATATAAAGTTAATTTATAATTTTTTTTGCTTGGAATCACTTCTGATTTGCAGGTGAACTGAATCGCCAGTTGGAAGAGAAAGAAGCCTTGGTATCTCAACTAACAAGAGGCAAACAAGCATATACTCAGCAGATTGAGGAGCTCAAGAGACAGCTGGAGGAGGAAACAAAGGTACCAGAATATTTTAAGTAGCAAATGCATATTAGCTTTAGAAGAGAATATTAATAATTAATTTAAATTGTCCAATTTGAAACATTATAAAATATTATGTTTTGTGATTTGATTAGATCTGAGATGCTACCATTACAAGTGGCAATATTCCTTATCATCCATAAGCAAAGTATTAAGATTTATTAACATTGTAATAACCACAGAAATATTAACTATTATGCTATCACCAATTTCAGGCTAAGGGTGCCTTGGCACATGCCCTGCAATCAGCCCGCCATGACTGTGATTTGCTCCGTGAGCAATATGAAGAGGAACTGGAAGCAAAGGCCGAGCTCCAACGTGGTATGTCCAAGGCCAACAGTGAAGTTGCTCAGTGGAGAACTAAATACGAAACTGATGCAATTCAGCGCACAGAGGAACTGGAGGAGGCCAAGTATGTTATAATGAAATGAGAATTTGGTTTCCTGCAAAATGCTGTTTAAGATGATGTTATTAGAATATCTTTGGTTTTGCACATTTTAGAAAAAAACTTGCTCAGCGCTTGCAGGATGCAGAAGAGCACATTGAGGCTGTGAACTCCAAATGTGCTTCACTGGAAAAGACAAAACAGAGACTGCAAAATGAAGTGGAGGATCTGATGATAGATGTGGAGAGGGCAAACTCAGCAGCAGCAGCTCTTGATAAGAAACAGAAGAACTTTGACAAGGTAAGAATTTGTTTATTATTGTTTCTTGTTCTCTATCATTCTATATATAACAGCAGTTTCATTTAATGTTAAGTAATTTCTGCTCTAGATAGATATAGGTTTGACATAGGATAAGACTGAATTTTTGAATACATAGAGATTTTGACAACAATTTTAGGCTAAGGGTGCAATTCACTCTTAGAGAAAATGCTGTGAATGATGTCCAAATCAAAATGAAGAAGTCTGAAATTGACAGATTTTTGATGGATAAATTTAACAGGTAAATACAGGAAAGGAGATATATGAAGTTAAGACACGTGCTCAGCCATGATCTAATAAGATAGCAGAAGAAACTCAAGGGTCTGAAATATCTACTTCTCTTCTATTTTTTAAAGACAAGTTTTAAATTTACTCAAACTGTGCACTGTATTTTCTGGACATTTTAAAACTTAGTACTGAATCTTTTTAGTATCAAAAGAATGCAAATACCATCCCCTGCTCTGTCTAATAAAACATAATTGTTCAGAAGCAGATGTTTATGTTTCTGTTTAAACATGCATGTATCAAATTCTCTTGCAACAGGCAGATAATGAGTTGCATCCCAAAGTTTAGTTCTAATCTTGTCGTCTGCATTCCATATTTCTCAATTATCATCTCATGCCAGCATTGGAATAGAACCTCATTCTCATGTATCATTTGTACCTTTTCCAATTGTCCACTACAGATCTTGGCAGACTGGAAGCAAAAATTTGAAGAAAACCAGGCTGAACTGGAAGCAGCTCAGAAGGAGTCTCGCAGTGTGAGCACTGAGCTCTTCAAGATGAAGAATGCATATGAGGAGTCTCTGGATCAACTTGAAACTCTTAAACGAGAAAATAAGAATCTGCAGCGTATGTCTTAAACCTTCCTTATTATTTTAAGCAATTACGAATGTTAATACTAATAAATGTAGATGTGTTTCCATTGCTGTTAAAATTTACAGTAAAATGCTTTTCTTGCCTATTGTGCTTTGCACAATTAAACCAGTCTCACATCAAAAGTGTAAGCATATATTGGGCTGATAATCTTAGCTAAATTTAGGTATAAATTTAAACTTTTTTCATAAACTAGAGGAGATCGCTGATCTGACTGAGCATCTGGCTGAAAGCAGCAAGGCCCTTCATGAGATAGAAAAGACAAAGAAAACAGCCGAGCAGGAGAAAAGTGAAATTCAAGCAGCTCTAGAGGAAGCAGAGGTAAAACAAATAATTCTTTCATTTTAATCTTTACACAATAGAAATTTAGAATCATAGCATTTGTCAAATAAATTAAGAGTTGAAACACTCGTCACATGCATTAAAATTATTTGAAAGTCAACTTGCAAAATCTTACCAAAAAATGTTGTTTCTGGTGAGAAAACTGGTGTGTTTCTCTTCAGAGGAAAAAGTCAGTTCTCCCCTCAGAACTTATGACATTTGATAATTAATCCATATTTGCTCAACTAATTTAGTTTTATGATAGTTATAATTTTTGAAAGACTTTGCATCACAGACCTTAAACTAATTGGCCTGTAGTCTCTGAGGTAGCCATACATTAGTTTTTAAATAAATTTTATACTCATAATTTGCAAATTTTCAATCCTTTTACACCATCTTGGTGTCGAAGATAGATTGGAAGATTACGCCAGTGTTCCCATACTTTCAACCCTTTTTATTCTTTTAGTGTCCTTGAATGCATTTAATCTGCTCCTGGTTACTTACCAGCTTTAAGTATAACAGTTTTCTTCAGCAGATCATAGATCATAGAGTCCTACCGTACAGAAGGAGGCCATTCGGCCCATTGAGACTCCAACCCAGGCTCTCTCACCATAAACCCTAGCTAGTCCTCCTGACACTAAGAGGTGATTCAGCATAGCCAATCCACCTAACTTGCACATCTTTGGACTGTAAAAGAAAACCGGAGCACCCGGAGGAAACCCATGCAGACAGAGGGAGAATGTGCAAATTTCATATAAGTGACGCAAGCCGGGAATCGAACGCAGTCCCTGGTGCTTTGAGGCAGCGGTGCTAACCACTGATAATCATCAAATAACATCTACAAATAAACAGATGCAGAAATTTGAAAATCTCTTCTGCATATGGCAGCTGATGCCTGATCAATTTTTGATTTTAAATCTGAAATCGAAACATATGAACTGAATGTTCTAAGGGATAGGAGGCAAATGCAGATATATGGAGGTAAGTCACAGATCAGTTATAATCTCATTGAATGGCAGAACATGCTCAAGTAGTTAAATGATTTACTCCCATTCCTGTATTTCTATGTTCCAACAATGTAATAGTCTGGAAGAATGGATGAATTTGATACACAGCAAGCTCATAGACAACACAAATAACTTCTATGACTGTAACATGTGAAATTTTGAAAAATTATAGGCTTCTCTGGAACATGAAGAGAGCAAGATCCTCCGTATTCAGCTAGAAATGAACCAAATCAAATCTGAAATTGATCGGAAAATTGCAGAAAAAGATGAAGA
The DNA here is from genome assembly GCA_024679065.1 of Sphyrna mokarran. Taxonomy (NCBI): domain Eukaryota; kingdom Metazoa; phylum Chordata; class Chondrichthyes; order Carcharhiniformes; family Carcharhinidae; genus Sphyrna; species Sphyrna mokarran. The sequence continues at coordinate 41,742,844 of JAGIQG010000021.1, read as the reverse complement.
GATTGACCAGCTGAAGAGGAACCATCAAAGGGTTGTAGACACAATGCAAAGTGCCTTGGATGCAGAAATCAGGAGCAGAAATGATGCTCTAAGAATCAAAAAGAAAATGGAAGGTGATCTGAATGAAATGGAGATTCAGTTGGGACATGCGAACCGCCAGGCTTCTGAAGCTCAGAAACATCTCAGAAATCTGCAGGGTCAACTAAAGGTCTGTTCAGCATTTGTCTTTAACTTATTGTTAATTTTATTCTACTTCTAAATACTGTGCAATCTTTATCAATAAAGTAAATATAATGCATTTTTCCATGAACTAACTAGCAGTTTTAGAATTGTCAAACTACTCAAGATTTTATTCAAAAAATCATTTGAATTTATGTGAATATGATATAAATACTATGGTTCACTGCAATATCTGCTTTCAACATACTTCTGCCATCTAAATAGGATACCCAGTTACATCTGGATGATGCTGTCAGAGGCCAGGAAGATTTGAAGGAGCAATTGGCCATGGTTGAGCGCAGAAGTGGTTTGCAGCAGGCTGAGATTGAAGAAATGAGAGCAGCACTGGAACAGACAGACAGATCTCGCAAAATTGCTGAACAAGAACTTGTTGATGTCACTGAGAGAGTACAGCTGCTGCATTCACAGGTTTGTACAGACATTGATGTCAACTTGGAACTCTGAACAGTATGGCAGAGGCCAAGTTCACCAAGAATCTGATATAGCCTGCATGAGGTGACTCTGTTGGAATGAATGATGGGAACTAATGTTAAACGCATTTCTAACTAGTGTTAGACGCAAACCAAACAAACCAAAAGTGACAGGAGGCTGCAGCATATGCCCCCTTTCACTGTCGCAATTCCTAATTTCTGGAAAACCCACAGTAAATTGTAAATTGAATTCATTTGTTTGGTCATGGTGCTTATAAACAAGGCTTGAGCCTATGTGTGATTGCAGTTTACAAATCCTACAAAACGTATTTTTACAAATTGACTTTCCTTGCAGAACACAAGTCTCATCAACACCAAGAAGAAGCTGGACGCTGATCTGAATCATCTCCAAACTGAAATGGAGGAAACAATTCAAGAATCAAGGAATGCTGAAGAGAAAGCAAAGAAGGCTATCACAGATGTAAGCGACAACTTAATTATATGTTCACATTTTCACAAATAGTGATTTGTCACACACAGTTACTTTGTTCATACTATTTCAAGTTTAAACTTGAATAATGATATGATCCATTACCTCACCGTTATAAGGCTGCCATGATGGCTGAAGAGCTGAAGAAAGAACAGGATACCAGTGCTCACCTTGAACGAATGAAGAAGAACCTCGAGCAGACAGTGAAGGACCTGCAGCATCGTCTGGATGAGGCTGAGCAACTGGCAATGAAAGGAGGAAAGAAACAACTCCAGAAACTGGAGGCTCGGGTAAGTGGCATGACTGTTATCATGGGATGCTTGTTAAGGTTTGGGAATATATTGAAGTTTTGGCTACAAAACAAGATTCATAATTTTGCAACAATATGCATTTTGCACAATGTAAAATAATTAATGCCATCTGGTGACTGGTTTAGGTGCGTGAGCTGGAAAATGAAGTGGAAGCTGAGCAGAAACGTGGTGCTGATGCCGTCAAAGGAGTTCGCAAATATGAAAGAAGAGTCAAGGAACTGACTTACCAGGTATTTATAAACTGATAATTTGGAATGAGAAATCATTTGCTAACTAGTAATAATTATTATTTTCTTAAAATATCATCATGAATGTTTCTTCTTTTGCATTATTTACAGTCTGAGGAAGACAGGAAAAATGTTCTGAGACTGCAGGACTTAGTTGACAAGCTACAGATGAAAGTTAAGGCTTACAAGAGACAATGCGAGGAGACTGTAAGTAACTGAGGACTGAGGTTGCATTTATTCTACAAAGCATTTTATGAAATTTTTTTTTATTGAATTCAAATGTCATCATTTGCTCTGGGCCTCTGAATTACTAGTCCTGTGACAATACCACTTGTCTCTCCATGGGTTCACCATCAATGAAAGGTTACAATTAACTATATTATTTTCAAGTGTTTGAGAATTATCTCAGAATTGTACTTTTAAACATCATTTAAGAATATTATGAGCAGAATAAATCTGAACATGGCATTCAAAATAAAATCATATGATTTTATTTTTATCTTCAACTTTCTATTTCGAAGGGAATTTTCAGTTTACCTGGCAAATTTGTAGCTTTTCTTTGGTCTTGGACTTTAAATACACATACTTTCTCAAATCCAATGGGCAATCTTCATTTGCTATAGTTTCAAAGATTTTTTTGAAATGATTGTTTTGGATTTATTTTGCTCTTTGGAACCACAAACTGTAAACCCTCAAAACACTTTTCCCAGTAGAATAAGATTATGATTTCCTGATTCATATCTCACTCTTTTCAATATCAGAATTATTTTTTTTAATCCAAACTCCAAATGTAGTTCTCATAGAACTTCTGAACATATTTGTGAAGCTTCACCTATTTTTTCATAGAATATTTGTTGTTTGCAATGGGAACATTTTGGCACAGAAATGATTGTGCCTGTGTTTGAGATGTAAATCAAACATTTTTATATATTAATAATGTTCTCTAAAAAATGAAAAGGCAGTTCAGAAAGTGAAAGTGCTCACTGTCAAATGCAAGGAGACTGAAATCCTAGATATAAAGGGAAATATTTACACACTGAACAAACAATGTCCAATTGGTGTATCAAGAATTCCATCCAATTTTAGGCTGGATTCAAATTCAAATTGCAGGTATTAAAGAACTAATTCATTATTCAATTTTTTTCTCACAAAGAATGAAAAGCTGGTATAGCTTGTGAATAGTTGGATTATAGATATCAAAATGCGTGGATCACAGCATTAGACCTGGTAGTCATCCTTCCAAACATATTTGTCAAATCTTTTGTAAAAGATTCACACTTTCATTAACCAACTCCAAAGATGTGTGGGTCAGGTTGATTAGGCCATTGTAAATTGACCCTTCATGTTAGTGGGATTAGCAAGTTAAATACATGGGGTGACAGGGATAGGGTCCGGGTGGGATAGTTGTTACTGCAGGCTCGATAGGCTAAATGGCCTCCTGCTGCACTGTAGGGATTTTATGATTCTAAGTGAACAGCTGCATTCCTCTATGTGCAATATTGTAACCTGCAACCTAATCATTTCTTTTATTATATCCCTTTAGGAGGAACAGGCCAACATTCACCTGTCCAAATTTAGGAAGGTGCAGCATGAACTGGAAGAAGCCGAGGAACGTGCTGACATTGCAGAATCTCAAGTCAACAAACTGAGAAGCAAAAGCCGTGACATAAATATGAAGGTGGATGCAAATTATCTTAAACCTGAATAAATAGTGAAGCTTAAAATACGTTGACTAAAAGTGTTGGTAAAGATTTCTGTTGTTTGTCAAAATATAAAATGATATTTTAAAAGCAATCTTTACATTATACTGATGAGATAGAGAGATTTTTCCCGCTTAGAAAGGATAGCAGAACTAGAGGGCACAGCCTCAAAATAAACAGGGGGCAGTTTAGATCGGAGTTGAGGAGAAACTTCTTCACTGAAAGAGTGGTGAGTCTCTGGAATTCTCTGCCCATTGAAGTGGTGGAGGCTATCTCGCTGAATATATTTAAGTCACAGGTAGATAGATTTCTGACAGACCAGGGAATTAAGGGTTATGGGGAGAAAGCCGGAAAGTAGAACTGATCCACTTCAGATCAGCCGTGATCTTGTTGAATGGTGGGGTAGGCTCGACGGACTAGATGGCCTACTCCTGCTCCTATTTCTTATGTTCTTATGTAACCCTTTGCAATTCTTTTTGCCCATTAGGCTTCCGCTGAAGAGTAGATGACAATTTGAAATGGTCCAAAGAAGAAATCCACAAAATGTGTGTTTCTTTGTAACATAGTTTTATAAAGATAACTCTGTCAGTAGAAATAAAAGCGCATCTGTGAAAAATCTTTGTCATCTTTGTCTGTCAGCTGGTTTGATAATCATTCTAGGAATAAAAATGCTGCACAGAAAAATCCAGTGAAATTATATTGTGAAAAAACCTTGGTGTGGCACTTGGAAGGAGAATCCAATAGAATGGTGCACATGAAATTGTTGCAATCAAGAAACTGTCATATCTTTACTGTACTATTGAAACTATGGGATGGAAATTATTCTGGGCCCTCATGCATCCAACTGAGAGGCCCAGCGTTAAAGCCAGCCTTAGGCCTCAGTAAGATGTTTTTTGACATGAGCTGCCAACACCGGCGTTGCCACTCCAGGTAACTCCCCCATTTAAGGATGCTGATTGTTGGGTCACTGATTTCAAATTGAAGTCATTCTGAGGAGCAGTATGAGAGAAGGCAGGATAACCATGGAGTCAAAAGGAGACTTCTGTTCTTCCTGACTCTCCACAAGATTTGCTGAATAATTTTCTATTAAAATGCCTTACCTTTTATAATTGGCAGCTATTACTGAAGAACCTGACAAAAACAGACTTATTAATTACAAGAACAGAAGGCACCAGCTTACTGATAAACCTGCATAGCTCTTCTTTAAATTATGAGAACAAATTGGGAAAACTTTAATGTGAAGTTGCTGAACTGAAGAGGCATAAATTCCATGAGTTCATAGAATCCCCCCAGTGCAAAAGGAGGCCATTTGGTCTATCAAGCCTGCACTGACAACAAACCCACCCAGGCTCTATCCTGTAATCTGTCACCCCTAAGGGGCAATTCAGCAAGGTTAATCAATCTAACCCACACATCTCTGGAGTTGGAAAGGAAACTGGCTCAGATAGACTAGAAACAAAGATTGAGAGGCAAAATAATAAACAAAGTGACTGAACCAATGAGGTGGTTCAGTTACATACTAGACCCATTGCTAGGTCGGAGATAGGAATGGGACATAAATAGAGTCATAGAGGTTTACAGCATGGAAACAGTCTCTTGGGCTGAACTTGTCCATGCCTTCGTTTTTTTTCCACCATTAAGCTAGTCCCAATTGCCTACGTTTGACCATATCCCTCTATAGCCATCTTACCCATGTTACTAACGAAACGCTTTATGAAAGACAAAATTGTACCCATCTCTATTACTACCTCTGGCAGCTTGTTCCAAACACTCATCATTCTCTATGTGAAAAAACTGTTCCTTTGTATCCTTTTGTATCTCTCCTCTTCACCTCAAATCTATGTCTTCTAGTTTTAGACTTTCCTGCCTTGGGGAAAGATATTGACTAGCTAGCTCATCTATACCAGACATTATTTCATAGTCCTTTGTAAGATCATGCCTAAGCTTCCTACACTCCAGAGAAAAAGGTCTCAGTCTATCCAGCCTCCTCTTATAATTCAAACCATCAAGTCCTGATAGCATCTTAGTAAATCTTTTCTGCACTCTTTCTAGTTTAATAATATTCTTTCTATAATTGCATGTCCAGAATTGTACGCGGTTTGAGAATTTATAAAGCTTGAGTTCCTCGTATGATTAAAGAAATAGAAAACCACGATATAAGTCACATTCATCATTCAAAAGAGATAGAACCTGATTACAGAAAGATGAGAATTGAAAAAGCAAATAAGGGCGGGGGGGGCAAAGAAATTGCATTAGAAAAGAGTAGTGGATAACGTACAAAGGAATCATGAAGTCTTCCATGAGCATTATCAAGCATAAAAGCATAATCAAAAGGAAAGTTGGGGCACAATAAGGACATAAAAGGAAATCTTCTTGTAGAAGCAGAAGGCGCGGCTGCTGTACATGATGAATACTTTGCATTTGTCTTTGCTAACAAATGGTCAATAAATGAGCAAGTAATAAGAAATTGGATAGGATAAAATGGTTAAGAAATACTTAAATAGAGTGCTCAAAGCAAAAAAAATCACTTTAGGTTGCTGAGAGAAATAAGGATGGAAATAGGTATTGGCTATACTCTCTCAATTCCCCTTCAATATGATCTGCTACCAGAGGACTGCAGGGTTGATAACATTTGATGCCTGTTTAAAAATGGATAGAGATACAAACTCTATATCCACATTTGGCCAGTCAGCGAAATTACAGGTCTGGGAAACCTCTAGGGACCTAGGGCTGGATTTTACAACCCTGTGTTTCTTCTTGGTTTTCAAAAGGCAATAGTAGGTCTGGGTGAATTTAGGTGCCCTCCCGCGGATGAGGCACGCCAGCTGGATTTTACAGCCCCGTACTGCAGCAAGTTTTCGGCATAGGGAGGCGATGGACTAGTGATATTATCACCAGACTATTAATCCAGAAACATAGAACATAGAACATAGAACAATACAGCACAGAACAGGCCCTTCGGCCTTCGATGTTGTGCCGACCAAAATAAAAAGCAATGCCCCTCCTAACTAAACCATTCCCTTCTCATCCATATACTTATCAACTAACCTCTTAAACGCCACCAAACTTGGCGCATCTACAACAGCTGCAGGCAGGGCATTCCACTCCCTAATCACTCTTTGAGTAAAGAACCTACCTCTGATATCCGTCCTATAACTCATACCCCTTAATTTAAAGCTGTGTCCCCTCGTGCTAGCTTTCTCCATCCTAGGAAAAAGGCTATCACTGTCCACCCTATCTAAACCTCTAATCATCTTATATGCTTCAATGAGATCCCCTCTTAGCCGCCTCCTTTCTAACGAAAACAACCTCAAATCCTTCAACCTCTCTTCATAGGACCTGCCCTCCATACCAGGCAACATCCTGGTAAACCTCCTCTGTACCCTCTCCAATGCCTCCACATCTTTCTTATAATGTGGCGACCAGAACTGCACACAATACTCCAAGTGCGGCCGCACTAGAGTTTTGTACAGCTGCAACATGATGCTGCGGCTCCTAAATTCAATCCCCCTACCAATAAAAGCTAAGACTCCATATGCCTTCTTAACAACTTTATCCACTTGACTGCCTACTTTCAGGGATCTATTGACACATACACCAAGATCCTTCTGTTCCTCAACACTATTAAGAGCTTATTATTAAGAACTATTAAAAACTTAGGTAATGTTCTGGGGGATCCGGGTTTGAAACCCATCATGGCAGATAGTGGAGTTTGAACTCAATAAAAAATATCTGGGATTAAGAATCTACTGATGATCATGAAATCATTGTTGGTTGTTAGAAAAAAATCATTTGGTTCACTAATGTCCTTTAGAGCAGGAAATCTGCCTGATCTGGACTGCATGTGATTCACAGTAATGTGGTTGACTCTCAACTGTCCTCAGGCAACTCAGGACAGGCAATAAATGCTGGCTGGCCAGCGATGCCCATGTCTCACAAATGAATTTACGAAAAATACGAGGATGCCCAGCCTTTCGTCCCACCCACCCTTGATCTACCTAACATGGGCTGCTGCCAAAATCAGCAAAGTTTGACAACACCAATTTTAAATCCAACCAATTTATTTGATAGTAAATCAGCGAGCTTTCGACTTTTCGTCTTCGTCAGGCAAATGCAGTGTGCTGTCTGCAATAGCACACATATCAGCACAGACAGTCACAGATTGCTGATTAGAATGCAAATCCTTACACCTAACCTGCTATTCAAGTGTTAAAGTGGCTAACAATGTGAGTGAAACATTGGTTAGAGAAATGTGTATTTTCTCCAGACAGCACAGTAAGTGAGGTTTTTTGCTAACCCAGGCAAGTCATGGGGGTTACAGATAGTGTGACATGAAGCCAAGATCCCTGTTAAGACCGTCCTCATGTGGGCAGAACTTGGCTATTAGTCTCTGCTCAGCGACTCTGCGCTGTCGTGTGTCATGAAGGCCCCTTGAAGAACATTTACCCGAAGGTCGGAGGCCGAATGCCTTAAGTGAACACTTATTGAATTTTACTTTCATGACCTGTGTGATTTTTCTTTTATTAAGGAATCAATAGTAATCAGTAGTGACATTATTAACTCTAGACCCAGGCCAGAAAAAGCAAGGTACTTGTGAGTTAGCCCAAACCCTAAATTTTACGTTTGATTTTGGCATTGGTGAGCGTAAGGTATTTCAATCCAGGCATGATTCAAGTGACCCACAAGGAAGCTTTAATCAAACAAAGTTTATTTAAGAACACAGTTAGAATATAACAAAAAGAATTACCGTAACTTTTACCAATTACAAATTTAAACATGACACAGTTTAAGTCTCAATAGCTAGTTATCTCTGTCTGATCAATTTAAAACAAAATCCCACAAACATATACCTTTCCTCAGAATTAGTTAGCACTAATACAAGTATGCTCACATAATGCTGGGACTTCCAGCTTTGTGACACTTACGGACAGAAATTGAAACCAGCTGTTTTCAGAGAAAGATATAACCTCAAAACAGCCAAACCTTAAACAGATAAACCCTGTCAGCTTCCAGTGTCCCTTCTTCAGAGAGAAGAAAAGGGAGAGACAACGTTCTCTTAACTCAAAAGTAGTAACATATAGTAGCAACATATAGTAAAACTCAAATCCAGAGAGGGGTAAAACATTGCTGTTTCTCCCAGATCCAAGAAGCTTCTGAAAACCAAAACTAAGCTAGACTTCTATGTGAAAAGAAGCTGTTCCTAGTCCTACGACCCTACTTGTCAATGACCCCCCACAATCAGGCTCAATTCTGCCATCCCAGGGAAGACTGAATCAACAAAACACAAGTTCACAACTGAAGCCAAAATTATGTCAATTATACTGCTTCAGTAACAATAAAAGGCACCGATTGCAGACAACTGGGGTGGCACAGTGGTCAGTATTGCTGTCTCACAGTGCCAGGGACTTGGGTTCAATTCCTGGCTTGGGTCACTGTCTGTGTGGAGTCTGCACATTCTTCTTGTGCCTGTGTGGGTTTCCTCCAGGTGATATGGTTTTCTCCCACAGTTTGAAGGATATCCTGGTTAAGTATATTGGCCATGCTAAATTTTCCCTCAGTGTACCCGAACAGGTGCTGCAGTGTGGTGACTAGGGGATTATCACAGAAACTTCATTTCAGTGTTAATTATTTGTGACACTTATAAATAAACTTTAAACAACATAACTCTGACAAAATCCCAGGGACTAAAATCATTCTGTAGAAAAACATGAATAAACTATATTTCTTAAAGGCACAGTATCATAACACATGTTTTTGTTGCTTTTCATATTGGCCATTTGGTATGTAACTTTGTCTTCAATTTTCAAATCAGACGACTAAAGATTTGAGTGGATTTGCTACTATCACATGTATTGTGAAAAGTATTGTTTCTTACACATATACAAGTAAAGCATACTATTCATAGAGTACATGGGGAGAAGGAAAGGACAGGTGTAGAACATAGTGTTATAGCTATAGCTCGGGGGCAGAGAAGGATCAACTTAATATAAAGTAAATCAATTTAAAAGTCTGATGGCTGCAGGGAAGCAGCTATTCTTGAGGTAGTTGTCATGTGATTTCAGACTTCTGTATTTTTTTCCAACGGAAGAAAGTGGAAGAGAGTATGCATTGGTTGTGTGGTGTCCTTTATTATGCTGGCTACTTTTCCTAGGCAGCAGGAAGTATACACAGAGTCAAAGGATAGGAGGCTGGATTACATGATGGACTGGACTACATTCACAATTCTTTGTAATTTCTTGTGGTCTTGCTCAGAGCAGGAACCAAGCTATGATACATGCTGAAAGAATGCTTTCAATGTGCATTTGTAAAAATTGGTAAGTCTTGGAACAGACATGCCAAATTGCCTTAACCACCTGAGAAAGTAGAGGCATTGGTGCGCTTTCTTAACTATTGTTTTGTGCGGAGGATCCAGGACAGGTCATTAGTGATCTGGACACCTAGAAACTTGAAGCTCTTGACCATTTCCACTTCATCGCTACTGACATAGACAGAGGCATGTCCTCCAATAGGCTTCCTGAAGTTGATAAGAATCTCCTTCATTTTACTAACATTGAAGGAGAGATTATTCTCATTGCGTCACTTCACAAATTCTCTTTTCCTGTACTCCATCTCATCATTTCTAGAGATCTGATCCAACATGGTGGAGTCATTACCAAACTTAAAAACGGAGTTGGAGCAGAATTTGGCCACACAGTCATAAGTGCATTAAGGAGTTTAATATCTATAAAAAAGACAAAATATAGGCTATCTTTAAATTAACTGAATCACTCTTTCTTGCCACGTTCAATGATCCTTGAACTACAAACCAGGGCAATAAGTAGCTTAACACATGAGATAGTCAACTATAGCATGGAATCAGGAGATGGATTTTGATAGATGGATACATAATCTGATTGATGACAGATGGGAGACACCATAAAAAGTTGCGTAAACAATTTGAAAATGTCAAATTCTATGAAGCCCTGCAATGCCCATGAGGAAAATGAATAATCACTCATATTTCCCAGACTCTTGTTTTGAGGAAGTCTGAGTAAACTCTCAAAAGGCTAGAATAAGGCCAGGAATCGGGATTAAAATGGCACTTTTTCCAGGATTTGGAGCTGGAGTGGATTATATAAAAACTGAAGACAATGGAAAAGGGACATTAATCTGATTGGCCAAAGAGTTTTTCCCTCCAATAAAAGGTTATTCATAAACTTAATAATGTATGTAGCGAGAAATTCTACCAATGTAGGGTCCTGTTATAGGGTTTGAGAATAGGCCAGCACAGGCTACATTATTATGGAGATGGATGGAGCTTAAGAAGGGTTCTCTGGTTTCAATGTATCTGTGCATTTGCTGGTAGAGGGGCTGATTGCAGTTTAAAACTCAGTGAGTACTACAACTTACAGAGAAGACCACAGGGAGCTGTTAGTATACATCAGGCAGTTAGGACTCAAAGCAGTCCTTGAGGAGTTGAAATGGTGACAGAAGATTGCTGATCCTGTGCTGGTGACACGACACCCTGACAGCCATTTATCACTTGGTGCAATTGGGAAATTAAAGTTCAGAGAAACCCAGGGGCAGGAATGCAGCTTTGTGAAATCCAGGCAGCCTCAGGAAAAGAGATTGAACGATCAAAATATGGCCAAGCGTTTTAAGCGAATCCAATTTTGAAAGTGAAATATTGAAATTCCTCATAAGAGAGATAAGAGATTTAATGAGATTTTGTGACTCACACTGGATACTGACATCTGGATGGACTGCTGTGGGATCAGTCTTGGTCACATGCCATTTAAAGTGAGATGTGGCATGTTCCATCATGGTTTGCCTATTAATTCACACTTACCCATATTAATTTTGAATGGTTCAGCTGGATTCTTTTATTTTGAATAGAAGGCACATATTTTGTTACCATCAGCTAAGTGAGGGAGAACCAGTTTGAAACACGAAGCCATCTATAGCATTATCTGTTATCATTCTTTGTATGTAGACATGCCTGGCCTATTAGTTGAAATATAATCAAAAATAATTTTATTTTGTTACTTTATTCAAACTTTGTCCAGTTGCAGTTTAGTAATATATTTGTAAAACTAGTTTTATTTATCCTCTACTAGAATTAGCAAAGACAATGATGTTTAAGTTTGGATTTCTTTAATGCTAGAATTCATTCAGTCAGCCCACTGTCAACATCCTTGGGGTTACCATTGATCAGGAACACAACTGAACTCATCACATGAATGAGTGTGATGGTGGGTGGCTACATCAGCAGGTCAGAGGCTAGGAATATTGTGGTGAGTAACTCATCTTCTGACTCCCCAAAGCCTATCTATCATCTTTGAGGCATAGGTCATGAGTGTGTTGGAATATTCCCCACTGCCTGGATGAGTGCAGCTCCAACAACATTCAAGAAGTTTGACACCATTCATGATAAAGCAGCCCACTTGATTAGCATCAAACCCACAAACACCCACTCCCTCCACACCAACATTCAGAGGCAATAGTGTGTGCTATCTACAATGCATTGCAGCAATTACCAAAGATCTTTAGGCAGCACCTTCCAAAGTCACAATCACTTCCATCTAGAAGGACAAGGGCAGCAAATCCCTAGGAACACCCCCACTTCCAAATTCCCCTCCAAGTCACCCTGATTTGGAAATATATCACTATTCCTTCAGTGTTGCTGGTTCAAAATTCTAGAATTTCATTTGTAACAGCATTATGGATCAACCCACAGCACATGGACTGTAGCGATTCAAGAGGGCAATTCGCTGGCCAGCCAGTGACATCCATGTCCCATAAATGAACAAAAAAAAGGTTATTAGTTTCCAGGTGTTCAGAAACAAAGGAAATCTATAGAAAGGCTAAAACAAACAATGAGGAGGTGAGGAGGTGATCTGAACTGGACATGTTCATGATTAAGTAGAATGGCAAGATTGGGTGAAGTCTGAAGCACTCATGGGAGAAATGTGATTGAATGAATTTTGCTGCAGTATAGTTTTAAAATGTAACTATTGAGTCTAGAGCACATTCAGGGCAGTGTATTTAACAGGGATGAGAAAAAAAAGTGCAGGAAGTACAAGCGACAATGTCACAGCCTTACCCAAGGAACAATCTGGTTATGTAATTCTTGTTTGTCTGCTAAAATGTTATATTTATGAAGTCATTTATGTTTAAATAAAAATCACAACTGTTACCAATATGGAGTCAACTTCAAATAGTTCAAGTCAACCATTTATAGACTATATGTAGTCGTAGTATTTCAGAAAGTAATGTCAAACATGTTAACCAAGAATAAATTCATGCCACCTGAACATTGTAGATAGACATTTAGCTGTTTGCTGTGAAATCAGAAATGCATGTGTTAAAGTCAATGAACAACCTCAGTAAATTGAACAAGAAATAAAGAAATTGGGAGGAGTATTTCTTTAAATTCCAATAGGTTGGACCAGAAGGAACACTTCTTGAAATAAAATCAAAAAATGAGTTCTAAGACATTTAAGTCTCATTGTAAATAGAGACAGAGAAATGTATTTTTATTGTGCAACTGTACCAAACTTTTAACTCGTGTCATATATTCGGATTCAGCACTACTGACCGTTCTTGTAAGAAAGCATTCAATTGTTTACAAGTGGAGGTCACCAATATCTCGGTAAAAAATTGTAAGGAACAATGATCATAGCAAAAAACTCCTGCAAAAATGCCTCCAGAAATGCTTTCTTAATGGAAAAGGTGATTGGATTTGCACTCTTATCAAATTCAACTGAAGTTCTGGGCCAAAAGCTTTATTTACACAAGATAAATATTTAAGCAACAAACAGCATTACATACTTATTTGTCCATGCTATCTGATACATAAACATGATATAAACATTAGTAATTTTTTCTCGGGATATACACTTCATAAAGAATCACTTACTGCAACATCAATTTAGCTTAGCATACCTACCTACCTTTGAGAAAATACACAAATCTGTCCCCATTGGCTTCAAGACTGAAGGCTCATGGCACGCAGACGCTGATCCCACTGGTATTTTATAATTAGAGGTCCTCTGCCTGCAAATCAACAAGAAATTCATCTGATCAATGACACCTTTTATTCTGTAAAGGTTTCAGAAACAAATGTAAGTCAAATTCACAATCATTTGATCAGTATCCAGATGCCATAAATAATCAATGCAGCAATCCCAAAATAAACTGTTATCTGCCAAAGCAATGTAAAATTAATCAGCCATTTACCAACTATAAACAGAGATAATATTGAACAGTAGGAGAATTGTTTGTTCTGGGTTGATTAAACACTTCCGATAACAAATGTATGGGGTGGGCGATTCTCTCCCCCAAAAATCTAAGTGTCGAATTTGCGTAGAAACTGGAGTAAATCACCGTTTTTTTCAGCTTTTCTTTTTCAGCAGGAGTTTTAAAATGAATCTCCCAATCTCCCACACACAATGCACTGCAGAGAACACTGGATGAAGCTAAAATGAGTGAGCCCATTAGAAAGGATGACCGCAAAATGCTGAGCGGGCCACTGTCAGCGTTGAGATTGCCACATGTGTAGTGGCCCCGCACTGCTGACCCCTGCATCACTGGCCGTCCCACCCCACAATTGCTGCTGCCCCCCCCCACGATGTGTCCGGACACTCCCACCTCCAATACAAAAGCAGTGCAGAAGGATGGAAAAAACTCACTCATATGGTCTTATGCATCTCTTTGCAGTCCTTTATAGACAACTTAGCTGTTCTGAGCTGATAGCTTTCTACTTAAGGGGTGGTGGTTTTAGGGCAGATGTCAGAGGTAGATTCTTTACCCAGAGGGTGGTAAGGGTATGGAATGCCCTGCCTGCGTCAGTTGTAGATGCGCCAAGTTTGGTGGCGTTTAAGAGGTTAGTAGATAAGTTTATGGATGAAAAGGGAATGGTCTAGGTTAGAGGGTCACTGCTTGTTTCTAATTGGTCGGCGCAACATCGAAGGCCGAAGGGCCTGTTCTGCGCTGTAATGTTCTATGTTCTACCTAAAAGATGTTTGTATGAAATTGGTGCCAATCTCACCATACTGTTTCTGGCAATACAGAATATAACTTCAACACTGGATCTATTTAAAATGTTTATTTCTCCCATTTTCAAATAGGAAATTTTAATCTGCCATTGACAATTAACCATGGAACGAGGTCAGTCATAAATCTTATTATCCAATGTTAATTCTACCTCCCCTTATCAGATTTTCCTAACTACTTCGGCTACTCCAAATCTGTTTGAGTCCCCATTTCTTTGGTTCAGGACCATACAGCTGTCATTACATGACGCAATTCAATTCATGATGTAGAGATGCCGGCGTTGGACTGGGGTAAACTCAGTAAAGTTTTGCAACACCAATTTTAAATCCAACCAATTTATTTGATAATAAATCCACGAGCTTTCGACACTATGTTGTCCCTTTGTCAGGCAAATGCAGTGTTCTGATCTGCAGAGGCACTCATATCCACACGTACTCCCCGCATTGGAGATCTCTACTGCCTCCCAAAGATACACAAGGCAAACATACCCGGCCGTCCCATCGTATCGGGCAATGGGACTCTGTGTGAGAACCTCTCCGGCTATATTGAGGGCATCCTGAAACCCATTGTACAAAGAACCCCCAGCTTTTGTCTTGACACTACGGACTTCCTACAGAAACTCAGCACGCATGAAGCAGTTGAACCAGGGACACTCCTTGTCACAATGGATGTCTCGGCGCTCTACACCAACATCCCCACGACGATGGTATTGCTGCAACTGCCTCAGTACTCAATGCCAACAACTGTCAGTTTCCGGATGCAATTTTACAACTCATCCGCTTTATCTTGGACCACAGTGTCTTCACCTTCAACAATCAGCTTTTCATCCAGACACATGGAACAGCCATGGGGACCAAATTCGCACCTCAGTATGCCAACATCTTCATGCACAGGTTCGAACAAGACTTCTTCACCACACGAGATCTTCAACCAAGGTTATATACTAGATACATTGATGGCATCTTTTTCCTTTGGACTCATGGTGAACAATCATTGAAACAACTGTATGATGATATCAACAAGTTCCATCCCACCATCAGACTCACCATGGACTATTCTCCAGAATCAGTTGCATTTTTGGACACACGCATCTCCATCAAGGACGGTCACCTCAGCACCTCACTGTACCGCAAACCGACAGACAACCTCACAACGCTCCACTTCTCCAGCTTCCACCCTAGACACGTTAAAGAAGCCATTCCCTATGGACAAGCCCTCCGTATACACAGAATTTGATCAGATGAGGAGGATCGTGACAGACACCTCCAGACGCTGAAGGATGCCCTCGTGAGAACAGGATATGGCGCTCGACTCATCAATCGACAGTTCCAACGTGCCACAGCAATAAACCGCACTGACCTCCTCAGAAGACGAACACGGGACAAGGTGGACAGAGTACCCTTTGGTGTCCAGTACTTCCCCGGAGCGGAGAAGCTACGACATCTTCTCCGGAGTCTTCAACATGTCATTGATGACGATGAACATCTCGCTAGGGCCATTCCCACCCCCCCACTTCTTGCTTTCAGACAACCGCACAACCTTAAACAGATCATTGTTCGCAGCAAACTACCCAACTTCAGGAGAACGGTGACCACAATACCATACAACCCTGCCACACCAACCTCTGCAAGACATGCCAGATCATAGACATGGACGACATCATCAACCATGAGGATACCATTCACCAGGTACACGGTACATACTCTTGCAACTCGGCCAACGTTGTCTACCTAATACGTTGCAAGAAAGGATGTCCCGAAGCATGGTACATTGGGGAGACCATGCAGACACTACGACAGCCGACGAATGAGCATCGCTCAACAATCACCAGGCAAAACAGTTCCCTTCCTGTGGGCGAACACTTCAGCAGTCATGGGCATTCGGCCTCCGACCTGTGGGTAAATGTTCTTCAAGGGGACCTTCGTGACACACGACAGCGCAGAGTTGCTGAGCAGAGACTGATAGCTAAGTTCCGCACACATGAGGACGGTCTTAACAGGGATCCTGGCTTCATGTCACACTATCTGTAATCCCCGTAACTTGCCTGGATTAGCAAAAAACCTCACTTACTGTGCTGTCTGGAGAAAATACACAATTCTCTAACCAATGCTCAGGATTCCCTTCACACACATTGTTAGCCACTTTAACACTTGAATAGCAGGTTAGATGTAAGGATTCGCATTCGAATCAGCAATCTGTAACTGTCTGTGTGGATATGAGTGCCTCTGCAGATCAGAACACTGCATTTGCCTGACGAAGGCACAACATAGTGTCGAAAGCTCATGGATTTACTATCAAATAAATTGGTTGGATTTAAAATTGGTGTTGCAAAACTTTACGCAATTCAATTCAAGCAGTGTTCATTATGGTTCACCTGGTTACTGTTAACCAGGCCTAAATTTTGAGTCCACTGAGTGCATGCACTGGATAGACCAAAACTGAAAGCGAAATGCATTTCCTGAATGCAATTTCATTCTCCTTGGCCAATGAACAGGCCACCAACATGAAACGTGCACTGGGAAATGCACAGCACTGTTGAGGAAGTGGAAAGAGGATAGGCACTGAGAAAAGACAGGATGCAGGCTGTTACTTCTACTGGGATCCTTCAAGGTGGACAGCTGTATGGTTCTGTCACAGAGGGCTGT
Organism: Sphyrna mokarran; assembly: GCA_024679065.1. Lineage (NCBI taxonomy): Eukaryota > Metazoa > Chordata > Chondrichthyes > Carcharhiniformes > Carcharhinidae > Sphyrna > Sphyrna mokarran. Next base: position 41,725,787 of record JAGIQG010000021.1, on the reverse strand, counting down.
AAGCCTCTCAAAATTAAAAGTGGTGAAGTGTGGCAAACTGCGTCTATGCAGCACAGTCAAACACCTGACAGCAATCTTCAGACCCAGACATCTCACCCTCCAGATAGAGGTTGAAACAAAAATATAAATGCCGCCTGGCCGATAAACACATCGACCGTAAAACTGGATGTGCCAAATAGAATTGCATCTATTTGACTCCTTAATGGACTTAACTAGGTTTGTAAATGATGGTAGATGCACTTTTGATTGCTGAATGGGTCCGCTGAACCAAATGTGGCAAAAGTGAATGAAGAAGTCAGGACGTGCCCCTGATATCTATTGAAGCAATTTCACATGCTGTCGTGTGTTCAATCTTGGGTGGTTGGATTGGACCTTGGAGGATGAGGAAATCAGATCAAGCCTTGGGGAGTTGGTTGGGTTGGGCCAATTGATGTCGGGGTGGTTGGATTGGCCTTTGAGGGGTGGGAGAGATCAGGTCAGACCTTGGAGTATGGGTGGGATATAGGTCGAGGCTTGGTGTGTGGGTTGTGAGGTTGAATCTTGGAGGGAGCTGGGCAAATTGGGTCGAGCCAGGCCTTGGGAGGAAAGGCCAGGCTTTGTTCCAATTGCTTGGGCTGTTTGTCTCATGGGAATGGAATGGGAGAGTGCTGCAGGTAGGGGGAATCACCCTGGGGGGCACAGGAAATAAGGGGATTCCTGCAGGTGGATGGAAAGTGGGGATTTGGTGCACATTTTGCAATAGTTAGAAGCAGTTCTATTTTTCTAACTAGTTTGAGATAAAACAATCGAAACCATCCAAATTTAGTGACAAAAATTGCAATTTTTGGATGATTCTAGTACAAGGAAATTAACTGTAGGAAGTTTGCAATTTGCAGTCAATTGCCATGACCTGTATCCTTCGGAGGAAGTGGGGTTATTCAATGCAGGCCCCTCAGATACCACACACTGGAGCTCAGAAGATAGGGAACTAATGTTTTACTTTAATAACATTGCAAAAAGAATAAGAACATTGAGGGAGAAAATATACCTGTACATACGTTTTTCAACCTCATGATCCCTTCTGCCATCAGCTGCCTCAAACCTTAGTTCAGAAATTCTCTTCCCTGTCACTTTTATGTCTGCCCGCATCTCATGTCAGTGCACAGGTATCTAATTTTCTTTGAAAAGGCTCCTCATTACAATATATTACAACTTACAACACAGGTTTAGAATTCCCACCTTTCAGAATAAGACAAATATTTATGACTCATTACATTTCAACCTCTGCATTAATTTTAGTAGATAAAACGTGGATGTTATGAACAAATGAATATATAATACTATGTGCCCTGATTAAATGTCATTGAAATTGACATATGACATCATTCCTGAATCAGTTGCTTGTAGTAAGGTATTGAATGACAACTGGGATATAGTGAATAATGAGCTCCTTCCCTTATATTGAATAATCAGCACCTACAATCAAATTCAACATTAAGATGGTCAATTAAGGCTTGTTTTCGCTTTATACTAAGTAAGTTAGATTCTCTATATTATCACCTCTTACATTGATGAATTCAGCCTTTAAAAGGTGCACAACAGCCAGTGTTACAAAAGAAAAGAGACAGATCAATCATCTGTCTATCATTTCTAAAAGCAGAAAGTGCTATTTAGACAATATATAATATGGGTGTACAAAGTCAATACATACTAAATGAGGTCCTTTCAAATATGAGCAAAATACATAATACATATTTCAATATTTCAATCACACGTTATGTCTAAATAAATACCTCAAAATCACAAATCTCATACGGAGCAATACTCTAATATCATGTGCATCTTCATGAGTGTGAAGAAAGTTAATGATGAAGAGACAAGATGGTTGGACTTCAGAAACATTCGATGCTATGTCTGACAACTTATATATACATTTTCTTCTGCCTACCCAGCAGTTTCATTCCCATTTGACACATGAAAATCCTGACCAGCGGATTTAGTTATTACATGAACTCTCGTATTCTCACATCAGGATAAAATTAGAGAAGCAATGTCAGTAGCTTTATGTGGAAATAATCCTGTCCTCATCAAATGTCTCCAGAACTGACCATGTCTAGCTAATGTGGCAATTCTTAATCAAGTGCAAAATCTAAATGAAATTTAAACTTCGGACCCTATTTTACCATTTTGATTCTAAGTGTTGAGCAGACTTGAAACTAGCATTGTTTCAGATTCGACTTTTAAGCCTGTTTTGAGGCACCCCCGTATGTACTTTGCCACAAAAATAGCAGCGAACTGGAATTATACTGCACAATCATGTGGGTGAGGCCTAACACACCTGAAACTCTGCAACTATCATCAGTGTCTACAATGGCGCATGCACAAAAAAAATAGAATGCTGCTCCCATGCCACATCCCACCCGGGCCAGATAATCCCTCCCCCTGGCCTACACAAATATTGCCCACTTCCACAACATCATCATTTCCCTTGTCTCCCCCACCCCCCAACCATCCAGACAGATCGCGGTCCCCTCCCCCGTTCTCCTCCACTGAACTCAGGCAGGGGGGCACCAGACACCACTCCCCCTTCACTAATCTCAGACAGAGTAACTGACCCCCTTTCTTTCCCCACTGGTCTCGGACAGAGTAGCACTGGAGTCCCTCTTCCCCCACCAATCTCAGACAGAGATTCTGCTCTCCGGTACTGATCTCAGGCAAAGATATTTCCCCTCCCCCTCACTGATCTCAGGCAGAGATACTTCCCCTTTCCCTTCCCCCCCAACCAATCTCTCCCCAGCCCTTGACACTGGACCCTCCTGCACATGGCCCCCATCTCTTCATGTCTCCAATGGCTGTATGACACCTCTCTCTATGTCCCCTGACCCACTTTGCATCAGCACACTTGCAAGTGCTTATTTGCCTTCCCCTCAATGCTAATAAGCATACTCCATGTAACTTGCTGGAATACTCTGCCAAAATACTGCAGCTGATCTGCCCTGAAAAGGGGCAGCTCCATAAAAACCCAAGCAAGGATGGACAAGTAAGTAGGTAGTGCAGGAAAAACTGAGCACACAATCACCTCCCAAATTACTGAGTGCGTCCTCAGGAGGCTGCTGCAGGCGGCAGAGGCGAGGCAAGACACTCTCTTCACTGCAGGCCCAAGGGTTTGATGGCAATATGGCCTGGGAAGCAGTTGCCACCTCGGTTAGTGCCATGGCATTGGCCCCCAGAACAGGAAAGCAGTGCTGCAAGAAGGTCAATGACCTCATCCAGGCAGCAAGGATGAATGCTTAACCCCATCTAGCTTCTTTCCCCAAATCGAACCCAGATCCTTTCAACCCCATCAGCCTGCATGTTTCCAGCCCCTGAACCCCAAGCACCTCCTTCCTACCCCATCCACCTTCAACAGTGCTATCACCTGATACTCTGCATCTGTCATGCCATCATTTATTTCATAGCTCCTTCTATCTTAAAATGAAGACCGACCATAACACCAGAGGACAAAGACAGGGGTAGTGGGCCAGACCTCTGGGTCTTCATCCCCAGTGAAGGGGATGAAGACCCATTCCTTCCTTCTCTTGTGCATTCCTCCCCACCTCCTGCCTCTGGTGGTCGTTTCCTTCTCGTCCTGCAAGTGGTAAGGTCTGGGCTCCCTGTTTCCACAATTCTTTCTCCTGTTTCTCCTCCTCAGCTCCAGCAGTAACCAAAAGAAAAGTTGATCAATTGGTTCCATCACAAAAGCTTTCTCGTCACTCTGAAGGGAGGTGGTGGGTTGGGGGGTGATTTGTTGGAGGTGGAGAAGAATATATGTAGAGGTTAAGGAATGCTGCTTACTCCTAGCCCAGCAACAGGCGCTATCCATACAGCCAATTTCCCCACCCACATGCTCCCCAGAATCACAAACATCCCATTCCCCCACCCATATGCTCCCCAGAATCACAGATCCCCCCTTTCCTCACGCACATGCTCCCCAGAATAACAGCTCTTTGAAAAGTGCAATTTGATAAGGCTTTGTGCATACCCTTTAACTGGTAGAGCACTGAGTGCACTAGGACTTAGCAGCATCCACAAGATTTAAGGTCAGTGCTGAGACCCGGATCCGTGCTGTAAATCAGACATCGGAGACCCTGCTGAGCAATAAGTCTTACCAACTACCTCCCCCCCCCCACCCCCACACACCACTACTCCTTGACCTGAGAAACAAAATGGCAATAATGAAAGAAGTCTGAAAGCAGCAGAGAGCTGATGGATGCTAGGCACTTACCTCTTCATTAACCTTCACTGATGGGGTGACTGAATAGGACTGATATGGAGCATGTCTGCTTTGCACCGATTTCAGATTGGCGAGTGCCAGTAAAGTTGGGCATGCAGTGCATTTAGCCTATTGAAATGCATGCAAAGGCACTTAAATGGTTGTCGCAATCGTTCTGGGCACAATCCTGATCGTGACTATTTTTGGGGCTTGGTAAAGGGGGAACTGGTGTGGAGCATCACGGATCACACTACTCACCTCAAACCCAACCAACAAGTTTTCACGCCTGAAAATGAGCACAACACGATGATAAAATCAGGCCCCTTTAATTCAGACAAGTAGCTTTTTGCTGTCATGACAAAGCGTAAATAAACTTAAACTCGTACCTCCAAATAATTCTTGCAATATAGAAAATTAGTAATGCCTTAATTATTATCATTGATAGTAAAGTTTGATACTTATTTATATTAATTAAATGGCATTTAACTGTGTTTTATAGTATTATTTTTACTATGTTATCATACGAATTACATGCAGAAATGTGAGTTGTGGCAGGTTTCCAATAAATATTGAATTTTCTTTCATCGAATTGTATCACAAGTACTAATTAAAAAATAAAACTGTTTTGGGAATGGAACGCATTTATTTAACATTGAATTTATATTGTTGCGTTCAAACACCTCGTGCAAATATATGAATAGAATATTGCAAAGATCAATTAATATCTAGACAATTATTATTACATAGAGTCCCTAAAGTGGAGAAGAAGGTGATTTGGTCCATTGAATCTAGGCCAACTATCTGAAAGACCATCTTACTCAGACTCATCCACCCACACACCGGCCTATCACGTAACTGCGTGCATTTAGCATGACTAATCCACCAAACCTATGTATCTTTTTGACACCAAAGAGTAATCCGGCATGCCCAATCCACTATACTATACATCTCTGTGGGAGGAAACTCATGTAAATAGAGAGAAGTTACAAACTCACCCAAGGCTGCAATTGAACCCTGTTCTCTGGCGCTGTGAGACAACAGTGCTAACTAACCACTGTGCCACCCTCAAGGTGTTTTAAGTTCCATTAAAAAAATGAATGGATTAGTTTATCCATATCTCTTCTGTGAGTTAGTGTGTGAAGGGGCAAAAAATCAAGTGGAGTCTACCTAATTTGATATTTTCATTAGTTTAGCCAATTAAAATTGAGAAAATGCCATAAAGACAATTATTAAACTAAAAATGAGGGAAGATGCATCGATTCTCCAACTATCAACTTAAATTATGAAGAAAAATTGTATATTTTAACACAATTTCTAATAGTACAGTGAATTATTCATATAAAAGTATATTTGCTGATGTGATGCAGGAGCCTCAAACTGGAGAAACTGAGGCAAGACATGCCTTACAATTATCATTGTGTGTGTAAAATTGACATATCTGGATGGGTTGAGTGGGATGTCTCACATAGTCATGCATGCCTCAAGTGTGGTATTAAACTACTTTTTGGGAACTAATTATTGGGCACTAACCTGACAGTTGCACAATTGGTAAACCCACCCTATTGCCACAGGAAACCTTAACTTTGGGTCATTTAAATGTTAATGCCAGAAGAGAGTCATAATATGACGATCTCTTGGAGTAGTGAGGAGTCTGAGCATTAAAGTAAGATTTTTTGGTTTTCCACTGGCAATCTTACAATGTTTGTTTTTAGTTTTCTGCCACTACAACTTCAAAATACATCTGAAATAATTTTGAATTGACGTGAAAATAATAACATGACAATAGAGACAGTGATTCCTGATGTTGACATAGAAATTCTTGTTAACGTAAGATGCAAAGCAGCTTGTGTTGACAACTGAACTGTACATCTGATACGATTCAATGCCTTTAAGAAAGCAGAGCTTGGCAGAAATGCAATGTAATGTTCTAGAATAAAAATTTCCGTCAAAATAGGATATAAAACAACAAATAATGCCTGAATTTAGAAAGCTGCATTCAACACCAGAATAACAGAATGGAAGAAATGAATTATCATTAAAACTACTTGTTGGTAACATGAAAAATGTAATACTGTGAGTTAATCTCTATGTACTCATGGATGTGAACACAATAACAGCAGAAAAAAAATTTTATTTAACAAATTACCAGCGCTCAGAATGAATCAAATCTCTACAAAAACAGAAAATCTTAGCAAGTCTGACAGCATCTCTGGAAAGAGAACAGAGCGATGAGTCATCCAGGCTTGAAATGTTAACTCTGTTCATTCTCCTTAGATGCTGTTTACATGCTGAGATTTTTGTACATTTTCTGTTTTTCTTTCAGATTCCACATCCATAGTACTTTATTTTTTAATCAAAACTCTAGTTCACACAGACATGAATTTAATGAAACAAGATTATGTAGCAAACAGTGCCATTTGGTTTATTTTCTTTCTCTATCCACACTTGTCATGGATTGCTCCATTTACGCCCTAATAGGGTGTTGTTGGGTGTCACTGTGACCTGTTTACAGGAAAATGTAATATTATTTTTGATGCTGCTGTTACAAGATCCAATAAAACCTTACTGTGTTAAACTTGGTACAATGGTGTAAACAGGTCAGGAATTCATCCAATTGACAAATCATATACTTAAATCTATAGTTTTATTACATAGTATCCAGGGAAGATACATAAATACTTTGCATGTGTTATTGTAATTTAAATATTATGTTGCATAGTTACCGGATATCTTCATCTCAGAGAAGTGTTATATTTCAGCCTGTAAACACTAGCTGCTGATGTTAATACGAGCCCAAATATTAGCACCTCCACATTCTGGAAGATAGTGTAACATAATCCTTCAAGGAGTAATTGTAGATTTTGAAGCGTTGTTTGCTTATGAAAAAAATATATTCATCCTTTCCAAAAGTTGCAGGTACATTAACAATTATATTATCTAAATCTATGCTCAAGACATTTACCATGCATCTATCAATACCCTTTAACTTAATTTTCTATATTACATAATGCCTTCATTCTTCAATCACCTTTCACCATGACTATCCTGTAATCAAAAGGATAATTGCATTTCAAAAAAAATATCAGTTTTATATCTGAGGCTATAGTGAAAGGTCAAATTTTAGGTTTGGGATTTCCCTTCATAACAATTAATCAACCAAGGATTAATAAGACAAGGATCATTGGCTACCATCAGTAACCAATATCAGCAAAGCACAGTACTGGATTTTCTTGATATTCTTGATATTTTCTGAATTAACATAGACAATTGATTCACTCTTTTTACAAAAACACTGCATTAATTTAAAAGCAAAATACTGCAGATGTTGGAATCTGAAACATAAACTGAAAATACTGGAAAATTTCAGCAAGTCTGACAGCATCTGTGGGAAAAGAATTAATTTGCATTAATTTGTTTGTTTTCTATTCCAGTTCAACATGCTCACAAAACAGGTTTACTTTTTGCTCTTTGCTGCTACTAATGTGTTTGGCTAATCTACAACACAGCATTTAGTCAAGAAAAACCTGCAATAATGCCACTGGACTGTCAATTAGCATGTCAATACACACATAAATGTAACATTCAGCACATTAGTTGAGCTGACAAGTCAAATGAATGTGAACTGAAGAGGGCAAGGATGTCCAAAAAAACCCCAGGCAATATTTGCAATTGGCCTCAATGTCCTTATTTAGCAGGACAACTCCAGTCCCGCCAATTATCAAACCATCATTCAACTCTCAATCATCAGCAAAGTAATAGAAGATGTTCACAACAATACTATCAAATGGTGATTTCTCCACCTGCTCATTTAAGGTCTCTTTAAGGTCAGCAGAACATGGCTCAAGACTTCATTGCAGTCTTGGTCCTAAAGGGACAAAAAAGGTGAATTCCACAGATGAGATGAGTCATTACCCTTGATATCAAGCCAGCAATTAACCAAGAGTGGCATCAAGGAGCTCTTGCAAAATTGAGTTTGATGGGATTCAAAGGAGAACATTTTCAACTGTTTGGAATGCTGCCTAACTCAAGAAAAGATACAGTAAGTAGTCTCACAACACCAAGTTAAAGTTCAATAGGTTTATTTAGTAGCACATGCTTTCGGAATGTTGCCCCTGAAGGGGTGTTATGAGACTATTACTGTGTCTACAGCAGTCCAACGCCAGCAACTCCACATCAAGGGAAGAAGGTTGTGGTTGTTGCAAGCCAAGCATCTTAGCCCTAGAACATTTCTATGGATGCATCTCAGGATAGCATCTAGCACCAATTATCCTGAACTGCTTCACTGATGAATTTTACTTTTATCATAAGGTCACACACCGGTTCCTTTTATCATGAACCAAAGGAAAAGTCAGTTTCTGTGGTTTACATCATGGTAGTCTTCAATTTGAAACCTACAACTAGTTACAGGCTTAAGAATCCCTGCTCTCTGCTTCCCATTGCTCGAGCCTCCACTCGCTCAATAAGACAGCTCTACAAAGCTCAAAGTCTATTACTTATCCTCCATGGCCTCTGTGGCAATCACAACTTTTGTCCCCTTTATGTCCATGTTTTTCACAGCACGTCCACTATGAAGATGTCCTTTTTGGTGTTGGGTGCTCAGGCTGATGTCTGTCGAAGGCAATGTATACCGAATAGAGGACCTTCTGCTTCAGTGGAATTGTTGTAGAGTTATTGAAGCAGGTTCCTGCTCAGGTTTTGCTTCAACCCACAGGTTTACTGCTTCAGCCTCTACCTCAGAGTCTATAATTTTGCTACCTGAACGGCCAAAGCAAGGTCAGCTTCAAGCTGAGGGCTGGCACTGACAGCAGCTATCTCCATAGCTGGAGGGGCAGTTCGAGCAAGGATTCCCTGGCCCTGAGGAGATCCAAGCACCCTGAACATTGACTTTGTAAAATACTAGTCCTGTTCATTCCATAATGATCTCAGGGAACTATCTGGGTCCATTCTCAAAGTTTCTTACATAAGAACCAAATCACTGGTTGCAAAAGTTCTTTCTGCTTTTGTGAAATCAAAGTTTCTTTTTTGGTTTTCCTATTGGGACTCAACTTTCCCTGCCAAATACTGAATAATAGAGTAAATCTGGTACAAAGATGTTGCCCCACCAACATCTCTACTGGAGTAACATCTGCAGTGCTGTGCAGTGTGGTCCTGTAATCAAGCAATAATCATGCCAGTTTAGTCTCTATGGATGCCACCAGTTGTTTCTTCATATCATATTTGACTGTTCTGCCAACCCATTTGACGACGGGTAATAAGGTGCAGTCTGGACGTGTCAGATATCATTGGAGACCATGAGGTTCTGGAAATCACCGTTAATGAAGGCCATACCATTATTTGAAACCAGGACTTCTAGTGTCCGCATGCAAAAGATTGGCTGCAATTTCTTGATTGTAGTCTGAGTAGTTACGTGGAGCTCATTCAACCACATGTAGTGTGTGCATCCACCATGATTAAAACTACAGAACTTATAGAGGGATTTGAAAAGTCCAAATGTACTCACAACCATGACCTGCCAGGACACTTCCCTGGTGTGGGAAGCCCTAGAGTGGGAGATTCAAATCTTAATGGCACAAGTCACATTGCTTTACCAAGTCTATGCTTTTGGAAACAAGGCGAGGACACCAGAAAGGTGGCCAGTATGTGGTTCCTCTAACGTTGGACATCATCCAGAGGGCGAAACAATTACTCGAACCCCAAAGAATGATCACATCTCTCACAATAAGTTTGGACTCCTTGGTGAGGTAGGGTTTATTTTCTTTGGAGGCTCATCCTTGGAATCTCCAATGTAGGATTATGTGCCTAATTTTGGATAATATTGGGTCTTTTTGAGTCCAGGCTTTGATCTGCTTTGCTGACACTGTCAAAGTCTCCAAAATGTTCAGGTCATCGTGATCTCTTCCACTGCTGGTAAGGGAGTTAGGCCTTTGGGCAACTGCAGACAACTCAGCTTATCCGCATTAGCTACTGGGTTCTGAGGCAGTGTTCTAGAATATGTTCTTAGGCTGTCAATAACAAGCCAGTACAGGATCCAAACAGAGATGACAGGGTGGATAGCTTTGTCCTCTTTGAAGACACCCAATCAGTGTGAATGTTAAGTAAATTTTAAAAACTGTGAATCTATTGATGCAATTTCTTCTCATCAAATTTGACCAGCAATCCTTCTTTCTTAATTTGTGAATATTGTTGCTTTGCATTCAAAAGGGTACTGGAGGCATACGTAGTCAGCTTTTCCATCCTTTCTTTCCCGTGATGTGACAACACTGCGGAAGTGCCACAAAAAGTTCTTTTCTCGAGTCAAAATTGGTTGGTAAGTTGAATGTTCGTAACTGACTTTTGATCTGAAAAAAAAACCTCTGCCTTGGTTTCCCAAGGCCATCTGAGATATTTTCATAGGAGGGTGTGCAAGGGAGGGGATAAGCATGGGAAGCCAAATTTGGGATTAATTTTCCACAACAGTTGACTAATCCTAGGAAGCATTTTAGCTCTGCGGTGTTCCTTGATGGCCTTTACTTAATCATTGATTGCATGTAACCCCTTGTCATCTATTTGGCAACTTAAATAGGTTACTTCAGCCGCCTGGAAAATGCATTTCCCCCTCTTCAAGCAGAACTCCTGCCCTGAAAAATCGTTGCAGGACTTCTTCTAGTTTGGCCCGGCTGTTCCTCTTCACAAGCCCCTGTGACCAGGATGTCATCAAAATATACTGCTACCCTGGGTAGTCGTTGAAACTTGTCCTCCTTAACTCTCTGGAAGATGGCATATGCCGAGGAGACGCCAAAAGGCAAACAAGTGTACCCATAGTGTCCCTTATGTGTGCTGGCACACATTTCGAACTCATCAAATTCAAGCTGGAGATAGGCAGGGCTCATATCCAAATTGGAGAATGTCTTGTCACTTAGCGTATAGTTCTTCAATCTGGGGCATAGTATAACTATCGAGTTTGGAGACCCAATTGACCTCTGTTTATAGAATCCTATAGTGCAGAAGGAGGCCATTTGGACCATCAAGTTTGCACTGACAACAATCCCACCCAGGCTCTACCCCATAACACAACGCATTAATTCTAGCTAGTCCCCCTGACACTAAGGGGCAATTTAGTACGGCCAATCCACCTAACCCGCACGTCTTTAGACTGTGGGAAGAAACCGGAGTGCCTGAAGGAAACCCATACAGATATGAGGAAAATGTGCAAATTCTACACAGATAGTGACCGAAGCCGGGAAATGAACCTCCCTGGTGTGGTGAGGGAGGAAATGAACCACTCTGTCAGCATGCTGGTCTGCAAAGGCAAACTGATTTATTGGGTTTAAGAACAGGGACAACAGAATGCAGCCCATTCTTCAAACTGCAGCAGCTAGCATTATTACACCTAAGCTTTTGAGGTGTTCTCATTCAGTTTCCACCTTCTCCATCAGAGTTAGGAACTGGCCTGGCTCTGAGGTACCTGGCATTCACAGCCCCGTATGCTGTTAGTAATATCACTTTATGTTTTTTGTCTTCTTCAATGTTGTTAGCACGAAAGAAGTAACACATGCGCTCAGTGTGCTGGTCCAGTCTTCCTCATTGGTGTCACGGGACTCAAACATCCCCAAAAAATTTGTTACGGGCAGACTTTTTTGGCCTGGCTTATCCCAAAACCATAAAATCCCACCTGAGATCAACGATCCTTTCTATTGTCCACCCCTTGCCTGCTTCAATTTCTGTGGTGAGTGGGACGGTAAAATTCTGGCAATAGCTTTGCTTCCTGGAGAAATTCTTGACATTCACATGTTGTCTGGAATGAAAGATGGAGGAAGAAGAGAAGTTTTCTCTTTGTTTGATAACATAGTAATTCAGCCAAATGCTAGTGTTCGTTGTGGCCATATTGGTAATGGCAAAAGTAATAGTAACAAGAAGAATCAGGTATGCTGGAAATTTTAGCCAAGTTGTGTTCAACATAAACGCAGGTCAGAGAAGGCTGCAGCAAATCATGACCTGTACTGTGAGATTGACCTGACACTTCCTGTCAGCAAATAAGGATGGTTGTTAGGAGGAATACTGTACATCTCGGAGTCATTGATTCCCAATGGTGAGGCTATGTAACTTACATGCAGCTTTGTTAAAAACACTTGGGAGTTGTTTGAGTAACTCATTGGCTCTAATTAAACAATGTTATCAATTTCAGGTGGTACTATTGGCTGAGTGCCAGAGAATTTTCTGGAAGAATGCATAAAGTTTAGGATTAAAGAAGTATTGACTTTTTTTAGTGGAAACTCGAGAATCATATTCACAATGTGTCTTTTGAATATGACAAAGGAGCCACGCAGAAGATCCACTTGCAAGGCAAACCTGGCCAGTTCACTCAGGCAGGTAGTACTTGTTTTCAATCAAAACTTACAGTCCAAAAGGTTAAAGTTAAATGAGTTAAAGCTAAGGTTGAAGTTAAATGAAAATAGTTGTGAGTTAAAGTAAATGTTGCAAATAATGTAGATTTATGTTGAATATTACTTAAGGTGTTTACTAAAGACAAAAGTCTTGTTTAACTGAAATCTGAGTCAACTCTATTCTTTTGTTGGTCACACTAAGTATAAATATTTGGGGGAAAAGGCTTATGTATTCCAATCAGATAATATCATCACCAACACCCTTTATTGTGAACCAAAGGAAACAACACTCCCACAGCTTTCAATAAGGTAGTCTTCAATACAGGATCTACGACTCCTGTCCAAGTCATGTTACAAGCTTAAGAGTCCCTGTTGGCCACTGCTTATCGGGCGAAGCTCTACTTGCTTCATAAGGCAGCTCCTACTCCACAAAGCTCACCCATTGATCAATTAATGATTCCCTGTCACCTTCACGGATGTCCAAAGTGGAATTTTCGTTGATAATTTCATAGTAGTACCATCTCAGATTCTGAAGCAGTCTGTTTTTTTACGTATGTGGAAATACAAGTGAAAGGGCATTACCATCTCCAACAAAAAACAATTGAATGATCCACCTCTGTTATTCAATAGCATCATCATCATCATTGAATTCCCAGCATCAACTTCCTGAGAGTTACCAGAGTAGAAACTTAACTGGATCAGCTATTAAATACAATGGCAAAAAGAGCAGGTCAGATGTTTGGAAGCCTGCAGCAAATAACACACTTTCTGACTTCCAGAATGTGTTCAACATCTACAAGTATAAGTTCTGAGTTTAATCGATCACTGACAACTTGGCTTGAGTGAGTGCAGCACCAATAATACTCAAGAAGCTTGCCATCATGTAGGTTAAAACAGCCTGGTGTATCCCATCCGCCACCATAAACATTCACTCCTCCCAACACCAGCATATAGTGGCAGCAATGTGCAACATCAAAAAATTCACTTCTGCAATTACCAAGGTTCCTTTGATAGAACTTTTCAAGCCTATGACCTCTATCATCTAGGAGATCAAGGACAGCTAATGTATGGGAACACTGCCGCAACTCACCAAACATCCTGACTTGGAACCATACTGCTATTCCTTCACTATCAATGGATGAAAACAACCAAGACTCTGTCCTTTTTAGATGTGTGGATACACCTACACCACATGGACTGCTGTGGCTCAGGAAGACAGCTCAACGCCACTCTTATCAAGGCACATTGAGATGGGTAATAAATGCTGACCTTGCCAGTGACTCTCACATCCCACTAAGGAATGAATAAAATCCAAAAGGAAAAACTGTGTGTGTGTGTGTGTGTGTGTGTGTGTGTGTGTGGTGTGTGTTTGTGTGTGGTGTGTGTGTGTGTGTGTGTGTGTGGAGCTGAACTGTAAAATGATAAAAGCCATGAAGAATGCAGTTATCATTTTATCACTTTATTTTGTTAACCTGGAAACATAATGCAAAATTCCGATGTATCATATAAGCACCTGAGGAAATCAGAATAGGCTTACATAAGTCACGAATGACGCAAATATAGACATTATGAGTGTAATCCTCCAATGTAAATTTACTTTCATCATTCATGTGGAATGATTGCTAACCGTTTGCACATTTAGTGAGTTCAAGCCCTCTTGTTCAATGTCTTATTGACACTGCCAGGCCATGTGCCAGATCTTCTGGCAGCTTCAATGACCTCCGATCCACCTAGTCTCTGCTGATGGAGATCAGCAGTTAGGCCTTTTAATTCTCACTGATCAGCTTTGTATCTTTTCTAGATGCAAAGCTGATTTCGCTGGCAAAAGAGGGCCAAGAGGCTGGCAAACCAATTCGCGACCAGCCCAGAGAGCAGGTAAGATTGTGTCCAAATGTGTAGAATGTAACCTAACCCATTACAATCACAACCACCACTTCTATTATGACAGTAGATATCAGGGCATTCAAATACCTCATTATAGAATGGCAACATGGTAATTAACAAATGTAAATTAGGCTCCTATAATCGTATTGGGATCCTCATGTAAAACAGATGGTGACTCCACACTGGTTTCCAAAGAGCACTAAAATCCACAATGAAATGGAAATGAGATTGTGTAGCATTTTTATGGTTAAACAACAAAAAGCCGAATCCCAATAAAGATTCTATGCTCAAAGCTGGTTTCTCAGTTCCCTCTGGGATATGGTTTGACAAACATGTCTGGTTTATGAGAGTCTTGAGTTTAGATGGAGTAGCACATATCGTTTGGTCCCCTAGTTACTCTTGACTGGACTTCAACAGACATGGAGGATGATAATTTACAGCAACAATGCTATGTTATAGAAGAAGTTGCAAATCATCAGCAGTGAAGGAAGCACAGAGTGGCTGAGCCCTCGCAAATACTCCCTACTTAAAGAGACTCAGCTTCCTTTGTGTTTCAGAGAAACAGCACTATTGATGCCTTAGGTTGACATTTCAGGCGGACATTACATATCCCCAGGTTCTGAGATGAAGATCTATTGCTTACGCTAGACCCCACGTACGCATATTGCCAGTGACACTTGGTCTCTGGTTTGCGGTACGGTCAGCTGCACATAAATACATAAAACATACGATGGATGAATTGTTTGTCAGGGCTGAGAGGTGATGACATTAATCAGACTGAGTGGGCACTCAGATTCATGTGCCTGGTTGGTTTGCCACAGGAGCAAAATGCAATCCACTGCATATACATGGTTACATGAGCAGTCCTGATCTAGCAGGATGTTTGCCAAGCAAAAGGAATTTCATTTCATCACTCTGCAGCTGTTGTACATCCATTAAACAAAGTTCATGCAAGCTTGTTTGAAGGTTACCAGGAGCTGCTTAATACTTTTGTACTGTAGCAATCCTTCATATTTGACTTGCTCTGAGCTGCAGACAATCTCAAAGAATGGCTAAAATAAATGCAAAATACTGCAGATGCTTGAAATAAAAATCAAAACAGAAGATGCTGGATGCACTCAGCAAGTCTGGCAGCATCTGCGCAAAGAGAAACAATTAACACTTAAGAGTTCACCTGAGTCATCTTCAGAGTCAAAGAGAGGAAAAAATGTGATGGATCTCATACGGTTAGAGAGAGTGGAATGGGTGGAGCAAAAGAGAATGCCAGTGATAAGTATGAGCTAGGAGAAATTGCACAAAAATATTTAAGGCACAGGGCAAAGGAAGTGTTAATGGTAGTGTTAGGGGCAAAAGAAAATGTTGATAATGGCATAAGGCACAAAGGTAAGATAGCAGTACGTGTTCAAAGAATAACAAAGGTCACTGCTCAATGAAACCAAATTTAAAGAGCAAGTGACAGATGGTACTGCTTGGAGGCGGGTGCATTGGGACAAAAAAAATAGATTTAAAAAAAAAGGTCAAGATGGAGGAGAAAGTTAACAATCTAAAGTTGTTGGATTCAATGCTGAGGCCAATAGGGTGTCACTTGCCTAATCAGAAGATGAGATGGTGTTCCTCCAGTTTGCACTGGAACATTGTAGCAGCCTAATGATGGACATATGGGCACATGAGAGTAAGATAGTAAGTTGAAATGGAAAAAGACAGGAAAGTTGGCAACGTGCTTGCCGACTGAGTGAAGGTGTTCCACAAAATGGTCACCGTGTCTGCATTTTGTCTCCCCGTGTGGAGGAAATTAACCGAAAATGAGCATCTGGGGCCTTAGACTGTGAGGATCAGGGAGGTGACGTGGGAAGGGCACGAGGGATTTAGGGTGATGAAAGATTGGACCAGGGTATCATGGAGGTATAGTCCCTGTGGAAAGAGGGAAGGGAAGAACTGAAAGAAAATGTACTTTATCATGGCATTATACTGAAGTTGGCAGAAATAGCAAAGGATGATCTTTTGAATCTGGAAGCTCAGGGGGTGAAAAGTGGGCTTTCCACTTTGTGGAACACCTTCACTCAGTCTGCAGGCAGCGCTGAGGACAACTGTGAACACTTCAGAGATGCTGTCCATACATCTGCATTGAAGATGCTCGGGCACTCTATCTGCAATCAGCATGACTGATTCAATGAGAGCGGTGAGGAGATACAGGTTCTACTTGTTGAAAAGCACTATGTTCATCGGGCCTGTCAGAATGACCCAGCATCATCTGCCAAGAAAAATGCTTTTACCAGTGCTTGCAGGACAGTTCATAATAAACTGCGTAAAATGCAGGATGCCTGGCTAAGCGCCAAGGCGGATGAAATACAGGGATACACTGACAGGAATTACTTGAAACGGTTCTATGAAGTCCTCAAACTCTCTACGGACTTAATCTCTCAGGAGTTCCCCCTTCCTGAGTACAGATGGTGCAACTTTCATTACGGAGATGGCTCAGATCCTGCAGAGATGGACTGACACCACTTTGAAACCATCCTCAAACGATCGTCTCTATTAATGATGAGGCAATAAACTGGATTCCCCAGGTTGTTATCAACAGCGTCATGGATAACCCACCAGTAGTAGATGAAGTCACGAAAGCTGTCAGTCAACTATCCAGTGGTAAAGCCCCAAGGGGACTGGGAGAGATCTGCAGAGATCTACAAAACTGCCAGTCCTGTACTTATCAAGAAACTCATCAAGTTGTTTGAGTCCTTTTGGAAGCAAGGATCCATTCCTCAGGAACTTAAAGATGCTTCCATCGTACACCTCTAGAAAAAGGGCAATTGGCCAGTATGCAACAACCACCGAGGAATCTCGCTACACTCCATCACAGGAAAAACCCTCGCAAGAGTCCTGCTAAATCGTACGGTCACTCATCTGGAGCTGGGTCTGCTTCCAGAGTCTCAGTGTGGCTTCCGCAAAGGTCGCAGGACTATTAACATGATTTTTGCTGTGCACCAACTTCAGGAGAAGTGTCAGGAGCAAAACTGCAAGCTTTGTTGACCTCACCAAAGCCTTCAACACTGTAAGCCAACAAGTCCTGTGCAGGATCATGTCAAAGTTCAGCTGCCCTCCTAAATTCATTCAAATGATACGCCATGATGGCCACAATACTGTTCAGCATGATGTTTAATGCCATGCTAAATGATGCCTTCCAGGACAGTGTTACTGGAATCAGCTTCAAGTACAGAGTGAATGGGAAGCTCTTCAACCTGAGGAGATTTCAAGCTATTACTAAAGTGAAGGAGACTATTCTGAGAGACATACTCTTTGTGGATAACTGCGCCCTGTATGCTGGCTCACAGCCAGAGATGCAAATCAGTATGGACAAAGTTTCCACAGCTTGTGACAACTTTGGACTCTCCATCGACATTAAAAAGACTGAAGTCATGCACCAGCCTGCTCCTCATGCACTGTATACAGAACCTATAATCACAATCAAAGGGCAGAAACTACAGATAGTGGACCAGTTCACTTATCTTGGCAGCACTATCCCCCAAGCAGTGACTATTGATACAGAATTTAACTTCAGAATAGCAAAGGCACATTCTGCATTTGGTAGACTGCGCTCCACCGTATGGGAACGTTGAGGAATCAGCCCAGTAACAAACCTAAAGGTCTACAGTGCTGTGGTACTCACTACCCTCTTGTATGTCTGTGAAACATGGACTGTATATCAAAGGCATGCAAGACAGCTCAATCATTTCCACATGACTTGTCTTGGCAGAATATTATGCATCAGATGGCAAGACAAAGTACCAGACACTGAAATTCTCTCTAGAGCAAATCTACCATTAGTCCACACACTGTTGATGAGAATGCAGATCCAGTGGGCAGATCATGTCATCCATATGCCAGACGAGCGCATACCCAAGCAGCTGTTTTTGGGGAATTCTCTGCTGGAAGGCACTCACACTGAGAGCAGAAGAAATGTTTCAAAGACACACTCAAGGCCTCCCTGAAGTCACTGGACAAAGACATGACCACCTTGAAAACGCTGGCACAAAATTGCCCTACCTGGCGCTGCCTCATTCACAAAGAAAGGTGCATTGCTGAAGCAGAACTTAAGCGCAAGCTGCGGAAGTTCAGAACCACCAGCGCAACAACTATAGTGCCTACACAAGTCTGTCCAATATATGCCAGGACATTCTGTGCCCACATTGGCCTGATCAGTCATCTTTGGACACACCACAACCAGCCTCAAAATAACTAATGGTGTCAAGGTTTTCATTGAGAATGATGGACGAACAGTACGCTGAAGTTAGCAGAAATAGCGATGGATGATCTTTTGAATTTGGAAGCTCGGGACGGAAAGTGAGGATAAGGGGGATTCTATCATGTTTTGGGAAGGAGAGGAAGGGGTGAGAGCAGAGCTGTGGGAGATGGGTCAGATATGGTTGAATTCCATGTTCAACCACAGTTAATGAAAAAGGCAGACTTGTCAGAATGTTGTTTCAAAGGTGGCATTGATAATTGTCTGGGATAAACAATTCCAAAGATTCACAACCCTTTCAGTGAAGAGACCTCTCCTTATTAAATCTTAAAAGATCGTCCACTTATACAGGAAGCATGAAAAAGTTGAGAAAGAGATGGTGTTGAGATAGGGATGAGTTTTGTCAGTATATGTGGAACCAAAACCACTTTCTGGTGATACTGCCAAGAGCAACATGTGGATGAGGAAGATTAGGGCACCAAGGATCAATGCTTGGAGAATGGCAGAGGTAACAGTGTGGTTGTGAGAAAAAAATACTTTGTCACGGATGCTCTGGCCAAGACTTGACTGACAAGAGTGATCTTTAGGTCCTTTTAAATTCCGAGTCCATTCTCTATTTAGGGAGATCATATCTAATTTGTCACAAATTTCTTGATACTTTTTCTTAACAAAGATCAATCTATTTTTGATTTAAAATTGACAACTGACCTAGGATCAAATTCCATTTGCAGGAAATAATTCCAAACTTCTACCAATGCTTGGTTTCATAATTCTTTCTGCATTTCTTCTTGATGGCATGGCTCTAAGTTTAAGGCTGCGTCACTTAAAATCCCCAATGAGTGGAAATCATTTCCTCAGTCTACCATATCAGTTTCATTTAGAACCAAAGGCAAAGATATCCCCATCAGGTGAACAATGGATTGGAGGTGTTGGAAGACAGTGGTATGGTTAAATATGTCAAAGGTTGCAGAGCAGACAAGAAGGACAGGGACAAGAAATGCAGGATAGTCAGTTGGAGGATGTCATTTATGGGCTTTAGGAGAGTATTTTGATTCTTTGGCAAGGATGAAAAACACATTGGTGCAAAATTTGCTGAAATTGTGCAACTCTTAACAAGTTGAATTGAATCTTTTACAGAATGTGCACTTTGCAGTTTAACTGCACTGCATATCACTGGAATTTCAATGAAATTTTCTGTACAACACCCAAGTCCTTCTGAATCGCAAATTCAACATTTGCTCTTAACTGTTTAAAAAGTGTCTGCTTTGTACTTTTCCCATTAAAGAATATAATTCTGTTCTTCCTGACATTGCACCTTTACCTGGTATTTTCTTGTCAGGCTTTTAAGGCTGTAAAATTGGGCTCTGTAGCACCACTGATATTGGCACTGTGGAGAGTCTAAAGTGGAAAATTGTTGACCAGAATATTTCTGGCTGATTCAAGGGAAATCCAGGCAACTTTTGACTTATTTTTGCAGGCGCTGCATTGATGAAAATATTGTGTCTGCGTTATTAGAGAACTTTTGGATTTTCCAACGAGAGTGCTATTTCTTAACAAGAAATTTAAGGAACTGGTTAGGCTATGGAGGAAGTCAGCTTCAGTAATGAGGCTATAGCTTGTGTTCCTCCTGGCTTGCAGTATGATTTGGAAATGGAGGACTGTAAGTAGAAGGAATGCATTTCACAGAGAGAGGAAGAGCATTCTCAACATAAAGACCTATTCTCAAAGTGAAAGAAGCATCTTTCCTGCTGCAACTTCAGCCAATAGCAGTGTGGCTTCTTAGGCTGTTTTACCAAGGTGATTGTTAATGAACTGTGCACTTCCTACAACTTGACCTGCAGACTTATTACAAGGGTGGGGATGATGCTGCCAGTGGCTGTCAAAGTTCCCGTTGCCTTCAATTTCTATGCCAGTAGATCCTTCCAGATATGAAGAGGGAACATCAGTAACATCTCTCAGTCCGCAACTATTGTTTGCTATGTCTGAGAGTTGGGCAAAGCCTCTTTGTAAGATGAGAGGGACTTCATCATCTTCTTAAAAACCAGAGAGACATAAGACCAGAGAACATACAAAATTGCCAGATTGGCAGGGTTCACAATTGTGCAAGGTACAATCAACTACACGTGCGGCTTTGGTAAGCTCCACAAGTACACAGGAGGATTTTCCAAAATCATAATCACTGCCACACGGCGAATAATGTTTACCCCAAAGATTATTCTTCCTGTACATCTGCTACACTGGTAAAACCATAACATACCTATCCTGCACTAAGAAAACATTGGCACAATGAAACAACAGTTCCACTTTCTGGACTACTCTTAGGAATTCTCCAAGGATTGACAGGAATGGGTGTTCTAAGACATTCTCCATAACCTTGCTACCATGAGAGCACAGTCCTTGCCACCACAACTTTGGATGTTACCTCAGATGAAGGAAGAAGAACACGAGGAGAAAAGCAATATGATCAAAAGAGAATTGTCATAACCATTGTTTTTACTTCATTTAGATCTGGGAAGATTGAACTTTAAATAAGACCTGAGACTTTTTTAATGGATGCACAATGCACTGGTTGAATTACTGCAGGGTAATTCTCTAAAAGACAATGGAACCCCATCCTATCACCAGAACATTCAAGGACTAATTGGTAGCTCTGATAGAAACAATGACACATAATGATACAGAAAATCACCACAGGATTTTCTGTATAATACCTAGATGGATTTTTGTGGATTTGTTTTCACACTTGAATATACAAATTGGTTAAAAACCATCTGAAAAGCTGCCAAAAAAAAATCTGATTGAGTGTACCCAGTAAGGATAAGTGCTGGAGTAAAAGCTAACAGACACACTCACAGCATCTATGCAAATAGTCATTTTGCTGAACTATTTCTCAAAGTCAAAATAGGCCCCATAGAGATTGTGACTGGGGAAATAATAATGTCGAACCAGCAAATGGCAGATATGTTAATTAAATACTTTGCATCAGTCTTCACAATGAAAGAGAAAAAAACAAGGAAACTAATGGATCCAAATGCTGCTAAGTACCAAGGACCTGATGGGTTGCATCCTAGGATATTAAAGGAAGTAGTCACAGAGGTAGTGCATGCACAACTAGTAATCTTCCAAGAATCCTTAAATTCTGGAAAAGTGCAAGAGAACTGAAAAGCTACCAATGTATCACTCTTATTCAAAGAAAGAGGGAAGCAAAAAAAAACAAGCAATTATTGGCAGGTTAGCTTAACCTGTCAGTAGGAAACATTGTAAAGGTGGCACAGCGACTAGTACTGCTGCCTCACAGTGCCAGCGACCCGGGTTTGATTCCGGCCTCAGTCACTGTCTGCGTGGGTTTCCCCGGGTCCTCCGGTTTCCTCCCATAGTCCAAAGATGTGCTAATTAGACTGGCCAAGCTAAATTGACCCTAGTGTCAGGGGGACTAGCTATGGTTACAAGGATAGAGCCTGGATGGAATTGTGATTGATGCAGACTTGATGAGCTGAATGGCCTCCTTCTGCACTGTAGGGATTCTGTAATTCTCAGTATCAATTATCAATATATAATATAACCAAACAGAGTCAGCAGATTTCATGAAGGGGAAGTCATGCCTGACAAATTTATCAGAATTCCTTGCGGTAATGAGCAGAGTAGATATAAGAGAACCAATAGATGTAATGTACTTGGAGTTCCAAAAAGCATTTGATAAGGTAAAACACAAAAGGCTATGTAAGAAGCCATGGTGTTTACAGTAGTATAGACAGAGGATTGGCTAACTGAGAAAAGACAGAGTTGGCATAAGACCTGCAACCATGGAGTACCACATGGATCCATAGTGGGGGCCACAAATATTTACAATATACAGTTAAGATTTGGACATGCCAATGATTATGCATCACGCAAACCTCCTCCCAGCCTTATTAGCATATCCTTCTATACCTTTCTCTCTCTGATGTAAAGTACAGTTTTCTCTCAAATGCATCTTTGATATCCATGTTTAAGTGAGTTTCACATTCTAATTTCTTTCTGACCAAATATTTTCTCCTTATTTCCTTATTTGATTTATTAGTGATAATGTTATATTTACAGAATTCAACCCACTTCCATGGAAACCTTACAGCAAGTTCACTTTTTTGGGCGCTATTTTGAGATTAATGGTGGAGACAAAGCATGATGTAGAGATGCTGGCGTTGGACTGGGGTAAACACAGTAAGAAGTCTGACAACGCCAATTTTAAATCTAACTGATTTATTTGATAGTAAACTTGCAAGCTTTCAGCTTTTGTAGCCTTCCTCAAGCGAATGAGGTGTTCTGGTGACCAGAACACCTCATTCGCCTGAGGAAGGCTACAAAAGCCAAAAGCTTGCAAGTTTACTATCAAATAAAATCAGTTGGATTTAAAAGATTTATTTGATAGTAAACTTGCAAGCTTTCAGCTTTTGTAGCCTTCCTCAAGCGAATGAGGTGTTCTGGTGACCAGAACACCTCATTCGCCTGAGGAAGGCTACAAAAGCCGAAAGCTTGCAAGTTTACTATCAAATAAAATCAGTTGGATTTAAAATTGGTGTTGTCAGATCTCTTACTGTGGAGAGGAAGCATCCAGCAATTAGGAAAGAATTGAAAATCACAACATAACTTGGTTGCCTCAAACATTGCTATATTTTTTGTGAAGTACTAACAGCGGGCAACATTAATTCACCATATTTTCAGCAATTCCTGAGATAATGTGTACAAGAATGTTGCCATTTACTACCATATGATATTTCAGAAAACATATACCCCTCAGCAATTTTGTATTTTAATTAAAATATTAGATATACAAGATGTTGTGGTCATACTTCCAAAATTTATGATAGCCACAAAGGAAGCAGTAAACTTAAAAATGGCAAGTTATATATTCGCAATTAAATTTCTTAACGATATATTCAGTCTTTGCTCACAAGGAAAATTCAACCTGGTCAGCAGAAGCCTATTTTAGAGATTCAGTCGATGAGGATATGAGGAAAAAGATTTGTCATATTCAGTTTCACGGCTTAACTAATACGGATTCACATGATGATTCTGTATGGATGGTGAAAGATTCCAAACCAAATTACTTGCTTCTCTAATTATAACATGATATTAGAATAAAGCAACCATCGTGCTTTTTTATACGCTAAATATAGGAACGGGACCTGCTGTGCCGACAGAAAAAAGGTATAAAAGTTGTCTAGAAACAGAGAATGCTGCTAGTGTCCAATCATCAGGGTAAGTTTCTTGCTAACTTTCTCAAGAATCTGACTGAAGGTATTGATTTCTTTTTCAGTACTGAGATGATCTCATCAAATTATGTAAAGTTTAACAGAATGAACAAATCCAGAAAATTATCTCAAAATAAGCATCACAGGACAAATGTAATCCATCTGTTAAAAATCAGATCCAAATAAGTAAAATTAATTGATTTGTTGTGCTTTTTGTTTACTAGAATTGCTGTGAAGGATTTCTCTTACCTGGGACGCATAAAGGTAACGGATATATGACAACCAAATGTAAACTCAAATTTCTTGAATAGAAAACAACTCAGTGCCACAGTTTGCATGTGACGGTGGGACTTGCAAACAAAAGGACTTCAGAATCATTTCACATCTAGTTTGCCTTAGTGCTATCAAAGATCTCACTGTAAGAAGTTAGTTCAGCTACAAGAAGCACAACACCATGTAGCAGACCAAAGCCACATATACTGGACACGGTTCAATGTAAAAGTGGCTGGACAATCAGGCATTGCTTCCTACAGTTCGGAAATCATTTCACATAGAATTATTCCGGTCTATTAAAACCTTTAAATCACTTTGACATTCTTAAGATGCTAGACAAATTCATAGGATAAGACTTTTCCAACCTATTAAATTCAGCGGCACACAACACAAATGCCCGGTTTTGAGAATGTCAAGGCATATCCGATCTTTTGGCAGTAACCTGGGACCATCAAGCCAAAGATTGTTTCCTTTCCCTAGAAATGAACAAACCAGGAAAATTGTAACAGTAGGCTTCATGTGAGAAACAGCTACTCCTGAATTTGCGAACATGCAGCTCGCGGAGGCTTACCGATTTTATCGTCTTTCACACACAAATTGCAGTTTGTAATCTCGTGTCAATCAATTCACAGATCGTCAATCATTTTAAAGGATCTGAATAGCTTTCATGTTTAGAAGGGCTCGACATTACGTTTTAAAGTTTATTTACTGGTGTCACAAGTAGGCTTTACATGAGCACGGCAACGGAGTGACTGTTAAAATACGAACTGACACTTTTACTTCTACAAGCAGTTAGATTAGATCGAGTTCAAATGTGAGAGATCTTGCTTTCCGATAAACCCAAGGAAGTATTTAATGGTGTCAAGAAATGATGCAATATAAGGTACTGATTCCGTTATTTATATAAACTCACCTGTCTATTTTAGCAATAAACCGAAGCCATGGGTGATTCGGAAATGGCAGTGTTTGGAAAGGCGGCGCCCTTTTTGCGTAAAAGCGATAAGGAACGATTGGAGGCTCAGAACAAACCCTTCGACGCCAAAACAGCCTGCTATGTCCCCGAACCAAAAGAACTGTACGTGAAAGGTACAGTCAAGAGTAAAGAAGGTGGTAAAGCCACCGTCGAGACACTTGATACCAAGCAGGTCGGTTGAAATTTTAAAAATAAGTAAATCATCCTGAAAACGCTTTAGTGTTTTCACAAACCACACATTATTGTAAATAACATGGTAGGTTTGGGGATCATTTTTCAGACAATAACTGTCAAAGAGGACGACGTCCTCCCAATGAACCCTCCGAAGTTCGATAAAATTGAGGACATGGCCATGATGACCCACCTGAATGAAGCATCTGTGCTGTATAACCTCAAAGAGCGTTATGCAGCCTGGATGATCTATGTAAGTACAAAAACTTCAGATTGCTAAATGGAAACGATAATTACAGACACTAAAGATCTTTAATTGCTTCCTCTGACTTTAGACCTACTCTGGGTTGTTCTGTGTCACGGTGAACCCCTACAAGTGGTTGCCAGTGTACGATCCCCAGGTGGTGGCCGCTTACAGAGGCAAGAAGCGACAAGAGGCTCCTCCACACATCTTTTCCATCTCTGACAACGCCTATCAGTTCATGCAAACTGGTGAGTGTGTAAGTTTTAATTCATTGTGTCGGGTGTTCAGCGAGGAAATCTTTTCATTTTCGTCGAAAATCGGAATAAATTTCGGCGAACTCAGTTATCTAAAATTTGATCTCACGTTCGTTTTATTTGCAGATCGTGAAAACCAGTCCATTTTGATCACGTAAGTGTTGCTGCTTTAACAGAATCAGCAGAGTTGTTGATGCAATTGGAATTGACTCCGGTATTTTTAATCGCTTCTGGTAATTCACGAAATCGTTATTTTCTTCTCCTGCCCCGTCCAGCGGAGAATCTGGTGCCGGAAAGACTGTGAACACGAAACGTGTCATTCAGTACTTCGCATCAGTTGCAGCGACAGGGGAGGCCAAGAAGAAAGAAGCTCAACAATCTGGAAAGATGCAGGTAAAAGAAAACTGATACAGTGAAATTCGGCAATTTCTAATTGTTTGGCTGCAATTCATTTCTTGATCCCGTAAATGCTACAACTCCTGATGTTTTTACAGGGCTCCCTGGAGGATCAAATCATCCAGGCCAACCCGCTGCTGGAAGCCTTCGGTAACGCCAAGACCGTGAGGAATGACAACTCGTCTCGCTTCGTAAGTTTCCAGCACATGTCCTGCAGTTGTCAATCGGCGCCCCTTGTGTGTATGCCACTTGCTAGCAACTTGGTTGTAATAAGTACCACAATGGATGATTCAATACAAATTCAATTGTGCACCTGTTGTGAAATTATGCTTTAAATCTCTGATTTAAATTATCTTTACATTCCAGGGTAAATTCATCAGAATTCACTTTGGCGCAACTGGGAAACTGGCTTCTGCTGATATTGAAACCTGTAAGTTCTGTTGAATTTTATTTATAAGTATCAGCCAATCAAATTTTCAACACACATAGGTACTTCAGTGAATCTATATTTGTGTGTGTACATTCTCTCTAGATCTATTGGAAAAATCCAGAGTAACATTCCAGCTAAAAGCAGAAAGGAGTTACCACATTTTCTATCAGATGATGACCAATCACAAACCAGAAATTGTTGGTAAGGATGGAAGTTTTGACAAGTTGACAAGTTCTGTACTTTGGCAGGTTGAAATGATTAGTTTTAACACAGTAAATATACCTTAATCTCATTTGAAGTAATATCTGGTGTACTCTTCTAATTGATTGATATTATTTGTCAACTTTACCTGACATTCACCTTCCAAATCCAACCATAAGTTTGTCAGTATAATGAATACCAGTCAAATGATGAATTGAAACTGAATCAGGTTATCAGAGTGGAAGAGGGAAATTCTGATTACAAAACTGAGTGAAACACAACTTTCATTTCCTTCATTCGCAATTCCTCTGACAAAACACTTGTTTTGCTTTCTGCAGAGAGTTGTCTCATTACCACCAATCCCTATGATTATCATTTCATCAGCCAGGGTGAGATTTCCGTTAAGAGTATCGACGATACGGAAGAATTGGTGGCGACAGATGTGAGTATCAGCCGTGCATCTTCAGTTGTATTTTCTTATCCTGATTCGTACCTCCTAATGTATTTAAAAATTCAAGCAGTCAAAGCCAATCCCTCTTTTACTAGCACAAAACACATCGACAATGGATAGCTTGGTGGCAGTGTCGTTAGCACTGCTGCTTCACAGTACCAGGGACGTGGTTTCGATTTCTGGTTTGGGTCACTGTCTGTATGGAGTTAGAACATTCCACCTGTGTCAGTGTGGATTCCCTCTGTCTCCTCCAGTTTCCACCCACAGCCCAAAGATGTGTGGTTAGATGGACTGGCCATAGGAACCTCATCCTCAGTGGGGGGACTAGCTGGGGTAAATGCATAGGGCGTAGGTGGAACTATGGTCAGTGAGACCCAATGGGCCAAATGGCCTGCTTCTGCACTGTAGGATTCTATGATTCAAATCAAGATGACATGGAATAGAAGTCAACTGGACAAAATCAAGCAATGTCTATCAGAATTGAAATGAAAATGTAGAATGTTTTGAGTAAAAAATGCAGAATGATATTTTAAAGTACATTTCTTTTTATCCTTAACTAAGTAGATAAAAGATTTTGAACTATTTGAAACTGTTTTCAGTTCTAACAAGTAATTTATTTTTGCTGGATTTTGAATCTATTGTTTGGGTTTAAAGACTGCTATCGATATCCTGGGCTTCACCAATGATGAGAAATGGGGCATCTACAAACTCACTGGTGCAGTAATGCACTTTGGAAACATGAAATTCAAGCAAAAACAACGCGAGGAGCAGGCCGAGCCAGATGGCACAGAAGGTAACAGTTTCATACATCTCACATCACTATAGTATTTACTGAAGTCTAGACATTCAGAAGAATATTCTGAGACACAGTATATTCCAATTTATAGTTTCATATAATACAGGCGTTATTTTAACATTCTGCAACAATGCTGGGCCAATTTTGCACTGCTGATCTCAAAAAAAGCTCTTGTGGTGTCTGTGACACGGACTTCCCCTTCCTGACTATCTGCTGCCAAATTAAGGTCATATCAAGGTGTGCAGTAGCAGTGAGTTCACCAAGAAGGAAAATCAACCAACTATGCTGAAGTGTTCTCCAGACAATAACCAGGAAGATAGAAAAAATTTATCTCATTTTTAATTTAAATCTCCAAATAGTGAAATTAATTATTGGAATTGCATCAAGACAGAAGCTAAAGTATGATATCATCATGCTTTAAAAAAAGCCTAATTGCAGTCATAAAAAGTGTAAGTATTTATCCTCCTAATAAAGGTATTGTTATATCTGAAATCTAACATTGGACAAGTATGAAATTTTCAGGCTGTTTAATTGGAATTATGAATTTAATACATAATTAAAACTCCAGTTACATGTCATCCAACAAGCTATACTTTTTAAAGTGATTTTGAGAAAACTAACAGTATAGGAGAGAAAATGCTCATTAGTTCAATTCCCTTGATAGCAGATTGGGGAACTCAATGTCACAGACTTGGGGAAATCTTGAATGAATGATGGTAACTTTTGATTTTCCACGTTATTCAGTGCATGTGCAGACTCCTAAAATGTCTGTCAGTTTCAGTGCAATTATGGTGAACACTGATAGCCTTGCTGCCATTATCACTGTAAAGTCTGGGCCACTCATAAATGTGGAAGGAATTATCTGCATCTCTTTTATTAGTCCAGTGCCTGTATGTCTATGGTTACTATTATGCTCCCTTCAGTTAGTTAGATTGCAAAGATAGAGAACACTGTCCTGTAATCAGTTATTTCCTTCAGATATGCTAAACATTACCAACTGGCAAATCTGTTGTTTCTGGAAACTGAAGGCTTTGCGATTTCACTCTGTGTATTTTTACAAGTTATTCCAAATGTGTCCTTTACTTGTGTATGTGTTTCAGATGGCAAAGGAATTCTTATCATTATACACCTTAAATCAGATGTCAAATTATTATTCTGTATAAGAACGTAATAAGAACGTAAGAAATAAGAGCAGGAGTAAGCCATACAGCCCCTCAAGCCCACCCCACCATTCAATAAGATCATGGCTGATCTGTAGTGGTTCAGTACCACTTTCCCACTTTCTCCCCGTAACCCTTAATTCCCTTGGCAATTAAAAATCTATCCACTCTTGACTTGAACATATTCAGTGAGGAAGCCTCCACCATCTCATCCGGCAGAGAATTCCAAAGATTCACCACTCTTTGTGTGAAGAAACCCCTCCGCAACTCCAATCTGAACTGCCCTCTCCCTAATTTTGAGGCTGTGCCCTTTAGTTCTGCTATCTTTGCTAAGCGGGAAGAGTCTCTCAACCTCTACTCTATCCATCCCTTTCATTATCTTATACGTCTCTATAAGATCCCCTCTCATCCTTCTAAACTCCAAAGAGTACAAACCTAGCCTATTCAGTTTTTCCTCATAATCCAATGCCCTCATCTCTGGTATCAGCCTAGTAAACCTTCTCTGGACCCCCTCCAAGGCCAATATATCGTTCCTCGAATGCGGCGACCAAAACTGCACACAGTACTCCAGCTGCGGCCTCACCAGCACCCTATACAGCTGCAACAGAACCTCCCTACTTTTATATTCTATCCCCTTAGCTATAAAGGCCAACATTGCATTCGCCTTCTTAATCACCTGTTGCACCTGCATTGTGTTTTTGCGATTTGTGCACAAGGACTCCCAGATCCCTCTGCACCCTTGCATGCTGCAGCTTTTCTCCCTTTAAATAGTAATCCTTCCTACCATTATTCTTACCAAAGTGGATAACCTCACACTTGCTAACATTATACTCCATCTGCCAGGTCCTTGCCCACTCACTCAACCTATTCAGATCCCTCTACAGGCTTTCCACACCTTCCACGCAATTTGCTTTTCCACTCATCTTCGTGTCATCAGCAAATTTCGTCACCCTGCACTCAGCCCCTTCCTCCAGATCATCTATGTAGATGGTAAATAGTTGAGGCCCCAGCACTGAACCTTGGGGCACTCCACTGTCACCAGCTGCCAATCAGAATAGCATCTTTACTACCTACCCTCTGCTTCCTATTAGATAACCAATCCTCTATCCAGGCTAACACCCTACCCCCGACTTCCTGCACCTTAACCTTCTGCAGTAATCTTTTGTAAGGCACCTTGTCAAACGCTTTTTGGAAATCCACATCTACCGGTTCCCCACTAGTCACTTCCTCGTAGAACTCCAATAAATTCGTCAAGCACGACTTCTTTGTTCTTCCCCTTAATGAATCTATGCTGCGGCTACCTGATCAAACAGTTTGCATCCAGGTGCCTCGTTATTTCTGCTTTTACTACAAATTCAAGCATTTTTCCTACTACAGATGTTACAGGTTAAACTAACCAGCCTATCATTCCCTGCCTTCTGTCTGCTACCATTTTTAAATAGCAGCGTA
Organism: Sphyrna mokarran; assembly: GCA_024679065.1. Taxonomy (NCBI): domain Eukaryota; kingdom Metazoa; phylum Chordata; class Chondrichthyes; order Carcharhiniformes; family Carcharhinidae; genus Sphyrna; species Sphyrna mokarran. Next base: position 41,695,043 of record JAGIQG010000021.1, on the reverse strand, counting down.
ACATTAGCCATTTTCCAATCTTCCGGCACTTTTCCAGCATCCAGTGAATTTTGAAAGATAATTACCAGGGCATCTGCTATCATCTCTGCCATTTCCTTGAGGACCCTGGGATGCATTGCATCCAGTCCCAGGGACTTATTTGCCCTCAGCCCCATTAGCCTATCAAGCACCACCTCTCTAGTGACTGTAATCTCATCAAGGACCTCATCTCCTACTAACTACCCTTCTATCCTTAAGTTCGGGCAAGCTATCTACGTCCTCCTCTGTAAAGACCAACACAAAAAACTTATTCGAGGTCTCCGCCGTATCCCTGTCATCGACCATTAAACCATCTCTCTCATCCTCCAACGGTCCTACATTAACTCTGGCCATCCTCCTATTCTTTATATACTTATAAAAAGAAACATTATGTACTTATAAGAAGAAACATAATTAGCTGCAATTAAAAAGTAACCCTTTGGTGTAAAGTGTGACATCCTGTAATATAAACACGTGCAAATACTGTCCTTATTTTACATTACCCATTGAAGCAATTTAGCCTTAGTCCAAAAATAACTACAGGTATATCTCTCTCCATTAATGAGAAAGAGACAAAAACAGAAAATACTGAAAGATCATCAGATCTGACAGCAACTATGGAAAAACAGTACAGCTAACATTTTCAATCTGGGTGACTCTTTAAAAGAGACCATTTGTTATACATAGCTTGGAGATATTTCTCCATAAGTGTTGGCAAAGTAAGAAGGCAAAGCAATAAACAATCACAGCCGGTATGGGAATTGAACCTACACAGTAGATAACATTATGCATCGCAATCTGGCCACTTAGCCCAACTGAACTAAAGACTCATAAAACAGACATAAAATAGCATTCCCTATTTCATATAGAAACAAACTTTGCATTTGCCAATCTGATATCTCTACAGCATTACTGCCTTGAACAATCGTATGCGTGTTGCCCTAAAGGTCCCCAATGGTGTATTACAAGATTGAAGGACTCTGGGTTTCTATAGCAACATGCATTTTTACCTGATGATATAATCTGGAGCTGCAGATTATACAGACTCTAACTTTCCTTCCTGGCTCACCAGGAATCTCTCCCATGGCTACTGCCTACCATTGACATGTGTTGAAAGGATTTGCAGGTTGATCCTCAGCCTGTTTGACCACATCGTGAATACACTTCTCGTCCCAATCAAGTGCTGCAGTGGGGTATGAACACAAAGGCGAAGATACATTCCAAATTTAAAATTAGATGTTGTACACTAATATACTGGATTGTCATTTCTATTTTATTAGATGCCGACAAGGTTGCTTACTTGACTGGACTCAACTCTGCAGATTTGCTAAAGGCTTTATGTTATCCAAGAGTGAAGGTTGGCAATGAATTTGTGACCAAAGGTCAAACTGTTCAGCAGGTAAACTTTGAAGAATTTTATAAAGTGACATCTATAAATCGTGAATATATTTCCTTAAGGTTTTTGACTGTGATGATTATAATATTTTTTCAGGTCTACAACTCAGTTGGTGCCCTTGCAAAATCCATTTTTGAGAAAATGTTCTTGTGGATGGTTATCCGTATCAATCAGCAATTGGACACAAAACAGGCCAGACAATTCTTCATTGGTGTGTTGGATATTGCTGGGTTCGAAATTTTTGATGTAAGAATCAGAAACAAAGACATCAACAAAATAAATTACTGAAACTTTACTGCAATAAAAAGCACAATCCAACACTTAAATGAAACATTAATTTGCTCTATATATTCAGTTCAACAGTTTGGAACAGTTATGTATCAACTTCACCAATGAGAAACTGCAACAGTTCTTCAACCACCACATGTTTGTTCTGGAACAAGAAGAGTACAAGAAAGAAGGAATTGAATGGGAATTCATTGACTTTGGTATGGATCTGGCTGCTTGCATTGAACTCATTGAAAAGGTCAGTAACATCATGCAAGACATTAATTAGAACTGAAATATATTTATGTAGACCCTACTTTATTAATTAAGTACCTCAATACTAACTATCTTTATCATTGCTCCAGCCAATGGGTATCTTCTCAATCCTGGAAGAGGAGTGCATGTTCCCCAAGGCCTCAGACACTTCTTTCAAGAATAAGCTATATGATCAGCATCTTGGTAAGTCAAACAACTTCCAGAAACCCAAGCCTGCCAAAGGAAAGGCTGAAGCTCACTTCTCACTGGTCCATTATGCTGGCACTGTGGACTATAACATTAATGGCTGGCTGGACAAGAACAAGGACCCCCTGAATGAAACTGTAACTGGCCTATTCCAAAAATCATCAGTGAAACTACTGGCTCATCTCTATGCTGCAACTGCTGAAGGTAAATTTCTAAGAACCCAAACATTGATATTGCTTTTTATTAACATTGTGTTGACACATTTCCCAATCAGTTTAGAACAAAATAATTTGTTGTTTTGTTGTAGCTGAAACTGGTGGAAAGAAAGGTGGCAAAAAGAAGGGTTCTTCCTTCCAGACAGTGTCTGCTCTGTTTAGGGTGAGTTTCTCTGACATATATATTCACAGCATGTAGCAAACCAAATTTTAGTAAACTTGAGTCAACTAGCAAAATATTGGTTAATAAATTGTTTGTCTTGTATTATTGTTACAAATAAATTGGGACAAAACTAGAGAGCAAATCACGTTTCTGTTCAATACACAGGAAAACTTAGGCAAGCTGATGGCTAACTTGAGAACCACACATCCACACTTCGTGCGTTGTATAATTCCCAATGAAACAAAGACACCAGGCAAGTGTGGTTCCCTTGTTATATATCAATGATGACAACAATTGACTGCAATATTTCAGATCTTGGGATAACTGATTAACATGCTGCATTTTAAACATTCTGTTGCATTCATCAGGTACCATGGAAAACTTCCTTGTCATTCACCAACTGAGGTGCAATGGTGTGCTAGAAGGCATCAGAATCTGCAGAAAGGGATTCCCAAGCAGAATCATCTACGGTGACTTCAAGCAAAGGTAATGGAACTTAAAAGCTGCACCTAATTTTTCGATTCAACGGAATTGTAAGTACGTGGAATTTTACAGAGAAAGTCAATATTGCGCTTAAAACTCTATGCAACAGATACAGGATTCTTAATGCGAGTGCCATTCCTGAAGGCCAGTTCATTGACAGCAAGAAGGCTTCTGAAAAGCTACTGGGATCCATTGATGTTGATCATACGCAGTATAAATTTGGACACACAAAGGTAATTAGATTTAAAATTCATGTTTCTCACTTTGAAATAACATGTTAATGAACCTATAAATCCAGCCTTTTGCTTTCATATTAGGAAGCAGAAAAGATCTCTTATAGTTTCTGCATTATTATGGCGTTAAGTATATGGAGCTAATTCATGCGAAACAACTCCATTTGGATAGGATTGAACCATTTGCACATACAAACATTCTATCATCAATTCAACAACATAAAACCAACTTTATTTTAAAATGTTATTTGGTGCACTGATCATGAAATGTAACACTTACTTTAATTTCTTTAAGGTGTTCTTTAAGGCTGGTCTCTTGGGTTTACTTGAAGAGATGAGAGATGAAAAGTTGGCGCAACTTGTGACCCGTACCCAGGCTATTTGTCGTGGATTCCTAATGAGGGTTGAATTTAAGAGAATGATGGAAAGGAGGTAAACATCTTCATACATGAACATCAAAAAAGCATTTTTGTCAGTAAAACCTTTTATACATTTTATGAGTTTCTTCCGATACAAAATCGTTTGAAGGATGTATGAACTTTGTTCCTCTGTCTAACTGTATTCTTCAGGGAAGCACTGTATACGCTACAGTACAACATCCGTGCATTCACAAATGTCAAGCATTGGCCATGGATGCAATTGTATTTCAAGATCAAACCTCTTCTGAAGAGTGCAGAAACTGAGAAAGAAATGGCAAACATGAAAGATGAGTTTGAGAAAACTAAGGAGGCCCTTGCTAAATCTGAAGCACGAAGGAAGGAATTGGAAGAGAAAATGGTGGCCATTGTACAGGAAAAGAATGATCTTGAACTCCAAGTCCAAGCGGTATCAATGTTTACAATTTTATTATGGCAACTTTGCAAACAATACATAAAACTGTAGCCTGATATAACTACCTGTAATAATTTTCTGCAGGAAAGTGAAACTCTGGCAGATGCAGAAGAAAGATGTGAGGGATTGATTAAGAATAAAATTCAATTGGAAGCAAAAGTGAAAGAAGCTAATGAAAGACTGGAAGATGAAGAAGAGATAAATGCTGAACTTACAGCTAAGAAGAGGAAACTAGAGGATGAGTGTTCAGAACTGAAAAAAGATATTGATGATTTGGAGCTCACTTTAGCCAAAGTTGAAAAAGAAAAACATGCAACAGAGAACAAGGTATGAACAAACCATATTTAAAATGTATAGTAGATCTATAACTCACTGTAGAATGCTCATATCAGTTGACTACATTTCATGAAATTATTCTGTGCAATTGATTTTTGTTGAACACAGGTGAAAAACCTCACTGAAGAGATGGCTACTCTTGATGAAAGCATTGCAAAAGTAACTAAGGAAAAGAAAGCCCTCCAAGAGGCCCATCAGCAGACCTTAGATGATCTTCAGGCAGAGGAAGACAAAGTCAACACTCTGACCAAAACAAAGACTAAGCTGGAGCAACAAGTTGATGATGTAAGTCTTCTCAAACATAACAAGAGCAAATGGATTTGAGGGTACAATCACTGTTTGTGCCAAATTTTGTTCAAATATTTTCCTTTCTCTTTAAGCTTGAAGGTTCTCTAGAGCAGGAGAAGAAACTTCGCATGGATCTTGAACGTGCTAAGAGAAAGCTTGAAGGTGACTTGAAGTTGTCACAAGAAACCATAATGGATTTGGAAAATGACAAGCAGCAACTGGATGAGAAGCTAAAAAAGTCAGTATTGATCTTAGTTTTTGCTGATCTTACATTGAATATTTTTATTATTTGCACTGTTGATTACAAAATAGAACTTGTATTGGAGGTATTGGATCTTCATTCTGAAGATGTTAACTCAACCATTTGATCTTGTGATTCTTTTCTGATTTTGTGTTTTCTAACATGATTATGCTAACCAGCGTACTGTTCATAGAAAATAATTTGATGATAATTAATAATGCATTATATGTATTCCCTAGTTTCAGTATGTCAGTGGAAACAGATTTCAGACGTTATGAATCATTAGTCATTGAAACATTAGCTGCCTGTCTATTGTATATAGTCTAGTGTCACTGTTCAAACAAAAGTTTTATTCATTGTGAGTAACATGAAGTTAACTCAAGAATGAAAATTGCATTTTAAATAGTGCCACGACTCAACCTCTTAGTGAAATAGTTTTCTGCTGTGAGTTCATTAATAGAAATTTCCTTATTAATTGATTTTGTTGAATTTTTCACTCTTGCTATTAAAGGAAGGAATTTGAGATCAGCCAACTTCAAAGCAAAGTTGAAGATGAGCAAGCTTTGGCTTCACAACTGCAGAAAAAGATTAAAGAATTACAGGTGATTTATATGATCAGTAACATTAGCAATCCATCCTTTGTAAAGTTATGTGCATGAACTGATGTTACTTGTTCTAAAATTATAATCAATACATATTCATCTTAAGGCTCGTATTGAAGAGCTCGAAGAAGAAATTGAAGCTGAACGTGCCGCTCGTGCCAAAACTGAGAAACAGAGAGCTGATCTTTCTCGGGAACTTGAAGAGATCAGTGAACGTCTAGAAGAAGCTGGCGGAGCCACTGCGGCACAGATTGAAATGAACAAGAAACGAGAAGCAGAATTTCAGAAGATGCGCCGCGATCTGGAAGAGTCCACCCTACAGCATGAAGCCACGGCTGCTGCTCTTCGCAAGAAGCAGGCTGATAGTGTTGCAGAACTTGGGGAGCAAATTGACAACCTGCAACGTGTCAAACAGAAACTAGAGAAAGAAAAGAGTGAGTTGAAGATGGAAATTGATGACCTCGCCAGCAACATGGAATCTGTCTCTAAAAACAAGGTATGGTTCCAAATGTTACTAAACCTCTTTCCCATAAATATGTCAAATAATTGTCTATTTTCACACCGTTTGACAATTCTGCATATTGGCTTTAGGCAAACCTTGAGAAAGTGGCCCGGACTCTTGAGGACCAGGTCAGTGAATTGAAGACCAAACATGATGAGCATCAGCGTTTGATCAACGATTTATCAACGCACAAAGCACGTCTTGGAACAGAAAATGGTACTTATCAGTTGCATAAGCATTTTCATCAGGGGTGTGCAGAAAATACAACTTTTTAAATTATACTTTGCTTGGAATCACTTCTGATTTGCAGGTGAACTGAATCGCCAGTTGGAGGAGAAAGAAGCCTTGATATCTCAACTAACAAGAGGCAAACAGGCATATACTCAGCAGATTGAGGAGCTCAAGAGACACCTGGAGGAGGAAATAAAGGTATCAGAATAGTTTGTGCAATGTGCAATGAAACCATTTTGTGGTTTGATTGTCCAGTAATTGGCCTCAGATTCTACCATTATAAAAGTGAATACTCCTGGTCATTATGTTCCTGGGCAAAGATATGTAAATTAGATGGATTATAGAACATAGAACATTACAGCGCAGAACAGGCCCTTCGGCCTTCGATGTTGCGCCGACCAATTAGGAACAAGCAGTGACCCTCTAACCTAAACCATTCCCCTTTCATCCATAAACTTATCTACTAACCTCTTAAACGCCACCAAACTTGGCGCATCTACAACTGACGCAGGCAAGGCATTCCATACCCTTACCACCCTCTGGGTAAAGAACCTACCTCTGACATCTGTCCTAAAACCACCACCCCTTAATTTAAAGCTATGTCCCCTCGTGCTAGCTTTCTCCATCCTATGAAAAAGGCTATCACTGTCCACCCTATATAAACCTCTAATTATTAGATTAATAATTAATGGCTAATGATTAGCCATGATGTGCAGGGTTAGGGCAGGTAAGAGGGCCTGTGTAAGACACTCTGAGCAGGATTTTATGGCTTATCTTGTCCAGAAAGTGGATGATCCCACCTGAGCTCAATGGATCTTTCCACACTCTGCCACTCCATTTCCCATGGCAGATGGGCTGATAAAGTTCTGGCCTCTGTCAGAGAATTAGTGCAGACTCATGGGCCGTATGGCCTCCTTCTGCAATATAGGGATTCTATGTATAAGATTTATTAAAGTCTTGTGTACTAACTATCATGTCATCACAAACTTATTACCTACTTCAGGCTAAGGGTGCCTTGGCACATGCCCTGCAATCAGCCCGCCATGATTGTGACTTGCTCCGTGAGCAATACGAAGAGGAACAGGAAGCAAAGGCTGAGCTCCAACGTGGCATGTCCAAGGCCAACAGTGAAGTCGCTCAGTGGAGAACAAAGTACGAAACTGATGCAATTCAGCGCACAGAGGAGCTAGAGGAGGCCAAGTACGTCATAATAAAATGAGAGTTTGGTTTCCTATGCTGTTTAAGATAATGTTATTAGAATATCGTTGCTTTCACACATTTCAGGAAAAAGCTTGCTCAGCGCTTGCAGGATGCAGAAGAGCACATTGAGGCTGTGAACTCCAAATGTGCTTCACTGGAAAAGACAAAACAGAGACTGCAAAACGAAGTGGAGGATCTAATGATAGATGTGGAGAGGGCAAATTCAGCAGCAGCAGCTCTTGACAAGAAACAGAAGAACTTTGACAAGGTAAGAATATGTTGTGGCCTTGTTACTCCTGCTGAGCTTTTAAAGACTTGTAATACTAATTCAACATTAAATAATATCAGTTGTGGAAAATCATGACAGGAAGAATTGAGTCATAGGACTGGATTATGGTGTGCAGGATAGATAATTTGGAAAGGCAGCCAAAAGACCACTTTGGGTGGTATGATTGTACTATGGGACAAAATTTAACATTCCCCCTGCCAGCAAGCTTTTAGCAAGATTAGCTGTAAAACATCTTATATTGCTTTCCCACCAAGTTCCCTTTCTTTCCAACCTCTCTGCAATTCTGCACTGAGATGGGTGTCCCTGCCTGCCCTTTCTCAAACTAAGGCCTGTAAGTGGCCAATTATTGACCACTTTAGAGCATTTCCCTATCTATCAATTTTCAGGCTCATGGGAAGAATTCAGAGAAAGAGGGGAATTTTGAAAAGTAATGCCATTAAAGGGTTCTGTTTGGGAAAGACTGACCTTGCACCTCCTCCTTCCTCCCAACTCCTGGCTGGCTTTCACCTCTTCACCACGCCCCAAGATCCACAAATCATACCTCTGGACTCACTGCAGCTTCTGGTGCTGCAAAGACTGGATTTCTTCCTGACTGAGGGGTAGAGGCCCCATTACCAGCCAATTGACACTTGTTGGAGTGTGAATTATTTACAGGACAGATAGTATCAGCAGGGATCTTTCCTCCGCTGACTCGCTGGATGGCAGGAAAGCAAACCCCACCATCCTAAAATTCTTGGCCACAGAGTTATTTAAAATACAGAAGGAGGCCATTAATATGATTTGCAGCCCACTTTTAGTTCCAATCTTGCACACTTCCCAACTATTATCTCCAATCAATATTGAAACACAAATGCAGCTTTATATTTAAGTTATAACTTTTTCAATTGTCCACTACAGGTCTTGGCAGACTGGAAACAGAAATTTGAGGAAAGCCAGGCTGAACTGGAAGCAGCTCAAAAGGAGTCTCGCAGTTTGAGCACTGAGCTCTTCAAGATGAAGAATGCCTACGAGGAATCTCTGGATCAACTTGAAACTCTTAAACGAGAAAATAAGAATCTTCAGCGTAATTCTTAAACCTTTCTTATCATTTACACATTTAAGAATGTTAACATTATTAAATAATGTGTTTCCTTCATTTTAACACCTACAGTAAGATTTTATCTTGTCAATTGAACTTTGAAGTCTCCAAAAATCAGCCTCACATCCTTAGCATCAATCCAGCCCCATATCTTTTATGTAACATTAATTTCATCTTCATAAAATATGCAAATCTTTATTTTTTTCATAAACCAGAGGAGATTGCTGATCTGACTGAGCATCTGGCTGAAAGCAGCAAGGCCCTCCATGAGCTAGAAAAGGCAAAGAAGACAGCTGAGCAGGAGAAGAGTGAAATTCAAGCAGCTCTAGAGGAAGCAGAGGTAAAACGAATAATTATTTTAGCAGGATGCATTAAAAGTTGAAAATTAGAATAATAGTATTTTCCACATATGCGTCATCAGTTCAAAAGGAACATACTAAATGGTCTAAATTGCAAGTGTTGAGAGTAGTTACTGAAAGATCTTTCCAGAGCATGGTTTTCTTTATATTTGGAAATAACAGAAAAACTAGATATCTACATTATTGTTTATAAAACTGGTTGATATAGTTTTGAGTCACGTCAGTAGATTAATATTTTTGTATGATGGAATGATAAGCTTTTAAAACTCTTTTTGCTTAATGCAATTTGATTTGTAACACTGAAGTGGATGAAGTAGATAGTTATGAAGCTTCAAATGTTCTCTGGCTATTTAATCTAAATAAATGTCCATATACCCAACTGAAAATATCTCAGTAATTAAAACAGTGAATTACATTTTGGAAAGCAGCAACTTACTTTGTAAGTAAAAGTGGCAGTCGCTCTAAATCAATAACATTGTGAAAACTATAATGGGACAAATAACTGAGTATCAATTAAATGTTCGAAATCACTCAAATACTGGCCTGATAAGAGGATTTTGAAAGAAAATTTAACTGACTGACCTCATCACTAACATATTTTGTATGAAAGTTTAGAATTTCCTTTTATCAGGATTCACACTGGAATTTACAGATGTGAAATTTTGGTCCTAGGCCTAAGACTATCATGAATCTGTTCCATCTTCCTAGGATCAATTCAGTATTCTGGGAGACTTCCCAACGGTAAAAGGAAAATCAACTGCTGCAGCACTTTATTCACCACAGTTGCTCAAAACGTGCTGGTCAATAAATGGGGAAAATCGGGAAACTTCCAAAAGTATGAAGCTGGAATTGCTTCAAAAACTGTAAGGATCCAAGGTTGGAAGTAAAAGAAGAGCACTGTAAACAAAAATTTTAACTTCTCATTTTATTCCTTACTTAGGCTTCTCTGGAACATGAAGAGGGCAAGATCCTCCGTATTCAGCTAGAAATGAATCAAATCAAATCTGAAGTTGACAGGAAAATTGCAGAGAAAGATGAGGAGATTGACCAGCTGAAGAGGAATCACCAGAGGGTTGTGGACACAATGCAAAGTGCCTTGGAGGCTGAAATCAGGAGCAGAAATGATGCTTTAAGAATCAAGAAGAAAATGGAAGGTGATCTGAATGAAATGGAGATTCAGTTGGGACATGCAAACCGCCAGGCTTCCGAAGCTCAGAAACATCTCAGAAACCTGCAGGGTCAACTAAAGGTCTATTTAATAGAGCATTTTTCTTTGATTTATACTTATTTTTAAAATGCCTTTAAAAATTGTGTCATCCATCAATTATGGAAACATAATGGCATTTTCTCTTAACCTAACTTGGTAAATTTGTTACTAGTTTCAAACTCTTAAAATATTATTCAAAAGGCTAATTCCACTTTATGTGTCATATATTATGACATCTCCTAACAAAATATTTCTGCCATCTAAATAGGATACCCAGTTACATCTGGATGATGCTGTCAGAGGCCAGGAAGATTTGAAGGAGCAATTGGCTATGGTTGAGCGCAGAAGTGGTTTGCAGCAGGCTGAGATTGAAGAAATGAGAGCAGCACTGGAACAGACAGACAGATCTCGCAAACTTGCTGAACAAGAGCTTGTTGATGTCACTGAGAGAGTACAGCTGCTGCACTCACAGGTTTGTCCACCCACTAATGTCACCTTGACGGAACAGATATGCAGGCTATATTTCCAAAGAAGCCATGAGACGATTGGGTGAGGACAAAAATAGCCAAAGAAGTCATTAAAGTTTGATAGAATTCTCTGTTCAACCAAATGGCAGAACTCTTTTATATTCTGTTTCATAGTTAGCAGCCAGCCAGCCAAATGGATAGTCTCAGCTGCTGGCAGGAGAAAGGGCCAGAGCAGGACATTGGAGAAGCTCCAATAATGATGGGGAGAGGCAGAGACCTGTAATCTGGGAGGAAAAGTCTGCGGTCAGGAAGATGCACTGACCAGTGATTCAGGCCAGCAATATGTTGGCAACCAAGTCTATGAGCAAGAGAGATTGGGAGTGGCTTGTAAACAGGCCTGGAGAGGCTGATAGTTTCTTTGAAAGCACTTCTGCTCCTTCTTATCTATAAAGGAATGCCAAAGTCAATGCTTATGAACACTTCCTGCCTTCTCACTGCTGAGGTTCTGGCTTCTGAGAACTGAGCAGCAACAATAGATTTTAAATCAGGCTCCAATTTGCTCAACATAATTTTAAAATAGAGGCAGCAGCCTTTTTGTTCTTGCAGTCTACAAACCCTACAAAACATGTTCTCATAAAATGATGTCTCTTGCAGAACACAAGTCTCATCAACACCAAAAAGAAGCTGGATGCTGATCTGAATCATCTCCAAACTGAAATGGAGGAAACAATTCAGGAATCAAGGAATGCTGAAGAGAAAGCAAAGAAGGCTATCACAGATGTAAGCCACAAGTTAACTTAATTATATGCTCATATTTTCACAAATGATGATTTGTCAAATTCAATTACTTTGTTCATACTCTTTCAAGTTTAAAATTGAATCATGATTTGCTCCATTATCTTGCCGTTATAAGGCTGCCATGATGGCTGAAGAGCTGAAGAAGGAACAGGATACCAGTGCTCACCTTGAACGAATGAAGAAAAACCTTGAGCAAACAGTGAAGGACCTGCAGCATCGTCTGGAAGAGGCTGAGCAGCTGGCAATGAAAGGAGGAAAGAAACAGCTCCAGAAACTGGAGGCTCGGGTAAGTGGCATGACTGTGTTATCATGTACTGCTTGTGAAGGTTTATGAACATGCTGACGCCTCAGCAAAAATAAAAGAGGGTTATTTTAGTGAAAGATGGAAGTTAGGCACTAAGTGGGTGCTGTGTTAAACACACATGCCTTTTTGATTATCATAAATTGACCTTGCCTGCAAATAGTAAAATAAGTTTAGCACTTGAATTATGTTTAAAACAATTCTTCGTGGAGAAATATTGGTCAGCACTGCATTCACTTCCACCAACATGTGGAGTAGGCTGTCTGACAGACACTGGCAGGTTTCAGGCTGGCTCATGTCCTAAATGAGAGGGATCAAAAGTTCTGATGCAAGGCACTGGCTTTCCTGGTGGAGAAGGTCTAGAGGAATTATGATGCATCGTACCTGTAAGATGTGAAGAAGTCCATTTCACTCTGCTGTACTTCTGTCTCTTGTAGCAACTGCTTCTGCTCAGCCTGTCTCATTTCCTTTCTCCATTTCTCCTAAAAACTGCAAAGGGACCTCTGGGAAGTTCCCCATGATCAAGCATTCCTTTCTTTCTGGTGATATACATATGAGATGTTCAATTAAGTAGAGCATTAAATCTTTCTAGGTGAAATCCTCGTAAATTTTCAGAATAACGGTAGAACTGTCCAAGACAGTCTCTCAATGTATATAATAAAGCAAACCTCCAGCAAGAAGTGAACTGCGAAAACTGAACGTATATTAAATAGCACATCAAAATCCTCATCACAGCCTGTTCACTTCTATTTAGTTTTTAGGAGACATTGTTAATGTATGTGCTAATGATCAAAATACAGTGTAGGCCTTCTAATGAATGCTAACAGACAAGCTTCCAGCCTCAAAATGACTAATGGTGTTGTGGTCCTCATCGACGATGATGGACAAACAACAACAGACAAGCTAACTGGCAATCAGCTGATAAATAATTCTATGGTGGACATTTTTGTCACGTGCATAATTCAACTTTTTTTTAAACCAGCACTGTGTCTTGCACTAAACAAAGGCTAAACAGACATTACAACTTCTGAATCCTCTGGGCTACTTCAAAGACTCTTAACATAATCTCATAAAATCATGCTCTTTGAGCTATGATAATTTAAAAGCCAATTTGAAATTTGCACAAATGTAAAATAATTAATTCCATCTGGTGACTGGTCTAGGTGCGTGAGCTGGAAAATGAACTGGAAGCTGAGCAGAAACGAAGTGCTGATGCTGTCAAAGGAGTTCGCAAATATGAAAGAAGAGTCAAGGAACTGACTTACCAGGTATTTATAAGTTGTTAATTTGGAATGAGAAACCATTTGCTAAGTAGTAGCAATTATTATTTTCTTAAAATATCATCATGAATGTTTCCTCTTTTGCATTATTTACAGTCTGAGGAAGACAGGAAAAATATTCTGAGACTGCAGGACTTAGTTGACAAGCTACAGATGAAAGTTAAGGCTTACAAGAGGCAATGTGAAGAGACTGTAAGTAACTGAGGACTAACGTTGTATTTATTCTACAAAGTATTTTATGAAAATTGTTTTGTAAAACTAATATTTAATTTTAAATATTTGAGATTTTTTTCTACATCAAACATTCATGAAACCTACCTGAAAGGACATTCAGAATAATCAACAACTTAAGAGTCACACAGGTTTACATCATGGAAACTGGTCCTTCAGACCAATTTGTCCATGCTGCCCTTTTTTTTTAACCACTCAGTTAGTCCCAATTGCCCACATTTGGCCCATATTCGTCTATACCCATCTTAGCCATGTAACCGTCTAAATGCTTTTTAAAAGTCAAAATTGAACCTGTCTCTACTACTACCTCTGGCAACTTGTTCCAGACCCTCATTACTTTTTGTTTGAAAAAATTACCCCTCTGCACCCTTATGTATCTCTCCCCTCTCACCTTACATCTATGCCCTCTAGTTATAAACTCCCCTACCTTTGGGAAAACCTGTTGACTATCTGATCCATGCCCCTTATTATTTTATAAAATTCTATAAGATCGCCCCTAAACCTCTTATGCTCCAGGGAAAAAAGTCCCGGTCTATCAAGCCTCTTCTTATAACTTAAACCATCAAGTCTCGGTAGCATCAAGTATTCTTTCTAGTTTAATAATATCCTTTCTATAATAGATGACCACAGCTGCACACAATATTCCAAATGTGGTCTTACCAATGTCTTGTACAACTTCAACAAGATGTTCACTCCTGTATTCAATGTTCTGACCAATGCAACCAAACATGCTGAATGCCTTCTTCACCACTCTGTCCACCTGTGACTCCACTTTTAAGGAGCTATGAACCTGTACTCCTAGATCTCTTTGTTCTATAACTTTCCCCAAAGCCCTACCATTAACTGATTAGTCCTGCTCTGGTTCAGTCTACCAAAATGCATCATCTCACATTTATCTAAATAAAACTTCATCAACCATTCATCAGTCTACTGGCCCAATTGATCAAGATCCCATTGTAATTCGAAATACCCTTCTTGAGTTCCACAATGCCACCAGTCTTAGTGTCATCTGCAAACTTACTAACCATACCTCCCAAATTCTCATCCAAATCATTAATATAAATGACAATTAACAGTGGACTTGGCACCAATTCCTGAGACACACCACTGGTCACAAGCCTCCAGTTTGAAAAAACAACCCTCTACTACCACATTGCCTTCTATCAATTTCGTATCCAATTGGCTGCCTCACCTTGGATCCAATGAGATTTAACCTTACGATGAGATCGCAGAGCACTTGGAAGTGTGATAAAGTAGGACTGGCTTTGTGAAGGGGAGGTCATGTCTGACAAATCTGTTAGAGTTCTTTGAGAAGGTAACAAGGAAGTTCACATTCTCCGACACTCAATATTCTAATCTGAAACCCTATCATTTCTTCTACTATATCCCCTTTAGGAGGAACAGGCTAACATTCACCTGTCCAAGTTCAGGAAAGTGCAGCATGAACTGGAGGAAGCTGAAGAACGTGCTGACATTGCAGAGTCTCAAGTTAATAAACTTAGAAGTAAAAGCCGTGACATAAGTGCTAAGGTACATAAGATAAGTGATTTTTGAAAACTGAATAACTAATTGAGCTGGAGAAATAAGTAATAATTTAAGAGCGATCTCTTCATTGTGTTGATTTAACTATTTGCATTTACTTTTCTCTGATTAGGCGTCTGCTGAAGAGTAGATGACGATTTGACATGGTCCAAAGAAGAAATCCACAAAATGTGTCTTTCTTTGTAACATAGTTTTATAAGATAGTTCTGTCAGTAGAAATAAAAGTGCAACTCTGAAAAATCTTCTTGTATCATCTTAAATTTGTTAGCTTGTTTAATAAACATATGAGGAACAAAAGTTTGACACAACTATAAAAAGAAGCCATTAGAATGGTGCACATTTAATTGTTGTCAATCAAGAATTTGTCATATCTTTAGGATCATATTGAAAATATTGTGTTTTAATTTCATTAAAAAGGATTGTAGAAGATATTGAACACAGAAAGAGGTCATTTGGCCCTACTAGTCCATGTCCATGTCGTGCTCCATTTGAGTCTCCTCCCATCTTTCCTCATCTCAATCTGTCTATTCCCTAGCCTCTTAAAAGCGTGTCAAGCCTCCTCATAAATGTATCTATGCTATTCATAAAAATCTCTCTAAGTGGTTCTAAGTTTTGTGTCATCATATAGCTAAAGAAGATTCTTCTGTAGCCAATTTTCAGTTGTTTTCTTGCAGTGTTAATGTAAGCCTTACTTATGACTAATAAATAAACTTGAAAGAACTCACAATAATCCATAGGTTTTCAACCTTTAGATCCTACCCCAAGTCCCTTTTTAAATGCAATCTCCATTCTGTTCTATCTATTTCGTTTCAACATGGATCACGCCAACTTGATCCATTCTCTTTCTCTCCAACCAACATGAGATACTTCTAACCCTGGCACAAAGCAACACATATTTCAGGATTCTCATTCTTAGCTGCAAGGAACTATCCCCCAATTATAGGCTATCCCATTACTACCACATTTCTATTCTACTCTTCCCCACCGTAAGCAGCCTTCTGAATTGTGGTATCTTTAGTCTGCATTGTGGCTATCCTCACTGCAATCTATCTTCTGATACTCACAAGGTACCTTTGGACAGAATGACTGTCTACAGGGCTGGCCTCTCAACTTCTGCTAATTCCCGGCTACCCAGCTGGCTAAGTCACACCCTTCCTTTTCTTAATCTATGTTTTCCTTTGGGGTGAAACAGTTTTCTTGATAAAACTGTCCAGAAATTCTTACCCCTCTCATAGATATGAGAGTCTCTCAACTTACATCCAGTTCAATGATTCTGAAGTACAGAGATGGAGACATTTTCTGATTTAACATTGACTTACAGCAGAGAAGATAGAGGTGTAGAACAGGATTTCGCCCTGTTCTCCAAGTTCTAATCCATATTAGGCCACCAAACATACAACTTTTTCATTCAGGAGGCACCTGGGTGAGCTGGGTAAAAGGAAGCTAAGATAGAAAGTGACTCACCACAACTCTGTATAAGAAAGGAAGTGCATGATCGATGAGGGAGATTGATACTTGTCAGTATTCATCCAGTGACCAAATGAATTTGTGGCTCTCATTTGTGGTCAGTAGAGTTTTGCTGACTTGAACGTCTCTGTGAAACCACATTTGATTGGCAATGAGCCAGTTGAGTGGTTGAGTTCAGATTGCAGGATTGTGTATTTTATGATGTGAGTACAAGTTGATTCACTCTTGCCCTTAGCCAAGCCAAAGTTATGACTTATACTTAAGGAAATCAGATACTAAATAAATAGCTTTCATCTACTGACACAACGTCAAAGTCCTCAGTTTTTGAAGAGATGTTGAACACAGTGCAACAACTGACAATATTAACAACTTGATTGTGTTACTGTTATTTTCATGATTCTTAAATCTCATTATGTTACTTTTATACCCATTTCTCTTGTTTTAATTTTTGTAATTCAGCTTCATCTTGAACTGAAACTCACTGTAATTATTTCTTTAATGTGGCTGATTTTGTAGGTGGATAGAAAAGCAAGTGTTTTTTACACGTGAAAGGTTTGTCACATTTGAGTACATCATTGGAAAATAAATCAGTTTCTGGTTGTGCACTTCACATGGTAGAAACATTAGTGCATGCCTGTGAGCAATATTGGATGTCACCAACAACACAGCACCAGTTTTAACGTCTAGCATCTGTGTAGCTACATAAAATCCACAGTGTCTCCAAACTTTCTATTGATAATTGACTCAATCAGCCAAACAAGGTGCCAGCAGCCGAGTCCCATCAAGTCCAACCAGACATTTTGCAAAGCAATCTCGGACGTACCGGATAATCTCACACGGATCTTAAAATGTTTTCTACTTCTATAATGAGAAATAACATTCCCAAATGCATGTTGTAAATTTAATGCTGCAAATATAGCTGTTTTAAGCAAACCTCAATAATACTGAAAGTTAAAGGTTAACTAGTCAATGTTTCATCAGATTGGGCTGTAGTTCATCATTCAAAAAAGTGAAACTTTAAAAATGTTATCTTGTTTTGGGCTAACTTTAATACTGTTAATATTGTTTTAATTTGATTTCTCATAACATTATAGGGGCATTATTGCACATCATGAAAAGACATTTACCTTTTGCAATGAACAATCATTATTTTTCAGGGGAAATATATCTCTGTTGTACCAAACTGAATTGTTGGTGTTGCGTTGACTGAAATTGGTTCAAAATTTCCACAACATGGCAGCATAGTAGCTCTAGCACTGCTGTCTCACTTGATGAAGGCGCAGCGCTCCGAAAGCTACTGGCTTTTGCTACCAAATAAACCTGTGGTGTCATGAGACTTCTTACTGCACCTCACAGCAGCAGGGATCCAGGTTCAATTTCAGACTTGGGTCATTGGCTGTGTAAAGATACATGTTTTCCCTGTGTATATGTGGGTTTCCTCTGGATGCTCCGGTTTCTTTCCATATTCTGAAAGACATGCTGGTTAGGTGCATTGGCCATGCTAAATTCTCCCTTAATGTACCCAAACAGACGTTGGAGTCTGGTGACTAGGGGATTTTCACTGTAACTTCATTGCAGTGTTAATGTAAGCCTACTTGTGTTACTAATAAATTTATAAACTGTGCTGTTGTTTGTGCCATTCAATGAGTACCAAGAAGAAGGTTACAGTATCAATGGTAGATTGCAATCAGTGCAGTCTCTCATTATACACTCTTGTCAATGAGACATTGAAAGAAATAGAGAGAACACAGAAAGGAAGCTAGAGATAAAGTGAGAGCCACACAAAGGGAGAAACAAAGATAGAGAGAGAAAGAGAGAGTGAGAGTGAGAGAGATACAAAAGGGAAGGAAAGGCATATGGCAACTTTACAAGAGCAGGACAAAAAACCTCCATGTAGAATAAGGAATTTTGTCAATACATTTGGATTCATTCATTAATTATTGAAAGAAGAATATTAGAATTACACTTCAAAATATACTAAGGCTGGGAAACAGTACAGGAGAAAGCTGTGTGGCTGGCTCTTCAACCTGAAAGTTCAATATCCATCATCAAGAGTGATTCTGCCAAGGCCACTCAACTCTTGGCCTCATTATAACTTTAGTTCAAACATGAATAAAGGAGCTGAACTTGAGGTGTGATGAGAGCGACTACCATTGATATCAAGGCAGCATTTCACAGAGCATTGCATCAAGGAACTTCAGCAAAACTGATGTCAATAGAAATTCTCTTTGATTTGATTTATTATTGTCACATGTATTAGGATACAGTGGAAATTATTTTTCTTGTACATGCAGTCAAAACATACTGTCTAGAGAATACATTGGAAGAAGGAAAGGATAGGGTGCAGGATGTAGTGTTTCAGTTACAACAGAGTGAATAGAAGGATCAGCTTAATATATGATAGGATCACTCAAAAGTCTGATGGTAGCAGGGAAGAAGCTGTTCTTGAGTTGGTGGTGTGTGTTTTCAGACGCTTGCATCTTTTTCCCGATGGAAGAGGTGGAAGAGAGTATGTTTGGGTTGAGTGGGGTCCTTGATCATGCTGGCTTCTTTTCCAGCAGGAATTGTAAATGGAATGAATGATTTGTCAGATGGGCTGGGCTACATTCACAACTCTTTATAGTTTCTTGTGGTCTTGGTCAGAGCTGTGATACACCTGGATCAAATGCTTTCTATGATACATCTGAAAAAATTGTTGAGTCATACTGGACATGCCGAACTTCCTTAGCATTTTGAGAAAGCTCAGAGGTGAGCTTTCTCAAAATATCCACACCCTCCACCACAATGGCAGCAGTGTGTACAATCTACAAGGTGCAGCAACTCAACAAAGTTCCTGCCAAATCTACTACTGACAGCAACAAGGACAATTGGTGCAAGGGAACATCACTACTTGTATGTTCCCTTGCAATCCACTCATCATCCTGAACTGGAACAATATAAACACTCTTTCCCTATCACTGGGTGAAAATCCTGGAATTCCCTTCCTAACAGAGCTGAGGGTATGCCCACACTACATGGATTGTAATGGTTCCAGAAGACAGCTCGCTAGCACTTTCTCAAGGGGCATTAGAGATGGATTATAAATGCAGGTCTAGCCAACGATGCCCATATTCCATGAAAGAATAACTTTTAAAATTGCATCTTCATGTTTCACTCACCCAAGTGTCAGTGAATCTTGCTTCAATCGCACAGGTAAAATTAATTCAAATTAATATTTAATTCATTCATTTATTCATTTAAATAATAACCTTCAAATATAAACTTCAAATAAATGTTGTGTTTTAAAGTTCATCATACAAATGAAGTTTATGCATTCTTTAGACTGCATTTGTTTAGAAAGCACAAATATAAAAAGTTAAAGTTTTTTAAGATCGTTTACCTACTTAAGCACATATGGGAAATGGGTGATGCTGGTTGATGAAAAGCCTGTTGCGTATTTTCATTCAGAAAGTGGTAGAGATGTGATGTTGAAATCTCATGAGATACGTCAGAGTGAGCGGTGCTGAGGGAAATTAGTGCACTAGACTGAAGGTTCACCCAAGCAGCAAATAACCTAGTGCCATACCAGGGATTCCCAATTTGCTGATTTGATGTTTATGCAGGACTCAAGACATTAGCACTGTCAGTTTATTTATTCTTACCATTTATTCTTTGACCCATCAATCATTCCAATGCCTCATGAACTCCTTCATTCGTGTATTGCAATTGCGGAATGCGATACAGACGCAGGGACTTCAGCGAGGAAGGCATGCAATCTCCCGCGAAGGCATGCAATCATGAGGACAATTGCTGAAGCTGTGAAGGACACAAATATGCATACGAACGGGCATTGAGACCAAGCATCCTTCACCGACAGACAGCACCAGCCATGATTGGGTGAGTAAATAGATTCAGCGATTATCACTTGAAGAATTTAAATCACTACAGAGTCCACCATTGGTAGCTTTAATTTAAATGAACTGGCTCATTTAAGTACATAGCAAAGATCAAGAACAAGAGTATGACATCGCAGGAATGGTTTAGTGAAAATATTCAGTATGTAATTTATAGTTCTAGTCACCATGCTTCATACCTTTTCCATATTGCTTCGTTTTGTTTTCAATGTCTTTGGGTCAGTTTGCTCAGTTGGCTGGATGGCAGACTTTTGATGCAATACCAACAATATGGATTCAATTCTTAAAGCAGCTGAGGTAATTCTCAACTTTGACCCTAACCTGTGGTGTGGTGATCCTCAGATTAAGTCACCACCAGTCAGTTCTTCCCTTCAAAGGGGAGAGCAACATGTGGTCATCTGGGACTATGGGCACTTTAATACCTTGGGCATCGTCACAGATATCGTGTGCTATTTTATAGTTGAAAGTTGAAATATAGTACCACAACCAATATGTTTACTTTATTATAAAATTGACATAGCCAGATTCTAAAGTTAGGGGTGCCATGATGCATACCAAATAATTTTAAATTCATTATACATTTTTAGTTTGTATTTAAAATCAAAACATAACAAAAGCATGTGTGTTATTTAATTGTTTTACAATTTAAATGTAAAATGAAAACAAAATGAAGCAATATGAAAAGGTATGAAGCATGGTGACTAAAACTATAAATTACCTATCGAATATTTTCACTAAACCATTTCTGCGATGCCGTACTCTTGTTCTTGATCTTTGCTATGTACTTAAATAAGCCGGTTTATTTAAATTAATGTTGGACTCTGTAGTGGTTTAAATTCAAGAAATGATAATAAATTAAATTGAAAAATCACAATAGGCTGAAGTGAGGATAAAAAATATCTGAAAAGATGTCTTTTCCAGAGAAGTTGCTGCCTCCTTGCTTGATGACCCAAGCGATAATCATCAAATCTATTTACTCACCCAATCTCGGCTGGTGATGTCCGTCGGCGAGGGATGCTAGGTCTCAACTGCTTGCTCATCGTGGTGGCTGCATATTTGTATCCTTTGCGGCCTCTGCAATAACCCTCGTGATTGCATGCCCTTTTGGCAGATTGCATGCCTTTCATGCTGCCTGAAGTCCCCGCGT
This sequence comes from Sphyrna mokarran, assembly GCA_024679065.1. Taxonomy (NCBI): domain Eukaryota; kingdom Metazoa; phylum Chordata; class Chondrichthyes; order Carcharhiniformes; family Carcharhinidae; genus Sphyrna; species Sphyrna mokarran. Next base: position 41,673,516 of record JAGIQG010000021.1, on the reverse strand, counting down.
CCGTATTGCATCCCGCGATTGCAGTACACGGATGGAGGACTTCACATCTCGGGAAGAGATCTGAGGGGCCCGTGAGAAGCACCCCATTGAAAAGGCGCCACTTTTGAACAATGTGCTCAGGGAAAGCGGTCACTCCCCCTGCTCCCCCTCTAGTTACGCCACTGAACAGATTAGTTTTACTCCTCTTCATTACTTTTTACAATATAAAACGGTTTTCAATTGTAGTCTCTGCAACACTCTGCTTTAATAATGTGACACATAATGCTACATTTTAATCGAATTTTAACGTATCAAATAATGCGGGACAGATTAACTTATTTTTTTAAGACTTTTCAGGATAGAGAAGTGACTCGCGCATCCATTTCAATTGCTGATGTAAAGTTGGAGAACGCTGAATGTTTGTGACAGATGGATACGCACAAGATGTGCGCCCCGATTAGCTGTCATTGAATTAGATTGGTGATATTTTGTGAATATAGTTACTGAACGGGCAGCTTGTAAGAAAGCTGTTGAGTGACCGCTAATGTGCGAACGACAGTGACTGACATGCGGGTGAGCTTCATACTTATTTTTGAAAATCAAATATTCAGATTTTTAAAATATTCAGATTTTAATCTATTACGTTTATGCAAAGCAGTTTAGATTCGGCGGTACAAGCATCTCTTACCTTGACTGATGCGCCAAGTGGGAGATGTGCACAGCAGCTGTAATAAAAGAAATGAAAACATTGGTGAATTGTCCCCATGTCACGACTGTAAACGGAAGGCGCTATTTATAAATGTTTTACCTCACTGCACAAAATAATTTCATTTTATGCTAGTCTAAAAATAATTATAAAATGATACAATAACATTTCGACATATTAAGTTCGATGAGATGTCTACATAGTTAACAGCAGAATCACGAATGTCAGTGTTATTATATTAATGAGTACCCTAATGCGCATGAATGCAATGGAAAGACTTGAGGGGTCCATCGTCCAATATGTTGGCGGGCAGCTTATATACACATTTTTTTTGCCCGCTCAGCCGGTCCAGTCCCTATTTGGCATGGGAACAACGCGGGGATGGGGGGAGGAGGGAGCGTCGTGTGGATTTGATTATTACATTAACTCTGGTGTTTTCACGTCAGGGTAAAATTAGAGAAGCATTGTCAGGAGTTTTGTGCGGAATCATTAAGCCATTAATCCGGTCCTCCTCAAATTTCTCGACAACTAAGCACGCACGTGGCAATTTTTATTAAGCACAGAATTTGCAACGGATCGAACCTCAAATATCAGCCACTGGCTCTTGGCCAAAGCAAGTGCAAATCGAATTCAACTGAGTTATTTTGGCCAAAAAATGAAAATGGGCACTAAATAGATGCCACGTTAATAAGGCACGCTTGTTTAAAAATTTGGAGTTTGTAACTAAACATCGATTAGGCCTAATTTTTCAAGAACATAAGAATATAAAAAATAGGAGCAGGAGTAGGCCACACAGCCCCTCCATTCAATAAGATCATGGCTGATCTGTAGTGGTTCAGTACCACTTTCCCACTTTCTCCCCGTAACCCTTAATTCCCTTGTCAATTAAAAACCTATCCACTCTTGACTTGAACATATTCAGTGAGGAAGCCTCCACCACCTCATCAGGCAGAGAATTCCAAAGATTCACCACTCTTTGCATGAAGAAACCCCTCCTCAACTCCGATCTGAACTGCCCTCTAGTCTTGCTATCTTTGCTATGCGGGAAGAGTCTCTCAACTTCTACCCTATCCATCCCCTTCATTATCTTATACGTCTCTATAAGATCCCCTCTCATCCTTCTAAACTCCAAAGAGTATAAACCTAGCCTATTCAGTCTCTCCTCATAATCCAATGCCCTCATCTCCGGTATCAGCCTAGTAAACCTTCTCTGCACCCCCTCCAAGGCCAATATACCCTTCCTCGAATGTGGCGACCAAAACTGCACACAGTACTCCAGCTGTGGCCTCACCAGCACCTTATACAGCTGCAACAGAACCTCCCTACTTTTATATTCTATCCCCTTAGCTCTAAAGGCCAACATTGCAAATGCAACCTATGTAACTCACTGCCAGTGAAGAGGAGGTGCCATGGTTGAAACTTGAAGATGTTTCAAGAAGAGTGAGGGGATGGCCTCGCTGTCCATTGCAACACTGATAGATTGGGTTGAGAAAGCAGAGAAGAGAAATGTCCTCTACTCACAGGAGAAAAGAGGCCACAAGTTTGGCTGATAGGTTGCATGTGAGGGATCACCTGCGAGATCACAACCAGGATACCTGGGCCCAAGACATGTTTGTACTATGGCACAAAATCTAACTACTTAACGAGTGGTCAGGATAAGATTTCTATCTCACAAACATAGCTCTCAGTAACTGAACCCATTCTACACTCTCATCCATACAACACCACACCTTTCACAAACGTTACTCACACCTTAGACACATCTCACAACTGTCCAATCATATGATGCTTCCAAAAAACAAATAGATCCATTCACAATTATCACTCATTCCGTTCCGGAAAACAAAAGCACATGCAGAGCTTGACCCAATGGGGGTCAACTATTTCATGCCCCCACTTGCTTTGAGATTTCAGTGTTGGTCCTAGACTCCACATTGGAAGATTCCAGTAGCAAGATTCATCTTGGAATAAGTTCAAGATGAGCTATGGCCAACTCGACCCAGAGGAAGAAGAACAGTAGAATAACAGAATTGTTACATTTGCCCTATATACCTGCACTGGTTCTGCAACTGAGCATCATGACTTTGTGCCATTCCCTGTCTTTTTCCCAAATCGTTGTACATTGTTTCTACTCTAATTTTCATCTCTTGCCTTTTTGAATGTCTCAATTGAACCTGCCTCCACCACAGTTACAGGCAATGCATTTCATACCTGAACCACTCGCTATGTGGAAAATAGGACATAGGAACAGGAGTAGATCATTCAGCCTAACAAGCCTGCTCCATGTTTCAATACAATCATGGATGATCGAACATTTCAATACCATTTATACCAACTATCTCCCAAATCCTTTGTGTTATTGTTAATCAGAAATCTATCAAGCTTGACCTTATTTATACTCAATGATGAGCTTCCATGATTCTCTGAGATAGAAAAATCCAATGATTCACAATTCTCTCTGTAAAGACATTTTTCCTCATCTTGGTCTGAAGTGACTTCTTTATTTTAAAATTGTACCACCTGGTTTTAGGCTCCCGAACCAAAGGAAACATCTCTATCTTGTTGATTTCTTTCAATGTTTTGTAGGTTTCAATGAGATCACCTCTCATTCTTTGAAACTCTAGCAAATATAGGCCCAGTTTGCCCAATCTCTCTTCATAAGGCAGGCCTGTCATTCTCATAACAAGTCTGGTGATCCGACATTGCATTCCCTCTATGGCAATAATATCCTTTCTGATGTAACAGGACTAAATCTGCGCACAATACTCCATGCACAGTCTAATCAAACTTCTATACACTTGAAGCAGAATTTGCTACTCCTGTACTCAAATCCTCTTATGATAAAGATGAGAGTCCATTAATCTTCCTAATAATTTGCAGTGCCTGCATGTTTGCTTTCGATGACTTATGGACAAAGACACTTGGGTCACTTTGGACATCTACATTTTCTAATTTTTTACCATTTAGGAAATACTCTGCTCATCTGTCCTTTCTACCAAAGTGGATTATCTCACTTTTTCGGGAAAAGGTTCTTCTCAAATTGCATTTGCTTCTTTTGTGAATCACTTTAAATCTGTGCCCTCTCATTCTTGATCCTTTTATGAGCAGGAACAGTTTTTATCTATTCTGTCCAGCCCCCTCATGATTTTAAACATCTCTATCAAATCTCTTCTTAGCTTTCTCCTCTGCAAGGAGAACAATCCAAATCTCTCCATTCTATCCTCACAGCTGAAGTTTCTTATCTCTGGAAGCATTCTTGTAAACCTCTTCTGCACTCTCTCCAAAGCATTTTACATCTTTCCTGTAGAGTGGCACCCAGAACTGGATGCAATGTTCTAGCTGAGGTCTAACTAGTGTCTTCTATGACGTCAGCACAACCTTCTCGCTTTTGTACTCCATGCCGCTATTAATAAATCCCAGAATACTATATGCTTTATTAACTGCTCTCTCCAACTGTCTTGCCACCTTTAATGACTTACACATGTATACACCAGATCCCTTTGCTCCTGAATCCTTTAAAAAAATTGCTCCTTATTTTGTATTGTCTTTCCATGTTCTTTCTACCAAAATACATAACCTCACACCTCTTCGTATTGAACTTCATCACCTATCTTCCCACTCCACCAACTTTTCTTTGTTCTTTTGAAGTCCTATACTGTTCTCCTTAAGTTTACAATACTTACAAGTTTTGCATAATTCACAAACACTGACAATGTGCATACCAAGATTTAGATGATTATTATATATTAGGAAAAGCAAGCAACCCAATACTGACTTTCAGGAACACCATTACAAACCTTACACCAGCCCAAAATATATCCACAGACCATTCCTTTCTGCTTCCTATTATTCAGCCAATTTTGTGTTCATGTTGCTACTGTCCCCTTTATTCCATGGGGTATAATGTTTCTCACAAGACTATTGTCATTTGTTGTATCAAATGACTTCTGAAAGTTTATGTACTTCACTTCAACAGCATCACCCTCAATGACCTTTTCTGTTACCTCCACAAAAACTCCAGCAAGTTAGTTAAACACAATTTCTCTATGAGAAATCAGTGCTGGTTCTTCCTAACCAACTCACATTTTTCCATGTGACTATAATTAAATCCCAAATAATTGTTTCTGGAAGCTTGCCCACCACTGATGTTAAACTGATTGGTTTGAAATTGTTGGGGCTATCCTTACAAGCTTTTTGAGCAAGGATGTAACATTATCAATTCTCCAGTCCTCTGGCGCTCGTGAGAAATGATAACGCTGGAGGATTGTGGCCAGTGCCTTTGCAATTTCCATTCTCACTTTCTTCAATTTAAATTGATACATTTCATCTGGTCCTAGTGCCTTGTCAACTTTAAATACTGATGATCTATTCAACACTTGCCAATTTTGAATACTTCTAGTGACAATGGCCTAGGTAGCAGCTACCTACTTGGTAAAGGCAGATGTGAAATAATCTTCATTTAATACCAGAGCCATAACCCCAACTGCCATGTGTTAATTTCCTGCTTAGTCCCTAATTAGTCCTACTTTTCTGTTTACCACTCTCTTACTATTTGTATGCTATAGAAGGAGAAGCACGAGGAAGAATGCACTCTATCAATGGGAACCACTATGTTATGTATCAACTGAAGAAACTGCCACTAGGCATAACAGGCATGAGTTCAAAAAGATTCTCACAATATGATGCACTGGAGGCATAGTCATGTATTGTGTTAGAGACACCAATGTTGCCATCTTGGAGGGCAAGGTTGCATTCTTGTTCTGTTGCAGAGGAGTTGGATGAGGACTTCACAGGGCCAATCTTAAGAAGACTGAAGAGTAAGATAAATCAAATGTTTGGTATAACGGAGAGTGTGCCTGAAAGCCTATATGTTGTCGCTAGGGGAATAGTGAGTCCACCTTCCTCTTGGTCAAAGTTGCACGTAAAGTCTCAGACGCATTGCTGGAATAAGAAGCAGGCCAATACAGCCAGTAACTTCTGAAGTTCAATCTCAAACAGTGTTTAATGACTGACATTGCCGCTTCCATGGAACAACAAGCTGCTGCAGCGCAGACAACTAGTCTAGTAGTGATGTCAACATGCTTGAAAAGGACTTGCAGAGTGTGTTCATTTCTACAGTTAGATGGTGAAACAAATCTCTCAAATGCACTGTGTAATTAGATGATAGTGAACATCCCTACCAGATGCAACCCATTTTCCTACAACTCTCTGATGCTCTCCTTGGTCCCCCAATTCTTGTTACTCTTCTTGTAGCTTCTGAGCTGAATAAACAGCTCAGAAGCCACATCAAGACAAAATGTGTCAAAGGGATCAATAATTAATACAGTGTCACAGACAAGAAGAGGGTTAATTTGAACAGCACCAGTTTCTCCACTTACAGCCCATTTATAAGCAGAAAGGTGTTTTGATTGTTTCCATCTTTATAAGCAGTGGGCAATTTCCCAACCACCCAGCTTTGTGTAATCCAATTTTTTATTAACAATATCACAGCAAACTTAAAATGGGATGAACTCCAAGGATTAGTTTATTTGAACACACTCAAAATTCGAAAGGAAAACTCCAATGTCCCCTTCACTTTCAGATAGTAAAGAGAAGGATAGAGAAAAGAAAGATTTACAGTACAGAGACCACAGAGTAAAGAAATATTGTTTCATGTGGATTCCAGAGTCCATAATTAATATCTAATGAGGTATTCCTTCACAAATGAAGGGTTGAAACCCAAACTTTTCCAATGATGTTAATTTCATTTGATGAGACTGACCTACAAAGATGAGTTACCCTTGTAGGTAATGGTACAGAACTTTCAACAGAGTAGATGGGGCTGGCAGGTATCTAACCGGAACTTCTTTGATGTGGCCTTTTAGCTAGGCATTAAACACCAGTCTAAGCTTTTCAGCCTAGCAAGGCAATATTACTTGTTCAACAAGACAGAGGTCTAGATCATGTGATTTTAACTTTCCATGTCTTTGTCAATGAAGTGTTTGGAAATTGGTTTTGTTTTCCAGGCAGATAAAGTCTTAGCTATTATGAATTAACAAGAATGTTTTAGAGGCTATTGCCTTGGTAAATGTTCTGTCTCCACTGACCGTCTCAGGATTAACAAATACAAAATGCCTTCAATGTAGCTCCCATTGAAATTAACTTTAACAATAATTTGCAGATAAATGCTGAAAGCAAACTTGATCCTTGTACTTAATAACTGTACAGAAAGTGAAGTTGCATGGCATTAGAGGTGACCTGACAAGATGGATACAGAACTGGCTTGGTCATAGAAGTCATGATGTAGAGATGCCGGCGTTGGACTGGGGTAAACACAGTAAGACGTCTGACAACATCAGGTTTAAGTCCAACCGATTTCAATGAAGAGCACAGCCTCGAAAGCTTGTGAGTTTACTATCAAATAAATCAGGTGGGCTTAAACCTGGTGTTGTCAGATTTCTTACTTGGTTATAGAAGACAGAGAGTAGCAATGGAAGGGTGCCTTTCTGAATGGTAGGTTGTGACTAATGGCATTCTTCAGCGATCAGTGCTGGGACCTTTGCTGTTTGTAATTATATGTACATAAATGATTTGGAGGAAAATGTAACTGGTTTGATTAGTAAGTATGCAGATGACATAAAGGTTGGTGGAATTGCAGATAACGATGAGGACCCATTAGAGGATACAACGGGATATAGATCAGTTGGAGACTTGGGTGGGGAGATAGCAGATGGAGGTTTGTCTGAACAAATGTGAAGTAATATATTTTGGAAGGTTTGCTACAAATGGGAAATGTACAGTAAATGGCAGAACTTCACAAGTATTGATTGGTAGAGGGATCTGGGTTACAGGTGCACAGGTCACTGAAAGTGGCAACACAGGTGGAGAAGGTAATCAAGAAGGCATATGGCATGCTTGCCTTCATCAGCTGAGGCACTGAGTTTAAAAATTGGCAAGTCATGTTGCAGCTTCATAGAACCTTAGTTAGGCCGCACTTGCAACCTAATCTTCAACTGTGATTGCCAACTACTAGAAGGATGTGGAGACTTTGGAGAGGGTACAGAAAAGATTTATGGTATGATGAGAGGTTGGAGAAACTTGGTTTGTTCTCACTGAAACGACGGAGGTTGAGGGGCGACCTGATAGAAGTCTACAAGATTAATAGGGGCATGGACAGAGTGTGGATAGTCAGGGTGGAAAAATCAATTACTAGGGGATGTAAGTTTATGGTGTGAGGGTCAAGGTTTAAAGGAGATATATGAGGCAAGTTTTTTGACACAGAGGGTTGTGGATGTCTGGAACTCACTGCCGAAAGATATGGTGAAGCAGATACGATAACAATTTTTAAGAGGCATTTGGACAGATACATGATTGGGATGGGAATAGAAGGATATGGTCCCCAGAAGGATAGGGGGTTTTAGTTCAGACAGGCAGCATTGTCAGCAGAGGCTTGGAGGGCCAATGGATCTATTTTTCTTGAAATTCCACAGTTGAATCCCTCCAAACAGGTTTCTAGCCCAGCCACAGTCCTGAAATGGTCCTTGTTAAAGTCATAAAAATTTCTGACTGTATCAATACAAAAATTATTCCTTTGTATTCTTCTCAACTTATCCGCAACCTTCAATATAGTTGAATGCACCATCCTCATCTTAGCACTGATGCCTCCCAGTGCCACACTTGGATCACTGTCTGTTTGGAGTATGCACATTCTCCCCTTGTCTGTGTGAGTTTCCTCTGTGTGCTCCGGTTTCCTCCCACAGTCCAAAAGATGTGCTGGTTAGGTGCACTGACCATGCTAAATTCTCCTTCAGTGTATCCAAACAGGCAGCAGAGTGTGGCGACTAAATGATTTTTACAGTAACTTCATTGCAGTGTAAATGTAAGCCTACATGTCACTAATAAATAAATTTTACTTTTTCTGGCCTATGGCTGATTGGAACTACCCTATCTTGTTTCAATTTCTAACTATCTAATCATGGCTAGAGAATCACGTTCAATGGATTCTCCTCCTATTCCATTCTGTTATCTCTGGAGTTCCCAAGGATCTATCCTGAGCCCTCTTTATATTTCTCATCCATGTGTATTGCGCTCAGTGATATTACTATAAAACACAACACTAGGTTCCATCTATACACAATGACACTCAGCTCTATCACAACACGCTTTGAACCCCTTTGCTTTTATCTGGCTGGAAACTTTGCAATTTGAACTGAGACAGAGGAAACTGCTTAAAAACAAAATGCAACATCCCAATGTGAATGAGTGAAACAAACTTCCCTCAGGGGAATGCGAAAAGATGTTTCCTATAGTCCAGCCACTCTTTGAAACTCATAACCATCTAAGGGAGAGACATTAAGAAATGCAAAGTACTTGATATTCAACCAATGACTGTCACAGACAGACACATCCAAAGCCTCTTAGAAATACACAACTAATAAAGTATCCAAGGCAAGATTGCTCAACCACTTTAGAGAGATTACAAAGTAGTGTCAAGAAAGTCTTCAGCAGAAGAAACATCTGAGGGCTGCTCTCTCTCCTTTTCCCAAGTATTGCCCACTTAGTTTGAAAGCTGAACGAGCAAACCAAAGTCTCATAATGACTGCAAAATCATACGACTCACCACTAGGATGCCCTCAGTTGTAATTTCCATTTAGGTTTCACCTGGATACACATCTGACAAATATCTGCAAAAGCTACTTTTGCTTCACCCCAATTTCCACTAACACAAAACAGTTCTACAAGCAAACAAACTTGCCTTTCATACTGCCCCATTGCTTGACATAAATTCACATCTTCCCATTCATCATCACACAACTGAAAATTTGCCAGTGTGAGAGAATATTGTAGTATAAGCAGTAAAATGTGAAATGACTCAATGTGATTATAACTAAAAGAAAAGAATGAAGTAAATATGCTCTTTTTTATTATTTGACTTAAGTCAGCTAAACTAAGCAACAATTATTGTAGAAACAGAATGATTTGGTCAAGGACAAAGATTGTAACTACAATGGTTTCATAGAGTAAGAGATGCATCAATTAGTGACCAATCACAGAAAAGGTAGATAAAGGACGGGCTCAACAACAATGGTGGCTAAGAAAGCCAACCTTGAGGATGAGATAAGGGTATGCAGCTGTAGTGAGCATAAAAAGACTGTAAGCGCGTCGTTCGTTGGATTGTTCCGGACATCCCGGCTTTATCCTCGTGTGCTGGAGAATAAAGTCTTACTACCTGGAAAATCAAGGCTCAGACTCTCATTTAATAAGCTAAAAGTGTATTGTCGTCCTGGGGAACCACGACAAAATTGGCGCTGCGAGCAGGGTTGGTGCGAGATCACTCAGAAAAAGGCATCTGGAAGGAGTGGCGGAGACGGTGGTCCGACCAGGGCTGGACATCCCAAAGCCGGCATTCTGACAGCAAGGTAAGCAGATTTATATTGCATGTAAATCCTTGTTGTCGGAAAAGGGATCTCGAGGCCCGGCGCACCCGGCTCTCTGCTGGTCCTGGATCTCCCCAACCCAAAAAACATCCTGCATAGGTAAAACTAAATTGTGTAAAACATTTTGAGAGACTGAGTCTGATCTGAAGGGTAGAGTTTTGCATGCAAAGCGCGCTGCGAATACTGTACTGTCTGTGAATGGGTAAAAAGCGAGACGCAAAAAGAACCGAACGCTAATTGATGCAACTAGGTTAAGTCAAGCGGTTTGGAGCGGGATTCCAGGTTACGACTTGCCCAAGGAGAGTAAGTGTAGGAAGGCCTGCCAGTCCGAACCTACCCAGGACCTCGGATAAAGGACGTCAACCGAGAGAAGGAGAGATCTGTGAGAGATTGATCTCCTACCTAATACAGTTGTACAGTTGTTAGGGTTACTAAAGCACAAATCAGTAGAGAAGGAGACAATTAGTTGGACGTGTGACAAAGGGGCTGTAAGGAACCAGCCTGTGATGAATGGTTCAGAACAGTGGTGCAAGGATTGATGGTGAATGTGGGACTCAGGACGCACTTAGAATAGTGACGAACAGCTTAGAATAACTGCAGTAACAGATTCTTCTGAGCAGTAGTGTTAGCACACATTACTTGAAAAAAAACTAAAAAAAAAGAGAACTAATGAAAGCAGTTGGAGGAGAAGTTAGGGAGTGGCATAAGGGCGAAAAAGACGCTCTGTTGAGAAAGATTACACATATAATTAATTTGGATGAAGTAAGAAACGAGTGGCCGTACGTGAACTGGGAAGGAATAATAAGCAGAAATTGGATAAGTGAAACAATAGCAGAGACGTTAATAGAATTAATAAAGGAACCCAGATTGCGTAGGGCTTTAATACACATAGACGAACAAGTAAAGGCACATTATTCTTTAGCAAGAGAAAGAAGAATATTGCCAGGGAGAGGGAAAACAGGGAAGTGGATATCAGAACCCCGGTTAGAAGTACAGGTGATAGCAAGAGAAGCGCAGTGGGAGGGTGAACAGGGGATTGGTCAAGAAAACACAGTGTATCGCGTAATAATAACTATAATACCAAATTTAGACGAATTAAACAACACAATTCATAACAATAGTTCAAGAGTACAGACAATGATAAGCAAGGCTAAAACACCAGTAGAAATACTAGGGGATAAGTTTCCAACCTTAGAGGAGATATAGCATACATCTCCAAAAAAATGGACTAAAAGAACAAACAAATCAAATACACGATGGCCAGAAGGGGGCACATGGTATGTGGAGAGATGCGAGGATCAGAAAGGATTATTGAAGAATTATAAAATAAAAGATAAATCTAAAAAAAGAAAAGCGAGAAAAAGAACTGGAGATACTGGCATTGTTTGAAAAAGAAGGGAAAGAAAGGAGAAGGGTATGGGAGGGAGGTAGGATGCAAATGCCGGTGCAAGTTCAGGAAAAGGAGGGATTAAAAGACCCAAATGCAGCTCCACCTCCATACCCGGAGGAACGGAGGTCCACTGGGTTATATCCAATCATAACAGGTACAATGAATTTTGAAGGAGAGTATGATGTAAAACAAATCACAAAAGAAGAATGGGTAACACAAGAGACAGAAAGGAGACAAAACATTGAGGAAGAAAGTAAGAAAGTAGAAGAGGATTTGGACAAAGTAGTCGAGATGAGACAACGGTTGGAAGAGGAAATGAAGATGGTAGATGTCTTAGAGTGGGCAAACAAAGTAATGAAAAGGAAGGAAGATGAGGAGCAGGCAAATGAAGAAGGATATGATAAAAGGGAAAATAGAAAGAAACAGGAAAGCGGAAGAAGAGACAGAAACATGGGCGTAAAGGACAATTGGAAGCAAAAAAGGGACTGGGACTGGAAACTTCCAGAAAAAGGGAGGAAGGAGGAAATAGAAGGAGAGACAGAGGGTAGTAGTGAAGAAGAAGGGGATTTAGTGGTAGCGCTAGCGCCACAGAGAAGGTCACGACGGGTAAGAAGACCACCAATAAAATACCCAAATGAAGAACAAAGAGAGGAAAATATATTCCCTGTAGTTCTGAAGGATGGCAGACTACAATATATTCCCTGGTCAGGTCAGGACTTGCCTAATTTGATTAGTGAATTACCAAATATTTTGGATGGGGCCGGAAGGTGGATTGGACAGTTGGAAGCTGGAATGGTGGGAAAGAGGATGGCGCTGGGTGACATCAAAGCCCTCCTGGCAAAGGTGTTGGGAATGAATCAAATGATTGAAGTAATGAGACTTGCAGGCATCCCTGCGGCAGCACTTGACCCAGATGTGGATGGAGTGCCAATAGACTCATATCGCCGTGACATTTGGCAGGTACTAAGAGGCATGTACCCCAATCGAGTGGACATGAAAACACTGAAGGGGAGCCATTGGGTGAGGAAGAAAATGCGGCCACATATGTAGAAAACTAGCTGAAAAGATGGAGAAGGGACACTGAGAGGGACATTCTGACAGATCCACTGACCAATTCCATGTTCCGAGCAGCAATTTTAGAGGGTCTACCGACTTCAGCTAAGTCTAGATTGGAGGAAGTGGTAGGCCTGGAGGCAAAAAGCTATAGAGAATTCTTAGACCATGTCATCCACGCGGTAGAAAGACACCGCAAGGAGGAAAAGAATGCAGACAAGCAGCTGAAAGACGTACAGCGCAAACTTCTCCAAGCTCAGTTGGAGGAAATTAAAAACAAAGAAAAGCAGAAATTAAAAGAGGACTCCACACCCAAGAAAATGGCACCGATGGTGGCTGACCTAATGGTCGAGGAGATACCCACACTACCGCAAGGGAGAAGTGGAGGTGGAAGTCAGCCCATCATAACCTATAACATTTCTGGTTTCCCACTGTCCATGAATCCAGGAGGTTACAATCCAAATTACCAAAATAATTAGAAACCCCAGAACCAAAATAACTGGAATGGGAAAGGACAGGGGCAGGGAAGTGGTAGACTACCCTATCAGAACCAGAAGGGACAAAGTCAGGGAAATAATCAAGGTCAGAGACAGGGACCGCCACCTGGTCCTCCAGGTGTATGTTTCGGGTGTGGGGAAGCAGGACATATAAAAAGAACTGTCCTCAGAACCTTCAGAGACAAGGAGGGAACCAGCAGTATGTAAACCAACAGATAATGCAAACACTGCTAAAAGACCCCCAGATGTCCCAAGGACCAGTGAATCATCAGGGTTTCCTATAGGGAGGCCCAGAGAACCCCGAAATGGTAGGCCAATACATACAAATAACGGAAACAGCAAATCAGGAACCCATAATTAGTGTTAGAGTAGGAGGGGTCGAGGTCCCCATGATGATTGATACCGGTGCTACTTGTACATGCATACAGGCAAAGTATGCAGACCACCTACCATTGTCAGGTCAGTTTGTAAAAACTGTGGGGTTCTCGGGGAAAGCGACACTGACCCAAATAACGACGCCGAAACCTGTCACCGTCGGAAACAAAACTACCCACGTACCCGTGTTAGTATGTAGTAAAACACCACTAAATTTGTTAAGAAGAGACGCAATCCTAGGTTTAGGATTGAAACTAGAATGTACAAATCAGGGAATTAACTTAACAGGAATGTACCCACTTAGGATGCAAGGGGAAGAATGGGCTAATGTATATTGGTTAGGAGATATAGAAGAACAAGTTAAAGAACAAGTGTGGAAAACGTGGGGGAAGTTTGTAGAAGCACAAATTCGAAAAGCTGAATGGCCAAAGACAGAATTACACTGCACAATGATATTTGATGAGAAACAAAAACCCGAAGTGCAGGAGAAATGGGAAAAAGAGGCAGGACAGGAACAGGAGGTAAAGTCAGGAAGTATTCTAATTGGACCAGAGGGAGCAGCCCTCACAATCATGAAAGATGCATGGGTTAGCAAATGGTTCTCCGTTCTTGGAACAGAACCACACATTACATTAAAAGTAAATCCCGGATATAGACCAAAAGACCTAGGGCCACTGGTGCTTAGAGCAAGGAACTAGAATTTGTTGAAACAGACAATGCGAATATTTGGATGTCCACTGACGGACAAATGATGAAAATACTCTCAGACACAGAGATGGTTGGAAAACCAAAACAGGTGCGAATAGAGGTAAAGAATAAAGGAACAGGAACAAGAGTGGAGGGAAAGACTGGAAAAAGATCTTAACTCTCTCTCGCAAGAACTGTGGTCGAAGCAGGACACTGATGTAGGTAGGGTCAAGATAGCCAACCCAGCAGAGATTAGGTTAAAACCAGGATGCCGAGGACCCTACAGGCCTCAGTATCCAATTAAACCAGAAGCAATAAAAGGCATTAAAGAGACAATCAGAGGACTAGTAGAAGTAGGGGTATTAAAAGAAACCCACAGCAGATGTAACACACCATTATTACCAGTCAAGAAAGCCGATGGGGAAAAATGGAGATTGGTACATGACTTAAGGGCAGTCAATGAGGTAGTAGAAGACATGCTGGTAGAAGTACCGAACGCCTACACCTTGCTGACTAATATTCCACCTGAAAGCAGATGGTTTACTGTAGTAGATCTATGCTCAGCATTTTTTAGTGTGCCACTAGCTCAAGCAGGTCAGTACCTATTTGCATTTACATACGAAGGAAAGCGATACACATACAATAGGATGCCCCAGGAATTTAAGCATTCACCGCATGTATTTAATCAGGTATTGAGAGCAGATTTGGAGGGACTATAATTAGAAGGAACATTGATACAATATGTGGATGATTTGCTGTTGTGTGCAGAAACAAAAGAACAATGCAGGAGAGGATAGTCTAAAATTATTAAAGAGACTGGGTGAAGGTGGACACAAAGTGTCCAGGACAAAACTGCAATTGTGTCAAAGAAAGGTAGAATATCGAGGAAGGGAAATAACAAAGAGACAAAAGAGGATAGCCTTTCAATAGACAGAGGCTGTATTGAAAGTCCCGAAGCCACAAACAGTAGGGCAGATGATGACATTCTTGGGAATGACAGGATTTAGCTCAGAATGGATAGAGAGCAATGCAGAAAAGACGCGGGCACTAAGGAAAATCATGCAGGAAGCAGGATGTGATGAACTAAAAACAAACCTAATATGGGATAGAGAAGCCCTGGAAACATTCGAAAACATAAAAAAGGAAATGGCACAGGCACCAGCATTGACTCTTCCCGTGTATAATAAACCCTTTGATCTCTTCGTGGGTAACAGGGAAGCAGGATTTGCAACAGCAGTGCTGATGCAGGAAAGTTGTAAAGGCAGGCCATAGCTTATTACAGCACCAAGCTAGACGATGTAGCTATGGGATACCCCCCCCATGCTACCAAGGCCTGGCAGCAGCCTGGTGGGCATATGAAAAAGCAGCCGTGGTCACGATGGGATATCCAATAAACATACATGTATACCATAAGGTAGCTGAACTGATCGAACAGGGGAGATTCGTACTGACACCTGCCAGAATCCATCACTACCGGATGCTGACCACCTTTCCAGATATTACGATAGTGAGATGTAACAGGGTTAATCCAGCCGACTATATGCCATTACCTCATGAAGGAGAGGAGCATGAGTGTGTAAGAGAAGCAAAAACATTCATAAAACTAAGAAAAGACTTAAAAGCAGAAAAACTAGACACAGAAAGGAAAAGAGAACTATATGTTGATGGCTCGTGCTACAGGGATCATGTAGGAAACCATGCAGGTTATGCTATAATTGAACAGAAAGGGGAGACATTTGAAGTGTTAGAGGCAGAAAAGTGTGAGCAACCTTGCTCAGCCCAATTAGCAGAACTCAAAGCATTAACTAGAGCATGCGAGTTGACAGAAGGGGAAATAGCGGAGGTATATACAGATTCAGCTTATACGCATGGAGTGTGCCACCTGTTTGGAGCAATATGGAGACAGAGGGGATTCATGAAAAGTGGAGGAAGACCAATACAGCACGAAAGTCAAATAAAAACATTAATACGAGCAATGATGGGTCCAAAAGAATTGGCCATAATCAAATGTCAGGCGCACAAAAAGGGAAAGGATAATGTTACCAAGGGAAATGCTAAAGCTGATAAGGTAACCAAAGAAGTGTCAGGATGCACCATGACCACAATAGCCCCAGTCGAGGTGAGACCACACCCAGGACCAGGGATGGGGAGCATTGCTCCCCAATCCACCCTAGAAGATGTGGTGCAGTTACAGGAGGAAGCCACGATAGCTGAAAAGACAATGTGGAAAGATAGAGGAGCAGTGCAGGGTCAACATGATAGAGTGTGGAGAAACGGGGAAGGGCTGATCATAGCGCCTACATCATTACTAACCTTACTAATCAGTGAAGCACTCGGAGTCGATCTCTGTGCAAGGGGGGGAGGTGACCAGAAAAATAAAGAAGGAAGGATTCTGGTCACCTTACCTGCAGAATTCAATTGATTATATGTTAAGTCAATGTGAGGTATGTGCCCAGAATAACATCAGGAAAGGTATAACTGCTCCTATAGGGCACATACCAATTCCTGAAGGGCCGTTTAAACACCTATGCATGGATTATGTAGACATGGGGAAATTGGTGAGAGGAAAGAGATACATGTTGGTGATAATTGACAAATTCAGCAGATGGATAGAAGCAACACCATCCAAAGACCAAGGGTCTGGAACGGGAATTAACTTCCTGTCAAAAGAGATCATTCCAAGATTTGGCATACCCACTCGCTTGAGTTCAGACAGTGGATCCGCATTTATCGGAAGGGTACTGAGAGAAACTCTCTCAGCACTACAGGTAAAGCAGAAGTTTGGTTGTGTGTACCATCCCTAGTCTCAAGGAATGGTAGAGAGGGCAAACGGGACCCTCAAGGCCAAAATAAGTAAAATTTGCAGTGAGACAGGGAAAAATTGGATTGATGCCCTGCCACTAGCACTAATGCAGTGCAGAAGTCAAGAAAACAGAACCACGCATTTAAGTCTACATGACATGATGACAGGAAGAGTAATGCAGGTACCAAAAATTAGAGGATCGGGAGGCCCTACACTAGAATGTTTAGATCAAATTACAAAAGAATATATACAACAATTCACTGTTATACACAGAACTTTATTTGAACAGGAGAAGGCCAAGGAGGAGGAGAATCCGGTGGCAGAACACCAGATCAAACCTGGAGATCGCGTGTATATCAGAAAGTTCCGGAGGCGCTGGGACGAACCCAGGAGAGAAGGACCATTTGAAGTTATCAAAGTCTCTCCTACGGCTGTGCAAATAGAAGGCAGTACACTGTGGAATCATTTAAATCATTGTACCAAAACAGTATCAGAGATAGAGGTTGATGGGAGAGTTGAAAGTACCGAAAGCCTGGATAGGAGTAGCGATGAGGAGGAAGGAGAGCCAGGGGAAGGTCCTTCTAGCCAAACACAGGGTCAGAATAGGAATGCAGAAGTTGAAGGTAGTAAGAACGATTTTATGTCTGAGTTGGTTGATGATCCCAATGTCCAGCCTGATGCCCTTGGCCAAGGCTCAGGAGGTAATGGGGAAAGAGCAGAAGCCTCTTTTCCCGCCTGGGACTTGGGGACCATCTCCCTCCCAGACTTTCTTGACCCATAACAGGGAGAAACAGAATGCAGAAAACCCACAATTAAGGTTAAAAGAAAATAAGAAAGTATTGAGATTAAAAGTGCAAGAACCCTTAGGCAGAATACAAAGAGAAAGAAAAAACAAGATACTTGAAAAAGATATTAACCCGCCAAGGCGGATGGGTCATAAGAGATCAATAGACGCAACCACAATCTGGGTTCGATCATGAGATTTGGGACTGGCTAGACAGTACGCTAGGGAAATGGGGAGCATGGCTTGCTAGAGCAGGAATTATAGCAGTAGTTATACTACTCATTGTGGGATTAATGACTTGCTGTTTTTTGCCTGTTCTGAGATCTCTCGTAACTAGACTAATGGTGCGACAAATGGTGGCGCGAATGAGTTATGATTGACCTCTCGATACAGAAACAGAGGAGTGGGAAGATGTCGAGCTGCCCCCACTGAATGGACTCACAATAACTATGATCGAAAACAAGGTGCAGTGCCCTGCGAAAATGACGCCACCAAGGAGTTGCCCTACCAAAGTGATAACAACCTACCAGTGCCCTGTTAAGACCTGAGAACTTAGTCTGTACACAGTGATCGGTCTTTTTCCTTTCTCTAGTCAAAAGTGGAAAGGTTTTTGGCTGATGACTGTTAGTCATAGGTAATCTGGGGGAGCAACCTATAATCAGAACATTGATAGATAAGTCATAATAAAGTTAGAATAGGGACATTGATCCCTGACCCAAATACCTGGCTCCTCCACATTTTCTACTAAAACTACAGGAGCACATATATATATATATATAAATTGAGAATATAATCATGTAGGGTAGTATTTTTGGGTGAGACTCGAAGGAGTCTCAAAGGGGGGAATGTGAGAGAATATTGTAGTATAAGCAGTAAAATGTGAAATGACTCAATGTGATTATAACTAAAAGAAAAGAATGAAGTAAATATGCTCTTTTTTATTATTTGACTTAAGTCAGCTAAACTAAGCCACAATTATTGTAGAAACAGAATGATTTGGTCAAGGACAAAGATTGTAACTACAATGGTTTCATAGAGTAAGAGATGCATCAATTAGTGACCAATCGCAGAAAAGGTAGATAAAGGACGGGCTCAACAACAATGGTGGCTAAGAAAGCCAACCTTGAGGATGAGATAAGGGTATGCAGCTGTAGTGAGCATAAAAAGACTGTAAGCGCATCGTTCGTTGGATTGTTCCAGACATCCCGGCTTTATCCTCGTGTGCTGGAGAATAAAGTCTTACTACCTGGAAAATCAAGGCTCAGACTCTCATTTAATAAGCTAAAAGTGTAGTGTCGTCCTGGGGAACCACGACACCAGCCAACAACCAGGAATGCAATACAAGAAACTGCCGGAAAAGAATAATATTTAGTTAGCTCAGACAGCAGAAACATACCAATTTAACATTGTGTAACACACCCATTGACATACACTTGTGTAACTACAAATTGTTATTCTTCCTTTTCATAGCATTCACTGTGTAAAATTTACTCATATTTCTGTTCTTACTATTGATATACTATTGGCCAAAAAATTTGCTCCATCTTTGCTGAGCAAAGACATGAGGCAGCATGTTAATTATGAATTGTCTTTGTGTGTGTGTGCGCGCGTGTGTGTGCGGAGGTGTTGTAGGTAAAGATACCTGTGAGACTAATTGTGAGTCAAAGTATAGCAAGTTTATTCAAAACTTTTTGGGAGATACACCTGGCACCTAACTGCAGTTCTCCAGGCATCTCTCCGAACACAAGTTAAGAGCACGTATTTATATCATCCCCCCTACGTCACATACGTCTCTTCTCATTCTCAGCAGGTTCCCAGGTTGTGGGTTGTCCTCCATTGTGAGAACATGGCTGCCTCAGCATTTCTTCATAGTTACCTCAAGGCCGCAATTGACATGTATGACTAGCCCTTAGCTAACATGCAGGCCAAAAGACAAGTTAAAATTAATGAGCCGGTATAACAATCTATGCTCACAAGTTGTATAACATATAATATATATAGTATGTTAGTACATGACACATAAGCAGTATATAACAAATATATATACATGAATATATTTAGGACATGCAAGCTTCTGCTAGAATACAATGATGGGCCCTCTTCCTGTTGGACTATGAATATATCTTCAAGCATAGGTTTGGAGTGCACATGGCTAATGTGGGCGCCTTAAGTCATCTCCTGTTGCCAGAAAGTACACTACTTCTCTAATGTTGGAAGAGATATTAATAGCCTTAAACTGTCTTGATACTTTGCCAGTGACTACACAACAAATTATGTATCGGACAAATAGAGACCCACTGAGATCGAAGATCAAACATACGATAATGTTTGGATGATAGAATAATAAGTTTGTTTTGGAAGAAATCAAAGTTCATCAGATAGGAAAGATGAACTTAGCTATGAGGATGGTGTTATCCTTTGGAGATCCAGAGTAGTCACTCAGACCAGGAAGAGAATTCCTTCTCAAAGAGTTACATAGTGCCCATCCAGGTGTCTCCAAAATGAAGATGCTGATATGAAAAGGATCATGAAACAATGTGACCAGTGCAAATTACAACATAAATTGCCTGCCACAGCACCTTTATACTCCTGGGAATAGCCAGGTTGCCCATGGGTGAGGGTTTACATAGATTATGTGAGCCTATTTATGGGCAGCATTTTCCTTTTGTTCACAGATGCCCATTAAAAATGGTTGGAGGTGTTCAAAATAGAAGCCACAATTTCATGCGGCACAGTGGGAAAACTGTGGCAACGCTTTGCAACCCTCAGTGTACCAGAAGTGTTTATACAGGACAACAGAACAGCATCTGCAAGTGCCAAATTGCAGAAGTTCATGGCATTTAATGGAATGAAGCATATTTGAACTGCATCATATAACCTTCATCAAATAGACTGGCTGACTGCACACTTCAGACCTTCAAGGTTGGAATGAAGAAACAGACTCCTGTATTGTCAGACACCAAGATAGCATATTTTTTGTTAGCGTGTAGATCTACGCCATACACCACCATAAGAGTAGCAATGTTTGAGAACTATATTAACCCTGGTAATTCCAAACTTTGTGGGAAGGCTGGAGACAAGCCAGAGTTGTCAGAAAAGGAATCATGATTTACTGAAAATCAAGAGTGTTTGAAATGGATTATCTAGCTTTTGTTAAGAACTTTGGCAGCAGACCAAGTCAGAGTTGTGGAGGCCAGGATGGGGCCGCTATCCTAGCAAGTGAAGATGCGGATACAGTGTCATAGCTAGATCAAATTGTGCCAACAAGTAGCATTGTTTTTTGTCCAAGGAGTGAAGTGGCACCAAGGAAATAGTGGGAAATAGTGGGAATTGACAAGTTGATAGCTGGAGAGGGTCCGAGTGAAGCCTGCCCTATCCCTATCTCTATAGTGAACCCCAATCAGTTGAGCAGCGACGTTCTAGAGAAAGAGAAAGTCACCTGACAGACTGAGTTTCTAATACTTAGTCTACAAATGTTTACTACTGCTAATGTTTTGGAACGTACTGGGCAATAAGGGAATGAAAGGGGGAGGGATGTAGCAGTTGGCTACTCTTTAAGGAATGTGCATTAGAAGAGTCATGTGACCCAATTGTCCAATGGGGAAAGAGCATGGGGTCCTTATAGCTGAATGCAGCTTTCGCAGCCAGTGTGATCCTGATGCTGTAAGAATGATGACATCTATTATAATACATTGTAAATAGTAATAAAATCATTCATCAGCTAACTAATGGTTACCAATCATTGTACTTACTACACATTCAATAGGGCCAGAAACTTGGAGGAGATACAGTAAAAAGAGTTAATGTTAAATAATAAAAGAACAAAGAAACAAATGAATGGCATGATGGCACAGTGTTTAGCACTGCTGCTTCACAGCACCAGGGACCCAGGTTTGATTCCTGGCTTGGGCCACTGTACGTGTGGCAT
Source organism: Sphyrna mokarran (assembly GCA_024679065.1). Classification (NCBI taxonomy): domain Eukaryota; kingdom Metazoa; phylum Chordata; class Chondrichthyes; order Carcharhiniformes; family Carcharhinidae; genus Sphyrna; species Sphyrna mokarran. Next base: position 41,651,898 of record JAGIQG010000021.1, on the reverse strand, counting down.
CTGCACATTCTCCCCATGTCTTCATGGGTTTTTTCCAGGTGTTCCAGTTTCTTCCCACATTCTGAAAGATGTGCTGATTAGGCGCATTGACCCGAACAGGCACCAGACTGTGGCAACTAGGGGAATTTCACAGTAACTTCATTGCAGTATTAATGTAAACCTTACTTGTGACGAATAAATAAACTTTAAAACTTTAGAAAGTACAGCACAGGAACAGGCTCTTTGGTCCTCCAAGCTTGTGCTGATTATGATGCCCTAACTAAAGGGAAAACCTTCTGCCTAGAGGTCCATATTCCTCTAATCCCTCCCTATTCATGTACCCGTCTAGATGCCTTGTAAATAGTGTGCCTGCTTCCACCACTTCCTCTGGTAGCAGGTTCCAGACACCTATCACTCTCTGCGTGAAAGAGTTCTCCCGCACATCTCTCTTAAACTTTCCCCCTCTCACCTTAAACCTGTATTACCTTGTAATTGCATCTATCAATGTCTCTCATAATTTTGTAGACCTCTATCAGGTCTCCCCTCCATCTCCATCTTTCCAGTGAAAACAATCTTAGTTTATTCAATCTCTCCTCATAGCCAACACCCTTGAGACCAGATAACATCCTAGTGAACCTTCTTTGCATTATCTCCAAAACTTCCACATCCTTCTGATAGTGTGGTGACCACAGCAGTATGCAATACTCTAAATACGGCCTAACTAAGGTTTTATATAGCTGCAACGTGATTTCCCAACTCTTGTACTCAATGCCCCAGCTGATAAGGCAAGCATGCCATATGCTTTCTTAATCACTTTGGTCAGGAGTATTGCACTTTTAGGGAACTGTGGACCTGCACGCCCAGGTCCCACTGTATGTTAATATTCCTAAGTGTTCTGCTATTTACGGTATAATTCTCATCTAAATTTGATCCTCCAAAATGCATCACCTCACAATTGTAAGGATTAAACTCGATCTGCCATTTCTGTGCCCAAGTCTTCAAGTCTCATAGAGTCTGTGTCCAATGCCTCTGCTTTCTCAGAAGACTAAGGAACTTTGGCATGTAAGGGACGATTCACACCAACTTTTACAGATACACCATAGAAATAATTCTTTCTGGTTGTATCACAGCTTGGAATGGTTCCTGCTTTGCCCAAGACCACAATAAACTACAAAACATCATGAACGTAGTCCAATCCATCATGCAAACCAACCTCCCATCCATAGACTCTATCTATACTTCCTGCTGCTTCATCAAAGTAGTCAGCATAATTAAGGACCCCGTGTATCCCGCACATTCTCTCTTCCACCTTCTTCCATCAAGAAAAAGATCAAAAGTCTAAGGTCATGTACCAACTGACACAAGAATAGTTTCTTCCCTGCTGCCATCGGATTTTTGAATGGACCTACCTTATGTTAAGTTGATCTTTCTCTACATCCTAGCTACTACTGTAACAGTACATTGTGCACTTTTTCATTTCCTTCTCTGTGAATGGTATGCTTTGTCTGTATAGCGCACAAGAAACAATACTTTTCACTGTAAGCTAACACATGTGACAATAACAAATCAAATCAAACCAATCTGTCTATATCCTGCGGTGTCCTCTGACAATCCTCAGCACTATCAGCAACTCCACTAATCTTCGTTTCATCCATAGATAGAGTCTATGGATGGGAGGTTGGTTTGCATGATGGATTGGACTACGTTCATGATGTTTTGTAGTTTATTGTGGTCTTGGGCAAAGCAGGAACCATTCCAAGCTGTGATACAACCAGAAAGAATTATTTCTATGGTGTATCTGTAAAAGTTGGTGTGAATCGTCCCTTACATGCCAAAGTTCCTTAGTCTTCTGAGAAAGCAGAGGCATTGGACACAGACTCTACGAGACTTGAAGACTTGGGCACAGAAATGGCAGATCGAGTTCAATCCTTACAATTGTGAGGTGATGCATTTTGGAGGATCAAATTTAGATGAGAATTATACCATAAATAGCAGAACACTTAGGAATATTAACATACAGTGGGACTTATTAATCAGACTTCCACGTTTTCTTCCTGGTCATTTATATGTACTACAAACAACAGAGACCTAAACACTGATCCCTGCACAACACCACTAACTGCAGATCTCCTTTCTGATAAATAACTTCCACCATTATTCTCTGTTTCCTATAACTATGTCAGTTCTGAATCCATCTAGCCATCCCACCCCAAATCCCATGTTATTTTAGTTTCTGTAGCAGTCTGCCATGTGGAACCTTGTCAAATGCCTTACTAAAGTCTATATAAACTACATCCACAGCCCTTCCCTTATCAATTATCTTTGTCACCTTTTCAAAAACTCAATCAAGTTTGTGAGACATGGCCTGCCCTATACAGAACCATGCTGCCTGTCACTAACTAGTCCATTCTCTTCCCAATGTACATATATCCTGTCCCTCAGTATCTTCTCCAAAAGCTTCCCCACCACTGACATCAGGCTCACTGGCCTGTAATTTCCTGGATTACTCCTGCTTCTTTTCTTAAACAAGGGAAAAACACTGGCTATTCTCCAATCTCCTGAAACCTCACCTGTGGTCAAAGAGGATGTGAAGATATCTGTTAAGACCCCAGCTATTTCTTTCTTTGCCTCCCACAGTAATCTGGGATAGATCCTATCTGGCCCGATGACTTGTCCACCTTAGTGCAAATAAGTATACTCAATACCTCCTTCTTCAATATATTAACATTATCTACAGCGTTCACACATCTATCCCTGACCCAACATCTGTCATGTCCTTCTTTTGGTGAATACGATACAAAGTACTCATTAAGGATCTCATCCACTTCCTGTGGCTCCTCACATAACTTAGTTCCATATGTAAGACGACAGTCTACATCACCAATGATGTAAGGTTACATGGCACAGAGATTGTTCTATGTGAAGTCCTGTGCTAAGCTTTGGTGTGAGTAGTTAGTAGAATGCTCAATTAAAAGTAAAGTTTACCAGCAGCCTTACTCCATTCTTAAAGATACAAAAACAATGCACAGAGCAGACTGGGCAGATCCTAATCCATCATGGTTCCAAAAACCAAATTCAAATTGAATCCAATTCATAATCCCCACAAGAGAGGTGTACAAGATCCAAGCTGGTAAGGAAAAGTTTTGCACTCAATAGGCTGAGAAGCGCATCCCTGACAACTGCAAACCACCTTCTCGATCATGATTTCACCTCTTGCCTGCAGGAATCTCCCTCAGCCTTGACCAAGGAAAACTCATCAATGACCCACAACAACGACAACAGAACGAAGTGTTCTTTTTCTTCTGGCCCTTCGTTCTCAAGTACCACTGGCTGGGTAACTGAATGTAGAATTGCAGGCAAATAGAATTGAGAATGGAGATGGATAGGATTGCATGGAAGGTCTGTACTCAATACCACAATTACATATAGAAAAAATCAATGAGTTTTATGACAGAGGTTGTAATGAGAGATCTAATTTTAAGCTTGGAATTTGGGGCGGCATGGTGACAGAGTGGTTAGCGCAGCTGCTTCACAGTGCTAGGAATTCAGATTCCACCCCGGCTTGAGTCACTGTCTGTGTGGAGTTTGCACATTCTCCCTGAGTCTGTGTGGACTTCCTCCAGTTTCTTTCCACAGTCCAAAGGTATGGGGGTTGGGTGAATTGGCAATGCTGAATTGCCTCCTAGTGTTGGGGGACTAGCTATAGGATAAATGCATGGGGTTGTGGGAATAGGGCCTGGATGGGATTATGATAGGTGAAGATTCGATGGGCAAAATGGTCTCCTTTTGCACAATAGGATTCTATGATTCCTTTGTATGACAATTATTTAGTTAAGAATTAGAGTCATCCCCAACAGTCAAGTGTAATGCACCTTTAGTGGTAGATTATTTGTTACTTAACTCACAAAGAATTAAATTATGCTTTCTACACTAACTGTTAAATTTAGTTTTTTCTCCCATTTCAACATACTTACAGAAACTCAGCTTTATGTATTGTGTAAGTTTTGTGCAAGGATGTATATGAATGAGTACTCAGCCAGGAAAAATCTGCAGTAGCAGCATTAACTCAATATGAGGTTCATGGTCACTGATAGAAACAGAGTTAGTTTTAAGTGCATTGTCAAATATTAGAAATAAAGTAAGCCTACAATGGGTTTAATTTAGTGTTTTGCACAGAAAAGGGCACAACTCTAATTAGATTCATGTTAAACAAGGTGTTTGCATGTACATAGATTTTGGATTCAGTTGAAACTGCATTTCAATTGTGCTGAGGGAGTTTACAATGTGTAAAGTAAGTAAGGAATTGGGGAAAGAATGCAATGTTACTTAATAACCAAGGGTCACTTCAAATGAGAAGACATTTTGAGTTTTAGCTTTTAACTGGTTCCATGCAGTTGGAAATAGGAAGCTAGAACATGTACTGCTCTCAACTCTAATGGAAGCAGGGAAATCATACATGGAATAATAAGCTAGAAAGCAAGTCCAGAGGAGCTAAAAATTAGTTCTAGAAACTAGGAAGTATCCAGGAAGTTAGAAATTAAAGAAATAAAGATGAATTGCATTGGAATGGAGTACAGGTCAGTGAAGTTAAAGACAGAGCTGGAAGTTCGGGCCTAGGTAAAATTGGCTACAAAAAATCAAAGATTAGAAGCAATCATAAGTTTGCTGTCCTTATTTCCAGCCTTTGGAAACTATAGTGTTCTGTTGGGGACTGTGTACCTGAGTTTTTGTACAGATGTTTAGATGTTGTGTTAATTCAAGACAAAGGAAATCCTGAAAGATGATTTGGAAAATCTGAAGGTGAATCCTTGTTAACACTGTAGAGAGGAAGTCTTTTTTGAAAGAATAGTTCTTCATGAAAAGAAAACTATTCTGAGGGAAGGCATTGTTTGAAAGCGTGTCTTTCTGAAAACGAAGTTTGGAAACATTTGTGGGGCAATCATCTCAGGGAAATTTGAGAAGAAATCCACAGGAGTTCAATTCCATAGAATCCCTACAGTGCAGAAGGAGGCCATTCAGTGCATCAAGTCTGCACCAATCACATAGACCCAGGCCCTATTCATGAAACACCCCTGCTATTTAACCTGCTAATCCCCCTGACATTAATGTCAATTTATCGTCACCAATCAATCTAATTTGCACATCTTTGGAGTGTGGGAGGAAACCAGAGTACCTGGAGGAAACCCATGCAGACACGGAGAGAACATGCAAACTCCACACAGTGACTCAAGACTGTAATTGAATCTTGGTCCCTGGCATTATACGGCAGCAGCATTAACGTCTGTGCCACCATGCCGCCTATTTTAGATTGAGTGGTGCCTAGGTCTCAGAGGTATTTCAGTGTTGTCTTGAAATTTGTGTAACTTTTGAAGATAGATGGGAGTGAAGGAGCATTGTATTATAGTCGAACTTTTCATGTTTAATACATATATTTTTCTTGTTAAAAAATCTAATTGACATTCCCGTAACTCTGTTCTTCCATGCTTTCTAAAAACTAAAAGCTGGTTTTTTGAGCAAGGGTTCCAGTCTGGGATCTTCCTGTCCAGTTATAACATCAACTGGGATTTTAACAGGAATGCTGTGGCAAATAACTCACTTCCTGACTCCTCAAAACCTGTTCATCATCTACAAGGCTCAAGTCAGGAGTATGATGAAATACTCTCCATTAGCCTGGATGTGTGCAGCTCCAATAACACTTCAGAAGCTTGACACCATCTAGGACAAAGCAGCCCACTTTACTGGCACCAAATTTACGAACATCTACACCTCCTACCACCGATGCTCAATGTGTGTCATCTACAAGATGCACTGCAGAAACTCAAAAATCCTTAGACACATCTTCCAAATCCACAACCAGTTTCATCTAGAAGGACAAGGGCAGCAGATAACATGGGAACACTATCATCTGCAGGTTTCCCTCCAAGCCACTCACTATCCTGACACAGAAATATATTGCTGCTCCTTCGCTATTGTTGGGTTGAAATTTTGGAATTCCCTCCCTAACGGCATTGTGGGTCAACCCACTTCAAGAAGATAGTTCACAACTACCTTCTCAAGGGCAACTAGGGATGGGCAATAAATGCTGGCCAGCCAGTAACACCAAATGAATAAAACAAAAATGCTGAAGTCCAGAAGGAGCATGAAACAGAAACAGATGATCATCCTGCATGTTCTCAGCAGCACTGGATACAGCAACATCTGTCACAGTATGCCCTATGATGTTAAGTACAATCTCCTTCAGCAGCGGTTTAAGAGGACTAGGCTGCTTTTAAGATGTGCAGACTAGCGGGATCATGTGCTAGCCACACAAGTTACTGGGTTCCCCTTTGTGCACTCAGCCATCAGCAGCATGGATTGCACTTGACTAAATGCTACAAACCTAGTGTAAGGTTGCAACATGTTTGTGCAAATAAAAACAGAAAATGCTGAACCAAGCAAATCTGGCAGCATTTGTGGCAAGAGAAACAGAATTAACATTTTGAATTGAAATGACTCTTGTTCAAAAACCACGGCAGGATTTTCTGGCTGAAGCAACCCCAAGACCAGAAATTCCCACCCAAACTCAACAGACCTTTGAATGGTTCCCTGAGTTTTAGCTTGCCCGCTACAATTCCCATGGCAGGCAAGATGAGAAACCTTTGATCCTAGTTTGCATGCTGTTTACTTCTAAGGAACTGGATACAATCTAATTATCAATTACAAACCACATGCCTGAAATCAAATGCAAACCAATTTTAAGCCTCATTTTCTTAAATTGGTAATACAATACTTTATTGCACGATGTCTTGCGGAACAGTCATAAATACTGGACATATGTTATTCAAATTTAAATATTACATTACAGAGTTACTTGATAGCTTTAGCTCAAAGGGGTGTTTCGTTTCAGTCTGAAATCCAAACACGAGCCGCTAATGTTAATAGCGGCCCTAATATTTGCACCATCCACATTTTAGTGTCAAGAGATAGTTGTTGATCTTGAAGTGTCAGTTGTTTATGGAACAAAATTTGCTACAACTTTCACAAAACCATATGTCCATTTAAAACTATTCAAGCTCTATTCAAGGCATTTTATATAGCCACATCTATATATCTTAATTTCTTAAATGAAAAAAAATCCTTCATTCTTCCAAATCATTTCACTATGAATCAGTTTGTATTCAGCATGAAAATTACATGCACGTAAAACTAATCAGCTTTATGTCTCAGATTGTAGTGGAAGGTTTAATTTAGCTTCCTTTGCATGACAATTATTTAATTAAAGGTTAGAGCCACTGTCCATAGTCAATTTTGGTATAGTATACTGTTGTTTGGAGTTTATTTGTTATTAAACGCATATGAAGCGCTTATTCTTTGTAAACTAATAATGTTAAGTTTAGTTTTTGCTCCCATTTCAACAAGTAAAGGAACTTGCATCTTTATGTATTGTGAAAACTTTGTGCTCAGATATACAATAGCTGATGTATAGCTGACATTTAATTGGAAAAAGACTTGCAATAATAGCTTGAAAATCATTAGTTGACACATGTGTGATCTGCTTTCTGCAGGATCCAACAAGAACATCAGGCAAACAAGAATGTCATGGTGGACAAGTGGGATGATTAAGCTGTTATATGGGTATGATTGTCAATTGTCTTTCATAGCTATATTCGGCAATTGTCTTAAATTGTTGGTTTGATGGATATCTAAGGAAATTACAAACGAAAACAGATTCAGTTAAATAGTTTTAGATTTGATAGATTCATTCAAAATCATTAGGGAGCTGCTCAGAGCAGATAGGGAGGAACTGTTTCAGTTTATAAAATAACCAAGAACAAGAGGGCACAGATTTAAAGTGATTTACAAAGAAGGAAATTCATTGCGAGAAAAAAACTTTTTCACACAACAAATAGTTCAGATTTGGAATGCGTTGCTTGAAAGTATGGTGGAGGCAAGTTCAGTTTAGATATTCAAAAGGGCACGAGATGAGTTCTTGAATAGAAACAATGTGCAGGAAAAGACAAAGAATGGCTCCATTGGAGAGTTGGTAGAGACATGATAGGCTAATGGCCTCCTTCTGCGCCTTATCAATTTTGTGATTCTGTGCTGTAACAAAAATAGTGCATTTCAAAGAACAAAGAAAATTACAGCACCTCAGCCCTCCAAGTTTGCACCAATCATGTTGCCCAATTGAACAAAAAACCCCCTCCCTTTCTGGGACCATATCCCTCTACTCCCATCCTATTAATGCATTTGTCAAGATATCCCTTAAAACTCACTATCGTATGCGTTTCCACAACCTCCCCCAACAGCAGGTTCCAGTAACCCACCACCTGCTGTGTTAAGAACTTGCCTCGTATATCTTCTTTAAACCTTGCACCTCATACCTTAAGTCTATACTCCCTAGTAATTTACTCTTCTATCCTGAGATAAAGCTTCTGACTATCCACTCTGTCCATGTCCCTCAAGCTCTTTTGACTTCTATCAGGTTGCCCCCACAACCTCTGTCAACCAGCGAGGATAAATCAAGTTTCTCCAACCTCACCTTGTAACTAATGCCCTCCATACCAGGCAACATTCTAGTAAATCTTTTCTGTACCCTCTCCAAAGCCTCCAAATCCTTCTGCTAGAGTGGTGACCAGAATTGAACACTATATTCTAAGTACAGCCTAAATAAAGTTCTATAAAGCTGCAACAGGTTGTGCCCATTTTTAAGCTCAGTGTCCTGGCCAATGAAGGCAAACATGCCATTTCCCTTCGTGACTATCTTCTCCACCTGCTTTGCCACTTTTAGTGACCTGTGTACGTGTACACTCAGATCCCTCTGCCTATCAATACTTGTAAGGGTTCTGCCATTTACTGTATATTTCCTATCTATATCAGACCTTCCAAAATGCATTGCTTCACATTTGCCCAGATTAATCTTCATCTGCCATCTCTCCGCCCAAGTCTCCAACCCATCTATATCCTGCTGTATCCTCTGATGTGTCCTCATTGCTATGCATAATTCCACCAACCTTTCTTTCATACACAAACTTACTAATCAAACCAGTTGCATTTTCCTCAAAATCCCCATTGAAATATATTACAAATAGCAAAGGTCCCAGCATTCATTCCTGAGGAATGCCACTTGTCACAGCCCTCCATTTACAAATGCACCCTTCCCCTGTTATCCTCTTTTTCCTATGACAGAGCCAATTCTGTACCCATCTTTCCAGCTCATCTCTGATACTATGAAACTTCACCTTTAGTACTAGTCTGCCATGAGGGACCTTGTCAAATGCTTTACTGAAGTCCATGTAGACATAATCCACTGCCCTATCCTCATCAATCGTTTTTGTCACTTCCTCGAAAAATTCAATCAAGTTAGCGAGACATGACCTCCCCTTCACAAAACCATATTGCCTCTTTCAATTTTGTCAATTTGTACACAATGGAATATAAAGGTTATGGGAATATTTTGAAAGTAATAGAAAGAAAGTAAGAAAGGAATCATAAGAAAGAGTGAGAGAGAGAGAAAGAGGAGAGAAGAAGCAAGCCTTCCAGAAGTAAAAGTTTGAAAGCGAGTTACAGGTCCAAACAGACCAGGAATTAAGGCAGTGTGAATTCAGCAGGGAAAGGTCGATTCTACCTAGTAAAGTAAATGACTTGAACTCATAACCAAATACTGAGCTCTCAAAGTATTCACAATTGGTATTAAGGTTCAATGAAGAGTATTAGAGCTTGTCGTATGAAGAGAGATTTTGGAGCCATCCAATCCCTTCTGCTAACAAACTTGAATCTTTATATCAAATATAACTGGAGTGTGGCATAATTTCAAGACTGGAAACTGAAGGTATTATCCCTAGTTTACATATAGAAGGGAATCAACCTACCTCTACATAATGACCTGGCAGGAGCATCTTCCCCAGTATTTTTACAGAAATTGAAAGAGATCAGGATGACAGCAGTTACAGGAGCAGTTCCTTGCATTTTCCCTACTGCGTGGTAACCGAATCCATGCCCAAACAAGCTCCACCAGAAGAGGCTTCCCCAGTATTCTTACAGAAACTGAAAGAGGTCAGGAATATAGCAGTTACAGGAGCAGTTCCTTGCATTTTCCCTATTGTGTAGCAACCCAATCCATGCCCAAACAAGCTCCACCAAAAGAGGCTGAACTAGCATTGCAGATGAATGGCTCTGCAGCCTGGTTGGCCAAAACCTTCTTTGGAGATTTAGACTAACCAGTACTATAGTTTTCCTCAGTCAAGGAACAACAAGCCAACCAAGTGTTAAACAAGTTAGCACAGTTGACCAATCAAAACTGAGAGAGTTCACAGCTCTACTATTTAAAAAGTGAAGTTCTAATGAGAAAATGGAGATCTCCTCAGTGGCTTGTAGACAAATTGTGGACAGTGTCCACAGGTAACAGTTCCTCCAAAATACCATTGGGTAATATTGAAGATTTCCCACAAAATTGTAATAGTTGGCAACGTCAGTATCCAAAAAATGTATACCTGCATAGTCAACATTCTTATTGCGCATACCTCCACATGGATGTGGTGGATTTCTGTAAAATCAGTCTCACGTATCAGGTTGTGGCGAAATCCCAATCTACAAACAAACCGGCTTTCCTAATTCCTATATCATTTTTGGAGAATGGTTCAGCAGAGAATTGGTGAACCCTGTGCGACACTTGTCAAAAATAAAAGAGACTATATTCTTACAATCTGGGATAAGGCTCCCTGATTTCTCAAAGCCACTTACTGGGAACTATCTTAGCTAAAGTAGTGCTCGAGGGGCCAACTCAATTTGTTACTAAAATAAAAACAAAATATTGCAGATGTTGGAAATCTGAAATAATAAGACAATGCAGGATAAACTTAGCAGGTCTAGCAGCATTTGTGGAGAGAGAAACAGAGTTAACATTGAGTCTGTATGATTCCTGATTTTTTCTAAGAAATATAAACCTAATTTGTATCATCTTTTCTCATAATATAACATTAGAGAAATTTATAAATCTAATAAATCTTCAAGGCTAATAAATCCTGCCTAAAGATATGATGCCCAGCAATCTAGTTGTCATATGATCAGGGCTTTGGATAGATTTGCTGGGGATTCTATTGTCTGGTGCAGCAGGACATAGATAGGCTGGTAGCTTGGGCAGATAGATGGCAGATGGAATTCAATCCTGATAAATGTGAGGTGATGCATTTCGGGAGAAAGAATGTAGGGGGGAGGTATATGATAAAGGGTAGACCTATTAAGAGTATAGAAACGCAGAGGGACCTGGGGGTGCAGGTGAACAAGTCTCTGAAGGTGGCAGAGCAAGTGGAGAAGATTGTGAAGAAAGCATATAGTATGTTAGTCTTTATAGGAAGGGGTATAGAGTACAAGAGCTGGCCTCTAATGTTGCAGTTGTATAAAACGTTGGTTAGACCTCATTTGGAATACTGCGTCCAGTTCTGGTCGCCTTACTACCGGAAGGACGTGGAGAGTCTGGAGAGAGTGCAGAGGAGGTTTACCAGGATGCTGCCTGGTATGGAAGGTCTGAGTTACGAGGAGAGGTTAGGCAAATTGGGACTGTTTTCCTTAGAAAGACGTAGACTTAGAGGAGATCTAATAGAGGTGTACAAGATTATAAGGGGATAGATAGAGTAAACAAGGTTAAGCTTTTTCCTAGGATGGACTCAAATAGCACGAGGGGTCACGGGCTTAGGGTGAGGGGGGTAAGGTATAATTTGGATGCTAGAGGGAGTTTTTTCACACAGAGGGTGGTGGGGGTATGGAATGCGCTGCCAAGTAAAGTGGTGGAGGCAGGTACTCTGGAGTTATTTAAGAGATACTTAGATGAGCACATGAACAGAATGGGAACGGAGGGGTATAGAAAACTGATTTAAAATAGGGATCACAAGCCTTGGGAGTCCCTGGGAAGTGTAAATATATGATGATATTGATGTACTTGTTTTTATCCTACAGGTGCTTTGGTCCACCTTGTTGTCTAACGAGTGGCATACACGCGATGGGTTGTGAGAGGGCTGCTCTTGGATTTTTTCTGAGAGTATCCTAGTGCTTCACGTCGTTAGTGTACGCTTGACCTGGACCATTTGATGGGCAACATGACAGCTCAGTGACTATCGCTATGCTGTGCAGATACATGGATTTGGGCCTGTGTCTGTGGGAGTTTGCACATTCTGCCCGTGCTTGTGTGGGTTTTCTCTGGGTACTCCGGTTTCCTCCCATATCCCAAAGATGTGCTCTTAGGCTAACTGGCAAAACAAATTCTCCCTAAATTGTCTCAAATTTGGTTTTTAATCCATAGATCTATAAACATGGACCCAGAACGCGGATAGAGGTGGGAACATCAGGGTGGCGGCGCGGGCTCCCACAGAAAAGCAATCCTTTAATTATCCACTATTCACGACTGGTGTCTGTCAATGCATGACTCTACAATAAACAGGAAATAACTGAATGCAGAGTTGGAACTTTTGCTGCCCTACTCAAAAACAAGGAACATTGGAAATGGGTGGAAAATAATTAATTAAATATGATGTAACAAATATCCACATTAAGAGAGACCCTTACTTTAAATTTTGGTGAATTATAGAGTCTCTCTCTCTTTTTGTGCTGACCAATTCTGTATGTGCTATCTATAGTAGCAGTCTCCTTGCACTGATTCTGAGGTACCTTTTCTTGACAACCTCTGGGTGCTGGACTTGTTGAGGGCTCTATTAATAACAGCTTCATCAGTAATTTTGGAAGATGGGGCAGTATGTCAGGTATTAGTTCAGGATAGGCATGAGTGCCAACTCTGAATTGAGCTAGTTTTCTAATCTCCCTCCTTCTCCTAGGCTATGGTGCATCCATCCTGTTATTCTAAGGGACAGCAGCTTTGACATCAATTGGTAAGAATGTCCCTGCAAATTCTTTTCATTGTGTATGACCTATTCATTAGAACATAGAACCTAGAACATTACAGTGCAGTACAGGCCCTTCGGCCCGCAATGTTGCGCCGACCAGTGGACCCTCTAACCTAAACTATTCCAATATCATCCATATGCCTATCCACCGACCATTTGAATGCCCCCAAAGTAGGCGAGTCCACAACTGCTGCAGGCAGGGCATTCCACGCCCTCACCACCCTCTGTGTAAAGAACCTGCCTCTGACATCCGTCCTATAACTACCACCTCTTAATTTAAAGTTATGTCCCCTCGTGTTGGTCATCACCATCCGAGGAAAAAGGCTCTCACTATCCACCCTATCCAATCCCTTGATCATCTTATACGCCTCAATTAGGTCACCGTGTAACCTTCTTCCCTCTAATGAAAATAACCTCAGGTCCCTCAGCCTTTCCTCATAAGGCCTTCCCACCATACCAGGCAACATCCTGGTAAACCTCCTCTGCACCCTTTCCAATGCTTCCACATCTTTCTTATAATGCGGCGACCAGAACTGTACGCAATACTCCAAGTGCGGCCGCACCAGAGTTTTGTACAGTTGTAACATAACCTCATGGCTCCTAAATTCAATCCCTCTACCAATAAAAGCTAACACACCGTACGCCTTCTTAACAACTTTATCAACCTGGGTGCCAACTTTCAAAGAGCTATGTACTTGTACCCCAAGATCCCTCTGCTCGACAACACTATTAAGGGTCCTTCCATTAGCCCTATATTTCATATGCCTGTTATTCCTACCAAAATGAATCACCTCATACTTATCCGTATTGAATTCCATTTGCCACCTCACGGCCCAGCTCTGCAACCTATCTATGTCCCTCTACAAACTGTAACATCCATCCTCGCTGCCTACAACTCCCCCTACTTTGGTATCATCAGCAAATTTACTAATCCAAACTTTGTCTATAAATACTTATATATGGAAAATGTAGAAACTATGCGGGTCTGCAGGTAAGAGTGAAGCAACGTGATCCCAAGCTTACTTCTTGCGAATGTCCAGTCTCTGAAAAGCAAGCTAGGTGAATTTACAGCCAGACTCACTTTCCATAGAGAACTGAGGGACTGCTGTGCACTCTGTTTCACAGAGGCGCAGCCTCACTCCTGTTTCTCCAGACAGTGCCCTACAGCCAGAGGGCTTCTCAATCCATCAAACGGACCATACAGTGTCCTCAGGCAAGGCTTGGGAAGGTGGGGTCTATTTTCTATTCAACACCTCGTGATACCTAGATGTAACAACACTGGCAACTTTCTGCTTCCCAGACCTGGAATATCCGTCGCTAAAATGCCACTACTGCTACCTTCCGCAGGAGTTCACCTCCATTATCCTGATGACAGTTTACATCCCACACTATATGTACGTGAAGATCACACTGGATAAAATATAAACCACTATGAATAACCTTGAGACAAAACATCCCGAGCGCTTGTTCATCGTGACTGGGGACTTCATTCAGACCAAGCTCAAGAGCATACTGCCAAGTTACCACCAACACGTCTCTTGTTCCACCAAAGGCCAAAACATCCTAGACCAATGCTACACAACTATTAAACATGCCTACCACTCTATCACCCACTCATACTTTGACAAATCAGACTACAGGGCTGTGCTCCTGCTTCTAGCTTACAAGCAAAAGCTGAAGTGGGAAAATCCATCAGAGTGTCGTGCAATGTTGGTCTGAGGAATCGGGTGATCTCCTACGGGACTCCTTGGAGTTAGTGGATTGGTCAGTATTTAAAAACTCTGTGACCAGCCTGAACAAGTATGCCACTACAGTAAATGAATTCATCAGTACATCTGTAGAAAACTGTATGCCAAAGAAGCAAATCTCTGTGCTCCCCAACCGGAAACCATGGATGAACAGGGATATCTACTGCTTGCTGAAGTCCGGGTTTGAGGTGTTCAAGTCAGGCAACACTGACCTATACAAAAAGCCAGATACGATCTAAGGACATCCATTAAAGATGCCAAAAGACAGTACCGGACCAAGCTAGAGTCCCAGGCTAGCCACACACACCCCCGTTGACTATGGCAAGGTCTGCAAGACATAACAGGCTACAAGATGAACGCATGTAAAATCGCCGGTTCCAATGCACCTCTCCCTAATAGTTCAATGCATTCTACCGTTTTGAGCAAGAGGTCAGCGAGAGCATGTGCTCTACCCTGGAAGCCCTGGAGGAACCTGTATCTGGGGTCACCATTGTGGATGTCAGAACAGTTTTCTTGAAGGTCAACCCACGGAAAACAAATAACCTGGATGGGGTACCCGGACATACATTCAGATCCTATGCAAATCAGCTGCTGGAGGTATTCCCAGCCATTTTCAACCTTTCTTTACAACAATCTGAAGCCGCTATCTGCTTCAAGAAGACAACCATCATCTCGGTACCTAAGAAAAACCAAGCAGCATGCCTTAATGATTATCGGCCGGTAGCTCTGACAACCATCATTATGAAGTGCTTCGAAAGGTTAGTCATGACACAAATCAATTCCAGCCTCTTGAATGACCTGGATCCACTACAATTTTCCACAATAAGTCTACCACAGATGCCATTTCCTTGGCCCGCACTCAACCCTGGAACATCTAGATAACAAGGTCACCTATGTCAGACTTCTATTTATTGACTACAGCTCAATCTTCAAGACTATTATTCCCATGAAACTCATCTCCGAACTCCGTGGCTTGGGCCTTGGCATTCCCTCTGCAACTGAATCCTGAACTTCCTAACTCACAGATCACAATCTGTGAGGATAGGTAACAATATCTCCTCCACAATCATCCTCAACATCAGAGCTCCACAAGACTGTGTTCTCAGCCCATACTATACTCCTTTTATACATATGACTGTGCAATTAAATTTCCTTCCAATTTAATTTTCAAGTTTGCTGACGACACCACTGTAGTGGGTCAGATCTCAAACACTGATGAGACAGAGTACAGGGATGAGATAGAGAATCTGATGAACTGCTGCAGCAACAATAATCTCTCCCTCAGTGTCAACAAAATGAAGGAAATTGTCATCGACTTCAGGAAGCATAAAAGAGAACATGCCCCTATCTACATCAATGGGGACAAAGTAGAAAGGGTCGAGAGCTTCAGGTTTTTAAGTGTCCAGATCTCAACCTGTCCTGATCCTCAATGCTGACACTATAGTTAAGAAAGCCCATCAATGCCTCTATTTTCTCAGAAGACTAAGGAAATTTAGCATGTCAGCTACGACTGTCACCAACTTTTACAGATACCAATGTAGAAAGCATTCTTTTTGGTTGTATCACAGCTTGGTATGGCTCCTGCTGTGCCCAAGACCGCAAGAAACTACAGAAGATCATGACTGTAGCCCAATCCATCCTGCAAACCAGCTTCACATCTGTCTACACTTCCTGCTGCCTCGGCAAAGCAGCCAGCATAATTCAGAACCCCGTACACCCTGTATATTCTTTCTTCCACCTTCTTCCTTTGGGAAAAAGATACAAAAGTCTGAGGTCACGTACCAACCGATTCAAGAACAATTTCTTCCCTGCTGCTGTTAGACTTTTGAATGGACTTACCTTGCAATAAGTTATTCTTTCTCCTCTTTCTCTACTCTCTAGCTAAGACTAATTTTGCACTCTCTGTATGAACGGTATGTTTTGGCTGTAGAGCATGCAAGAAACAATACTTTTCACTGTATGTAATACATGAGGTAATGATAAATCAAATCAAAAATATTTGCGCACAACCCATACACATGCTGTAGCTGTAACATGTAAGTAACCTGTACTTCCTTGGTTGTTATATGGTAGCATGTGGATGCAACTTACTGAAAACATTGGTTGAATGCCCATTCTTATCTACCTGTCAGAGTCTGTATTATGCCTGCTCACTCATGGTACAGATTTGAAAGCCTGGAATAAAACAAAAATGAAGCATTCCAGTTGAAACCAGACATTTCCATGTCTCCCACAATGTTGTGTGTATGTTGTCTGCTATTGCAATTCCGCCCTGACAGTTCCACTATCATGCCTCTGGTTAGTGTTGCTGTCATCGAATAAAACCACTTTGCAAAGTTATGTTCGGGTATAAAAGCTATCCTGTTTAAGCTCGCTTGGCACATAAATTAGATACTACACATTACTCAAATGACTAAAACAACAATATATTTTGGCCTTGATTTGAACCATTCTTGTAACTCTTCCATTAGCTTGTCAAGTCAGGGACAAGTCAATTCATCATCATACTAAAGAAGCCATAATCATACCAGAAATATCTTAATGTCACTTAATATGCTTACATGCTGAAGAGATAACTGCCTTGCTACGCAGAATAGAAACACAGAAAATTTATGCACTGACGGAATTCAGTTCATCTTATTTCAGTCAGCAAAAAATTATCCTACTTAATACCACTTTCCAGCTTTTGGCCTGTAATCTGTATTTTAAATGATACCCAAATTCTTTTGAATGGGATTGGGGCTTCTGTCTCTACCAACCTTTCAGACACTGAGTTCCAAGTATTTCAATTACTTGTCACAGTAGCTGAATTATAAAGTTAGTGTTTTAATGTTATTAATAGTTTATGTTGAGTACCTATTATTTGCTAAGATAAACTAGCACGTAACTCCCCCAGTAATAGCTGCATCCATAATGACCTAAATGGGGTTCACTTTTCTGACTGGCTTCCTATAGAAACAAAGTGCCATCGATTGCACATGGCTTCTAACTAGTCCAAAGCATCTGTGAACTGCAAGAAAATTTAATTCTATTAATATTCAACTTATGTGCAACAACAAAAAAGATGGTTTATGCAGGCTCGAACAAGCTGCCATTGTCCCAGGTGATGGTAGACTGATGGTGATTTAACTTGAGGACCAGCACAACTCTGGCATAGGGCAAAGTTGAGCAGATGGGGCTTTTATGAATAATCTTTGCTAGCACAGAAATTGAGCCTCTGCTGTCGGTGTTGCTCTGCATCAAGAACCAGCTGTCCAGCCAACTGAGCTAACCAAATCTCCAGGTCTGAATAAGATTTTCAGGGAGTGGCCAGCATGATTTCATACTGGCCAATGTGACATCTAATCACAGAATGATTACAGCATAGAAAAAGGCTATTTATCCCATCACATGCTGAGGGGTCCTATATGGTCTTTGCAATATTTATCAGTGAGTTGCAAGGATAATCACCATGTTGTGTGCTACACAATATAACACAGAGATATGGAGATTGGGCAACACCAATGTGGAGTTTAGGTCAAAGGTCAGTCACGAGCTTACCATTTTCAGTGATCAAGGAGAGAGTTACTGCTTATATCCAAAGTTTGTTTACGCTATCAGGTAAACTTTAATAATTGTTGGGTGTTTGCTATTGGTTTTTGTCCAGCCCTCAGCATTTAGTATTTCCTTTTTCTACAAAAATAGCTTATCAGAATAGTGCCGAGGAATGGATGCAACTGAAATATGCAGCGCAGGCAGTGATGGTGACAATCCAGCACAAGTAGGATTGATATGTATTTGAGGAATATGTTGACAATGGTAGTTAAGGGCATGTGCTAAGAATTGGGGTAAGAGAGGAAGATATTTGAAGTGGATTTGTTTAGGGGTGGTGACTTGCTATGGTCGGTGGAGAAAGTAGGAGTTGAGGATGTAAGGTTGCAACAAAATGCAGATATGCAGTAGGACAGGACCTGATGAAATGAATATGAAAGGTGCTGTGAATTACAATTAGAAAACGAGTGAATGCTCATTGAAAGAAGCAGGGCTTTCCCTCATCTGGTTAGCTCAATGAATTATTGCTGCACTGGATCCAAGATCTCTTGATCCCTCTTCTGCATGTCCATCTATCCATGTCATGGTGGGAGTAGGTTTTTCATTCCACTGCTGGGATAAAGTACATTCATCCTGGCCTTAACTGCATCCCAGCATGACATCAAATGAAATGCCAATGAACCTGGAGGCAGCCTTCCCACTACTTTTAGCAACATCACACCTTTGTCTTCTACAAAGAAACAAACCTATTTTTCATTTCAATCCTCCAGAGTCTCTGAAGAGTCACTCGGGAATGGAGATATTAGAGTGGACATCATATGCTCTCATGCTCAATGGAGCTGCAGATCTGATTAAAATTAGCTAAGGTTACCCACTTCATACAATTTGTCACAAGCTAACACCCTTAGCCCTTTTTTCTAATTCATCCCCTATCTCCAAATTAATATTTCAGATTCACTGTATTGGCAATATAGTTTACATGTACTCACGGAATGAAGGAGTAGCTTAGTAGCATAGAGTATCTTGGTATCAAGCCACTAATACCTTTGAAGTGAGCTAAATTTCAACTAATTCTGTCATTGCTGTGTGATGACTAAATTAATTGTTGCCTGTCAAGAGATGGAGTGTCACAGAGATTCCAGACCTAAAATTAGATGTCAAACTCCAAACTCAGCCATAAATTCTTTATTGTCTTACTTCCTGATGTGACACAGGATAATGCATGGTCAAGTGAAATCTGTGGTTTACTGAAATAACAAAACTGTAAAACAAATGTAAATGATGGTTTACTTGACAAATTGGCTTAATCAGTTTCATCTAACTACCAATAACAAATATTTCTATGAACTGTTGTGCTTCACTGATCGTGAAACTGTGAATGCAAATATTTGGACTAAAATATTGGCCAATGTTTAATTTCTGACAAAAATACAATGCTCCTTTTGATCAATATCTTTTTGTAACAACATGATATTTAGTATGGGAAGTTAGTGGCTTAGTATGGGGAGGCAAGTAACATAGTAGTATTGTCACTGGATGAGTAATTCAGAGACCCAGGGCAGGTGGTGAAGTTTGAATTCAATAAAAATCTGGACTTAAAAGTTTAACCATGAAACAATTATGGATTGGTGTAAAAACCCATCTGGTTCACAAATGCTTTTAGGGAAGGAAATATGCCATCCTAAACTGGTCTGGCCTAGACATGACTTCAGATCCACAATGATGGCTCTTAAATGGTTCTGATATGGCCTAGCAAGCCGTTCAGTTCAAGAATTAGGGATAGGTAATGACAACTGGCCCAGCCAACAACATACACATCCATGAACGAATACATTTACAAAAAAATTAAAGTTACATGACATAAACCCAACTGAAATAGCACTTCCAAAATAAGGCGAGAGCACAGCTAAGATAGGTTAACTGCTGTTCCTTGGAAATTTAAGAAAGTGAAGCAATATTGCCTATTCATGCTACACTAAAGCCCCAAACTAGCAATGAATGTTCTCCTAGTTTTAATCCCTTGTTCTCAGCTTTCAAATTCCCTCCATATGGTAGAACTGTAGAGCTTGTGAATGATAGGACAAGTCGGAAAAGCTCCATAAAAACATGGTCATCGATTAATTACAGAAAAGCTGCCTTTGGACCCCCTAAATGAATCTCATGCAGTCACTGAACATCCACCCTCATGTTTAGTCCATTCAGTAGAATCTTAGAGTACAAGTAATGATGGTCACAGCACCTAGGTTGAAAGCAGCACATCCAGTTGTCTGGCCAAAGCAGTTGGTTATGTGGTCTTGTGAGGAAGGGCCTTGTGGCAATTTTGATGTGCAACTTGAATTGGCCATCAATTCAGGAGTCAGTACTTTCTGGCAGCAGAGAAAGACTTTCAGGCCATAATCACTGACAATGTCTTGGCACAACATAGTCTTTGGAAATAAAAGCAGAGTCCTGTTTGTTTTTTGCTAATGTGCACTGAGCAGACCATCAGGAAGATGGAGGTTGGTGTTATCACTGTTTGCATTATTATTTGTAGGCATGAGAGAAAAAAAGAGAAATTTGCATTGGAAGATCTAGTTCACTACACCGAGGTGTAAAAACTTCAACACCAAGGGGCAGTAGGCTCCCTCCCTACGCAGAGGATGAACTTCAGGAAGATAGATGTGATTCACAGCTGCGTTGCTAGATCCAAAGTGTCTAGGTATCGCATGTGCTATCTACAAACTGGCATGAAACAGTGCAGCCAACACCTCTGCAGTCAAAAGATCTGGTGACTCATCTTCACCACATTTTGCAGGATTTGGAACCACAGGGAATTGGAGGGCATTCACTGCCCATGTTAGTGCAAGTAACAGTCACACTCAACTTCTATGCCAGTAGCTCTTTTCAGGACTCCAGTAGGGCCCTCTGCAATATCCCCAGATACAAATGCATTCAAAAGGCACAAGATAGCAGGACCAGATGCCAGACTATGTGTCTCTACGCTGGTGGAGGTGGTGGCGAACACTCTGGATAGCACAATTACAATTCTCTAGTTGCTCTAAGCAGAGCAGCACCACCATTGCTTTGCCTCCAACTGTCAAATTCACAGAGCCAGTAATCCAGGGACTTTCTGAGACCAATTCCCAAACAACACAGAGCTATTAGCTGCTGCTGGGCTTCTCTGATCCCCAGGTTGCCATGGGCTTCTCTGAGCCCCAGCTGCAAGGAGTTAGCAACCAGCTCCTAGCTAACACCATGGATTATGGATGTACTATAGATTATTTCCCATGCCAATCCTAGGTACCACAATCAGGTTCTCACAATGCACACCAACACACAGGGCAACTTTTCCCATACTACCTCCCTGGCCATCAAATGTAATCCAAACATATGCATCTGTTCATTATCAATCATTTAACTTTAATCATTTTTGATAAAATCAGAAAAAGGCCTCACTTGCACTAGGACCCAGGCATGTAGTCCTCAGTTTCCACTGAAAATACCAGATAAAATCTATAAACATGGATTTTCTAACAATTTTGCACCTTGGGAAAAGGAAGCTACTCCAAAGTGAAGGGTTTTTTTTAATATTAGTTCTTTAAAACAAGCTCTTCTCACCAACTTCTAACAAATAGCTTAATACATATTGTACAAGCAATCTTTTCATTTTTCATTACACGTCGTATTTATAAGTAACAAGTAGGATTGGCAGGAATTTAACATTATAGAATGGTCAGAAATCAATGCCTACATTTTCCCTGACGTTCTTACTTCCAACTCACAACAGAACATCATCAATTACATTGACCATGAATGATTCTGGAAAAATCAATCAATTATGGTGAAGATACAATGAAATTTCGCTCAGAGCATCTTGACCAGCTTATATTTCTATTTTGTGTCAAAGGTTTCTAGCTTATCTGGTGGAACAGCAAAACAATACTCTTACGGCCTAACCCACTTTACATACGAATGCATTATAATCACTTAATTTATTAAATTTGTCCTTTCATGGGTTGTGTGCAAGGCCAAAATTTATTGCCCACCCCTAATTACTCAAGGTGCAGTAGTGCGTTGCTTCCTGGAATCATTGCAATCCATGTGGCTTGTTATACTCATGTCATTAAAAAGCAAATTACTGGATTTTGACCCAGCAACTCTGAAGCAACAGGGATATAGTTCCAAGTGAGAAAGGGTTGCAGCTTGGAAGAACTTGCAGGTGATGGTTTTCCCATGCATCTGTTGCCCTTGTCCAGCTAGATAGTAGAGATAGCAGGGTTTGAAAGGTGTTATTAAAGAAACCTTAGTGCATCCCTGCAGTGAATCTGCTACCAATATGCAACGGTGATGGAGAAAGTGAATGCCTATAGGTGTTGGATCAGGTGCCAACAGGGTATACTGGATGGCAAAAAGCTTCTTCAGTGTTGTTGGAGCTGCACTCATTCAGAGAAGTGGAAAATATTCCATCACACTCCTGACTTGTGCCATGTAGATGGTAGACAAGTTTTGGAGAGCCAAGAGATGAGTTTCTCACCACAGAATTTATAGCCTCTGACCTACTTGCTTTTGTAGCCACAGTATTTATATGGCTAGTCTAATTCAGTTTCTAGTCAATGGTAAACTTCTGATAGTTTAGCGATGGTAATCCCATTTAATGTCAAGGGGAAATATGGTTAGATTCTTTTTTGGAATTGGTCATTGCCTGGCACTTGAGATGCAATGTCATTCATACTTGTGAGTCCAAACCTGGATATTGTCCAGATCTTGCTACATATGAAAATCAGGCTGCTTCAGTGTCTGAGGAGTCACAAATGGTGGTGAACATCCCCACTTCTGACCATATTATGGAAGGTCATTGAAGAAGCACCTGTAGGTGGCTAGCCTAAGGGGAACTCTAATGTCTTAGACTGAAATGATGAATCCTCAACAAATACAACCATCTTCCTCTGTGTCAGACAAGACACCAGCCAGCGGAGAGTTTTCTCAATTCCCGTCAACTCCAGTTATGCTAGAGCTCCACAATGTCACACTTGGCCAACTGCTACTTTGACATCAAGAGCAGTCACTCCCATTTTAATTTTTGATTTCAGCAAATTTTGACCATCTTTGTTGAAAAATCCCAACTGGTCGTCACTGAGCAGGTTATTGCTGTCACTTGATTACACCGTCAATGGCACGTTCCATCATTTTGCTGATGGCTGACTGACGGGTGGGAATTGAACTGAGTTGGCATAAGGCATACCCAAAAAATTATCTACATTGCTTGGTAATTGCCAGTTTTGCAACTGTACTGGAAAAGTTTGGTTAGAGGCACAACAAGTTCTGATGCACAAGCCTCCAGTACTATTGCTGGAATATTGCCAGGGCCCATAGCCTTTGCAGTGCCTTCAGCTGTGCCTTCAATTCATGGGGAAAGATCAAGTTCCTGAAAGCTGCCAACTATGATGCCGGAGATTTCAGGAGGAGGCCAAAATGGATCACTTAGTCAGCATTTCTGGCTGAAGATGGCTGCAAATGCTTCAGCTTCATCCTTTGCATTGTTGTGCTGGCCTCCTCCCATCATGAATGATGAGATATTTGTGGAGTCTCCTTCTCTTATTGTTTATTTAATTGTCCATCACTTTTTACAGATGGATATAATGGAGTAACAGTAATTAAATCTGATCCGTTGGTTTTGGGATCACATGGCTCCAAGTACCACATGCTGCAATGCTGCATGGCAAGCAAACAGTTCTGTATGGTAGCTTCACCACGTTGACACCTCACTTTAGACATGCCTGGTGCTGTCTCTAGCCTGCCCTCCTCCACTCTTCATTGAACCAAGCTTGACAGTTTTGATAGAATAAGAATATGCTCAGCCACAGGGTTACAGATTTACAGACTTAAATACAAGTCTGCTGCTGCTGATGGCCCACAGCACGTCATGAATGCCCAGTTTTGAGTTGCTATGTTTGTATGAAATCTATTCCATTTAATATGGTGGTGGTTTCGCACAGCACGCCATATGATACAAATTACTTTCACACAGGTTTCCCAACTTTAATGCAGAACATTGTTTTTTTCTTACTTTTCTCCTGTTGATGCTTTTCATTGGCCTTTTAAATTCATTTACGAAAGTATGCAATTCTGATTGACAAGCAGTTTCAAAATTAATCTCTTCTATCCAAGCAGATTTTAGTCTTTCATGGTTTTGATCAAAACTGGTTGAATAAACCTGCACCAACGAAGTTTTACTCTCTTTAGTCAAGTCTTGTTCTAGTTTAGCTGAACAATGTTCCACAGCCTTCGCCACATGTTCATACTCTTCCCATTGATGTTCCAGATATGGAACCTTCATCTACCCTTCTTTCACAATTTCATTCCCATATTTGTTTCTTACTTTCCAATCCTTTTTCAAGTTTTTATTATTTTCCTATAGCTTTAGCAACAGCATTGGTCTTGGAGGTATCTACATCAACCAATAAATCTTCAGTGAATTTACAGGCTCCATTTCTTGGCTTGGTAATCTTTGAAGCTCCTTAATTTCTCTGATGAATTCAGTTGCCATTGTTTCAGAATCATCTGTGAAATCTGTATACAAGTTTAACAACTTTAAAGGATAGTCAATTCATTTTGGACTTTTTCTTCCAAGGTTGCCGACTGCCCCTTGGATTCTTCCAATTTACGCATTAAATCCTCAATCTGTTTCATAAAATTGACCTTAACTGCTTTTAAAGTCTGAATCTACTCTTTCACACTAAATATCTAAACATTTTTGTTCTCCAGATTGTATCAGAGTTCATCAATTTTATTGTTCTCTTCACAATGAAGTTCCAGTAGTTTGTAGGTCCTGATTTTTAATTCTGCATTTAACCAATAGTTCTGATTTATTAAGAATTCATTTTCCTGTTTTGACACATTTTCATTATATTTAATTGACTTCTGATACTTGAAGTCCATCAAGTTTTAAGTTCTATCTTTGCTGAATTTACTTTTACAAGTTTATCATTGAGATGTTTCAAATTCTCATAATTGTCACACTTCCAGTGATCTTCATTCAAATTTTCTCATCAGTTCTCATTTATCATTATCTAACTTGCCTTTTCTGCTTAAAAGTTGGTTCTCCCCATTAGCTTCCCTTTGCAAATCTTAATTCCTCACACAGCGCTTCCTACATTCTTGTATTTTAGATACTAACTTTTCTTAACGCCAAGGACAGTTGTTCTTTCACTTTAAAATATTGTTTCTCACTATCAATTTTTTAAATTGCTCACATTTGGCTTTTAAGGTAGTTACATCTGCCTCTTTATCAGTGATATGTTTTGAGTTTGGCCACAAAACTTTTGGAGAGTTTAGCAAGTATAGCACAATGAAACAAGTGCTACCATGTTTATGTCTGCACCAGTTAAATAATAACCTCGCATAAAACCGACATTAGTGTACGTTTAAGAAAGTTTTTTTTTAAATCATAATCTCCAAAACTCTCATAGCTCCAGGATTAT
This sequence comes from Sphyrna mokarran, assembly GCA_024679065.1. Classification (NCBI taxonomy): domain Eukaryota; kingdom Metazoa; phylum Chordata; class Chondrichthyes; order Carcharhiniformes; family Carcharhinidae; genus Sphyrna; species Sphyrna mokarran. Next base: position 41,626,305 of record JAGIQG010000021.1, on the reverse strand, counting down.
ATTACCTGATAGCCTTAGTGGATGTAATTTGTTACCAGCTTTAATGAACAGGTGTTTTTATTGCTACTTCAGTAGCTTAAATGAGTCTGTTTTTCACTCTGGGTTGTTTTACAATCCTGTATTGTTTTAAGAACAGTCATATGTTTTTGGACTTTTCCCCCCCTCTTTCTAATGAGTTTAAGGTTTCATTTTATGTTTGGCTGCAGTTAGAGTTGAGGTTTTAGAAGGGGCATCAAGCTAAAAAGAAATCTCTCTCTCCCTGGGTTCCCTAGTGGAAATTCTGCTGGTCATCTGAAAGCAAGGTCTTGTCTTTCTGAAGTGGGGAATCAGCTTTTGGTGACTTGCCTAAACTCCCTGTTGTTTTGAGAAGCTGCTCTAACTTCAAACTATTCTGATTCTATCCAGAGAACAGCACATTTCATCCAAAGGTCCCAAAACAATTATCACATGAGCATTAGTCTTTGGTGTGTCTACAGGATAGGTTTGATTGGAACACATTAGATATATATATTAAGGGTTATCCATTATAATGGTTGTTTTGCTTCTTGTTTATAATTGATAACAGTTCTTGCTAATTTTCTTTCCAAACATTTTATATGTATTCTTAAATAAACTTAGTTTGATAAAAGCTCTCATGTGGGTCATTTGAATCATGCTTATGCTAGCCAAATTCAAGATGCAAAACTTATGATCCAGGCAGGCTCCATAAAACACTGAAGTTTCTGATCTGAATCATAATACTAGGAACAATTCCTGCTCCATGCTCCATTTATTATGTCACTTCACAAATTAACTCTGTACAAAGGAATAGGTTCATAAGTCTTATGAGAACTCCTATTAATATGGTTTCTTTCATCAAGCTATGTGGAACACAAATTGTATCATCTGCCATCATCAGTGGCTGAACTGACCTGTGTCATTTGTTTTGTAAAAGGATACTTCCTCCTTAGAGGCAAAATATCTGCAATCTTCAGTAACATGACTCACTTCATGTACTCAGAGAAGAATTCCCTTGACTATCTTGAACCACTGTAGTAATTTCTGAGGCATCACTTTGCACTTCTACTGCCAATGTTATAACACCCATTTCCTTTGCTGCTACAGTCCTATCATAAACTATTTAGATGTATGGAAAGAGCTACTATAAAATTGCCAAACTCTGCTAGGGATTTTGTTTGATCAACTTAGATGTAGAATTTATTTTATCAAGGGGGAGTAAGCTTGTTCGTAATTGTAATTTGATGTTTTAAATACTTTGTAGTTTAAAAGGCACATGTAATATCTCTAATTAATCCATACATATAAATATATCTTATATACATTTTTAGAAGTTAAAGAAATTTAGATACAGTCACAGAATGCTCTTTGATACTAAACATATGTTAGATACATTCCTTTAAAGCTCCCAACTGCTGGAATGACAAGGCCATAAAAGACACTTAATTGCCTCACCAGACACCTTATCAGAAACAATTGATGTAATAGTGAGTTTTAATGAGGCTGCCTTCACAGTTTCTAATCAAAAGAGTCAGAAAGACATTAATGTCATAGCTAATGAAAAAGTTATGGTAGGGATGTTAGTGGGAACTGACAAGGATTAATGGTAACCCTGATGATATCCTTCAAAATAGTCAGTCATTGGATTAATAAGCAATATATATGTGTTTCGTCATGTTGGCAATAAACAAACTTATCAGGGCAATTGGGGAATATCCTGAAGGCAAGTTGAGATTCAGTTATTTTCATTGACAAGGCTGTAAAATACTAATGGCTTTTGTAGGTTCCCTTTAAAGGATATCCATGTGAAACTACTTTAATGAAGATGTTTTGTGAAGCTACGTTAAAATATACAGACATGATGTCTGACTAAGAGACTACAGGACAGGCTTACGGATAATATATATTGGAGTATCCCATGTGGTATCGTAATCTCATAGATCAGGGTGGTTTAATATTTTCATTCTATTGGATCAATATCTAAAGTATGTCATTTGTAACACTTTTGATTGGATTGTGTCCAACTGACTGTGAGCTGCATAACTGTATAAACCAGGATGATTTTCTTTGTCTGGAGGAGTCATATTTGTGACCCATTGTGTCAAAATACCCCTCATCCTAGCAAGTAAATAAACGCAATCTGTTGGTTAAGTATCTTGCATTAATGTGTGTTTGTGTTAAAGTCAAACTGGGAAGTCAAGAATTCGACAGGTACTCCAATCGTTGCCGCCAATTTAATGTTCAGCTTCTAACAATTTGCTTTTCAAGTCTTATCTTAAAGCAATAAAAGCATTCTGGTTTCTTTACATCATTTTTATTCTCTATAATTTTTATTCACCTTCTCCCAGCAGAATCTTTCCTATTACTCTATTCTTCCTGTGGGTTTAAAGTGAAGATTTATTGCTCCCTTGTTTCCTTCCTGATTTACCATATTGATCTTCCAAATCTCTCCTTCCCTTATTTCTTTCAGTCAGAACTAATGCTTATCGAGACAGTTTGAAAATTTTCAATTATTCTTACCACTCACACTTTGCAATTCTGTTCAAGGTTCAATGCCCAAAACCAGTGGTCTTACATTTCTTTTTCTCTGGTGAATTCTACAAACATTTCATTCTGTATTTTCTTCAGAGCCCAAAATTTTAATTGATATGCCTTGGGAACAAGCCTGTGAGCATTAAGTATGGCAATTTTAACTGTCTCATTATTTGAGGATTGCTCTTCAAAAAGACTAGAATAAATATAGGTTGTTTCCCTGTCAAAACACTTTGTCAAATAAGAGTTTGTATATCAATTGGCCATCCTAGCTTTGTATGCACTTTTTCAAGTGAGGTAAAATCTTTCTCAACTCCTTAGTGAATTTGGACACCAAGCAATGGCTCTTTGACAAGTTAAATCCCTCTAAATTTGATTTATCACCTGAACTTTAATTTCTCTTTCACCCCATAACCCAAGTTGTTTCAGTTATCACTTTGAAAGTCTTTGTTTACCTCTCTCCTCCTTTACTAACATTGCTCTCCAGTTCAAGTTCAAGCCCTCATTTTTTTTCACACTTCGAACTGAGTAATTTATTTTCTACCTCAAATTGCAAGTGAATTCTAGTCAACAAAAACTGTATTCTAACTGGGTCAGACTTTTTTTCTTCTTATTCCAAATGCTATGCTATTGCCTCAATTATGTCTGCTTTCAATTTGACTAACCTAACTTTGGTTAATTATTTCAAATCACTCAGGGATAAATCTTCCCTTGCCAAAAAAGTCATTGCAATTGATAAAACATTCTTCTTTACACTAAGTGTAGCAAAATCCATTCTGAGATCCCGTTAGCCTCAACTTTTATAAATCCCAACAGTTGCACTATCTGTAGATTTGAAAAGACCCCCAATTCCCAGTTTCATTGAGCAACTACTGCTCCTGGCAGTTCTCTGTACCCCAACTTCCACAGTACTAGAGTTAGCAACCTTATAAGAATCAGGGGCAATTCCAAAATTGACTAGAAATTTGTAGGCAATTCAGCAATAATCAAAGGGCTTTACAGCACAGAAAGGGGCCTGTGCCAATCATCAAGCACTGACCTTGCCCCATCTAGCAAGCTTCTCAAGTCTGCTCCACCATTCAATAGAATCATGGCTGATTGTGTCTCAGCCTCAATCTCACTTTCTAGCCTGTCTCCATAATCCTTGAACCCATTACTAATTAAAAATTTGTTTATCATCTCCTTACATTTACTCATTATTCCAGCATCCATCACACTGAGGTAGTGAATGCCAGATTCACAACCCTTTGAGAGAAATAATTTCTCCTCATCTGTTTCACATCTGCTACCCCTTATCCTATGACCTTTAATTCTAGATTTCCCTCTCAAGAGGAAACATCCTCTTCACATGGAGCCTGTCAATCCCCTTTAGCCTCTTAAACACCCCAATTAGACCGTCCTACATTCTTTAAACTCCAAGAGTTTAGGCCCGCTTAATCTCTTCACAAGACAAACGCCTTTAGAATCAATCTAATGACCCTCCTCTAAATACCTCTACATCCCTTCTTAAGAAATGGGACAAAACAGTACACAGAACTTCAGGTGCAGTCTCACTAATGCCTCATATATTCGCAGCAGCAAATCCTCACTTCTGTATCCTATTCCTTTAGCTATAATTGTCAAAACTCCTTTTGTTTTCCTCATTAGTCGCTGTACCTGCATGTTACTTTTTTTTTTCCGATTCGTCCAACACAATACTCAGATCCACCTTTCTTATGCTAGTCCCGACGATGGGGCCTTCGTGCCACACAGCCAGTCATGTAGGCAACGTTCATCCCCAACCCCATCACGACCAACGGCTGTCAAAGGAATCCAGAATACAGCGCGCGCAGCTGGGTCCCAGCGTGGAGCCCGCGCGCAACATGGCCCCAGCGTGGAGCCCGCGCGCAACTTGGCCCAGCGTGGAGCCCGCGCGCAACATGGCCCCAGCGTGGAGCCCGCGCGCAGCTGGGTCCCAGGGTGGAGCCTGCTCGCAGTTTGGTCCCAGAATGGAGCATACGTGGCTTGATTGGAGTTCCTCTGTTTAGTGCTGTTGAGTTTTAACGCCGTGCACCTTTTTCCGAAGCAGGGGCACAAAATAAAACATAGCTGTGACAATTTTCAGAATCAGGCCTTCTAACCTGATCTACAACCTGGTTCACCCATCCTGATATGGTGGGCTGAATTTTCAGGCTGGCGTTGAGACCCTTGTCTGAATTCCAGGTTGGGGTCCCAAACCTAACAGGGGCCTTTAATAAAATATTCATTTTATTATAAATTTATTTTAATTACTCTGAACTTTCTAACCCACAGATTGTAATCAGTAAGGATAGGCAACAGTAACTCCATGATCATCCTCAACACCAATGCCCCTACTGTACTTCATACACATCTATGACTGGTCAAATTCCTCTCCAACTCAATCTTCAAGTTTGCTGATGACAGCACCACAGTGGATGGGAACTCAAATAATGATGAGACAGAGTTCTGGAATGAGATAGAGAATCTAGTGAACTGGTGTGACAACAATAATCTCTTCTTCAATGTCAACAAAGCAAAGGAGATAGTCATCAGGAAGTGTAGTGGAGAATATGCCTGTCTACATCAATGGGGACAAAGTAGAAATGGTCAAAAGCTTCAGGTTTTAAGTGTCCAGATCACCAACAACCTGCCCTGGTTCCTCCCATGCTTATACTACAGTTAAGAAAGCCCACCACTATATCTATTTTTTCAGAAGACTTTAAAAAATTTGGCATGTCACCTACGACTCCCATCAACATTTACAGATACACCATAGCATTCTTCTGGTTGTATCACAGCTTAGGATGGCTTCTGTCCTACCCAAGACTGCAAGAAACTATAAAAGATCATGAATGTAGCCTATTCCATCATGCAAACCAACCTCCCATCCATTGACACTGTCTACACTTTCCACTGCCTCAACAAAGTAGCCAGCATAATTAAGGACCCCTGCACTCCAGGCAGACTCTTCCACCTTCCTCCATCAGGAAAAAGATTCAAAAGTCTAAAGTCACACACCAACTGACTCAAGAACAGCTTCTTTCCAACTGCCATCAGACTTTTGAATGAACATACCACACACTAAGTTGATCTTTCTCTACAGCTATGACTGTAACATTACATTGTGCACTCATTTCCTCCTATATAAACAGTCTGCTTTGTATAGCATGCAAGAAACCACACTTTTCATTGTATAATAATACCTGTGACAATAAATCAAATCAAATTTTGAATTGAAGTCCAGAATATTTCAGTTAGGCAAAACATATATTCTTAAATGGGAACAAAACAAATACAAGGTAAATTAGGAAACCATGGCTTGAAGGGCCAAAAATGGCCTTTGCCTGCTCTTGTTTGTCATGATTTTTGGATGTCCAAGAGCACTTTAGAGCCAATTAAATATTTTGTGAACTGTCATTGCTTTTATATTACAGAAAATACTGCAACTTAATGTCATTTAAGAGTGGCACTGTGGCGAGCACTGCTGCATCATAATGCCAGAGACCCAGATTCCTGGTTTTGGTCACTATCTGTGCAGAGTCTGCACATTTTCCCATCGTGTGCGTGTGGGTTTTCTCCAGATGCTCTGGTTTCCTCCCACAATCCAAAAGATATGCAGGTTAGGTGCATTGGCTGTGCAAAATATGCCCTCAGAACAGATGTCAAAGTTTGGCAACTAAGGGGATTTTCACAGTAACTTCATTGCAGTATTGATGTAAGCCTACTTGTGACAAACAAAATAAACTTATTTCGCTGTTTGAGGCAGATAAAGACATAGCACTTTTATAAAGTGACTTGGACAACATCTTTTACATTTTTAAGCTTAACTTGCAACTGGTCCTCAGCTGAAGTTTATCATTTGCATGTAAATAACATACATTATTAGCCTCATCATTGTTTTAAGAATAAACTCTGGCAACACATCTTTGACACAAATTGCCAATTTTAGCACAATTGTTAGTCAGTATCTTTAATTCACCATTATATATCTATTAATTATTGGAACAATGTGCAAACAGAACCTGTATGAAAGGCACTTAATGACATTTTGGAAATATATATCAGCAAAATATATTTTCTATCAGCAATTTTGCATTTTAATTTGAAAAAAACTGCAGATAAATATTACAAATTGAAATAAGAATTTGAGTCCATACTTTCAAAACCTATATTAGCAATGAAGGACTGTGTGGATTCATAAGGAGCAAGGTTTTGTTTTTCTGGTGAACAAATTTCTAAACTATAAATGTACCCACACTTCCCAAGATAGAGCCACCTGGTCAGCATGAGCCTATTTTAAAGGCTCATATTTTAAAAACTCGACCAGTCAGATGCCAACTGTATGTGTTCAACTTATATGGTCACACATGCTGAGGACTGGGGTTAATGCTAAAGAATTCCAAACCAAATTGTTGACATTGCTTCTGTAATTGTATCTTGATATTAGAATTTCAGTTAATTCAATAAGAAAATCTGCTCATCAGGTTTGGGACACTAAATATAGTAACCAGACCTGCTGTGCCCACAGGAAAAAACATATATATATGTTGCACAGTGGACACAAAATGCTGCTGGTATCCAAACATCGGGGTAAGTTTCTCACTAACTTTCTTTATCTTATTTAGGGGACTGATAATTATGCTAGTGAAACAGGGGGAACTATATAAAATATGAAATAATATAGCAAAGGAAAAAGATCTGGAAAATTATCTCCAGATAAATAAAAGCCAAATGACATAAATCTAATTGGTACATTTAAGTCAGATCCAAAGAAATAAAATTAATCAATCTATTTTGTCCTTTCTCCTGGTAGAATTGCTGTGGAGGATATTTTTCTCGCGTGATCTGAGAAAGGTAACGAATATTTGGACAAGCAATTGTGAACTACATACCTTGAATAGAAAATTAATCAGATAAGTTTAATGTCATTTTTTGAAATTGATTTTGATGCAAAGTGCTTGTTATTGGGCATCAAGTTTAGTTACATGTTCATCAGGCTTTGATAACTCTCAAATGTTTTCCAATATTACACTACAAGCAGCTGGTTCAGACCTATAACCACAATACATGTAGCAGTTCAATGATTCATAAGTATTGCATACATTCTACACAACAGTGACAGAACAATCACTATTTCCTTGAGTTACAGAGCACTTCATTCTGAAGAATTTGGTGTAATGAAACATGTGCCAAAATAATTTACATTGCACTAATTAATATTTAAATCTTAATTGTCAGGCGACATAAATACATATATTTAAATATATCATGCCATTAACAAGAGACTCAGAATTATTTGCACCACTGTTAAATCAAGCAAAGAATAATTGCTTAGTTTTGAACATTTAGACCCACCTTCAGCCTTTTGGCAGTAATATAGGAACAATGTTTGTGTTCTTATTTTTAAAACATGACCAAGAAAGTAGCAACAAATGTATTTCATATGAGAAACAGATAACAATAGCTTCTCAATCATAGAGTCTTATTGCTCTGAACAGTTACACTGTATTTTGCAATCTCATCCCATTCAAGTCAGTTATTTGAATGAATTTAAAACTATAAATGAAATAATAAAGGATGCTGAAAAATTTATCAATTATTGCGACACGCAACATAATACATTTAAACAAGCTTTTATCACAATCTTGAAATAAATGGATAGGAATTGATGCTTTTACCCCTCTAAGCAGTAGTTAAGTTTGCTTAAATTCAAATGTGAGGGATCTTTGTTTTCCGATAAACTAATGAACGATTTAATCATGTCAAGAAATCATGCAATATAAGATGCTGATTTTGTTATTTATTTGTCTATTTTAGCAATAAACCGAAGCCATGGGGGATTCGGAAATGGCAGTGTTTGGAAAGGCGGCGCCCTTTTTGCGTAAAAGCGATAAGGAACGATTGGAGGCTCAGAATCGACCATTTGATGCCAAAACAGCCTGCTATGTCCCTGACCAGAAAGAACTGTACGTGAAAGGTACAGTAAAGAGTAAAGAGGGTGGTAAAGCAACCATCGAGACACTTGAGACCAAGCAGGTTAGTTGAAATTTTAAAAATAAGTAAATCATCCTGGAAACACTTCAGTGTTTTCACAAAACACACATTACTGTAAATAACATGGTAGGTTTGTGGATCATTTTTCAGACAGTGACAGTCAAAGAGGATGAAGTCCTCCCAATGAACCCTCCGAAGTTCGATAAAATTGAGGACATGGCCATGATGACCCACCTGAATGAAGCATCTGTGCTGTATAACCTCAAAGAGCGTTATGCAGCCTGGATGATCTATGTAAGTACAAAAACTTCAGATTGCTAAATGAAAATGATAATTGAAGACACTAAATGCCTGATTTTGTCATCAAGTTGCCCTATTTTTGGGCACAAAAACTTGGTAAAGTCGGGCATGAGGCAAGTAGTGTGATCCACGACCACCTCTGCACTGGTTCCCCCTTTACCAAGGCCCAAAAATGACTGTGATTAGGACTGCACCCGAAATGGATGTGATGGCCATTTAAATGCGTGCACTTTACCAGCACTTTGTCCTTTAACCACTGCGTTCGCCCATCCAGAATCGGTGCGAAACGTGAGGGTTAGTGAGGAGTTAAGTGCCTAGTGTCCAAAAGCTCACTACTTTAGATTAGTGGAGTGAGCGGTTGGGGTGGGGGTTCTTTGCATTAGTTGGAGCAGCAGAGGACACACAATCTGGAAAGGTGCAGGTAAAAGAAAATCGATACAATAAAATTTGCCAATTTCTAGTTGTTTGGCTGCAATTCATTTCTTAACTTGGTAAATGGTCCAACTCCTGATGTCTTTACAGAACTCCCTGGAGGATCAAATCATCCAGGTCAACCCGCTGCTGGGTCCACTGCCACTCTGCTTGAGATTGGTGTAGGGAGGAAAGGAGTGTCCACTGCTACTCTGCCTGAGATCAGTGGGGGGAAAAGTGTCCACTACCTCTTTTCTTGAGATCAAGGGGATGGAAGGGGGAAGGACCCCGCAATCGGTCTGGGTGGCAGAGTGGGTGGGGGGATAAGGGGGTCAGTAATGTTGTGGGCTGGGGCAATGCCTGTTGGGGCCAAGGGGAGGCACTATCTGACCTGGAAGGGATGTGGCAGGGGAACAGCATTCTATCTTTTTTGACTGTACATGTGCACTTGTGGGCTTTGATTAGAGCTGCAGGGGTTTGGGCACATTTAGCTCCACCTGCAGACCTGTGCAGTGCGATTCGGACTCATTGTATTTTTACAATGAGTACATATGAGGGTACCTCAGCATGGGTCTAAAAGTCAGATCTGAAACACTCCCAGTTTCAAGTCCACCCAGCACTTAGAATCAAAATGGTAAAATAGGAGACCTCTAATTCCTTCCCTGACTTTAGACCTACTCTGGGCTGTTCTGTGTCACGGTGAACCCCTACAAGTGGTTGCCAGTGTATGATCCCCAGGTGGTGGCTGGTTACAGAGGCAAGAAGCGACAAGAAGCTCCTCCACACATCTTCTCCATCTCTGACAATGCCTATCAGTTCATGCAGACTGGTGAGTATGTGGGTTTTCATTCATTGTGTTGGGTGCAGAATTGTTTTCATTCTTTATATTGAAAATTAGAGTAAATTTCAGCAAAACTCTCTGTTATCTGAATTTTGAGTATTGATCTCATGGTCATCTTATTTACAGATCGTGAAAACCAGTCCATTTTAATCACGTAAGTGTTGCTGCTTCATCATATTACCACAGAGTCATTAATGCAATTGGAATTGACTCCAGTATTTTCTAATCATCTTTTATGTCCAGTAATTCTCGGTTTCTTCATTTTCTACTCTTGTTCCATCCAGTGGAGAATCTGGTGCCGGAAAGACTGTGAACACGAAACGTGTCATCCAGTACTTTGCATCAGTTGGAGCAACAGGAGACGCCAAAAAGAAAGAGGCTCAACAATCTGGAAAGATGCAGGTAAAATTTACAGTAAATTTTATCAATTTCTAGCTGCAATTCATTTCTTAAATGGTCCAACTCCTGATGTTTTTACAGGGCTCCCTGGAGGATCAAATCATCCAGGCCAACCCGCTGCTGGAAGCCTTCGGTAACGCCAAGACCGTGAGGAATGACAACTCGTCTCGCTTCGTAAGTTTCTTCCACATTTCCTGCAGTTGCATCAATTGGAGCCCTAAGTGTGCGTGATTCTGATTAACAGATAGGGTATATATTGAGAGAAACTGTTTCTGCTGGTTCTGCTGGGGTGTCTTAGTCAAGAAAACTTTGTCTAAGAATTGGAACCAGATCTTCAAGAGTGAAACTAAGAAATACACAAGGGTAGAAATTACAGCAAACTTAGATGGCAGGTGGGAAGGCAGTGATGTGGTGAACATGGATCTATACAGTGGGAAATCATAGAAGTACGACAATGAAGAATGAGGGCATTTGGCCCATCAAGCCTACACCGACAACAATCCCACCCTGGCTCTGACGTCTTAATTCAATGTATTTATCTGCGAATCCCCAAGCACTAAGGGGCAAATTACCACGCCCAATCAACCTAGCCTACACATGTTTGGACTGTGAGAGGAAATTGGAGTACCCCAAGGAAACCTACGCAGACACAGAGAGAACATGCAAACTCCACACAGTCACCTGAGCCCAGGATTGAACTTGAGTCTCTGGTGTTGTATGGCAGCAGTGGTAACCACTGTGTCACCATGCCAAATCCATTTAGACAGTTAAGAATTCTCTGTTAATGATCAGTTGCTTGCTGCTAAATGACATTGCCTGCCTTTTGGGATTAAGCGAGTGACAAGCGATGATGATAGGTGGTTAAATCCCTGGCAAGTGAAAGCTAGCTTTATTCAAATGAGCAGCTGGATGAGCAGCAATTCTGTTGCTGCATTCCGCAGGAATAAAGGAATGAATTCAAAAAGTTAGAGACCCAGTGGTGCAGATCAGAGGAGAGGAACACAGTCTAAGGAACACAGATAAGGGGAGAGAACCACCTGATGGAACTGTCTGAAGATTACAGATCAGAACCTCCAATCCAGCAGCACCAGCCAGTGCCATTTTTAGTCAAATTAATCTCAGATAGGCATAACTTCATGGACATAGAATCCTTATTGTACAGAAGGAGGCCATTCAGCCCATCTGACTTGTACTGACAACAATCCCACCCATCACTGTAACATCACATATTTACACTACTGATCCCCCTGAAACTAGGACCAATTTTGCATGGTCAATCAACTTAACATGCATATCTTTGGACTGTGGGAGGAAACCCTCACAGACACAAGGAGAATGTGCAAACTCCACACAGACAGTGACCCAAGCTGAGGATTGAACCCTGGTTCCTGGTGCTATGAGGTGGCCATGCTGGCAAGTGCCACCTTGCCACTACTCAGAGTTTGGGTTGTGAGAAATATATCATTAAAAATGATCCAATAACAGGACAACTTTGTGTTATAGAATGCAATGACCTATCAGTTTTTGTAAATTAAGAATAATTTTACAACACTACAACATGGAATAAGATGAATGCTGGTCATTCACCAAATAGCATAATGCAGCTTTTTAAATGAAGAATATAACGTTGGATGCATGAGTGGAAAAGTGCTGAGAGAGTTGTCTGTTGGTATTAGAGGCACCATTATCAATGACAAGTTAAAGGCTTATCCCCACGTGTATTTAGGTGGGTCCCATATGTTACTTCCCTGGATTAAATGACACTGCATAATTGCAGTTGGCCAGTCCTTTCCTACCGACTAAGGAATCCCATCAACGTTTGGATCTACCAGCAAGAATGCATTTTTTGGACTAAATTCCATTCAAAGAATGATAAAAGCTTAGAATTCTTTGACACGGAAAGCAATTGGTGCTACTTAAATTAAATGCAAAAGCTGAGTTTCATAGTTTTGTGTTATCCAAAATATTAAGGCAAATGGGCAAAGGTTGATATATATCCAAGATCAGCCATGGTCTCATTTAATGATGACAGGACAAGCTCAAAAGGATAAGTGGCCTATTCCTGTTACTGTATTCCTAACTAGAATATCAATCTGCATTTTTCAATAACTGAACTGTACAGTATCCACATTGTGAAATTGCCGTCCAAATCACTGATTTGAAAAAATCTTTACATTTCAGGGTAAATTCATCCGAATTCACTTTGGCACCACTGGAAAACTGTCTTCTGCTGATATTGAAACCTGTAAGTTCTGCTGAATTTTATTTGTAAATATCAGCCAATAATCAATTTTTCAACATATTTGCTGGTTCTTCAGCGAACCTCTACTTGTGTGTGTACATTCTCTCTAGATCTACTGGAAAAATCCAGAGTAACATTCCAGCTAAAAGCGGAAAGGAGTTACCACATTTTCTATCAGATGATGACCAATCACAAACCAGAAATTGTTGGTAAGCATGGAAGTTTTGGCAAGTTGCTGGCTTTATTTCTGTTGCCTGTTAATACAAGAATTATTGGTTCTAACGTGTCAATCTTTGCAATACATTTTTATCTCAGTGTATAATTAGATGGATGGAAATAAGATCCTTGTGTCCATTGTTATAACTCAATTGTTTTTCTCATTCTTTATTTTCATCTTCATCTGATTTACATTGTATAGATGTCCTATCCATAGTGCTTTCAGTGGTGATTTAGGATAATACTACCTGATAATTAGTCATAGAGCCATAGAGGTTTACAGCGTGGAAACAAGCCCTCTGGCCTAACTTGTCCATGCTGCCCTTTTTTTTTAAAAAATCCCTAAGCTAATCCCAATTGCATGCATTTGGCCCATATCCCCCCCATACCCATCGTAACCATATAACTGTCTAAATGCTTTTTAAAAGACAAAATTGTATCCTCCTCTACTACTACCTCTGGCAGCTTGTTCCAGCCACTCACCACCCTCTGTGTGAAAAAAATTGCCCTTCTGGACAGTTTTGTATCTTGCCTCTCTCAGCTTAAACCTATGCACTCTAGTTTTAGACTCCCCTACCTTTGGGAAAAGATATTAACTATCTAGCTGATCTATGCCCCTCATTATTTTATAGACCTCTATAAGATCATCCTGCAGCCTCCTATGCTCCAGAGAAAAACGATTGCTGAAGATCCCATTGCAATTAGAGATAACTTTCTTCCACTCTGCCTCCAATCTTGGTGTCACTGGCAAACTTACAAACCATGCTTCCTATGTTCTCATCCAAGTCATTTATATAAATGACAAATAACAATGGATCCATCACTGATCCCTGAGGCACACCGCTGGTCACAGCCCTCCAGTTCAAAAATCAACTCTCTACCATCACTCTCTGGCTTTGTCAAGAAACCAATTTTGTATCCATTTAATTACCTCACCCGGGATCCCATGAAATTTAACCTTATGCTACAACCTACCATGTGGTACCTTATCAAAGGTCTTACTAAAGTCCATGTAGACAACATCAATTGCTCTGCCCTCATCTACCTCCTTGGTTACTCCCTCAAAAAACTCAATCAAATTGTGAGATATTACTTTCACTCACAAAGTCATGCTGACTGTGTTTAATCAGTCCTTGCATCTCTAAATGCCTGTCTCCCAAAATATGTTCCAATAATTTACCCATCACAGATGTGTGGCTCACTGCCCTGTAGTTCCTGGCTTTTTCCTGCAGCCCATTCAAATGTTGAATTAAAGCTGTATTTGATGCTTTGGTTGAATTGAGCAGGAGAATTCTAACTGTGAAAGTGAGTGATACAGTTATTTCTTTCATTCAGTCACTCAATAGTATTCTGACAAAACTTAACTTATTTTATTATCTACAGAGAGTTGTCTCATTACCACCAATCCATATGATTACCCCTTCATCAGCCAGGGTGAGATTTCCGTTAAGAGTATCGATGATATAGAAGAATTGGTGGCGACTGATGTGAGTATCAGCTCTTGTGTCTTTAGTTATAATTTCCTATCTGGACATTTGTATCATATGGCGTACCCATTTTAGGCAGTCAGCACCAATAAATAATTTAAAAAAAATACACACATCCAGACTGAAGATACACATTTATTTGGTATCACAAGTTTTCAGAGCGCTGCTCTTTCATGAGGTAAATGCTCATCTGATGAAAGAGTAGCGATCCAAAAACTTGAGATATCAAATAAACCTGATGGACTTTAAGAAGGTAAGAACATAAGAAATAGGAGCAGGAGTAGGCCATCTAGCCCTTCGAGCCTGCCCTGCCATTCAACAAGGACGTGGCTGATCTGAAGTGGATCAGTTCCACTTTCCCGCTTTCTCCCCATAACCCTTAATTCCCTTGTCTATTAGAAACCTATCTACCTGTGATTTAAATATATTCAGCAAGGTAGTTTCCATCACTTCAATGGGCAGAGAATTACAGAGACTCACCACCCTTATAGTGAAGAAGTTCCTCCTCAACTCCGATCTAAACTGCTCCCTCCACTCCTTATTTTGAGGCTGTGCCCTTTAGTTCTGCTATCCTTTCTAAGCAGGAAGAATCTCTCTACCTCTACCCTATCCAGCCCCTTCATTATCTTATGTGTCTTTATAAGATTCCCCCCTCAGCCTTCTAAACTCCAGCAAGTACAGAGCCAGTTATTCAATCTCTCCTCATAGGCTAGCCCCCTCATCTCCAGTATCATCCTAGTGAACCTTCTCTGCACTCCCTCAAGGCCAATATATTCTTCACAAATACAGCGACCAAAACTGTACACTGTACTCCAGTTGCAGCCTCATCAGTACCCTGCACAGTTGCAGCAAGACCTCCTTGCTTTTGTATTCTATCCCCCTCACTATAAAGGCCAACATTCCATTCACCTTCTTGATCACCTGCTGCAACTGCAGACTAGGTTTTTGAGATTTGAGCACAAGGATCCCCAGGTCCCTCTGCACTAAAGCATGCTGCAGCTTTTTGCCTTTTAAATAATAATTCCTCCTACTATTATTTCTACCAAAGTGGATGACCTCACATTTGCTAACATTATACTCCATCTGCCAGGTCCTTGCCTACTCACTCAGCTTATCCAGATCTCTCTGCAGACTTTCCGCACTTTCCATGCAATTTGCTTTTCCACTCATCTTCGTGTCATCAGCAAATTTTGTTATCCTATACTCAGCCTCCTCCTCCAGATCGTCTATGTAAATAGTAAACAGTTGAGGCCCCAGCACCGATCCCTGCAGCACTCTACTAGTCACCAACTGTCAACCAGAATAGCACCCATTGATTCCTTCTCTCTGCTTCCATTATACAACCAATCCTCTATCCACACTAACACCTTACCCCCAACTCTGTGCACCTTAGCCTTTTGCAGCAATCTTTTGTGAGGCACCTTATCAAACGCCTTCTGGAAATCTAAAAACACCACATCCGCTGATTCCCCTCTGTCTATTGCACTAGTCACATCCTGATAGAAGTCCAATAAATTCGTTAAACATGGCTTCACCTTCACTAATCCATGCTGCGTCTACTTGATCAAACCATTTTTTTTCTAAGTGCTTCGCTACTTGTTTGATGATGGATTCTAATATTTTCCCAACTACGGACTTTAAACAACCAGCATTTGATTCCCTGCCTTTTGTCTCTACCATTTTTAAACAGCGGCATAACATTAGCCGTTTTCCAATCTTCCGGCACTTCCCCAGAGACCAGCGAATTTTGATAAATAATTACTAAGGCATCCACTATCATCTCTGCCATTTCTTTCAGAACCCTGTGATGCATTCCATCTGGTCCCGGGGACTTGTCTACCTTCAGTCCCGTTAGTTTATCAAGCACAACCTCTCTAGTGACAGTAATTGCATTAAGGACCTCATCTCCTAACATCTTTCTATCTTTAATATTCGGCAAGCTATTTGTGTCCTCCTCCATGAAGACCGACACATTTAAAGCCTCAGCCATTTCCTCATTACTCACTGTTAAATCCCCCTCCTCGTCCTCCAAGGGTCCAACCTTCATTCTAGCAGTCTCCTCTTCTTTATATATTTGTAAAACCTTTTACTATCATTTTTTATATTTAGAGCTAGTTTAGCTTCATATTCTATCTTTCCTTTCTTTATCATTTTCTTAATTATTCTTTGTTGTTTTTTAAATCTTTCCCAGTCTTCTAATCGCCCACTATTCTTAGCCGTTCTGAACGCATCAGTTTTTAACTTAATACTCTATTTTATTTCCTTCGATAACCACGGCTGGTTATCTCTTCTCTTACAATCTTTAACCTGGTATTCTGAGACTTCTTATTAAGCCAACACAGTCCAACATTGGCATCTCCACAGAATGAAGAATGATATAGAATATAAATGGATAATGATACTAAATAAAAACTTAATACTTGCAATCTCTTCCTGCAAAGTTAAAATTTAGAATGATTGGAGATGAAGATTCAGCGTAAAAACCTATTGAAGTAAATTGCAGAGGTTTCCACAAGGAAGCTGCTGAAACTGTTTAAGCATGAATCTTTTTGTTGATTTTGAATCTATTGTTTGGGTTTACAGACGGCCATCGACATTCTGGGCTTCACCAATGATGAGAAATGGGGCATCTACAAACTCACTGGTGCAGTAATGCACTTTGGGAACATGAAATTCAAGCAAAAACAACGTGAGGAGCAGGCCGAGCCAGATGGCACAGAAGGTAACAGTTTCATACATTTCCCTTTAAGACTGTATTAACATTTATAAATTCAAAATAACATTTCAATTCAAACATGTACACAGTGCTATAAAACTTGTAATTGTTATTTATGGAATAAGTCATAAAAGTAATCTATTTCCCCTATATACACCTATATAATTAATATCCAGCATCTAAATGTGAACCTTTAACTCCATTGGTTGCATCTCTCTAACCTGGTCTAAACTTACACTTGCATTCGTCGCTGATTTTTCAGTCATTTTGTTTCTGGTTAAAATGATTACTTTATCAGCAGGAATTACTAATATTGTAGGATGCAAGTTGAATGTTTTGTCATCTTACCTGTATTAAAATCTATTTTTGATGACCAAACAGCAGCAGATGATATATCTGCTGTGGCTGAGAAATGCAGCTGATGTTTGAAACATGTAGATATTAGAAAATCAGGTCTGGAATGTGCATGGAGCTGCTGGAAATCTAGTTTACATCATGCTTGACCTTCTCAAGCAGCCTGCAACCTTTGACATGATTGAACATCCAATCTTACAATGTGTAAGATTGCTTTCATTCTGAGCTATCTAATTTTAATCAAGGTGTCACATGCAATGGCATCACTTCCCACTACCGTACCTGTGGTGTCTCCCAAGGATCCATCCTTGCCCCATCAATTTCTCATCTACTTGCTGCTCCTTGGCAACATCATCCAAAAACACAGCCATAGTTTTCATACATGCACTGATGACACCTAGCTCCACCTACCACCACCAACCTTGATTCTTCCACTGTTGCTAAATAAACAGACTGTTCGTCCAACATGCAGCATAATTTCCTCCAACTAAACATTAGGAAGATATATGCCAATGTTTTTGGCGTCAGCTTCAAACTCTGATCCCTCACTACCAACTTCATCTCTTTCCCTCTTAAATGTCTGAGCCTGAACAAGACAGTTTGCAACCTTATGTGATATCTGACTCAGTTTGAACTTCTGACCATAGATCTATGCCAACATCAAGGTTGCCTTTTTCCATCTTTGAAACATCATCCATCTTAGTTGGTCTACTGCTTAAATTTTCAACCATGTTCTTGCTTCCTCTAGACTTGACTACTCCTTTGCACCCCTGGCAAGCTTCCCACATTTCACAGAATGATAGGATCCATACAGTGTAGAAAGAGACCATTCAACCCATCAAGTCTACACTGACC
This sequence comes from Sphyrna mokarran, assembly GCA_024679065.1. NCBI lineage: Eukaryota > Metazoa > Chordata > Chondrichthyes > Carcharhiniformes > Carcharhinidae > Sphyrna > Sphyrna mokarran. Next base: position 41,607,961 of record JAGIQG010000021.1, on the reverse strand, counting down.
ACAATCCTCATAACCCTACTTATTTACCCTACTAACCACTTGACATGAGGGGCAATTTAGCATGATCAATCAATCTAACCTGCACAGAAATTTGATCTCTATAAATTTGAAGTTATCCAAAACTCTGCTGCTCATGTCTGACCTTGCATCAAATCCCATCCACCTAAAACCCCTGTACTTGCTGACTTAGTAAGGCTCTGGGTTAAGCCATGCCTTAACTTTACCATTTTCCTCCTTGTTTTATAACCTTTCTCCTCCTTTCCTCTGTAATCTTCAACAGCCTCACAACTCTCTGAGGTGCTCATAATTTTAATTGCTCCACCATTGGTAAACATGCCAAGAGTTACATAGATCTCAAGATTCAGAATTTCCTGATTAAACCTTTCTGGTCATCCAATTGACGTTACAATAGGCACGAAAGACAAATTTAAAATTTGCCAAAATATTCCCAACTGCAGCAAATTTCCAAATTGCAAAAACCTTTTAAAACTACTAACTGCTTTTCATAAGCAATTAATTATTATGAAAAGATTTAAGACATACAAAGGTTATGATACAGCATGAGAAAATATCTGTTTTTCATTCAGCAAGTTTATCAAAAGTCTCATAAAAATACAATACAGAAAATCTCTTATTTTTATCATACCAGTGCAGCATTATTAACCTGAAAAGTTTGCAGTTGCTCAATACTTAAAATATATAAGTCATTTAATCAAGCAACAGAACACTTAATTTAATGTTAATTGATGTTAATTTAACGTCAATTCTGTACATGGCTCACAGATATGTTTCCTGTATTTTTGCAGATGCCGACAAGGTTGCTTACCTAACTGGACTCAATTCCGCAGATTTGCTAAAAGCTTTATGCTATCCCCGAGTAAAAGTTGGCAATGAATTTGTGACCAAAGGTCAAACTGTTCAGCAGGTAAATTTTCCTATATTTTAGTAAAGAACTTTAGTAGACATTTAACACATCTGATTTAGGCTACTATTTTAGCTAACATGAGAACTGTATTCTTTCAGGTCTATAACTCAATTGGTGCCCTTGCCAAATCTATTTTTGAGAAAATGTTCTTATGGATGGTTATCCGTATCAATCAGCAATTGGACACAAAACAGGCCAGACAGTTTTTCATTGGTGTGCTGGATATTGCTGGGTTCGAAATTTTTGATGTAAGAATCAGAAACATAAATATCAACAAGATAATTTACCGAAACTTTACTGCACTAAAAGCATAATCCAACACTTAAGTGAGACATTAATATGCTCTGTATATTCAGTTCAACAGCTTGGAACAGTTATGTATCAACTTCACCAATGAGAAACTGCAGCAATTTTTCAACCATCACATGTTTGTTCTGGAACAAGAAGAGTACAAGAAAGAAGGAATTGAATGGGAATTCATTGACTTTGGTATGGATCTGGCTGCTTGCATTGAACTCATTGAAAAGGTCAGTAATACGAGACATTAATTAGAACTGAAATATATTTATGTGGACATTATTTAATTAGGGTAAGTGTCTCAATGTTAACTATCTTTTTCATTGCTCCAGCCAATGGGTATCTTCTCAATCCTGGAAGAGGAGTGCATGTTCCCCAAGGCCTCAGACACTTCTTTCAAGAATAAGCTATATGATCAGCATCTTGGTAAGTCAAACAACTTCCAGAAACCCAAGCCTGCCAAAGGAAAGGCTGAAGCTCACTTCTCACTGGTCCATTATGCTGGCACTGTGGACTATAACATTAATGGCTGGTTGGACAAGAACAAGGACCCCCTGAATGAAACTGTAACTGGGCTATTCCAGAAATCATCAGTGAAACTATTGGCTCATCTCTATGCTGCAACCGCTGAAGGTAAATTTCTAAGACACTCAAATATTGATATTGTTTTTTGTTAACATTGTGTTTTTCTATTTCCCAATCAGTTTAAAAGAAAATAATTTGTTATTTTGTTGTAGCTGAAACCAGTGGAAAGAAAGGTGGCAAAAAGAAGGGTTCTTCCTTCCAGACAGTGTCTGCTCTGTTTAGGGTGAGTTTCTCTGACATATGTATTTACAATATATAATTTACCAAATTTTTAAAATAAATTTGTGCCAATTACCAAAATATTGTTTTGTGTCAAATATGATCAATGTTTGTCAGTTGATCTTGTATTGTTATTACAAATGTCATGGGACAGATATCGGGATCAATATTGAGACAAAACTGGAAATCAATTACTTTCTTGTTCAACTCACAGGAAAACTTAGGCAAGCTGATGACTAACTTGAAAACCACACACCCACACTTTGTGCGTTGTTTAATTCCCAATGAAACAAAGACACCAGGCAAGTGTGATTCCCTTGCTATATGTCAACACAAGCAGTCAATTGTTGTCAGCCTTTCAGGTCTTGGGATAATTGTTTGATGTGTGGCATTTTAAACATTCTGTTGCATTCATCAGGTGCTATGGATAACTTCCTTGTCATTCACCAACTAAGATGCAATGGTGTGCTAGAAGGCATCAGAATCTGCAGAAAGGGATTCCCAAGCAGAATCATCTACGGTGACTTCAAGCAAAGGTAATGGAACTTAGAAGATGCACCTAAATTTTCTATTCTATGGAATTGTAATAATGTGGAATTTTAAAGAGACAACCAATAACGTGCTTAAAACTTTAATGTAACAGATACAGGATTCTTAATGCAAGTGCCATTCCTGAAGGCCAGTTCATTGATAGCAAGAAGGCTTCTGAGAAGCTACTGGGATCCATTGATGTTGATCATACACAGTATAAATTTGGACACACAAAGGTAATTAGATTTAAAATTGGCATTTCCCACAGTGAAATAACAGCTGCGATTCTCCCAAAATGTTGAATTGGTGGGAGAACTATTCTAAATCCTAACTATTTTGTCAGTCAGTTTCTCACCAAGATCTCTGCACTCTGTGCACTGAAAAAGTCCCAATTGTGAATCTCATTAAAAACTCATTTGTACTGGAATTTGACAGTTCTGGAATTCAGTGTGTGCACAGTGGACCCAGTCTGTCAGATTCACCATTTGTTGGCCAGCCTGGGACCCCCTCTGTGCTGCTCCTGCAGTTCCGCTTGGCCCCACAGCCTGATTTAGGCCCCAAAGCAATTCCCGGGCCAATCCTGACCCTCCTCCCTCCTCTACTCACGGCTCAGAGCGCCCCGATGTCCAAGCCCCATCTTCCCCCCACAGCAGTCACCCTGGCAATCTCTGCACCCCCTTGCTGACTCCCCCCCACTCCCTCCCCATGATCCTCCCCCTACCCCCTCAGCCCCACACCCCAGAGGCAGACCCCCCTTCCCAGCCTGCCCCAATCGCTGCCCTCCCTCAAGCCAGACCGATTCTTTCTGGAGAGAAGTGGTATGATTCCCCAGTCCCATCAATTGTCACTAGGTTTCCAGCATGGCCTGACCAGCGATTGTTCATCGGCTCTGGAAGATGTGCGTGCTTTCCAGGTACATGCACAAATCCCTGTTCAAGGCTGGAAATGCATTTCTCCCACTACAACCCAACAGAAAAGTTGTCAGTTACAATGGAAGAGTTGTGGCCAATGTGTTGATGAAACTCTACATGCAGCCTTGAGTTTAAATTGAAAGCTTAAAAGTTGTCTTATTGTTCTTACATTAGTATGGAGGTTACAAATAAGGATCTATTCCAGACCCCCTACATTTGAATGGGGATGAACCATTTGCACACACAAAAATTCTAGAATCAATTCAACAACGTAAAACCAAATTGATTTTAAAATTTTATTTTGTGCGTTGATCATGAAATGTGAGCACCTACTTTAATCTTTTTAAGGTGTTCTTTAAGGCTGGTCTCTTGGGTTTACTTGAAGAGATGAGAGATGAAAAGTTGGCGCAACTTGTGACCCGTACCCAGGCTATTTGTCGTGGATTCCTAATGAGGGTTGAATTTAAGAGAATGATGGAAAGGAGGTAAACATCTTCGTACATGAACATCAAAAAAACATATTTGTCAGTGAAATTTTTCATACATTTTATGAGTTTCTTCTGATACAAAATGTATTGAAGGATGATTATGAACTGTGTTTCTTTGTCTAACTGTATTCTTCAGGGAAGCACTGTATACTCTACAGTACAACATCCGTGCATTCACAAATGTCAAACACTGGCCATGGATGCAATTGTATTTCAAGATCAAACCTCTTCTGAAGAGTGCAGAAACTGAGAAGGAAATGGCAAACATGAAAGATGAGTTTGAGAAAACTAAGGAGGCACTTGCCAAATCTGAAGCACGAAGGAAGGAATTAGAAGAGAAAATGGTGGCCATTGTACAGGAAAAGAATGATCTTGAACTCCAAGTCCAAGCGGTATCAAAGTTTACAATTTTATTATGGCAAGTTTGTAAACAATATATAAAATGTAGACTGATATAACTACCTGTAATAATTTTCTGCAGGAAAGTGAAACTCTAGCAGATGCAGAAGAAAGGTGCGAGGGATTGATTAAGAATAAAATTCAACTGGAGGCTAAATTAAAGGAAGCTAATGAAAGATTGGAAGATGAAGAAGAGATAAATGCTGAACTTACAGCTAAGAAGAGGAAACTAGAGGATGAATGTTCAGAATTGAAGAAAGATATTGATGATTTGGAGCTCACTTTAGCCAAAGTTGAAAAAGAAAAACATGCAACAGAGAACAAGGTATGAACAGGTGAAACTTAAAATGTATAGTAGATCTATAACTCATTGCAGGATGCTCATATCAGTTGATTACACTTTATGAAATTATTCTGAGCATTTGATTTTTGATGAACACAGGTGAAAAACCTCACTGAAGAGATGGCTACTCTTGATGAAAGCATTGCGAAAATAACTAAGGAAAAGAAAGCCCTCCAAGAGGCCCATCAGCAGACCTTAGATGATCTTCAGGCAGAGGAAGACAAAGTCAATACTCTGACCAAAACAAAGACTAAATTGGAGCAACAAGTTGATGATGTAAGTCTTTTTAAATGCAACCAGACCAAGTGGATTTGACAAAATCATCTTGTTTGAAACAAATGCTGACAAAACATGTTTTTCCTTGAATAGCTTGAAGGTTCCCTAGAGCAGGAGAAGAAACTTCGCATGGATCTTGAACGTGCTAAGCGAAAGCTCGAAGGTGATCTGAAGTTATCACAAGAAACCATAATGGATTTGGAGAATGATAAACAGCAACTGGATGCGAAGCTAAAAAAGTCAGTTTTCATTTTACCATGAATCCTGGCAATAACTCCTTTATGCTCGTAATTGCTTGAGCTCTGAATCCACCTGGTATATAGTTGGCTTGCTGCAGATCCTTGTATGGCCAGTACTTCAGTTAGCTGATTTTTCTGCTCTTGAGCACATAAATAGATGGGAACAAAAATTAGCTGGTTTGTCTCCTAATTCCGTATACCTGCTTTGGGTCAGTTAGTTCAATTGGCTGATCAACTGGTTTGTGATACAGAGTGATGCCAACAGAGGTCATTCATGTATGGCAACTTTCTCAACCTTGCCGAAAGTGTGATGATCCTCAGGTTAAATTACCTTTCAAAGAGAAGGGCAGCCTATAATCATCTGGAACTATGGTGATTTTATCTTGTTATATCCCATTTATCATGTTATATCCCATATGACAACACTTTATCTTGTTATATCCGTAGATATCCCTATATCTAGAAAAAAATCTGGAAAATTTTTATGCAGAATTTTTATTCTAGATAAAAATCCAGAAATCTCAGTAAATATTCATTCATTGAATCAGCTTCTACTGCTTTGTGTAGGAGAGAATTGCATATTTGCACTAACATTTGTGTGAAGTAGCATTTCTTTTCTTCTGAATAGTCTAACTCTGATTTTAGGATTGGCCAACCCTTTTGATTCCTTTGAAGATCCTAAAATAATTGGATCACCCCTTAACCTGAAAGAAATTCAAGCACGTTTTATGTAATGTCTCCCTGTAATCTATCCCTTGGAGCATTGGAAACATCTGTTTGGCTCAAGGAAACACATTTCTCATATATTAAATGGGTTTAACTCTGGATTTAAGATTGCATACTAAGTGTTCTGTAGCTATCCTAAAATACTTTGTTTCCTTACTATGTCAAAGTTTTCTCTTTGAGTTCAAAAATATTCAAAATGAGTAAGTTTCTTTTTGATTTATATTATTAAAGGAAGGAATTTGAGATCAGCCAACTTCAAAGCAAAGTTGAAGACGAGCAGGCTTTGGCTTCACAACTGCAAAAAAAGATTAAAGAATTACAGGTGATTTATATGTTCAGTAACATTAACAATCCATCCTTTGTAAAGGTTATGTGCATGAACAGATGTTACTTGTTCTAAAATTATAATCAATACATATTCATCTTAAGGCTCGTATTGAAGAGCTTGAAGAAGAAATTGAAGCTGAACGTGCCGCTCATGCCAAGACTGAGAAACAGAGAGCTGATCTTTCTCGGGAACTTGAAGAGATCAGTGAACGTCTAGAAGAAGCTGGCGGAGCCACTATGGCACAGATTGAAATGAACAAGAAACGAGAAGTAGAATTTCAGAAGATGCGCCGCGATCTGGAAGAGTCCACCCTACAGCATGAAGCCATGGCTGCTGGTCTTCGCAAGAAGCAGGCTGATAGTGTTGCAGAACTTGGGGAACAAATCGACAACCTGCAACGTGTTAAACAGAAACTAGAGAAAGAAAAGAGCGAGTTGAAGATGGAAATTGATGATCTTGCTAGCAATATGGAATCTGTGTCTAAAAGCAAGGTATGGTTCTGAATGTTGCTAAACTGACTCTTCCATATCATTATGTTTAATTATATTGTCCATTTAGTTTTGCATCCTTTGACAATTCTGCATGTTGGCTTTAGGCAAACCTTGAGAAAGTGGCCCGGACTCTTGAGGACCAGGTCAGTGAATTGAAGACCAAACATGATGAACATCAACGTTTGATCAATGATTTATCAACTCAAAAAGCACGTCTTGGAACAGAAAACGGTATTTATCAATTATTATTCAAATTCTAGAAGATAGTATATTTTTGTTGTATTCCAGAAAGTCAGTTCGTGATCTAGAGCCAAACATTGCACACTTCCATCTTTATTTCCAGAGTTAAACATTACGACTAAAGCCTTAAGTCTGAAGGCATCAATCATAGTTATGACCTGTTTTTGCGCTAAGTGAATTTCCAGCTAACCTCCATTACCTGCGTAGAATTGAATACAGTTAACATAATCTTTTGAATTTAATAATGTTTTTGCTTGGAATATCTCCTGATTTACAGGTGAATTGAGTCGCCAAGTAGAAGAGAAAGAAGCTTTGGTATCTCAGCTGACAAGAGGCAAACAAGGGCATACTCAGCAGATTGAGGAGCTTAAGAGACTACTGGAGGAGGAAACAAAGGTAACAGAATAATTTAAGTTCACCGTCCATATTAGCTTTGGAAAAAAATTATTTGAAATATGGTAAGCTAATATTCATTTTTAAAATTTATTCTCACCACAATTTAAATGATCCAAATTGCAACATTATAAAATATTACATTTTGTGATGAATTATCTAGTAACTGGCATAAGATGCGACCATTATAAGTGACAATATTTCCAATATGTCCATAAGCAAAATAAGATCTTAATACGTCGGAGCAGAAGTAGGCCATTCAGCCCATCCAGCTAGCTCCAGCATCTAATGAAATTGTGACTGATCTGATATAATCCTCAATTCCACTTACCTGCCTTATCCCCATACTGATTAAAAACCTGTCTATTTCCCCTCAAAAATACTTAACAACCTGCCTTTATACCCTCTGCAGTAAACAATTCCACAGATTCATTACCCTCTGAAAGAAGAAATTCCTTTTAAAAGCGCAATCCCTTACTCTGAGATTATGCGCCCTGGTTCTAGACTCCCCACAAGATTCAAGATTTACTATTGCAATAATAAGTGATGGTGTATTAATTATTATCACTAAATTGATAATTATTTCAGGCTAAGGGTGCCTTGGCACATGCCCTGCAATCAGCCCGCCATGACTGCGATTTGCTCCGTGAGCAATATGAAGAGGAATTGGAGGCAAAGGCTGAGCTCCAACGTGGCATGTCCAAGGCCAACAGTGAAGTAGCTCAGTGGAGAACGAAGTATGAAACTGACGCAATTCAACGCACGGAGGAACTAGAGGAGGCCAAGTATGTTATAATGAAATGAGAGATTGACAAAAAACGTCACTTGAGATGATATTACAACATCTTTGGTTTTGCACATTTTAGGAAAAAACTTGCTCAGCACTTGCAGGATGCAGAAGAGCACATTGAGGCTGTGAACTCCAAATGTGCTTCACTGGAAAAGACAAAACAGAGACTGCAAAATGAAGTGGAGGATCTGATGATAGATGTGGAGAGGGCAAACTCAGCAGCAGCAGCTCTTGACAAGAAACAGAAGAACTTTGACAAGGTATCTGTGATATTCCAAAGGCAAGTATATTTGCCCTCTTTCTTTCTTCTATTTCTTTTATAACTATTGCAATTGTATAATAAAGGTTCTGGCAGAGTGGAAGCAGAAATTTGAAGAAAGCCAGGCTGAACTGGAAGCAACCCAGAGAGAAACCCGCAGTTTGAGTACTGAGACTTTCAAATTGAAAAATGCATATGAGGAGTCTCTGGATCAATTAGAAACTCTCAGAAGAGAAAACAAGAACCTGCAGCGTAAGTCTTGATCTTTTATTATTTAAATATATATTATACTCAGCATTTTAAAATAGCTACATCTACTTTAGAATGCTTTAATTAGAGAGTTAATGTGATAGAATATAATGTATAACATAATAGAGAATAATATAACTATACATAATATAATAGAGTAATATAATTTGCAATTTTTTTCCCAAAACAGAGGAGATCGCTGATCTTACTGAACAGATCGCTGAAAACAGTAAGAGCTTCCATGAACTAGAAAAGGCAAAGAAAACTTCTGAGCAGGAGAAAAGTGAAATGCAGGCTGCTTTGGAGGAAGCAGAGGTAAAAATAATTCTTATTTTAGTATTTCATATTGGAAATTGTACTTGAAAACATCTTTTCTTGAGACCAATATTCATTAAAAACATCTATATTACGTTAGAAATCTTACAACCAGTATAGGTATCTAATCCACAATTTGCACTTAAGTTATTATTTTATTTCAAGTAGCTAACTATTTAATATAATGTTTGTCTATGTCTCCAGTTGATGTTACCAATTGTTCTTATGGTCCCTGTGAAGCTGCTAATTTTTAATAAGAGCTATGCCTTTACCACTGACCGATGGGAATAATTGAACATCAAGATTTCAAGTTTTAGAGGTTTTAAGAAAAAAAAATAAAATCTACATCAACATTGATTTTGCCTCAACTGGAGTATTATGTCCAATTCAGGGCACAGCACTCTAGGATTGATGTTAAGACATTAAAGGATCTGAAAAGATTTACAGGAGCAGCTTGAGAGATGAGAACCGTCAGTTGAGTGCATAGTTTTGAGAAACTGAGAGACATAAGAGGAGATTGGATAAAGGTATTTAAAATCATGAGGTCCACACAGTGAAGATAGTGGGAAACTTCCCCATTGAGAAAAAGTGGAGAACGAGAAGATACCCATTTAAGTTGATTGTAAAAGAAGCAGTGGTGACATGGGGATGACCTTGATACACATTGATTCATTAGGATCTGGAGTGCGTTGCCTGAGTGTGTGATGGAAGCATATTTAATTGAAGCTTTCAAAAGAAAATTGAGACAGAATTATATCTGAAGAGAAAAAATTGCAGATCTGTTGGAAAAAGAAAGGTGAGCAGATCAAGATGAGTCACTCCTGCAAACTTGATGGTCTGAATGACCTCCTTTCATACTGTAAATATTATATAATTCGCTGACTCAGTGCACTCTGAATCACATTCTCCTTTCTGTCAACTGCACAAAATGTTTAAAAAGCAGTATCTTGCACCCTGATTTTTATACTCTTGTTCCTTTAAATTTTTCTTTGAATCGGTACAAAAGGTGGGCCTATTTCCAATCATTAGAGAGGTAAGAAAACATTATAAAAGAGAGCAAAAGAGAGAGGTCAGTGGATAACATGGTGGCACTGCTACTCACAGCGCCACAGAGCCAGGTTTAATTCCTGGTTTGGATTACTGTCTGCGCAGAGTCTGCTGCATGTTCTCCCTGTGTCTGCGTGGATTTCCTCCAGGTGCTCAGGTTTCCTTCTACCATCTCAAAGAGGCGCTGATTGGTGCACTGGTCATGCTAAATTCTCCCTCACTGTTCCCGAACAGGCACTGGAATGTGGCAACTGGGGGATTTTCATGGTAACTTCATTGTAGTGTTAATGTAAGCCTACTTGTGATACTAAAATAGATAAATAAACTAAACTAAAGAATGAGAAGGACACACAGATCACACAGGGAGAGAGATCAGGGGGAAAGCAACAGAATATCTATTGGTTAATTTATCTTTGGAGGCAATAATGCTGCAGAATTAGTTTAAATATATTGGATTTTAAAAAAAAATCACTTTGTCATTTTAATTGCATCACTAACTCATGCACTGAACAGTACTCCTTAAGAGTGATTTGTGAATCAAATTTTTAAAAATCAAAATTACTTAATTTTGGGCAAGATCCAAATTGTTCAATCATGACAGCATTAATAGGTTTGATTCATATGAATCACACTTTCTGCAGTACAAATTACAAAACCTTTAAAACTCACACCAAAACCCTTTTTTCAAATATTTCATTCTAATGTTAATTTTCTATTCATTGCTGAAATAGCAAACAGGTAGAAATCACTGAAGTAATCTCTGATTGCTCACTTGATGACATCCTGCCTAGATCCATAATTCTGACAAGCCACTGTCATAATTATTAACGCCATGGTGGAGGACTTTGGTGACCAAATGAGAGTGGGAACTGAGGCAGGCAGCCACTTAATTTTCCAACAATGACAGTCATGCTCTTCTCCAGATGCCATTCTGACAGTCGGTGATATTGCTGATGAGGGAACAGGCTGGGCTCAGCAACCTAATCAGTAGCTGGTTCGAGTCAACCTCCAGGAAAGCCTTTACCCTGTCGCTGCTTCCTTCTTGAAATGGGGTTGGGACCCCAAAACAGTGAGGATGTTGGTGTGCTAAACCATCATGCATAATTTAGTTGAATATTTCAAACTCTGGTATCTGAAGTCTAAGGACTTTTGATACTAAGCAATTCAAATTATTGTTCTTAAAATAATAGCTTAACAGTTATCACATCCAATTATATAATTAAAAGTTAACATATCCTATCATTGGTAACACATACAATTCTTATAGCTACAAATGGGTGACATAGATGATACCCTTTTGCAGGCTTCTCTGGAACATGAAGAGAGCAAGATCCTCCGTGTTCAGCTAGAACTGAACCAAATCAAATCTGAAGTTGACAGGAAAATTGCAGAGAAAGATGAGGAGATCGACCAGCTGAAGAGGAACCACCAAAGAGTTGTAGATACAATGCAGAACTCCTTGGAGGCTGAAATCAGGAGCAGAAATGATGCTCTAAGAGTCAAAAAGAAAATGGAGGGTGACCTGAATGAAATGGAGATTCAGTTGGGACACGCGAACCGCCAGGCTTCTGATGCTCAGAAACATCTCAGAAATCTGCAGGGTCAACTAAAGGTCTGTTTCTTAGACCAATTCTGTTTGGTTTTCATGTAATCACACTTAAAAACAATTAGTGAAAGCAAGCTTGCTAGTGCCTTTAGGTAATCAAATTGTAAGCATTTTGAATTAAAAAGGTAAAAGAAAACTTATTCAATGCAACCTACTGTAAATGTTGCAAACAATGTAAGTGGTTGGTTTCCAATAAAAGTTTATATTCTAATACATCTATGTTGGAAATAGGATACCCAGTTACACCTGGATGATGCTACCAGATGCCAGGAAGACTTGAAGGAGCAATTGGTCATGGTTGAACGCAGGAGTGGTTTGCAGCAGGCTGAGATTGAAGAAATGAGAGCAGCACTGGAACAGACAGACAGATCTCGCAAGTTGGCTGAACAGGAGCTGGTTGATGTCACTGAGAGAGTACAGCTGCTGCATGCTCAGGTTTGTCCTCGCGCTGTCAACTTTGGACCAAAATAGAAATGCAATCTAATAGTTCATAGATTTTACAAAACACATTCTTACAGATTGACTTTCCTTGCAGAACACAAGTCTCATCAATACCAGGAAGAAGCTGGATTCTGATCTGAATCATCTCCAAACTGAAATGGAGGAAACAATTCAGGAATCAAGGAATGCTGAAGAAAAAGCAAAGAAGGCTATCACAGATGTAAGCCACAAGTTAACTTAATTATATGCTCATATTTTCACAAATGGTGACTTGTCACACTGAATCATTTTTTTCATACTATTTCAAGTTTAAGTTTGAATAATGATTTGCTCCATTACTTTAAATTACTTTAAAGCCACAGTTTTAAATTAAGGGGTGATAGTTATAGGATGGATATCAGAGGTAGGTTCTTTACCCAAAGGGTGGTTTGGGAGTGGAATGCCCTGCCTGCAGCAGTTGTAGATGCGCCAAGTTTGGTGGCATTTAAGAGGTTAGTTGATAAGTATACGGAAGAGAAGGGAATGGTTTAGTTTGGAGGGTCATTGCTTTTTATATTGGTCGGCGCAACATCGAAGGCCGAAGGGCCTGTTCTGTGCTGTAATGTTCTATGTTCTATGTTCTATTACCTCAAGGCTGCCATGATGGCTGAAGAGCTGAAGAAGGAACAGGATACCAGTGCTCACCTTGAACGAATGAAGAAAAACCTTGAGCAGACAGTGAAGGACCTGCAGCATCGTCTGGACGAGGCTGAGCAACTGGCAATGAAAGGAGGGAAAAAACAGCTCCAGAAACTGGAAGCTCGGGTAAGTGGCATGACTGTGCTAGGCTTAGCTTGAATACAAGTCGCATTGAAATAACTTGAAGAAAATAATAATTTGAAAAATCAGTGTAGAATTTACATGCTGATAAAACAACTACTACAAATTGGTGACTGGTTTAGGTGCGTGAATTGGAAAACGAATTGGAAGCTGAACAGAAACAGAGCAATGATGCCACCAAAGGTGTTCGCAAATATGAAAGAAGAGTCAAGGAACTGTCCTATCAGGTATTGTAGTTTCTTCTGGTGTTAATTTCAGAATTCTGTACAACCTTCTTATCTGCAAAAGCACAATATATTGTCACCCAAGTCTAATTATGTATTTTCTGATATATAAGTAAATTTTGCTCTTTTTTACTATTCTCAGTCAGATGAAGATAGAAAGAATATTCTGAGACTGCAGGACCTGGTTGATAAACTGCAGTTAAAGGTTAAAGCCTACAAGAGGCAATGTGAGGAAACTGTAAGTAATTCTTTCTCTTAAATTTCAAAGATAATATATATACATATATATGTCCAAGTGTATTTGTATTTCTTTAAAAATATTTTTATGAAATTATGTTGTTATAAAAATTTATAGTGAGGTTGTTAAATCGTTTTATTTTAATAACAGCTAAAAGAATATCCAACAGTATCCACAATCATCACCAATTCATGTTCATATAAGAAAGTATTAGATGAGTGAAGACTATTCAGCTCTTCAAGCCTCTCTTTCCACAGGCAATAGATAAATTGTCTTAGTGAGACATATACTTGTCTAGTTTATCTTCAAAGGAATGTTCTAAATTCTCCCTAGTTCCTAAAGAAGCCTAAAGGCAAAGTTTATCTTTTGCCCCATCTGTACCATTTAGCTACATCTTATTCTGCTTTACACACATTCCTGCCTCCATTCTGATGTCAAAAGCACAAATTAACCTGGTCTGCGTTATAAGTGATATATACAGGCATTCCAAATAGAGGCAAAAATACACAATTTGTTCTCTCGAGCTGCCCAGTCATTTAATAAAATCATGGCTGATGTGTATATGCGTTGAGTTCCACATTCCTTTCTACTCTGATAATCTTTGATTATCTTGCCTAACACAATTATATCTACCTCTGCCTTAGTAATAGTAATAATTCCTATTACTTAGGAATTCACAACCCTCTGAGAGAAAAAGATCCTCCTCCTCTTTGTCCTAAAAGAGTGATCTCTAATTTTACAGTAGTTTGGACTCATCCACAAGATTAAACATCCTTTCCATGTCCACCTTGACAATTTTGTTCAAGATCTTGTACATTTCAATCAAATCATCTCTCAGTCTTTTAAACTCCAGTGGAAATGAGCCCAGCCTGCCTAAACTTTCCTCACTAGACAACTTGTTCATTCCAGGTATCAATCAAGTGAACCTCCTCTAAACAGCCCTCAACGCATTTGCTTCCTTCCTGAAATAAGGAGACCTAAACTGCATGCAATATTCGAGTTGCCAATGGCTTGCATAACTGGAGGATAACATCCTTACTTTTGTGTTAGTTTCTTTTATAATAAAGGCAAGCATTTCATTAATCTCCTTCATTACTTGCTGTACCTTCACACCAACATTTTATGACTCATGCACGAGAATACCAAGATCCCTTGGTGCCTCAGAATTCTGTAGCCATTCTCCATTTAAATATTATTCCGCTTTTTTATTCTTTTGTCAATGTGAACATTTTCATATTTTCCCAAATTATACTCATCTGCCAGATTTTTGTCCATCAGTTAAACTACCATACCTAAATGCAAACTCCTTACGTCCCTTTCACAGTATACTTTCCTACCTATCTTTATGTCATTTGTAAATTTAGCTACCATGCCTTCACTCCCCTCATAAAAGTCATTGATAGAGAATCATAGAATCCTAGGAGGCCATTTAGCTCATCGAGTCAGCACTGACCATAAACCCACCCAGGACCTATGCCAGTAACCCCATGCATTTACCACATGTAGTCCCCTGACACTAAGGGGCAATTTAGCATGGCCAATCCACCGACTGGCACATCTTTGGGCTGTAGGAGGAAACTAGAGCACTTGGAGAAAAGCCATACAGACATAGGGAGAAATGCAAACGCCGTGCAAACAGTGACTGAAACCAGGAATTGAACCTGGGTCCCTGGCGCTATCAGGCAGCAGTGCCCCATTGTGGTACAATGGTAACACTATTAAAAATATATTGTAATACATACTCCTGTGGCTCTGCACTTGTCACACCATGCCAATTAGAAAAAGTAGCCAATTTTCTATCCATGCTAAAATGTTGCCCTCTACAACATGAGCTTTTATCAAATGCTTTCCAGAAATCCAAATACAACACATTCACAAGCTTCCCATAATGCACAGCAGACATTACTCTTTCAAAGAACCACTAAATTGGTTAAAAATAATGCCCCTTTCACAAAACCATGTTGACTTTTCATGGTTACCTTGCGTTTCTCTAAGTTCCCACTTATAACCTTCTTAGCGATCAATTCTGACACTTTTCCCACAACGGACTGCAAGCTCATTGGCATAATGGTAGAATGGTTAGCACTGCTGACTCACAGTGCCAGGGACCTGAGTTCAATTCTGGCCTGGGGTCATGTCTATGAGGAATTTGTGCGTTCTCCCTGTGTCTGCATGGGTTTCCTCCAGGTGCTCTGGTTTCCTCCCACAGTCTAAAGATGTGCAAGTTAGGTTGATTGATCATATTAAATTAACTCTTGGCTCAGAGGATTAACTATGGGTAAATATGTGCATTTACAGGAATAAGGCCTGGGTGGGATTGTGGTTGGTGCAGACTCGATGAGCTGAATGGTCTCTTGCTGCACTGTGGGGATTCCATGATTCTGTAATTTCTTGTTTGCTGCCTCCTGCCCTTCTTGAATAAAGAAGTTATGATTATCTTGGTTATTGCGCTCAGCTCCTTTCTGGTCTCCAACCAGCCATTAATTAGTCAGATCCTTTTTGAATGCACTAATAGCTAAATGCTTTGTTGAGATTCACTTTAGGCTTCTAAACTTTAAACAATTCTTCTAATTCTCTACTTGCAGCCTAAATCTAATAGGGCATTTGTATTAATGTCAACGTTTTGAAGACATGAACCATGTCCCTAAAATTTCTTCTGCCTAATGAAAAATCTATAATTGTGAGTGTACCCTCATAGAAAAGAGCCCTGAATTGCAGTGAACCTGCTTCATTTATCTGTGTAATTTGAGAGGCTGAGTGCCAAAAATTGCCCATAACATTCCAAAAGCATTTTCAGTGACCTACTTCAAACTAGAATAACTTCTCTCAATTTAGTATTAACTAAAGCTTAGCACATGTTTGATTAATTTGGTGGACGGGTTTCACAATAATTACAGAAAACATACAACAAATTCTTAATAATCACAAACTAACGTTCCCTTTTTTAACTTTGCCGATGAAACACTCTTTCAACATTTCTGTATTTACTGCTTTGTTTCAATATGCATTATTTTACAATTACTTACTTTTAAATACAGTTGCTATTATTTAATCTGGTTCTTTTGATTCTTTTTATTATCCTTAAATTTTCCATCTGGCCACACTAACAGTAAATTTTATTATTTTACAAGAAAAATTGCCCAACCATATTATTTTCAAACATTGTGAACAATAGAAGATTGAACAGAAACCTGTGAATCTCCCCAATCCCTGCTCTCATTCACAGCTTTCTCATTTATCATTCAGCTTCCTGTTACAGGTTCTCGTTACACGACTTTGTTAAAAGTACCCTACTAATTGACTTCTTAAAAATTAGTCAAAGCCAAGTAAACTCTTCTGTGTCATTAGAAGACCACTACCTTGTAATTTAGTTGCTCCTTAAAGAATTCCAGCATTGGGAGGCATGATTATTTCCTGAATCCATCCTGACCAATCTTTATGACCTCTGACTCTTTGGATGACCTCTGATGGCATTCTGTTTTAAACCCTCGAGTTTATCCACTATAGTTGTAGTAATTTTAAATTTCTTATTTCTCTCTTTTCTGTAATGTTAAAGTAACATTTGTTATCTCCAGACATCAAGCTCAGCTCCTGCCTTCAGAAAACTCTGATTTTTCTTTCACTATCTCCTGCAGCTCTTTGGGAATTTTATGTTATTTCCCAGATGCCTGATCATTATTTCATTCTTTCGTTCTTTAATACTCCCCTGGGGATTTCTATTCTTGTTTTTTACATATATATATATGTATACATATATTTTTAAATATTATCTTGCAAAAAGTGCTTGGGGAATGGACTAAGGCATAGCATGCCATCACTTATGTACCTTATGCTATTAATAGCTTGGATATTAATGCTCATCAATTTTCCGTCATCAATAGCAAATCAGACCTAATGCTTTTCTCACCACATTTCAGGCGTATTGATTCTGGCCACAAGCACACTCCTTCAATAATTCTTAAGTGGTTCTCCTTTCACTATGTGAGGCGCACACATAGACAAATGAATTTCAGTTGCGAGACATGTATATGTGGATTAATAGGCAGCTCTTCAATAGCTGCATTAACATAGGAGAAGCGCTGATATGATAAACAAAACAGAAAATATTGCAAATCCGCAGCAGACATCTAGAGAGAAACCAGTTTAAAGTTTTAAGTTGATAACTTTCATCTGATGAAAGTATATTGACCCAAAACATTAATGCCCCACTCAGGGAAAGTCCCAGAGGACAGGAAAGTAGTTAATGTAACACCGCTGTTTAAGAAGGGAGGCAGGCAGCAGATGGGAAATTATAGGCCCGTTAGCTTGACTTTGGTCATTGGCAAGATTTTAGAGTCCATTACTAAAGATGAGATTGCAGAGTACTTGAAGTGCATAATAAAATAGGACCTAGTCAGCACAGCTTTGTCAAAGGGAGATCATGCCTGACAAATCTGTTAGAGTCCTTTGAGGAGATAACAAGGAAGTTAGATAAAGGAGAACCAGCAGAAGTGATTTATTTAGATTTCCAGAAGGCCTTTCATAAGGTGCTGCATAAGGGTAAGATCCTAGCATGGATAGAGGATTGGATCACTGGCAGAAGGCAGACAGTGGGGATATAGGGGTATTTCTCAACATAGCAGCTGGTGTTTCAGGCGTTGATGCTGGGATCACACAATATACATTAACAATTTGGAAGTAGGAACTGAAAGCACTGTTACTAAGTTTACAGATGATTGAAAGATATGTGGAGGGACAGGTAATATTGAGGAAGCAGGGGGCTGCAGAAGGACTTGGACAGATTCGGACTGTAGGCAAAGAATTGGCAGATGGAATACAATATGGAAAAGTGTTAGGTTATGCACTTTGGAAGGAGGAATGGAGGCGTAGATTATTTTCTAAAAGGCAAAATGCTTGGGTAAACAGAAGCACAAAGGGACTTGGGAGCCCTTGTTCAAGATTCTCTTGAGGTTGACATGGAGGTTCAGTTGGCCGTTAGGAAGGCAAGTGTAATTCCTGTAGAGAGGGCTAGAATATAAGAGAAGGGATGTATTTCTGAGGCTGTATGAGGCTCTGGTCAGATCCCATTGGGAGTATTGTGAACAGTTTTGGGCCCCATATCGAAGGAAGGATGTGCTGGCCTTGGAAAGGATCCAGAGGAGGTTCACAAGAATGATCCTGGAATGAAAAACTTGCCATATGAGGAACAGCTAAGGACTGACTCTGGGTCTGTACTCATTGGAATTTAGAAGGATGAGGAGGGATCTTATTGAAACTTACAGGATACTGTGAGGCCTGGAAAGGATGTTTCCACTAGTAGGAAAAATTAGAGCCAGAGGGCACAACCTCAAGTTAAAGGGATGATGCTTTAAATGAGGAGATGAGGAGAAATTTCTTCAGCCAGAGAGTAGTGAATCTGTGAAATTGTTTGCCACAGAAAGCTGTGAAGGACAGGTCATTGAGTGTCTTTAAGACAGAGATAAATACATTCTTGATTAATAAAGGGATCAGGGGTTGTGGGGAAAAGTTGGGAAACGGGAATGAGAAAAGTATCAGCCGTGATTGAATGGCAGAACAATCTCGATGGGCCAAGTGGTTTAATTCTGCTCCTATACCTTATGGTCTTATGCTACGTATTTCTGGCAGTTTGTGTTTTTATTTCAAATTCCATGAACTGAAGTATTTTGCTTTTCTGCTAAACAAATGTTGCTTTCTGAGCTCCACCTCAATTAGCAACTGTGTAAACATGAAAAGAAGTGACCTTGCCAATTGTTCTCAAAGGAAACCAATCTAATGCTCTTATAGCTGCCATGATCTGACTGAATTTGTCTTGGCACAGGAACTCCACTGTAAAGCTGCTGATTTCCAGGGACTTAGTGATGGTTTGGGATCTCCATGATCAATCTCAGATTGATGATCCATTGTATTCTCAAACTTTCAAGTTTTTGCACTTAAAACCAAAGATCCCTTATCTAAAATTCTATTTTGAGCTTAATCACGATCTTGTAGGTTATTCTGCAGAAAAAGTGTATTTACTAAAAATTTACTCATTCATTGTTCTTCACTTAAATGCACCTTTCAGTGACTATTCATCAATTTTAAGCAATGTGAAATATTTTGCACTGATATTTCTTGTATGTATTTTCTTCAGGAGGAACAAGCCAATGTGCACCTCGCTAAGTTTAGGAAGGTCCAGCATGAACTAGAAGAGGCTGAAGAGCGTGCTGATATAGCAGAAACTCAAGTCAACAAATTTCGGGCTAAAAGCCGTGATGTTACTGCTGGCAAGGTGAAGCAAGTTACTTAAAACAGATTAAGTTACATAATAAATACTGCATTACAATACTGCTAACTACATTACCCCAACAAGGCAAAGCCATTTGAGCAACATAAGATCAGAACAACTCTGGGAAACAGGCCTGCCAATTGACTCAAAATGACATCAAAGGAAAAATAGTCTTGCATCTTATGAAGTTTGTACTGAGGTAGCACAAATCACATTTGATGCACATTTTAATTTCTTTTTGATGCTACAAGATGCACTAACAATATCATTCAGGTCCTGCAGCTGAGCATTGCATTGAATAAATATAGCCTAAGACTGATACCTCTTAATGTAACTGCAATTTATTCTAAATATTGGGTTAATTTTCTATGTATGTTAATCATATTTTAAAAGCACTTTTAATATTGTATCAACTAATTGCATTTTCTTTTTCACATTAGGCAGCCGAAGAGTAAAGAAAAATGTTGAAATATTCCAGAGAAGAAATACGCAAAATATGCATTTCTTTGAGACATAGTTTTGTAACTAATATTAATTACAATTAGCCCTATTCATAGAAATAAAGTTGCAATCCAAAAAGTTTTTGTTGTTATTCTTGAATGTGGACACAGATCTAAAAATACATTTATATAAGTAATGTTTAAAATCCAAATGTTGTTTCATCACTGAAACTATCAGTCACAATTTATAGTTTTTATTATTCTTCATGTCCCGTCCTTTATTCTTAGATATCAGAGTATTTCATCTTCTATGTGCTGAACTGACATAGCACCAGGGGGGGCTAATGTGCAGAAAGATCCTCTCTATATCTGAATGTGCGAACTTCTGGAAACACTCAGTAGGAACAGATTGCAATGTAATTCTACAGAAAGAAAGCGATATCTGCAAAACTTCCACCTTACTGACCAATTTCATTATCACCCCACCCTCCAACACAGCCATCAATTGCCAGAGCCAACCAATCATCTTAAACAGGCAGGCAAACCTGTCCTTCGGCTGGCTATTGATTTCCTCCAACATGTCCAATTGCGTAGCTCTGGCCTGAGGCCCAATCTCCTCCAAGCCTCAATTCCCAATCAGTGATTGTGCCCAGCTCATCCAAGATCTCCCTGTACCTAATTACCTCTCCATCCCCACAAATAACACTTCACTTCACTGGCATCTAAGTATTCCACTCTCAAGGAAGCTTTCCCATGCTGCCCCCAGTGACAATTGCACTGCTCAGCCCTCCTCCCACCAAAGGACTCTGGTCATCACCATCTTTACTCATAGAACCCGACAGTGCAGAAGGAGGCTATTCAGCCCATTGAGCCTGCACCAACAACAATCCCACCCAGGCCCTATCCCCATAACCCTACATATTTACCCTGCTAGTCTCCCTGACACTAAGGGGCAATTTAGCATGGCTAATCAACCCAACCCGTGCAATCCTTAGAGTGTGGGAGGAAACCATGCAGACATGGAGAGAAGTGCAAACTCTGAACAAACAGACAAGCCAGGAAATCAAACCCATGTGGGTGGTTCGGGAGTGGAATGCCCTGCCTGCAGCGGCTGTAGATGCACCAAGTTTGGTGGCGTTTAAGAGGTTAGTTGATAAGTATATGGAAGAGAAGGGAATGGTTTAGTTTGGAGGGGCATTGCTTTTTATATTGGTCGGCACAACATCGAAGGCCGAAGGGCCTGTTCTGTGCTGTAATGTTCTATGTTCTATGTTCTATGTCTCTGGCACTGTGAGGCAGAAGTGTAATTACTTTGCCACACTTCAGGTTTGCTGCTAGCATTACTACACCCTGACCTTCAAGGAGACTTTTCAGATGAATTGGGGAGTTGAAGAGGCCAGTATCCTAGTTTATGGAATTGAAGCCTGGGGTCCCATATTGAACTCCACCATTCAGTCCCAAGGACTGCAATCCTTTTGCACTTGATGTTTGAAAATAGACAGAACTGAATTTCTAGGTCAGGGAGTTACCTCTCCACTTTAAAATGTACTGTGTATATAGTACCATATTAGAAAACTTTTGGAAATGCATAGTAAGCCCATCAGTAGCCAAGAAAATTTAAACTGAAAGACCATACATGCAGCTGAACAAAATGAAGGGGCAAAGCAAAGAAATGTTGGGTGGAAATTTCTGGCTGCACTCGCCCCAAAACCAGAAAATCCCACCCAGAATCAACAGACCTTTCTATGGAGTTCAACCACTGAACTCCACCACGGCCCTCCCCCCACACACACCCACTACGATTCCTTTGGTGGGCAGAACAGAAAAAGAATCAGTCTGACTTCTAACATAAATAAATAGTGGAATTAATCATCTGCAAATATTTTTTTTCAAATTTGGAAATAGCTGTATTGCTGGATAATATATAAAGATAATGGAATGAAATGCTTAAAAACACGGACAAAATATTTTCATTTTACATTTTATAATCCTGCAGCATTTTATTGATCACACAATTCCTTTCATGCAGCCTATTGCAGAAAGGATTTTCAGTTGTGGCATTCCTGAGTATAATGTTCATGTTTTTGCATATGTCTTTGAATACATCACTGGAAGAATCGGTCAGAAAATTAATTAGTCTCTAACCATTTCTCCATTCTCATTTCCTTCTATTAGCTACTCAGAGTTTGAGATTTTGCAATTCATCCCAATAAATCACAAGGGTTGAATTTTATCACTTTGATTGCCATGTTAATGAATATCTTATCGAGCATTCAAGAGGAATAGGATTATTATCTGAAAAGGAAGAACTGCAATGCTATGAGGAAAAAGCAAGGAAGTGACACCAGGGTAAATTGCTCCTTCAAAGAGCTAGTACAGGCATGACGGGCCAAATGGTCTCCTTCAGTTCTGTAATCATATGACTCTGTGATCCTGACCCAATATTTACCCTGTCCTTTCCATTCTCTGTGACCCTCTCTTGTATAATACATCAAAGATCCTAATTTAATTGAGCTTTGGATGGTCTTATCCAATGTCTTAAAGCATTCCAAATTTACTCAGAGATCTCAAATCCATATCCTTCCACTTAAGTATTCAAAGGTGCAGAAAAAATTGGAACTATCTAGTTCTTTCCAAATCAGCAAATTTTTTACACACCAAGGAAGGCAACTGGGGATTTTGTCAAAAGACCAATTGATAGGGAGTGTGGTTTTAACCATATGAAGTGGACTCTTTGCATAAGAGGCAAAACTTTTATGCAACATATTGTTGATCACCACACTATTTCTTTCATGCATTCTATTGCAGAAAGGACTTTCAGCTGCTGTATTCAAAAGTTTATTTATTAGTCACAAGTAAGGCTTACATAACACTGCAATGGAGTTACTGTGAAATTCCCCTAGCTGC
The DNA here is from genome assembly GCA_024679065.1 of Sphyrna mokarran. Taxonomy (NCBI): domain Eukaryota; kingdom Metazoa; phylum Chordata; class Chondrichthyes; order Carcharhiniformes; family Carcharhinidae; genus Sphyrna; species Sphyrna mokarran. Next base: position 41,584,970 of record JAGIQG010000021.1, on the reverse strand, counting down.
CACATTCTGGTATCTGTTTGGGTCAATGCACCTAATCAACACATCTTTCAGACTGTGGGATGAAACTGGAGCATCTGGAGGAAACTCACGTAGACATGGGGAGAGTGTGCAAACTCTGCACACTCAAGTTGGGAATTGAACCTGGGTCCCTAACACTACTAACCACTATGCCACTGTGCTGCCCAAATGACTGTAATGTTCATGTTTTCACATAAGTCTTTGAATGCATCATTGAACAATTTTCTTCCATGATCAGTCAGAAGTTTAGTTAGTCTCTATCAGTTTCTCCATGATTTTGTCTGTTATCACCTTTTGTCCTCTCAACGTATTATTCCAGAAAGATTAAATTTAGTTGCCATGTTTATAAAATGTAAAATGAAAATATTTTGTCCATGCTTTTAGATTCAAGGCAACTATTGGATTAAATTAACAAGCTAATGGAAGGTTTTGGTATGGTGATCCTGATCTATACAGACTTTGCTCTTGCGAGGTGATGCATTTTGGCCGGAAAAATGTAGAAGAGAGTTATAGGATAAAAGGTAAAACTATTCGGAGTATAGAGACGCAGAGAGACTTGGGGGTGCAGGTTCACAAGTCTCTGAAGGTGTCTTCACAGGTGGAGAAGGTGATGAAGAAAGCGTATAGTATGTTAGCTTTCATAGAAAAGGGTATAGAATACAAGAGTAGGATTTTGATGTTGCAGTTGTATAGAACATTGGTTAGGCCTCACTTGGAATACTGCGTCCAGTTCTGGTCGCCGTACTATCGGAAGGATGTGGAGTCCTTGGAGAGAGTGCAGAGGAGGTATACCAGGATGCTGCCTGGTATGGAAGGACTGTCTTATGAGGAATGATTAAGTAGACTGGGGTTGTTTTCCCTTGAAAGACGTCGGCTTAGAGGGGATCTAATAGAGGTGTATAAGATTATAAGGGGTATAGATAGAGTAAATGGTGGTAAACTTTTTCCACCTTCAGAAATGGATAGGATGAGGGGTCATGGCTTTAGGGTGAGGGGGGCTATGTATAAGACGACTATTAGAGGGCAGTTTTTCACACAAAGGATAGTGGGGGTGTGGAATGCACTGCCGAGTAAGGTGGTGGGAGCAGGCACGCTAGGGCTATTTAAGGGTCTCTTGGACAGCCACATGAGCGGTATGCAGATAGAGGGATATAGTAGGACTGTTTAACTATGGCTTTTTTTCCACAGGTAAATCGGTCCATACTTGACCAACAAGGAGCATGCATTCGGCAGGTGGTGCGAGGACAGCTCTTGGATGTTGATTCATGGGTTGCCTGGTGCTTCATGTTGTAAATGAGTGCTTTATCTGGACCATCTGAAGGGCACCATGACAGCTCGGTGACTATCGCTGTAGCTGTGCAGACGCTTGGAATTGGGCCGGTGTCTGCGGGAGTTTGCGCGTTCTCCCCGTGGTTGCGTGGGTTTTCTCCGGGCGCTCCAGTTTCCTCCCACATCCCAGAAATTCGCTCTTAGGCTCATTGGGAAACAAATTGTCCCTACATTGAGACTCTTCCATATTAGGAATAACCTAAAATTAGAATAGGATAATGGAATTGTTACTATAAAGTTATGACGGCAGCGCGGGCTCGTTGGGCCGAAGGGCCTGTTTCCTATGCTGTGTTGCTCTAATCTTGCTAATCTCTTCAATAGTCTGTTATGTTCTTCATCAATCATAATAGCTGCATCGTTTAGCAAGGTTTTAAACCTTTGACAAGTAGGATGAAAAACTTTTTCTGTGATTTTTAAGGCTGGAATGATATGGCCATTCACGGGATTTTCCCAACCCCTCCGCAGTAAACAGAGATTTGGCTGGAAGCCAAATTCTCCAACCTCGCTGCAACAGGAGCGTGGCATGAATGGTCAGTATGATGGTGCCCACTATGTTTTTTTTCTATCTAATTTAGTTCATGTGTGATTAGTGCTTGATTATCACTTGACAAGAAACATCAGGTTTTGATAATGAAGTACCGTAATACTCTGACGATAAATTGACTTCTCAAAAATAATTGCCATATCATGCTTTGGTCAAGTTTCATTTGTGCATTTTTCATAGATGGCTTACTTGACAGCATAGCTATCTCACTAGAGACTGCAGTGCTGCTGATAAAATGGCAAACTGAAGCAAATAGTACTTTCATACCCCTCCACTTTTCATCAATATTCACTTTCTGGTAAATCTAGATAACATTTAAATAAAAGCAAAATATTGCGAATGCTTGAAATTTGAAAAATACTGGGATTACTCAGCTGAACTGGCAGCATTTGTGAGCGAGAAACAGAGTTTCAGGTCTTACACTTTTGAATTGTGATCTGATTGGATAGTCACAGCCCAGAAATGTTAACTCTCTTTCTCTCTCCAGAGGAGCTGCCAGTTCTGCTGAGGGCTTTCAGCATTTTCAGTTTTTGATTAACATTTAAGCAAATCTTCTCAGCATATTGTCAAAGTGCAAGTGCAATCTAGCACAGTTCAGTTGAATGAGTCCATGACTGACATTTTGAACATAGGTTTAAAGCTCCTTTACAGTTCATTCAGATTCATCATTATTTTTATCAGCTGCTTCAGAACTTGTATCGTATTGAGGACCACGTGTTTCCGCTTTGGGCTCTTCATCACAATGACATTTTGAGTTACAGCTGAAGCTTGCATATCCATTTCCTTACTTCAATTTTACTGCTGTAATAGTCAGATCCACAACAGGCACTTGCATCGTCATCCTGCCTGTCTCCAACCCTTTCATTGTACTGCATTCAGCATTTTAAAATCAAACAATCATTGAGTCCTCCATCCACCACAAGAAGTTCCACAAAGGCTGCGGGATATTACTGTTTCCCCAGGAATTGTTTCAGGACAGCAGATATCCATTCCTACAGGGAGCCCATCTCCAAGAACGGAACGCCAGTTAGGACCTGAAGTCCACGATGTGACACCTTAGCACGATCCAGCAATTTAATCATGAGGACTGAACGAAGACTCTCTTATATTGACCATCAAAGTCCATGATATGTTTCTCCATTGAATAGCCATCTGTTTTTCAAAACGTAGTGAAGTCAGACCATGCCTCATGAGCATTTCATAAGTCATCTACCTTGTAAATTTTATCCAATAGATATTTCAAACCTTCATCATAATCCATCTGATTGGCATCCTGCACATAAAATACTTTATTCCTAATGATATTTCTGGTAAGAAGCAACAATGCCAAGGCCATGCCTTGTTTCCCCTTTGTAGAGATGTTACCTGTGTCTACATATCCACAACATACTTCCATTGTGTACCAGCCAGTCTTTAAGAACATTGCAGAGTAATAAAGACTCAATAATTTAGTTGTGATTTTTGTAACTTTTCACACTGGCGGTAAGGAGTGCAGTCTTTTTAAAAAGCTTTCAATCTTCACCTGTACACAACCATCTTCTGCAACCACGTTATTCCAAAGAGCCAGTAGATGAAGAATAGTACATAGAACATAGAACATAGAACATAGAACAATACAGCACAGAACAGGCCCTTCGGCCTTCGATGTTGCGCCGACCAATATAAAAGCAATGCCCCTCCAAACTAAACCATTCCCTTCTCTTCCATATACTTATCAACTAACCTCTTAAACGCCACCAAACTTGGCGCATCTACAACAGCTGCAGGCAGTACCTTTGTCCATTCTTTACAACAATGAAACATTGCAAGCATTTATGTCTAAACTTAACACACTCGAGTTTCAGTAAGTCTCTCTTTTCATATATTCTCAAGTTAAAGCCCAATTAATGCCTATTACTCACATACAGTTAAATACAATTCATACACAAATAACACCCATTCCAAAACTCCTCATTTTAGTTTAGAAACATTACTTGCCACCACTCTTGCCCTCTCACTGCTGTCAGAACTTTGCCTAATGCATTTACCTCTCATGAGAATAAATTATGATCAGGAATGCGCTGCCTGAACAAGCAGTTTGAATGGTTATTCTCAAAAAGGATTGAAAGTAAGAACATGCAGGGTTACATTCATTTTTGCTAGAGTAACGTATGAGGAGTGATCACTTGGGGAAAGTCATGAAGCGTAAAAAAAATCAACAACAGTTTCCAATTGGCAGCATGGTAGCACAGTGGTTAGCACTGCTGCTTCACAATTCCAGGGACCTGGGTTCAATCTCAGCTTGGGTCATTGTCTGTGTGGAGTTTGCACATTCCCCTTGTGGCTGTGCGGGTTTGCTCCAGTTTCCTCCCACAGTCCAAAGATGTGTGGGTTAAGTTGATTTTTAGTGTCGTTATATGCATAGAATAGAGGGATAGAACAGATGTAGGGATATGTGGGTTGGGCACGGGTGGGATTGTGGTCTCGATGGGCCAAATGGCCTCTTTCTGCATTGTAGAGTTTCTATGATTCTAAGATGCTAAATCCCAGCTGGCAGAATCATAGCACCTTACTAATCCTATTGTGAAGCAGTCCATTTGGTTTAATGTCACTGTGGGAATGAAGGAGGGGTGCAGCACTTCTGACTTTTCTACCTCTCACTAGACAATTATAGCAACCTTTCTTCATGGAATGAAACCTGCCAGTCTTAACTATCTGCCTCTGCCAACCAATGGATAAATAACTGAGTTATTAGGGAACCTTCTTCATATATTATATTAACAGGTATATTTATTGTACTTAAGAATAAAATGTTAGCAATGAGAATACAGTTGGCTTACATACCAATTTAATATACTTCTGGTCAAATATTTGATTTATCTTTGTTTTTCTCCATAGATTTATCCTAACTAAAGAAATTAGGACAGGACAAATCTCAACACGTTGCTGCTTGCTTTATTGATAACACATAACTGGTAAGTCTAACATAACATAGAAAAATAAGTTACAAAGAAATACACATTTTGTGGATCTCTTCGGTGAACTCTTCAAGCTCGTAGTTACTCTTCAACTTTCACTACCTTCTGTAAAATAACAAACAAGATCCAGTGAATAAACTTTAGTTTAAAATGATTCTATTCTTGTACAGACAATATTATAATTTCTCAGAAAGCACTATAATTACAGTTGCATGTATATTAAATACAAAGCAATTGCTGCTGAGCATTGATACTAAACTAACAGTATACAGTAAGAAACTAAGTCTCCAAAGGACTTCAGGTGGGATTTTCCAGCCCCGTCCTCCACCGGAAACATCTTGTCCTGTCAGAACTTAGTGAACTTTTGGCTGAATCGTTGAATCTCCCAAGAGAGGTCCCAGCATGATGGGGCTTGAAAATCCCCAGGCTTAGTTTCACTTTGCTTCAGCTTGAAACAAGCCAGAGTTTAAATCAGGGGTTCCCAAATTGGGGGGAGCCACCCAGGAGGTTCGTAGCAAGGCAGGCATATTTGAAAATTTGAAAAATGCTGCAGAGTTGCTTGTCCAGTCAATAGTTGATTTCTAGGGAAGTGTGGACAGCAGAGTGATGGGAAGAGAAGTTCTCGGAATGGAACTCGGAGCAGGTTCCGGATATGGAATGGGTTGGAGAAGGGCCAGAACAAAGTCTCATGTGGAGAGGCATGCGCGCGCGTGTGTGTGTGTGTGTGTGTGTGTGTGTGTGTGTGACTGTTTTCTAGCATCACATTCCCTTCCCCCCCATTAAAAATGACAAAAAAAAAGTTTTTGGTAATGAGAAGGTCACTTTTTACATTACCCTGATATGAAGATGCCAGCGTTGGACTGGGGCAGGCGCAGTAACAAGTCTCACCTGTTAAAGTCCAACAGGTTTATTTGGAATCAATATTCGGAGCACTGCCCCTTCATCAGATGAGCCATCCTGATGAAGCAGCAGCGTCCCAAAAGCTCATGATTCCAAATAAACCTGTTGGTTTTTAGATTATCCATTCCTAAAGTGGGTATTCCTTTCAGAATTCAGGGGTTTATGTTAAGGAGTCATGGGAGTATAGGTTGGCTTCGGGTTAATGAGAGGGGGCTACGTAGCTGGTGAATATATTTGCAACTCTTTGTTACATTTGATTTCTTTGCTCACACATGTATCATGTGAATGTTTGGGGTTTCCCGATAGTCTTGGGAGGTCACTAGGAGTTCCTTGGCTCGAAAGATTTGGAAAACCCTTGTTTAAGCAATCCTTTCTCTGTAATTAGCGTTTCCAACATGTCTTCTTCCTTACTCGCCTGAGGACGCTATACCCCTCCCCCCATCATGTTGACAGTCTCCTCTCCACACTACCTACTCATGTTGGTACAGGAAGGACAGCATGTGAACATTTGCCTCTTCATTCATACTGTTCAAAGCCCTGAACACTCCTGTGAAGCAATGATTTACTTTTGCTCCTTAATTAAGCATACTATATTTGTTCCTCGCAATCCATCCTCTGCTACACTGAGCAGACCAAATACAGACTGGGTAATCACTTTACACAGCACTTCCTTTCAGTCTGCAGGCATGATTTCCCCACTCCCCACACCTCCACCCTCACAAGCTTCTGGTTGTCTGTCATTCTAATTTTCCATCCCACTCCCACTATGGCCTTTCTGTCCTCTGCCTCCTATGCTACTCCAAGCTAAGGGTCACCAACTATGCCTTTGACTCGGCACTTTACAACCTTCCAGAATCAACACTGATTTCCACAACTTCAAATCCATCCCCCTACCCTTCTTTTGCTCTGCAATGCCAGCTTTTGTAATTCTGCCTAACCCGTTCACACATGTTTTTCTTCACTTATTCTACTGCCAGTTCTTTTCACCTGGCAACATCATCTTTTTGTCAATCAATTTCTCCAGCTTCCCGTTCTATTAGACCTTTCTTTTTGTTTTTTTTTAACTCCCTGCCCCTGTTTCCTTGCTTAAAAATTGATACATCTCTAAGTACTCCCAGTTGGGACAGTGGGTTATTGGCCTGATGTATTAGCTATGTTTCTCCCACCAAAATGATATTAGGTCTGTTGAGTAATTCCAGCCTTCTCCATTTCTCGCTCAGATTTCAAGCATCCGCAGTGTTTAGTTTACACATTAGAGTTCAAGGCTGGAATCTTTGCCTTCGCTCAAGGTTGGGATTCTCCAGTTCTGGTTCTGTGAATGGAGATTTGGCTGAATGCCAAATTCTTCATTCTCACTGGCAGCAGTAAGGAGTGTGCGAGACTGGAGAATTCCGGCCTAAATCTAGTGCATTGTCAAACCAGGTTTGCTGAATGCTCATAGTCCAATTCCAACATCTTAAATGTTTAAAGAGTGGGAATCACACTCTCCCTACTGTCTAAATTTGAACTTTTTAAACTATTATTGAGGTATCTACCCTTCCCTGTGTCAAGGCAAGCCCAGTAAGAAGTCTCACAAGAGACATTTTTTACCGTACCTAACCCAGTCCAACGCGATATCTCCACATCAAGGCAAACCAACTGCTCCCTCCTGCATAAGACTATTATATGGTGGCACAGTAGTTAGCACTGCTATCTCACTGTGCCAGGGGCCTGAGTTCGATTCCTAGCATGGGTCACTGTCTGCGTGAAGTTTGCATGTTCTCCCTGTGTTTGCGTGGATTCCTTCTGGGTGCTCCAATTTCCTCTCACAGTCTGAAAGACGTGCTGGTCAGATGTAATATGGGATTTTCACAGTAACTTTAATGCAGTGTCAATGTAAGCCTTCTTGTGCCATTAATAAATAAATTTATTATAGTTACAGTCAGGCAAAAGCTTTGCAACCTAAGAGCAGCTCTGTCAAGCTAGAGTTCCAAGCTACAGCTACCTGCATATTGGTATTTACAGTTAATGTCAACTGAATTGGAATAATGTACAATTGTGAGTCTACGTGACAATATAACTGCTGCATTTGAATCAAAAAACTTACCTGGATGTCACGGCTTTTAGCCCTGAGTTTGTTGACCTGGGATTCCGCGATATCAGCACGCTCCTCGGCCTCCTCAAGTTCATGTTGCACCTTTCTGAACTTGGACAGATGAACGTTAGCCTGTTCCTCCTGGAATGGTGTCAAAAAGAATGATGATTAGGAATACACCTCTAAAAGCAGAATTCAATTCCTGAAGTGGGAATACAGTACTGGATACCATGTGCGGATGACACCAAAGTCGGAGGAGTGGTAGATAGTGAAGAGGTGTGTTACAGTTTGCAGAGAGACTTGGACAAGTTGCAGAGCTGGGCCGAGAGGTGGCAAATGGAGTTTAATGTGGAAAAGTGTGAGGTAATTCACTTTGGCAGGAATAACAAATGTGTAGAGTATAGGGCTAATGGTAGGACTCTTAATAGTGTTGATGAACAGAGGGATCTTGGTGTATATGTGCATAGATCCCTGAAAGTTGGCAATCAAGTCGATAAGGTTGTTAAGAAGGCATATGGAGTCTTAGCTTTTATTGGTAGGGGGATTGAATTTCGGAGCCGCAACGTCATGTTGCAACTGTACAAAACTCTAGTGCGGCCCCACTTGGAGTATTGTGTGCAGTTCTGGTCCCCACATTATAAGAAAGATGTGGAGGCATTGGAGAGGGTACAGAGGAGGTTTACCAGGATGTTGCCTGGTATGGAGGGCAGGTCTTATGAAGAGAGGCTGAGGGATTTGAGGTTGTTTTTGTTAGAAAGGAGGCGGCTAAGAGGAGACCTTATCGAAACATATAAGATGATTAGAGGTTTAGATAGGGTGGACAGTGATAGCCTTTTTCCTAGGATGGAGAAAGCTAGCACGAGGGGACACAGCTTTAAATTAAGGGGTGATAGTTATAGGACGGATATCAGAGGTAGGTTCTTTACCCAGAGGGTGGTTAGGGTATGGAATGCCCTGCCTGCGGCAGTTGTAGATGCGCCAAGTTTGGTGGTGTTTAAGAGGTTAATAGATAAGTTTATGGATGAAAAGGGAATGGTTTAGTTTGGAGGGTCATGGCTTTTTCTTAATTGGTCGGTGCAACATCGAAGGCCAAAGGGCCTGTTCTGCGCTGCAATGTTCTGTGTTCTATTCCGAATTACTTACCGATTCCTCGCATTGTCTCTTGTAGGCTTTAACCTTCAATTGTAATTTGTCAACTAAATCCTGCAGCCTCAGGAGATTCTTTCTATCTTCCTCAGACTGTTAAAAAAAGAAACAAGAACATGTAATTCTAGTCCTTACTATAATATCAGTATTGATCATTTCTCATCTACTTTTATGAACTTTAAATGAATTTTAGACTCCCCTTGCCTACCCAAAGGTAGAGGAATCTAAAACTAGAGGACATTGGTTTAAGGTGAGAAGGAAGAAAATACAAAAGAGTCCAGAGGGTGGCGAGTGTTTGGAATGGGCTACCAGTGGTAATAGTAGAGGTGTTTTAAAAAACATTTTGACAATTACATGGGTAAGATGGGTAGAGAGGGGTATGGGCCAAATGCAGGCAATTTCGACTAGCTCAGTTGTTAAAAAAAAGGGGCAGCGCGGACAAGTAGAGCCAAAGGGCTGTTTCCATATTGTAAACCTCTATGACTCAGTTTAAAATTTTATTTTCATACCTGATAGGTGAGTTCCTTGACCCTCCTTTCGTATTTGCGAGCGCCTTTGATAGCCTCTGCGCTACGTTTCTGTTCAGCTTCTAATTCATTCTCCAGTTCATGCACCTAGTGTAAGAGAATACAAACAGTTGTGTTTTCAAAGTAAATGCTCCATGTTTCCATCCTGCTATTCAGACATGTCATTCAGGGTTCAGAGTTATTACATACCCTAGCTTCCAGTTTCTGGATCTGCTTCTTCCCTCCCTTCATTGCCAACTGTTCGGCCTCATCCAGGCGATGCTGAAGATCCTTCACTGTCTGATCCAGGTTCTTCTTCATTCTCTCAAGGTGAGCACTTGTATCCTGTTCCTTCTTTAACTCTTCAGCCATCATAGCCGCCTTGAAGTCATTAAATACAATAAATGTATTAAGTGAAGTGGTGGGGCAATGGTATTGTCATTAGCCTAGTGGGTTCAAGTCCCGCTGTGATAAGTCTCATGATCTGCCTGGTGAATCATCGATTGGGCTTATTGAATATGAGCTCCTTGAAGACTGATAATTAGTCCACCAGGTGGAACTTGTACATTAAACTCCATATAAAGCAAGACCCCGAGAAGGCCTATTAACCTTTTGGTTGCAGTTTAGACCTGATGTGTTCACCATAGGTTGGTGGTTCTTGTATATTTTCATTTGTGCAGTAGAAGCACAGTTCCTTCACAGCTAACTCCTGGAGTTATTATACCCATCTTAGCAGGTGATAAATTTTGAATTCAATTAAAAATATCTGGGATCAAAAATCTAATAATTATGGCCATAAAAACCCATCTGGTTCATTAATGCCCTTCAAGGAAGGAAACCTATCGTCCTCGGAAGTTTTCTCTCCGTGATTATAACCCCCCTACAATGTGGTGGCCCAGCCAATGATGCTCTTATCCCAAGTATTTGTATAAATAAGCATGAAAGACCTATGTGTCACTACACCTGAATTTAGAACTTACATCAGTAATTGCTTTCTTCGCCTTCTCATCAGCATTTCTGGCCTCCTGAATGGCATCCTCTACTTCAGACTGAAGATGGGTGACGTCGAGTTCAAGCTTCTTTTTGGTGTTGATGAGGTTGGTGTTCTATCAGAGACAAAACAATGATTCTCATTCCATGAGAGAAACAGCAAATACGTTTTCCATGTGAATCCTTTAGACAATACTCTTCAATCTTCTGACAGCAAATTACCTGCGAGTGCAGAAGTTGCACACGTTCAGTAGTATCAATAAGTTCTTGTTCAGCCACCTTGCGAGACCTTTCTGTTTGTTCCAATGCTGCTCTCAGTTCATCTATTTCAGCCTGCTGAAGATTGCTTCTGCGTTCAGACATAGCCAGTTGCTCCTTGAGATCCTCATTGCTCCTCAAAGCTTCATCTATATGCAACTGTGCATCCTGAATAGAATAAAAAGAGACTTCCGTTAAATTGCAATTCCCTATATTTGATGAAACCACTAGTTAACATTGTAAATAAATTACTTAGTAACTGCAGAGGTCATTTAATCCAATTTTAATATTTATTGCAAGTATGTGAAGGGCTACAGTGGAACTACAGGGAGCGGAACGGTGGCACAATGGTTAGCACTATTGTGTCACTGTGCCAGGGAATTGGGTTCAATTCCGGCCTTGGGGGTGACTGTCTGTGTGGAGTTTGTATGTTCTCCCCATGTCTACATGGGTTTCCTCTGGGTGCTCTCTAGTTTCCTCCCACAATCCAAAGATGTGCAGGTTAGGTTGATTGGCCATGTTAAATTGACCCTTAGTGTTCAAGATGTGTAGGTTAGTTCGAGTAGTGGGGTAAATATGTGAGGTTGCGGGAATAGGGCCTTCGGAAGACGCCCTGTCAGAGAATCGGTTCAAACTCACTGGCCTCCTTCAGCATTGCAGATTTCTATGAGTCCATGAGCAACATTGCACATACCTTAAGTTGAGCCTGTACAGTCCTGAGATGCTTTGTAGCTTCTGTAGCCTGGCGATTTGCATGATTCAACTGGATCTCCATTTCATTTAGATCGCCTTCCATTTTCTTTTTGATTCTCAGAGCATCGTTTCGGCTTCTGATTTCTGCCTCCAGGGAAGCTTGCAGAGTGTCGACAACTCTCTGATTGTTCCTCTTAATTTGATCAATTTCTTCGTCCTTCTCAGCAATCCTTCTGTCAACTTCTGATTTTATTTGATTCAGTTCCAGCTGGATACGCATGAATTTGCTTTCTTCGTGCTCCAGGGTTGCCTGAATAGAGGGACAAAAAAAAATGCAAGCAAGTCAAAGTCTTGGATGCTGCTGAACCCACTTTCAGATTTGTTGGAAATCGTGTGATCTCAATGGAAACTGTAGCCATTTATTCATGTACCTCTGCTTCTTCCAGAGCAGTCTGGATTTCTGTCTTTTCTGTCTCGACCTGTTTCTTAGCCTTTTCCAGCTCATGCAGTGCCTTACCACTATCTCCAAGTTGTTCAGTCAAATCTGCTATCTCCTCTGTTTAAAAAAACATGACAGTAAATCAGCTTTCTCTACAACAACAAACATCTGCATTTTGTAGCATCAAACTGTTCTAAACACCCTCACAGTGGTACTGTAAAATAAAATTTGAAACAGAGACTTTTCTTTATTTATTCACAGGATATAGATGTCAACAGCAAAGCCAGCATTTTTGCCCCTCCTTAATTGCCCTTGAAACCAAATGGCATTGCTGTGGGTCTGGAGTTACGTGTAGGTCAGACTGAGTAACGGTGGTAGATTTCCTTTCCTACTCATGAATCTAATGGGTTTTTGCAACAATGATTGAGACTGGCTCCATATTCCAGATTTACCAATTGAATTTAAATTGAAGTTTATTTATTAGTCACAAGTAAGGCTTACATTAACGCTATAATGAAGTTACTGTGAAATTCCCCTGGTCGCCACAGTCTGGTGCTTGTTCAGGTCAATGCACTTAACTAGCATGTCTTTTAGAATGCGGGAGGAAACTGGAGCACGCGGAGGAAATGCATGCAGGCACAGGCAGAATGTGTAAACTCCACACAGACAGTGATCCAAGCCAGGAATCAAACCTGTGTTCCTGGCACTGTGAAGCAGCAGTGCTAACCACTGTGCTACAGTACCACTCTATTCCACCACCTGTCATGGTGGGATTTGAACCCACACCCCCCACAAAATTAGCCTGAGCCTCTGGATTACAAGGCCAGTGACAGTGGCCAGAATTTCTGACCTCGCTCGCAGCTGGGATTCTCCAGCCCTGCTGCAGTGAGTGGAGACCTGGCTGGTTGCAGGAGTGAAATCTGAGAATTCAGGCCATTAACAGGACACCGTCACCTGAAGTGGTACTCCAGGAAGGAGATGTTGGATGATCAAATGTTTGGCAAAAGAGGAAGGCTTAATCAGCATCATAAAGAAGCGAGGTGAACAAGGTTTAGGGAAAGAATTACAGAGCTAAAGGCTTAGACAGCTAGAAGCATGGCTATCAGCAGTGGAGTAATTTAAATTAATATTGCAGAAGAGGTTAATATACAATACTAAAAGAATATTATAAATTTGAAAAATAACACACGCTGAAGATTCTTGTTCTCTCGTTTGAGTGTTTCAAGTTGGTCCAAAGTTTCCTCATAAGCATTCTTCATTTTGAAGAGTTCAGTACTTAAAGAACGAGATTCCTTCTGAGATGCCTCCAGTTCAGACTGGCATTCCTCATACTTCTGTTTCCAGTCTGCCAGAATCTGTCAGTACACAAGATTTAAAAGGGTGTCATTATTCATCGGTCGTAACTTTTATAACTTTTCTATTTCACAAGTTAATTTTACAGATCCAAATTTTTTAACCTTTTCACAGGAGGTGGGTGTTGCTGGCTAGGACAATATTTATCACCCATCCCTAATTGCCTTCAGGAAGATGATGGTGAGCTGCCTTCTTGAACTCCCGCAGTGCTGTTAGGAAGAGAATTCCAGTATCTTGGCGCAGCAATAGTAAAGGAACGGTTATATAGTTCCAAGTCAGGATGGTGTGTGATTGTATACTGCTGTGTCTGGTCCTATTGGCAAGACAGGAACAGGAATGGTGATGTTGGTGTCTGAGACATTGCCTGCAATATGTGATTCATGATTGTGTTGCTTGACTGGTCTGTGGGACAATTCTCCCAATTTTGTCCCAATAAGAACACCCAAATGTAAAAACGTAAAAAGACTTTTGTAGGATCTACAATACTGGGTTGACGTAGAGTGATTTATAAGGATTCAATCCTTTTTGTCTTTATAGCAGTTTGGTACAACTGAGCAGTATTCAATTTAACAACTAGGCCATTTAATGCCAGCCACATTACTGTGGGCCTGAATTTACATGTAGGCCAGATCAGGTTAGCGTGATTTCTGTCCCTGAAGTATATAAGTGAACCAGATAGTGTTTTTCCAACAGTCAACAAATGGATGAATCACCATTCCTGGGGCTAACATCTAATTGCAGATTTATTAATTAATTGAGATGCGACCCTATGGCTCCCAGAGTATTAGCCTGGATCTCTGGATTACAAGTCCGGGGATCTTGTCACCACCTCACCTTATCAAAGTTTCTCTGTTTCTTATCAAGAGCAGCAGCAGCAGCATTCGCTCGCTCCACGTCAATCATTAGATCCTCTACTTCATTTTGCAGTCTCTGCTTGGTCTTTTCTAGTGAGGCGCATTTGGAATTCACTGCCTCAATTTGATCCTCAGCCTCTTGGAGTCGCTGGGCAAGTTTTTTTCTGGAAAATAATGTTGCAAAATTAAGCAGAATTGAAACGTTACAAAATCATGGACGAAGAATCAATTAACTCACATAAGAAAGGGACAGAATTGAAGAGCAGAGAAAGGGCAGTAGTTAGATGGTACAGCAGTTAGCACTGCTGCCTCTCAGGACCAGAGACCTGGGTTCAATTCCAATCTTGGGTCACTCTCTGTGTGGAGTTTGCACGTTCACTCAATGTCTACGAGGGTTTCCTTTGTGGTCCTCCATTTTCCTTCCTTAGTTCAAAGATGTGCAAGTTAGCTGGATTAGTAGGTAAATGAGGCTGCTAGGAATAGGGCCTGGGTGGGATTATGGTGGGTACAGACTCAATGGGCCTTCTTCTGTACCATAGGGATTCTATGAGAAGTTATACAAAAATATGTATAGACCCATATTTATAGTACTGTTCAAACCTCTGGTTTCATTTTCATTAGGGGAATTAGAAGCACTGGAGGCAGTACAAAAAGGAATTACAAGGATAATACCAGACCTGAGAGCTTAGAACAATGAAGAAATATTGGTCCAGAGTCATTTCCTCTAACAAAGACAAGACTGAAAGGTTAAATAAGAGAACGGTTTAAAACTACAAAGAGATTTTAAAGACTAGACAGAGAAATGGGACAGCACAGTGGCACTACTGCCTCACAGTGCCAGATTCCTGGGTTCGATTCCTGGCTTGGGTCACCGTCTGTGTGAAATTTGTATATTCTCCTCGTGTCTGCATGGGTTTCCTTCAGATGCTTCAGTTTCCTCCCACAGTTTAAAGATGAGCAAGTTAGGTTGATTGGCATGCTAAATTTGACCTTAGTATTATAAGATGGGTAAATTAGGTGGATTACTTATGGTAAATGCATGGGGTTACCATGGTAGGGCAAAGGAAGGGTCTGGATGGGATGCCCTTTTGAAGGAACTGCAGACTTGATGGGCCAAATTGCCTCTTTCTGCACTGTATGATTCTATGATGTGGGGAGTTCAAAACTAAAAGCAATAATTATACAACAATCACCAATAAATTTTCAAGGAAAGTTGAAAGAAGCCTCTTTGGCTTTGAGAGAGCGTTTTGAATGTTGAACTCGCTAGCACAGAGACAAATAGCATAAACATGTTCATAGGGAGACTAACTAAATACATGAAGGAGACAAGAATAGAGGGATACACTTAACCAGAGTTAGAAAAAGCAGGTTATATAAAGCATAAAATCACTGTTATTGATCAGCCGGGCAAAATGACCTGTTTCTGTGTTGTAAACTCAATGTAAAAACAAAATACGGTGGTCAGGACATACTTGGCATCCTCCAGTTCCTCTGTGCGCTGAATTGCATCAGTTTCGTACTTCGTTCTCCACTGAGCAACTTCACTGTTGGCCTTGGACATGCCACGTTGGAGCTCGGCCTTTGCTTCCTGTTCCTCTTCATATTGCTCACGGAGCAAGTCACAATCATGGCGGGAAGACTGTAGGGCGTGTGCCAAGGCACTCTTAGCCTAAAATAAGACATAAATAAAAGGAAATATTCAAGTGGAAATGTCGGAAAAATCTTGTATTTCAAATACTTAAATACACAATGGCATTTAAGAATTATTATAATCTTAACTGGCAAATATGTTCTTCATTAATTTGTTTAACTCATCCAGTTGGATAATATGACCAGTGCTAGTGCAACATCCATTTGGACAGTGAACTCACACTACATTATGAGTTTTCCCTATTTTCAAGGGAAAATGGAAATTTCCAGCTGAATGGAAAAATAGGGACCAAATATTTTTGCTCAAAACTTGGTATATGCACTTGGCATCTTGTTAAGCAGTTTGCCATTTTATGTATATCACACAGAAGAGGGCAGCATGGTGGCATAGTGGGTAGCACTGCTGACTCGTAGTGCCAGGGAGCTGGATTCAATTCCACCTTTGGGTGACTGTCTGCATGTTCTCCCCATGTCTGGGTGAGTTTCCCTCCTGAGGGGTTTCCTCCCACAGCCCAAAGATGTACAGGTGATTGGACTGGCTATGGTAAATTGCCCCTTAGTGTCCAACAATGTGTAGGTTCGGTGGATTGGCCATATTAAGTTGCCCCTTTGTCCAACAATGTGTGGGTTAGGTGGATTGGACATGTTAAGTTGCCCCTTAATGTCCAACAATGTGTAGGTTAGGTGGAATGGCCATGCTAATTTACTCCTTAGTGTCCAACAATGTGTGGGTTAGATGGATTGGCCATGGTACATGTACGGGGTTGCGGAGGTAGGGAAAAGGGGAGGCCTGAGTGGGATGTTCTATCGAAGAGTCAGTATAGACCTGATGGCTCACTTCACTTCTTTCTGCATTGTAGGGACTCTATGGTTTTATCACACTCTGATTGCCTGCAGAGTTAAATACCTTCACTTCTTCTTCCAGTTGTCTCTTTAATTCCTCAATCTGTTGAGTGAATGCTTGTTTTCCTCTTGTCAGTTGAGAAACCAAGGAATCCTTTTCTTCCATTTGGCGTGAATATTCACCTAGGAATAAATTAAGGATTGTCAGCTACCTGGTTTAAAAAAAATGCAGCACAAATAGCAATACTGCCAGAAATTTTGACTTTATTGCAATGAATACCATTTTCAGTTTGCAGGCGAGCTTTCTGGGCAGATAGATCATTAACCAGGCGAACATTCTCCTCATTCTTCACCTTTACCTCACTAAGTTGGTCCTCCAGGGTACGACAGAGCTTCTCATAATTAGCCTTTAGGGAAATAGTCACAGTCATTTATACATATTAAACTAAAGAAGTTGATCATTTCTTAAGGGGTTGAAAGGGTTTTGGAACCATACCTTAGATTTAGAGACAGATTCCATGTTGCTGGCAAGGTCATCAATTTCCATCTTCAACTCACTCTTTTCTTTCTCTAGTTTTTGTTTAACACGTTGCAGGTTGTCAATTTGTTCCCCAAGTTCTGCAACACTATCAGCCTGCTTCTTGCGAAGAGCAGCAGCCGTGGCTTCATGCTGTAGGGTGGACTCTTCCAGATCACGGCGCATCTTCTGAAATTCTGCTTCTCGTTTCTTGTTCATTTCAATCTGTGCCGCAGTGGCTCCGCCAGCTTCTTCTAGACGTTCACTGATCTCTTCAAGTTCCCGAGAAAGATCAGCTCTCTGTTTCTCAGTCTTGGCACGAGCAGCACGTTCAGCTTCAATTTCTTCTTCGAGCTCTTCAATACGAGCCTTAAAATAAGCATTGATACATCTTACGTTTCTCATTGTACACAATTTGCTTAAAATCCTGTGAACTTTCTTTATATATCACGACTTACCTGAAGCTCTTTGATTTTCTTTTGCAGTTGACTGGCCAGGACCTGCTCATCCTCAATCTTGCTTAATAGTTGACTAATTTCAAATTCCTTTCTGTAATAGGAATGGATCAATTTAAGTAACTACATACTGAAAAGTGACACAATGCAGCAATTGAAAAGAGCAGGGTCAATCATTCTCACTTTTTCAGCTTCTCATCCATTTGCTGCTTGTCATTTTCCAAATCCATTATAGTTTCTTGAGCTAGTTTCAGATCACCTTCCAGTTTTCTCTTGGACCTTTCAAGATCCATGCGCAGCTTCTTCTCTTGTTCCAGAGACCCTTCGAGCTAATAAGTATAAATTAAAGGCAAGCACACACATTCAGAATGAGTTCAGGAAGAAGAGATCTGCAAGTTATGTCACATTTACAGACACTTACATCGTCAACTTGCTGTTCCAGCTTTGCTTTGGCTTTGGTGAGAGTGTTGACTTTGTCTTCCTCAGCTTGGAGATCATCCAATGTCTGCTGGTGAGCCTCTTGTAGAGCTTTCTTTTCCTTTGTTAACTTGACAATGCTTTCATCTAGAGTAGCCATTTCCTCTGTAAGGTTTTTGACCTGTTTTGAACAAAGGAATATGTAAATTCCACTGCTTTCTACAACATCCAGAGTAATTAATTATTTTATCATGGTTTGGAAAAAACATCCATGAGTTTCACCATTCTAAAAAATTATCAATATTTAACATTCTGAAAGATAAAATGAACATGTCGCACAGTGCCTGAAAATTTAATACTTTAATCTTTTTCTTTATTTATTCTAGGGATGTGGGCATTGCTGGCTAGGCCAGCACTTGTTGTCCATCTTTCATTGCTCTTGAGGAGTGGTGATGAGCTGCCTGCTTGAACCACTGCAGTCCATGCAGTATAGACAGTGGGAATCTATGAGCTTTAGGAATCAATGTCTGTTCATACCTTGTTTTCTGTTGCATGTTTCTCCTTTTCAACTTTGGCTAAGGTAAGCTCCAGGTCATCAATATCTTTCTTCAGTTCTGAGCATTCATCTTCCAATTTTCTCTTCTTGGCTGTGAGTTCGGCATTTATTTCTTCCTCATCCTCCAGCCTCTCATTTGATTCTTTGAGTTTGGCCTCGAGCTGAATTTTGTTTTTAATGAGCCCCTCGCATCTTTCTTCAGCGTCTGCCAGAGTTTCACTTTCCTGACAGATAAAACGTGCATTCTTACTACTTTTCAATGACAAGAAGAATATAAAAACATATTATTGGGCATGTAAACTTGGCTAATTCATCTAACTTACACATCATTGGATACTAGGGGACAATTTTAGAATGGCCAATCCATCTAACCTACATATCTTTGGACTGTGGGAGGAAACTGGAGCACCCAGAGGAAACCCGAGCAGACACGAGGAGAATGTGCAAATTCCACCCAGTTGACTCGTCTACATATCCTGCTGCCTCGGGAAAACAGCCAACATAATTAAGGACGTCATGCACCCTGGACATACTCTATTCCATTTTCTGTCGGGAGAAAGATATAAAAGTCTGAAAACACGTACCAAATGACTCAAGAACAGCCTCTTCCCTGCTGACTTTAGAATGATCTTATCATGTATTAAACCAATCATTCCCTTCACCCTATCTGTAACTGCAATACTATATTCTGCACCCTCTCCTTTTCTATTCCCCTATATACTCTATGAATGGTATGTTTTGTTTGTGTAGTGCGCAAGTAACAATACTTTTCACTGTATCCCAACACATGTGACATAATAAATCAAATCAAATCATCCAAAGCTGGAATCCAACCTGGGTCGCTGGTGCTGTGAGACAGCAGTGCTAACCAGTGTGTTGCCCCAATATGTGCAATAAGAAAACCTACCGACTGCACTTGAAGAACGAGGTCATTCTTTTCCTGAATCAAAGACACCATTTTCTCCTCTAATTCCTTCCTTCTTGCTTCAGATTTAGCGAGTGCTTCTTTAGTTTTCTCAAACTCCACTTTCATATTCGCCATCTCCTTCTCAGATTCGGCACTCCTTAGAAGAGGCTTGATTTTGAAGAACAGTTTCATCCACGGCCAGTGCTTGACATTCATGAATGCACGGACGTTGTACTGTAAGGTAAAGACAGCTTCCCTGGAGGAAACAATAGTAAACAGAATTGTACAAACAACATCATGTGCAACTTTCTTGATTTTCCATCACTTAAAACAACAAGTATTGCTGTACATGCAGATGAATTTCACCTTCTCTCCATCATCCTTTTGAATTCAACTCTCATGAGAAATCCACGGCTGACGGCTTGTATACGGGTAACAAGTTCTGCCAACTTGTCATCTCTCATTTCTTCAAGAGCACCCAGGAGACCAGCTTTGAAAAACACCTTTAATTAAACAAAAAATTTGACATGGTGACAAAATTCCCTTTGGCAAATAGTAAAATGTCTGACACAGTTACAAGACAGCTTCTGACCTTAGTATGGCCAAACTTATACTGGGTATGATCAACATCGATGGAACTCAAGAGTTTTTCAGATGCCTTCTTGCTGTCAATGAACTGTCCTTCAGGAATTGCACTTGCATTCAGAATCCTGTATCTGTTATATAAACATTTGAGAATCTTAAGAAAGGCAACTTTATTTTCAATGAATCATTGTGCATTTTCTTTTTATTTGTTCATGGAGTGTGAGCATTGCTGGTTGGGCCACCATTTATTGTCCATTTCTGAGTGCATTCAAGAGTCAACCACATTGCTGTGGCTCTGGAGCGATACATAAGCCAGGCCAGATAAAGGTGGCAGATTTCCTTGCCTAAAGGACATTAGTGAGCTAGATGCATTTTTATGACAATCAAAAAGTAAAAGTTTATTTATTAGTCACAGGTAGACTTCATTAACATGCAATGAAGTTACTGTGAAAATCTCATAGTTGCCACACTCAGGTACCTGTTCAGGTACACTGAGGGAGAATTTAGCATGGCCAATCCATCCGACCAGCACATTTTTCAGATTATGGGAGGAAACCCATACAGACCTGGGGAGAACATTGCAAATCCACACAGACAGCGACCCATATCAGGAACTGAACCCAGATCCCTAACACTGTGAGGCAGAAGTGCTAACCACTATGCCACCTAACATTCAACAGTGGCTTCATGATCATCATTAGACTTTTAGTTCCAGATTTTTATTGCATTCAAATTACATTAATTCCTTACCTTTGCTTAAAGTCACCATATAGAATTCTGCTTGGAAATCCCTTTCTGCAAATTCGAATTCCTTCAAGCACACCATTACATCTGAGCTGGTGCATGACTAAGTGATTGTCCATAACACCTAAGAAATGGAAGGAATGATGAGAACAAATTCCTTTGTTTTTTTGCTTGAGCTTCATTTTTTATTTCAGAAATCAAATTAATTGGATATTCATAAACGAGTACAAAAAAATCTGGGAAAAGACTATGTTTTACTTTACTACAAGATTTGTTTTGTTTGATGTATACGATCTATTTCAATTACCTGGAGTCTTTGTCTCATTGGGGATTATACAACGCACAAAATGTGGGTGTGTGGACCTCAAGTTAGTCATCAGCTTGTTCAGATTTTCCTGTAGAAGACAATTTATCTTCATTATTTACAAGTATTTTCATGAAATTGAATGCAACATTATGCTATATTGTTAAAATTTATGGGGCCATTCCAATTAGCAGTTAATCCATCTGTTCTTGAATCTTTTTTTATTCTAACATTCAATGAAACCAGCCTGGGAAAGTTACAGAAGATTTCCCATACTGAAGCTCCATTCTACTCTTTTTTTAATTACATTGTGAAACACTATGATTACGTACAGCTTTCTCTCCCCCCTCCACCCCCCCCTAGGCATGGACATAGTGAGCCAATGGCTTCCTTCTGGGAAATGATCACTCCAGAACTAAGGTCATGCAGTCTTGATATATTATAAAGAAAACATACCCTAAACAGAGCTGAGACAGTCTGAAAAGATGCACCCTTCTTCTTGCCTCCCTTCTTGCCAGTAGTTTCACCTGCAAAGGATAGTTTCAGTCATCAGTAGTGGAAAGTGACAGACAAATAATATTAGCAGTTTGTCAACGTATTCTTGAAATTAATAAAACCATCGTTAGCAGATCAAATCATACCTTCCCCAGCATGGCCAGTGTAAAGTGTTTGCAAGAGTTTCATAGCAGCCTTCTGATACAGCCCAATCACAGTTTCATTCAGTGGGTCCTTATTCTTTTCCAGCCAACCAGTGATATTGTAGTCCACAGTCCCAGCATAGTGGATCAAGGCAAAATGAGCTTCAGCTTTGCCCTTTGCAGGCTTGGGTTTCTGGAAGTTTTTAGTCTTGCCAAGATGCTGGTCATAAAGTTTATTTTTGAAAGTAGTATCAGAAGCCTTGGGAAACATACACTCCTCTTCCAGGATGGAGAAAATCCCCATGGGCTAGTAACAGAAATATAGATGTATTGGAATAAAGTGCATCAGATATTCATTCAATTGTAAGCATATATGACAGCTACAGTTGTATTATGTGTCCATTATTAGCAGTAATTCTGATACGTAACATATTTTGATTTCCATACCTTTTCAATGAGCTCAATGCAAGCAGCCAGATCCATACCAAAGTCAATGAATTCCCATTCAATTCCTTCTTTCTTGTATTCTTCTTGTTCCAGAACAAACATGTGGTGGTTGAAGAATTGCTGCAGTTTCTCATTGGTGAAGTTGATACATAACTGTTCAAAGCTGTTGAACTGAATATATGGAGCAATTTAAAGTCATTGGATCATCCAAGTTGTTTAAACTAAATTCATTGAGAAGGTACACAATATTTTACATTTTTAATTAATTCTTCTCTAATGTTTCCCTTTCCGAGTGTAGGTGTCTGCATTTATAATGGAAATTGCCCATTTACATTCATCACCCTGTAACTGCACCCTATCCCAACAGAGGTGCTATAGTGTCACTCACTGAGTGAGAGGTTTACACAGGAATTCCAATCATTATATAAGTGAACCTACACATTTTTAATACGTATGAAAATAGTAACAGAATGAAGATTACCTCTGTAACCAGGTCCCACGATTGTTCTCTAACCTAACTTTACCTGAAATCTGCTCATGATCTTGACAAGAAATTGATTACTGATATATTAAAAATAATACAAAAGCTGCACAACTTATGAATATTTTGGGCGAGATTTTACAGTCTTGCCCATCCCGAACCATAAAATTCCATGCGAGTCAACGGACCTTTCCATGTTCCGTCCTTTGCCTGCTCCAATTTCCATGATGGGCAGGGTGGTAAAATTCCAGTCTTTATGTTACAAAATCACATATCCGTTATTTTAGTGAAAAGTAGCTGTGTAAACTTGTCACCATGTAAGATGTCACAACTTGCATTTATTTAGCACCTCACATGACCTCAGCATTTTTCAAAGAACTTGATAGCCAATTTGTTGTGTTGTATTGCCATCATTGTTGTAATGTAGGAAATAAGATAAGCAATTTTGCACAGTGCAACGTCACACAAACAGCAATATCCTAATAATTTTTGTGAGCTGAGGGTAAATTACAGTTTAGGACATTGGATAAATTCCCCTGCTCTTCCAGTGGTATCTTTTAGATCTACCTGAGAAAACAAAAGGAGCCACTGTTTAATGCCTTGTAGAATCATAGAATCCTACAGTGAGAATCAGGCCATTTGGCCCATCGAATCTGCACCAACCACAATTCTACCCAGGCCTTATCCTCATAAACCTCATACATTTACCCTAGCTAGTCCCCCTGACACTAAGGAGTAATTTAATATGGCCAATCCACCTAACCTGCACATCTTTGGACCGTGGGAAGAAACCGGGATACCTGGAGGAAACCCACAAGAGAATGTGCAAACTCCACACAGACAGTGACCTAGGCTGGGAATCGAACCTGGGTCTCTGATGCTGTGAGGCAGCAGTGCTAACCACTGTACCATCATACTGCCTTATCTTAAAAGCAGCACTTCAAAATTCACAATATTCTCTCAATGCCAAACTAAAGAGTTAGCATGGATTGCATGCTTAAGTCTATGAAATGGGATTTCTGATTCAAAGATGTGACTGTTACCAGTCAGTGAGTCATAACTGACACCATAGAATCACGCAGTGCAGAAGAGGTCCTTTGGCCCATCAAGTCCACACTGACACCAGGAACTCGCACACACTAAACAGCAGAACTACAATACCAGTAGCAGATGGGAGTAATGCCACATGAAGAGTTTATATAAACAGTTTTCATTTTAAACATGTATCTAGAAATGTATAATGGAAATAAAAAGATAAGACAAAATGAATTACATTAAATGGAGGATTACTTTGATCAGTGTACTCTGGGGCAATTATTCCCCCATACTCTAACTCTGTCACCTGAAAAGTACACTGCGTATTGATTTCCATTTACAAAATGGAAGTAATATCATATAAATAGATATAGGAGGGTAGGTATTGCTAAAAGTTATGTATTGCTTCTTACATCAAAGATTTCAAAGCCAGCAATATCCAGCACACCAATGAAGAACTGCCTGGACTGTTTTGTGTCCAATTGCTGATTGATACGGAGAACCATCCACAGGAACATTTTCTCATAGACTGACTTGGAAAGGGCACCAACAGCGTTATTCACCTAAGAAGACAAAGTATGCATCAGTGACAGAATGTGTATCAGCAACTTCAGTTCAATTTTCAGAAGTATTTTCACAAGACTTTCTCTTTAGTATCAGAGGGGAATCAATACCTGCTGCACCGTCTGACCCTTTGTCACAAATTCGTTGCCAACCTTTACTCGTGGGTAACACAAAGCTTTGAGCAAGTCAGCGGAATTGAGACCCATCAGGTAAGCGATTTTGTCAGCAACTAAAAAGGAGAAAAATGGTTCAATCACACTGCACAGAACGAGACCAGCCATCACATCTGTGCTAACTACCTGACAGAACTATCCCATTAATCCCACTGCCCTTTCCACATTGTTCTGAAAAACATTCCCCTTTCCTGCATTTATCCAATGCCATTTTGAAAGTTACTATTAAATTTACTTCTGCCACTCTGCACATTTAGGACAGTAAAACTAATCTCGTAAAGAGCAATTCTCTCCATAGCATTACTTGTTCTTTTGCCAATTATCTTAGAAACCCTATTATTGGATGATCAAACTTCCTGCTGCTGGCAATACTTTCTCCTGCCTCTATCAAAATAAGTCTTTTTAGAAGTTTATTTATTAGTGCTGTAAGTAGGCTTACATTAACACTGCAATGAAGTTTCTGTGAAAATCCCCTAGTTGCCACACTCTGGTGCCTGTTCGGATATACTGAGGAAGAATTTAGCATGACAAATCACCTAGTCAGCATGCATTTTGGAGTGTGGGAGGAAACCAAAGCATCTGGAGAAAACCCACACAGATACGGGGAGATCTTAGAAGAGGTGAATGAAGTGGAGATGATAGACTTGAAATGGGAATTCCAAATCTGAACAGGAGAAGGAGGGAGGATTGAGCAGAGATTACAGAAATAGGGTGGGGGAAAGGACATGAAGAAATTTGAACACAACAATGAGAATTCTAAACCTGAAGAGGTGCTGAATAAATAAAGTGAGATGAGTCCAAGGTGAAACTTCAAAGTAGAACAGAGCGGCTAGAGGAAAGGAAGGCACTGAACAGAGGCAAGACAGATAACTGTGAAGGGATGCATTTTGACTAGCTGAAGGAAAAGGAGCAATGTAAACAGAATGGCACAGAAAGAGTTTAGCAACAGAGCTATCTCAGAATGCATGCCCACAAATCTTTGAAAGTGGCTGGACAAGTTGAGGAAGGTGTTAAAAAACCTCATGGATGCATCAGCTTTACAAATTGAAATGTCTAATGCATAAGCAAGGAAGTCATGCTAAATCATTAGAAGTCACTGGCTGGGCTGTAACTGTTGCAATGTTGTAAGCATTTTTGGGCACTGTAATTTTGAAAAGACTTTAAGGTATTATAAAGAATGCAAATGAGATTCACTGAGACATTCAGACAGCGTCTGTGGGCAAAAAAGAAAGACTACATTTATATCATTTTTTTGTCATGACCACTGGATATTTCAAAATGCTCTGCTTGGACTGTGACCCAAGCTGGGAACTGAAGCCGGGTCACTGATGCTGTGAGGCAACAGTGCTAACCACTGTGCCACCATGATTTTGAAGACCTCTATTATATCTTTCTTTCAATTCCTTTGCTATAGTCAGAAGTATTCAGATCAGGCAGCAGCTGTAGAGAGAGAAGCAGACTAACTGTTTCAAATCGATGGTCTTTGAAATCACAGGCCTGAAATGTTGTCCAAGGTTTTCCTGCAGTTCACAGTGGCGGGATGTTCTGGTCCCACTGATGGAATACCCCCTCTCTGGATTTTCCAGCAGCGTGAGGTGCAGTCAATGGGAAATCCCAGTGATAGCAGCAGGACCAGTAGATCCCATCACCAGTGAATATCATGCCTCCTCCTGTTGTGAGAAACGCACTATGGGGAGGCCAGAAAATCCTCTTGTTAACTCTCTTTCTCTCTCAGGTATTGCCAGTGCACCGATCAATATTTACCCCTCAATCAACATCACAAAAATAGAGGTCTGTCCATCATCTCATTGCTGTTTGTGGGAGTTTGCAAACTGGCTTCCGTTCACCTACATTAAAACAGTAATAGCACTTCAGAAGTACTGCATTAGCTGTCAAGCATTTTGAAATATCCAGTGGTCATGACAAAAATATTATATGAATGTAAATCTTTCTTTTTTGCCCACAGACTGAATGTCTGAATGTCTCAGTGAATCTCATTTACATTCTCTGTAATGCCTTAAAGTCTTTTCAAAATTATGGTGCCCAAAGATGCTTACAACATTACGATTACAGCCTAGCCACTGACTTCTAATGCTTAAGCATGACTTCCTTGCTTATGCATTAAACATTTCAGTTTGTAAAGCCGATATATCCATAAGGTTTTTTAACATCTTTCTGAACTTGTCCTGCCACTTCCAAAGATTTGTGGGCACGCATCCCAAGATAGCTCTGTTGCTAAACTCTTTCTGTGCCATTCTGTTTACATTGCTTCTCTTCCTTCAACTAATCAAAATTCATCACTTCACAGTTATCTGTCTTGCCTCTGTTCCGTGTCTTCCTTTCCTCTAGTCACTCTGTTCCACTTTGAAGTTTCATCTCAGATCTATGTCACTTTATTTATTCAGCACCCCCTCAGATTTAGAATTCTTATTGTTGTGTTCAAATTTCTTCATGTCCATTCCCCCATTCTATTTCTGTAATCTCTGCTCAATCCTCCCTCCTTCTGTTTGGATTTGGAATTCCTATGCCAAGTCTATCATCTCACTTCATCCACCTCTTCTAAGATCTCTTAAAATCCTACCTCTTTGATGAAGTTACTGTTGAATCTGCTTTTATCAGCCTTTCAAGCAATTCCTGATTATACAACTAGGTAAAAGATTCCTCCCAATGCGCCTGGTTCATAAGTATTTTAGTATCAATACATGAGAAGGGAAAATGATAATAAATGCACTTAAATTTTGTGATTTGTTTTGAGCATCACTCTTGATTCAGCACGTCTTATTGCTTTGATGAAGATCCCTTTGTGGTTCGGTGTCAAAGTTTACTTGATATTGAACTGTGAGGCATTTTGAGATGTTCTTATATCTCAGTTTATTGCCATAACCTAACAATTATGGGTTTCTTCTGAACCTACATCACGGTTATTGCAATGGACTGGGACAAATCCTGAGGAAATTCAGCCTCAGTGCTGCCGAAAGGATATTGCCGAAGTGTCTTGGTGGTTGTGTGGAATTTCCAGATTTATCTCCATTCAAATCAAAAGAAATCCCAGCTGCGCAAATAGTAATTCACAAACCTGAACTGTGCTACATGCTAGTGAAGCATTGGTGGAAATATACCTGCCTTTGTCACATAAGCATATTCATAGAAGATAGGAGCAGGAGGAGGCCATTTAGCCCTTCGAGCCTGCTCTGCTATTCACTATGATCATGGCTGATCATCCAATTCAATAGGCCAATCCTGCTTTTTTCCCCATAACCTTAGATCCCATTAGAAAAACAGTCATGGGGAGCAATAGGACATGCTGATGTAAGAGTGATGCTCAAAACAAATCACAAAATTTAAGTGTATTTATTATTTTTCCCCTCTCATGTGTTGATATTAAAATACCTATGAATCAGAGGCATTGGGAATCTTTACCTAGTTGTATAATCAGGAATTGCTTGAAAGGCTGGTCAAAGCAGATTCAACAGTAACTTTCAAAGTGAATTTGATACATAGTTGAACACACTTAGAGGATTATTGGTAAAAAAACAAAGGAATGGATCACTGGGCACTTCTACCAAGGAAGCAGCACAAATCTGATGGGCCAAATAGCCTCTTCATAAAATAAGAGAACATGAAACATGGAATGTTGCCCTACTATGCAAATGATGGTAGAACTGCAGCATGTCACTTAGCACAAATTCTCACTGAACAATCTGACACCAATAGAACGTTTGAAGTCCCTTATTGTTAGCAAGCACAATTTGTTATTAAAAATAGCACATGAACAGCTGAGTGTAGTCTTAATGAGAGGATTAATATAAGAGATGGCAATGCACCATCTCAGCACAGATTTGACAAATGGTCATTCCTCAAAACAGGTGGATAATTGTATTCTATTACCTATGCATTTGCTGAAGATAAAGTCAAGAGAGACAGTGATGAATTAATAACCCCTGCCCCATTCCACTTATGAAAATTTACCATCCAATTGTGCTGCATCTAAAATTTGAGGTGCAAAAAAAATCTTAGATGCTTTACAATGTTCCAACTCTGTGAAATTGTTTTCACGATACCTTCAGTGCCATCGGGTTCAGCTTGTTCCTCTCGTTGCTTCTGCTTGAACTTAAGGTTGCCATAGTGCATTACTGCGCCAGTGAGTTTGTAGATGCCGATCTTTTCATCATTTGTAAAGCCCAAAATGTCAATGGCTTCCTAGAGGCCACAGGAACAAGCAGTTAAATTGTAGTAGTCTGAAAATGTACTGGATTTTAAATTAACAGCCAAGGAGATTTAACTTACATCGGTAGCCATGAGCTCCTCACCGTCATCAATACTAGAAACAGAAATCTCACCCTGGCTAACAAAATGGAAGTCGTAGGGGTTGGTGGTAATCAGTAACATTTCTGAAATCACATAATAGATTTAGATTGCAGCACATTCATAGAATCTTAGAATCCTACAGTGCAGAGGGAGACCATTCACCCTATCAAGTCTGCACTGACCATAATCCCACCCAGGCCCTATCTTCATAACCCCATGCATTTACCCTGGCTAGTCCCTCTGACACTAAGGGGCAATTTAGCATGGCCAAACCACTTAACACACGCACCTTTGGACTGTGGGAGGAAACCCATGCAGACATAGGGAGAACATGCAAACTCCACACAGGCAGTGACCTGAGCGGGAATTGAACTCAGGTCCCTGGCACCATGAAGCAGCACTGCTAACATTAATAGCTTAACAAAAAAAAAAATTGACAGAACCTTCAAGGAAATTACTGTTAAGACTTACCAATAAGTTCTGGTTTTCTGTTGCATGTAACCTGGTAGAAAATGTGATAGCTTCTCTCAGCTTTCAGCTGGAATGTAACTCTGGATTTTTCCAGCAGATCTGCATTGGAAGCATCAGAACTAATTAGGAGTACTGCTCCCTAGTAAGTTAATTGCAACATTTAAAACTTCAATTTGTACATGTGAACCAGATAAATACTTACAAGTTTCAATATCAGCGGAGGCCAGTTTTCCTGTGGCTCCAAAGTGAATTCTGATGAATTTACCCTTAGAATTAGAAAATAGGAAAACACCGGTTAACATTGCTTGAGTGATGTCTCACAAATGGAGTGTTACGTGATGACTAGGGATTTTTTTTGTAGTCAATTTCCTATAGATATAAGTGAAGTCTCTTAACATCTCATGTTAATGCTGCCCAAATACTTACAAAGCGAGATGAATTGTCATTTCTCACTGTCTTGGCATTACCGAAAGCTTCCAGCAGGGGGTTAGCCTGGATGATTTGATCCTCCAGAGTTCCCTGGGGAAGTTAATTTGACAAGTGTTAATAATTAAAAAGCTAACTAACTTGGATCAATGATGCAAACGCACGAATATTTAATAGCCATGTATATAAAAAAGAAACATCGGGTTTGATTTCTTTTTGAGAACAGATGTGATTACAAAGCCATTTGCTGGAGCTGTTTAAGAGATGGGACAAAGAACAAACTGTAGTTAAGGTGTCCAGAATAAAGGATATAAAAACTTGGAACAGGAAGGATAAACTTTCTTTTCATTCAGGAGGCTGTAAGACTGTAGAATGTATTCCTGAGATAGATGCAGTGACTGCCCTTGCTTGGTTCCATTCGTAACTAGCTAAACTCAGCCAAAGTATCACTTGCAATGGCTTCTCATCTCACGCCTACACTGGTACCTCTGAAAGTTCCCCAAAGATCTGTTCTTGGACCCATTTTATTTCTCAAATACCTGTTACCCCTTCCATCCAAAAGCATCGTGTTAGTTTTCACATTTACGCTGAGGACAACCTACTCTATCTCACTGCTGCCTCTGTACACGGTTGCACTGTTTCTAAGTTGTCAGACTGCATATCTAACATTGAATATTGGATCCCTCTCTCTGGCTACTGCAAGGCTAATGCAGACTGTCTATAACCTTGGTGTCATATTTGATACTAAGATGAGTTTCTAACAGCATACTAGCACCATCACTAATAGCATCTGTTTCCACCTCTATAACATCAGCTGTCCTTGTACCTGTCTCAGCTCAGCTGCTGTTGAAAACAAAATTCATGCCTTTATAATATCTGGACTCAACTGTTTCAATGTAATCCTGGTAGATCTCCCACATTCTATCCTCCATAAATTTGAGGTCAACCAAAACTCTGATGCCAATGTCATAACTTGCACTGAATTCCATTCACTTATCACTGCTATGCTTGCTGACCTATATTGGCTCCCACTCAAACGGTGCCTTGACTTTAATATTCTCATCCTTGGGTTCAAACCCCTCCAAGGTCTTGCCTCTCCTGTAATCTGCAGCAGCCCCGCACAACTTCTTCACTCAATTAATTCTGACCTCTTCAGTGGCTGTATCTTCAGCTGTCTGGGCCTTAAGCTCTGGAATTCCCTCTCTAGACTTCTCTACCTCAATTTCTCCTTTAAAACACTCCTTAAAACTTGTCTCCTTGTCTAAACATTTGTCCATCTGAGTATCTCTTTATGTGGCCTGGTGACATGTTTTGTTAAATAATGCACCTGGGAAGCACCTTGAAATGTCTCATTATCATAGAATCACAGAATCCTACAGTGCAGAAGGAGGCCATTCAATCTACAGAGTCTGGATCGGCCACAATTCCATTCAGGCCTATCCTAATAACCCCATGTATTTACCCTAGCTAGTCCCTGACACCAAGGGACAATTTAACATGGCTGATCCACCTAACCCACACATCTACGGACAGTGGGAAGAGACCATAGCGCTCAGAGGAAACTAATGCAGACATGGCAAGAAAATGCAACTCCACACAGCCAGTGACCCAAGCTGGGAATTGAACTCACGTTCTTGGCAATATGAGGCAGCAATGCTAACCGCTGTGCCGCCCTATTATATTAACTGTGTTGTATAAACAAAAGTTGTGGTTGAGACCATGTCAAAGTTTAAGAATAGAATTGCTGAGCAAGTAGAAGATTGAAGAAAGGAGAAATAAAAACAAAGAAACAGGAGCCTGATCAGATCTCGTAGTTTTGTGTGCTTCTCTGCTATTTAACACAATCATGTCTGATCTTTGGCTGCAGTCTACTTTCCATCCCACTCCCCTTATTCCTTTATTTCATAAAAAACCAAGAAGGGATTTTCAGGCTGCACTTGCCCTGAGACCTGAAAACTCACACGAGAACAACAGATCTTTGCATGGTGTGCATCCCACTTGCTATGATTCCCATGGAAAATTTTGTCCCCATATCTCAACCTTAAATATATTCAATAATGGAGGGTCCACAACCCTTTGGAGTAGAGAATTCCAAAGATTCGCAATTGTTTGAAGAAAGAATATTCTCCTCACCTCAGACCTCAATGTTCAGCCCATCATTTTGAGACTGTGTCCCCACATTCCTCACCCAGGAGAATAAAGGGAGATGGGAACAGATAGCACTTTAAGATTATGATGCAGAGTCATGTGGACAATGATCACCAATACTAGGTAGTTAAGCCCAGCGACATTTTCCATGCTGCACTTCCAACGTCAGTTTATGTAAAATGTTAATCAAAGACGATGGTATAGTTACATCAAATGTATATACTCTTCTGCTGTGCGCGGATCACCCTGCGCCTGAAAACTATTTCCATTACATTATCAGCAAGGGATTTCCTGCCCTTTAATATTTGAACCTTGAGGGTTTTCTTCAGTTTAACTTTGCTTTTGAATCAGATTTACCTTGAATGAGCTGCTAGTTTGCTCCTTCTTTTTGGCATCACCACTGGCTGCCACTGAGGCAAAATACTGAATGACACGTTTCGTGTTCACAGTCTTCCCGGCACCAGATTCTCCGCTAGGGGCAGAAAAGTGAAAACAAAAATGAAAAAAAATTCCAGATGTCTTCTGTAAAAATCAAAATGAAGTCATAAGTTCCAGATGTTAAGTATGTACGTGAGAACTTAAAAATCTTACGTGATCAGAATAGACTGATTCTCACGATCTGTGAAGAGAAAAAACAAATATAACTGTTCCAGGGTCTGAAAGTCATCCAGTACTCACACTAATAACTTACAAGGATAAACACCTAAATAGAAAATGTTCTCATTAAAATACTGCTATCATGTAATCCAAGGAATATCTATGTACATATGCAAGTTTCGTCTCATTTTGCATCAACCTAAGAGACCACTACTCCTTGCAGGTGCAGATGGCATGAGGGAAGGACAAACAAATAATTAAAAGAAGGAAATGGGTCAGATTGTCAAATAATTTGAATTAAAAAGACAAGCCAAAATAAAAGAGCAAATGGCAAGGAGAAAAAAACTTCATTCCCATGAGAACCAAAGCTGGGTGTCTTGGTTGGAATATGATAAAGAGTAAAGGTGAGTTGCCATCATGGCCATTATATATCTGCTGTATAAAAATGTGGCAGAGCCACAGTCATCACAGGTCCAACAGTGGGAAAATAGGTAATATCAAGGGTTTTGATATCACTTACAAGAGTCAAGCCCTCTTGTATAAGAGCTACGTTAGTAATTGGTGAATGGCTGTAAGTCAATGATTGGTCTAGTGAAATATTGTGGCCTTGGATAATGGTAAGAGGGTATAAAAATGGAAGATAAGTGATCAAAATAGAAATTTTGAGGAGATACTCAGAGAACAAGCTAGATGTTCAGGCCATGGGGTGCGATCAAGCCACTTGGAGGAAATGCTAGATGCTTATTATCTAAACTATTTTACAAGCCAAAATTGAGGACACATGACTCTCATATATAACTTGCAAAATGCCACCTGAATGCTGTATCAAGATTTACGTTGGGTTGGATAAAGTTAACTCACTGCCACTAATGTAGATCAACATCAACTCTTTGGCTATTGAGTTTTATGAAAATAAAGAATTCAGCTGTGCAAAATATAATGACATAGATTTTGCAGTCAAAGCAGTGCAGAGCCTTTCACCATTGACCGCAAAGTAAATCTGTCTGAAGAATCAAGCAATCTCTTTGATGATACTGTCACTCCCCAACCTCATCCCCTCCACACCCCTCCCCATGCACAGATAAGGTGAATAGCCAAGGTCTTTTCCCCAGGGGAGGGAAGTCCAAAACTAGAGGGCATAGGTTTAAGGTGAGACAGGAAAGATTTAAAAGGGACCTGAGGGGCAACTTTTTCACACAGAGGGTGGTGCATATATGGACTGAGCTGCCAGAGGTAGTGTGAGAGGTGGATACAATTATAATATTTAAAAGATATTTGGACAGATATATGGATGGGAAAGGTTTGAGCGATATAGGACAAACGTAAGCAGTTTAGGAAACCTGGATGAATTGGGCCAAAGGCTTGTTTCTGTGCTGTGTATCTCTATGACTCTATGACTAATTGATTGTAGTGATCATCTCTGGGTATTTAGTGGCATTTGGTCGGCAGTGAGGTCATCAGGTCTTTTCAGCAGCCAACCAGATTAAAGGATTTCCACAGCCTTCCAATCAAGAAAATAAAATCACTTTAAAACATTTTAGGCAGAGCAAATTAAATATTGGGATAAAGGTGAACAATAAAATATTTTAACATATTTTTAAAAAGAAATCTGCTAATTTAAAAAGAAATCTGCTAAATATTGGTCAATACCAATCTTTTTCAGAGCAGTTCTCTTGCTTATCAAAGGACAGAAGGGCAATGATGGAGAATGGGTCCATTGCCCCATCCATCCCCTCATCCGCTCCCGCGAAAATCAGCGGGATTTAATTTAAACTGACGAAATGCCAAACTAGATGTTGGTTGCTGCAATGATAAATGATAAATCCTGTTTACCAGTTTGCATGAACTGATAGGCATTGTCAGAGATGGAGAAGATGTGAGGAGGAGCCTCTTGTCGCTTCTTGCCTCTGTAACCGGTCACCACCTCGGGGTTGTACACTGGTAGCCATTTGTAGGGGTTCACCGTGACACAGAACAACCCAGAGTAGGTCTACAGTAAGAGAATTGGAAAATCAGAGAAGCGTGCTTCAAAATTCTGTTCAAACCTTCTTGCAACATGTAGCATTAGTGCTTTTGATTCTCAATGGAGGACTGACTTACATAGATCATCCAGGCTGCGTAACGCTCTTTGAGGTTGAACAGCACGGCTGGTTCGCTCAGGTGGGTCATCATGGCCATGTCCTCGATTTTATCGAATTTTGGAGGATTCATTGGAAAGACTTGGTCATCTTTAACAGTCAAAGTCTGCAAAAAGAACCAAAAGATCTCGATCTTGCATTCTGTGTGAAATGAACATGATGCGATTAAAACCTCCTTAAAAAGATTAACTAAGCTGTCCCCCTCTGGAGTACATACCTGCTTGTCCTCCGTTTCAACGACGATTTTACCAGCTTCCTTGCTCTTGATTGTGCCTTTAGTGAACTCCTCTTTTGGGTAGACGCAGAAGCACGCAGTCTTAGCCTCAAAGGGGCGATTTTGGGCCTCAATTCGTTCCTTCTCAGGCTTTCGGAGGTAAATCGCCGCCTCCCCAAACACGGCCATTTCCGCGTCCGCACTCATGGTCGCAGTTTACTGTCAAAACCAAACTCCAGAATGTTATTGAAAGGTATTTTTAAAATGAGTTTCAACCCTAATAACAATGTTCGCCTGTATGCCCACATGCCCATTTTGCATTGCACCATTAAGCTGCAAAAGACAATAGTTTTTTTTTAAGACTGGGTTAGTTTTTTTCATTCATTTACGGGATGTGGGCATTGCAAGCTGGGCCAGCATTTTTTTTTTGCCCATTCCAACTGCCCTCCATTCCAGGGAGCATTTGTGAGTCACCCACACTGTTATGCACCCGGAGTCACATGTAGGCCAGACCAAGTAAGGACAGCAGATTTCCTTCCATAAAGTACATTGTGCGGGGATGTGGGCTTGGACTGTGGAGGGTGGGGGGCAGTGGGGGGGGGGGGGGGGGTCACAGTAAGAAGTTTCACATGACCGGGTTAATGTCCATCAGGTTTATTTGGAATCACAACTTTTAGAATGTTACTTCTAGCCAGTCACCTGAGGAAGGAGCAGAGCTCTGAAAGCTGGTGATTTTAACCAGGTGTTGTGGGACTTCTTACTAAAGGACATCTGTGAACTGGATGGATTTTTATGACAATCGACAATGGTTCATAGCCATCATTAGATTTTTTAATTCTAGGTTTTTGTTGAATTAAAACCACCATCTGCTTTGGTGGGATTCCAACATGGGTCCCCAGAGCATTACCCTGGTTTCACTGGATTACTAATCCAGCAAAAATACCACTATGCTACCACTCAATTAAATAAAAAATAAATAAAGCACAAAAATATTACCAATTCAATTGGTAATTCCAAATACGATAAGAAATTAGCCTATTTTGGGTTAATTCCCTTTTGTTACACAGGCTTTTTAATTTCAGATTTTTATTGAATTCAAGTATCACCATCTGCCATGATGGATTTGAATTTGGGTACCCAGATTTTACCTCAGTTCTCTGGATTAACCATCCAGTGACAATATCACTACACAACTGCCTCCCTCCCACCCTGGTAACACATTTTCCATGACCAATCAACCTTATTTGCATATCTTTTGAACAGTAAGTGGCAATTTAGCACAGCCAATCTATATCTTTGGAGTCTGGAAAGAAACTGGAGCACTAGGTGGAAACTCATGCAGACATGGGAAAAGGTCCAGATTCCATAAATGGACAATAAATGCTGACCAAGTCTCTTATTAAAGAAAAGTGATGATATTGTGGCTACTTACTTTGGTAGCTTGTTCCATTCCAGGATTAAATTTGGATGCTAGAGGGAGTTTTTTCACACAGAGGGTGGTGGGGGTATGGAATGCGCTGCCAAGTAAAGTGGTGGAGGCAGGCACTCTGGAACTATTTAAGAGATACTTAGATGGGCACATGAACAGAACGGGAATGGAGGGGTATAGAAAACTGATTTAAAATAGGGATCTTGGGAGATCCCTAGGAAGTGTACAAATAGATGATGATATTGATGTACTTGCTTTTATCCTACAGGTGCTATGGTCCACCTTGTTGTCTAACACGGGGCATACACGCAATGGATCGTGAGAGGGCTGCTCTTGAGTTTTTCGAGACTGTCCTAGTGCTTCACATTATTAGTGTACGCTTGACCTGGACCATTTGATTGGCAACATGACAGCTCAGTGACTATCGCTGTGCTGTGCAGATACATGGATTTGGGCCTGTGTCTGTGGGAGTTTGTGCATTCTCCCTGTGCTTGCGTGGGTTTTCTCCAGGGGGGCTCTGGTTTCCTCCCACATCCCAAAGATGTGCTTTTAGGCTAATTGGCAAAACAAATTCTCCCTAAATTGTCTCAAATTTGGTTTTTAATCCATAGATCTATAAACATAGACAGGGATCACAGGTAGAGGTAGGAACATCAGGGTGGCGGCGTGGGCTCGTTGGGCTGAAGGGCCTGTTTCCTGTGCTGTTTTGTTCTTTGTTCTTTGATTGTCATGGGAAAGCAAAACTGTTGATATGCAAATGGAGACAAATGGAGTTTGTAGTTGGTATGGATGACTATCTTGTGTTTTGTCATTGGAGGAGACAAGGTAATTATTCCTGCCAATTCCACCATATTTTAAAGAACATGGCAGTCTAATTCTCTCTGTCCTTTGCTGCAGTGGTTTCCATTCCAAATCTATGATCAAAGATGTGATACTGATCTATTCTTCATACTGATTTAGGCAGAATCCTGCCGCATGTCTTTAGATAACTTCAATTTTATTTTTTCTCTGGCCACATAAATAAGAGTTACTTATACACATTGTATGCGAGCAATTCTAATACCGATTGACCTGACCTATGCAAAATGCTTTTCACCTGAAAGTGACACAGAGAGTCAGCCTGCCTGAAATATTAGGAAACAAGAAATGTCAAATCCTCTCTAACAGGATTCACAGACACAGAGTTCAAGCCAGATCTTAAAAGTGTTCAGGTGCCCACTTATTTGGACTTGGTGTAGGCTCTCAGTTGGCATGTGGAGATAAAGTCTTGTAATGACTTAGCGACATGTTGGGACTGAGTTGGAGATTTTCTAATTGGATGAGTTGAGGTGAACCAACTTGCTTTCTTGCTTCTGCATCGCGTTTTTAATGCTGGTATCCTGAAGAGTAGGTGGCATGATGGCACAGTGGTTAGCACTGCTGCCTCACAGTGCCAGGGACCTGGGTTTTATTCTGGCCCTGGGTGATTGTCTGTGTGGAGGTTGCATGTTCTCCCCATGTCTGAATGGGTTTCCTCTGAGCATTCCGATTTCCTCTCACTGTCTAAAGATGTGTTGGTTGGGTGGATTGGCTGCGCAAAATTGCCCCTTAGTGTCCAAAGATGTGCCAGTTAGGTGGATTGGACATTCTAAATTGTCCCTTAGCGTTCAAAGATGTGTTGGTTAGGTAGATTTGCCATGGTAAAGATGCAGGGTTATGGGGATAGATCAGAGGGAAGGGTCTGGGTGGGATACTCTTTTGGGGAATCGGTGCAGACTCAATGGGTGAATGGTCACTTTCTGCAATCTAGTGGTTCTATAATTCTAAATCCACCACTGCCAGAAGTTGCCCAGAAAATGGCTCAGGGTGAAACATCAGTTGGCAATGAGCTTTTGGATGAAGCACACGTAGCATCACAGAATAGAATCTGTACAGTACAGAAGGAGGCCATTCAATCCATTGAATCTGTACTGACCACATCCCACCACTCCTATTCCCACAACTCCACATTTATTCTACTCATCCTCCTAACATTAAGGAGCAATTTAGCATGTCCAATCAATCTAATCCGCACATCTTTGGACTGCAGGGGGAAATTGGAGCACTCGGGGGAAACCCGTGCATACATGGGAAGAATGTGCAAACTCCACGCAGACCAGTCACCCAAGGCTGGAATTGAACCTGAGTCCCTGGCACTGTAAGGCAACAGTGCCAACCACTGTGCCACCATACTCATAGCTTTAGTTCTGCATTCATGCCTGTGCCCAAAGCGATGTAGTATGAGTTAACAGGCTGCAGATGCTGGTCTCAGGCCGGCAGCTGTGGTATAACTGGAGTAGCAGCAATATAATAGGGGCAGCATTTGTGGAATCAGTTTGCTGAGCACCCAGCGTCAAACCCTTACAATCCTGAGATTTATAGTCTCCATATTAATTAACGCTTGAAATATTCCTTGCTAGTACCATCAGGGAAAGGCAGAATACTTGTAACAATTGGCAAGAAATCAAGCCAAACACTTACTGATTCACAATGTTGACCAAAGTTACAGGAATTCCAGGCTTTTTAAAAAGTTTTAAAATACAACATTTAAGTAAACCATTCGCCATTCTCCGAATATATGTTGCACACTGCAATCTATCCGAGTGCCGTTTGTTACGAGACTTGAAAAGCTGGCTAGATTGTTTCTTTCTGCACAGCACCTGCTGTTACCCTACATCTTTGTACAGCCACTGATGCATGTTAGTATCACATTCAGAAGCAGCACTGGCATCTGCATTCTTCACAATTGCACAGTCCAGAGCAATTACTAGTAGACACAGTGCATCGTTCCAATTCATCTTTCCCGGTTTCCTTTTGTGTGATGTCTACATTTATAAGAAAAAAAAGTCTTCCTATGTTTGTTCGGCTGCATGCAAGTGCGATTTATTGAACGCGAATTATCTTAGTGAGATGTCTCGAGCATGTTATGCCCCGGTAATGCCAACACAATCACCATCCCGAGGGCGCAACTGCTTTGACAACCAACTCGGTGCATTTGATACATTAGTAAGCAAAGTTCATGCGCACACATTCTTACCTTGTTCGATTCAAGTAGCTGGAAATAGTAGACCTTAGACAGCCGCCAGGAGCTGTGAGCAAAGAGAAGTGTGAAGTGTGAATGCGTTATATTGACAGGGAAAGACTAGGGACTGAAAATCCATAGTTAAGGTGAAGAGTGCGCTTCAACCGCGATTTTAGGACCCCCATCTCATTGCTTTCAGTACAACAGATAACAGCTCTGTCCCTCTATTTAACCAACATAGATCTCAAATTTATAGGGGTTTGTATGGGCGGAACTTCTGCTGCTCACCGTTTTAAAACGTGGCTTTAGAGCCAGATGCTCGCCCAGTCTTACCCATCAGATTCCTTCGATGTCTCGAGTCTGATTGCAGTTTACATGAGCAGCAATAGACCTCGGTTACTCAATCAATACACGATTGAACATAGAAACCCTATAGTACAGAAAGAGGCCATTCGGCCCATCGAGTCTGCACTGACCACAATCCCACCCAGACCCCTACCCCCCCCATATCCCTACGTATTTACCCAATAATCCCACTAACCCATGCATTTCAGGACGCTAAAGGACAATTTTTTTTAGCACGGATTAATCAACCTAACCCGCACATCCTTGGAGTGTGGGAGGAAACCGGAGCACCCGGAGGAAACCCACGCAAACCCGGGGAGAATGTGCAAACTCCACACAGACAGTGACCCAAGCCGAGAATCGAACCTCGGTCCCTGGAGCTGTGAAACAGCGGTGCTAACCACTGTGCTACCGTGCCATTGCAATTCAACTCTACTGGGATAATTGTTGATTATTTAAAAATAAACTTCGAGACACGTTAAACAGGATAGGAACGAAGAGGCGACGAAAAAAAGGCAATCAGACAGATAATGTGGTTAAAAAAATGTTAAAACATGCATCAAGGGCTGGAGTCTGTAGTATCAGTATAGCAAATAGAAATAGTATTTTTTGTTATTTCTCTCAGGATGGTTTTTTTTCCCCCAACAGCATTAACGATTGGCAAAGCCAACGTTAAAATAATTAAGCCCATTCCCATGATGGGTGCATAACTTGGGCGACAGGGGAGTCATCAGAACCTACCTCGCTGTTGCCACCCAACTGGAGGATGACAGGGTCTCCACTACACTGGCTTTTAAAACAAGAATGTTGTCGACTCAGCGGCTTCATCTCCAAATATGGAGAGGGCAACAATTGGCCGGATCCCTTGTTCCTGGCGACGTTGTCAACTATCATTTTCAGAGGGGAGAGTTATAATTAGTAGAAATT
Organism: Sphyrna mokarran; assembly: GCA_024679065.1. Classification (NCBI taxonomy): domain Eukaryota; kingdom Metazoa; phylum Chordata; class Chondrichthyes; order Carcharhiniformes; family Carcharhinidae; genus Sphyrna; species Sphyrna mokarran. The sequence goes on along the minus strand of JAGIQG010000021.1, from coordinate 41,544,550 downwards.
GGAATATTGGAATGATCAAATCGTAAATCTTGCTGCCATTAAAGAAAGAAAGGTCGGCCTATCTGACGCGGTTTCCACGGCCACAGGGATGGTTATATAAACCCAGTGAGTGATACCCACTGCTACCTTGTGATGCCGCGATGATGTCTACTCTGAATTAGTTCATCATTTGCTATGAAGCTCGAACGAATTCTGCTTTGTATGCGTAGTTAGTATCGTTTAAACCCAGTGAGAGTGAATGTGGCCAGTGCCAGTGTAATAGACTTGTTCCTGGCGTGTGAGGGTCGTTGTCAAGACCCCTGGAGAAGGTGGTGAGGTGCCCCACCCATCCCAGGGGTGTTAGGGTGGGAGAAACTGGAGTTTTGAGTCAGCCGTAGGAATATTGTACCAGAGTCGGCATGTTATGTGGCTTTTTGGAGGGGAGCTTGGTTTAATTTGGACATTTGCAGCAATGTACACGTAGGGAGTGTGGCCGTGATTTTATCCACGGCTTTCTTTCATATCACACTCTTAACCCGAATCAACTGGGAGTTCCCAATGGGAAAATCCAAAACCATAGAATCAGAGAATCCTACAGTGTCATTCGGTCCATCGAGTTTGCACCGACCACAACCCTACCCAGACCCTATCCCCATAACCCCATCAATTTACCCTAGACAGTCCCCCTGATACTAAGGGGCAATTTACATGGTCAATCCATCTCTGAATGTTCAGCATCCCGTCATTACACTTTTATTGAACAAATTATTTTGCGGTGGTGTTTTTAAAATTTTTTGGAAAGAGACACATCACTATGTGTAAGAATTCACGTTTTTAGAAGTGCCCTCTCCCCCTCATTGTTTTGTACAACGCCACATCTGCAAAAAAACAAACTTGAACGTAAAAATCTTTTCTCTGCAAGATCTCATAAAATAAGAATTTCCCTTTGCTCCTAACTGCCGCAGAATTTAATCAGGACAGCAAATAATCTAGTGTCCCAGCGGTTCAAAATACAGTTAAACAGATCTTTAAATAAATCAGAGTAACATTGGCTCTGTTGCGATCCTACCGTTATTTAAGATTAAGGTTGCATTCTGACAACCAACACCTCTCCTCACACAGAATTCGTGGCGAGTTTCTAACTTCCAGATTTCTTGCGTCAATGATTTTCTGCGGGATTTTCCGGCCGCGCTCACCCCGGGACCGGAAAATCTCTCGCCTGATGCCGCCCACAATTGCCGGGGCAGGCAGGACGGGAACAGCACAGGGATGTATTTACATCTCCTGGGGCAGCACCTTCTAATAGGCAATTGGAACGGGGTAACAAATACCAGCCCTGCCAACAACCCTCACATGCCAGGAACAAATAAAAACAAAAGGATTGAGACAAAAATTGAGGTCTGGTTAAATGTAAAGATAGGAGAACCGCCAGGCGCCGCGAGAGGTGTAATATTTTATAAATCCCCTTTGCTGCACACACATTACTAACTCATAAACCACAGTCCCTTCAAATCAGTCCGCTGATAAAAGACAACTCGTTTTCCTTCCGTCTGCTGCTGTGTTTTACTTGCTCAATACTGTATTCAGATCACTGTGGGCTGTCTCTATCACCCTCTCTATCACGTGAAGTTAGTTTCTCAGCTGGTTATAACTAGGTGGCGGTCGAGTGATTTTCCCCAGCTCGGTTGGAGCGCAGACCCTTGTTTGCAGAAAGCTCGAGGGAGTTTGTTACTTTCCCAACTGCAGCAGGGAACAACCCCCTCCCAATGTAAGAACCAAATAAAATCAAACCCAGTTCAATTTCGAGTAAGTAGCTGCTTTAGGAGAGAGAGAGAGAGAGATAGGACAGCGCAGTGGCTTTCTGGTGAGTAACTTCAGCCGTTGGTTGCAGCGAGGAGTTTGTACTCAGTTGGTTAAAAAGTTTAATGGCGAAGCGGGGGTGAAGAGTTCGAGTGTTTAATGAACTACTTCTTTCCCGACCTGATTTAAACACTGTCAGCTATCCAGCGATTCCGCTAATGATTGTGAGAGGCGCCGTATTGCGGGATTCTTGGGACAGAGTGGATACTTAAGAGGTGCCAAAAAGATTGGTAGATGCTTAGAAGTTGTTTCCTGTTGTGGGAGAATCTAGAACCAAATGGCATAGTCTCAGAGTAAGGGATCATCCCTTTAAAACAGCGATGAGGAGGAATTTGTCCTCAAAGGATAGTGAATCTGTGGAATTCTTTACGGCAGAGGGCTGCAGAGGCTGGGTCATTAGTTATGTTCAGGTCTGAGAAAGATTATTAATCAGTGAGGGAATGGAGGGTTATGGGGATAAAGCGGGAAAATGGAGTTGAGGATTATCATAGAATCCCTGTAGTGCAGAAGAAGTCCATTCGGCCCATCGAGTCTGCACCGACCACAATCCCATGCAGTCCTATCCCCATGTATTTACCCTGCTGATCCCCCCGATTCTAAGGAGCAATTTGGCATGGCCAAGCCGCACAACTTTGGACTATTGGACAAAGCACCCAGAGGAAATCCACGCAGACACGGGGAGAATGTGCACACAGGCAGTGACCCACGCCCTGGGAATCGAACCTGGATCCTTGGCACTGTGAGGCAGCAGTGCTAACCACTGTGCCGCCAAGCTGTCCAAGACCAGGTCAGTTTATGATCTCATTGAATGACAGAACAGATTCAAGTGCAGAACTAGGCCATTCGGCCCATTAAGTCTGATGACCTCACTGTATGAGTGGGTAAAGTTAACTCAATGCCGCGGAGCTCATGCCTCTGAACATATGGGGCTGTCGGATTAAAAGCTTAAAGTGCTGTCCCTGTCTGTGTGCAGGGCTGAAAGATAGGTGGTGAATGTGGGCTTTGGATTTAAAGTGGATGTGGAGATCTATTTGAGGAGCTCCGCAGGTACGAAAGTGTTTCATCTCCCGCTCCGTGACCTCGGCTAAGAAGCGATTAACGCAAACCCCACTTGTGGAGCCGGATAGCGAGGAGGTGGAGAGAAATGAGAGCAGAATGTGCCAGTTCGGATTCCATCAGCAGGAGAAAGTGGTTTGTCATGGGCTGGGGCAAAACGATGCAGGAAATCGCAAAAGATTGAATCACAAATTCCACACTAATTCAGAGTAAAATGAATTGAGGGTTGCATTGCTCCCTCCAGCCCTGTCTCCAATGGTGTTCACAACACAAATCTTAGATATCCAATCGCAAGAGGCGCGGTTACTTCAACTGCCAGTCACTTTGGATCAATTTTTAAGTCACTGTTTAGTAGTGCAATGTTGACGCTGAAACTTTCCCGTTTCTAGAAAAAGGATTCTGTCTGTAAGGTATTAGACATCAGCAATCTGTAAACTGTCTGTGCTGATATGTGTGCTTTTGGAGACCAGAACACCTCATTCGCCTGACGAAGGCCACAAAGGCCAAAAGCTCGCAGATTTACTATCAAATAAATCGGTTGGATTTAAAATTGGTGTTGTCAAACTTTTCTGTAAGGTATTAGAACCTTCTTTCAACAGCATTACCGCCACCAACCTTTTAACATCTGACTTGGGGACTGTGTTCTATTCATATCTTAGGATAGTGGACAGCCGGGCTGTTAGAAACGTCTGCTTAAATCTGTAAACTATCCACAATCCCCGTACGTTTCAAATCCAGCTGCACATTAGACCAACATTGATGTGCCAAATCCAAACAATGCTGAGCCGATCTTACACTGATATTCCACTGTTGCTTCTAGAGAGTAAGAAATCTCTCAACACTAGGTTAAAGTCCAACAGGTTTATTGGTAGCAAAAGCCACTAGCTTTCAGAGCGCTGTCCCTCCATCAGGCAAATGGGCAGCATTCTGAAAGCTAGTGGTGTTTGCTACCAAATAAACCTGTTGGACTTTAACCTGGTGTTGTGAGACTTCTTATCCTGTTTACCCCACTCCAACACCGGCATCTCCACATCATGACTACCATCATCTGCTGGAGAGTCTGGCTAACATCTAGTTACAGATATACAATCAATTGTACAACCAGATCACAGAAATGCCACAATAACTGCAACCATGATCAATATTCGAAAGTCAGATCTGCGCAACTGACCTGAAATTAGAACATTACAGTGCAGAACAGGCCCTTCGGCCCTCGATGTTGCGCTGACCAATTAAGAAAAAGCAATGACCCTCTAACCTAAACCATTCCCTTTTCGTCCATAAACTTATCTACTAACCTCTTAAACGCCACCAAACTTGGTGTATCTACAACTGCAGCAGGCAGGGCATTCCATACTCTTACCACCCTCTGGGTAAAGAACCTACCTCTGACATCCGTCCTATAACTACCACCCCTTAATTTAGAGCTATGTCCCCTCGTGCTAGCTTTCTCCATCCGAGGAAAAAGGCTATCACTGTCCACCCTATCTAATCCTCTGATCATCTTATATGTTTCAATAAGGTCTCCTCTTAGCCTCCTTCTTTCTAATGAAAACAATCTCAAATCCCTCAGCCTCTCCTCATAAGACCTTTCTTCCGTACCAGGCAATATCCTGGTAAACCTCCTCTGCACCCTCTCCAATGTCTCCACATCTTTCTTATAATGTGGCGACCAGAACTGTACACAATACTCCAAGTGCGACCGCACCAGAGTTTTGTACAGTTGCAACATGACGTTGCGGCTCTGAAATTCAATCGCCCTACCAATAAAAGCCAAGACTCTGTCTGCCTTCTTAACAACCTTATCAACTTGATTGCCAACTTTCAGGGATCTATGCACATATACATCAAGATCCCTCTGTTCGTCAACACTATTAAGGGTCCTACCATTAGCCCTGTACTCTACACATTTGTTATTCCTGCCAAAGTGAATTACCTCAAATTGGCCAAATTTAAGTCGAAGTCAAGGAATTTGAAGCGCAAATTACATTCAATGTAAATTGAGTTTATGCAATCGTCTGTGCTGATTATAAAAAGGCCTTAAAAACCTCAAACTGGCCAAGCCCTTGGACCGAATTAATCACCATCACAATCTTCCTCTAACGTGTGAGCCAATGAGAAAGCTCTGAAGATGAAGTTGGTTTCTCAAGGTCAAGGACACTAAGGGACTAGAACATACATGTGTTACTGGAAAATGATGATTTCTGTAAATTGTTATCATTTTAAAGCCTTTTTTCAGTTATTCAAAATTGGTTACTTTTAAGTGGTAGACTAGAGATTGATTAAATGCTTATTTTTTGTGATAAATCCATTTTTAGTTGTACCAATTAAACTGCAGCAAGTTGTCATGTTGCTGCAGTCTTTTTTCTTTCAGGCTTCTATAATGTTGGTATCAGACGGCTAGAGAGCCCAATTATGTCACGCAAAAGAGCATAAGAACTAGGATTGGACAATTCAGCTCCTCGAGTTTGATTCACCATTCAATACTATCATGGCTGATCTCATCTTGGCATCAAGTCCACACTTCTGCTCGTTCCCATAACCCTTCATCCTGTACTGATTAAAAACCTATCTATCTCCTCCTTAAATTTGTTTAGCGACAGCTAACATTGGTAACAAATTGCTACTTCCTACCTTTTATTGGTTTTATTACAATTGTGGTACATGCCACAACTGGTTTATGAAAACCTTCATCAGCCAAGGGTAGATGCATATAACAGACATTTTCACAAGTTATTCTTAAAAGCTGCAGAGCAAGGATATGGCAGAGTCAAAATGTTATGGATCAGTTCCCATTCTAGGAAATGAACACAAAAATTGAAAGCTGCTACTCCTGTCCAAATACATGAGGGAGCGCTGCACTGTCAGAGGTGCTGTCTTGTTGGGAGCATAATTAAACTGAAGCTCTGTCAGCCCTTTTAGGTATATGTAAAAGATTTTGTTGCACTATTATGAAGAAGAGCAGGGGAGCTATCCCTAAAGTTTATTTGTTAGTCAAAAGTAAAGCTTACATTAACATTGCAATGAAGTTACTGTGAAATTCCCCTAGTCATCACAGCCCGGCACCTGTTCGGGTCAATGCACCTAAGCAGTACATCTTTCAGAGTGTGGGAGGAACCCGAAGCACCCAGAGGAAACCCATGCAGACATGGGGAGAATGTGTAGACTTTGCACAGACAGTAACCCAAGCCAGGAGTCAGAAAAGGTCTCCTGCCCTGTGAAGCAGCATTGTCAACCACTGTGCCAACAACTTAATCTCCTGGGCAACATTTATACCTCAACCATCACAAAAACAGATAATCTGTTTGTCATCATATTGCTGTTTATGGGAGTTTGTTGTATAAAACTAGTTACCATGTTTCATATATTACACCAGTGACTACATGTCAAAATACTTAATTGATTGCAAAGTGCTTTGAAATGTCAATGCTCATGAAAGGTGCAATGTAAATGTAACTTGTTCTTTTCTTTTGCTTTTACAGCTAACAGCTAAATATTACTTATTTTACTGCAAACTTTAATAAGTTTTTTAAAAAGCTTATTTATTAGTGTCACAAGTAGGCTTACATTAACATTGCAATGAAGTTACTGTGAAAACCTCCTAGACACCACACTCCGGCACCTGTTCAGGTGCACTGAGGGAGAATTTAGCATGGCCAATGCACCTAACCAGCATCTCTTTAAGACTATGGGAGGAAACTGGAGTGTCCAGAGGAAACCCATGCAGACATTGTAAGAATGTGCAGTCTCTGCACAGATAGGGACCCAAGCCAGGAATTGAATCTGGATTCCTGGCGCTGTGAGACAGCAGTGCTAACCACTGTGGTTATAGGCTTGGCCTATTACTTCATGCTGCTAAGTGTCTATAAACTTGGAGAATGCAATGAGGCAAATTGAGACTTTGGAATTATTAGTTTTAATTAAAAACTATTGGATTATCTGCATTATTGTTCATAGTGAGTTAGCAGATGGACTTTTTAAAAATCATAATAGGAATGTACTATGCCCTGTAGGGGTTTAAGATCAAGGTCATTGATTTACAGTGCCTGAATAAATCAAATTCCATTTTACTAAGTGGCACTCTGCAATTTTTCCTGGTGCTCTGAGGATTGAATTCCATACTCTGCACATTACCTTTAAAAGTTACACATGGGTGGCCTTTATCTGAAAGGATTTATTTGCAATATTCCAAAGACTTCTTGGCAAACATAGCCAAGTTCAATTTGAAACAAATCCCTTAGCTGGGTAAAAATCAGTATTGTTCGCGATGGGATCCTAAATCAATGCTCTTGGTCCATTCACCTCACCACACTACCGATAGACTCCAGACTTTACCAGTGAGATTCATTATCCCAATTGTGCCAAACCTTATGATCATCTTCACAGATCTGCCAAACCCAGAGACCATCCTTGCAGAGATGTTACGTGCTGCTAAATCCCAGTGCTCTGTGCAATATTATTACTGCCAATAACCTTTATCTCAGTTCTAAAATAACAAGTGTACAAAAAGCCAGGACTATCCTATGTGCTGGCAGCAGATAGGATTGCTCAAATAAGAAATTTTCAATTTTTTTTACATGGGATGCAGGCGTTGTTGTCAGTCCAACATTTATTGCTCATCCAAAGTGCAGAGAGAAGGTGATGGTGAGCCTCCTTTTGGAACCCAAGCAGTCAAGTAGTGTAGGTACACACAGAGAAAGTGATTGTCAGGATCCTGACCCAGCAACCGGGAATGAACGACAGTATAGTTCCAAGTCAACATGGCCTGTGGCTTAGAGGGAAACTTGCAGTTGTTGCCCCTATCCTTCTCAGAGGTAGAGGTTGCAGGTTTGGAAGTTGCTGTCAAAAGCTCCTGGGTGAGTTGCTGCAGGGCATCTTGGACATGGTAGACACTATTGACACAGTGTCTCAGTGTTGGAGATATTTGAGGGGTACCAATTAAGCAGACTGTTTTATTAAAATACTACAACATCAGTACCACTTTGTTCCAATGTTCCTATGTTTTTTTTTGTCATTCATTCACAGTTTTCACTGAATAATGGACAAATTTCTATAATTCATTCACCAGAATGTCAATAAAAATTCGAAAGCACAATTTTAAGGATTAGTAAATGTTAATATTCCTTCTTCTTCTGAGGCAGCGATTGAAGGTGACTAGATACCACTTTGGTTTGACAAGTACTGAGATGGCTGATAAGTCCAAGATGTGATCTGCAGACCCTGCTCTTTATGGGCAGGTGTTGCTTGAAGGGTTGGGTATGTGGGTTATTTGAAGGTTTGTGCACTAGCTCCATTCATCAAACTTGCCACTGCATGTTCATGATGAAATCTCGCTCTCTGCTTTGTACCTTCCTGAATGAACCTCCTCCACATGATTGGTAACAGCCAGGGTCTCTACATTCTTTGAAGACATCCTTGAAGTGTATTCAATAACCTCCTAAGACATCTTAATTACTCAGTAAGGTATATTAACTGACTGATATAATTCTCAACATGAAATAATACAGGAGCAGGAATAGGGCATTCAGCCCTTCTACATGTTCCTACATTCTGTTAGATCATTCCTCATCTACAGCTTATCTCCACTTACTTGACATTGTTCCCTGTCCCTTTACAGCCTTATTTGTCAATAATTTAAACAGAAAAAGCTGAAAATACTCAGTAAGTCTGGCAGCATCTGTGGAGAGAGTAACAGAGTTAATGGGACCATGTTTAATTATGTATGAATGAATGATTTTAAAATGAATTAAAATCCCACCCAGTATTTCAGACCTTATATCAGTATTGGCAAAGCCAGAATATAACAGATCTGAAGCAAATAGAGAGGCTGGAAATTTGGGGTGGGAGGGAATTAACAAACGGGAACGCCTGTGTTGGAATAGGAGTCAGAGGTGATTAAGTGGAAAATGGAATGGTGAGGCAAGGTAAAGGGAGATGCAAATAGGATGATGAAAGAGACAAAATGGGATTCTAGAGGAGTTTAATTGACAATAGAATCATTACCAGTCCAAAAAATGGGAATGGTGCTTGTGGTGTGAATTGTTGACCTCAGTGTTAAGTCTGGTAACCAGTAAGATGAGATGCAGTTCCTCAAACTTCCATTGAGCTTCATTAGAAGAGTGTAGAAGGCCAAGGACAGAGACATCAGAGTGGGATACAAAATTAAAATGGTAAATTGATAGGTCCCAGTGCTGAAAATTCCCATCGGTCCAGCATCCATAGCCATTAGGACAAGTAAGTGACAGATTGGCTTGTGATGTTCCATTACAGGTGTTGGTTTTTAAGTGTGCCTGTGCTCATCTCCATTTGCCTGATTCTCTCTCTCTGGTCCAGGTTTTTGCTGAATTGGCCAGACTCAGGAACACTCTAAAAATGCCAGATGATAGGACCAAAGGGCCTATTCCTATGCTGAAATTTTCTTTATTCTTTTTGAGGGGTAGGGAGTTTAGTTCAGACAGGCAGCATGGTTGGTACAGGCTTGGAGAGGCCAAAAGACCTATTCCTGTGTTGAAATTTTCTTTACTCTTTGAGACCTAATTCTGAGATTCTTGACTCCATTCCTGTTTTCAGCTATTTTTGTATCAGGGTGCAGCTAGTCCACCTACATGTGGTAAGATTGTATATTTTATGGTAACTTGGAGGGATCATGAACCATGGGGGATGCCCTAATCATAGAATGCATACAATGTAGAAGGAGACCGTTCAGCAACTCTCTGGCTGAGCATCTTATCCAGGCTCTATCCCTGTTATCCCACATATTTACCCCACTAATTCCCCTAACCTATACACCTTGGACATAAAGGGACAATTTAGCACGGCCAGTCCATCTAACCTGCACCTCTTTGTACTGTGGGAAGAAACCAGAGCACCCAGAGGAAACCCACACTGACACAGAGAGAATATGCAAACTCCACATAGATAGTCACCTAAGACTAGAAGCAAACCTGAGTTCCTGGTGCTGTGAGGCAGCAATGCCGCCATAAACCCTCGCCCAAGCTAGGGAACAAAGGAAATGTTATCTGCCCCTGAAATTTTTTAATTAACTGGCTTTGAAATACAAAAGAAAGATCTGTTTCTTTCAGCTTCAATAGTTAGCTGCTATCTCGCACTGCAATGTGTTTTCACTGCAGTCATTGATTATAGGGCTCTGTCCTGCAGAGGTAAGTTGACCACTATATTATTTGGTATATGTTGAGATGCATTAGATTACTTCTCCCACTGAAAACTCAAGAAAACACTGCTTGGAATTCCTAAGTGACATGATCTGAAGTGAAGTAAATCTTTCAGACCTTTAAGTTTACATTTGGAGAAAATAAGATGCCTGCATTGCATTGATAGGCAGGACATCTAGTGTAACTTAGAAAAAAAGGATAGTTAGCTCTTTTTTCAATTTCAAAGTGCTTCATTATCTATTTACTAAAATGGTTTATTATTATAGTTGAGCCTGCCATGAACTGAGTTCCAAAACTCCAGAACTATTTGTGAGCAATTTGTTTGTTTTAAGAAGTTATTAAATGAATGTCTGACTTTGATTTAGACAAAATATATGTTTGTTTTTACTACAGATTAACTACTTGAGGGAATTTGAAGAAAGAAGACAATGCCATTGTTTACAACAGATAATCTCTGGAGCAATGTACAGCATCATGGAGGAAGTCAAAACAGTCAAGATCAAAATGCCTAATGAACTAGAAGGACAAGGTTTGTACACTGTATCTCTAACTTAGAGCTATATCCTGCATATTCAAACCTCAGAACTTACCAGTGGTACACCAAATATACGCTAAAAATGTAACCTTGCTAAGATATATTCTAATCGTGCCATCTTTTCAAACTGAAATATAAGTTGTATTCCAATTGAGAAATTTAATTGCCACTGCTGAAACACAGGAATAAAACCTACTTTTCAGCTTACAATGATTTAGACTCCAGTAGTTAATCACATGTATACCACAATATGTAACTTTTGTCATGGGATTAATTGTGCTTTCATAGATGTTTATAGATATTGTTAAATAATATTTCTTCACAAATGCAGTGTGCCCTAAGTATTTTCACTATTTTATGTTGAATAAAGTATCACTATGTAATACATTTTTGTTTCTGATTTTGTCTTTGATTCTGTCACCAAACAATGAACTGCACTGATGAACAATGAACTGAATCACAGCAATGTACATGGTATTGTACGGTGATTGGCTTTGAATGCACCAATTGAGATCATTTGGGCTGAGTAATGTATGACAGAGAGGCCTTGTGGTGCAGTGGGTAGCGACTGAAGCTCTGGGTTTGAGTCCCACTCTGGCACTTGATGATCATGGAACATATGCTCATGGTGTGGCCAAGCAGGTTGACAATTAATTTCCAGTATACCAGTGGCAAGTGTTAACAGTGGGAGAGCTTCCTCTCAGCCCTGTCAAAGGCAATGGCAGATCACTGAACATATTCTTGAATTGACACATAAAAGTCCATGGTTACCAATGCATTTTAGGGCCTGCTATCTGAAGAAAGAGAATGCAGGACAGTTTAAAGGTAAGCCAATCAATATCAATTATATAAACTTTAGGACATGACTTGTAGATTCCATTCCAGCTTCTGTATATCTGAGGAAAATGAGAAAGTATTAGCCAATGCTAAACCTTCCAAACATGCTGTTTTTTTGCTGTTCAGTTACATGTACAAGATGTGGTGAATCAGTAGGGTAGCCCCAGTTCAGTTAATATTTGCTTTTAATAAAATTCTATATCTGGTTAAGTTTATGTAGCTTAAGGACAGGAATGTGGGTGGCATCCCTTCCTCTGAGCTGGAAGTTCCCAGGTTAAGTCCCACTACTGGAATTCATAGCCAAGGAAGGTGCATTCATAACATTGTCAAACAGGTTGAGTATCAATTTGTAAATCCTTCTAACATATGCCAATGGTAAATGGTAAGAGCGAGAGAGATTCCTGGTCAGCCATGTGACTGACTCAATCATCCCCCGCACCCCATTCGGAACCTGCCTCCTTGCTCTGTGCATAGTGGAGTCAAGGTGTTGTGAGGCAGACCAGTCTTCTGGGGGAGAGCTCAAGACGAGAAAATGATTTAGACGTCTTCTTGCAGCTTTGCTGAGCAGCTTTGTCACTTTTCCAAGGTGAGTTCAAACTCTGTGCCTTTGTGTTGCAGAGATTACTCTGATTACTAATCTCCAATTGTTGGTTATTTTTTAATGTTGGGGGTGATCAGTCAGGTTAGCCAGCTCATGTTATCATGAATAATATTCAAAATTACACCGACAAACTCTCAGGTGGTCTCAGATCTTTTGTAACAGTGCATTATAACAGTCAGATCACTGACATAGCTTGGGTGTATCAAATTAATGCAAAATTCCTTTCAAAGTTGGGTTACCCAATCCTCTGAAGCTCATAAGAAGTATACAATCAATGTCTGGATATATGCTCATGGTTTCACATAAAAACTCTAATTTCAAATATTTCACAAATATGGATAAACTATAACATCTATTCCTGACATCACCCATCACATACAAAATACATCAACATAAATGCACTTTTTTCATTCATGCTGATGGAACAAAAAACTGTGGAATATTTTCAATAACAAATGGGAATATGGAAGTTAACCATGATAGAAAGATATGTTCGAAGGGTCAATGAAATGTCATAAACTAATATCAACTGAAGCAGATAAAGGTATGGATTTGCAAGGAGATCAAGATTTTATTGTATTTTCAGCTGAATACAAAGAAATTCAACATTATGCAGATTTCTTGTAATCATTGCTGAGTTTCCAAATCAAGTTCACTCTTCGCCTTCTAGTCCTTTCTGTGAAGTAAAATTAGAAATAATTGTTACACTGAGGCCGACATGCATAAATATAAAGCTGTTATTGACACTTTCATATCTATTGGGCAAGAATTTTCTGTCTAAGGAGTGATGAGACTAATGGCAGTCATTGTTAGTTATACCTAAAATATTCAGCAACTGCAAATGAAGGTTAGATATGCAGCTCAACATAAATATCCAAAGGTCACAGTCAGAGTTCTACTTCTCTATCATCAGCTTCTCAAACTGTTGTTACTTGGTAATTGTGGACAATCTGCCTCCTGACAGTAAATTTAATCCTTCCGGTTTTGAATTATTTTTGGAAAAATTTTAAAAATGCAAATTTTTTAATGCATTCATTTTCTTTGCTGTCTCTTCTTTCTCTCTTAATCCAATTTTTCCCTGCATTTGTTTCTCCTATGTATTTTTAGATAATAAATTCATCCCTTTAATCCTTTCCTGCAGTCTTTTTTTTAGTTTATTAGTGTCACAAGTAGGCTTATATTAACACTGCAATGAAGTCACTGTGAAAATCCCACACTATGACACCTGCTCGGGTACATTGAGGGAGAATTTATCATGGCCAATGCACCTAACTAGCACACCTTTCAAATTGTGGGAAGAAACCCACACAGATATGGGGAGAATGTGCAGACTCTGCATTGATAGTGACCCAAACTGGGAGTCGAACCTGGCACTGTGATGCAGCAGTACTAACCACGGTGCCAACATGCCACCCTTTGTCAGTGAGACTCATTTTTCTACTCTGTCCTTCATATAAACTTACAAATTAAGGGCAGAAGTAAGCCATTTAAAGGGATATAAAGAACAGGTAGGGCAGTGAATCTGAGACCAGGAAGAAATCAGCTGATTGAATGCAAAGCAGCCCAAAAGGCTGAATTTGCCTATTTTTGCTCCTAATTCCTAGATTCCTATATTCCTATTTGGTTTTTTGAGCCTCTCCACCAATTTATAAGAGCAAGGCTGACATGCTTGTGGTCTGAACTTTACTTTTCCTGCCCACTTCCTATACCCTTTGACTCCCTTATCAATCAAAAATCTATCTAACACAGCCTAAAAATACTCAATGACTCTGCCTCGACTCTCTCTGAAGACTCTTTTCTAAAATGTATTCCCCCCACCTCCCCAGCCCAGTTCTAATCCTCATTCTTCCAAACTACTGGCAGACATCATGATACACCCTGCTACGCTTCTGGCCACTTATATGAACATTTTGGCTAATCCACAGATAGTTTAAGGTGCGAGAGCAAGGTTTAAAGGAGATGTACATGGAAGAATTTTTCACACAGAGGGTGGTGGGGGCCTGGAACTCGCTGTTGGAGGAGATAGTGGAAGTAGATACGACGGTGACATTTAAGCAGTGTCTCGACAAATACATGAATTGGACAGGAATAGAGGGATATGGTGCCAGGGAGAGTAGGGGTTTTAGTTCATTTGGGCAGCATGGTCAGTGCAGGCTTGGAGGACTGAAGAGCCTGTTCCTGTGCTGTAATTTTCTTTGTTCTTTGTACATCAACACATTAAGTTTGAATTTACGACACACACATTACCTTGCTGGTAAAGTCACGACTTCTGGCCCTGAGCTTATTGACTTGGGATTCTGCAATATCAGCACGCTCCTCTGATTCTTCCAATTCGTGTTGGACCTTCCTAAACTTGGATAAGTGGATATTGGCTTGCTCCTCCTGAAAGGAAAAGTAGAGAGGGCTGATGTGACCAGCTAAATACTGACAGTTGCATTTATAGTTGTGAGAGCATCATATTTATCTCATGTGTAACATCAATTTAATTGGAAACTATAAAATAGTTGTACCATGTTTTCCTCACTTCTGCCAACTGGTTTTAGCACTTCAGGATTACAAATAATGTACTATCTGCTCTCATTAGTCCAACTGTAGGCAGAGGATTGTCTACTCTTTCGAACTCTGCTTTTGGATCTTCCTATTCCTCACCCACATGCTATCCCTCAGTAACATAATCCAAAAAGTTCCCACGTCTATGTTGATGATACCCAGTTTTACCTTACCACCTCCTCTCTTGAACTCTCCCTAAGTTGTCCCATTTCTTTTTTGACATCCAACGCTGACAGGCAGAAATATCCCCCAGCGAAGTTTTGGAAAAACTTTAGGTGGGATTTTCTGGCTGTGCTCGCTCTAAAGCCAGAAATTCCCAACCGACCTTTGCATCATCCACCCCGAGCCTCTACAATTCCTGTGACTGGCAGGATGGGAAAATTCCCCTCCTTTATCTTCAATCCCCGCCACAATCTGACAGTTGACGTGAATGTGAGCTTCCAAATCCTTTCCATACCATCACTCAGGCTCCCTATTCCCACCACCACAGTAGTTCAATCGCACTCTTGCCTCAGCTCATCTGCTGCTGAAAGACTGATCCATGCCTTTGGAACCTCTAGATTTGACTATTCTAATCCATTCCTCCCATTTTCTCCTCTCTGTGAACATGAGGTCATCCAAAACTCTGCTCCCATGTTCTTAATTCGCATAAAATCTAGAATAGACAATGTCAGAATCCTGACCTGCTGAGTTTTTCCAGCATCCTCTCATTTCAGACTCCAGTATCCGCAGTATTTAACTTGCGTTAAATCCTGTTCACCAATTCCCCACTGTGCTCACTGATCTCCATTGATTCCCAATCCCACAATGCTTGCTTACAGATCCCTCTATGGTCTTACCCCTCTTTATCTCTGTGATTCCCTGCAGCCTAAACAAACCTCTGTGCTCTACTACGTACAGACCTGTGCACACCCCCTTGATTTTAATTGCCCCACCATAGACAGTTTTCCTTCAGATGCTGAAACCTGAAGTCCTGGAATTCTCTCCCTTAACCTCTCAATCTTTGTCCCACTTTTTAAGACAACTTTTCCAATGTTTTGGGCAACTGTCCTCAAACCCCCTGATGTGCATCAGTGTCAATCATTGGGTGGGATTTTACCACCCAAGCAATGTGTGACACTAAAGGCTCACTTCATTTTACAACCTGGCCTCTGCCAAAACCGGGTTGTAAAATTCCACCCACTGTTGGATAACATTCCTATGAAGTTGTCTTTGGACATTCTATTATGCTAATGGCGCTACATCAATACAGGTTGTGGTTGTTGATTCAAAACTTTTTTTGCAGTTAATCACATATTTGAAATAAAATGAACAGGAGCTTTTACTTCTAATTTTAAACTAAAGATACAAAGGGTAAATGCGTAAGATGCGAAGCATGGGGCAAGGTAGATTACATTTCCTTTACTACCTGCTGGTAATTGAAAGTATAAGTGTCACTTACAGCCTCCTCGGACTGTCTCTTGTAGGTTTTAACCTTCAGTTGCAGTTTGTCAACCAGGTCTTGAAGTCTCAGATTATTCTTTCTGTCTTCTTCAGTCTGCATTCCAAATTTATAAACAGAAATGTGTTGAAAAAGTGCACTAAACACATGGCTATTTGAAAATTGTAGAACCCTACGGTACAGAAAGAGGCCATTTGGCCCATCAAGTCTGAACTGACTACAAGAGGCCCTAACGCAAATACCTACATATTTTACCCACTACTCCCACTAACTTACACACCTCAGGACACTAAGGGGCAATTTTCGTATGGCCAATAAACCTAACCTGCACACCTTTGGACTGCGGGAGGAAACTGGAGCATCCAGAGGAAACCACATGAGGAGAATGTGTGAACTCCACACAGACAGTGACCCAAGCCGGGAATTGAACCCAGGTCCCTGGAGCTGTGGAGCAGCACTGTGCTACCGTGCTGCCCGTGTATGGCTCTCTGTTTGAAAACATTCAAGATGAGTAATCAAACCGACTCTCCCTGGATGGGGAGTGTTGAGTAGGAAAATCCCAGGACTGAATTGCAGGCTCTTTGAGTTGGCTGTTCTGAGTAAGAGAAGTGGCATGATGTGGCTTTAATAGTTATAGATGAGGGAATGAAAGCATTAACAATGCTTCCCTCTTGGCTAGCATGAACGGAGATATGACTAAGAATTGATGCCAGGAGTTTACAGCCTTACCCGCCTGAGGCTCGTAAGATCCCACTGGAGGCCAATGGAAAATGCCATTCTGTGAGCCTCACCCGCCCCAATTCCAGTACAAGATCAAGCCCAGGATCAGAGGCAGTGTCTTTTCCAGTCAGTTTGGATCATGTATGTCTCTATTGTAGAGACCGTGTAATTTGAATTGGTTTTTGAAATGAGCAAGAAGATGAATTAAGGGTTTTCCCCATCCACCTTGTGCATATTGTAGACAATGGGTAAGCACATGTTGATGCTCGGTGAAGATTGTGTCAGGATTGGCTGTGACATTGTGTAATTAAATTATCACCATAGATCTGTTTGTCCAGCGATATACATGGCTGTTGATAATTTGGTGAGGGTGCGTGGAGCCAATCTCAACAAATCACATCCTAACAAGAGTGACAAGTGATTAGAAACAAGAAATGGAATGTGAGTACAGAGGCAATGATGGTCGGATTGCTGCCGCACTCAAAAACACCCTGACCTGATGTGACTGCATGTTTCTTCTGGGATCTTTTGATCTTGGCTTTTACAGAAAAAGACACAACTCTTGGGAAACTCTGTCCAAGGAGATTTCACTATGTTGGGGAAGAAAGGAGAGGCCCTTTATCTATGGCACTAGCTGCCGTGTGGTAGATTGAAATGTCCATTCTGAATGTTAGTGAATAGGTGAATGGATGATTGGGTAGGTGGGTACTTGGGTAGGGCAGGTTGGTGAACGTGCAGGGCAGATAGTGTGGGCAAGTGATAAGTTGGATAGTTAGGGGGTGAGGGGAATGAATGGGTACTTGGGAAAGGGATCCATTGATCTCAATCAGATTGGAAATTTTGGACCAAAGAAGGGAAAATCAGACATAGATCCTGTTAATATCATGTTACTATCCAGTGTCAGCTGCTAGGAAGTATGACATGAGAATGTCAAAAGAGCATACAATTGGTTATTATGTTGCTTTCATAGTTAAATAGGTTTTTCTTATTTTCAGGGGAGGTGGGTGTCACTGGTGGGGCCAGCATTTATTGCCCATCACTAATTGCCCTTGCGAATGTAGTGATAAGCTGCCTCCTTGAACTGCTGCAGTCCATGTGATGTAGGTATATCTACAGTGCTGTCAGGGATGAGGACCCAGTGACAATGAAGGAATGGTGATATAGTTCTAATTAGGATGATGTGTGACTTGGAGGGGATCTTCAGGTGATGATATTCCCATGCAGCTGCTGCCCTTGTCCTTCTAGGTGGTAGAGGTTCTGGATTTGGAAGGTGCTGTCTAAGGAGCCTTGGTGAGTTGCTGCAATGCATCCTGTAGATCGTACACTGCTGCCATTGTGTGTCAGTGGTGGAGGGACTGAACGGTGAAGGTATTGAATGGGGTGCCAATTAAGCGGGGTGCTTTGCCTTGGATAGTGTCGAGCTTCTTGATGTTGGTGGAGCTCTACTCATCAGGACAGTTGAGAGTATTCCATTGCATGACTTGTAGATGGCAGCTGGCCAATATATTTTGGCAAGGATTTCACATAAAATGACTACAGTATTTGGTTGAGGTACTGACAGTATTTCTAGAATCATAAATTTGAGGTCATCAATTTTGATAGGAATAATAGCAAATTTAAATGGTAAAACATTGCTGCTGTGTAGAGGGACCTAGGTACCCTAGTGCATGAATCACAAAAATTTGGTTTGTAGGTGCAGCAAGCAATTAAGAAGGCAAATGGAATTTTGTTCTTCATTGTTAGTGAGGTGAAATTTAAAAACAGCTAGCTATATTGCAGCTGTATAAGGTGCTGGTGAGGCTACATCTGGAGTACTGAGTATAGTTTTAGTCTCCTCGCTTGAGATAAGATATATTGGCACTGGAGGGGATACAGAGGAGATTCATTAGGTTAATTCTGGAGTTAGGGGGGGTTGGCTTATACTGGGGCTATACTCACTGGAATTCAGAAGCATGAGCGGAGATCTTATAAAAACATATAAGATTATGAAGGAACAGATAAGATACAAGCCAGGGGTGGAGGGGGGGATGTTGGTGGCAGGAGGTTGTTTTCACTGGCAGGCAAAATTAGAACTAGGGGGCATAGCCTCAAAATAAGGAGGAACAGATTTAGGACTGAGTTGAGGAGGAACTTTTTCACACAAAGGGTTGCACATCTGTGGAATTCCCTGCCCAGTGAAGCAGCTGAGGCGACCTCATTGAATGTTTTTAAGATAAAGATAGATAAATCTTTGAACAGTAAAGGAAATAAGGGTTACGGTGGGCTGGTGGGTGAGTGGTGCTGAGCCCATGAAAAGATCAGCCACGATCTTACTGAACGGCGGAGCAGGCTCGAGGAGCCAGATGGCCAACTCCTGTTCCTAGTTCTTATTTCTTACATAGTAGGTGTCAGCAGTTTCAAAAGAGGAGGCGAGAAAGTGTTTGTTGCTTAAAACATTAAACGTCAAACCAAAATAAATCTGCGTACCTGGTAAATGAGCTCCTTGACCCTCCTCTCATATTTGCGAACACCTTTAACTGCCTCTGCACATCGCTTTGTCTCAGCTTCAAGTTCATTCTCAAGCTCACGTACCTACAGAGAGAATAAATTCACCTTGAACATTAAACACTAAACATATTTATATCTGGTCCAATGAAAGCATTGTAAAGTTTCCTCTTCTAAAGTTCGCATGAAGTGATTATAACCAACAGAAAGCAGAACTAGATCATATATAATAAAACGAGTATATTGACGATCCCATACCCGGGCCTCCAGTTTCTGGAGCTGCTTCTTTCCACCTTTCAATGCCAGCTGCTCAGCCTCATCAAGACGGAGTTGCAGGTCCTTCACACTCTGCTCCAGGTTCTTTTTCATTCTTTCCAAATGGGCGTTGGTGTCCTGTTCCTTTTTCAGCTCTTCCGCCATCATAGCAGCCTTGTTACAGCATTATAAAACAACATTTTCATTATTGGCTTAATATATGGAAGAGACATGTCACAACTAATAAGCTTTTGAGATTACTATTAACATTGTATTCAGGGCCTTACATCCGTTATGGCTTTCTTTGCCTTCTCATCTGCATTTCTTGACTCTTGAATAGCATCTTCCAATTCATTTTGAAGCTGGCTGATGTCAGTTTCCAGTTTCTTCTTTGTGTTGATTAGGCTGGTGTTCTGTTGGAAGAATTGATCAGAGTTGCTATGGGCCACGTTCCACAATGTTGCACAGCTACAGAATCAGCCTGAAAGATTGCTGCCCTCATCTTTACCTGGGTGTGTAGGAGCTGCATGCGCTCACTTGCATCAATCAGTTCCTGCTCAGCAACTTTGCGAGCTCTGTCAGTTTGTTCGAGTGCTGCTCTTAATTCTTCAATTTCTGCAAGCTGGAGGGTGCACCTTCGTTCGGCCATGGCCAGTTGTTCCTTGAGATCATCTTGACATCTGACAGCCTCATCAAGATGCAACTGACATTCCTTAAAATCAGATTGGTGATTGACATTAATTAATTGTATCATAAAAAGACGCACACATAATCCAATCCAAACAAATGGTACATTTAAACATTACTCGTGTCCGTTTTTACACCTTTATGTCGCATCCTTGGAGTCAGCTTTGAAAGTTCTTGGAAGTTAAATAATAAGTTTTGCGTGTGCCTATTGTTGATACATTATGGCCATAATGGAAATAAATCAGCTTTATTGCTTCTGAAGATCAATCTGGTGCACAGAATCATTGGACAATGTTCAACACCATTTGCTTCTCTTCAGATATTGAAACAGTCAGTGCAGTAAGACCTGGACAAATTCAGGCCTGGGCTGACACTATTTACACCACACTGTGCCAGGCAATGACTCAAACGAATCTAACCACTGCCCTCAGATTTTCAATTGCATTTCAATAATTGTATCCCTTACAATTTACCATTTGGCTTTACCATTGACCCGAAACTGAACTGGACTAGACATATAAATACTGTGGCTACAAGAGTAGGTTAGGGAAATCCTGCAGCAAGTAACTCACCTCCTGTCTCTCCAAAGTTTGTCCACCATCTACATGGCACAAGTCAGGAGTATGGTGGAATACTCTCCATTTGCCTGGATGAGTGTAGCACCAACAACACTCAAGAGGCTTGAAACCATCCAGGACAAATCAGTCCGCCAGATTGGCATCTCTTCTGCAAACTTACATTCCCTTCACCACTGATGCACAGTGGCAGCAGTGTGCACCATTTACAAGATACACTGCAGGGACTTACCACTGCTCCTTTGGCAATGCCTTCCATACCCTAATCTTGAAGGACAAGGGCGGTCGTAGGCATAAGAGAACACCACTACCTGAAGGTCCCCCTCCCATTCATTCACCACCCTGACTTGGAAATATTTCACCTTTCTTTCACTGTCACTGGGTCAAAATTCTGGAACTTACTCCCTAACAGCACTTGGGTATATCTACACCACATGGTCTGCATTTTCTCAAGGGCAATTAGGGATGGGGCATCTAGCCATGATGGTCACATCCCATAAATTAAAGAAAACAAAATTTGAATTTTAATCACAAAAGCCTTTGTTTCATTGACACGAACCCAATTGTTACTGGGTGAAATGAAGCTGCACAGACCTTGAACTGGACTTGTAAGTTTCGGAAATGTTTTACAGCATCCGCAGCTTGACGGTTTGCATGGTTCAACTGGATCTCCATTTCATTCAAATCTCCCTCCATCTTTTTCTTGATTCTTAGGGCGTCATTTTTGCTTCTAATCTCAGCATCCAGAGCACTCTGCATGGTGTCCATTGTCCGTTGATAATTCCTCTTTATTTGCTCAATCTCTTCATCTTTTTCTGCAATCCGTCTATCTACCTCTGATTTTATCTGGGTCAGTTCGAGCTGAATACGCAGGATCTTGCTTTCTTCATGTTCCAGAGATGCCTTAAAACACATGGCATAGCACAATTTAATCTACTAATCTGGGTAATATCTTACAGCAGCCACCATATGATGCAATTTTCAAATACATCCTGAGAAAAGAATCACAGAAGTTCAATTGATTGTTCTATAATCACTATTATCATAGAATAAAATCATACAATCCCTACAATGTAGAAGGAGGTAATCTGGCCCATCGAGCCTGCACCAACAACAATCCTAGCCAGGCTCTATCTCTGTAATTCTAGATATTTACCCTACTAATCTCCCTGATACTAAGAGGCAATTGAGCATGGCCAATCAACCTAATCCATGCATCTTTAGAACTGTGGGAGAAAACCAGCACATCCAAGGGAAACTCACCAGACACAGGGAGAACATGCAGACTCTGCACAGACTATCACCCAAGCCGGGAATCGAACCTGGGTCCCTGGCACTGATAGGCGGCAGCGCTAACTACTGTGCCACCGTGCTGCCCCAAATACAAAAACTAGTTTATTAAAATGGTAGTATTCCGATGAACCTGTGGTAATTTTGGGCCAAATTTGCACTGGCAATGGCATCAAAATTGTCAGTCTTTACTATCATCGTTTTCTTAAAAACTGACTACAAACCCTGAAGTCTGTATATAAGCTGTTAAGCTAGATAGCAAATTAAAATCTTTAACTGGAATCATATCATCGTTCATATCGCTGGGATTCTTCTATCCCACTGCAGTGAACGGAGATTTGGCTGGCTGCCAAATTCTCTGACTTTCAGCCGGACGTGGCATAAATGGCAAGTAAGATTGCACCCTTCGAGCTCTTGGGTGCAAGGAGACTTCTAACTAAAAGTGTGTATTGAAAGATATTGCAGCAAGGACTCAGTGAATGCAAGCCAAAACCAGCAATAAGCAAACCTCAGCCTCTTCCAGCGCAGCTTGAATCTCAGACTTTTCCTGTTCAGCTGTTTTTTTGGCCTTTTCCAGCTCATGGATAGTCTTCCCATACTCCCCAATCTGTTCAGTAAGGTCGGCAATCTCCTCTGTATAAAGAAAGAAATATTGCTCTGAAGTAGGTTAGGGGACAGATTTTCCATTTGGTTTTGTGTCCAAGTGCTTGCAGCAAAGGGACACGCCATCACTCGGTAGAACACTCACGCTGCAGGTTCTTGTTCTCTCGTTTATGGGTTTCCAGGTTTTCTAAAGCCTCCTCATAAGCATTCTTCATCTTGAACAGCTCGGTACTCAGAGATCGGGATTCCTTCTGACTTGCCTCCAGCTCAGTTTGGCTTTCCTCATATTTCTGCTTCCACTCTGCCAGGATCTAGAATGTCACAGTAACTCACATTAAGAACGTCGTTGAAAACAACATGTACCTTCCTCTGAACAGCCCCAGCTGCTGTGACTGTACCTTATCAAAGTTCCTCTGTTTCTTATCGAGAGCAGCAGCTGCAGCATTCGCTCGCTCAACATCAATCATTAGATCCTCCACTTCACCTTGCAACCGCAGCTTTGTCTTTTCCAGTGAAGCACACTTGGAATTCACTGCTTCAATGTGATCTTCAGCATCTTGAAGTCGCTGTGCCAGTTTCTTCCTGGAGACAATAATGTTCCACTTAACTATCAGCAAGACAACCAAAATTCACCCAAAGAAAATACAAGCTCATGTTCTCCTAATGCACTTACTTGGCATCTTCCAGCTCCTCCGTGCGCTGAATTGCATCAGTTTCGTACTTTGTTCTCCACTGAGCGACTTCACTGTTGGCCTTGGACATGCCACGTTGGAGCTCGGCCTTTGCTTCCTGTTCCTCTTCATATTGCTCACGGAGCAAATCACAGTCATGGCGGGAAGACTGTAGAGCGTGTGCCAAGGCACTCTTAGCCTGAAATATATTAATTTGGAAACTACTGGTTAAAATATTATTGTTCAAATAAGTAAATGCAAAATACATTTTTCAGGTCAGTAGTGGTCCCTCCAGCAGAAGATGGTGATGTTGGGGGAGGACACCAATCAGGGGATCTCATCAATCCCTGTGGGCCCTTCGAAGTGTGAATCCTCTGAAGGTGGTTAAGGAGTAAGGAAGGAGATTGAAACCTATTCAAACAGAGTAGCAGCATCTAGTCTAAGCCTTTAGTGAAAGAGTGTGACAAGAGGGGAACAGGACCAAAAGCTGGGCAAAGGACCAAGCATGATGAGTGATTTCATTAAGGATGCAAGGCCCAGAACAGGGCAGAGTTCTGAAGCATTGGCAGTGACAATTCTCTGTAAATAGTTATTTCTTGAATTTATGCTTTCCTGGGAGTCAATATTACTTTGATGCCAGTGGAATAAACAAACCATGCTCTATAACCCTTGTTCAGTCCACATGCTTAAATCACAGGTTACAAGATCAAATAAAAGTAGTCTATTACCAGAATGAATCCTTTATTATCTTATGCGTTAAAACAATTGCCTAACAATGATCATTTATAGAAACAAAAGCATCTGCGATATTTGATAGCATTTCTAAAATAAATCAAGACCAGAATTGCTCACCCACCAGATCTTTAGGTGGGAGGAAATTGAAAGGAACGGATTCCATTTGGGTTCTCACCTGTTCCAACTGCACAGTGATTTTGTGTTGCAGTGGGCAAGGTCTCAGCCGGGAAGCCCACCCTTGCTACAGTTGAGGCCCTTAGCCCACGAATCAGCCTTCTGAAATCAGGCATCCTTCTTGTAAGGTCCAGTGGCCTTTGGACCCCCCTCCTTGACATCCTGGCCTCTCCCCCAGTAGTCGCTTCGTACCTGCCCAGTCCTTCCCTAGTCTCCTTGTCCTGGGACCTCTTGATCTTACCAGGCCATCCAGTACCCAAACTTAGTCTCAGGTATCATCCTGAATGTACACTTTTGTTCACAGCAGTGCTGTTGCTGCAGGAACTGGAGACCTGCCAGCCAGTCAGATGGGGTGTCAGCTTTTTCAAGGTGGGACTTTCTCTCAAGCGAGAGGCAGAATTGCCTCCTGCAGTCACTCAACACTCGTTTGAGCAGGAAATAGTCACGGGATATTTGATGTCAGTGGGGATGTGTTCCCCGCTGCCTTTTCAAGATGTTGAGAACTAGATCCCACCACTACAAAAATTCAGTCCCAAGTCTTTATGGAATTGCTTTCATTATCTGCTGGATGCTAAGATGTGATCACACCGTAATTTTCACCTTAACTTCTTCTTCCAATTGCCTCTTCAGCTCCTCAATTTGTTGTGTAAAAGCTTGTTTCCCTCTGGTAAATTGTGAAATTAGGGAATCCTTTTCTTCAATCTGGCGAGTTAGTTCCCCTTAAATTGAAAGGAAATGCAATTAGAACAAAATAATATTAATGGCATCACATTCATCGAAAAGTTAGGGCACAGCAAGACACCATTGCGTCTGCAAAAAAAGAGAGGAAAAAAATAAGCAAGTTGCTCATTTTAATCCCATTTTCCAGCACCTGGCCAGAATCTCACCACTGTTCATGGGATTTTCCCATCCTGCTGCAGTGAACGGAGATTTGGCTGGCAGCCAAATCTCCGACCTCGCTGCAGTGGGAGCGTGGCATGAACAGGCAGTAAGATCGCATCCCTGGTCTGTAGCCTTGCAGGTTCCAGAATATCAGGTGCAGATCCAGGTAATGTTTAATTGAATTGAACAATTCTGCCTCAACCATCACTTCAACCAGTGGATCCCAGATGTCCTCAATCCTCTCAGTGAAAAGGTTTTCCTAATCCTTCTATCCTTTAAATCTATGTCCCGTGGTAATTGGCTTTTCAATGAAGTCTTTCCTGTCTACCCTGTCTAGGCCACTCATTATTTTGTACACCTCAAATCATCCTTCAGCCTCCTCTGTTCTAAGGAAAACATCATTAACCTATGTGAGGAAGGATGTTTTTGCTCTCGAGAGATTGCAGCAAAGGTATACCAGGCTGATCCCGGGGATGGCAGGACTGATGTATGAAGAGAGATTGACTAGGTTAGTATTGTTTTCGCTGGCGTTCAGATGAATGAGGCGGGAATCTCATAGAGACTTATAAAATTCTAACAGGACTAGACAGGGTAGATGCAGGGATGATGTTCCTAATGGTGGGAGAGGCCAGAACCAGGAGTCACAGTCTGAGGATTCAGGGTGGACCATTTAGAATGGAGATGGGGAGACATTTCTTCCACAAGTGACCTGTGGAATTCATTATCACAGGAAGTAATTGATGCCAAAACATTGAATGCATTCAAAAGGAGGCCAGATGTAGCAGTTGGGGCAAATGGGGTCAGAAGTAATGGGAAGAAAGCAGGATTAGGCTAATGAGTTGGACAATCAATCATGATTGTGATGAATGGCGGAGCAGGCTTGAAGGGTCAAAGAACCTCCTCCTGCTCCTATGTTTGTGTTTCTATTCAATTTTACTTCAGAGCTAGAATTTTCAAGGCCAAGTGGCAACATTTTTGGAAATCTCCTCTGAACTCTCTCCAGAGCAATTACATCCTTCCCATGATGTGGTGACCAGAACTGTACACAGAATCCCAGCTGTGACCTAACCAACATTTTTTATAGGAAGCCATTCTGTGGTAAACAGCTATTGTGAGAACGGTAACAGATAGCGGCAGATAGAAAAGAAGCAAAATAGGTAAAAAATAAAAACTCAATCTTAATATTGAAATTCAAGTGAGCATTAAGTGTACAGTTTCACAAGGTTCGTACCATTTTCTGTCTGTAATCGAGCCTGTTGTGCTGACATGTCATTCGTAAGACGTGATTGTTCTTCATATTTTGTCTTTATTTCATTCAGTTGGTCCTCAAAAGTTCGACAGTTCTTTTCAAGAATACTCTGTAATCCAATAATTTTTGGCGCGTAAACAGTGTGTAGACAATAAAGATTTGACTGCAATACCTCACCTCATAAAAGAAAGACAATTTGTGACATACCTTTGATTTGGAAACCATTTCCATGTTGCTGGCGAGGTCATCAATTTCCATCTTCAACTCGCTCTTTTCCTTCTCTAGTTTTTGTTTAACACGTTGCAGGTTGTCGATTTGTTCCCCGAGTTCTGCGACGCTGTCAGCCTGCTTCTTACGAAGAGCAGCAGCCAAGGCCTCGTGCTGTAGGGTGGACTCTTCCAGATCACGGCGCATCTTCTGAAATTCCACTTCTCGTTTCTTGTTCAATTCGATTTGGACGGCAGTCGCACCGCCAGCTTCTTCTAGTCTCTCGCTGATTTCCTCCAACTCACGGGCGTAGTCAGACCTTTGCTTTTCTGCCTTAGCACGAATTGTACGTTCAGCTTCAATCTCCTCTTCGAGTTCTTCGATGCGGGCCTAGAATTTGGAATAGTTGGACATTGTGTAGGTTCTTTACCTCTGATAGTACTCAAACATGCTCAGATCTCTCTGATTTAAACATACTTGGAGTTCCTTGATTTTCTTCTGCAACTGGGCTGCCAGCAACTGCTCATCTTCAATCTTGCTCTGATACTGGCTTATTTCAAAATCCTTCCTGCAGGGTAAGTATAGCAAAGGTTAAAATCTATTATAGCATGCATTCTGTGAATAAAAGCAAAACCATCTCTTACTTCTTCACTTTCTCTTCCAATTGCTGCTTGTCATTTTCTAAATCCATTAATGATTCCTGCATCAGCTTCAAATCCCCCTCGAGCTTCCTCTTGACTCTTTCTAGGTCCATACGCAGCTTTTTCTCTTGTTCCAGAGAACCTTCAAGCTACAACCATCAAGGAAAATCACAAGATTGAGGCAAAGTACTGCGGATTCTGGAATCTGAAACTAAAACAGAAAATGCTGGAAAATCTCAGCAGGTTTGACAGTGTCTGTGGAGAGAGAATAGAGCCAACATTTCAAGTCTGGATGGCAAAGGGTTCAGCTCTGATGAAGGGTCATCCTGTCTCCACAAGACTGTAATATATAGGAGCAGCATTCGGCCCATCGTATCTGCTCCATCATTCAATCATCCCCATTCTCCTGCCTTCTCCCCAAAATCCTTGATCTCATTGTTGATCAAGAACCTATCAATCTCTATCTTAAAGATACTCAATGACCTGGCTTCCACAGCCCTCTGTGGCAATGAATTCCACAGATTCATTACCCTCTGGCTGAAGAAATTCCTTCTTGTCTCAGTTTCAAAGGAGCGACCCTTCACTCTGAGGTTGTACCTTTGAATTGTAATCTCTCCCTCAAACATCCTCTCTACATCCACTCTATTTGAGCCTTTCAGTATTCTGTAACTTTCAATTAGATCCCCCCATCGAGTATGGTCCAGACTCCACAACTGCTCCTCATGTGGCAAACCCTTTATTCATGGGATCATTCTTGTGAATTTCCTCTGGACCCCCTCCAAGGCTAGCATATCCTTCCTTAGGTATGGGGCCCAAACAGCTCACAATATTCCAAATGGAATCTGACCAGAGCCTTATACAGCCTCAGGAGTACATCACTGTCCTTGAATTCTAAGTTCAAAACATTGGCTCTATTCTCTCTCCACAGATGCTGTTAGTTCTGCTGAGATTTTTTTTCCAACATTTTGTGAAGGGAAAGTATAATACTGATTGAGACACAAAGATTCAAAGTTATGTGTCTGCAAATACTAACATCATCGACTTGTTGTTCCAACTTTGCTTTGGTTTTGGTCAGAGTGTTGACTTTGTCTTCCTCTGCCTGGAGATCATCTAAGGTCTGTTGATGGGCCTCTTGGAGGGCTTTCTTCTCCTTGGTTAGTTTGATAATGCTTTCATCCAGGCTGGCCATTTCTTCTGTAAGATTCTTAACCTATGTTTGGGTGAATCCCACTTTAAGTTAGTCAATAGTTTTCATCACTTTGTACAAATTAAACAGTTTTGTTCCAGGTACAAATAAATACCTTGTTTTCTGTGGCGTGCTTCTCCTTCTCAACTTTGGCCAGTGTCAGTTCCAGATCATCGATATCCTTCTTCAGCTCTGAGCATTCATCTTCAAGTTTTCTCTTCTTGGATGTCAATTCTGCATTACATTCCTCTTCGTCCTCCAACCTTTCATTGAGTTCCTTAACCTTTGCTTCCAAGTTGATTTTGCTTTTAATGAGCTGGTCACATCTTTCTTCCGCATCTGCCAGGCCATCTGCTTCCTTTTGGGAACAAAAGAAAACATTTTTCTGTCCAAACAACTTATTCACAAAAACTTTCCATGACTCTCCTTTTACCTGGACTATTCAGTGTGATAAGTCTGCCTGTCATCCCAGCAATGGCTAATAATTACTGCTAGCACTAGTGGGACTACAGAGTGTGATGATGTGGTGGCACAGTGGTTAGCACTTCTGCTGCACATCTCCAGGAGCCTTGGTTCAATTCCTGGTTTGGGCCACTGTATGTGTGGAGTTTGCATGTTCTCCCTGTGGCTGTGTGGGTTTCTTCTCAGTGTTCCTCCCACACTCCAAAGGTGTGCAGATTAGCTGGATTGGCCAAGCTAAATAGCCTTTAGTGGAGGAATGTGTAGGTTAGAGGGATTAATGGCTTAAATATGTGGAGTTACGGGATGGTGCCTGGGTGGGATTGTTGTCGGTGCAGGCTCAATGGGCCAAATAGCCTCTTCTGCACTATAGGAATTTTATAATAAAGAATCTCAGAATGGTATGGTGCAGAAGGAGGCCTATCGTGTTATCATTGGCTCTCCCTGCCTTTTCCTCAAACCTCTCTGCATATTGTTTCTATTCAAATAAAGTTCAAATAAGTAGTTATCTAGTAAAATACAAATTCCAAAAGTGTAATTTCTGTGTCCTGCTCTAGCAGTTTAATAACTCTCAGAATATTTCCTGAACAGACAAATGAATCTAACATAAAACAGATTGAGAAGAAGAACTGCATCTTGTACAATTTCACCCAATTTTCCTTGAACTGTACGAAAGCCAAAGTCAAATTACAGAGAAGATAAGGTTCAAACAACTACTTCCATTGTTTGCATTACTTACCGCCTGAACTTGAAGCATCAGGTCATTCTTCTCCTGAAGCAGGCTAACCATTTTTTCTTCCAATTCCTTTCTCCTTGCTTCAGATTTAGCCAGTGCTTCTTTAGTCTTTTCAAATTCCACTTTCATATTTGCCATTTCCTTTTCTGTTTCTGCACTCCTCAGGAGAGGTTTGATCTTGAAATACAATTTCATCCACGGCCAATGTTTGACATTCATAAATGAGCGGACATTGTACTGTATGGTGAAGATGGCATCTCTGCAGAATGGAATTAAACAGGAGTGTTATTTCTTGCATTGCTTTCTCTACATGGCAAAAAGCTATCAATTTACCTTCTCTCCATCATCTTCTGAAACTCGACTCTCATTAGGTATCCACGACAAATAGCCTGAGTGCGTGTGATGATCTGAGCCAATTTCTCATCCCTCATTTCTTCAAGAGTACCCAGGAGACCAGCCTTGAAGAATACCTTTAATAGGATAAATAATGCATTGAATTTAAGGATTATCAGTGGCTCACAATTACTTAATTCTATCAGATGACTCTTTGGAGGCTGAACATTTACCTTAGTATGGCCAAACCGATATTGGGTGTGATCCACATCAATGGAGCTCAGCAGCTTTTCAGAAGCCTTTTTGCTATCAATAAACTGTCCTTCGGGTATGGCACTTGCATTTAAGAGCTTGTATCTGTGTTTTCAAAAGAAGACAGATTTATTTTTAATGCAACCATAATTTCATTGATCTACTGTGGAATTAAGAGGCGAAGCTAGCCTTGGCTCAGTGGTAACGTTTCTATTGCTGAGTCAGACAGTTATAGGTTCCTTATCAAAAGTCATATACTTGAATATTTGTTTCTCAGTTTTAATCTTGTAACAATGTCGATGAAATGTCTATAAGATCATACCCATTAACCTCTATTTGTACCATTAATTCATATATTTTATGCTGAATACTGCATATACTTAAGAACCATTAATGTTGCCTTGTTACCATTTTTTATACTTTTTGACCTCTTGGTTAGCATGGCTGCCTCACAGCACCAGGGACCCGAGTTCGATTCCTAGCTTAGATCACTATCAGCGTGGAATTTGCACATTGTCCCCATGCCTTTTTCCCAGGTGGAACAGTCAATTACTGGGGGGCACAGGTTTAAAAGTCTGAGGCAAGCTTTTTTACACAGAGGGTGGTGGGTGCCTGGAACTCGCCGCCAAAGGAACTAGTGGAAGCAGATACAATAGTGAATTTTAAGGGACATCTTCACAAATACATGTGTAGGATGGGAATCGAGGGATATGGTCACTGGAAGGGTAAGGGGTTTTAGATCAGTTGGGCAGCATGGTGAGTGCAGGCTTGGAGGGCTGGAGGGTCTATTCCTGTGCTGTAATTTTCTTTGTTTTGTGTGGGTTTCCTCCGGGTGCTTCTGTTTGCTCCCAAAGATGCTCTTGTTAGGAGCATTAGCTTGCTAAACTCTCCCTCAGTGTGCCTGAACAGATGCTGGAGTGTGGCAACTGGGGGATTTTCACAGTAACTTCATTGCAGTGTTAATGTAAGCCCACTTATGACTAACAAATAAACTTTATATGCTGCACTTATTTGTATACTTTGGGTATCATGACTAAAAGAGCTGCCTTGCAATGGTGTTATATCCTTTTGTTTTGTAATTCCCTCTGTATTCCCTCTTCAGAACAATCTCCCCCCCCGCCCATTCTCCCCATTTAGTTTATAGTCCATTTGCTTTGTCGAAGTCCCTTCTTTCTCATTTTATATTTCAAATTGTTACCTTTGTTTAAAGTCAGCATAGAGGATTCTGCTTGGAAATCCTTTTCTGCAGATTCTGATACCTTCCAACACACCATTGCATCTTAGCTGATGGATGACTAGCTGATTCTCTATTACACCTAAATGGGGAATGTAATATTGGTTGAATCAATGCAGATCTGGTAGAAAACAGAACAGCATTTTCAGGAGTCAACATATTATCAGAAAATTCCTACCTGGTGTTTTTGTCTCGTTGGGGATTATACAACGTACAAAGTGTGGATGAGTGCTTCTTAGATTAGTCATCAGCTTATTCAGATTTTCCTGCAACATATCAGAGGGATTATTTTATCACAAAAACCAGAAAATTACCATTTTTTCAACAATTTGATGTCATTTTAGTTAATTACTTGTGAAAGGTTTTTCCTGGCTTTTTTTTAAAGATATAAAAACATAATTAATAGGACCAATAGTACATTATACATCTCCTCAAGGGTGCTCAACTATGATCATGACTTATGTACCTGATTCCTGTGAGGTTAAAAATCAGTCTCGCCTTGTTTTAAATACAGTCAACAATGATGGGTGGTACAGTGGCACAGTGGTTAGCACTACTGCCTCACAGTGCCAGGGACCTGGTTCAATTCCTGGCTTGAATCACTGTCTACATGGAATAGTTTGCATATTCTCCCCTGGTCTGCATGGGGTTCCTCCGAGTGCTCCCACGGAAGAAAGGTGTGCGGGTTAGGTATATTAGCCATGCTAATTAGGGAGACTAGCTAGGGTAAGTGCATGGGGTTATGGCGATAGGGCCTGGGTGGGATTGTGGTCAGTGCAGACTCAATGGGCCAAATGGCCTCATTCTGTACTGTAGGATTCAATAATTCTATGAGGTTTACACAATCCCTTGGGATAGAGAATTCCACAGATTCACAACCCTTGGAGTGAAGAGAGTTCTCCTCCTCTCAGTCCAAATGGCACTAAGTCATGATGTCCATTTGGACAGCCGATGCAGACATGATGAACCAAATGGCCTCCTTCTGTACCATAACAATTCTGTGAAATGTTGACTATTTCTTATCCTGAGGCTGTGTCCCCTGGGTTATAAATTCCCCAATGGAGGAAAACAACATCTTCAGAACCTTACAGATTTCAATGAGGTCAAGGGCGCAATTCTCCTCCAAGAATTGTGCTGAAAAGTGCGGTGTCCGGGAAACACAGTCTGATTCCAGCCATGTGGGTTGGCGAGATTCCAATTGCAATCCAGCCACAGTTAGACTGTTTTTTGGAGGTTGGGGATAGTTTACACTGTGGGAGAGCTGTGCAAGGCTGGCTCCTCAAAGATCCAGCCAACATTTTTAAAGGCACCTGCTTTCAAAATAACATGACAGGCACTTCCCCCCAATCCCAACACCAGCTCAGACTCCCCCCAAAAGCTGGCATCAGGCTCACAACCCCTCCCGATCACAGGTGCTAACCCTCACCTCTCCAAGTGTTTGACATTCTGCAATGGGGTGGCCAAATGCCCCTCCAAACACTTAGGCCCCCCCCTCAGGCTCCATGCCTTCAGGCTCTGTTCCTTTTGGCCCCACCCCCTGGCAGTACCATGTTGTCAGTGCTAGGATGCTAAAAGATAGTGCCTGGGCACTGCCTAGCCATGTCCCTAACTATCCCTGGGGTTTCAATGGCTTTTGAGCGCATCCAGAGTCTGGACTCTGTGGAGATCAGTAGCGATTCTAGTTGGCTTAACTTTGAGCTGCTGAGTGGGTGAATTCCAGGAGCCGGGTGAATTCAGCATAAAACAGATCCTGCATATTTAAGTGAAGATTTAAATATGCTAATCTGGTTCATGGCCTCGTTGGGTGCTAACCAAGTTACGTTGAAGCCAGGGATGGGGAGAAACTCAAAATGATTCTCCCAGTGCAATTCACGATATGGCCCCTCTTGCAAGAGACTCTGGCCATAATGGGATTGACTTGCACAAGTGGGGCCAAGAATTGTCCGCCCAAATCTTCTTCACCTCAAATGCAGACAGTATAAGCCCTGTTTACTCAGCTTCTCATTATAGGACAACCCTCCCATTATAGGAATCAACTTGGCAAGCCTTCACTTTTCTGTATCCAAAGCATGTATATCTTAATTTAAATATCGAGAGCAAATTTGTACACATTACTCCAGGTGTGGTCTCAACAAAGCCCTATATATTTGTGCAAGATATTCTCCTTCTTATGCTCTAATCCCCTTGCAATAAAAATCAATATGCCATATGTCTTCCTAATTGTTCATCGTACCTGCTTGCTAACTTTCTGAGTCCCTTAGACAAATGCACACTAGCATTTAAAAGTTCCATACCTTTTAAAAAAATCTTCTGCTTTTCTATTCTTGCTCCTAAGAAAGTTGCCTCACACTTCTATACATTATACTCTATTTGCCAACTTGCTGCATACTCACTTTGGTGAATCTTTATCTCTTTGCAACCTCTTTGTGTCCTCCTCATGACGTACATTCCCAATTAGCTTTGTATCATCAGCAAACACAATCTCTTCATCTAAGTCATTAATATAAATTGTAAATAGTTGAGGCCTCAGCACTGATCCCTGTGGTACTCCCATCATCACAACTTGAAACAGTCCCAATCAACCCAACCCGCACATCTTTGGACTGTGGGAGGAAACCAGATTACCTGAAGGAAACCCACACGGACACAAGGAGAATGTGCAAACTGCATACAGACAGTGACCCAAACTAGGAATCAAACCCAGGTCCCTGGAACTGTGAAGCAGTAGTGCTAACCACTGTACTACTGTGCCACCCGGAAAGATCCGAAAAGAGAAAATATTTGAACAACAAAACATAATCGGCTCCAAATGTTTCAGATAAAGGATGTGCAATCTTTAACTAGTATTTTCCCAGTAGAAAATTATACCAGTGCATCCACTATAGCTGTCACTACATCTTTTGCATTCTGGGAATGCAGGCCATTAGTCCTGCTTTTGAACCCTTATATTTTCTCAATATTTTATCTCTATTGACATTAGTTACTTCAAATATCTCTCTCTTGTTAACCCATTGGTTATTGTTTACTTCCAGTATGTATCTGAGTGTTCTACTGCGCTAATGATGCTAGTGAAGTATTAGTAGTTGTGAAAACATTAAGTTTGAAGATATACCCTAAAGAGTGCAGACACAGTTTGGAAAGAAGAGCCCTTCTTTTTGCCACCCTTCTTAGGAGCACCGGTATCTGTCAGAAATAAAATTGAGAACAGATAGTGGTAAGTGCGGTTTTCCTGGTCAGCAAGGGAATGAATAAATAGCTCTTATTGAGTTAAAAATCTTACCTTCACCAGCAAAGGCAGCAAAGAGCAAAGACAGAAGCTTCATTGAAGATTTCTGATATAGACCAACAACAGTTTCATTCAGAGGGTCCTTATTCTTTTCTAACCAGCCGTTGATGTTGTAGTCCACAGTACCAGCATAATGGATCAGTGAGAAGTGAGCTTCAGGCTTTCCTTTGGAAAACTTGGGTTTCTGGAAGTTGTTTGACTTACCAAGATGCTGATCATATAGCTTATTCTTGAAAGTGGTGTCTGAAGCCTTGGGGAACATGCACTCCTCTTCCAGGATTGAGAAGATGCCCATTGGCTGGAATATACCGATAAGGTTTCTTACACCATGAGAATCCTTTTGTGTGATTTCACTTTACAGCATTAATTTTTTGTTTCAACTCTATCTGATTTACCTTCATTCCCTTACCTTTTCAATGAGTTCAATACAAGCAGCCAGATCCATACCAAAGTCAATGAAATCCCATTCAATTCCTTCTTTCTTGTACTCTTCTTGTTCCAGAACAAACATGTGGTGGTTGAAGAACTGCTGCAGTTTCTCGTTGGTGAAGTTGATACATAACTGTTCCAAGCTGTTGAACTGAAATTTGTGAAAAATAATAATGAAAACATGCAAGCTTAACAGAAAACAATGTGCTTATTCCAAAAATCATTTTGTCTTTTGGACTTACTTCAAAGATTTCAAAGCCTGCAATATCCAGCACACCAATGAAATATTGTCTAGGTTGCTTTGTCTCTAATTGCTGATTGATTCGTGTAACCATCCATAAAAACATCTTCTCATACACAGCTTTTGCCAGTGCGCTTACTGCATAGTGCACCTTGAAACAACGCCAAAGATAAAGGATTATAAACCTCAGAAATTTGAGCTGGATGTAGCAAAATTCAGGATTTTTTTTTACAGAATCACTCAAACAGTACAATTTGATATAAAGCCAAAATAATACAGTTAGATATGATACCTGTTGTACAGTTTGTCCTTTGGTTACAAACTCATTGCCGACCTTTACTCTTGGGAAGCACAGAGCTTTTAGCAATTCTGCTGAATTCAAGCCCATCAGGTAAGCAGCTTTGTCAGCAACTGTTAAAAAAAACAAGATTTATTAATTTAGCTACGGCCCATTTCAGCTGAGACATATTGAAAAATGTAGTGTAGAAGACCAGGATTTTACTATGCTTTATCCAGGGGAATCTAACTGCCAAGAAATCCTCTTTGCATTTGTACTTACAAAAATATTGATACTTCAACAACATCACAAAGACAGGTTATGTGGTCATTATATATTCCAGATAAATAATTCAGCAGCAAGCTTTCATGAGTTTTTAAATAAAAGGTTATTTATTCTCTCACACATACTCTAAATTAATGCAATATCTCACACACATGCATGTGCACACACGCACACACACACACATACACACAAATAAAGAGGGTTCAGATAAAGAGAGTGTATTGTTTAATGTTACAGTTAATTAAACCTCTGATTTACAATTTCTGATCTTTTGACTCAATGTTGTAAAGTGAAGGGTTCATAGCAGCCTGTGAGGTAACTAGGTATTCAATAGAGTCTCAAGATCATCTTAGTCCAAACACCAAACATTGCGTGATTTACAGTAGCCAACTTCTGAGCTTGTTTTCAATTGTTAAAAGTATCGACTGTAAGTTCATAATGTGACACATCTGTATTAAGCATAACAAAATGTCAGCACATCAATTTACAAAGGTTAATGTAGATGGATAACAAAATTATGCATGGGGATACAGGAATAGGGTATGAGTGGGATTGCGGTCAGTGCAGACTTGATGGTTGAATGGCCTCCTTCTGCACTGTAAGATTCCATGATCCTATGAAAAATGGTGAAAAGTTGAAGTCAGCTTGGTTAATAGGATGTAAGCTTTTTATTTTCTACACAAGAGCTGGAATTTTACACTCCTGCCTGCTATTAGAAATGGATTGGGCAAAGGGCGGACCATGGAAAGGCCTATGGATCTTGGTAGAGGAGGGGACTTTATGGTTTCGGGTCAAGCGAGGCTGTAAAATCCAGCCGAAGATATTTAAAAATAACTTAAATATTTCACCTTCAGTGCCGTCAGGCTCAGCTTGTTCCTCTCGTTGCCTCTGCTTGAACTTGAGATTACCATAGTGCATTACCGCACCAGTGAGTTTGTAGATATTTGCTTTCTCCTCAGAAGTAAAACCCAGGATATCAATAGCTTCCTAGAGGATCAAAGAAATAATGTCACTATTGCGGTGGAATCTTTGGCATCAGTAGTTGAATTATTGTCTGAATGGTTTGACTCACATCAGTAGCCATCAATTCCTCTTGGTCATTGATGCTAGGGACGGTGATTTCTCCTTGACTAACAAATGGAAAGTCGTAGGGGTTTGTGCTGATCAGCAACATTTCTGAAGTGCAAAGATTTAATGAATTTGTAAATTAGTTACATATGTTTTTGGAGAACTTTCAAGGATTTCAGATACGTTTATTGTAATACTCAACATTAC
Organism: Sphyrna mokarran; assembly: GCA_024679065.1. Lineage (NCBI taxonomy): Eukaryota > Metazoa > Chordata > Chondrichthyes > Carcharhiniformes > Carcharhinidae > Sphyrna > Sphyrna mokarran. The sequence goes on along the minus strand of JAGIQG010000021.1, from coordinate 41,507,353 downwards.
TCGAAATGTCTTCATATCTAATATTAACTGGGCAGCACGGTGGCATAGTGATTGGCACTGCTGCCTCACAGCGCCAGAGACCCAGGTTCGATTCCCGGATTGGGTCACTGTCTGTTTGGAGTTTGTACATTCTCCCCGTGTCTGTGTGGGCTTCCTCTGGATGCTCTGGTTTCCTCCCATAGTCCAAAGATGTGTGGGTTAGATGGATTGGCCACGCTTAATTTTCCCTTAGTGTCAAAGGGACAGGCTAGGGTAAATGCATGGGGTTATGGGGATAAGGCTCGGGTGGACTGTGGTTGGTGCAGACTCGATGGGCCAAACAGCCTCCTTCTGCACCATAGGAGTTCTATGATAACTCTTGTATATTAGTATCAAACTGTTCATTCAAATGTAACCAGAAAGGCAAAATTCATTTTGATTTACCAATCAGTTCAGGCTTCTTATTGGATGTAATCTGGTAGAAAATATGGTAGCTTCTTTCAGCTTTTAACTGAAAAGTGACTCGAGATTTTTCCAGCAGATCTGTTGAGTACATTTATGTTTGAGTTAATGTAGCTGAAACTTTTGGATAAAAGTAATATCACACAGACCACAAATAATCAAAATAACTTACAGGTCTCAATATCAGCTGAAGCCAGTTTTCCTGTAGCACCAAAATGGATCCTAATGAATTTACCCTTGGTATTAAGAGAAAATGTTCCTGTTAGTGTTTGAATTTCATTTCCTGAACAGTTTCTAGCAAATGCTGCACTCTGTATTGAATTTGCAATCAATGGATGGAATTTTACTAATTGCTTGCCAATGAGTTGACAGGCAGGAAGGCTGATAAAATCTTTCTGAGACTCTGAAAGCTTGGGCTGCCAAATAAACCTGTTGGACTTTAACTTGGTGTTGTGAGACTTACTACGAGCACTTTTCCAGCTTTGGGAAAATTGATTGAGCAACCACTCACCAGGATTCCAATTGAGCCATTTCCTGTACAATGAAAGATCACTTAGTGCAAAGATGTGCAAATTAGGTGGATTGGTCATGCTAAGTTGTCCCTTAGTGAAGGTTAGATGGATAAACCATGGCAAATGTGTGGAATTGCAAGGATAATGCGGAGCAGAGTGCCTAGGTAAGATACTCTGTTAGGCAGTTGGTGCAGACTCAATGGGCCAAATGACTTCGTCTGCTCTGTCGGGATCCTATGATTATATGACTTCCTGTCTCTGAGGGCACTTTGTCATTGTCAGAGTGGTCCATTGCCAGGTGGGGATACAGCCAGGTGAATCATGGTGTCCTCGAGGGAGGTTTCCTTTATGACCATATCATTGTCCATGGGTGGCCCCCAGTTTCAATGGTTCCCACATGGCAACAGTATTACCTGTGCTCCAAAACCCACCCCATCTCAGTAACCTGCCTGCTGACCTCAGCAATCCCAAAGCAGTTTTGAACTGTTTTGAACACCTTTGGAACAGGGTTCAACTAGAAGCGGTCAACAGGACCTAGGTGAAGAGAATGTATTGTCACTTCACTTCAAGGGGTGCGAGACCATTGAGGGACCCTCTCCCTGAAGCTGCAATTTCTGCTCTGGCCTCCATTAGAGGTGGCACTGTTGAGGCTGTTGAGTTATGGCTCTCTGATTGGCTGGGAGTTGGCCACGGTTTGATTCGATTGTTGCTCTGATGTAATAAGTCGTTGGAGGCATTATCCTCGTCAAAAACCCTTTATTTACAATTCTAACAGCAGTATACAGAGTGCTATCAGTCAGCAGTCTATCTTCAGGAGTGCCAGAGGAATTGACACTCATAGTTAAATACAAGGAAAAGACTCCCTGATTGGACCATCAATTGACTCCTTAATTAGGGAGTTCATATTCCAATAGGCCAACTTCAGTAGCCTGATTGAAATCATTACACCTAAGAACATGTTTTCCTGACTCCCTTTACTGATCAAAACGGGATTGTCTCGCACATATAGCCCCGACACTTCCACCAACACTGTAAAATTCAGTCCAGTCCTTGTACCGCGACGTGTTACAAATGTTATAGGAATGAAGTTTAAGGAAACTCACAAAGCGAGACGAATTATCGTTTCTCATCGTCTTGGCATTGCCAAAAGCTTCAAGCAGTGGATTAGCCTGGATGATTTGATCCTCCAGTGTTCCCTAAAAAAATGTCGCAAGCATTCAAAAGCCCAGCATTTCATCAATTACAAAGACTGCAGATAACAAAAGTTGAACATTAAACATTCTGATTTGTACATTTACAGAGTGATCTAGTCTGCCTACTTAAATGAGAAAGGGGTTTGAAAGGGAAAGTGTTACTGAGTGAAACTGTTTCCTCTTGCGGAAGAATCTGCAACAGGGCATGATATTATAATTGGAGCTTGACCATTCAAAAAGTGAAACCAAAAAATCACAATCACAAAAAAATCCAATAGAAATCTAGAATTTGCCTTCCAAAAGGCCGTGTCTTTGAGGAAATTGAATTTATCAGGACTGAGATGGGTATAGATTTATTGGGCAAAATTGTCAAAGGCTGGAATTCTCCAACCATGCCTGAAGTTGGGATTTTCCAGTCCCACTGCAGCGAATGGCGATTTGGTTGATTCTCCGTTCTCGCTGGCAGCATCAGTGAAGCATACAAGACCAGATAATTCCGACCAAAAGATAATTGATCCAAGGCAGCCACATGGATCTGAATTGATACGATTACTCTTGTTTTTAGATTCCTATAAATAGCACATGTGTATGAACTACGATTGTATTCACCACTGACATGCACTTTAGTCTCCTTTTTCTTGTGAGCATCACCGCTGGCTGCAATTGATGCAAAATACTGGATGACGCGTTTTGTGTTCACAGTCTTCCCTGCGCCGGATTCTCCGCTAGAGTGGAAGGAATGAACAGACAAATTACAAAAGCCAAACAAATTGCCATAAATGTTGAATATTGCATTTTCTGATCATTGTAATTATAAATATTGGTTCTTACGTAATCAGGATGGACTGGTTTTCACGATCTGTGTAATAAAAATAACAGACATTGAAGAAAAAATGTTGAAAGTTTCCGTGAATTGAGCTAATCTATTCTGAATGGCAAAGTGCACATACTTGCTGCATGCAAAAAATAAGAACCTTAAAGTTCATCAAAAAGAGTGCGCTCTTACCAGTTAACATGAACTGATAGGCGTTGTCAGAGATGGAGAAGATGTGTGGAGGAGCCTCTTGTCGCTTCTTGCCTCTGTAAGCAATCACAACTTGAGGGTTGTACACTGGCAACCACTTGTAGGGGTTCACCGTGACACAAAACAACCCAGAGTAGGTCTGGAAAATAACATATATACATTTGTATAGATTATTTATCACAATTCTATTAATGCATAACACGGCTATGCATTCGACTGCACTTACATAGATCATCCAGGCTGAATAACGATCTTTGAGGTTAAACAGCACAGATGCTTCATTCAAATGGGTTAACATGGCCATGTCTTCGATTTTATCGAATTTTGGCGGGTTCATTTGGAAGATTTGATCTTCTTTAACAGTTACTGTCTGAAAAAAATGAACATGCAGACAAACTGAGTTGATTCCAATAGTTGGAAGTTATGCTGGTACCATCAAAGACTTCAGACAAATTATAATAAGATAGTTTCTATGGGGCACAATCATCAAAGTACCATTGTACAATGCTCATCCTTTTTCAAAACAAAAGCTTTAAAAATGTTATACATCTGAGTTATTAGTTGTTCAATGATCGCAGATTTTCTGCTTCAACTAGCAACATGTTCACTTGTAGTGTTTGGTTCCCTGAAATAAAATATGGTGGGAGGATGGAGTTGAAGAGATCCTAAGAGTGAAACAGTGAACTGTTTTGAATGCCTTTGAAACACTGTTTAGCTGGAAGCAGTCAACAAGACGTAGGTGACATGTAATGTATTGCAAGAGGAAAGAAGCATAAAAGCGTAAGAGGCATTGATGAGGCCACACTTGGAGTATTGTGTAAAATTTTGATCTCCTTACTGAAGGAGGACTATACCTGCATTGAAAGCCGTCTAGATAATGTTCATTGGGCTGATTCTGGGGATGCAGGTTTATTTGATTCAGTAGGTTGGGCCTGTAATCATTGGACCTTCTGAAAGGCAGAATTGATCTTAGAATCATAAAATCCCTACAGTGCAGAAAGAGGCATTCAGTTCACCAAGTCTGCACTAACTCTCCATCACAGCATCCCACCCAGGCTCCATTCCTGTAATCCCATATATTTACCCCACTAACTCCCCCTATCCTATGCATTTTGAGACACTAAGGAGCAATTTATCACGGCCAATCAACCTAACATGCACCTCTTTGGATTGTGAGAGGAAACCAATGCAGACATGGGGAAATTGTTCAAACTCCACACAGTCATCCAGGGCTGGAATTGAACCTGGGTCCCTGTGATGCTGTGAGGTGGCAGTGCTAACCATTGTGCCATTATGCCATCTCATTGAAACAGACAAGATTGTGACAGGGTGGATACAGAGAGGATGTCTCTGCCCCTGGAGAATCTAAAACTATGGGGCACAGTAAAGAAGTTTCCCATTTAAGATGGAGTTGAGGAGGAATTTCTTTTCTCAGAGGCTTGTTAATCTTTGGCATTCTCATGTCCACTGAACAGTGGTGGCTGTGTCATTGATAATGTTCAATGCTGAGTTAGGCCAGTTGTTGATTGACAAGTGTGCCAAGGATCATGGAGGGACAGGTAGCAAAGGAGGGGGAGCAGGATGGGAGGGGCGGTTGTTAAAAATGTGGACTTAAGGCCGTAATAGGATCATGCTTGATTCTACTGGATGGCAGAGCAGGCTTGAGTGACTGAATAGCCTGCTCCTGTTACATATTTTATGTCCTACTGCAGCTTTTGCATTTATGCACACCTGACATTTGGGATTCCCCGATCTCGCTTTCCGCCACCACTGCCAGCGAGCATGGAGAATTTGGCGCTCAGCAAAAAACTCCATTCACTGCAGCAGGGCTGGAGAGTCCCAGTCACGGTTCAGAGAATTCCAGCCGACATCACTTTGCAAGAACAAGTTTAAGTTTATTTATTAGTGTCGCGAATAGGCTTACATTAACACTACAATGAAGTTACTGTGAAAATCCCCCAGTCACCACACGCCAGTGCTTGTTTGGGTACACTGAAGGAGAATTTAGCATGGCCAATGCACCTAATCAGCACATCTTTCGGACTGTGGGAGGAAACCGGAGCATGCAAAGGAAACCCACACAGACATGGGGAGAATGTGCAAACTCCACACAGCCAGTGACCCAAGCTGGGAATCAAACTGGGTCCCTGGTGCTGTGAGGCAGTAGTACTAACCACTGTGCCACCATGCTGCCCCAAAATAGTTAACTCTTGCAGCTAAAATCACAGCTTTTGAAAATTTAACAATACAATATACCATACATATTGTATGATACACAACAATATGTGTATCATATGTAAACTAGCACCTAAAAGATGATGACTTAGTAGATGAGTTAAAGTTTCTTCTGGTCTCTATTTACAGTAATAATGGGGAATGTTTCCATGAATATTTCCCCTACTGACAATTGTAAATGTACTCCTTTAGAATATGTTTACTATTTAGTTGCAAATACAATCAAAGGCAAGCATCGCTTACTCAATTAAATGCTAGAATTCTTACCATGGGTCCCCTGACATTTCGTTAAGTGCTCACCAACCTTTTTATGCATAGTTTCCACAGTGACTTTGCCACCTTCTCGACTCTTGATTGTAGCCGGCACGTATAAATCAACTGGGTCAGTGACATAACAGAATGTCTTTGCATCAAATGGTTTATTCTGTGCTTCAATCCGCTCTTTCTCTGATTTGCGGAGAAAGTGAGCAGCCTCGCCAAAAACCTCCAATTCCGCATCGGAACTCATCTTTGCAGTTTACTGTTTAAAAAAAAGAGAAAGAAATAATGGCACTTAAATGGTGAACATTTGCCTCTGTCTAAAGTTCAGATGTGGTCTTCAGATTGTTGAGATGGACACTGAACAGACTCTTTTTCCTATATTTTATATCAAGGTTACTAACCAAGATAAATTCAGTCTAGTTATAGAATTAGTCATAGATGTCATTGAATCACAGAACCCCTACAGTAGAGAAGGAGGCCACTTGACCAACGAGCCTGCAACGACAACAATCCCACCCCGGCTGTATCCCCACAATCCACGTGTTTACCCTAGTAATTCCCCCTGACACTAAGGGGCAAGTTATCAATCCATCTAACCTGTACATCTTTAGACTGTAGGAGGAAACCAACATAGACACGGGGAGAACATGCAAACTCCACACAGACAGTGACTCAAAGCCGGAATTGAATCCAGGTCATTGGTGCTGTGAGGCAGCTGTGCTAACTGTTTGCCACTGTGCTGCCCCAAACATGAAACTTTGGCAATGCCTCCGTAAAGATTACAATCTGAACCCAATGCCTTAGACCATTCGGCCAAGCAATCACACAATTAAGGGGAGGTAGTCTGGCTTCCTTATCCCCGTTCCAATCTCTCACTGGAGTTACAATATGAATGTAACTTAATGAACTAACCTGAGATGATAGAATGTGTCTGATTCCATTTCATTTGACCATCACTTTGAAGCCTTGGCATCCAAGTACTTTCCAAAATTAATAACTGGGAAACAAGATTCATTTGCTACTAATTGCACACTTGATCAGTCTGACAGAACCCATAGTCTTGTAAACATTGCCTAAGCACACGCATCTTAGATTTTGAATACAACTATTTATATTTTGCACACAATATTTACACAGGGAAAATTTCACAGTAACTTCATTGCAGTGTTAATGTAAGCCTTGCTTATGACTAATAAATAAACTTTAACTTTATTTTAAAGGCAATAACTGTATCATCCCCAATCCACTAACTCCCTTTTCTTTTCAAAGTTCTTGAACATGCTGTCACTTCCCAAATCCTTGTCAATCTTTCTGGGAATTCCAATCCAATTTCTTCACCTGCCAATGGCTCTCAGATGGCTCTTATCAAAGTCGTAAATGACATTCCAAACTGTGAGAAGAATAAACTCACTCTCCTTGTCCTCTTGACCTGACCGCAGACTTTGACATGATTGACCACACAATCATCCAATGCCCCTCTTCCACAATCCAGTTCAGGAGACATGAACTCACTCAGAGAATCTCCAGAATGGCTCATTTCCTCACTCCCATACCATTATCACCGGTGTCCCCAAAGCATCATCCTTGGATGCCTCCTTTTTCTTTGCAGCCCTCTCAGTGATAAGATCTGAATTCATAATTTCAGATTCCACATGTTCACAGATGGCACCCAGTTCTAGCTCATCACCAGCACTCTTGACCTCTTCCAATATTGCTAAACTATCAGACTGCTTGTCCTATGTCCAATACTGGATGAACAGAAATTTCCTCCAACTAAATAATAGGAAGACTTAAAAACCATTGTATTTGGTCCCTACAACGATCTCTGCTCCCTAGTCACTTCATCCATTCCTCTGACAACAGTCTGAGGCTGAACCACTCAGTTTGTAATCTTGGTGTTGTATTTGCCCCTGAGATGAGCTGTCGGCCACATATTTGCACCATCACAAATTCCACTTGACTCCACTTCTGTAACTTTACTTAGCTCTGCCCTGCCTCAGCATAGAGGTTAGGGTAGAACAGTACTTATGTTACTGGGCTAATAACCCAGAAACCTCGTACCATAAATTCAAATCCCATGAGAGCAGCTGAGAGTTTAAATTCAGTTAACTAAATCAGTCTGAAATTAAAAAGTTTGCATCAACAGTAATGCCCAGGAAACTAATAAAATTTTGTTAACTGTTCCCTGGCACCTTCTCCATGGTAACAGAGTCAACTTGCCAACATATCACCATTCTCTTCTCATGCATTATAAATTGTTGTTCTTTTTACAATTGCTATTCATGCATATGTCCTGACAATGCATGACAAAAAGTTTTGATAGAATTTCTCTTTTTTCAGCAATACCCAAATATCATAATATCAATTTCTGTATTAATTGCAACTAAATGTTAGAGTATCTCCAGATAAAATATTGTTGTTGCACAGTAAAGCACAAAATTTAAAGAGTAGACAACTTTTGCAATTCAGGAAAATAAATGCACCTTTCTATCTGGCAACTGAATAATAATAACTAAAATGTATTGAAATGAAATAAAGTAGTCAAATATACTCAGCTGCAGTAATTTGTTTTGCTTAAAATGATTTCTTCGAAAAGAAGATTCTTAGATTCAGAGAGCAAAAATGCCATATGTGGTTATTCTAAATCACAGTAAGCATGTGTTTCCTAGGGCGACACAGTGGCACAGTGGTTAGCACTGCTGCCTTACAGAGCCAGGGACTCAGGTTTGATTCTAGCCTCGGGTGATGGTCTGTGTGGAGTTGCATGTTCTCCCTATGTCTGTGTCGGTTTCCTCCAGGTGCTCCTGTTTCCTCCCATTGTCCAAAGATAAGCAGGTTAGGTAGATTGACCATGCTAAATTAGTGTCCCAAGATGGAACACTATCTTGTCCCAAGATGGAACACAATCCCATTTTGGGGGATTGGCGGGATAAATAGGTGAGGTTACGGGAATAGGGTGGGCCTGAGTAGAATGCTCTCTTGAAGAGTTGGTGCAAACTCCAAGGGCCGAATAGCCTCCTTCTCCACTGCAGAAATTCTATGGTTAAGTTGTGGAGAGTAAACATCTCAAACATATAATGGCCCTAATTCTTTGATCTCGTACGCCCTGCTAATGCTGCCCGCAAGAACAAAGAATTTGGTACTCAACCAAAAGTACAGTGCAGCAGGACTGGAGAATCTCAGCTGCAGGCAAGATTGTCGAGTGGGATACAGAACACTGCACCTGTTCACAGGTTAGAACATAGAACATAGAACATTACAGCACAGAACAGGCCCTTCGGCCTTCGATGTTGTGCCGACCAATATAAAAAGCAATGCCCCTCCAAACTAAACCATTCCCTTCTCTTCCATATACTTATCAACTAACCTCTTAAACGCCACCAAACTTGGCGCATCTACAACTGCTGCAGGCAGGGCATTCCACTCCCGAACCACCCTTTGGGTAAAGAACCTACCTCTGATATCCGTCCTATAACTATCACCCCTTAATTTAAAGCTGTGTCCCCTCGTGCTAGCTTTCTCCATCCTAGGAAAAAGGCTATCACTGTCCACCCTATCTAAACCTCTAATCATCTTATATGTTTCAATAAGGTCCCCTCTTAGCCGCCTCCTTTCTAACGAAAACAACCTCAAATCCCTCAGCCTCTCTTCATAAGACCTGCCCTCCATACCAGGCAACATCCTGGTAAACCTCCTCTGTACCCTCTCCAATGCCTCCACATCTTTCTTATAATGTGGGGACCAGAACTGCACACAATACTCCAAGTGCGGCCGCACTAGAGTTTTGTACAGTTGCAACATGACGTTGCGGCTCCGAAATTCAATCCCCCTACCAATAAAAGCTAAGACTCCATATGCCTTCTTAACAACCTTATCGACTTGACTGCCTACTTTCAGGGATCTATGCACATATACACCAAGATCCCTCTGTTCATCAACACTATTAAGACTCCTACCATTAGCCCTATACTCTACACATTTATTATTCCTGCCAAAGTGCATTACCTCACACTTTTCCACATTAAACTCCATTTGCCACCTCTCGGCCCAGCTCTGCAACTTGTCCAAGTCTCTCTGCAGACTATAACACCCCTCTTCACTATCTACCACTCCACCGACTTTAGTGTCATCTGCAAATTTACTAATCCAGCAAATTTACTGGGTTAGCAAATGGAACTATCACCAGACTGATGATTTTTGTTAAAAAGCACGCATCAGGTGAGAGCCGGTGTGAAAGACAACCCAGTCTGAATGTAGGACACACCTGCCACTTGTGAAGGATGGCTCCATGGGCAATGGAGAAGAAGGAAAATAGAAATGATCACACTGATGAATGCTTTCCTGATCAGTCCCAAGGTCTTAGTTGTTCCAATTCAGTGGGAATATTTGTCAATTTTAGAATCATAGAATTCCTATAGTGTAGAACAGACCATTCAGCTCATCAAGTCTGCACTGACACTCTGACAGATCATTTAACCCATGTCCTCACTATCACCCTATCACCATAACCTCACACACTTTCCATGGCTAATCCTCTTTACCTGAACATCTTTGGATTACCTATTATACCTAACCTGCAGTCTGCACTGTTGTGCGTAGAAAATAGATGCTCACTATTTGATACCTGCTCTTCCCACCTCTCGTAAAGAAATTCACCAATAGAAGTGAATCGTTCTGCCCTCTCAGTCCCGCGCAAACCTGTGTCTCTCCACTGAACCTCTCCAGTAAATCAGTGCCGAGAGGAGAGTCCATCATGTATATCAAACTGCTGGACTTGACTGGAAATAGATGCGATCCTTACCTGTTGCAAGAAGAGCAGAGGACCTGACAGATGTTGGTAACTGTAAGAGACAAGACACAGATGTTTAGACAATAGGCCACCCTGCACATAAACAGTTACAGAACTATCTCAAAGGCATGTGACCCTGGGGTGAAGGATTTTACATTGTTTGAACTCGAGTCTTAATTCGAATGACTTTTGCAATTTTAAACAGAAATCGATAGGAACTCTCAAAAGTTATTGTTTCAAAAGAACAATCAGCCTAAAGGCTGCAAGGTATTGTATAATCTGGGACAAAAGTAATCATCGCCCCTCCCCGCGTCCAATATCATTTCTGCCTCAGTGTCAAATTCTTACACAGAATGGTGAGCTAAGGAACCCAGTCAGTGGGAGACGGATCTGGACTTTTATAGGGAGGTTCTCCCGGAGAGGCGATCTTTGCAATTGGTTGGCTCCATTTTTGCTCGCAGCATTTGCTGTCATTTTTTGATATCATCTGATATAATTAGAAATGCTTTATTGGCCGATTGGCCGATAAAATATCTCAACAATGTCATTCTACATCGATCTGCGGCCAGCCAACACTATCGCTTTCGCTTTTTTTGGCAATGGACTAAGATTTTGTTTGAAAACAAGGAAATGAATACAGTCGCATTCTTCATTTGGAATATCCTCATAAAACGGGGTCTTTTTGTAGAAAGTCACTCGTCCCTGAAACAGGTACATGTGAAATAAAACACACACAAATGATTCAATTTTTAGCTCCTACTATTACTTCCACCAACAATTTGCAAGCTTTGTTTCATTTTCAAGAATGCACTCGTAGTTCAAATCCAGATATCTGGTCTGGTGTGTTCAATTGATGATGAATTCAAAGTAAGTGCAGTGTAATTTCACCACAGGTAGGTAGGGTGGCCATAATTAGTGACAAGGTTATATATTGGCATGTCTAGTTTCACACATTGAATAACCTTGATTGTCATTGGTGAGCATGTGGTCCTGTTTCTTCACCCTGGCTAGCGCTGGGGAGGTTAACAATGTTGTAATGTTTCTGTTTTAAAAGTGCTGACAGAGATTTAAGAACACACATGTGGGGGTGTAGGATCTTGGGAATGTTGAGCATCTTTGGAGTTGCAAAGTGTGTCCTCCAAAACTGTCCACGTTAATTCCAAAGGTCTCAAACTGATTTATAAAGAAGATAATTCATGGGATGTTGTAAGACCAACAGGTGTTGCAATCGCCAATATTAAAACAGCTTAAAGTTTTGCTCCCTACAGCAAGGTACTATTGATTGACTTTTACTTCAGGCTCTTGTCCTCTACTGTATCTCATTACCTCTTTTATTACAGTACATAATACTATGTATAATTAGAAGTGGAGAATGTGCCTTGAGGATTTTGGGTGGCACAGTTATTAGCACTACTGCCTCAGAGTGCCAGGGACCTGAGTTCGATTTGCCTCAGGTAAGTATCTGTATGGTGTTTGCACAATCATAGAATCCCTACAGTACAGAAAGAGGCCATTCAGCCCATCGAATCTGCACCAACCACAATCCCACCCAGGCCCTACCCCCATATCCATACATATTTTACCCAATAATCCTTTAACCTGTGCATCTACAGTCAACTTAGCATGGCCAATCAACCTAACCCATACATCTTTGGACTGTGGGAGGAAACCAGAGCAAACTCACGCAGACATGAGTAGAATGTGCAAACTCCACACAGACAGTGACCCAGGCAAGGAATCAAACTCAGATCCCTGGAGCTATAAAGCAGTGGTGCTAACCTCTATGCTACCGTGCCTTCTCCCTGTGTCTACATGGATTTCCTCTGGGTGCTCAGGTTTCCTCCCACAGTGGTTAGCGTTGCTGCCTCATAGCATCAGGGACCTGGGTTTTAATCCTGCCTCAGGTCAATGTCTGCGTTAAGTTTGTACTTTCTCCCTGTGTCTGCATAGGTTTCCTTCAGATGTTCCGGTTTCCTCCCACAGTCCAAAGATATGCGGGTTATGTTGACTTGCCATGCTAAATTGACCCTAGTGTCAGGGGAATTATCTGGATAAATGTGTGCAGTTATGGGAATAGAGCCTGGGTAGGATTGTGGTTGGCACAGACTCGATGGACTGAATGGGCCACTATTGAAGATCAGGTCTCCATTTCCCAGACTGTTACTGACCTGATTCCCTTTGGAAGCCTTCCTCCAAGGTGTCCAACATCATTGTCCCAATCTTGTGCAGCTCTCTTCTACCCTTCTCCCCATCATCTACAGACAAACTTGTCCCTAATAGACCCATCATTTCATTTTGTGCCTTCTCCATGGGAACTTATTTCATCATCTGGTATCAAATTTACTTTAATTCTTCTTGTTCACTCTCTCCTTATCTATACTTGTGACTCTTCTGATACCTTCCACTGATTTAAGGGCTTACAGCTTCCTGGCCCATACTCCTTTTGATCCCTTTATAGCTCTAACTTCACCAACATCACAGAATCACTGAGTCGTTACAGAGCAGAAGGCAGTAAGGTGGAACAGTGGTTAGCGTTGCTGCCTCATAGCATCAGGGACCTGGGTTTTAATCCTGCCTCAGGTCAATGTCTGCATTAAGTTTGTACTTTCTCCCTTTGTCTGCATGAGTTTCCTCTGGACATTCCGGTTTCCTTCTACAGTCCAAAGGTATGCGAGTTATGTTGATTTGCCATGCTAAATTGACCCTAGTGTCAGGGGAATTATCTGGTGCAGTTACAGGAATAGAGCCTGGGTAGGATGGTGGCTGGTACAGACTCGGTGGACTGAATGGCCTCCTTCTGTATTGTAGAGATTTATGATTCTCTGAATTTGACTCATCATGTCTACACCAGCTCTCCAAAAGAGCATCATGACTTAAGATGGCCTGAGTGTTCTCCTTTGTGTTATGGATGGTTGATCTGCCATATGAGGACAGACTAAGTCGGTTGGGATTATATTCACTGGAGTTTAGAAGAGTGAGAGGGGATCTCATAGAAGCTTATAAAATTCTAACACGATTAGACAGGGCAGATTCAGAAAGAATGTTCCCAGTGGTGGGGGAGTCCAGAACTGGGAGTCATAGTTTGGGGATAAGGGATAAATCTTTCAGGACTGAGGTGAGGAGAACTTTCTTCACCCTGAGTATGGTGAATGTGTAATATTCGCTACCACAGAAAATAGTTGAAGCCAAAACATTATGTACTTTCAAGAATAAATTATATATAGCTCTAGGGGTTAAAAGGATCAAGGGACATGAGAGGAAGAGGGGAACAGGATGTTGGGTTTGATGATCAGCCATAATCAAAATGAATGATGGTGCAGGCTCAAAGGGCAGAATGGCTGATGCCTGTTTCTAATGAGCTGAATTCCTGACACCAGGAACCCGATTTTACCATCAATTTGGGGGCAAAAACTTGGTAAAGTTGGGTGTAAGGCCAGTAATTCAATCCACACTTGCCTCCACACTGTTTCCTCCTTTACTAATGCCTGAAAATGGATCGGGATCACATCCGAAATGGGTGTGATGACCATTTAAATGCATTCTAATGCACTTAAATTGACTTAATGGGCTGCACGCCCAACTTTACCAGCACTTCCCCCTTTATCACTGCAGTCACCCATCAGAATCGGTGTGAAACTGACAGGTTCCATAGAAGTCCTATTTGGGTGCTCCAGTTAGTCAGGAGGTAGTGTCAAGTATCCGACAGCTCTCTGCTTGAGATTGATTGGTGGGGGAAGGGGGAGAGGGACATCTGCTGTCACTCCATCAGAGATCGGTGGGGGGAGCGGGGGATCTGCCGCCACTCTGCCTGAGATTGCTGGTGGAGAGGGAGGGGGGGTCCGAGTACCGAGTATCCAATGTCTCTCAGATTGGGATTGGTTGGCGGGGGGGAAGGGAGGTTCGCAATCAATGCACCGAAGATCAGTGAGGCAGGGGGAGAGGGAGAGGGGGTCCAAATAGCGAGTATCCGATGGCTCTGTGCTTGAGATTGGTTGTGGGAAGGAAGGGAGGCCTGTTATCATTCACCTGAGATCGTGACGGGGGGGGGGGGGGGGGGGGGGGGGGGGGGGGGAAGGGAGGGGGGAGGGGAGGGGGGGAGGAGGTCTGCTGCCACTCTGTTTGAAATCAGTGGAGGGAAAGGGGTGTCCACTGCCAGTCTGCCAGAGATCGACGAGGGGGAGGGGTCCAGAACCTGTCTGGGTGGTGGAGGTGGGAGATAAGAGGGTCAGTAATGTTGTGGAGGATGGGGCAATATCTGTGTGGGTCGGGGGAGGCACTATCCGGCCTGGGAGGAACGTGGCAAGGAAGCAGCATCCTATCTTTTTTTTCGCAATTGGTAGCACCGATCAGAGCTGCAAAGTTTTGGGTACATTAAGCCCCACCCAGATATTTTTGCAGTGCGATTTGGAGTTGCTGGTATTTTTTCAAGCAGTGTGCGTATTGGGGTGTCTGAAAACGGGTCTAAAAGTCAGATCTGAAATACTCTTAGATTCAAATCCGCCAAAATGGTAAAATAGGCCCCCAAGTTATAACTTGCAACAATTCTTCTTCATTTGTAGAAGTTCAATTTCAGATACAAACAATATTCTTAACTCGTAGATATTAAAATACACACAAAAAAACTAAAGCTATTGCCAAGTAGAAATATAACTCTGTTGCTGTTCTGTTCCAATCCTGAATCTTTCTCCAACTCATTCAGAAAAGCTATTGATGCTTAATAACACATACACTGAATGTAAATTCTGTATTAAAATGCTCATTTAATTTAAAGTAAAATAGATAGTTCTGAACAGGTGGGTATTCCTGGTAAATGCCTCCATTTGGTAAACATGCCATGGCAACCTGAAGCACGTGTCTTCAGGTTGCCATGGGGGTGAGAGTTGAGAGGGAAGAGAAGCTCAGATAGAATCTTATTGAAATGTAGAGTTGCAATGCATAGCATCACTCATAAAAACTCAGAGAGGCAGGATGAAGGGATTGGAAATCTCGCGGGGACAAGGTCTTCTCTGTTCTGTAGCAGACGTAAAGTTCCGTTGGGAAAACAGCTTCATCGGATCTAAGGTATCACTGGAATTCTCAATCATCCGGATTGCTGTGACCCGAGTAAGAGGAGGATTCGCCGAGATGTGTCTTGTTGGGGATAAATGGATCTGGAAATCCCAGATAGTGTGGAATTGTTGAGTTCCCAGAACAAGGAATGATTATGAGGCTGATCTTTAACACTAAGTATCTGCCAGATGCATGACGTAGATTTGAAGCATTAAAGAAGAGATATTTTGATTGGGTTAGTTGACAATGTGAATTTTATCTTTCTCTTTAGTTTGATGTTAATTTGCCTGCTAATTAATGTTTTATCTATGTTTTGAATGATTTATAGAATCGTGGAAGGATTACAACATAGAAGGAGGCCATTTGGCCCATCTTGCCTGTGCTGGTTCCCTGCATGAGCAACTCACTAAGCGTCATTTTTCCTGTCTTCTCCCTGTAGCCCTGTACATTCTTCCTTTTCAGATAATAATCCAATTCACTACTGAATGCCTTGACTGAATTAGCCTCCATCACACTCTCAGGCGGTACATTCAGCTGTGTGAAAAGGTTTGTCTTCATGTCACCATTGTTCATTTTGCCAGTTGTTTAAAATCTTGTGCCTCCAGTTCAAAGAAAATCATAGAACCATACATTGCAGAAAGAGGCCCTTTGGCCCAAACACATCCCGTCCAGGCCCTATCCCCATATCCCTTGACATTAAGGGGCAATTTGTTAGCATGGCCAATCAATCTAACCCACACATCATTGGACTGTGGGAGGAAACCTGAGCACCTGGAAGAAACCCATGCAGACACAAGCAGAATGTGCAAACTCCAAACAGACAATGACCTGAGCTGGGAATTGAACCCAGAACCCTGGAGCTATGAAGCAGGAGTGCTAACTACTGTGCTACCGTGCCACCTAGCTCTTGATCTTTCCAGCAAAGGGAATAGTTTTTCCAGATCTACTCAGAACAGATGCTGTGTTATTTTGAAAACCTTGAAATAATTTCCTTTCAACCTTCTCTTTGAGGAGAACAGTCCCAACTTCTTCAATCTGTGGAACTGAAGTCCATCACTCTGGTACTATTCTCATGAGGTATTTCAACACCCACTTGAATGCCTTCAAATCTTTTCTAAAGTGTGGTACCCAGACCTGGATGCCACATGCCAGTTGAGACTGAATCAATGTTTAATGCTGATTTAATATCGCTTCCTTGCTTTTGTACTCTGTATCCCTATTAATAAACCTAGGATGCTGTATGCTTTATTAACTGCTCTTTCAACCTTTACTGATACTTTCAATGACTTAGGCACATTTATACTCAGTTCCCTTTGCTCTCACACCTCCTTTAGAATCGTATCCTTTATTTCATATTGTCTCTCCTCATTCTTCCCACCGAAACAAATCACATCGTCTTTCTCTGCATAAAATGTTGCCTGCCCACTGAATCAATCTGTCTATGTCCTTTTGAAATTATTTGCTATCCTCCTCATTGTATCATTTTTGAAATTGCAAATTTTGAAATTGTTGTCTGTGCGCCAGATCCTGTTTCATTTTCGGCACGGAGCTGATTACACGAACTGTCTTCATCTGGGTGACATGGGGAGCCATGGTACCCAGTGGGAAGCCTACATAACCAGTCTCTGCTGATATTTCCTGGCCTATCGCGCTGTTGGAGTGGGCTGAGAGGACGGCCCCCAAGATTCTTAGGCGGTTAGACAGGGTAAATATTAGGAGAATATTTCCACTCATGGGAGAGTTTGGAACCAAAGAGCATAGTCACAGAATAAAGGAGTGCTTGTTTAAGATGAATCTGAGGAAGATTTTCTTCTCTGAAAGAGTGGTGAATCTTTGGAATTCTTTACCCTAGGAAACTGTGGAGCCTGAATCCTTGAACATTTTCAAGGTTGAGATTGATAGGTTTTAACCAGTTGGGGAATTAAGGAAAAGAATGCAGGAAAGTGGACTTAGTGAATGTTGGATCAGCCATGATCTTATTAAACAGTGGAGCAGGCTCGAAGTGCTGCATGGCCTACTCCGGTTCTTATTTCTTATGATCATCGACCCTTTCTGTTACCACACTCAAGAAAATCAGTTCAACATAATTTGCCCTTAACAAATCTATGCAAATTTTCCTTAATTAAACCAAATTAGCTCAAGTGATGATTAATTTAATCCTGAATTATCACTTCTAAAATCCTCCCCACCACTAAGGTTAAATGGACTGGTCAGTAGTTGTTGGGTTTATCTTTACATCCTTTCTTGAACAACTTTTAAAAAAGACTGGAAAATTATGGCCAGTGTCTTTTCAATTTCCATTTGCTAATGCATTTGCCTCAAATATCCTTGCATGCATCTCATCCAGTTCTGGTGCCTTCACAGCTTCAGTACAGACAACCTATATAATATCATCCCTCCAATATTAAACATTCATGTGTCTGAACTGCGTCCTTTTTCACCACACTCTGTGTGGCATCTTCTTCCTTGTAAAGATGGAAGTAAAGTGTTAATTCAGTATTCCAGCTATGCTTCTGCCTCCATGAGTAAATCCCTATTTCACTCCCTAATCATCCTGACTTCTCTTTTTACCATCATTTTGCTGTTTATGTGCCAATGAAAGACTTTTGGATTCCCTTTTATCTTAGTCAGAGTTGGACTGTGTGGGTGGTGTTTGGTGTGGGGGTGGTGTAAGGGGGAGGGTCTGTGAGCTCAAGGGTGGGTGTTATGTGGATCCCTTGAAGATGGGCTATCAGGGATGTGCTGTGCAGGACTAAGTTTGGGTGTTTATAATAATACTTATTATGAAGTTAGAAATGTTTTTATCTTTCTAATCCTATGAGAGTAACTATGAGGGTAAAACTGGCTGAAACATCTGAAGTTAATGATTTAAATCTCTTTGTTGGATGTTTCCCAGCCCTTCTGCACAATTGCCCTTCCAAAAGGAATTTCCAAGAGAAATTCTCCAGTGATCATGGGGCATCGTCCCCTGCCATCGCCTTACCCCCACCAACTCACCCCCATACCAACACCACCATAACTCTCTCTCTCTCTCACAAAGTGTGATGCTGGGAGTCAGCAAGTTATGGGCTTTAATCTTTGGCAGCTTTGTCATCCAGGGAGCTCTGGATTTGCTTGCCCTATTTTTCTTCCTCATGGGAATATATCTTGACTGTTCCTGAATTATCTCATCTTTAGAGGCAGCCCATTGTTTAGTTACAGTTTCACATGCCAACCTTTCAATTCCAATTTATCTCCATCAGTTCAATTCTTTTTCCATTGAAGTTAGCTTTTCTCCAGTTCATCATTATTACTTTGAATTGTTCCTTGTTTTTTTTCCACAGCTAACCATACAATGATCACTGTTCCATAATTGCTCCCTTTATGACATTTGATCTACTTGGCCCAACTCATTCCCAAGAACCAGGTCAAGCAATACCCCTTTCTCATTGGATTGGAAACATACTGCTGTAGGAAATTTTTGTGAACTCACTTAAGGAACTCTTACCCCTCTCTGCCCTTTATAACACTACTATCCCAGTCTACATTTAAAGATCCCCTATTATACTACTCCACATTTCTTGCACTTCTCTGTAATTTCCATGTCAATTTATTCCTCTGTATTTTTTTCCACCAGTTGATAATCACACACATTTTTTGATGTTAAGCCCTAGCCAGGTCAATTATGCCCTTGATCCTGAAGGGGCATCACCTTTTTCCAGTGCTCCAGAGTTTCCCAAGATTACCCAAGGAATGGCATGGTGGCACAATGGATAGCGCTGCTGCCTCACAGCACGAAGCACCTGGGTTTGATTTCCAGCTTGGGTCACTGTCTGTGCAGAGTCTGCACGTACTCCCCATATCTGCATGGGTTTTCTCCAGGCGCCATGGTTTCCTACTACTGTCTTAAAGATGTGCTGGTTAGGTGCATTGGCGATGCTAAATTCTCCCCCAGTGCATCCGAACAGGTGCTGGAGTGTGGCGGTTAGGGGATGTTCACAGTAACTTCATTGCATTGTTAATGTAAGCCAATTTGTGACACTGATAGATAAAATTTTAACTTTAACTCCTACCCATTTCCCTGTTTTCCTACCTTCCCTGAACAGTGTATATCCAGCAATTTTTAATATCCAGCCTTTATGATCCAGTTGTTACAACTACAACATCATATATGCGTCTGTAGCTCATCAATCTTATTTACTGCACTCTATGCACATAGAGTATGCATGAAGTTCACAGTAATTTCATTGCAATATTAATGTCAGCCTACTTGTGATACTAATAAATAAATATGCATTGTAACCCTAATTTAAATTTTATTACTTCTCCCTTTTGCAGAGCCCATCTGATACCTTACTATTTTCTACTATATTAACGTTTTATTTTAGTATGTTTGTTACAGTAAAAGTTCCTTAAATATGAAATCTTGTCCTGCAGTTATTTCTGTCAGTGCCATTGGGATGCCTTTATTTTTAAAGAAAGTTATTGGTTTCTATGTGTTGGGGGGTGGGGGAGCGTTAAAAAAGATGTCGTAGATGTTTCACACGCACTTTTTCTCAATATAGGATTTCCTGCACCATGGTGCTCAAGGTCCTTGACCTCCTCCACCCCACTTCTTTCACTTCTGCTCTCACTCCTATCCCATCTTCCCAGAACCACAAATCCCCTCACTTTGTCTATCACCCCAGCAAACTCCATATTTTGGGGACAATCCCTCTGACATTTCTGCCATCTCCAGACAGATGCAAACACAGCTTCTTCTCCACTTTCAACTGTCTAATGGGAACATTCCTTCCCCAACACTCTAGTCTATTTAACCATTACCTTTGCTAACCCTTCTCTTCCAATGACACTCCCTATACAAGCATAGACTTGCCCTATGCCACTCTCAATGCCCAAGGTCTGAAACTTTCATAGAATCCCTACAGTGCAGAAGGAGGCCATTTGGCCCATCAAGCTTGCATCAACAACAATCCCATGCAGGGCCTATCCCTGTAACCCCACGTATTTACTCTGCCAATCTACCTTTACACTAAGGAGCAACGTAGCGTGGCCAATCAACCTAACCTGCACATCGTTGGACTGTAGGAGGAAATTGGAGCACTCTGAGAAAACCCATGAGACATGGTGAGAACATACAAACTCCACATAGTCAGCCAAGGCCGGAATTGAACCCGGTTCCCTGGTGCTGTGAGGCCTTTCACGTGAAACGATAATTTACTAGTGCTTATTTAAATTTAGTTCACTGTCTTCACTTCCCATGTTATAATCTCTCTTCATTGAAGGCACCAAATTTTCTGGAATACACTCATTCAATCTGCAGTTGTGACCCTGAGTTCTGCTGTTTGCCATTTTAATCCTCTGCTGCAGTCCCACATCGACTTCTCTGTCCTTTGCCTTCTCTGCTATTTGAACAAAGCTCAATGGAAGCTCAAGAGACAATTTCAAGTAAGAATTTTACAGCAATCCAGATTCAATATTGAAATAAATAAATAAATAAATAGATGATAATCATTGCTCGCAATAACACCTCTATAATCACCTCCGCTGGACCCATCTTTTGTTTCTTTGCTTCTCCTATTCCCTTGCAGTTTAATCACTCCTGTTGTCCATTCTGCAGAGCTCGTGGGTTGTTCATTTAATCTGATCTGGGTTTAAGTCCGAGCTCAGGTCTTGATGGCCAAGGAAGGTATGTCCATCACACAGCGAAACATCAACTTGCAAAGATGGTAAGAGCAGGAGAGATTCCAGTTCTGCTGAGTGATAGAAAGAATGTTGGAGCCTCAACCATCCCTAACCATAGCTTCAGACTTCAATATCCATGTAAAAGTGCATGTTGCCACAGAAACCCAAAATGAATGGTGCTGCCCAATGACACAATGAACGATGGTGCTGGTGTGCATACCATTGGGTGGCACAGTGGAACAGTGGTTAGCATTGCTCCCTCATAGCACCAGCGACCTAGGTTCGATTCCTGGCTTGGGTTACTGTCTGTGTGGAGTTTGCATATTCTCGCCATGCCTGTGTGGGTTTTCTTTGGATTGTTCGGTTTCCTCGCACAGTCCACAGATGTGTGGGTTAGGTGGATTAGCCGTACTAAATTGACCCTAGTTTCAGAGGGATTAACAAGGTGAATGTGTGGAGTTACGGGAATAGATGGGATTGTGGTCGGTGCAGGCTCAATGGGCTGAATGACCTCCTTCTGTATGGATTCCATCATACACATTCTTCACTTATTCTTGCACTCCCTCCAACCTGTTACTTCTCTGACAGTTTCCAGTTGCAATAGGGGATTAATTCTCTTTCTCCCGCCACAGATGCTGTAAGACTGTTGAGTATATACTTAGCTTTTTCTGTTTTTTCAATTTTATATTTAAAAGCCATTGAATCAAATTTAGATCGAATTTTTGTTCCTCTGACTGTTAGAAATAGGAATACTTGAAGATTGTTGAAAAGAGAAACATGTTCCTGAAGATTTTTCCTTGCACTCATCAGAACAAATGCAAGAATGCCAGTTAGTTATACAATAACATGCATGACAATCTGTGTAGGCCATTCAGCCCATTGAACCTATACTATTAGATCTTGACTGATGTTATTTCACTTGAGTTTGCTTGTTTTCTTCCCATATCTCTTGACATTTTACTGAGCTAAAATTAGTTAAATTTGAAAGAAGTTTCAGTACAAAGTGCAGGAGATAATAAGTATTAAAACATCCAGATATTCTGTAAATTGCCTTGAGGCCTATTGCCAATCCTTTTATCAGTTATTTCAATATATATTTGCAACAGCCAAATACGGAATAAAAACAATAATTTGGGGGGGTGAGAGGGGTTGGTGGGTGACTGTTGTTGGAAACCAACACCATTTTCTAAATAATCATCTGTAGAAAGAGTCTTTCATCAGCCTTCGTTTCCATGTGGCAGCCAAGATATGAACAGCTGTCAATTTATGTGCCAGTTTTAGTTTTCAGGATTCAAGGAGAGGCATTTTTACATGAGAATTCAAGAAGACATCTCACCGTTACCTTTTCAAAGACAACTAGGGATGTACCACCACTGCTCGCCTTTCTATCAACATCCTCATGAATGCAAATGAATGAAAAATAATTAAATTTAGTTCAGGCACATTGGGCTAAGTCTGTTGGAAACTAATGGCAATGATGCACTAAAGGTATGCAGAAAGATTCAGCAAATATTCATGAACCGAGTTATACCTTTTGTTGCACTGCAGCATAATTTGCTGGGATATTTATATTGCTCCAGCAATAGCCTCAACTCGGCCAACAAAAGTTCCTACTGCTCAGAGCACCAGCAGTATCGGCAGTGTCTGAAAACTTGGTGGAGTTGCCAAATTATTCATTCTCAGTCACTTGGAGTGAAAACTAAAGGGGTGGATGAACTGGTAGAAGTGAAATTCATGGCCCTCACTTGACTGTCAACCTGGAAAACCAACATGAAGATCATAAGGTCATTGAGATTCATGCCAGCAATCCAGTTCTCAGTGCTTCCTCATTCCAATTCACATCATTTTTTTATGGGCAGCTTTGACATCCAGAGCCCTGTCTGAAGGAATTAATTTTACCTCTTTCTTTCTACATGTTAGGAGAGTGAAGGTATTGCAATACGATATCCATGTGTTATTCTCCCATTCTCGATCAGGATGGACAACTTGGAAGAGAAGCAGAAGAAGGTTTCTCATACCATGGCCAGAGAGTGATCACTTATTATTTTTACCCCCACAGAGAGTGTACACCCTAACAGAAGCTATCTAAGATTCTGTGAGATGACCTGTGCATGTGGACAATGCACTTAAACCATGTCAGACGGTAACTGGGCTAAGTGTGGTGCCTATACAAGGCTAAGAGCTACATTGATAGTACATTTCCAAAGGTGGTTAACCCGCAGGTTAAGGGTATTCAGGCAGAGAGGGAATGGATGGCCGACAGCCAGTTGGAGTGGATCAGGTATGTTTTTTTAATAATTCGAGGGACGTGGGCATCGCTAGCCAACCAGCATTTATTGCCCATTCTTAGTAGCCTGAGGACAGTTGAGAGCCAACCTCATTGCTGTGCCTCTGAAGCCCCATGAAGGACAGACCAAGTAAGGGTTGGAAGTTCCCGTCCCTAAAGTACATTATTGAACCAAATACATTTTTCCAACAGTTGACAATGTCTTAATAGTCATCAGTAGATTCTTAATTCCAGATATTTTGTTGAATTCAAAGTCTATCATCTGCTATGATGGGTTTCAAACCAGGTCCCCAGTACAATAGCTGAGTTTCTGGCTTAATGATTTTAGGCTATTCCCTCCCCTAAAGTGCATTTAGTTCCAGAGTGCATCTCGCTCTCAGCTCTGAATAGTGGTGAGTGTGTTGGAATACAGCCAGGGACATGATAACTGCAATATTGGTGGCTTAGAAGTCAACTATGATACAAGATTCTATAGTTCAGGGAACTAGTAAACATTTCTGCAGCTGGAGGCTCGACTTCTAGTGATGGAACATCACCTCCCTCGTGCCAGAGTTAAGGGTGTGACAGAGTCGCTACAGAACGCCTGAGGGGAGTAGGGGAAGAGGTAGAGATCATGGTCTACGTTAATACCAAATATTTATATGGAAGGAAGGTTAAGTTTCCACAAACATATTTCAAGGAGCTGCAAAATTCTGAATCATCCAACAACACAGAGCAAAAAGTATATGTG
Source organism: Sphyrna mokarran (assembly GCA_024679065.1). Taxonomy (NCBI): domain Eukaryota; kingdom Metazoa; phylum Chordata; class Chondrichthyes; order Carcharhiniformes; family Carcharhinidae; genus Sphyrna; species Sphyrna mokarran. The sequence continues at coordinate 41,483,168 of JAGIQG010000021.1, read as the reverse complement.
GAAATAACTGATATAGGGATTAGCAATAAATAAGGCAGTTTACAGAATCTCAGGACATTTTGATATCTATTATCTCCTGCACTTTGTACTGAAATTTCTTCTAAATTTGGCTAATTTTAGCTCAGCAAAATGTCAAGAGATATGGGGGAGAAAACAGGGAACCTGAGGTGAAATAAATCAATCAAGGTCTGATAGAATAGCATAATAGGTTCAATGGGCTGAATGGCCTACACCAAATGTCATGAACATTATTGTATAAAAAGCTGACATTTGATCTGATGAGTGCAAGGCAAAAACTTCAGCAACATGTTTCTTTTTTCAGTAACCTACAATGACCTGCAGATGATGGGGGTGCTTTCATTTTTAGGGTGCTTAAAGCAGGTTCAGCTGCTTGGAAAGCCTACAACATACCCTCGGTAAAGAGTCAAAGCTGTCAGTGTCTACACTACTGTACAATTTCACCTTGCACTTTAGGCTCTCCTTAGCTTTGGGCTGGTACGGTGGCACCTTGGTTAACACTGCTGTCTCACACCCCCCTGGACCCAGGTTCAATTCCCGGCTTGGATCATTGTCAGTGTGGAATCTGCCTGTGTCTATGTGATTTTCCTCTGGGTGCTCCAGTTTCCTCCTACAGTTTAGATGATGTGCTGGTTAGGTGCACTGGCCATGCTAAATTCTCCGGTACCCAAACAAGTACTGCAGTGTGGCGACTAGGGGACTTTCACAGTAATTCCATTGCAGCGTTAATGTAAACCTACTTGTGACACTAATAAATAAACTAAAAAAAAATCTTGACTTGCCTGCAAAAGTGAAGGATTCGGACGGACATGGGAGGCGATGGTTTAGTGACATTATTGCTAGACTATTAATTCAGAAAGTCAGCGAATGTTCTGGGGACCTTGGTTCGAATCCTTCCATGACAGCTGGTTGAATTTGAATTCAATAAAAAATATTTGGAATTAAGAATCTACCGATGATCATGAAACCACTGACAATTGTCAGAAAAACCTATCTGTTTCATTAAGGTCCTTTATGGAAGGAAATCTGCCATCCTTACTTGGTCTGGTCTACATGTCACTCCAGAACCACATGCTAATGAGTTCATTGTAGCTTCAAATGTAATGTATCATCTGTGATAACCTTAAAACCTGTGTATATTTGTTAATCTAAGGGAATTTTATATTGCAATCCAACTTTCTCACATTTGATAATTTTTTTCTTCTTATTATAACTAAATAATAGTCCTGTGACTCTGTTCCTCCATGTTTGATTTTTAAAAAATTACTGTCTTTTGAGTGTTCCATTCTGGGATCTTCCTCTCCAGTTATAACATCTGGGATTGTAACAAGAGTCAACGGCGAGAGAACAGAGTTTGGAAAGACATCCAGAAATGATGTCTTCTACCATCCCAATATTTACATGGAGGATACCTTTTAGCTCTGCATGTTGGACAAATGATTTGACAATTTCGAGATTTTCAAAAATTAATATATGGGACATTGGCATCACTGGCTGGTCAGCATTTATTGCCCATCCTTATTTGCCTGAGGGCAGTTGTCAGACAACCACATTGAGATGGAAGAGGGGGTATGATAGATAGATGACAGTTAGAATGGACCCCCCACTCTGCCTCTGTGTTGCCAGTCTTGAATAAGCGATAAATATCCTCCAGCTAAAATAACATTTTTTCCTTCCACAGACTCTATTTCCCTCGCTTCTTGCTTCTTTCAGGTAGAACATTCTACATGATTCCAAGATAAGCCATCAAACCAATATCATCACTGCTTCTAGTGCCACAATGAAGCTCCATACCTCCTCCCATCCCCTGTTCCTGAAACCCCTTCCATGTTTTTATTATCTCTAAACTCAATTATTCTAACCCTATATTGGTTAAATTCCCATTCTCCACCTTCCCTAAGCATCAGCGTAACCAAAAGTCTGTATTTTATCCCACAGATCTGCATACCTCTCATCTCATTGACCTAAATTTATCTTCCATTTCCTGATACCTCAGAATTTTGATTCTTGTCTTTATGTTTAAATCCATCCCATAGATTTGTCCCTCCTATTTCTTCCAGTGCTGAAACTCCTCAATCTTTGAACTTTTTTGACTCTAGTATTAACCCCTCCTTTCAGCCCATCAGTAGTAGTCAATGTTTCTGTTGCTCCCCAAGCGATCTTACTGTCCATCCACACACGTTCCCTTTGCAGTGAAGATGGAGAATTTGGCACAAGCCAAATATTTGTTCATTGCAGTGGGATGGGAAAATCTCGCTGGCTTGAACGGTTGGAACATTCTGGCCCATATTTTCACCTCACTCTCTTCCTTTCTCTTAGTTGTAAGAGAATAGCAATCCTCATCTCTCACTCATCTCTAGTAGTTTTATAAGAAATCTTGCACCTGTAATTCTCAGATACTTTCGATCAGCTTGCTTACTCCAAGGTTTTACCACAGTGCCCTTATTTGCAACATGGACAAAGGACAAACACAAGTAAAGGGTCAATAAGTTTATTAATAATAAAATTAACCTTTAAATTACCCACATAGAACAAGAGGATACCCCAGATTTAAGTACCCTACCCACAAAGATTGTTTGGTTAAACTGCAGGCCTGAATCTCTGAGTCCTTCTGGTCTGTCGTCACAAAGGTGTGTCTCAATGATAGCTTCTTCCTTTCTTCCTTCTCTGGTCAGCCTCATGGATGGTCAAGATCACCTCCCTCGCCAAGTCTTCACTGCAGTTGTGTCTGAGATGTGTACCTTTACCCCCCTGCTTGCCTGCTTTTCCAGAAACTTCTCTGGTTTCCGGCAATGAGGTCTTGGGGCGGGGTCCCATTGCCCAGTGGCTTTCTTGATATCTGTCTGACAGGACACTGGGGCCTGTCCCCAGGTGTCCATCTCCACGGTGTTGCTTACATGTAACCTGTTGCCATGTAAGATAACTGCAGGAAGTCCAGGTGAAAGAAAGTTAGGGTCAGAGGCCCAAAAACTAGTAGCTTTTGCTACCAAATAAAGCTGTTGGACTTTAACCTGGTGTTGTGAGGCTTCTTATTCTCAGTAGAATGCCATGATCTTTGATGAGTAATTGATGGGCCAGGCCCAGATACGTTTCTGTGTGTTTGTATATTTGACCTTAGTCAAGTCTGGCCTGGCTGAGGTTTGATTATGTTAAATTTTAATATGCCCAATTTTTAATTTAGGATATCCAATTTAATCAACCTTAAAACTAGGCCCTGATTATATTGCTGCATTCTTTCTATGATGTGGGGCTCGTAGAAGGGAGAGGCCTATGAAATTACCTCATCCAGTTTGCAAATTGAACCCAGGCCATCGATACGATTAAGCACTACACTGACCAACTATACTAACCAGCCTTAACTTCTCCTCTTTCGTTAAAATCCATCACTTTGACCAAATATTTAATCGGCTCTATTAACATGTGTTTATTTAGCTCAATCTACATGCTTTCATTATGCCTTTGAGAAGTGATTTGGGACATTTTCTAAACTAAATTGCTATTAAAAACAAGTCAATTGTTGCTGTGTTTTGTGCGCAAGCTCTTGATTCAATTCACATGGGATCTGACTTTTTGTGGTAGATGAGAAAATGTAGTGGTCATACAATAAAACTCAGGAGGCAACACGAAGGAGGGTTCACCAATGAATTTTGATTTGATTTGATTTATTGTTGTCACATGTATTAACATACAGTGAAAAGTATTGTTTCTTGCGCACTATACAGACAAAGCATACCATTCATAGAGAAGGAAAGGAGACAGTGCAGAATGTAGTGTTACAGCCATAGCTAGGGTGTAGAGCAAGATCAACTTAATGCAAGCTAAGTCCACTCAAAAGTCTGACAGCAGCAGAGAAGAAACTGTTTTTGAGTTGGTTAGTACTTGACCTCAGACTTTTGCATCTTCTTCCTGACAGAAGAAGGTGGAAAAGAGAATGTCCAGGATGATGGGCTCCTTAACTATGTTGGCTGCTTGGCTGAGGCAGTGGGAAGTGTAGACAGAGTCAATGGATGGGAGGTTGATGGATTGGGCAACATTTACAAACTTTTGTACATTCAAAGAGAGGACAACATGAAGAAAGGTTGCAGAAAAATGGGAACTTATTAATGTACTTGTTGTCTTTTACAACATTGGTGCAAATTTAGATGAAAATATATTCTATCTTGTCACCTCTGTCAGTAAGAATCTGAATCAGTTAAAAAGTCATCCAGACTTTTAAGATACTTGAAACATTAACTCTGTTCTCTCTCCACAGATGCTATCGGATCTGCTGAGGTTTTCTAGCATTTTCTGTTTCTGTTTGAATAAGCATGCCGTCCATTTATAGAAAGAATATAGATTTCTTTATTTACACAGCAAGTTGCTAACAAAAAAATGTTAGAATAGCTTTTCTTGGTAACTTGGGTAAATTCGGCACTACATAAAGTAGCAAATAAAGACCTTTTCTAGAAGACAACCTTTTGAACACGAGAACAGATTGATTTTCAATTTTCTCAAAATGAACATTATTACCCAAATATATCCAGACTCTGATTTATCGAGCATATTCACTGTATATTCATTTTTTTTGTAAAGGCACATCAGTTTTTTTAAAAATTAATTTTTATGGGATGTGGGTGTCGCTGGCTAGGCCAGCATCTATTGCCCAGTTACCTTGTTTTATCTATAATCCTTTCCCTTTTCTTAATCCAATTGTCACTTACACTTTAAAAGAGTGCCAGCAACGCAAATGTCACTGCAGCTCAAATGATACTTTCCATTTAGAAGGCAGCTGCCAATTCACTTTCTCGATGAATCATCAGCTGTTCTAAATGCAGCAATTTTACAATCTTGGTCAGAGTGGAGCCAAGAATAAGGGCGACATGGTAGATAATGAGATTCATTTTGGTTTAAGAGAATGAGAGAAAGAGGATAAATTTCTCCATCTGGTGTTGGAACAGTAGTGGTATAACTTACATATGTACCTCTCTGTACTCTCCTCCAATTACTGCTATGATATGGTACAGCTCTTAGGTACTGACAGCCTATGTAGCTAATGCACTGCAGTAGTGCACCCAAGTGCTCACTCGTGTGTGTAGTCTTGGTGAGCAATGTCAGGCCAGAGTGGCAACATGGCAGACCTCAACATTGTTCGTACCCAACATTGGCAGATGTGCACTTTGCAGCACGAGTGTGTCAATATGTTGTACTGGTTTATTTTTCCATTCATTCCCGCAGACGGAAAGCAATGGCTTGGTGGTATTATCGCTGGACTATTCATCCAGAAACTCAGCTAAGGTTCTGGGCATCTGGTTTTGAATCCCATCATGACAGATGGTGGGATTTAAATCCAATGAAAAAAAATCTGGAATTAAGAATCTACTGATAGCCATGAAATCATTGCTGATTGTCAGAAAAACCCATCTGGTTCACTAATGTCCTTTAGGGGAAAGAAATCTGCTGTCCTTACCTGGTCTGGTCTACACGTGACTCCATTCCACAGTAATATGGTTTACTCTCAACTGCCCTCTGAACAAGGACAACTAGGGATGGGCAATAAATGCTGGCCAACCAGTGATACCCTTGTCCCACGAATGAATAAAAAAGGGATGAATTTCTCTGTCAATTATATAGCTAGCACTGCCCAAACTAACCCAGCCAACACCATGGACAATACTTTTCAACAAAGCTGCTTTGCTTCACATGATTCTGAGCATCTGCGATTGAAAATGAAAGGTGTAAATCTTTGTGCAGATATCAGTATTTTACATTTTCAAATAAAATTCATCATCAGAAAAATAAACTTTGGATGGTCACATATGAAGTGTACAAATACAATTTTATACTGCCCTAATTATCAACAATTGCTAATATGAATGCCATTTATTTTTCAAAGCTACATTAAGTAAAGCTTTCATTTAAATAAATCATTTTGTAAACGCTGAAGTGGCTTCTCCTCTGAGTAACCAGAATTGACTGGCAGATAATTTTGACATTGACAGTTACCCTCAGGTTTCCTCTCTCTACCTGTCCAGGAGGAAAGAAGCAGCAGAAAGTTTGTTCAAAAGGTGATGAGGTCAGGAAATAAACTGAATTTACTCATTAGTGGCAAGAATTAGCACTGCTGCCTCACAGTGCCAAAGACCCAGGTTCAATTCCAGCCTCGTGTCACTCTCCACACCACTCTGTGGAGTTTAAACTTTCTCCCCATGCCTATGTGGGTTTCCTCCAGGTGCTCTGGTTTCCTCCCACAATCCACAGATGTGCAAGTTAGGTTGATTGGCCATGCTAAATTAACCCTAGTGTCAGGGGATTAGCAGAGTAAATATGAGCGGTTACGTGAATAGGGCTTGAGTAGGATTGCGGTCAGTGCATAGAGGATGGGCCGAATGGCCTCCTTGGGTGCTGTATGGATTCTATGCATTCTATGATAGATGTTTGTCCCCATGCACAGTGGAAAGAATATATCATGTAAATTTCAGCACTGGTGTTTTAGATGTCTCTGTTCTGGTGCCGCACATCCAACTTGCGTATCGAAGATTTTTAATTCATATAAAAATAATTCGTATAAATTCATATTCTCACCAAAATTGGTAAGATTGTGAGAGATGAGAAATCGTGCATGAACCTGATTTCTTGGCTGTCATGCAATTTTACCGGCTTACCCCACACAACGATGGGCTAAGTGGTAAAATTGTCCCAAGGTCTTTTCCCTGCAGCAGGGGAGTCCAAAACTAGAAGGCATAGCTTTAAGATGGGAGGGGAAAGGTTTAAACAGGATCTAAGTGAGAATTTTTTCACACAGAGGGTGATGCATATGTAGAATGAGTTGCCAGAGGAGGTGGTAGAGGCATTTGGACAGCTAAGCTTATTTATTAGTATCACAAGTAGGTTTACATTAATTCTGCAATGAAGTTATGTTGAAAATCCCTTAGTCACCACACTCCGACATCTGTTCAGGTACATTGAGGAGGAATTTGTTATGGCCAATGCACCTAACCAATATATCTTTCAAACTGTGGGAGGAAACTGGAGGATTCGGAGGAAACTGGAGGATTCAGAGGAAACCCTCGCAGACACAGTGAGAATGTGCATATTCCAGACAACCAGTGACCTAAGCTGGAAATCAAATCCTGTCCCTGGCACTGTGAGGCAGCAGCAGTGCTAAGCACTGCGCCACCATGCTGCCCTTACATAGATGGGAAGGTTTAGAAGGATATGGGCCAAATGCAGGCAACTGGGACTAGGAAACCTGGTTGGCATGGACGAGTTTGGCCAAAGGGATTGTTTTCCATGCTGTATATTTCTATGAGTCTATGACTCTTAAGTTCATGAAGGCAAAATTAATGTATTCTTGTAATATTAGCCTATGAACACTTGATACAATCTTATGATAGATGAAACTAGTTGAGTGACAGATAATGCTTACTTACTGACTAATATTCCCAAACTAGCTTTATAATAAATTTTTAATTTAGATGATCAACAGATATCAGCGATTATCATTGTCACAGAATGAAGGAAAATGTGACAAATGAATTCATCCAGTAGTAAGAAAGTGATCAGCAGCTGAACATGTCCATCATCAGTGTTGTTAAATGCAGCACTTGGCTATGGCTGCTTCCAAGATCAGCTGCAAACCACAAGATCAGTCCGGAGCAGTAAATGTCATTGGATTACAATAAAATGAACAGTCTATTCCCAGTGTCTTCAGTTTGTCAAATTAAATGAATTAGGTGGACTCTGGCTCATCCCGAAACTGTAAAATTTTGTCCGTGGTCAATGGATCTTTTCATGATCCGCCCCTCGCCCCCTCTGGCTCCTGTGGCGAGCAGGATGATAAAATTCCAGCCTATAGGCGGGATTTCCCCTCTGTCCCCAATTCCCACCCCCCCAAACGAGCACACACGCACATGCACACACACACACACACACACACACACGCATACACACACGCACACACACGCATACACACACACATGTGCACGTGCACACATACACACGCGCGCGCGCACACATGCGTGCTCACACACACACACGCGCACACACATACATACACATGCACAAGCACACACACACACACACGAACACACGAACACACACACACACGGACACACATACACACACACACACACACACACACACCAAAGTGCTTTCTGATGGTGGAATATAGAACGTAGAACATTGCAGCGCAGTACAGGCCCTTCAGCCCTCAATGTTGAAACCAATCTAAAGCGCATCTAACCTACACTATTCCAATATCATCTATATGTTTATCCAATGACCATTTAAATGCCCTTAACGTTGGTGAGTCCACTACTGTTGCGGGCAGGACATTTCACGCTGTTACTGCTCTTTGGGTAAAGAAGGAGGTGCCTCACCATTGGCTACTAGTAAAATCTTCTGGTTCCAGTAATGTTTATGGCATTTTGCTCACCTCGCCCATCCTGCATTAGGATGGTGGGATCGAAAGATCCCACTGGCAGGAATACCTGGAAAATCCAGCCCTATGTCAACATTGCACAAGGATTGAATGTTGAACAATTGTCTTTCTAAGTGAAATATCTAATTATACAAACTAAGTTAGCTGTCAAACCTTCCAGTTGTTTCCTGTGTTGGAGCGTATAAAAGGCTAAACTTTATGTCAACGTTGTTGCTCAAATTAAGCAACACATTCTGTTTATGGTATGCTTATCTAAAATATATCTATCAAATAGTTAATTCAGATATTGATGAGAATATCACTTGCTGTCTCACTATCCGAGCTAAGTTTAGTTTGGCCCCTAATAATAAGATTATTAATTAGATAATAGGAACGATACAGTTTATCCTCAAGGAAACATTAGATCCAATATTTAAAAAAAACATTCACCCTGCTTTCCTTACCATGAAATAAAAACAGAAAATGCTGGACAAACTCAGCAGGTCTGGCAGCATCGTGGAGGGAGAAACAGAGTCATCGAGTAGGATTTTACAGGCTTGCTCATCCCGAAACTGTAAAAGCCCATCCAAGATCAACTGACCTTTCCATGATCCACCCCTCTTCCACTCCAAATCCTTTGGTGAGCAGGACAATCAAATTCCTGCCAACATTTCAGACCTATGTACTCTTTCTACAGTAGATTCTATAGGGTATGTATTCAGAAAATGAGCTGGAAATTGTGTTGGTTAGTTTACAGTTTCAAGCTTTCGCTAAAAGGAATTTGCATGATTTCCAACATAAAGGCTGGAATTCTCCAACCTTGCATGTGGCTGGGATACTCCAGTCCCGCCGCTGTAAATGAAGTTTTGGCTGAGTGTCAATTTCTCCATTCTCACTGTCAGTGGTGGCAGGGCACAAAAGGCCAGAGAATTCCAGCCAAAATTTTCCATAATGCAGCACAATAAGACAGCATAGTAGATTGTAATAATTTCTTTGTTTTTCTGATTATAAAGTACCCCTGATATACCTTGCGCAGTTTGATTAATAAAATGAAAATGGGGTTAACACCAAAAATAAGAACTTTTAGTCTTCCACACGCATACACACACACACACACACACACACAAGCGCGCACACGTGCGTACACATACACACACGCGCGCATGCGCACACAATGATTTGTAATCACTGATAATGGTTGGGATTTTCCAGCCACATGTGCCAAAAGACTGGAAATTCCCATTGGAGGTCAGTGGACCTTTAAATATTCCACCAAATTTTCTGCTCTGCTCGCTACATTTCCTGTGGTGGGCAATATGGGAGAATTGTGCTCAATGTCTTTAAAAACTACAGAGAACCAGTTCATAGTTTCACTGGTATGCCAGTTTCTTAGTGGATTAAATATTTTTTGAAATAATAAAGCTTTTAAAATGCGTGCACGCATCTAAAAAAAAGAACGTCATTTGAAGAGCTTGACTGAACCAACACAATCAATGAAATCTCCGGTTTTAATCTGCAGTAGTGGTCTGTGGGTGGAAATAGCTCTGATTTGGACAAATCAAAATCTAAACCAGTGTAAAAGATTGTGAAAATCAGGACGGCAAGTGGTCCGGAATATAACTTGCTTGCAACTGAAGTTCCTCAATATTTTGTGATGGCGTGTTTTTGGTTAGAGTGAAATCTGGGTGCATAAACTAGGTGGAATGAAAAGAAATTCCATAGTTCTCAAAGCCAACCACTCCTGGCAGGTTTCTCTCACCTTGGGCAGTATTTTTCCCACAGGTTTCAGATCCCACCATCAGGTTAAAATGGGGATCAAGAGCCCACAACTGGGTGGGGAATAGTCACTCGGCTGAGATTTTCCCAAAATTGGCCAGTGGTACTCGCAGGGCAGCTTATTGGCCTAGTAAGGAAGGGATTGGTCCTCTAGCACTGAAGATGGTGAATGAGGAATAGAGACCGAGAAGAAGGTACCTTCTCTCCAACTTTTTAAAATTTCAAATGAAAAGAAAACCCCGCCACAGTGGAAGGAGAAATTCCACACCCACACGTCTCCGTGATTACTTCCTTTAGGGCTTCAAAATTCAGTCCCTTATGCCTGGGTCTGTTGTGGGCTAGTTTAGAGGCTGATTGCTATGGATAAAATCAACAACTCCATTGCTGATGGATTATGAGTCTTTTAGGGTTGTAATAAGTGAACTGAGTGCCTTTTATCATTTGCTTACCCCTGTTTCCCACCATGTGGGGGATGCTGGCGTTGGGGTGGGCACAATAAGAAGTCACACAACGCCAGGTTAATGTGCAAAAGGTTTATTTGAAATTGTGAGTTTTTGGAGAACTACTCCTTCATCTGTCACTCACCTGACTTCTTAATATTTCCCATCATAATCACGGACTTTTCCTTTTGTTCTTTCCTCCTCGACACCTTCCCCCTTCGCAGGCCCCTGTGGTGGTGATGCGATGGAGTTCACACAGGAAGTCTATGTTGTTGTGGCAACATGCATCTTCATATATATATACATATATATAGTCTCAAACTAAGTGATGGTAGAGATTTTCATCCATTATTTAGTTGCCCAGGAATCCCTCCTGCTTTTACAGCCTCCCATTGGCATATGTTGGAAGGACTTGTAGGTTGATGCTTAACCTGCTTGGTCACATTATGAATGCACTCACCTTTCTTGGTCATCAAATCCTGAGTTGGGACTTGAACACAGAGCCTCCCTCCACTCACATTGTCTGGATCTTCAAGATTTGATTACCTGTAAAGCATTCCAACCATTATTTTGTAGATTGAATTTGTGTCTTTATATGCCCTGTTGTGAACAGAACTCCCACTTAACTAACGAAGTAGCAGCGCTCCAAAAGCTAGTGGCTACCAAATAAACCTATTGGACTTTAACCCTAGTGTTGTGAGACTTCTTAATGTATTTCTCTCTCTACAGATGCTCCCAGACTTGCCAAGCTTTTCCAGCATTTTCTGTTTTACTTCAAATTTCCAACAGCTACAGAATTTTGCTTCAGTTTGAGATCGACATTGATCGTTTGATCTAACGATTCCCATGTAGAGATGGTGACAGGGACTTTCGGATTTACTTGACCTGCTGTTTCTCCTTCTTGAGTTACCAGGACATTTTGTTTGTTCTGGATACACTTTGGGGCCAATTCCATTTTGAAAACTTTTCTGTTGCCTTATGACACTGTGCTTTACAATCACAACTGAGCATGTTTAAACCCATGGTGAATCATTGGATAATTTTGTTCGAGGAAGGTGATACAGTGTATCTTAGTTTATCTTAAACTCTGTCACGTGCAGTTCCTAAATGTTTCTTAAATGATTCATGCCTATTAACTCATCTAAAGTTCATTCCATAAATGATGACTCTTTTTGTGAAGAATGTTCTGACATCAGTCTTAAATTTCCCCTGATTACTTTGAACTTGTTTCCATTTGCCCACTGTCTGTATAGAGTTTGCACATTCTGTCTGTGTTATGTGGGTTTCCTCTGAGTGCTCCGGTTTCCCCTCACAGTCCAAAGATGTGTACATCAGATGGATTGACTAAGGGGCTAAATTACCCCATAATGTCCCAAAATGTGCAAGTTTGATGGGTTAGGAAATAATGTGGGGCTGCAGGGACTAGGCGGGGGAGGAGGCTTGGTAACGTACTCTGTCAGAGAGTTGATGCAGACTCAATGAGCCAACTGGCCACTTCTGCACTGTATGGATTCTATTTTATTCTTTGCCCTACACTTGCGGTTTGCTATAATTGCCTGAAAGTAGTACTTGTCTATTGCTGGATTTTGCACTCTATAGAATGGCATACTTTGAACACGCGAAAACCCAGCAATCCCAAGATCAGGGTCCTGAGGCACAGGGAATCAGAACTATAGTTGCAGGACACAGACATTAGGACACAGCATTCCTTTCTCTTGATCGAGGGATGCTTTGTAGTGGTTGAACATATTAAATTTTGGGTCTGCCAGGTATCTTAGATCTCTTTTAATTTAATAATGTCAACACTATTTCTGAAGTCTTGTGATGACCTTTTATCTTTTATGAAATATCTTACATTAGGTTCTATTACATTGCAGTTTATTCCAACAAAATCAGTTTATTTCATTTCTAATCCCGATTTATAAGTAATACATGGTTATGATTCAATGCTATGTATAGAGTCCCTATAGTGTGGAAGGAGGCTATTCAGCCCATTGAGTCTGCACCGATCACCCTGTAACCCCAAGTATTTATCCTGCTAGTCTCCCTGATACTAGTTTCAGTTTAGTACAGCCAATCAAACTAACCTATATATCTTTGGATTGTAAGAGGAACTTGGAGACCCCTGGAAGAAATCCACACAGACACAGGAAGAGCATGCAGACTTCACACAGACAGTGACCCAAGCCGGGAATTGAACCCAGGTCCCTGGAGCTGTGAGGCAGCACTGCTAACCACTGTGTCGCCATGCTGCCCATGTTGCATTTTCACAGACATCAACCCACTCCTTTTAAAGTAAAATAATCTTATTAGATGATGAGTTGATGAATATGAACATGGACTACATTTAGTCAGATTTTAACAATGAATTATGCCTTGATTACATTCTCAATCATGTTGAGTACTTTTGAATAATAAAGCATTTGGAGGAACATTAGCAGATCAATTGAATCAAAGCACTTTCAATTTTTTTTATACAACAGGGAGCCAATAATAACATTTAACAAATATCCACTGGTCAGAATCTTAGCATCGTTCACACTGGCAGGATTTTCCCATCCCGCCGCAGTGAATGGAGATTTGGCTGGTCGCCAAAGTCTCAGACATCGCTGTAGTGGGAGCGAGGCATGAATAGCTGATAAGATTTGCAGGTCTTATGAGGAGAGGCTGAGGGATTTGAGGTTGTTTTCATTAGAAAGAAGGCGGCTAAGAGGAGACCTTATTGAAACATATAAGACGATTAGAGGTTTAGATAGGGTGGACAGTGATAGCCTTTTTCCTAGGATGGAGGGGACATAGCACGAAGCACAAGGGGACATAGCTTTAAATTAAGGGGTGGTAGTTATAGGACGGATATCAGAGGTAGGTTCTTTACCCAGAGGATGGTTAGGTATGGAATGCCTAGTACTCCCTGAAACTAGTATCAGGGAGACTAGCAGGATAAATACTTGCGGCAGTTGTAGATGTGCCAAGTTTGGTGGCGTTTAAGAGGTTAGTAGATAAGTTTATGGACGAAAAGGGAATGGTTTAGTTTGGAGGGTCATGGCTTTTTCCTAATTGGTCGGCGCAACATCGAAGACCGAAGGGCCTGTTCTGCACTGTAATGCTCTATGTTCTGTGTTCTAAGATTGCACCCCCTGTTTCTGGTTCATGGAATTCAATCTAAAGTGAAATTAACAATCTAGTCTCATTGAGAATTGAGCTGACTAAAATCCTTCAATCTTTTTTGATTTAGTTATTTCAATACTATTGACGTAATATGTATTTCTATTTTTCTTTTCATTTTTCTGTTTCTATTTTTCTGTTTCATTTTGTTAAGACTATTATCTCAATAGCAGAGGATTGCCTAATTGGTCCAGACCTAATGTGAACTGGATTGAAATTTGCCAATCTCACCGTAGACAGTGCCATGGGATCTTTGATGCCCATCTCGAAAGGTAAAGTGCGTGTCAGGTTAGCTTTCCATTTGAAGGACTCTTATTATTAAAGTCCCTTATACTCACAATGTGTAGTTAGCTCCCACAGTTCTTATAGTTTGAATCCCATTTGCCTTTGCAGACCATGCATACCAATCAGCCATGGCTTTAAAGAAAACACAGTTCACGATAAGCCCAGTCCAAAGACAATGCAGTAGAAAATAAATATGATCACGGTGCTAACTGTTATATATTAAAATGGATTGCTGGTTGCTTTAAGAATTGATCACATGATTTGATGGTGGTGTCATTAGGATGTGTGCTCAGTCTGCTGTTCTACTTTCAGTTTTGTACTTGATGCAGTGCAGAGAGCAGCACTTCAATAAAACCTGTTGTGTTGAATCTATGTGTGTAAATCAAGTCTTTTCTTTTTCTGTTAAAACCCATCAGTCCCTAAGATTGTTAGAACATTACATACCATTTCCACAATATTCTATGTTCCTCCCATTGTGTGTACCATCTTTATTTGCGCGTGTATACACACCAGCCGGAGATCCTGTGGTTCTGTAGGTTGCGTCCTTACCTCTTTCCTTGCTTTAGTACTTGATGGTTATGGAAGATGCATTTGTAACACAGCCAAACAGGTTGATTATCAGCCTGCAAATCCTTCCAATACACTTGATGGCAGGCGGTATGAATGGGAGCAGTTCCTGGTCGGCCATATTGCAGAAGATAACGGCAAAGCACTGCAGCATTTTGCCAAGAATTACAATGGATCAATCCAATGGAATTCCTTGGTTGCCTCTTAGGGCAGAGAGGAGGGTGCACATTAGCACAATTTTCATTCTTTTACAAAATGGTTCTCTAAATAAATCATTGCCATGTAATTATAAAAGGTGATGGTTATCAGTACAAGGGAGGCAGACTGATTTAGTTCACACCAGTGGATTCAGATTCAAATCCTCGATTATGGTGCTGGATGCTACTAATAGCTCATCACAAGAGAACAATGTATTGCAGGGTTTGGTTCAAAAATTAAAGATCTGTGTTGCGGTGTGTAACCATTCCTGTCTCTGAGCCAGAAGCTTTATACTATATGATATATTTATATAATTATGTAATATGATTTACCTCAAAGATAGTCTTTTGACCAAATAATTTATCAAATCATTAATTTTGGCTGTTGTGATGTAAGTAACTTCTAGTTTAATTGATGACATTTCACTGCAGTAAAGCTGATGTCTCTGGTCTTGTCTGCCTGCCCAACAGCCAAAGCAGAAATTCTGGCTTATTTGTGCATTCTCCAAATTCTGCTGAGTGCATTATGCTGGAGCTTTCACCACATTCTCCTTCTAAACCATTTAATCCAGTAAATTCTTCTCATCATCAGAGGATTTCCTGACCCCTGTAATAATGTAAACCTTTGATAGTTGCAATATCCTTTTTAACCAGCTTTTGATCCTAGATACAAAGTTCCCGCTTTGATTTGGATATTGCATTCGCTTCGAGACTAATTTGCCTTCATATGGTAGAATGATTTGAATGTTACTGCTCCTTCCCATAATTCTGTAATTCACTGAGGTATAAAATATCTGATGTCCTTTGAAAGAATTTCTTTTGACTTCACATGAACATTTTCTAGGCGTAATCTTTACTTAACATAAACTTGTGCCTGGGTATCTAGGTATACAATTCACTATTGTCAAATGTACAATTTTGAGGAGTTATTCTTAGAATGCTGTAGTCCCACTAAATCTATATTGACTCCCAATGGATGGCATGGTGGCACAGTGAGTATCTCTGCTGCCTCACAGCGCCAGGAACCTGGGTTTAATTCCTGGCAGAGTCTGCACATTCTCCCCTGTCTGTGTGGGTTTCCTCCGGGTGCTCTGGTTTCCTCCCACAGTCCAAAAGACGTGCTGATTAGTTGCATTAGCCTTGCTAATTTGCCCCTCACTGCATCTGAACAAGCGCCGGAGTGTGGCGACTTGGGAATTCTCAAAGTAACTTCATTGCAGTGTTAATGTAAGCCCATTTGTGACACTAATCAATCAACTAAATATGTCAGGTTACAGGGATAGGGCCCAGGTAAGATGCTCTGTGGGAGAGTTGGTGCAGACTCGATAGGCCAAGTAGTCTCCTTTTACACTGTAAGGATTCAATGATTCCTTTAAAAGGTTTGCTGTCCTGGGTATTATATTGTAATTAATCTAACAATGCTTCAATTTGATCCCACAGTTTTACTCTTTTTTCTTGAAAATTGTTCATTATTTATTTATATTATTTATTTTTATAGTAACAATTAGACTTACTTTATCACAGTAACTTCACTGCATTGTTAATGTCCTAGTCACTGCACTCCGGTGCCTGTTTGGGTACACTGAGGGAGAATTTACCATGGCCAATGCACCTAACCAGCAGGTCTTTAGCTAATAAGAGTCATTTTTTGGCTCTATCCCTTTTAACAGCTTTATGTGATATGTAAGATAACAATATCTGTTGAAATATTTCAAATCCAATGTGAATGAATCGCTCTAAATGCTGCCCAATCAATAGTCCTGTCTTATATATACAATGTCCTTATTGGATCAGTTTCCACTTTGGGATCAATATCCTGGAGTTGAGTTAGAAGAACAAATCATTACTGGCTCTAACACCATCCCTGGAACTTTCACCCACAAGGCTTGATCTTATTTACACATTTCGCTGTCACTCCAGCAGGCGTAGACTCCACAGAGCAGCAACATAACAGTCAGTGGCGAGGAATGAAGAAACAGCTGCAAGACCATTAGGATGGTATCACATCTAGCTTTTAAAATAGGTCATATCTCACAACATAGACCTGATGGACCCTTCTCTGTGAAAATAAATAGCTGCGTTTAACAAATTAAAATGCCTGCGGAAATAAATTCCCTCCAACTTTATCATTAATCCTAATTCTAAATCTCTCCCTAACACAAAGGCCAAAGCTAAACGAAATAAAACTAAGCAAAATTTTCTCAGTGTTAATCGAGAAAGGTTTTACAGCAACTAGATCAAATACAACCATAACAGGATAGATAAAAAAACCCAAGAGGCTTACTTACCTGCACCAGCAATGGTCTAATCTGTGAGTTTACGATAGCAAATCTAAAGAACCAGGAATGAAGCAAAGATGAAAACATTTTCCTCTTTTATGGTGTTCAGTGAGGAATGAAAAGGCTAACTCTGGCAATGTTTGTTAGTAGCCCTAAAGCTGACACTCTAAGCACTATTATTGAGTAAAAATAAAAAATGTTTTGGAACAGAGTGACACATTAAAACCTCTGATGTTGATTTCTGGTTTTGCAATAGTCTTCTACAAATTGCTCTATATTCACATTTCCTGGGATACCTTGAACAACCATCTACCTGAATTGTACGTTTTATAGAATTTTTTATCCCTTCGTGTGCACATGGTGTGTGTAGATTATTCCAGAGGATGCCTCTTTCCCAGGCAGTCTTAGTTCATCTCCATCTTCAGGTTGGAGAAGCCCTAGTCCCTCATAATATCTTTGTTTATTGCAGTTAGCTGCTTTAATGCTGTGTTAGCTTGACACTATCTTTCAGCCCTTTTGTAATGCTGTTATTATCTCTACATTGCAAATTAAATCATCTCCTGCATACTTGAGTTAAAAGTACAAAGTCATCACAAGTCAAAAGCAGAGATTATGTCCCATCATTATGGATTATTATCGTAAAGACCAACAGGAAAGCTCTGGATGATTATATTATGTGTGAAAATAATGGACATTAAAATGACCAACTCCAATCCTAGTAATCTTTGACTGCAAAGAGCAACAACATATTGGCTCATGGTGAGAAAGTAAAGAAGTAACAGTAAGACTGGTAGAATGACATTGAAGGTAATCCATTGAATCTATCATGTGGCAAATGAACATTAATGCACACCATTCCCTCACCTGCCAGGAATCTTGTAATTCTGGAGAGTGGCAATTCAAAAGGGTTTTAAAACTTAGATTGGTCTTAGTGGGGAAAAATATCCAGAAAATTATTTTCCAAGTTCCACCAGTAATCATGATTTTTCAGGAAATCTGTGACCATATGCAATAACACAAATTATCTTTTGTGTGCTGTCATATTAGTTATAGTTGGGAACTTGTGCAACTCTCCTTAAAATGCCTGCAATCAATCTATACCCATTTAGAATCCAGAATCCATAGAATCTCTACCCTGCAAGAAGAGGCTCATTGAATCTTCACCAACTCTCCCGAAGAGTATAAGAACGTAAGAACTATCTCCCGAAGAGAACTATAAGAACTAAGAACTAGGAGCAGGAATGGGCCATCTGGCCCCTCGAGCCTGCTCTGCCATTCAATAAGATCATGGCTGATCTTTTTGTGGATTCAGCTCCACTTACCCACCAGCTCACCATAACCCTTAATTCCTTTACTGTTCAAAAATATATCTATCCTTGCCTTAAAAATATTCAATGAGGTAGTCTCAACTGCTTCGCTGGGTGGGGAATTCCACAGATTCACAGCCCTTTGTGTGAAAAAGCTCTCCCTCATTTCTCTCACCATCTCTTCCAGTGTCTTGGATGCATTCCATCAAGACCAGCAGACTTGTCTACTTTTAGCCCCCTTAACTTGCTCAGCACTACCCTTTTTGTGATAATGATAGTTTCTAGGTTTTCACCCGCCATATCCTTCCTGTCATTAATTTTTGGCATGTTATTTGTGTCTTCCACTTTGAAGACCGATACAAAATATCCGTTCAATGCCTCAGCCATTTTCTCATTTCCAATTATTACATCTTGTCCTCTAAAGGACCAATATTTACTTTTGCTACCTCAGACCCGAATGCCTGTCTTATCCCCATAACCCCATACACTTACTATGGCTAATCTGCCCAACTTGCACATCTTGGAACACTAAATTTAAATTCAGCATGGCCAATTCATCAATCCTGCATATCTTTTCTCTGTGAGAGGAAACCAGCCTGGGTAAGATACTGAGCCAGTGCAGCCCCAAAGAACCTTCTTCTGCACTGTAGGGTTCTATATGCCTAATTCTCCATTGCTATGCATTAGTTTTTGGCGCTTTAGGTTGGGAGATGCACTTGTTGACCATTTCACAGGATTCACGCACACATGTCTTCGATAGCCAGAGAGTAAGCGCAGTCGAGATCACACTAGAAACCAGTGGAAGAATCTGTAAGTGATTTTAATCTATTTTTAATCCATTTTAAATGTGACTATTGGGCCCGGGACTGAATTCTCTGGGCCCCATGGCATCTCCCACCCTGCCAGGAGTATTTCACTGTGACAGGGCTTAGAGAGCCTCCCCACTTTAGGGGAAAGAGTGGGAAACCCCACTGGAGTGAAGAATGGGTAACTGTGGTCCCATTCCATCCTGAAGCACCGCAATCTCCAGTCCCACTGGGATGGTAACCCTTGGGCATGGGCACATTGGTACTGCCCAAGGGACAAAGTGCCCATGCCTCGGCATCAGGCAGTGCCAACACACAGTGCCGAGAGGATGGGGCCTAACATAGGTGGGGCTGAGGAGTGATTGTTGGGAGTGGAGATTAGAGTTTTAATACTTCGTTCACCCCAATTAAACTTGAGTTTGTGACCAGATCATAGAATGAGGGGGGGCAATTCTCCCAAAAAATTCTAAGTGCTGAATTTGCAGGAAAACTAGTGTAAATCACAATTGTTTTATCAGTGGAAGTTCAGACTCGAATATCCCTCACTCTGTGCACTGTGGAGGCCATAATTGTAAATATTATTAAAAGCGCGGGGGGGTGGGGCTGATTCATGTCAAAGTCTGACAGTTCCAGAATTCAGCGCATGCACAGTGGCCTCGAACTGTCAGCATCCCCATTGTTGGCCAATTTGATCATTCTGCATTGGGATCAGTCGGGGCTAGAGGGAGGCCAGCAATTGGGGTGGGCTGAGGTGGTTTTGTCTACCGAGGAGGGTCTGCCTCCCTGAGGGGTAAAGGATTCTACCTCCCGGGCGTGGGGGAGGTCTGCCGGGAGGGTGGGGAAGGATTGTCAGTGCTGGAGGAGGGTGGGACTAGAGATTGCGGTGCTCCAGGATAGGATGAGGGGGCTCAGGGCTGGCCCAGGAATGCTTGTGTGAGCCAGGATCACCCTGGGAGATATCATGAGTGGCAGCATTGTGGGACTCCCAGGTGGGTCAGCAATCAAACTGGCCAATGATCAGGAGGCTGACAGTTCGAGGCCACTGTGTATGCGTTGAGTTCTGGAACTGTCAGACTTTGACATGAATCAGCTTCACCCACAAGCTTTTAATAATATTTACAATTATGACCTCTGCAGTACACAGACTGCGGGAGGTTCAAGTCTGAACTTCCACTGGAAAAACAATTGTGATTTACGCTAGTTTTCCTGCAAATTCAGCAATTAGAATTTTTTGGGAGAATCGCGCCTTCTGATTCTATGATCTGTCACAAACTCAGGTTTAATTGGTGTGAACAAAGCACTTAAAACTCTAATCTTTGGGAAGTCGCATCATTAAAAATAATCTCTCTGCTGAATTTACCTTTGAATTTGTGAATAAGTACAGTGGCACAGTAGCACAGTGGTAAGCACTGCTGCTTCACAGCTCCAGAACTTGGGTTCCATTCCCGGTTTGGGTCAGGAGCTTGCACATTCTCCTTGTGTCTGTATGGGTTTCCTCCAGGTGCTCCAGTTTCCTCCCACAGTCCAAAGATGTGTGGGTTAGGTTGATTGGTCTTGCTCAAATTGCCCTTAGTGCCCTGGGATGTGTAGGTTAGAGGGATTAGCTGGCAAATGTGTAGGGATATGAGGATAGGGCCTGGGTGGGATTGTGGTCAATGCAGACTCGATGGGCCAAAAACCCTGTTTCTGCACTGTAGAGTTCTATAATTATTCTAGAGTGTTAAGATTTTCAATCATTATTTTGTCCAGACCAGAAATAAAAATTAAAATAAACTTTGCAAAGCTTACTGATGTTATATAGCTTGACTGTTGGACTTCTATTGTTGGATGTGCGCAAAGAAAATAATACTCAGTTTCACCCATGCAGAGGTATGTTGGTGCCACAGTCCATTCAAAAATTATCAGACTTTCGAAGTCAATGATTTTCCCCAAGACCGACACAGCTGAATAAAACACAAACACAGAAGTCAGGTAGAATGTCACATGAGTGGAGGGGACTCCAGAATATATACTAAAGAAATGGGATTTTAAGAAAACTGAAAGCAAATTGGAAGAAAAGCTTTAGAAACATGATTGGAAGAATAAAACGATCATGTTCTGATAGCTTGCTCGAAAATTATGTAATTTGACACATAACTGAGCAAAACATGCACAAAGGTCCCTGGTTTCATTCTGGTCTGTGCAGAATTATCTAATGTTGGCTGAACGTTTAAGTTTATTTATTAGCGTCACAAGTAGGCTTACATTAACACTGCAATGAAGTTACTGTGAAAATCCCCCAGTCGCCATACTCTGGTGCCTGTTCGCGTACAAGGAGGATTTAGCATGGCCAATGCAACTGACCAGCACACCTTCCAGAGTGTGGAAGGAAACCAGAGCACCTCCCCACAGACAAAGGGAGAATGTGTCTCTGCACAGACAATGCTAGGAATCGAACCCAGCATTCCTGGTATTGTGAGACAGCAGTATTAACCACTGTACCACCGTGCTGACCCACAATTACTGAAGAGACATTACAACCAGCTATAGTATTCAAAGATTCCTACACCCAGTGAATAGCCAATGACCCTTCCTAAAGATCTGAGCCACTAATTGGTGGATAAAGCCCGAATCAGGATATAGCCTGCTAAGCTATATTGGAGCAGGAAGCTAAAGCATCGAGAAAAGGAACTCACGTGCTCTACAGTACAATATTATATTTTCAGTGTGAGTTTACCTAGTGAAAATGCCAGTATGACTGCAGTCTTTTAAAAAAATCAATAACTTGAATTAAATAGAACAATTAAAACAATAAAGTGAGAACTTAATCTTAAACAAATTGAGTTAGTAAATATTTTAACTGAAGTAACACTGAAATAGTGAAGAGAGTTTTAGTGCAGTGCTTACAACGCACTGGCTATTTCCAAGTGCTGTACCAGTAAGGAAAACTGCAGGATCAAACTGATTCGTTTTAGGTATGTCAAGACTTTAGAGCAGTGGAATCTCAACAACCTGAAGTAACAGCTGTGGGATAAATATGACTTTTAAGGATGTTAAGACTGTTATTCTATTTAAAGCAAAGACTTAAATTCTGGAAGCAAGTAGCTTCGAAGAAGAAACTTGACACCAGAATAGTTTTGCCATACCGACGCAAGAAATCCATTTTGCTTATCACTGCTAATATAGTAGTTTCGGTGAAAAGGGAGGTTTCCCTATTTTTGTTTCGGTATTTAGCCCAAGAAGTGCGCATCCAGCATCAAGCTGTTTCCCCATATGAAATCTAACTGTCAGCCACTCACTAATAAATATCATGCCTCCTTTGCTTAGATTAGGTTAAATAATCAGTGAAAGTTGATTAACGTTATTATCACTACGCTGGCTGCAAGGTGCTTTGTAGGTGAAAATATTTAAATTCGCCTTACACTTTTCCACACTTGTTTGAAATAAGCGTGCTTCTAGGAGGAATATATCAGTGCACGAGATGAGAATGTGCCTTAACAAGTTGAACAAAGATCTGGAATTATTAATCGTTGCTCTGGAAAGCAAATACTACTTGAGGGTAACACAGTAGTTAGCACTGTTTCCTCGCAGTGCCAGGATTTCATTCCCAGTCTGTGCGGAGTCTGCTGTGTCAATCCCTGTGTCTGTTTCCTCCAGGTGCTCCGGTTTCTTCCCATAGTCCAAAAGACGAGCTGTTTAGGTGCATTGGCCGCGCTAAATTCTTCCTCAGTGTATCCGAACAAGTGTGGCGCCTAGGAGATTTTCACAATAACCTTATTGCAGTGTTAATGTAACTCTACTTGTGATATTAATATTTTTAACTTAATAATACACAACAGGGTATTAGAATGTAGCGCTGGGCACCAATTGCTTTGGGATGGACAGAAGAAAAAAAACATGATTAGATTTTATTTAACCTTATAGCTCATCTCGCAACGTTAGGTTCTGCATTCATGTCACTGGAAGAAGTCTGACAGCACCAGATTAGAGTCCAACCAGTTCAGGCTCTAATCTGGTATTGTGAGACTTCTCGCTGTATTTACCCCAGTCCAGCACCGGCATCTCCACTTCATCTCACTGTGACAGGTAAGTTTAATGAATCTATATCTCCTCAGTGAGTTTGAAATAGTTTAAGTTTTCTTTGGCTTTTTTATTTCTTTAAAAAAAAGTTAGCACGTCTTACTTACGGAAAGGTACAGAAGCAAGACCTTACTCGGGTTTTAGACGGGAATAAATGATAAGAGTTCTCTTGCGAGAACGGTGGCAATTACCTTAAGTACGTTATGGAAAACGCATATTACATCTCGGCTGTGCTGAGTGACTCAGGTTACTGACTTTTTCTGGTCCCATGATGTTATGCAAGATGACAGGAGTTTGCAAAATTAACCACACTCTTACTTAGCAAATGGATTTCAATGTGCTTGCTATTGAGTTTATTTGTCAGTAAAACCTCTTTAAGAAGTTAACGTTGATTAAGCGTCAACCTTGTCAATTTGGACTAGGATTACAATATTAACTTTGTCCAAATATTGATAATTGTAGAAACACTTTTTTTTTTGCGAGCAATACCGGTTTTGCTGTTAATGAAAATTAGAACTGTCACCTTTAGTCATTTACTACCAATGTAGTTATCTCGCTTCATGTCACATTCGCGACTCAGAAAAAAAGTATTGAGAATCTTACAGCGATATAAATTTTATTGTGGGCGTGAAGCCAGCGACCCAGAAATAACGCGTAATCTAATTTGGGGACTTTTGGAAACTATTTTCTTGTCAGCAGTATTCCTCTGGGTAACTTTACAAAGGAAAAAGAGATCACTTTACACGAACGTCTTAAGTGCTCGGGGGATTTGAGGTCAGTGTTTGGAATGTCTCAACAGCACAGCGAATTCTCCCGAGGGCGCTGCAACTCGAGCTGGGATGCAAGGAGCCACCTGCCCTTCACTGAGACAAGACATTTGCAAAGCCCGGCCATTTAAAGTCATCCCTGGATGATAATTCATCGCTGGAATCTTTAGGCTCAAGTTCGGTTGTTGTCATGTAACACATTCGCCCCTCAATTATTTCTCTACAGACTCCTTAGTTGAAGCTAGCAGTTTATAATGCACAAATTGCTCTTGCTATCGATTTAATGTTACATATTAATGTCTACTTAGGAGCAGAAACTGTTCCAGTTAAATGAATGTGAAAGAAATAAATGACATCTATGCTCCCTTCGCAACTTTAAGCCAATGATAGCGACATTGAAGGTCATTACGAAACATTAAATTAAATTATTCTCTTGCTGATCTCGAAAACAATCTATTTGTAGAAGGCATGATACAAGTTGAGGAGCTATTCAGCCCCTCTCTCTCCCCTGAGTTGCAGATGTCCTTGTTGCCCGGGCAATGCAAGTTTGCCTGCTTATGTTCTGATCAGGTTCTTCTCTGTACTAGAATTTTGTATGGGGGAAAAGAAAACTGTACTGGAATAGCAGATCAGTTGGGAATTCTGTTTAAATCTGGGACGTTAACCGGAGCCAGCGGATTGGAAAACACGTTTCCAGTCTTCTTTCGTATGCAGTTTGCCGTTAGATATTTGGAAAAAAGCTAAATATCCCTCTCGCGGCAAACAAGAATCAAAGGAAATTTGGGAACGGTGCAATGCGCACAGGAGATGGATATTCGGAAAGTAGTTGTATTGAGGGAAAGGACTAAATATCAGTTAAAATATAACGATCTGTGGGGTTAGTATGAATAAAAAAGTGATATTGTTTTGCCCACGCTGTCAAATTGCTTCTGTAGGTAAATATGCGTGACAAATCTCAAGCAGTGACCTTTAAAAAGGCGATTTTGTTTATTAAGGATCAATTAAAGCTTCATCTGTAACTGCGATATGTACATGGTTTTAATTGCCCCAAAAGGCAGAGCGGGAGTGTATTAGTAGCAGGCGCAGGGAGAAACTGCACACCTATTTTTGGAGGATTGTAGCTGTTTAAAGGACAGCGGGTAAGCCCGGCACTTGAGACCATTCATGGAGGTGGCGGAGGAGCGAGAACTGAATCTGGGGCGTTAGTTGGCCCATATTGCGGCTGAGTCAGTTACCTGCTTGCTCCATCATACAGAGGACCCTTGTGTGGAAATATTCTGTTTGGATGCAGCAACAATGAATGAACTGTGACATCTACTTGAAGCAAAGCTTTCTGTAAGAAACATTGAAATAAATTAGTCCATATATGTAATATATGGCTGGCACAGTGGTTAGCACTATTGCCTCACAGCACCAGAGACCTGGCTTCAATTCTGGCCTTGGGTCACTATCTGCGTGGACTTTGCACGTTTTCCCTGTGACTGCATGGGTTTCCTCAGGGTGCCCCAGTTTCCTTCCACAGTCTGAAAAGTGTGCTAGTTAAGTGCTTGGCTATGCTAAATTCTCCCTGTGTTCCTGAACAGGCACGGGGGTGTGGTGACTAGGAGGTTTTCACAGTAACTTCATTGCAGTGATAATGCAAACCTATGGTCCAAAGATATGCAGGTTAGATTGGTTGATTTTGCAAATAGCCTGGTAGTGTTAGGGATTAACAGAGTAAATATATCTAAAGGAATAGGGCCTGGGTGGAATGTGGTTGGTACAGACTCAATAGGCTAGATGGCCTCCTTCTGCACTGTAGATTCTTGATGTATCACATCTAGCATCCATATATTTTATGTATAGAGAGAAGGTATTGTATGGGCATTTAAACTGAAGATGATCTTATCCAGTCATTTCAATCAGTTACCTTTAGGGTCTTGCTGGGGTTAGCCCCTTTGCTAGATAAATCACTGTTCTGTACCCATTGGTGCCAAGCTTGGAGCCCTATCACATCTGACAACAGACAACAGACATATTCGTTTCAAGGATGTATCAAATCCCAAAATCACATCTACAGTGGTCATTTTTCAATCCTAGTTGCACTTGTACAAGACATTCCTTTTTAACCCTAGAACAGAGACAATATTCACCCAGTGTGGGTGTAAACACAGCAGACGTGTACACCAATGGGGAATTTCAAGGATCTGGTACAAGGGGCCTTTACCGCAACCCAGTGCCGTCCTTGGGCAATAGTTGAAAAGGCGGGGTGGGGGGGGGGGCAGTGGGAAGCAGTATTTGAAACTGATAGTTGCAAAGAGGAATGTATTATGTGGCTAAAACACTGATGGGCAACCATTCAATTTGGATAGGATGCACAACCATCTTAGAACTGATTTATTGGTAAATAAGCAACTATTCAGATCTTCAATCACCCCTCCCCCTCATTCCAACCCCCCCCCCCCCTCAGTGTGCCTTGCAGCATGGCCCAGAACAAAAATAGTCATGAATTATATGTAGCATCCTACCTTGTTAGCACAGCTTAATCTGTTCAGCAAACTCTGTGCAGGCTTCAGGAGAAATATGAGGAATAACACAATCTGTACACACAATGAAACTGCTGAAAGAGCACATTACCTTTCTATTCTGAGCCATTAGTTGTTAAACTATTGCTGAGCTCTCCTCACTGAATTACAACTGCCCCAATCCCCTTATCACTGGTCCTCTTGAAACAAGATGTGGATTAAAGAATTTGAAAATTAAACCTATTGTTTTAATTATGCAGGAGTTCCTGCAAGCTTCATCAACAATGTTCCTGCAAATGTTGTCCTAGGATACTGTGTGTGGCTTTGGGTGTTAACTATTGAGTTTTCAGTTCTTTCCCCAGAGGCAACCCAGTGAACCATTTTAGAAGGGTCTGCTTCTGAATCTCCCCCTTCCTCTGCAGTGACCTGCCCTATTCTGAATGGTACAGCTCCCAGCTTCTTTCAGTGGATATGAAAATTTACTGCAGTTCTGATTCCCCTTAGCTGCTGATTCTGGTGGCTAGGAGTGAATTGCAGTGAACCAGATTGCTCCATGTATGACCAAAAAACATTAGAGAATGTGATCATGGTTTGCTTGTTTTCCACACTCTCTTCCAGCCAGATGTATGAAAATGTGTAAATTCACCTTCAGTTTGTATCCGGCAACAGATTACAGCTTTCCCCACTCCCTATGGCATCTAGTACATCAATACTCTTCACTCATACTAATTGCTTTGGTGACACGGTGGCACAGTGATTAGCACTGCTACCTCAGAGCACCAAGGATCCAGTTCAATCTTGGTTCGGGTGACTGCTCGTATCTGCGTGGGTTTCCTCTGGGTTGTCCGGTTTCGTCCCACAGTCTGAAAATCATGCTGGTTGGGTGCTTTAGTCATGCTAAATTTTCCCTCAGTGTACCTGAACAGGCACCAGAGTGTGGTGACTAGGTGATTTTTACAGTGACTTCATTGCGGTGTTAATGTAAGCCTACTTCTGAAACTAAAAAATAAATAAACTTTAAAACTTGATACTGCACTAACTGAGGCCAATGCCTATTTGTTATCTCTAGTTGAATGGCTTTGTTTGAGAGCTGTTTTCATTATTTACCTTTGTATTATTCTGCATCTTCAGGCAACTGGATCTATACACTTGCCAGTAAAAAGGAGCAGTCTGTTGATCTGTCACATTTGCTGTGTCCCTGGTTCCACTTTAGAAAGCAAAGTTCTGCAGATACTGGAAATCTGAAATAAAATCAGAAAATACTAGAAATACTCAGCAGGTCAGATCCGCCATTGGTAGAAAGAATATGAACATTCCCCCCCACAACTTCACCAGAGACACTGCCTGACCTGCTGAGTGTTTGGGGCATTTTCTGTTTTAACCCTCTCCCCCGTTTCTGTTGGTCAGGCTTCCTCACCAAACCCAGAAACGTTGCCCCTTTATCCTATTTGCAATGCTCAATAAACTAACCTGTTACACTTTGCACCTTTGCTCACTGTACTCGTCGTGGTAAAAATGTCCATCCACTCAGCAGCTTTTTCAGTAGAGACAGAAAATAGGTGCTGGAGTAGATCAGTTGACCCTTGAGTCTGCTCTGCTATTCATTGTGGTCGTGGCTGATCCTCTATTTCAATGCTTTATTGCCACTCTTTCCCCATACCCCTTGATACCTTTAGAGTCTAAAAATCTATTTATTTCCTTAGTACATGCAGTGATCTGGCCTCCACAGCCTTCTTTGGTAGTGAATTCCACAGGTTCACCTCCCTCTGAGTGAAGAAATGTCTCCTCAGCTCAGTCCTAAATGGTCTGCCCTGTATCCTGAAAGCCTCCTATCCCTGCATCTAGTCTGTCCAGCCTTATCAGAATTTTATCGCTTCAATCAATTCCCCTCTCATTCTTCTAAATTCCAGTGAACACAGACCGAGTTGAACCAATCTCTCATCATCTGACAATCCTGTCATCTCAGGAATCAGTCTGATGATCCTTCAATTCCCTCGGATCATCTCTTTTCTTAGGCCTCATTCAAGAGGCTTTGAAAAGAAAATGCATTTAACAGTACTGTGTACACTTTGCCAGTGGGTTAAAGCTAGCGTGCAGATATTAGCTCCCGTTCTAAATGTTAGCTGACATCTTTTCTCTTGGTGAATATATACATAGAAAGAAAAATACCTTTCAAAGCTACTACAAATGTCAAATTATGTTACAAATGTTGAGATTTATTATGGTGAGAGTGTTATTTATGAATTCATAAATATCAGATGCTAAATGGGGATGTTAAACACATCTCGCTCTGTAAACAAAAAGGCATGTTGTAACTCGGCTGTGTATGTTGGACTGTGAAGGTTTAATACTGATACAATTTTGACTATTATATCTGGGCAGCTCCATAGGAACATGGGATTTGAAGGCAAATTCAGCCCTTGGAGTCTTCTCCCCATTCAATCAGATCATGTCTGATCTCTCCTGGGTCTCAAATCCCCCTCCCCACCTGCTCACCATATCCCTTCATCCCTTTTCTATTAGATATATACCTATCTCCTTCTTTTATACCTGATCCATTCTGTTGTGAAATGGTTAAAAATAAAAACTTCAACAGAAGGACAGAACTGGCTGGTCAGATATTTAATCTTTTTTTTAAATGAGCCAGCTGATTTCTGTGCTGTGTTATTGGGAGGCCAGATGTTCTGAGCTAACATCTGGCTCTTTCAAACCTTTGTTAAATGCCAAGTTAATCAGGAAGTGGTTCTAGAGATATGAACCCAGTATCGCCACCAAGGGGACGATGCCAGTATAGCAATAATAGACAAGATAAATTTCTTGGAGAATCACGGTGGACTGGAAACATGCTTCTCTCGTCACAGCTGTTGCCACATCTGCCGTGCATTTCCAGCACCTACCGTGTTTACTTTAAATTGCCTGTCACACTGGTCAAGGCTTAGAAGTCCTGTACTTAGTCGTGCTTTTGTATATGGGTGGCATGGCGGTTAGTGTTGCTGCCTCACAGTACCGAGGGCCCGGGTTTGATTCCCAGTCTGCATCACTGTCTGTGCAGAGTCTGCACATTCTCCCCATGCCTGTGTGAGTTTCCTCCGGGTGCTCTGGTTTCCTCCCACTATCCAAAAGACGTGCTGGTTAGGTGCATTGGCCATGCTAAATTCTCCTTCAGTGTACCTGAACAGGTGCTGGAGTGTGGCAACTAGGGGATTATTGCAGGAACTTCATTCTAGTGTAAGCCTACTTGTGACACCAATAAATAAACTTTATTTTAATTTTGCAGGTGAATCTTGCAGTGACTCTTCTGAGTGAGTCTTTTAACTCAATCAAATAAACTAAGAGAAGTTCAGAAGGTAATGTTAGTGGATTTTGGATTAAAGGGAGCCTTATGCTGTGGATATGTGCCGACTAGAATTAAATGGACATTGACTAAACATTATAAAAATCCGGTTGGGATTATGCTTCTTCTTTTACTATCGTGCCTGTCGGTTGTAAAAATTGCAAAATAAGCTCCCAGTGCCAAGCTGGCACCAGCTGGACATGTACACGATGTATTATGGGAAACAGAATCCATATGAGTGCCCAAACGGGATTAATGAATGCTCTGGAATTAGAAGCTACACATGTAGTATTTAATACTGATGTTGTGGCACAGAGAGGCAGCTGCTTCCGAAGAAACCTCATGAGGACTTTGTACCGGCTTAAGTGGACCACTAATTAACTGAAATACCTTGAGGATGGAAGAACGTTGGTGAACATTTCCACACAGGAGCCTCCAGTATGCTAGTAAACTGCTGTCGCCACACGTAATATAATAGAAACAATTGCTATTAAGCCGAGCAGAATTACTTGGTCTGAGCTTACTGTTTCCAACTGTAATGTAAAGACACAATGAGAAGGATGCATTTTGTACACCTGTGCCAACTGGAGTGTGTTTTGTCAATTTAGCTCAAAGGCCATCTGCTATATGTGATATGCAGGTTAATAATGAATACAAGGCTACATCTGATAAAACTAGTGAATTTACTCTCCAGCCTTTAAATGCTGTATAGCTTTGCTCTAGGAACACTGTCACTATTGAGGCATAATGGTTGGAACTTCTGCCTCACAGCTCAAAGGACCCAGGTTCCATGTGTGCAGTTTATACATTCTCCCCGTGTCTGTGTGGGTTTCCTTCCCAAAGATATGCAGGTTAGGTGGATTGGCCATTCTAAATTGTTGCTTATTATCCCAAGATGTGTGGGCTGGATGGATTAGCCATAGTAAAAGTGTGTGGCGTTGTGGGGATAGGGTGAGGGAGAGGGCCTGAGTAGGATGCTCTGTCGGAGAATCGGTGCAGACTCAATGGGCCGAATGGCCTTTTCTGCACTATAGGGATTCTGTAGTTATTCTGTCAATAATGACATTGGATGAATAGCAAAAGAGCTTCTAAAATCATTTCAGGTCAATTTCAGGCAACTGAAATTTTAACATTATGAACAATTACTAGCAATTATATAATAATTTTAACAGCTTAAGATATTTCAGCATTCTTCTTCACAGGATTATTATAAAAAATATAAGAAGATATTATGACCTGGTCAAAAGTTGCATTAAAAACTTTGGTTTTAAGCAGCAAATTAAAGATGTGTGTTGCAGAGAGGAGGGTGAAGGGAGCCTAATGTCCAAGTCACAACCCATCTTCCCATTCTCTTTGTGTATTCCAGTTCACTTTAGGAATTACGCTGCTGTTCCAACATACACTTTTCCAGCATTTTGTAGTCTGGAGTTTTGGGCAGTGATGAGTCGAAGCTCCCATGTTTGTTTCCATCATGTGGCTCGCTAGGAATCTCTCCAGCTCTTAGTCCCTGTCTTTGGTGTGTGCCGGAAGGACACCCAATCTGTTCTGCCGGTTTGTCAATGCACCTTCTTTGGCCATCAAGTTCTGGGGTGGGACTTCAACCCAGAGCTTTTAGCTGAGAGGTAGTGACACTAACCCACCATGCCACAAACCCTTCACTTTATTATAGTAAGACATCTCTAATTAATTAGTATGTGTCTCTCCAAAACTGGCCCTTCTTTTTTTAATCAGATGTTAGGTGAATAAATACTCATAAGCATGAAATGAATATAAAAAACTGAACACTTGTCCCAAATCATGATGGAGATAAAAAACAATTGTGTTGATTTGTTGTTTGGGAGGTTAAATTGCAGCGAATGGAGAAGATAGAACATAGAACATAAAACATTACAGCGCAGAACAGGCCCTTTGGCCTTCGATGTTGCGCCGACCAAGTAAGAAAAAGCAATGACCTTCTAACCTAAACCATTCCCTTTTCGTCCATAAACTTATCTACTAACCTCTTAAACGCCACCAAACTTGGCGCATCTACAACTGCAGCAGGCAGGGCATTCCATACCCTTACCACCCTCTGGGTAAAGAACCTACCTCTGACATCCGTCCTATAACTACCACCCCTTAATTTAAAGCTATGGCCCCTCGTGCTAGCTTTCTCCATCCTAGGAAAAAGGCTATCACTGTCCACCCTATCTAAACCTCTAATCATCTTATATATTTCAATAAGGTCTCCTCTTAGCCGCCTTTTTTCTAACGAAAACAACCTCAAATCCCTCAGCCTCTCTTCATAAGACCTGCCCTCCATACCAGGCAACATCCTGGTAAACCTCCTCTGTACCCTCTCCAATGCCTCCACATCATTCTTATAATGTTGGGACCAAAACTGTACACAATACTCCAGATGCGGCCGCACTAGAGTTTTGTACAGTTGCAACATTGCAACTGTACAACATGACGTTGCAGCTCCGAAATTCAATCCCCCTACCAATAAAAGCTAAGACTCCATATGCCTTCTTAACAACCTTATCGACTTGATTGCCAACTTTCAGGGATCTATGCACATATACACCAAGGTCCCTCTGTTCTTCAACACTATTAAGAGTCCTACCATTAGCCCTATACTCTACACATTTGGTATTCCTGCCAAAGTGAATTACCTCACACTTTTCCACATTAAACTCCATTTGCCACCTCTCGGCCCAGCTCTGCAACTTGTCCAAGTCTCTCTGCAAACTAGAACACCCCGCTTCACTATCTACCACTCCTCCGACTTTGGTGTCATCCGCAAATTTACTAATCCATCCTTCAATACCCTCATCCAGATCATTTATAAAAATTACAAACAGCAGGGCCCCCAAAACAGATCCCTGAGGTACACCACTTGTAACCGAACTCCACGATGAATAATTTCCATCAACCACCACCCTCTGTCTTCTATCAGCTAGCCAATTCTTAATCCAATTAGCTAAATCACCCTCAATCCCATACATCTGCATTTTTTGCAGAAGCCTTCCATGGGGCACCTTATCGAATGCCTTACTAAAGTCCATATATACCACATCAACTGCCTTACCCCCATCCCCCTCTTTGGTCACTTTTTCAAAAAACTCAATAAGGTTAGTAAGGCACGACCTACCCTTCACAAAACCATGCTGACTATCCCCAATCAATTTGTTTCTCTCTAAATAACTATAAATCCTATCCCTAATAATTCTTTCCAATACTTTGCCCACAACAGAAGTAAGACTCACCGGTCTATAATTCCCCGGAAAGTCTCTATTCCCCTTCTTGAACAATGGGACCACATTCACTATCCTCCAGTCTTCCGGCACTATCCCCGTAACCAACGACGACCTGAAAATCAGAGCCAGATGCTCTGCAATCACCTCTCTCGCCTCCCAGAGAATCCTAGGGTAAATCCCGTCCGGCCCAGGGGACTTATCTAACTTCAAACCCTCAAGAATATCTAGCACATCCTCCTTATCTACTTCAATGCTTTCCAGTTTGCAACCCTGTATCCCAGTGTTCTCCACAACTACATTTACATCTCCCTGCGTGAATACCGAAGAGAAATATTTGTTCAGTGCCTCTCCCATCTCTTCAGGCTCCACGCACAACTTCCCACTGCTGTCTCTGACTGGCCCTAATCTTGCCCTAACCAATTTTCTATTCTTAACATATCTAAAGAAAGCTTTAGGATTCTCCTTGATCCTATCAGCCAAAGTTTTCTCGTGTCCCCTTTTAGCTCTCCTCAACTCACTCTTTAGCTCCCTCCTGGCTAATCTATAGCTATCCAGTGCACTAACTGAGCCCTCAAGCCTCATCCTGACATAAGCCTCCTTTTTCCTTTTAACCAGTGAATTAACTTTTTTAGTACACCATGGTTCCCTTACTCAACCATTTCCTCCTTGCCTGACAGGGACATACTTGTCAAGGACTCGCAGTAGCTGCTCCTTGAATAAGCTCCACATTTCAGATGTTCCCAGTCCCTGTAGTTTCCTAGTCCAACCTATGCACCCTAATTCCCTCCTTATGGTCTCATAATTACCATTCCCCCAGCTATAACTACTGCCCCCAGCTTCATGCCTATCCCTATCCATCACTAAGGTGAACGTAACCGAATTGTGGTCACTATCACCAAAATGTTCACCAACTTCCAAGTCTAACACCTGGTCTGGCTCATTGCCCAGCACCAAATCCAATGTAGCCTCACTCTAGTTGGCCTATCTACATACTGAGTCAAAAAACCTTCCTGCACACTTTATATAAAAACTGACCCCTCTAACGAGCTAGAGCTATAGCTATTCCAATCAATATTAGTAAAGTTAAAGTCCCCCATAACAATTATCAAAGATGGTGAATGTTCGTGAAAATGTAGAACCATTGGTAAGAAAGTTGAAATATTTTAGGATAAACCAAATATAAAAGTGTCCAGAATTTGATACCAACAAATGACAGACTACCATAAGTGGCTATGAGAGTGACCTCTGCAGTTGTTATATGAATTCTCACCGGGGGAGCATTTGAGTTATAAACTAGTTGAACAGAGTGCAAATTATTACCCTTTACCCTGATAACAAAATGTATCCTCAAGTCTAAAAGAATAACCCCACACAGAGTAATCACCTGAAATACCTGCGCAAAGATCATAACTTGTTATTACCAAAGATCTTTGAATGTTCATAACTATTTCATATCACCTTTCATTGTGCTGTCGGTATTTAAGGGATAACTAACCAGTACCAAGGTTCCACTTGACCTTCAGAATTGGCATTGCCTCCATTCTAAGTTAATAAACAGCTTTGCCAGAAGCAATTGTGCGTGACGTTATTATAGCCCTGAATTTAGTATAGTCAACTCTTCAGAACTGGCTGGGAATTGAAGGTCAATCTCCAGGACACCGTTGTGTGCAACACTGGAGGAACACATCTGATCCCTGTGGCACTCAAAGAGTTACAAGTTGCCATCCTGAAAATGCCCTTCTTATTTCATTACATAGCCTTTTATGTTGTACCCTATGAAAAGTTTTTGGGAAATCCAAGTATATTACATCTACTAGTTTCCCTTTATCCATCCTACCTCAAAGAATTCTAATGAATTGGTCAGGCATGATTTCCCCTACACAAAACCATGTTGACTCTGTTTGATTATATTATATATTTCTAAATGGTCTGCTATTAAATCCTTTGTTATGGACTGTAACATTTTCCCAATGACAGATGTTAAGCTAACTGCCCCACAGTTGCATGTTTTCTACCTCCTTCACTTTTGGGTAAGGGTATTACACTGGGTAGTTTTCCAATCCTCTGAGATTCAAAGAATGAAAGAACAAAGAACAAAACAGCACGGGAAACAAGCCCTTCGGCCAACGAGCCCGTGCCGCCATTTTAATGTTCCCACTTCCATCCATGACCCTTGTCTATGTTTATGGAAATCTGCATTGGAACCAAATTGGGGAGACAATTCAGGGACAATTTATTTCACCAATCAGCCTAAGAGCACATCTTTGACGTGTGGGAGGAAACCGGAGCACCCGGAGAAAATCCACGCAAGCATGGGGAGAATGCGCAAATTCCCACAGACACAGGCCCAAATCCATGCATTTGCACAGCGATAGTGATAGTCACTGAGCTGTCGTGTTGCCAATCAATTGGTCCAGTTTAAGCGTACACTAACGATGTGAAGCAATAGGCTACTCTCAAAAAAATCCAAGAGCATCCCCCTCACAACCCATCGCATGTATGCCCCTTGTTACACAACAAGGCGGACCAAAGTACCTGCAGAATAAAAGAGAAATACGTCAACAACATGCACAACTTATGCAATTCCCAGGAACGTCCCAAGGCTCATAATCCCTATTTAAATCAATCTACTATATCCCTCTATCCCTATTCCGCTCATCTGCCTATCTAAGTGTCTCTTAAATATCTCCAGTGTGCCTGCCTCCACCACCTTACTTGACAGTGCATTCCATACCTCCATAACCCTCTGTGTGAAAAATCTTCCTCTAACATCCAAATTATACCTTACCCCTCTCACCCTAAGCCCTTGGCCCCTCATGATATTTGATTCCAACCCAGGAAAAAACTTATCACTGTTTATTCTATTTATACCCTTCATAATCTTGTACACCTCTATTAGATCTCTTCTCAGTCTCCGTCTTTCTAAAGAAAACATCCTCAATTTACCTAACCTTTCCTCGTAACTCAGACCTTCCATACCAGGCGGCATCTTGGTAAGTCTCCTCGGCACTCTCTCCAGGGACTCCACGTACTTCCGGTAATAAGGTGATCAGAACTGGACGCAGTATTCCAAATGAGGTCTAACCAATGTTTTATACAACTACAACATTAAAGGCCTACTCTTTGACAAAGTTTGTAAGAAGTCCTAGCTGAGCACAGTGAACTCAGAGACATAAAATTTGAACATCATTGCAATGGCCTATTTGAAATGTTTTGTAATGTTCTTTGTGATATTCTATGAATAAAGTGTATATTTTACAAAACAAGTAACACCGGACACTCAAAGTGACTGCACTTTCTTGTGTGCACGACCAGCGTATGATTCAGTTATAATTCACATTGGTTAACACAAGGATTTCTGAAAACT
The DNA here is from genome assembly GCA_024679065.1 of Sphyrna mokarran. NCBI lineage: Eukaryota > Metazoa > Chordata > Chondrichthyes > Carcharhiniformes > Carcharhinidae > Sphyrna > Sphyrna mokarran. The sequence goes on along the minus strand of JAGIQG010000021.1, from coordinate 41,446,660 downwards.
TCAGCTTGTTGTGATGATCCGAGATCCCTACATATTAAACACCATTACAGTCCTCTTTCTGTAATTCTCCGACAGGGACTGAGAACTTGATTAACCAACTGAAAGTAAGGAATTAGCCCGTGAAATGTTTTGGGTTGCAAGTGGATTATTTGGTAGTTTAGTAGGCCTATAAAAATTGTACCATGTCCATTAACAATCTTCTAAACCCTGGGAATGTTGTAGCACTCATTAGTAAAGTCAGAACATGGTGCAAACACAGCCTAGATCTGAGAGAGAAAAATAAACACGCAGACAACATTTCTGGAATCAGAACCAAAATCTGGACACTGGCTTTTAAAAGATTCAAATTCTTTCCAACTTTCCGATGCTGACGGTTCTCCCTGGTTACTTCCAGTTTTGGTTTCTGATTTCCAGCGGATTTTATTTTCTCAACTGCATGGTTTGTAAAACTTTGTCACATTCCAAACAATATACAATTTAAACCATTATTGATGTCTGCTCCACTATGTCATTTCTTGGCAGCCAGATAAAAATGTTCCGATGTTAAAATCTCAGTCATTTTCATGTCTTGGTACTTTCCAGCACAGGTTTGGCACGGCACAGGAAAGCATTTCAAAAGTTTTACTAAGTATTAAACTTTCTCAGGGTAATATTGCACTTCATAATAGCATCACTGGGCTGCTTATCTTTGAAAGACCTAGTTACAATGATTGAGAATAGTGGAATAATACAAAATGCCTCTTTCTGCTTAGTTCTGAATTCAAAGCTTTAGGTATGGTTAGACCTCTCCAAACATGGTAGCACAGTAGCGCAGTGGTTCACACTGCTACTTCACAGCGCTGGAGATCCAGATTCAATTCTGGCCTCAGGTCACTGTCTGTGTGGAGTTTGCACATTCTCCCTGGGTGTCCTTCCGGATGGTCCGGTTTCTTCCCGCAATCCAGGGATGTCCATGTTAGGTTGATTGGCCATGCTAAATTGACGCTAGTGTCAGGGGAATTAGCAGGGTAAGTATGTGGGATTGTAGGAATAACGTCTGGTTGGTGCAGACTCGATAGGTCAAAAGGCCTTCTTCTGCACTGTAGGGATTCTATGTAAGGAAGCAAAGTTGCTGCAAGAGACTTTGTGGGAATGTCATATACATCTTACTCCACTCCTTTGTGATATTTCTTTTCCATAAAGACCCCCCCAGTTACACTGCTATTTCTTCAGATTTCAAAATGGTGTTATAACATTAGTATTAGCTGAGAAAGGCTAAACTCTGCTCCAACATTATTCCACAGGCATTAGCACATTTAAATGGTCCCTGGTGAAACATACAGTAGAGAATCGTATACAAGTGGTTAAGGCTTGGGCTGTTAATGCCAACAATACTACACTTCTGTATAAAGAAACAAAATAATTCATTTTCAAAAAGAAATCTTCAGGATACATTGAGGATACAGTACTATCGATATAAGAACACATCTCATGAACAAATGGAAAAAAAATAGCAATCACTACAAGACAACATTGATGGCTCATTCCTAATTACCTTTAAGTACGTAGTGATATGTCACCTTCTTGAACTGCTACAATCCTTGTAGTGTAGATGCACTCAGTGTCAGAAAGGAGAAACTTCCAGGATTTTGATTTTACAAGTCTAATACTACAGTTAGAGTGTTGGTACTAGTATAAAATGATCATCTGGTCCAAATGAAGAGTGAGGGTTTGCATGCTTATAGACTCAGATATACAATGCTACGTGGAGATGGCATATCTTATGCTGTAGTCTATGCATTGTACTCAATTCAGTAATGAATATCTTCTATGCACTACTCCAATCACCGGCTGGTTAACTATACTAGTACTTAAAGAACGAGTATCAACACTAGCTCTCGACATCAAATTATTGCAAAATAAATTCAAAAGTTTTGGCTACAGTGGGTCCTTGAAAAATAGATTGCCTCTAGATCCTCAATTACTTCAGCTTCTGGGAATTTGATGGACATAAGGGGTGGCACGATGACACTGGTTCGCTCTGCTGCTTCACAGTTCCAGGGACCCAGGTTCAATTCCAGCCTCAGGTCACTGTCTGTGTGGAGTTTGCACATTCTCCCTATGTCTGTTTGGGTTTCTTTCTGCAGCTTCAGTTTCCTCCCCACATTCTAAAGATGCATAAATTGGCCATGCTAAATTGTTCCTTAATGTCCAAAGATCTATAGGTTAGGGGGATTAGCAGGGTGAATGTCCAAGGTTGTAGAGATAGGGCCTGGGTGGGGTTCTTTCCAAGAGTTGGTGCAGGCACGATGGGCTTTCTGCACTGTAGTTATGGTTAGAGTCCAGGTAGCTGAAGGCATAACCACCAAAGTTTAGTAAAGTTAACCAGCCAATGAATGGAGCATTGCCTAAATGTCCAGCAGACATTCATTGCTGAACTGAGTAGAGTGCATAGATAACAGTGTAATTTAAGGCATGCTGTTCGCTGATTAAAATTGAGGATGTGCTGGAGGCCAGAATTGTAGGGGTGCAGATCTGCAAGAGTTCTAGGAGAAAACCGGTTGACCATTAGCACTCCTTCAGTCAATGAATCATGTTGACGTCACTTAAAAAATGCATAAAAAAGTGTGAAGTATCAGACATTAGAATAGATTAGATGAAATAGGTGGAACACTTGCTCTGTGTATGTTATTAATATCGTTGCATTGAAAGATACCAAGGAGACTCATTAGATTGCATTTTGTGGTCAGCGATTAAACAGCCACACTTTGAACCAACCTTGAAAGAAGTTACCTACATATATATCCAGCAATTGCTGTGGCTTTTCCCGTCTTGTCTTGGTAACAGAAATCTGACATCAAGTCCAGCAGATCCCCAGGCATGGTGACGATGCTGTCAACAAGCAGGAAAACAGCCAATCGTGTGAAAGTAGTTATGCACTTCACCTTCATTTTTGATTGGAGAGAAAATTTATTACGATTAATTTGTTTTTTGCTTCCAGATTCCCTTCTTAAATTTCAAAATAGAGTGGAATTTGTGTCAGAGGGAAATTTGACATTCCCGTGAATAGAAATCAGTTTCTCAGGGCCAGTGAGGCTAATTCAGTAATTGTGAAATTAGTAGGCCATTAAAAATCCTTATTCAACAAGGTTTAACTTTTTCCAAGTGTTTTCTGCAGCGAGACTAACAAGTTAAGAATGGAACATTCTCGCTAATTTGTAGATTTCTCATTGCTTGCACTCTGGGCATTGCCTTACCCTTTGAAGAAGCATCAAATCAATTGTAGCAACTTCTGAATTCCCATGTGTGGAGTTCAGAAGTTGCTGTCAGTTTCAATAATAGTGATGCTGACAGTCCCTGCCATAATGGCTGCAAAAAAAAAATCCAAGTCAACATATCCAAACAGAGCAGGAAAACCATCAATGGAATTTTACTATTACATAGCCAGAACAGAAAGCAACTGTGATCAAACTGTACTGTATTCTGGTCAGATGGCACCGTGAGTAGTGTGCCCAATTCTGGTTAGTGAAACCTGAAGTGCTGGAGACAATGCACAGAAGAATCACATCCCTGGCATCAAGTGGCCTAGACAATCAGGAAACAATGGACCTTCCCAGTCTGAAAAGATGATGATTGAAAATCGAATAGATAAATCTTGAATAATATTTTTACATTGCAGCACGGTGGCACTACTGCCTCACAGTGCCAAGGACATGGGTTCAATTCCAGCTTTGGGTGACTGTCTGTATGAATTCTGCACATTCTCCTTCTGTCTGCATGGATTTCCTCCAAAAACATGCAAAATTGCCCCACAGTGCTGGGGTAATAGCAGGGTGAATATGTGGGGTTAAGGGGATAGAGCCTGAGTGGGATTGCTGGCTTGATCAGTGCAGAATTGATTAGCATTGCAGGGATTCTGTGAACCTATGATTCTAAGATTCTAATTCTGGGGCATGAGCTGGGGCATGGAGCACATATATGGTAACTTTCAGAGCTTATATTTGGAAATTTTTCGCAGTGGAGGCAAAGTGGTTGAATTGCTGAAGAAACAATTAGCTGCTTCCGTTAAGGGAAGGGGTAGTTGTTAGGTCTTTCTGGATGGATGACCTTGCTCATATATCATCACACTGAGATCGCCATTTTTATCAAGCGAACTTCTTTTTTACTCACAGGGAAGTTTAAACAATGAAATCCAGGCATGAAGCACAATAGCAAAACCCCTTACCTGATGATATTAGATTAGTATCCAGTCTCAGTAACCTTCTCAGACAGGCTGTGTCATGTACAATGTCAGGAAGTTGTCATCATTTATACCTGTGTGGCCAGGACACAACATTGACCCCATCGTCATATAAACGGAAAATAAGAGGCTGGATGCAATCACTTTATCTACGGACTTGATTCTCTAGCCTCGTTCACCCCGACACCAGAAAGTCTTGCTCTAGGTCAACGGGCTTTTCCATGGTCTGCCCCTCGCCCATTCTGATTCTGGTAGCGGGTGGGACAATAAAATTTGCTCCTATATATTTATGAGAAAGATTGTGCACTGGCTTGATGCAAGTTAGTGTTTGAAGAACTTGGACCCACAGAAGGGACAATATTGAACTTTCAAAATGTTAGCTCATAAAACTTTCAAACTTAAATATACTAAATGTATTCATCAATAGTAATCTAAATAGCAAATAAAATATAGGAAACTCTTGTTAATTATAATGCTGATATTTAATGGTTTGGGGAATGGTCCATGTGCAAATGTTCAACTCACAATTGTTTGTTTAACTCCAATAATTTTCCATGCAGTGCCAGGACTGGAGGAGGAAATTGAGTTATTCCCTCAGTAAAATGTAAAGCAAACTTTGGAGTAAACGTTTTGGTCTCGCCTGTCATGGAAATTGTCACAGGCCAGGATGGAAAGTTTGGCAGAATGTTTAAAGATCTGTTTACCAAAGACAGAAATTTCCAGTCTCTAAGCAGGCATGGTTGCAAAACCCCATCCAAATGAATCAGCTGCATCCCAAAGTCATTTTCATGCGAAGTGTTAAGAAATGGCAGATGCACAACTAACTGCTGAGGAATTCTACATTGTAAAGGAATCCAAGGGAGGGTAAGAATTTAACATTATAGCTATGCTAAAATTAATCATACAGGACAGAAAGAGGCCATTTGGCCCATCAAGTCTGCACTGATCACAATCCCACTCAGGCCCTACCCCTCCCCCTCCCTACATATTTACCCACTAATGTCTCTAGCCTACACATTTCAGGACACTAAGGGCAATTTAGCATGACCAATCAACCTAAACCACACATCTTCGGACAGTGGGAGGAAACCAGAGCACCTGCAGGAAACCCACATAGACACAGGGAGAATGTGCAAACTCCACACAGATAGCGACCCAAGCCAGGAATCGAACACAGGTCTCTGGTGCTCTGAAGCAGCAGTGCTAACCACTGAGCTACAATGCCACACCCACTGTGCTACTGTGCCACACCCACTGTGCTGCCATGCCGCACCCACTGTGCTACCGTGCTGCACCCACTGTGCTACCGTGCCGCACCCACTGAGCTACTGTGCCACACCCACTGTGCTACCGTGCCGCACCCACTGTGCTACTGTGCCACACCCACTGTGCTACCGTGCCACACCCACTGAGCTACCGTGCCACACCCACTGTGCTACCGTGCCACACCCACTGTGCTAGTACCACACCCACTGTGCTACCGTGCCACACCACTGTGCTACCGTGCTACACCCACTGTGCTACCGTGCTACACCCACTGTGCTACCATGCTGCACCCACTGTGCTACCATGCCGCACCCACTGAGCTACCGTGCCGCACCCACTGAGCTACCGTGCTGCACCCACTGTGCTACCGTGCCGCACCCACTGAGCTACCGTGCCGCACCACTGTGCTACCGGCCGCACCCACTGTGCTACCGTGCCGCACCCACTGTGCTACCGTGCCGCACCCACTGTGCTACCGTGCCGCACCCACTGTGCTACCGTGCCACACCCACTGTGCTACCGTGCTACACCCACTGTGCTACCGTGCTACACCCACTGTGCTACCATGCTGCACCCACTGTGCTACCATGCCGCACCCACTGAGCTACCGTGCCGCACCCACTGAGCTACCGTGCCGCACCCACTGTGCTACCGTGCCGCACCCACTGAGCTACCGTGCCGCACCCACTGAGCTACCGTGCCGCACCCACTGAGTACCGTGCGCACCCACTGTGCTACCGTGCCGCACCCATGTGCTACCGTGCCGCACCCACTGTGCTACCGTGCCGCACCCACTGAGCTACCGTGCCGCACCACTGAGCTACCGTGCCGCACCCACTGAGCTACCGTGCTGCACCCACGTGCTACGTGCCGCACCCACTGTGCTACCGTGCCGCACCCACTGAGCTACCGTGCCGCACCCACTGTGCTACCGTGCCGCACCACTGTGCTACCGGCTGCACCCACTGTGCTACCGTGCCGCACCCACTGAGCTACCGTGCCGCACCCACTGAGCTACCGTGCCGCACCCACTGTGCTACCGTGCCGCACCCACTGTGCTACCGTGCCGCACCCACTGAGCTACCGTGCCGCACCCACTGAGCTACCGTGCCGCACCCACTGAGCTACCGTGCCACACCCCTGAGCTACCGTGCCGCACCCATGAGCTACGTGCCACACCCACTGTGCTACCGTGCCACACCCACTGTGCTACCATGCTGCACCCACTGAGCTACCGTGCCGCACCCACTGAGCTACCGTGCCGCACCCACTGAGCTACCGTGCCACACCCACTGAGCTACCGTGCCGCACCCACTGAGCTACCGTGCCACACCCACTGTGCTACCATGCTGCACCCACTGTGCTACCGTGCCGCACCCACTGTGCTACCGTGCCGCACCCACTGAGCTACCGTGCCGCACCCACTGAGCTACCATGCCACACCCACTGTGCTATTGTGCCGCACCCACTGAGCTACAGTGTCGCACCCACTAAGCTACCGTGCTACACTCTCTGTGCTACCGTGCCACACCCACTGTGCTACCATGCCGCACCCACTGTGCTACCGTGCCACACCCACTGTGCTACCGTGCCGCAGCCACTGTGTTACCGTGCCGCACCCACTGAGCTACCGTGCCATACCCACTGTGCTACTGTGCCACAGCCACTGTGCTACCGTGCCACACCCACTGTGCTACCGTGCTGCACCCACTGTGCTACCATGCTGCAATGTTGCAGTTTAGGTTCTCACACACTTAACTATCCACAAAGAATCCAAGAGTTCCATAACCCAGTGAAAAAGAAAATGCTGCCTAAATACTTTATTAATTGTCTGCAATTCAAGTATTATCTACAATCAATTGCCATATGGTTATAGTTCATTACGTAGGATGGGTGTCTTTTTGTGATGTATTTTAAGTATTTTGTATTTGGATCCATAAACAAACATAGGTTTAATATGTTAAATAGAATCAGATGAAATTTATTGTCCAAGCCTTCTTATCATGCCTGTGATTATTCATAGTGAGATCAAAAGCTTAGTTTTGCCATACCATTGTGGAACGTGGAAATGAATGCTGGATTAAATTCCCATAGGGTGACAAGGAAAATTATCAAGCCAGGCAAAACTTCCTATTAGATAGCAGAAGGTAAATAACATTGCCAATATCATGGCTGGCACAGTGACGCAATAGTTAGCACTACTGCCTCACAGTGCCAAGAATCCCTAAATTTGTCTCAAATTTTTAATCCATAGATCTATAAACATGGACAGGGATCACGGGTAAAGGTGGGAACATCAGGGTAGCGGCACGGGCTCATTGGGCCAAAGGGCCTGTTTCCTGTGCTGTTTTGTTTTTCGTTCTTTGTTCTTTAACCAGGTTCAATTCCAGCCTTGGTTTACTGTCTATGTGGAGTTTGCATGTTCTTCCCATGTCTGCATGAGTTTCCTCCGGGTGCTCTAGTTTCCTCCCACAATCCAAAGATGTGCAGCTTGGGTGGATTGGCCATGTTTAATTGCTGCTTAGTGTCCCAAGATGTGTAAATTAAGGGGACTAGCTGGATAAATATATGGGGTTATGGAGTAAGGCAGGAGTAAGTTGCTTTATCAAGTGCAGACTTGATGGGCCAAATGGCCTACTTTTGCACTGTGGGGATTGTATGATTCTATGATATGTTCTCACCTTAGCCAGGGAAAGCTGTGAAGCCCGAGGAAACCCGAACCTAAGCAGAAAAAAAGGAAACATATTCTTAAATATAGTCAAATAATAATAATAATAATAATAATACTGGACTTAAAAACATCAAGTGGTCGCATTTTCCCATGAATGTTCTCTGCAAAATGTAAGTAAACCTGCATATGGAACAAAGCTCATTCCTGAATGATCTTCCATTACCTGTAGTTGGAGGTAATAAATTTGATAAGAATCATAGAAACCACACAGTGCAGAAGGAGGCCATTCGGCCTCCCACCCAATCCCACAACAATCCCACCCAGGCCTTATCCCCATAATCCAATATATTTAACGTGCTAATCCCTCTAACCCACACATCCCAGGACACCAAGGGGCAATTTAACATGGCCAATGCATCTAACCCGCACATCTTCAGACTGTGGGAGGAAGTTGGAACATCTGAAGGAAATACATACAGATACGGGGAGAAGTGCAAACTCCACACAGACAGTGACCCAAGCCAGGAATCGAACCCTGGTTCCTGGAGCTGTGAGGCAACAGTGCTAACCTGATAAGGTTAAGTTTATTTTCACAAGGTAAAAGAGAACTTCTGAACCAACTATTTTTCTTAACATGTTCCAAATGCTGGGGCATATACACCTCTAAACCAGGAAATTCCACAGCATTACCTTCCATCTCATATATATATTCAGGGCTTGTCATTTCACATTAGTGAATTTCTTGGACATAGATAATAAAACTTTCCTTAAATAAACAGTGTTGAATCCACCTCCATAAGCTCCCAAAACGGCTAATTGGGAGAAGGGGGAAATATTGCCCTGATGCAGTACAAGATGCTGCAGAAATGTAGAGGAAGTTTGACAGCATTTGCAGCAGAGTACACAAGGTTTGATGCTGATATTAATGGCAAACTAAGTGTCGTCAGCCACTAATTGGCTATTTCTTAAAAATCGTTGAGCCAAATGTTGTGCTTATTAAAATTAAAATATGCCCTTCAATATATTTCAGAACACCCAGTGATTTTAAGAGCTGTGTTCTGATGTTTCATTGCCAATTCCACTGACAATCGTAGTCGATTAGAAGGGGAATTTTAACACCAATGAGCAACACCATTTTGAATTCTTCCAGTGAATTTTATACACTTGTGCTTTCTGATGTTCTTGGAAGAAGCACTGGCATAAACAATGAGGAAAACCCTTAATCGTCACACTCTGGCTCCTGTTCAGATGTATTGAGGGAGAATTTTGCATGGAAATGCACCTAACCAGCGCACCTTACGAGCTGTGGGAGAAAACTGGAGCACCCAGAGGAAACCCATGCAGACACGGGGAAGACATGCAGACTCCACACGGTGACCCAAGCTGAGAATTGAACCTGAGTCCCTGGTGCTGTGAAGCAGCAGTGCTAACCACTGTGCCACCGTGCTGCCCATAACATATAATAATTAAAAATGGGGAGATAAATAGAAAGGTGATGTTTTCAGAGCTGCAAGAATAATGAAATGTTTTTGTTATGTGTGAAATATGAACAACAAATATGCATAACAATTGATTTCTTTAAAGATATTAGCTGATTGTGAGGAAAAATGATGTTGTTCTTGATTGATAATTTAAAGACAAATAGTCAAGGTTGAGATTAGAATTGAGAAGCGTGAAATATGTTTTCAGATATTCAAAGACTTCCTACGATTTCCTTTGTCATAACTTGTCTCAGTGTTATGCCAAATGCCTTCCTCAGAAAAAAGTTTGAACGACCAAGTTAAAAAAAGCTGAAAAACATGTGTAAATTATCAAATTTTCTAAATATTACTTTGGTTCACTCTGAATTCCTTCTGGCTGGCCATGTCACTAATGGAGTTAAATTAAAACCCTGTGGTGTTGTTTTATTACTTTTGGGGTTTAGGAGAAATTGAAGCTTTTCTCATTCCAGGATATGCGAGTTATGGAAATAGATGTAAGTCGCATGCATCCTAGATGCAGGAAGTTGCTGTTAAAGAACACAAGCAAGTTCTTCTACTCTTTCATGGGGTGTGAGCATCACTGACTAGACCAGCATTTGCTTCCCTCCCTAATTGCCCTTGAAACTGGTTATAAGTGAATAATGAAGTTACAGTAAATGTATGCTTAAATTAATACTGCAATGAAGTTACTATGAAAATTCCCCAGTCACCACAGTTGGCACCTGTTTGGGTACAATGAGGGAGAATTTGGCATGTTAGCCCACCTAACCTGCATATCTTTGGGCTGTGGGAGGAAACGGGAGCACCCGGAGGAAACCCACATAGGCATGGGAAGAATATGAAAACTCCACACAGTGACCCAGGCCGGGAATCAAACCTGGGTCCCTGGTGCTATGAGGCAGCAGTGTTAACCACTGTGCCACCCCATGACTGGATAACATAATAATGATTAGATGACATTCAGTATTACTATTAAAGTAAGTTAGGATTCTGCTTGGAACAGACAAAACAATGCAAGATAAAGGATTTCTGCTTTTGAGGTCATGGGGAAGAATGAGTTACGATAGGAGACAGTGGAAAAAAGTCTTTCATACAATCTAAAAAGAAATAGAGGGAACAAGGCATTAGAGCACTATTTTTGGAGTTTACTCAGTACAAGAATGGTAAGAGAATAGTGACTCAAATAGAAAGTTCATGAGAAGATGTGATGAAGAGGTACAGATTTGAGTGACAGATCACATAAACAGATTCTGGAAATTGTACTATCAAATGCTGATGGTAAGTTACAATTCACTTGGAGTTGCTCGGATAACGGGCACTTTTACATGCATGTTGAAGTCTAGATCTTGGATGATGGCATTAGATGTGTTCTCCCATGACTCTTATATGACTTTTGCATGTGGGAAGATTTACAGCTAGATAACGTATGGCCACATGTTAACCGTGTGTTCAAGTCCTTGGGTAGCACTCAATCCAAAGCCTCTGTCTTGGAGACAGAGGCACTACCCACTGCACCACAAGACTATACATACTATCATTGCAACTTATATGCTGATATTGAGTGGCGTATAAACCTGCTGATCTGGGTTAGTATGAGTCTGAGAGGCAACCTTCAGTAAGTCATGTTGTCCTGATTGTTTTTCTACGTGTTAACTCTAATAGCTGGCAATCCAAAATCCATCTACAGCCGGCAAGCTCGCAATTCAGAGTTAATAAAAATAACTGACTACCCCATCATTGTGCAATGCACATATTATGCATTTCAGAACAATAGCTAACAAAACAGAATGGTTGAAGAACAGAAATTTCAATGAATCGAGAAGGCTTGTCTAAAATCAGAACTTTTGATTAATTCAGCCATCAACTTCTTTGGAAAAACAAGTGGTCAGTTCAAGTAATTTAAGGAAAGGAAAAAGGCATGCACTATTGGAACTATCCAGACCCGAACTTAGTGGAGTCGGTGTTCTAATTTCACTGAACATTCACCAGATTTGTCCATTCAGGTCTCTGGATCTTTGGAGATGGGATGCAAGTCAGGAAAAGCACATCAGGAGACCATCAGTTCTGACACTCAGACAATGCACAGAAATTGCCAGAGGCGTTTTAAAACTCGCAATGGGCTACTTTCACTTCTGCTGCTCAGGAACCACTGTGGTTGTTTCTGACCATTATAGTTGAACAGTGATTTTACATCGGGCAACTGGAAATTATGAGCAAGTGAGATCAACCTATAACTTCACCAACTAACCAGAACCATACTAAAAGAGCACTTTTTTTAAGGCAAGGAAAGTGGCTATAATAAAGTGGGCCTTGGGGATTTAATATTTCTGTCCCTTGAAGAGCTAGAAGTGACAGCTTGTTAAAACATGTGGCCAGAGAGTAAGATAGCAACCACAAGACCAAAGTAACAGAAATAGAATTGGTGAGAATGCAGCTGAAAAAGAGATAAAGAGATAGTTAGAAATACTGGAATTAGAGAGTGTGGAAGCTTCCCAAAGAAGACATCAAGAGACAGAAAGATAAAAGAGGGATACTTTCCTGAGATAGGGTTGGAATTCTCTGACCTTGCCCGTGGCTAGGATTTTCTTGTTCTACTGCGGTGAATGAAGCTTTTTATCTGAGTGTTAAATTTTCCATTCTCAATTGCATCGGAGAATCCTAGCCAGGGATTAGTAAGGGTTACAGAAGCAGGCTTGCACTCCCAAAACGTTTGGGACAATCCAAAGAGGCTGGAGAAAGACTGCAGGAATTAGTAGGGACTGCAGGGAACCACAAAGATTCAGAAGTCCTATGGGGGTGATAGACACTGTGAGGGTTGGAGTAGCTAGGGAAGAGCTTCTAGAAATGAAAGAAGTGGAAAACAGGGACCTAAAGAATGTTTATCGGCCTTAAAGGGGGCAATAGACCCAGTTGGAGTTGGGGTAATGAAGAAAAAGCTGCTTAAAAGAGCCAAGGTTAGGCCTATAGATTTAAAGGACGCCGAGAAAGAACCAGTAGAATTTAAAACTAACTGAGAAAGACCCAGATTGAGCTGGCTGATACCTCAGGGAGGTGATGGCCTAATGGTATTATTGCTATACTATTTATCCAAACACTCAGCTAATGTTTGGGGGACCCGGATTCGAATCCCACACAACAGATGGTGGAATTTGAATTCAGTAAAAGATTTCTGGGATTAAGAATCTACTGATGACCGTGAAACCATTGTCGATTGTCAGGGGAAATCCATCTGGTCCACCAATTTCGTTTAGAGAAGGAAATCTGCCATGTTTACCTGGTCTGGCCTACACATGACCCCAGAGCCACAGCAACACCCTCAGGTAACTCAGAATGGGCAATAAATGCTGGCCAGCCAGTGACGCCCAGGTCCCATGAATGAATAGAAAAAGAGAATTAAACAGGAATTGGAAAAGTCCCACAAGAGTTAAATTGAGGCAGGGATGGTGAGAGAGATGCCAGAGCCAGTTGGAGAGAAAGGGTGAAAGGCAAGCCAGCAGAAGAAATACAAAGAGCCAAGATAGAAACTGAAGAAGTTAAAAGGACTAGACCAGCAGAAATAAAAAAGGTCCATGAGAGTCCACTAATAATTAAAAAGGGGAAAAAAATGGGCCAGTGGCCTGTTTAGCATACAGCTTTGTGGAAGGTTTAAGCAGGGATAAGCAAAGTTCCCAGACAAATGAGCAGGTGGGTGGGGAGAAGGCTGTTGCAGTTGAAGAGCCATGAGGAAGTACTGCAGGAGCTGAACATCCACATGTGGGCAGTAGTGTTCGAGGGGACATGGAACAGGCTGAGGGAATCCCCGTTCCCAAAACAAAAGAGTGTTAGTGAACCAATAACCTGTTTAACAAATAGCTTCATGGTGGGTTTGAAATGGGAGACCAGTAAGTTCTAAAATAGAAAATAGGGAAATGCAGCAGGAGCTAAACATCCACCTGAGGGCAGTAGTGTTCCAGGAGACATGGAGCAGGTCAGAGGAAAACACTTACATAAGAATACAAGAGGAACTGTGAGAACAAATTGGACGGAGATGTGGATGAGGTCCACATTCAACCCTCTGCCATCCGGCTCAAAGGCACACCGATTCTTGTAACATTGGACACCATATTCCCCCATAGAGAGGAGACTTGGCAGGACCGCTTACCATACTTAAAGAGACAAGCCAGGCTGTAGCTCCACAGGGTGAATATGTGGGAGAGAACTTCCCCTTAAAGCAACATTTCTAATATCTAAATCCAGGAAATCTGGCCCTGGTCCAGGAGGAGATTAGCCACTTGCTGGGACACCAACGAATGAACCAAGCAGCAGTAGCTGGAGATCCTAATTGTGTTCATTCCCACTAAACTGGAATTCTACAGAAGGAAATAAATCAAACTACAGCACATCAACCTCCTAGCAATGAGAAATCTCACAACACCAGGTTAAAGTCCAACAGGTTTATGTAGAATCACCTTACGAAGCAGCAGTTCACCGAAAGCTCGTGATTCCAAATAAATCTGTTGGACTTTAACCTGATGTTGTAAGACTTCTTCTTAGCAATGAGGTAACCAAGAGGTTAAAATTGATCAGATTAGCAATCAGAAAAGTTGCATAAGTCTTTGTGAGAAACAACAGTTTCCCACTGTCTTGATGGATTCTTGGTCTCCACTGGAAAGTTAAGTGCATAAAGCTGTAAATGAAATGCCCATTCCTTTCAGCAATCCTTTTGAAGTGGACCTTAATACCCATGAGTGTAAAATTCCCGTGAGCAACATATCAGAGTACATCTGTTGTGTGATCCATATAGCAATTATTCAGAAGTGGTCCACTTCCAATTTCTAACACCAGGTGGCTTGTGGTGGCCAACTTTGGTTACTATCATTTTTTTGCCCTTAAAGAAAGGATCCTATTAAACTTTTATGTTTTAGTTAGCTGGTGAAATTATACAACGATTGCTTTCAATCATAATTTCCTGTTATTATGACTTTACTCGTATGAGGAATGAAATGAGATTCATTCTCATTTCAATACAAGATATACATTAAATACAAAATGACAACACTTCAATTCACTCTCTTAGTCAAATTATATTTGTTCTGTCCTATTGTGATCTTGATAGCTGGATGATGAAGATCAGGTGCGGGAGAAGCACAGAACATTTTTACAGGTAACCAAGTGCTGCTTTACAAAAAAAAGCTGGTACAGGGTACCAACTAATAATTTCTTTGATGACTACCACCAAAAACAAAGCAACTTTGGAACTCTGATGGAAAATCCTTTCAACTCATGTAATCAACAATCTGAAAGGCAAACAAGCAGGTTATTCAGAGTCTAACCCTCATCGGGCTATCATAAGTTTAAGTATTATTGGATTAAGTATCATCTAAGGGCTTTGGCTAGTTTATCTGACTGTTAGTTCTCAGATTGTTAGTAAAGGCCAAACTGCCCTTGGTTAACTTCTTTTGACAAGTAGGAACATCAAGTAAAAAAATTGGCCTTTTAGCGTCAGAGTTTCCATCTTGACCTTCCATTCTAATCTGCCAGGGACAGACCCTCTATTTTGATGCTTTTTTCTTAATTTCCTAAAACCCTTCTGATAATCTAGTTGCTTGGTCATGTCCTCAGGCCCTTCAACCCATCCTTCCTTTACTGCTCAGTGTTCATTTTTACCAGTTGAAAAGCCTCAATAAATTGGTGCTGTATCAATGTGTGTCATTTTTGAAACTCAGCTAAAATTTACTTGGGATAGAATTTGAAGAAGCTATCTTGCGACCATATCCATCTGAGGATGAATTACCTAGCAAACCTGTCCAGAAAGAGAATCTCACTACAGACACTTTCAGCTTTTAAGATCAAATAAACACGAAGGGAGAGTAAGGTGTTCTTGATTAGTCATTTAGTAGAAATGTTTGAAAATTAAATTGTATCACTTTATCATTCTTAAACCAACAAGTCACAATGTTTCCTCTTCTCTGTGTAACTTCATTGAAAAGAAAAATTATAATTTAAATTGATAATACCTGTGCAAACAGCATACAAAATGCTGAAGTTGCAGAAAGAATATTTGGGCATGTGGTTTGACACCATTACTATGAGGTAACCTTACACCATTCCAACCTCACATTGCCCAGAGTATAATTACAGCTGCTGCAATGCAAAATTTTAAAAACTTTTCCAGCTGCAGCTGTGGCACAAATTTCATTCATGAACTTTTGTGTCAAAAGGACGATTTGCACTCTATGAACACAGATTATCAAGGATTTTGATGCCACACGATGAAACATAACACGTACTTATAGGGACAAGTATTTCCCTGGCTGAAGAGAGATATGATGTAGAGATGCCAGCGTTGGACTGGGGTAAACACAGTCAGAAGTCTCACAACACCAGGTTAGAGTCCAACCAGTTTATTTGATAGTAATTCCACAAAATTTTGGGAATGGTGTCCCTTTGTCAGGTGTGTGGCTAGTGGGATTACTATCAAATAAACCGGTTGAACTCCAACCTGGTGTGTGAGACTTCTTACTCTGGAGAGAGATAACCAGCACTGAAAATTCAGACTTGCAAAATCTCCTTCGTTAAACTATCTCTACAGCACAATGATTGCCAAAGTAAACTTGTGCCTCTATTTCTCCTTTCTAATTATTTAGAAATATTACCCTGTTATTCCAGATAATAGAATTAATGAGTTGCTTTATTTGCAAGAAGCTATGACTGACATCTCCATCTTCCTACTTCACATCAGATACCATGGGGAGGTGGTGGGATAGTGGTATTATCATTGGACTAATAATCCAGAGACGAAAGGTAATGCCCTGGAGACCTGGGTTTGAATCCCACCATGGCTGAAGGTGAAATCAGAATTCAATGATTAAGAGAAGATCGTGAAGCCCATTGTTGATTGTCATAAAAAATCCATCTGGTTCATTAATGTCCTTGAGGGGCAGGATGCTGTCCTTACCTAATTTGAGTCCAGATCCACAGCAATGTGGACTGCTCGCTGACATGACCCAACAAGCCACTCAGTCTAAGGGCAATTAGAGATGGGCACTGAATGCCTGCATTGCCGGTGATACCCATATTTCCTGGGAGAATTCTAAAATTGGGTGCATCATCGTAAATGAAAAACTTTGTGAAGTAGCGGGGATAATGTTGTTTGTGATTTAGAAAAAGAAATAAGAAATTATTAATATTAGTGGATCAACACAAAATGCATCTGGCTGACTTTTAGCTGTGTAATCCAAATGTTAACCCTCTAGTTAAAATAGCAGCCAGAGGAATGGTATGTGCAAATAGCATTTCAAAATGCTTCAACACATGCAAAATTATTCAATGTACATCTTAACGTGTAAAACATTTTGCAAACTTCCCCTAAATATTTCTCCTCACAATCCTTAATTTGACAAAATTCCTCCAATCATGCCATTGATCATAATTATTTGAGCAAAGGGTGATTGAGTCTGATTTTGCAGGTGGCTGCAGTATGGACATTATGGTCATTTAGAGACATGTCTAAACAGAGATGAGCATCTCCTACCTTTGAATCATGAGACAAAATACCAAAATGTATGACCAAACTTGTATTAACTTACCTAACTACTAAGCATACTAGCACAGGAGTGATACATTGCACACTAACTAATTAAAGTAGATCACACACCTTGCTCTCATTTAGGTTTTGAGGTGCTTTGACCCACTGGAACTTTCTCCATCATATTTTGCAGCCTGTGTCTGTCCAATCGGCAAGTGTTCTTTAACCTCACAGCAGGTTTATTGTTCCTCTTTAGCATCTGGCTGTTTGGCGTTAGCTGTTCAGTCTCTTTGTCATTTATCTTGGCAGTCATTTGTCAAGTGTCGATCCCAGCAATCTTTATTCAAGCCAAAATACAGGAGAATCTTTATTCCACTGAAATCCTGAAACATATTTGACACAAAACATTTCACACCGATGTATCACTTAGTCTGAAAGACGTGCTGGTAAGGTGCATTAGCCATGCTAAATTCTCCCTCAGTGTACCTGAACCGGCACCGGAGTGTGGTGACTAGGGGATTTTCACAGTAACTTCATTGCAGTTTAATGCAAGCCTACCTGTGACATCAATAAATAATTCCTAAAAATTTTGAACTTTAAAAAACTTTTCAAAAAGCTGATATATTTAACTGCCATGTATTATTTTTAAGCTAATGCTTAAAATATAACTTAATAACTCTTATAAATGTCTTTAAAAGCTCAAATAAGTAAGTTCCTGAATCAGATAGCCAATGTGAGTCTTTACGTTTCTGCATAAGCAGACATCCCCAGGAGACTCACTCAACATTAATGCAAATAACTTTTTAATTAATATACTTTGGATATCAGTGAATATCAAAACTGGGTTGTATATTATGGAGCATGCAGCCCGAACCTTTCAGAGAAACAGTTTCTTACCTCAGTTTCTTACTCTGTGGACTGGGCAGTTCCAGTCAGTGGCTGTGTTTGCTTCTTCCCAGATGCTGCCTCTCCTTCAATCAACCTGTTCAGTTAGATCTCAAGTATCCATCTGAGTGCCCGGTAATCTTCTCGCTTTTTGCACATACAGCAAATTAATTCTCTGTATGGTAATAAATAGGTTTGGATTATCAGCAAAAGATACCAGATGTCATATTTGTATGGAATACTATTAATAGCACGTTAAATATCCGCCACTATATCTGTCCAAGGGGCTCCAGCAAGCTGGTGTCACATTTCTATTGCAGAAACCTGAAAAAGATTTAATTTCCAACATTCAGTTCACCATGCTTGGTTATATAACAGGGTCAAAATTTCTTTTATCCCACTCAAGCTGAAAGACTTAAATAATGGACTCACTGAATTATTAGTTCAATTATGTAAATACATCTCAATTTCTAAAGTGCATTACTTGCTCAGAAAAAGGGAACAAAATGATTAGGTATATGTCTCAATCATTTCTGTTTAAGTGAATATGTTAAAGGATTCAGGAGGCAGAACTTTAGATATTTTTATATTCGATGCTTATACATTTTAATTTCTTTTTAAACCATTCTTAAAGTTGCAAAGCCAGTGCTCAAAATGGATAGGACAGACCCGAATCCGTCTCCTTGTTTGCTCTAAAACAAATTCAAATTCAAATTCAAATTGAATCCAAGTTATAATCCCCACAAGAGAGATGTTTAAGATTCCAAGCCGACAAGATAAGGCACTAAATATTCCTCCTCACAATTCTGTGCACTGCACCCCATCTTGGGCTTGATAGAACAAAGAACAAAGAACAAAGAACAACACAGAACGGGAAACAGGCCCTTCAGCCCAACGAGCCCGCGCCGCCGTCCTAACGTCTTAATGACATATAGAGACCAATATAGGGACAATTTGTTACCCAATCAGCCTAAGAGCACATTTTTGGGATGTGGGAGGAAACCGGAGCAACCGGAGAAAACCCACGCAACCACGGGGAGAACGTGCAAACTCCCGCAGACACAGGCCCAAATCCATGTGTCTGCACAGCAACAGCGATAGTCTCTGAGCTGTCATGTTGCCCATCTGATGGTCCAGTTTAAGCATACACTAACGACATGAAGCACTAGGCCACTCCTGAAGTAACATCCAAGAGCAGCCCTCGCACGACCTACCGAATGCATGCGCCTTGTTGGTCAACAAGGTGGACCGAATAGCCAGTGGAAACAAATAAAGTATTTAAACAGTCCTCCTATATCCCTCTATCTGCAGACCACTCATGCGCCTGTCCAAGAGACCCTTAAACAACCCTAGCGTGCCTGCTCCCACCACCCCACTCAGTAGTGCATTCCACACCCCCACTATCCTTTGTGTGAAAAAATGCCCTCTAATATTCGTCTTATACATAGCCCCCCTCACCCTAAGGACGTGACCCCTTGTTCTATCTGATTCTAATGGTGGAAAAAGCTTACCACCATTTACTCTATCTATAACCCTCATAATCTTATATACCTCTAATAGATCCCCTCTCAGCCGACGTCTTTCAAGGGAAAACAACCCCAGTGCGTTCAATCTTTCTTCATAAGACAGCCCTTCCATACCAGGCAGCATCCTGGTAAATCTCCTCTGCACTCTCTCCAGGGCCTCCACATCCTTCTGGTAGTACGGCGACCAGAACTGGATGCAATACTCCAAGTGAGGCCTTGATCTGACTTGATCTTACCCAAAAGATCAAGGCTTATGTATTTGGCTCTGATTGTCACCATAATTCCCCTAAAATTCTTCAAAAAGTGAACCACTTGTGTTTTCACTATTAAAGATACTTGTTTTTTGGTTTGAATAATTTCCCCCAGAAAATGAACCTCATTTTAGCATGGTCTGCTAAAGTTGAGGCCTGATGTGGAGATGCTGTGTGGTGTCAATGGTAGTCATGACGTAGAAATACCATTGAGGTCTTACAGGGCATCTATTGCAATAGGAAATTACAACTGTGAATACTAAATTTATTAAAATACATTAAGATAGGTTGATATGGATAGCCTACTTTCATTATATGCACATTCTTAGAATATAGAACATAGAACATAGAAAAACTACAGCGCAAACAGGTCCTTTGGCCCACAAGTTATGCTGAATATATCCCTACCTATTAGGCTTATCTATAATCCTCTATCTTACTAAGTCTTCATCCAAAAGTCTCTGAAAACATCCTTTTGTCCTTAGATGAACAACTTATTTCACTATTTAACAGCTGCCCTATCTTGGCTGGGATTGTTTAAAATTTGCATTATTTCACTTACATTTGCACCTTGTGAACTAAATAAAACCAACACTCAATGTGACATTTTTTAATAGCAAATGTCTGATCACAGTTGAAGCTAAATGCAAATAGAAAATTTACAAAATAGCAAAAATGCTATGTTCAGAGGTGGATAGAACTTAGGATTAAAAAAAACATAAAATCTATGGTGAAAATACTCAGCAGCTATGATGGAAAGATCTGTCACCAAGGGCTGAAAGCTTGAAGTGCTTTACACCACATCAAGCATCGCCACACATACGCACAAACAAACTAAGGAGCAATTTAGCATGGCCACTTCACCTAACCTGCACATCTTTGATCTGTGGGAGAAAACTGGACCACCCAGAAGAAACACAAGCAGACACAAGGAGAATGTGCAAACCCCACACAGAGACAGTGACTCAAGCAAGGAATCGAACCCAGGTCCCTGGTGTTGAAGCAGCAGTGCCACCATGTTGCCTCACGTGTACTGCCAAAAACCTATGTTTTCTGGTGTCTGGAAGATAAATCATCTTAAAAGATTTTATTTGCAGTATGATTTTGTAATTCAGAGTAACTATTAACATTTATCGCACAATTCAAAGCTGATTCATTGATTCTGTTGAATTTCTGTCTTTAAAATTTGCACAACATTACCCTATGTAAACTTGGGCCAATTCAAAATTTTGCTATCTGTATCCTAACGGCAGGTAACCTCATTCAGCCATTACCAACGCCGGGAATCTATCGCATTGCCCGTCACAGAATCAGAGCAGGAGAGAAGCGGAAAACGGAAATATCCATTGATTTCGGACGGGAATTTCCGATCTTGCTCAAGCGAGGCTGTAAAATCCCGCCCCACATGTTGGCTGACTTACCTCGACTCCTCAGCAATGCCCTAATTTTAACATTCTTACCCTTACTTCCACATTACTAATAAGATTCTAGATTTAAATAAGGCTGATTTTAAGACATAGACATTGAGTTTGGCAACTTTAGATTTTGATCTTTCTCCTCCATCTGAAACCCCTGCTCCCTGCTTCCTTCTCTTTCTTATTTTTAATATTCTATACATGTATTGTCTCAAGGCAAAATACCCTGTCCTCCTCTCACACCAGGTTAGCTGTTGTTTGTTCTTAAAGTTGCTACCTTTTCTTGCAGTTCCTTTTGCTCTACCATTTTCTCTCCTTTCAGTTCATGACTCAAATTGATAACTGTGATTCTCACCTTATAGATGCTGGCAGGCCTGCTGAGTTTTTCCAGCTTGCTCTGATCTTGTTTCTGATTCCAGTATCTGTAAAGTTTCAGTGCCTAAACTCTGGAATTACCTCCCTAAACCTTTGTGTCTCACTGTCTTCTTTTAAGAAAATTCTTAGAACCAATCTCAATGACCAAACTTTTGGTCACCTGTCCTAATACCTCCTTGCATGGCTGAACTCAAATGTTAGTTGATTCTGCTCATCTAAAGCATCTTTTGACATGTTAAAAACACGACACGAATACAAGTTTTTTATTGTTAAATTCAAGTAGCCTTTGTCGTGAAATAAATTGCACCTATTTAAGAAAATTACTGACACGTTTATAAAGGGTATTTGGCAGTCAGATTAATATTGCAGGCAGATTAATTTACTTTTACTGCCTGCTAATAAATTGTGAACCTTTTCAAAATTGCCATTAATGAAAAGGTTGTATCGTCAGTGTCTGTTTTCCTTTTATATGGCTAGTTAAAAAAAGTGCTGAAACATTGGGTGAGATTTATGGCGAAAATGAAAATTCCCACCTGAGATCAAGAGAGATTCCCATTGTTGGAACCTTACCTGCATGGTTCAGTGGCGGGTGAGGTGCTGGACTTCCAGCCATCATTTTGGTTCCTTGTGTTCAAAAATGTAACTTTTTATTTGAATATAAACTGCACCAAATTTTAGGCTAAATTATGTATTGATCTCTCCGAAGAGTAAAAAGACATTCATGCCAGTGGAGATTACTACATTTGAGTAGGTGGCAACACCAGTATTTTGCATTCAGTCTCCTCTTGCCTAGTGTGAAGTGGAAAAGAATCATTTCACTTTTCAAATACAATTAGAATTACAATACTATAGTCTGCTTTGTGCTAGGAGATGTATGCGTCAGAACATTATCAAATATTTGTCTTGTTCTTTTGTCTGAATGAAATGTGCTGGTTAAATGCATTGGCCATGCTAAATTCTCCCTCAGTGTATCCGATTAGGCATTGGAGTGTGTGACTAGGGGATTTCACAGTAACTTCATTGTAGTGTTAGTGTAAACCTAATAAACTAATAAATAAACTTAACCCTAATAATGTCTTTTATAAAATAGTGAATTTCAGTGCAGAATCACTTAAAAGTTGATAATGGCATGAAGTTTGACTCCGTGAGATTATACAACTGTTTGGCGGCAGCACCACAAGGGCAGCATTGCAGAGGTGCCTTAAAATGTTAAGTTTATCATTGCTGGGATTTTTGAAAGTTATCCAATATGTAAAGTTAATAGGATGGGTATGCCAAAGATCTACTAAACCCATTTAGCAGCAAGGCTCCCTGAGCAGCAGAACACAGACAAAGGAATAAAAACAGAGTACTGAAATAAAGTGTGGTGTGTTTCTTTTCATAGTGACTTGTTCACAGACTCACTGAGGAAAGTATGTAGCACTTGGCAAAGTCAGTTAAGAAGCACAAATGCTACACTACAATTTTATCTGCCTGCATACCTCTCATAAGGTGATTTAACAGTAGAACCTATTTTGCTAAAATTGGAGTTGTGTTAATGTGAATTTATATTAATGCTGGACAAAGGAACGGTGGAATTTAAATTCAATAAAAAATATCCGGAATTAAGAATCTAATGATGACTATGAAACCATTGTCGATTGTCGGAAAAATCCTTTAGGGAAGGAAATCTGCCATCCTTACCTGGTTTGGCCTACATGTGACTCCAGAGCCACAGCAATGTGGTTGATTTTTAACTGCCCTTGGGCAACTAGGTATGAGCAATAAATGCTAGCCAGCGTCACCAATGAATTTTTAAAAATGGAGAACGAGAGAAGCTGTGATGAATGTACAGAGGACCCTATTTTGTTATTTTGATTCTAAGTGCTTGGACGGACTTGAAATTGGGAGTGTTTCAGATCTGACTTTTAGGCCTGTTCTGAGGTACCCCCATACGCACTCTGCCTGGAAAAATAGCAGAGATTCCGAATAGCGCTGCACAAGCCTGTGGGTGGGGTTTAATGCACTCGAAACCTTGCAGCTCTGATTGTGTATGCACAAAAAAATGAAAGAATGCAGCTCCCCTGCCACATTCTTCTTGGACTGGATAATGCCTCCCCTTGGCTTCACAGACATTGCTCCACCCTCACAACATTACTGGCCTACTTATACTCCCCCAACCATCCAGGCCAATCACAGCTCAGTCTCCCCTTCCTCCCATCGATCTCAAGCAGAGAGGTAGTGGACTCTCCTATCCCTCCCCCCTCCCACTGATCTCAGGCAGAGAGGCAGCAGACCCTCCTTCCTTCCCACTGATCTCAGATAGAATGGACCCTTCCATTTCCCCACCAACATGCTCCCCAATTCATAGCTCCTTGAAAAGTTCAGAGGCTGCAGCAGTGCAATTTGCAAGGGTTTTGTGCACATCCTTCAGCTGGCAGAGTGCTGAGTGCACCAGGACCCAGTGGCATCCAAAAGACCCAAGGTCAGTCTTGAGACCTGGGGGTCCATGCTGTAAATCCAACATTGGAGACCCTGCTGAGCAACAGCCCCTCCAACCCCCACACACACTCGCAGAGCCCCTCCCGACTCCAGACACAAAATGGCCACAATGAAA
The DNA here is from genome assembly GCA_024679065.1 of Sphyrna mokarran. Classification (NCBI taxonomy): domain Eukaryota; kingdom Metazoa; phylum Chordata; class Chondrichthyes; order Carcharhiniformes; family Carcharhinidae; genus Sphyrna; species Sphyrna mokarran. The sequence continues at coordinate 41,422,468 of JAGIQG010000021.1, read as the reverse complement.
ACACCCTGTAAGCAGTGGAAAGTCATTGGATGCAATGCACTTATTGCCTCACTAATCCTCACTGATGAAGCGCCAAAGTCAAACTTTTATAGAGCATGTCTATTTCACACTCACTGAAATATCAGCCCGTTAATATTCTCTAGCAAGTAAATGTGCTAAATAATCTTGGTGTTTGCTTTTCTGAAAATACACTTCAATATTTTATCAAGGTGAACAAATGAGAATATTAACGGGCTGATATTTCAGTGAATGCAAAAGGAGTATTTCAGGTGAATTGTTAAACTATCTACCATCTCAAAATATCTCGTGGCGGAATGTTGATGAAGTGTGGAGGAGTTCACCCGATGTCCTGGTTAATGCCCATCCCTCAAGTAACATCACATGAAACAGATTGTTTTGTCACTATCACATTGCTATCTGTGGAACCTTATGGGAGCAACCTGGCTGCTTTCCTTCATTACGTCAGTAGCTGCACTTCTAAAGTACTGCTCTGGCCTGTAAATGTTATGATGATGTGGAATGTGCTTTGGAAGCTAAATGCAAGACCTCCTGATAACTCAAGACATGTGCTTTTCCACAGAAGCATAGAACCCTTACAGTAAGAGGCTATTCGGCCCAGCCTGCACCGACTTTCTGACAGAGCATCTTACAGCCAATCCCCAGGCCCTATCCCCACTACCCCACAGATTTACCCCAGAAATCCCCATAATCTTTGAAGTGCGGGAGGAAGCCATAGCAGCCAAAGGAAACCCATGCAGACATGGGGAGAACTTACAAACTCTGTATAGATACACTCTCTATCAAATTATGTATTCTCTCTCAAAATATTTCTAATGATGATTTAAGCTATGTGTGCTATTAATTTCAGATGAGTTTTGCATTGGTCAGAGGGATCAGTTTACAGCCTTGGCTCTACGTGTTGCTGAATGGTATTCAGCCTGTTGGCATTCTGCTTTCTGAAAACATTATGTACCTTTAATCCAGCCAGTAAGCCAACAAATCAATAGCAGTGCTTCGTTTTGATGAAAATTTGGCTGGTTTTATGCAACATATTAATTTATCCTTCATTTAGAGCTGAAATCTCTGAAGAAAGTCAAATATGCATCAAACCAATGAGATTTGATTATCTTTAACTTTCTTTGAAAAAAGCAAGTGATATATATTTAGTTTACCATATGAGAAAATCACCATTTGCTTTACTCTATGAAGAGACTGGTGGCACAATAGTTAGCACTGCTGCCTCACAGTGCCAGGGACTTGGCTTTGATTCCCGGCTTGGGTCACTGTCTGTGTGGAGTTTGCACGTTCTCCGTATCTGCATGGGTTTCATTTTCCAGAATTAAATAAACATACAACACGCCTTCCTGGGTGTAGCTAAAATTTATTCCCCAATTTGAGCATGTTATCTTTATTACAATCTCTCTTGGCATAGGTGAAATCATTCAACATCTTTCTGCCCTTCTTCATTCAGATCTTCATTAAGTTCTCCTTGTTATCTCACCTCCACAGTTTTATAGGCAGCAATGCCAACCAATGCACCCCAAGAAAAAAATATTTCACTTGGAACGTGTTCTTTAAAACGTTTCATCATTTATGCAAATGAATTGTGATTATAGTGATCAACTTTGAAGATGAAGTTAGCCACCACCTAATAACGGAAACATGCTGTATTACATTTCACTACAAAGTCGATGGTTACCTGCTCTTATTTTTAGCTGGTCTACAAATTAAGAGGGGAAATAGCTGATGTGACAGCAGGAGGACAATGAAGAAATTGTTTACACAACACCCAATATAGAAAGAGAAAAATAACAAAAATTCAAAAGTGGAATTGATAGATTGGAAAAATATAAAGTTCAGTAAAGTAAAAGCAGAGACATGTTGCTGAAGTTTTTCATTTTGTACTCATCAGGACAAATGCAAGAATGCCAAATTTCAAATGTTCCCAATTATTATAGAACAGGATGAAAGGAGTCCTGATTGGTTGGCAAGTTGACTCCGATTAGCCAGGGTGTTGCCATAGAGAGAGCAATGGGGAACTCTACATTTTCCAAGCTCAAAACTTGGGAACTCAAAAAAGAAGCATAATACTTGAACATAATACTTTGTTTGCAGAGAATGGATCCCTGAGGATGAATGCAAGTATGGGTTCTGGTAAGCACTAATGAACTATGTTACAGGGTTGACCTATTATCTTAAATTAGTTGGTGGTGTAGGGATCAACACACTCAAGATTGGACAAGCAGCTACTGCCGAATCATGGAATCAGAAGTAACAGTGGATTTGGGTTTTACAAACAGGGATGTTGAGTATGGTCTGTGCTCTCTGCCTGTTACAAACAACCGAAGGAATTTGCTGTTTGATTCAATAAATCATCAGTGCCATTCTGACACTAAAATTTATTCACAATAAGGTCATTCACAGAATCAAAACTCAGCCTTCAATTCGCTGGCACTAGGTTTTTTGTTTGCTCCTCATTTTCTCTGCTGTACAGTTGGCAGCTACTGTTTAGAGTGGCTCAGTGGTACAGTGGTTAGCACTGCTCCCTCACAGTGCCAGGAACCAGAGTTCAATTCCTGGCTTGGGTCACTGTCTGTGAGGGGTCTGTATGTTCTCCCTGCATTTGTGTGGGTTTCCTTTGGGTGCTCTGGTTCCTCCTATAGCCTGAAAAATATGCAGGTTAGGTGCATTGGCCATGCTAAATTCTCTATCAGTGTACCTGAACGGGTACTGAAGTGCGGCCATGAGGGGATTTTCACAATAACTTCATTTCAGCAAGCTGACTTGTGATATTAATAAATAAACTTTAAACTTCCAGATACTATGTCCCTGCACTTTGGAACCTTTTTCCTAAATCAGTCTACTTTGCCACTTCCTTTCTTCTCCCCAAAGCCTCAAAATCCTTTACTTGAACCATTCCTTCTAACTATGCCACTTTCCTTCTATTCTGACCTGACACCTGTTGTTTATTACACCTCCATACAACTGCACCCAGATGTATATAGTGAACAACAAAACTGGAGTCAATGGGAATCAAGGATATGCCTTGATTAACCGGAGTTATATCTGGCACAAAGGAAGATGGTTACGATAATTGTAGGTCATTCATCTCAGCTGTAGGACTATAAGATCATAAGGCAAAAGACATAGTGACGGAATTAGGCTACTTGGCCCATCGAGTCTGCTCCACCATTCAAACATGGCTGATATTTTCCTCATCCCCATTCTCCTGCCTTTTCCCCATAACTCCTGATCCCCTTATTAATCAAGAACATATCTATCTCTGTCTTAAAGACACTCAATGATCTAGTCTCCGCAGACTTCTGGTGCAAAGAGTTCCACAGATTCACCAATTTCTGGCTGAAGAAATTCCTCCTCATCTCTGTTTTAGAGGATTGTCCCTTTATTCTGAGGTTGTACCCTCTGGTTCTAGCTTTTCCTACTATTGGAAACATCCCCTCCACATCCACTCTACCCAGGCCTTGCAGTAACTTTCAATAAGATCGCCCCCTCATCCTTCTAAACTCCAACGAGTACAGACCCAGAGTCTGCAACCATTCCTCATACAATAAGCTTTTCATTCCAGGGATCATTCTTGTGAAATTCCTTTGGACCCTTTGCAAGGCCAGCACATCCTTCCTTAGATATGGAGCCTAAGACTGATCACAATACACCAAATGGGGTTTAACCAGAGCCTTACAAAGCCTCAAAAGTACATCCCTTCTCTTGTATTCCAGCCCTCTTAACATGAATACTAGTATTACATTTGCTTTCCTAACTGTTGACTGAACCTGCACATTAACCTTAAGAGAATCTTGAACAATGACTCCCTTTGTGTTTCTGACTTCCTAAGTATTTTGCCTTTTAGAAAATAGTCTATGTCTCTATTCTTCCTTCCAAAGTGCAATATCTCACACTTTTCCACGTTGTATTCCATCTGCCATTTCTTTGCCCACTCTCCTAACTTGTCCAAGTCCTTCTGCAGTCCCCCTGCTTCCTCAATATTACCTATCCCTCGACATATTTTTGTATCCTCTGCAAACTTAACAACAGTGCCTTCAGTTCCTTTTTCAAACCTTTAATGTATATTGTGAAATGTTGTTTCCCAGCATCGACTCCTGAGGCACACCACTAATCAATGGCGCTCATCCTGAGAAAAAACCCTTTACCCTCACTCTCTGCCTTCTGCAGTCATCCAATCCTCTATCCATTGCCAGCATCTTACCCTTAACACTCTACCACTTAATGGTAGGATGTTGTGAAGAGTTACAAAACAAAAAGATCTATGGGTACATGTTCATAGCTCCCTGAAAGTGGAGTCACAGGTGGACAGAGTGGTGAAGAAGGCATTCGGCATGCTTGGTTTCACTGGTCAGAACACTGAATGTAGGAGTTGGGACGTCTTGTTGAAGCTGTACAAGACCTTGGCAAGGCCACACTTAAAAGTATTGTTTCTTGTTGTTTCCTCCCATGGTCCAAAAGATGTGCTGGTTAGGTGCATTGGCCATGCTAAATTCTCCCTCAGTGTACATGAACAGGTGTCAGAGTGCGGCTACTAGGGGATTTCACAGTCACTTCATTGCAGTGTTAATGTAAGCCTACTTGTGACACTAATAAATAAACGTTAAAACTTAAACAAAAAACTATTCTGCATTTTGCATTTGATAAGATACCATGCACAATTAGCCAGACAAAACTAATTTATGTGGTGATAATAATAATGGCTTTCCCTGAAACTATATAATCAGTTATGTTCCACAACAGCTTTTTGTTCTGTGCTTTTAGGAAGTTCTCTTGTAACTATGCAGTAAAATAAAGATATTGGAAAGATGTAAGAATTCAGTTCAGTGGAAGCTGACATGGAGAAATCCAGTTGGCTTAAAGCCTGGAAACTTGGACACTCTCCAAGCAATCTGTAAAATAACTTGTTGACCACTTCAAGCATTAACAGCAGCTGTTTGAATGTGCGCTGGAAGTGGGTGGGCAACTTTAGATGCATTTGAGTTTACATGATGATGATGATGTAAACGCGATTTGTGAGATAATATGGAAAATCTGCAAAAAAATTACAAATTTTGTATATAAGATCCTGCGTGAGTGTGCTTTCCAATACACCATTCCCCATTGTACACTAATCATTAACCACTTCTGATCCCTAATCAGCTGAGTACCTCCCAAGTGGATGACAATTTCTCTGGATAGTTGCATACTGTTTGTGTGGAAATTCCATCTGTTGGGAATCTTCAACCTTTGACGCCTCTGGATTTAAAATAAAGCATCTGACTCCACTCATACCGATAACACTCCCGGTTACTGTGATCACAATTTCTCAAGTAACCTTAAGTTTCTTTTCTGAATTGGAAATATTTTTAAGTTAATGTTTCCTTGAAATTATATTGACAAATTATATTTGAGAAATCCAAAAAATCTACAAATAAATCAACTAGCTCCTTGAAACAAACAAAAGAAATAATAAAGTATTAGATTAGAAATATCTACCTGTTTGCCTTATCTTCCTGAAACTAAGATTTTAACTAAATGTAATGGCTGGGATTCTCCCAAAAAAATTCCACATGCCAAATTTGCATAAAAACCGGAATAACCCACGCTGGCTTTTTAAATGGGATTTTCAAAATTAATCTCCCACATTCTGAGTACTGCAGAGGGCTCTAAAAAGATTCCACTACCTCCCCTGGCAATGAGTTCCAGGCACCACCACTCGCTGTGTAAAAAATCTGCCACTCTTTTGTAAACTTTGCCACTCGCACTTTAAATCTATGCCCCCGAGTAATTGACTCCTCCACCCTGGGAAAAAGCTTCTGACCATCCACTCTGTCCTTGCCTCTCATAATATTGTCTACCAGGTCGTTCCTCAACATCCTTCGTTCCAATGAGAACAAACCAAGTTTCTCTAACCCCTCCTCATAGTTAATGCCCTCCATACCAGGCAACATCCTCATATATCTTTTCTGTACCCTCTCCAAAGCCTCCACATCCTTCTGGTAGTGTGGCAGCCAGAATTGAACATTATATTCTTGATGCCATTCTTGATAAATGCAGCTTTGGTATCAAAGGTAATCATTTGCACCTCAACTCTGGAATTCAGCTCTTTTGTATGAACTGGTAGAACCCAAACTGAGTATCGGTGAGCAAATTATTGCTGGGTGGGTGTCACTTGATGGTACTGTTGGTGACCTTCTCCCATCACTAGACAATTGATAGCAAGTAGGCTGATGGGGTGGTTGGTCGGGTTAGATTTCTTATGTACAGGGCATACCTGAGCAATTTCCCACATTGCCAGGTAAGATCCAGTGCTATAAGTGTACTGGAACAGCTTTATTGGAGGTGCAGTAAGTTCTGGAGCACAAACCTTGAGTACTATTGGCAGAATATTGACACAACCCATAAACTTTGTAGTATCCAGTGTAACCAGTGATATCACATGGAACGGATCAAATTGGCTGAAGACTGGCATCTCTAATGCTGGGGCCACTGGAGACCAAGGTAGATCATCCACTCGGCACTTCTAGCTGATTGTTGCAAATGCCTCAACCTTATCTCTTGCTCTGATATGCTGGGCACCCCCATCTTTGGGAATATTTGTGGAGCCTCCAGTGAATTGTTTACTTGTCCATGGCTATTCATGACTGGATGTGGCAGGACTGCACAGCTTAGGTCTGATCTGTTGATTGTGGGATTGCCTATGTTATTTGGCATGCAAGTAATTCTATGTTGTAACTCAAACAGGCTGACACCTCACTTTTAGGTATGCTCACACTGCTCCTGGCACACTCTCCTGCACACTTCATCCAACCAGGGTTAATCCCCTGGTTCAGTGGTAATGATAGAGAAAGGAATATGCCTGATCATGAGGTTACAGATTGTGGTTGAGTCCAATTCCACTGCTACTGAAATTCCAAAGCACCTCTTGGTTGTCCAGTCTTGAGTTGCTAGATCTGTTCAAAATCTATCCCATTTAACAAGTGGTAATGCCACACAATATGAGGGAGGATATCCAGCACAAGGACTGTGTGGTGGTAACTCCAACTGATACTGTCACGGACGGATATATCTGAGACAAGCAGGTTAGTGAGAATGAGGTCAAGTATGTTTTTCCCTCTTGTTGGTTCTCTCACCACCTGCCACTGTTCTGTTCTAGCAGCAATGTGCTTTAGATCTGGACATGACCAATAGGGTAGCTTTCATCATCCAGTCCTTCCCTGGAGCAGAGTTGCTGTGACATTCTCATGTGCCTTTGTCTATATATGCCATGTTTGTGAAACCCACCTCTCACTCACCCGATGAAGGAGCAGTGTTCATGATTCCAAATAAACTTGTTGGACTTTAACCTGGTGTTGTGAGAATCCTTACCATGAAGCTAAGAACCATGATAAAAACTCATCTGCGTCACTAATGTCCCTTTAGGGAAGGAAACTTGCCATTCTTACCCAGTCTGGCCTCCATGTGACTCCAGTGCCACAGCATCATGGTTACTCTTAGCCGCTCTCTGAAACAGCCAGGCAAGCCACTCAGTTCAAGGGCAATTAGGGATGGACAACTAATGCTGGTCCAGCCAACAACACCCACAACCCATGAAAGAATAAAGAAACAAAATCTCGGTTGTTGTTGTCATTGATAATCAGGCCAATAGTTCAAAAATAATTGGAAAGAAATGCAACAATAATAGAAAACCCAACATATTTCTACTTCTCTTCCATTCTGAAGAAGAGTCATAGAATCCCTGCAGTGCAGAAGGAGGCTATTCAACTCATTGAGTCTGCACTAATTCTCTGACACAGCATCTTACCCAGATCCAGTCCCCCGCCCTGTCCCCATAACCCAACACATTTACCCTGCTAGTCCCCTAACCTACATATCTTGGGACGCTAAGGGATAATTTAGCCATTCCCTTAAACTGTGCATCTTTGGACTGTGGGAAGAAAACCAAAGCGCCTAGAAGAAACCCAAGCAATCCCCAAACAATAACTCTGATTCTCTCTCCTCTTCTTCTCAGTCAGTCCCTCAAAGCTGGGGAAGACTCACTTCCACATTAAAAATGAGTTCTCAGGTCACTGCGGGGTTCAATGTGCAGCCTACAGTCTCAGTCACAGCGGGGCAGATGATGGTTAGGGGAGTGGATGGGTGCCTGTTCCCCTACATTCCTTTCACTGTCAGCGCTTGGCTTCTGCTTGCTGTTGGCAATGAAACTCAAGGTGTTCACCTCCTTCCCGAATACTTTTTCTCCACTTTGGGCAGTTTTGAGCCAGGTGATGGTGAAGATGTTTCACTTTTTCAAGTTGGCTTTGAGGGTGTCATTGAAATATTCCCACTGTATTCCTGAGGCTCATTTGCTGTATCAAAGCTCTGGAGTACTTGTTTGGAAGTCTCATATCAGGCACACGAGCAATGTGGACTACTCAGGGTAACAGATGGAACATCAATACTGCAGATGTTGGCTTGAGGGAGAACACTGACATTGGTGCACCTAACCTACCAATGGATTTACAGGATCTTGCGGAGGTATCACTGGTGGTATTTCCCCAGTGTTTTGAGGTGCCAGATTTCCACACTCTCCATATCTGAGCCATATAAGAGGGCAGATATCACAACTACTCCAATGAGTTTGCTGCCTGGCTTGAAGTCCTGGTTTTCAAACTCTCTCTCCCTCGGCTGACCGAAGGCTGTGCTGGCACACTGAAGGCAGTGTTGAATCTCATTATTGATATCTGCCCTTGTTGACAGTTGGCTTTCAAGGTATGGAAAATGGTACATAATGTCCAAAGTCTCATTGTGGATTTTGATAACTGGGGGGGACAATGCATTGTGGTGGGGCAGCTTGGTAAAGGATCTTTGTCTTCCAGATGTTTAGTGTAAGGAACATTTTCTCATACATGTTTGTGTGGATGTTAACAATAGATTGGAGCTCAAGTGTGCACAGGAGCAAACACTGTTTGCATATTGTACATCAATGACAGAAGATGGGACAATCTTGGATCTGGTTTACAGACATCGGAGAGTGAATTGATTCCAGTTTATTCTATAATTTAGCTCCATTTGAGCAAGGAGCTTGCTGAGGATGAGATGGAGCATTGCAGCAAAGAAGGTCAAGAGTTCGGATTTGCTGACAATTAGCATAGCCCCTTCTTGTAACGACACAAAAACCCTGGTATAATTGTATTACCATGTTCATTCTCCAAAACTGTCAGCGACTGATAATCTTTAGTACAACTTCTTTAGCTCAATCTATCTTCAATTAAATGCTTGAAGTGATTTAATTTCCTTCTGTTCAATTGTTGCACAGTAAGTAACTTTAAGAACTTGGGCCATACAATTTTTCTGGGAATGAGCAGGTATAGCACATGTTAATAGTTGTACTGTCTGCTGGGTTAAGGTCTTTGCTAATACAGAGGGAAAAGGAATGTGATACAAACATGTTCAGCATTTAACCAACTTCAAGACTTAAGGGATGAGTTACAATCTGTGATTTGCTGCAGACACTTTTTTATGTTGGGTGCCAGCAGTCAGTCCTGTTAACAGATCCCATGCCACTTACATTCCAGAAATAACTTGCACTGCCCATATCTATTCCATTCTGCAGTTAACCAGACAATGTAGCAACACTTAACCTTAGACTCCCAATTCAATTTCATGAAGCAGACATTGCTTCAGATTGTGCTCATTTTCCAAAGCAGGAATAAAAACAGCCAGTTATTGGGCACAACATCCTGTGCCTGCTCCGCGCCAGCATTATTGGGCCCTGCCACACGAGCAAAGGAGACTTTGCCAGCATGTCAGTCAGTCACCTAAAATTCTTATACGTATGTCAGCATGTAGCCGATTAGGATGTGATAACCTCGTGCAGTGGTTCCCAAACGGGTGCGGCATGCAACACTGGTGCGGTGAGAGAGAGAATGGCAAGTGTGCTGGGAAGATTCAAGGACAAAGAAATATTTAAACATTCATGTATAGAAACCCGTAGAAATTTCCAGATTTCATGCCATCTCTTTTTGTGTTATGTGCAGTATGGTATAGTATAGTGCATTATTATCACATTTATTTGTAAGATTTATATTTAGTATTATGATTAATTTTTTTTTATTTGCAGGTCATGGATAGATATTTTTCCAAAGTGAGAGCAAGAGGATCAAGTGATGCTAAGGACAGTCCGAGTCCACGTTGTGATCCAGAGTCACCATTCGAATAGAGTGTTGAAGAGAAGTCATTTAATTCTACACCAATAGCAGGCCCAAGCAAACCTCCAAAATAGAAAGTTTGTCGACAACATATGGACGGCTATCTGAGTCTCGGTTTCACATGGACTGGAGATGAAAATGTACCTCAGCCTATGCGTTTGACCCGTGGTGAGAAGCTTTCCAATTCCGATATGGTCGCAAGCAAGATGAAGAGGCATCTGTTGTCAAAACATGGAAATCTGGCAAACAAGGATGTTTATTATTTAGAAAGGCTTTTGGAGCTGCAGAAATACCAACAATCATATTTCAAAAAACGAATGACAGTCTCAGATAAGGTGCAGATTGTATCTTACCAAGTGGCTGAACTGATTGCTCAACAGACAAAACCACATACAATAGCTGAAAAATTGATTCACCTGCCTGCAGCTTGACTGTGAAAACTTTGTTTGGTGATGATGCTGAGCAAGAAGTTATGGAAATTCCTTTGTCTGATAATACAATTCGCGGAAGAAGAGTTGATAAATCTACTGATGATCACAAAGCCAATATCAATTGTTCAAAAAAATCATCCAATTCACTCATGTCTTTTAGGGAAGGAAATCTGTTTTCCTAATATTGAGAAGCATGTTTCCAAAACTATGAAGAATTCTAAATTTGCCGTACAAGTTGATGAATCAGCCAGCATTAGTGGGAAAGTGTAGTTGCTTGCCTATATCCAAATCATTCGCAATGACAAAATAATCACATAGTTTCTATTTTGCAAGGAACTTGAAAAACATACCAGAGGACAAGATATTTTCCAAACCTTGACTGCATATTTGGAAAAAGTTGAGATTTCATGGAATTCTTGTATTGGAATTTTTGGATGGAGGGCCGTGTATGATAGGGAAAGTGAGAGGCTTGGCGACACTCATCAAATAAAAAAATTCGGATATAATATCAACTCACTGTTTTTACACAGACAGACCTTATAGCTGATTTGAAGTTGGTTCTAGATCAGATTGTGCACATTGTGAATTTCATCAAACCAAAACCACTAAAGGTGCAGATATTTGCTCAACTCTGCAAAGACATGTAATCAGAACATCAATGCCTAACTCTGCACTCGGAGGTTCACTGGATATCCCGTGGAAAAGTTTTAAATTGGGTGTTGGAAATGAAGAACGAATTAAGAGAATTTTTAGAACAAGAAGGGAACCCATTGTCTCACCAACTGGATGACAATGACTGGTATGCAAAGCTGGCATATTTGGCCGATACCTTTTCCTGGTTGAATGTGCTCCATGCCAGTATTCAAGGCCGCGATGACAATATCCTCACAACTACAGACAAACTAACTGCATTCAAAAAAAAGCTTCAGATCTGCTCAGAAGAGCGACGCAGCATAACCTCAAAATGTTCCCACTGGTAAAATGTTTTATAATGAATTGTAGGGTCTCATACAGGAACATCTTGCAACATTGGTAGAAAAGATTGATCATTATTTCCCATCGTTGTCTGCAGAAAAATTCAACTGAGTTAGAGATCCCTTTGTGAATTCCAGCTGTTCAGGTCTGACATTGGATGAGGAGGAGGAAATGGCCTGCATTTCGAGTGATCGCACCTTGAAAATGAAACACCGGAGTGTGCCACTGGACTCTTTTTGGATATAAAACCAGAAAGAGTATCTATGCATCTCTTCAAGAGCATTAGCTATTCTTCTACAATTCTCCATGACATATTATTGTGAACAGGGATTTTCAGTTCTGACAAATATCAAAGACCAGAAAAGACAAAGGCTTCTTCGTGCTGATGAGGAGATAAGTGTTTGTTTCAAATTAGACCTAATATAAATAAGATTACCTGACAAAAACAAGATGACACCTCTCATTGAGTTTGTATACTTACTTAATGTTATGTGTGTAAAAAGCTCATCTATATGTGTATTTTGGGAATGGATCATGTTTTTATGCAGCTGTATTGTTTTATACTTTCTGGATATCCTATGATAATATTATAAAGTAGTTGTGTTCTATGTTATGAATGAAGCTTTTTTTTGTTTTTGAATGTATTTCTTATCAATAAAAAATTCAGTGTGGTGTGAACAAGTTTTTATTCCGAAAGTGCAGCCCAGTGAAGAGAAGTTTGGGAACAACTGGCCTAGTGATATTATCACTAGATTATTAATCCAGAAACTCAGCTAATGTTCTGGGGATCCATGTTTGAATCCTACCATGGCAGATGGTGGAATTTGAATTCAATAAAAAGATATCTGGAATTAAGAATCTACTGATGATCACAAAATCAATATCAATTGTTCAAAAAAATCATCTAATTCACTCATGTCTTTTAGGGAAGGAAATCTGTTTCCCTTACCTGGTCTGACCTACATGTGACTCCAGACCCAATGCAATATGGGTTGACTCTCAACTGCCCTTGGGGAATTATGAAAAAGCAATAAATCCTAGCCAGCCAGTGACGCCCATGTCCCATAAACGAATAAAAATAAAACACATAACTGAGAAGTTCACTGCCTCTTTTAGGCAACTGGTAGACGTTGTTATTGTTAAGTTGAGCCTACCCTGCTCCAACTCTGAAGCATTTCAATAACAATTAAAGAATACACTTTTGTAAAGATTTAAAAATATTCTGAGATGATCTTGCAGCAGCAAGCGTGTTGCCGTGATTTTACAATCTTCATGTTGGCAACACCTCATGCCCTCTTCCCCATTATTGCTTCAAACATGTGCCCCACACTCCCATGGACACCTCATCACCGCCCCCCCCCTCCACAAACACACACACACACACTCTGCCAACTATGATTTATTCTCAGTCTACCACCAGCCAGACAAATAACTAAATATTCCTCCTAGTAAAATGTGCAGATGTGACAGATACACACAGTCCACACAAAAATAAGTTAAAGTTTGTTTATTAGTCATGAGTAGGCGCATATTAACACTGCAATGAAGTTACTGTGAAAATTCCCTAGTTGCCCACACTTTGGCACCTGTTTGGGTACACTGAGAGAGAATTTAGCATGGCCAATGCACCTAATCAGCACGTCTTTTGGACTGTGGGTGGAAACCGGAGCACCCCTAGAGGAAACCCACGCAAACACAGGGAGAACATGCAGACTCCACAGTCATCCAAGCCAGGAATTGTATCCGGGTCCCTAGCACATGAGGCAGCAGTATTAAACAATGTGCCACCCAAGACCCAAAGGCCAATGTTGCCTTATAGCAGGACATGGACCTAGAGTTGGGGCCATCAGCAATTTCGGATACCCGTGACTTCAGAAGATGCTATCCTGTTTTCTTCTTTCAATAGGGAATATTTCAGTGAAGTGAATGAATCATAAAAACGATTCACCTCTCAGACAGAAAACTGTGTCCAGTCTCCTTTAATTCAATCGGTGAAACTTGTCTTCACGTAAGAAACACTAATGAACATGGGAATGTGCGCTGGGTTGTCCTCTCAGTTTAGACAAAATGGCCTGAATTTCCTGGAGGCAGGTGAATGGGGATCTGGAGTTAGTGGCGTGGTGGGGGGAGTGGGGGTGGGATGACGTTGGTGAGACTACTATTGTTACTGCACAATATCTCTCCCCTGTAACCCCCAAGCCAGTGATCCTGGCCAAGAATCTCCGACTTCCTCCACAGCTGGGATTCTCCGGTCCCGCTGCTATGAATGGAGATTTGGCTGAACATCAAATTTTCCATTCTCGCTGGCAGTGGTGGCAGGGTGCAGAAGACCAGAGAGTTCCAACTCTTGTTTAAAATTCCACTGAGGGGACTGTGATTGCATTTCTGTGTATCTTCATAATCAATCTCTGCATTACTGGAACTTAGGACACTCATATAAAGTAACTTGAAATAACTCGTGCAATGCAGAACTGACTCTAGTCAAGCCACATTGTAGTATGTTCAACATCAGCTCTCACCTTCTCACAACCACCAGCTCAATACCTGAGTAGACTAGAGAGTGATTGATTTTAGATGATAGTATGCAAGTAAACAGTCTAAAGCTGAGGCACTGCCTCCATCTTCTATTACAAATAATCACATGGCAGGAGTTATTCAAAGTCTTGCGTAGATTGTTTTTGCAAGGATCAAAAACATGTTGCTGAGTGTGTCTGCTGAGCTCATTGCCAAGGGCAATGCTGCAAACCCTAAAGCATTCTTGGCTGCTACAGAAAGTATTTCTGAATGAAAACGCATCAGTGTGCACAGGGAATTACTTCCTATTTTCCTCCTCCTTGGAGTTCCAATGGTCCAATTAGATGATAAGAGTACTCAAGATTCCAGTTAGATCTAAACCTTGCATAGACAACAAGAGGTCAGGTTTCCAACAAATTTATTGAAAGTATTTCTTATCAGCTTGTAAAATCATGTGAAATATGTTGACCTGCACTTTCTGATATCATAACAATGTGGATCTTGATTCATGTGACACTTCACTGGCTAGCAAAAAAAGGAAGTAGTTTGAGTTGTTCTTGTTTTTTTTTAGGAGGTTTCCCTTTCATTTCCCAATACAGATTGAGATCTAAGAGGTGAAGAAGTTGATTCAAAGAATCATAGAATCCCCATCTTGGAGAAGGACGCCATTCAGCCTATCAAGGTTGCTCTGACAACAATGCCACCTTGTAACTCTACATATTTATTCTGTTAGTCCATCTGACGCTAAGGGGCACGGCCAATCAACCCAACCCGCACATCTTTGGAGTGTGGGAAGAAACCCAGAATGCCTGGAGGAAACCCACATAGACACAGGGAGAACATGCAAACTCCACACAGACAGAGACCTGAGGCCAAAGGTGCCGTGAGGCAGCAGCGCTAACCATGGTGTTACACATCTCTGAGAAATGTGAAGCTTTAGCTTTTATTTTTAACTTGTGGGCTAACACAATAATCAGTGACAAAAGGAAAATTGGGTGTGGTATGCCCCTAAATGGGGAATTGTGGGATTTTAGTCACTGTTGTTACGATCAAATGATTCCTTCACAACAGCCTAACTAAAAAAGGGTCTGCCTAAGTTGCTTCCTTTCTTCTTCTTGCTCTTCCTCACTTTCCTTCTGCTCCTCCTCCATTTTCATAATTTAAGTATTTATTTTTGACACATGGGCATCACTGGCAAGACCAGTATTTGGTCCATTCTAAGTGCCCTCAAATCCCACAAATGAATAAAAGAAAACATGCCTAGAGCCTCCCTGATTCATGTTACGTGGCAGTGCAGCTCTCTTTGCACACATGTAACACACATGTGCAAGGGTGGGACCTCAGAGTCATTAGTCATGTGGATAAACTTTTCCACGCAGGAACTCCCTGGTGATTCAAATGCAGTTGGCGCAGCGAATTGCCAAAGATTTAAGGAATGAAGGCTGATGCCAGGATGCTGGCCATTGATCGCTATACACTGCTATGGTCACACACCAGGCAAATACTGAGGGAGCAAAATCCCTTTATAATTGAAATGGCAAATTTTAGAGAGGGTGGAGAAACAAGATGGGATTTTCCGGCTCCTGTGAGACTGGAAATTTCTGCCCGAAATCAACGGAGATTTCTACTGTCGGATCCTCGCCCGCTCCCATTCCATGGCATTACTGTGTCTTACGTGTTTGTAAGATTCAGCCTGATTGGTGAAGCTGATACTAAGACTCTGAGCTTTTCTTTATCAAGACAGTTTTTTTTGACTTATTTAGGTCTGTTCCCGCACAGCCTGGTATCCCCTTCATCCTCTATTTATAGTCTGTTCTAAGGAAACAAATGGCCAAAACAGATTAAATAATAGAGGAGGTGAGAGGGTACACCAAGACCTATATCTGCATCAGCTGGACTACTTCATAACGCTCTTGTTTTAAATGATAACAAAAGGTCAAAATGTCTAAGGAAACCAACAAAATTAAATTAAGATGTCATCCCAGTGGAGGGGGTGGGGTGGGGTGCGATGGGGGAAGGGGTGGAGTGCGATGGGTGGAGGAGTGGGGTGCAGGGTGGGGGTGTTATTGTGCACCTCTATCCCTGTGGGGCCAGTTGCAGAAGGTTTGATGAGCACCAAATGCTCCCTCTCCAGGGTCACCCTGCTGGAAATATAACAATGGTAAAGGAGTAAAGAGTCCGTTTAACAGCATCCTTGACCGCACACTGCCTAGATGTGTTGATGGGCACTTTGACCAAGCATACAAGGAGGTCTTCCTCTCTCCCCATCCCCCGCCACACCAGTTGGCCCTATTTATACTTGTTTGGTGAAACAAAAATCAATAAATTACACAAAAGATCAAAAATGGGAGGGGTGACAGTTTCTAGCAGGTCAATCCCCTATCAATACTCTCTGTGGGGCTTGGTTTAGCTTAATTGGCTGGATGGCTGTTTAGTGATGCAGAACTGATGCCAACAGCGTGGGTTCAATTCCTGCCTCTGTAATTTCATGGTCCTATTTGATTTATTATTGTCACATGTATTGGGATACAGTGAAAAGTATTGTATCTTGCATGCTATAGAGACAAACTATACTGTTCATGAATACACGCGTGAGAAGGAAAGGAGAGTGTGCAGAAGATAGTGTTACAATCATAGCTAGGGTGCAGATAAAGATCAACTTAATGTAAGATAAGAAATATATGGTAGAGGTGATTATAGTTTTAATACCAATTAATATTGAGAATGGAATAATATTAAGTTATATTTAAATATTACCATGCAACCTGTAATATTAATTCCAGGCTCCTCTTGAAATGATCTAGTGAATGTAGACTGTTACACATACACCTTAATAAATTACAAATATGTCAATTTTTAGACTATATTCCCTTCCTCCTTCAAGTACATTTTTCAATATTTCTAGATTCTATTCCATTATTGCTCTGATTTTCTCAGGCACTGCCATTGGTTAATGTAGATTTAGTTTATTTAGTATATCAGGTGCATCATATGTGTTTAGTATGTGTACATTTATAATCTCATTCAGATTACAAGGCAATTTCAACAACAATTTGTCTACACATGCAAGCCAAATAGTTTTCCCCTGAATAGTTTTATGTGGTTTTGGTTTCCTTGTTTAAGGAAGGATATAAATGCATTGGAGACAGTTCAAAGCTGGTTACTAGATTGATATGTGGAATGAGTGGCTTGTCTTATAAGGAAAAGTTGAGCACACTGGACTGGTTTCCACTGGAGTTCAGAAGAGTGATGGATGACTTGATTGAAGTATATAAGTTCCTGAATGGGCTTGACAAGGTGAATATGGGAAGGATGTTTCCTTTTGTGGGTGACTCAAAAGGAGTTGTTAGCCTTGTTAGGACAGAAATGAGGAGAAATCTTTCCTCTCGGAGGATTGTGTGACTTTGGAACTCTGCTTCAGGTGAAGATGGGGTCATTACATATTTTCAAGGCAGAGGTTGATGGATTCTTGCTAAGCAAGGGAATCAAAAGGAGCATAGATGGGAATGTGGAGCTTGAAACAAATCAGATTGAAGCAAATCAAATCTTATTGAATGATGGAGCAGACTTGAGGGGCCAAATGACTTTCTGCTACTCCTATTAAATACATTAACTGCTGAAAGGTGGGAGAGAGTGATTCAGGATTTACTTGTCTCTCTTCCTTCAGTTGCCTTGTACTGAAACTCTGGAATTCCTTCCCTACACATCTTGTCTCTTTACCTCACGCGGCTCCTTTAACGCATTCTTTAAAACCTATCTTTTGACTAAACTTTTGGTCACCTGGTTTAATATCTCCTTATATGGTTTGGTGTTGTGTTTTGGTTTGTAATTTTCATGGGAGCATTTTGTGATTTGTTACTGGGCTGAATAAAAGTCACTGTTAGTGAAAGTGTAAGCAAGTGAAAACTCACAGTGGCTGAGAGCAGTAGTTTCTCAGATTGTAATCTCATTATAAAGGACTGTGCTAACCAATGGGTATGGGATGACTGTAACAGTTGGTAGACACATTAGAGTTCTCCAGTCTGCTGAGATATTTCAACAAATGTCTCTAAGACGTCTACAGTTTTGAGATGTCAGTGTAAATTGACCTCCTTTGCTTTTAAATATAACCCAGAAGAATATTGCTGACAATGGATGGTTCAAAATGTTTCGAAAGTGATCATGCATCGTAAGCTATTTAAAATCACTTTTTTTGCAAACGATGCAGAAGATATATTCAGTAGGAGTTTAACACATGTAGGACTCCCATGTGGCTCTCATAGCTGGTTCCACTTAATAAAATACATTTCAGTAAATGCCTGGATTAAATGCCTTTGGGGATAGCACAGTGTTTAGCACTGCTGCCTCACAGTGCCAGGGACCCTGGTTCAATTCCTAGCTTGGATCACTGCCAGTTGGCATCTGCACATTCTCCCTGTGTCATCGTTGGTTTCCTCTGAGTGCTCAGGTTCCCTCCCTCATTCCAACAGATGTGCTGGTTAGGTACATTAGCCAAGTTACATTGTCCCTCAGTGTACCCAAACAGATGCCAGAGTGCGGCGACTATGGGATTTTTCACAGTAACTTCACTGCAGTGTTAATGTAAGTGTATTTGTAAAACTAATAAATAAAATTAAATTGATGTCTTTTATCCTTTTATTACTCATGAATTTAAGGATGCAATGACATTGCCTGTGGTTTCATTAAGTTCTGTAGGTAGCATTGTTTTTAGTTCAACCCCTGCACATATGCAGCAAGACCAGGACAACATTTAGGCTTTGACTGATAAGTGACAAGTTACAGAGGTGTCACACCAGTACTAGGAAATGACCATCTCCAATAGGTGAAAATCTAACCCCCATGACAATCAGTGGCATTACTATTGCAATAAATCCTTCCTTATCAACATCCGGGGGGGTTACCATTGACCAGAAACTGAATTGGACCAGTTACACAAGTACCATGGCTACAAGACTAGGTCAGAAACCGGGAATTCTATTGGAAGTAACTCAAATCCTGACTCCCCAAAGCCTGTCCATCTCTACTAGGCAGAAGTCAGGACTGTGTTAGTATACTCTCCACTTGCTTGAATGAGTGTAGCTCCAATAACACCCGAGATGTTCAGCACCATCCAGGACAACCCCATCTACCACCTTAAACATTCACTCTCTTCACCATCAATGCACAGTGGCAGCAGTGTGTACTGTTGATGCAGTACCAGAATTTCCCAAGTCTCCTTCAACAGCTCCTTCCAAACCCAAAACTTCTCCCACCTAAAAAGATAAGGGCAACAGATGGATGGAAGTGATTCACATGTAAAGCAAGGGTGAGTGAGTGAGATGCGTGCTTATTGCTCACAACATTGACTGTGAGAGCAGTGCGGGCCCTCTGTGTCCCAAAGGGTAAATATTTACCCCATTTTATCATCTAAGGTTGATGATAGTTCTATGAATATATAAATATGAATAAGCATATTCCACAACTCATTATGAAATAGTCAGCATGTGTTTATAGAATCATAGAAACCCTATAGTACAAAAGGAGGTCATTCAGCCCGAGAAGCTTGAACTAGTAACTATCTCACCCAGGCCCTATCTCTGTAACTTCATGTATTTTTTCATTGCTAATCCCACTGGCTCTAAGGGGCAATTTACCATGGCCAATTCACCCAACTGACACATCTTTCGACACTAAGGGGCTATTTAGCATGGACAATCCACCTAACCTGCACACCTTTGGAGTGTGGAGTAAACCGGAGCACCTGAAGGAAATCTACGCAGACACGGGGAGAATGTGCAAACTCCACATAGTCACCTGAGGCTGGATTTGAACCTGGGTCCCTGGTGCTATAGGCAATGGTATTGACACTGTGCCACCATGTATTCAATCTTACTCATGGGGTCATAGTCAGTGAATAAGCTTGACTTCAATCTTGTGGCTCATTGAGATGATGGAGAGCCACTTCTGCCTCACCTAGGTTGACACAGTAAGAAGTCTGACAACACCAGGTTTAAGTCCAACCAATTTATTTGATAGTAAACTCACAAGCTTTCAGGGTTTGCCCCTTCATCAGATGAATGGAGAGTTCTGGCCTCAGAGCATTTAACCTGGAAACTGTTTGTGCTGTTATATGGCATCTCCACATCATAGCTAGGTTGACACAGTAAGAAGTTTCACAACACCAGGTTAAAGTCCAACAGGTTTATTTGGTAGCAAACCTGCTGGACTTAAACGTATTGGACTTTAACCTGGTGTTGTGAGACTTCTTACTGTGTTTACCCCGGCCCAAATCCGGCATCCCCACATCATAGCCTAGATTGCCCATCACTGTACTAAAGCCTATCAGTCTATCAGGTTCCCTCCAGACCTCCTCAAGATATCCGCTTTCCAAGTTCAGACTATCATGTAGCGGTGTTACAAACGCACTTGAGTCTTGTTCAGTATGTGAGCTCCCTTTAGACCCATTACACTTAATCCTGACCCCCTGTGTTGAGAATACGAGCAGTTCAGCTGTGAGCTGGGTGTAGTAATTGGTGTCACAGTCCTCCCAGTGTTTCTGTGTGTGTGAATTTTACTTTTAACTTCCGAGTTTGCCTCTGTTCCTATCGCAGCTTTATACCTTTGGTTCCCGTTTAATCCGAATCCATAGCAATAGGCTTCAGTGAAATGTGACATCTCAATCAAAGAATCCAACAAACATGCTGGATACCACGCAGATTTTTAACCAATATTAAGACTCCGGGTTTTTTTTTTAAGATAGGGTTCTGGTCATTTAAACACCTGAGATCCGTCAGAGTAACACTGGGAGAACTGAAATATCTTGTTGAACCTTAATTAAAAATCCGAGTGAATCAATTCCTTTCTGTAATATCCCAGGCGAGGTAGCGCCGCCTGGTGCGGGATGTTGGAGGAAGGAATAGTCAGTCTTCAAATTACCATCTATTTAACTCCGAATTCAGAGAGAGAGAGATGGTCACAACTCAGAGGGCAGTCGTGGCAATTCTGGATGTCGTATGAGCCCCCAGGGGTTACCGTTAGTGTCCAAAGGTTTTCCCAACAATTGACCATATGCAATCCAATATTTTCCCAGCCCCTTTGTCCTACCAGTGTTGGTTTTACAGAACTATTCAATGGAGGGAGAGATTATACTTTAAATAATGGAGTTTTATGCGCAATTTGTCATCATTAACATCTAAAGGATTTGTTCATTGGCCACGTGCCTTAGTTAGCTCTAGACTTCGCCATTCCAATGATCCCCTCCTATTTTCTACCCTCACTGAGGTCATCCAAAATTCTTTTGTTCCTATCCTTGATCACAGAATCGCAGAATACTACAGTGCAGAAGAGGCCCTTCGGCCCATTGAATCTGCACCAATGCACCCACTTGCACACCTACTCCCATTTGCCAGCACTTGGCCCACAACCTTGAATGTTATGGTATGCCAAGTATTCACCCAGGTGCTTTTTAAAGGGTGTGAGGCATCCTACCTCCATCACCCACCCCTCTCTGCCCCCAGGGAGTACATCCAGACCATCATCACCTTCCGAGTAAAAACGTTTTTCCTCAAATCCCCTCCTAAATATCCCACCCTAATTTGTGTCCCCCCGTAACTGACCTTTCAGCTAAGGGGAACAGTTGCTCCCTATCCAATCTATCCACGCTTCTCAGAATTTTGAACAGCTCAGTCAGTCACCCCTCAGTCTTCACTGCTCTAGACAAAACAATGATGTGGAGATGCCAGTGTCGGACTGAGGTAAACAGAGTAAGAAGTCTGACAACATCAGGTTTAAGTCCAACCAATTTATTTGATAGTATACTCACACACTTGCGGGGTTTGCCCCTTCGTCAGGTGAAGGGAGTGTACTGGCCTCAGACAGAGCATATAACAGCAGAGCTTACAGATTGCTGATTAGAATGTGAATCTTTACACCTAACCTGCTATTCAAGCCTTAAAGTGGCTACCAATGCGAGTGGAAGGAGCATTGAGCACAGGTTAAAGAGATGTGTATTGTCTCCGGACAGTACAATAAGTGAGGTTTTGCAAACCCAGGCAAGTCATGAGGGTTACAGATAGTGTGACATGAACCCAAGATCCCTGTTAAGACCGTCCTCATGTGTGCAGAACTTGGCTGTCAGTCTCTGCTCAGTGCCTGCGCTGTCATGTGTTATGAAGGCTGCCTTGGAGAATGCTTACCCGAAGATCAGAGACCAAATGCCCATGAAGACCAAAGCATGGTACATTGGAGAGACCATGCAGAAGCTACGACAATGGATGAATGAAATTCACTTGACAATCACCAGGCAAGACTGTTCCCTTCCTGTTGGCGAACACTTCAGTGGTCATGGGCATTCGGGCTCCGACTTTCAAGTAAGCATTCTCCAAGGCAGCCTTCATAACACACGACAGCGCAGAGTCACTGAGCAGAGACTGATAGCCAAGTTCTGCGCACATTATGATAGTCTCAACAGGGATCTTGGGTTCATGTCTCACTATCTGTAATCCCCATGACTTGCCTGGGTTTGCTAAACCTCACTTACTGTACTGTCTGGAGACAATACACACCTCTCTAACCTGAGCTCAATGCTCCTTCCACTCACATTGTTAGCCACTTTAAGACTTGAATAGCAGGTTGGGTGTAAAGATTTGCATTCTAATCAATAATCTGTAAACTGTCTGTGCTGTTATATGCACAGTGGTTAGCACTGCTGCCAATGACCTGGGTTCAAATCCTGGGTCATAGAACATAGAACAATACAGCACACTACAGGCCCTTCAGCCCTCGATGTTGTGCTGAGCTTTGTCCAAAACCAAAATCAAGCTATCCCACTCCGTATCATTCTAGTGTGCTCCATGTGCCTATCCAATAACCACTTGAAAGTGCCTAAAGTGTCTGACTCCACTATCACAGCTGGCAGTCTATTCCACACCCCGATCACTCTCTGAGTAAATTTACCTCAGACATCACTCCTACATCTCCCACCATGAACCTTATAGTTATGCCCCCTAGTAACAGCTACATCCACCTGAAGGAATATTCTCTGAACGTCAACTGTATCTATCCTCCTCATCATCTTATAAAACTGTATTAAGTCGCCTCTCATCATCCTCCGCTCTAAGAGCTCTGGGTGCTCTTTTTGGCACCCAGGTTGATAAAGTTGTTAAGAAGGCGTACGGTGTGTTAGCTTTTATTGGTAGAGGGATTGAATTTAGGAGCCGTGAGGTTATGTTACAACTGTACAAAACTCTGGTGCGGCCACACTTGGAGTATTGCGTACAGTTCTGGTCGCCGCATTATAAGAAAGATGTGGAAGCATTGGAAAGGGTGCAGAGGAGGTTTACCAGGATGTTGCCTGGTATGGTGGGAAGGCCTTATGAGGAAAGGCTGAGGGACCTGAGGTTATTTTCATTAGAGAGAAGAAGGTTACGCGGTGACCTAATTGAGGCATATAAGATGATCAAGGGATTGGATAGGGTGGATAGTGAGAGCCTTTTTCCTCGGATGGTGATGACCAACATGAGGAGACATAACTTTAAATTAAGAGGTGGTAGTTATAGGACGGATGTCAGAGGCAGGTTCTTCACACAGAGGGTGGTGAGGGCGTGGAATGCCCTGCATGCAGCAGTTGTGGACTCGCCTACTTTGGGGGCATTCAAATGTTCGGTGGATAGGCATATGGATGATATTGGAATAGTTTAGGTTAGAGGGTCCACTGGCTGGCGCAACATCGAGGGCCGAAGGGCCTGTACTGCGCTGTAATGTTCTATGTTCTATGTTCTAAAGAGAAAGCTCCCTCAACCTTTCCTCATAAGACATATCCTCCAAACCAGGCAGCATCCTGGTAAATCTCTTCTGCACTCTCTCCAATGCTTCCATATCCTTCTTATAGTGAGGTGACCAGAACTGCACACAATATTCCACCAAGGTCCTGTACAGTTGCAGCATAATCCCGTGGCTCTTAAACTCAAACCCCCTGTTAATAAATACTGACACACTATAGGCGTGCAAGTTCTCAAATCTGTGTGGCAGAACAAGATCAAAGGGCTGAATGGTCTCCTCCTGTTCCTATTCTCTACATTTCTATTACACGCATCTGAGCTCTGAGACATCACTAACACTACTAGATGTGAACAACCCCCACTCAATAACTCCCCCATCACCATGGCTCAACAATGACCCCAACCAGCTCTTCCTCAGCTCAACAACTCTCCTTCCTCACCGTCGCCTCCACAGTTCAAGCTTAGTAATGCCCCTCCTCTCTCACACCCCCCTCTCTCCCTCACACCTCACTTTGATTCACACTAATTTTCAAACAGTTGGATGGGGTGACAGTGGGAAAATGTTTTAGAAACACTGTGCTGTATGTGTGTATGTATTTGTTATTCATAGCAACTAGTAACTGATTTATAATTGGAAATAGATCTGTAAGACATAAAAATGAGGCTTTGAGAATGCTCATGAGAATGATATAGATGTACACCATAGATTGAGGTCGTTCAGCCCAATAAGTCGCTATTTATGCTTCCTGCAATATTCCGTCCATCCCTCTTGCTCAAACTCTATCAGTATGACTGATGCGTCTTTATCCTCCTGTGTTTATTTAAGTTTCCGTTAAGTGTATTCATCTCAACTACTCGCTATGATAATGAGTTTCACACCCTTACTAGGTAAAGAATAATAAGAGCAAAATACTGCAGATACTATCAAACAAAGTATAGGTAAAGAGGTTTCACCTGAATTCCTCACTGTTTAATGACTATTTTATACCTGTCGCCATTGCTTTTGTTTGTCCTCTCCACCACAAAGTAGAAACTTGTCTATGTCTACCCGATCAAAATCTTTCATAATTTTAAATATCTCACTCCCTTGAAATTAGAATGTTGAATCAATGTTCCTGTCTCCATCCTGATGAGCCATTAAGTGGTTTAAAATTTATGGGATTTATGGGAGCATGATGGCACAATGGTTAGCACTGCTGCTTCACAGCACCAGGAGCCTGGGGATAATTCCGGCCTTGGGTCACTGTCTGTGTGGAGTTTGTATTTTCTTCTTGCGTCTGCGTGAGTTTCCTTCAGGTGCTGCGGTTTCCTCCCACAGTCTAAAGACATGTGAATTAGATTGATTGGCCATGCTAAATTGGTCCTAGAGTCAGGGAGATTAGTGTGGTAAATATGTGGAGTTACCGGAATAGGGCCTGGATGGGATTGTGGTCTGTGCAGATTTGATAGGCTGAATAGCCTCCTTCTGCACTATAAGGATTCTAAATTGCTCTATATATTTAGGCTAATTAATCTGCACATTTTGCATTGTGGTAATTTGATTTAAAAAGAAGAGTTAATTTTACACATAGATCCATACATACTCATACATACATACATTAAGTGTTTTGGTGGGGGCAAACATTTGGAGTGTGTATCAGTAAAATTAATTTATATGAATGAATGTTGACATTGAAGCCCCAGAGAGGCACTCAATGAAGAACATTGGGTGGACTTTTGTTTCTTGAGTATCATTCCCACTCTTGTAAGTCTACTTGTGACAGTAGTAAATAAACTTAAACAAACTCTGGCTGACTGGACAGAGACAGTCAGCGATCCTGAGTAGTGAACAAACATTCAGAGCTTGAAACTAACCAGTAAAGTGTGATTATTATTAATGCCTGCTACCTTCACCTCAACAAGGCACACAGTGAAGAGAGGCTTCACATCCACAGGATGAAGTTCTGATTCCCGCAACTGCTCTTGGAACACAATACGCATTCACTGAGCAACATCCAGTCAAACACTTGGTGGAAGTAAAGCTGGTTACACTCTGCTAATGGGTGCTTCTAGACTCCGTGTGAAGTTATCACTTGGATTAGCCAACATGCAGTTTATTGCTGCACCACTGAGGTAGACCGTGTAGCTAATGTGCATCATTTTGAATAGAGAGGCAATCCAATCTTTCCAGTTATGTTACAGTATTAGACTATAAAGCTTCAGTAATTCCGGCAGGAATAAAGTCTTATTTCAGTTATAGGCTGCTTCTGCTGAGTGGAGGCCAAGGCTGAAACTCACCAGGCTCTCCCTTCTATCCAACTGATACTATTGAAAACAACATCCTGCCTGCAGATACTGATCTGCATAAGCAGAGACCGTTGTGCTGCTGTGTGATTTCTGAATCTTTCTTTCCTGTTCTGTCCCTAATTGACACATCTCAACTGTTCTTTATTTGGTCTGGAACTCTTGGACCTGAACATTACCAATGGGAGCATCTCTGAGAGATGTTCCAATTGTGTTTGATCTCCAAGGCAAATGCTGGTCATTGATAGTTTTTAGAACAAAGCCTTGTTCCTCCAAGACATTAAAGGTAAAGTCACCATAGTCTAAGATGACCATATGTTGTCCTATCCTTTGAGGAGAAGAGCTGATTGATGGTAATTGTAACCTAAGGATCACCACACTTCAGGCAAAGGGTAAGGTTGAGAAGGTGGGACCATTATGAATAATCTCAAGTCGGTATGGGAATTGAAACCATGCTGTTGGTATCACTCTGCATCACTAACCAGTTGTCCAGCCAACTGAGCTAAACTGACTTCCAAAGCATTACCTAGTGGTCAAATCTGCAACAAATCCATCCACTTCTATTAATATTATCTCATGGAAATAGCAAATAACTTTCTCAGTACTTTGAGCTCACAAAAGATTTCTATCAGTGAATATGTTGGTTGAGGGAGATGGTGGCATAGTGGTGTGTCACTGAGCTAGTAGTCCAAAGAGATAAGGTATCTAGGGGTCTGAGTTCAAATCACACTATAGTAGATGATAAAAATTGAATTCAATAAAAAAACGGTATTCACGCAGGGTGATGTAAATGTACTTATGGAGAACACTGAGGTACAGGGTAGCAAACTGGAAGGTATCGAAGTAGATAGGGAGGATGTGCTAGATATTCTCGAGGGTTTGAAGTTGGATAAGTCACCTGGGCCGGACGGGATTTACCCTAGGATTCTCTGGGAGGCAAGAGAGGAGATTGCAGAGCCTCTGGCTCTGATCTTCAGGTCCTCGTTGGTTACGGGTGTGGTTCCGGAGGACTGGAGGATAGCGAATGTGGTCCCATTGTTCAAGAAGGGGAAGAGAGACCTTCCAGGGAATTATAGGCCAGTGAGTCTTACTTCTGTTGTGGGCAAAGTATTGGAGAGAATTATTAGGGATAGGATTTATAGTTATTTAGAGAGAAATGAATTGATTGGGGATAGTCAGCATGGTTTTGTGAAGGGTAGGTCGTGCCTTACTAACCTCATTGAGTTTTTTGAAAAAGTGACTAAAGAGGTGGATGGGGGTAAGGCGGTTGATGTGGTATATATGGACTTTAGTAAGGCGTTTGATAAGGTGGCCCATGGAAGACTTCTGCAGAAAATGCAGATGTATGGGATAGAGGGTGATTTAGCTAATTGGGTTAGGAATTGGCTAGCAGATAGAAGACAGAGGGTGGTGGTTGATGGGAGATATTCATCTTGGAGTTCGGTGACAAGTGGTGTACCTCAGGGGTCTGTTTTGGGGCCCCTGCTGTTTGTAATTTTTATAAATGATCTGGATGAGGGTATTGAAGGATGGATTAGTAAATTTGCAGATGACACTAAAGTCGGTGGAGTGGTAGATAGTGAAGAGGGGTGTTATAGTTTGCAGAGGGACTTGGACAAGTTGCAGAGCTGGGCCGAGAGGTGGCAAATGGAGTTTAATGTGGAAAAGTGTGAGGTAATGCACTATGGCAGAAATAATAAATGTGTAGAGTATAGGGCAAATGGTAGGATTCTTAGTAGTCTAGATGAACAGAGGGATCTTGGTGTGTATGTGCATAGATCCCTGAAATAGGCAGTCAGGTCGAGAAGGTTGTTAGGAAGGCATATGGAGTCTTGGCTTTTATTGGTAGAGGGATTGAATTTCGGAGCCGCAACGTCATGTTGCAACTGTACAAAACTCTAGTGCGGCCGCACTTGGAGTATTGTGTGCAGTTCTGGTCCCCACATTATAAGAAAGATGTGGAGGCATTGGAGAGGGTACAGAGGAGGTTTACCAGGATGTTGCCTGGTATGGAGGTCAGGTCTTATGAGGAGAGGCTGAGGGATTTGAGGTTGTTTTCGTTAGAAAGGAGGAGGCTAAGAGGGGACCTGATCGAAACATATAAGATGATTAGAGGTTTAGATAGGGTGGACAGTGATAGCCTTTTTCCTAGGATGGAGAAAGCTAGCACGAGGGGACACAGCTTTAAATTAAGGGGTGATAGTTATAGGACGGATATCAGAGGCAGGTTCTTTACCCAAAGGGTGGTTCGGGAGTGGAATGCCCTGCCTGCAGCAGTTGTAGATGCGCCAAGTTTGGTGGCGTTTAAGAGGTTAGTTGATAAGTATATGGAAGAGAAGGGAATGGTTTAGTTTGGAGGGGCATTGCTTTTTATATTGGTCGGCGCAACATCGAAGGCCGAAGGGCCTGTTCTGTGCTGTAATGTTCTATGTTCTATGTTCTATCTGGAGTTGAAAGTCAAATAATGATATGAAACCATTGCTGATTGTTGTAAAAACCCATCTGGTTTATTAATGCCCTTTAGAGAAGGAAAATCTACCATCCTGTCTTGGTCTGGCCTACATGTGACTCCAGATCCACAGAATGTGGTTGGCTCTTAAATACTCTTTGCAATAGAAGGAATTTTGTGAAGGGCAATAAATGTTGGCCCAGTCAGTGACACCCACATCCCATGAACGTTTTTATTTTAATTACAGGGTGATACATGGCTGATGGGTCCCCTAATCCTTCAATTCACAGCAGTGAAGATGTCCAATTCTTCACCCATCAACTGAGTCCTCACTTAACATATAATCAGTGTGTTCCAACATAAGTTCAAAATAAGTTAAACTCAGTCATGGGTGGCCAGAACACTGTTGACCCTTTTCAAATGAAATAGCAACTGCAATTTAAATTAACGGACAGCTGCATTCATTTGAACATAACCAATTTGGAAAAACCAACTGATAATCCACAAGTATTATATTCTAAACATTTAACATTTACGTGCTAATGTTCAATGATGTGAACATGCCAAATACTATACAGAATGACAATCTAGAAGAACATGCATTAGACAATTTAACTTATTTTAGCCATGCTTATCTAACACAGACATGTCTATAAAAAGCAGCATTTTTATTCTTTGAACTATATTCTGTTATGTCAATTGATTTGTTTTGTATTGCTCTGTAGGAGAGACCCACAGTAACAGAGAGAATGTTTTTATTATAACACATGGAAAATTTGAGAACAATCTTTGCAAGTTTTACTGTCAAAATGCAGACCACCATCATTCAACTTGTATTTCCAAATCAATCAAATGCAAATAGATTATATTTTTCAATGTAGATTTTATTTGTCTTTTTTAACGCCCCCATAAAAAAAGCATTAAAACTTGGGTTTTGTACAATTCGGGGTCTGAGTTCAAGACTAATGTAATCTAATCTTTGTGCTAATTTAGAAAAGAGTATGACCCTTTCATGGATTATCCTTTTATAGCTGTTTAACTAAGGCAATGTCGCAATCATTGACTCACTAACGCATACAGCAAATTATCAGATTACTTCCCCGTAGCTGACTGGGTGGGTTTTTATAAATAGATCAGTATGGATGAAGAGAGCAGCTATACTGACCAGTATGATGCAACAGATGGAAATTATATTAACATTTTAATTCAAACCTTACAGAGATTGTAAGTCAAACCAAACAAAAATGATGCATAGAAGACTGAACTTCAATTTGCAGTTAATTGAACACTTTATTCTCGACAGCAAATAGACAACAGTCATGGGTGGAAATGGGAACGTTAAAATGGTGGCGCAGGCTCGTTGGGCCGAAGGGCCTGTTTCCCCTGCCATGTTGTTCTTTGAAAGACAAAGCGTTACTGTGCTTACAACTGAATCCATATAGCTTTTATTTGTGTACCAATTACAAAAAGGAGTATAAGCTACTGTAAGGGCAAGAAGTGGAACATTAATATTAAACCTGTTTGCAGATGCTCATGCCTGTGGACTGCAGAGTACGTGTACAACT
The DNA here is from genome assembly GCA_024679065.1 of Sphyrna mokarran. NCBI lineage: Eukaryota > Metazoa > Chordata > Chondrichthyes > Carcharhiniformes > Carcharhinidae > Sphyrna > Sphyrna mokarran. The sequence continues at coordinate 41,392,300 of JAGIQG010000021.1, read as the reverse complement.
CAGAATTAACTGCTCCTCATAATGCACATGGCAGAATGTGATTAGGAACCATCAAAGAGCTGATGGTTAACAATATCAGTAAATAAGTCAATGTTTTTTTAAGTTTATTTATGGTAGGCTTTCTTGAAAATATACTAGTTGTCACACTCCGATGCCTGTTTGGGTATCCTGAGGGGGAATTTAGCGTGGTCAATGCACTTAACTAGCACGTCTCTCATAACACAGACACGGGGAGAACATGCAAACTCCGCACAGACTGTGACCCAAGCCGGGAATCAAAACCAGGTCCCTATTGCCCCATGTGTGGACTCCCTGTTAGTTAGCTTAAATGATACAATATGTATTCTCTGTGGGGAGCTTACCTGCACTTATAAAACTGTATATAAAGCTATTTTGCTTTGTAACACGTTGGAGAGGACATCTGGGTAATCGGTAGAGATTGTCTCCACAACAGTGTAAAATAAAAGACTCTCTATTGTTCCAGAACACTTGACACAAGTGTTAATTTACAAACATCCCACAAAGTATCACTTACTGTTCCCCTTGTATGTCACTGCCCACTTTAAACCAATTGAGCATCAGTGTAAAGGAGGAGGGGACACAAGTCGGAGTCAGGGAGGAGCATGGAGGGGTCATATCCTTTCACCCATTCATCCCTTTCTCTTCCCTGACCAATAGGGTTTCAGTCAGTTTCCCCAAATCTTGGGATTTCCCCAAATGCACCCTAAAGCTAGTTCTTTATACATGTAGGAGGGAAATAAAAGGAGTTGAGCCTTGGAGGCCTCGTCGAACTTCAAAGTAAGTTTTTATTTCACATAGAACCATAGAAAATTAGAACTCAGAAACAGGCCTTTTGGCCCTTCTTGTCTGTGCTGAACCATTTTTTGCCTAGTCCCACTGACCTGCACTTGGACCATATCCCTCCACACCCCTCTCATCCATGTACCTGTCCAAGTTTTTTTTTAAATGTTAGAAGTGACCCCGCATTTACCACTTTATCCAGCAGCTCATTCCTCACACCCACCACTCTCTGCATGAAGAAGCCCCCACTAATATTCCCTTTAAACTTTTCTCCGTTCACCCTTAACCCATGCGTTCTGATTTCTTTTCTCCCCTAGCCTCAGTGGAAAAAGCCTGCTTGCATTCACTCTATCTATACTCATCAAAACCTTATACACCTCTATCGAATCTCCCCTCATTCTTCTACACTCCCAGGGAATAAAGTCCTAACCTATTCAATCTCTGTCTCTGTAACTCAGCTTCTGAAGTCCCGGCAACGTCCTCGTGAATCTTCTCTGCACTCTTTCAATCTTATTTACATCCTTCCTGTAACTAGGTGACCAAAACTGTACACAATACTCTAAATTCAGCCTCACCAATTTTTATACCCGATACTCTGATTTATGAGTATGCGTCACATGCATGAGGAAGAGCTGAACTCGGGCCTGAGATTTCAGGATGCCTGTGAGTCCTCTCTGCCCCTGGTAACCACAGTGCCACCATGCTGCCCCTTATAGTCAAAGTGGAATTCTGTACACGCTGGTGAAAGTAGATGGACAATTCAGTTGTCACACAGAGAACTATGGTTCTCGTGGGTCTACGATGACCCACGTTTGGTTTTTTTTTAGACTGTACAGCACATCATCTCAGATTCGTAGTGTAATTCAATGGCAACATCAAATAAAGTGAAGAACCTCCTGTTTCAATCCAGATTCAATCATCTGGCCTCCCCTGATCTAACTTGGGGGAAATAATGGAATTCTGTATTGTCATCAATGGGCCTGGGAGTTATTGGATATATAATGACCCCTGCTGGATGGTGCTGTATAGTGGAGGTGTGGAAGGGAAAGGCTGAGCTGGGCCCTGATGCCCCCTGCTGTCCAATTGCAGACCTAGTAAGAGGTCTGACAACGCCAATTTTAAATCCAACTGATTTATTTGATAGTAAACTTGCAAGCTTTCGGCCTTTGTAGCCTTTGTCAGGCGAATGAGGTTGACGAAGGCTACAAAGACTCATTCGCCTGACGAAGGCTACAAAGGCCGAAAGCTTGCATGTTTACTATCAAATAAATCGGTTGGATTTAAAATTGGCGTTGTCAGACCTCTTACTGAGTTTACCCCAGTCCAACGCCGGTATCTCTACATCACAGTTGCAGACCAACACACATCAATATCAAAGAATCGCAACTGATTTCGATTTTTAAAAGTTAACTTCAACAATCTATTTAACAACAGCACTACAAACATATCCAACCAAGAGGGTAGGCGATGGCTTAGTGTATTATCACTGGACTATTAATTAAGAAACTCAGCTAATGTTCTGCTGACCCGGGTTTGAATCCTGCTGCAAATCGTCTCCACTGAAGCCCATGAAACTGTTGTCAGAAAAACCCATCTGATTCACTAATGTCCTTTAGGGAAGGAAATCTGTCATCTTTCCTGTGGTGGCACAATGATTAGCACTGCTCCCTCGCAGCACCAGGGGCCTGGCATCGATTCCCTGCTTGGCTCACTGTCTGTATGGAGCCTGCATGTTCTCTCCATGTCTGCGTGGGTTTCCTCTGGGTGTTTTGGTTTTCTCCCAGTGCGAAAAACATGCTGGTTAGGTGCATTGGTCATATTGTTTCCCCTCAGTGTCCAGAGTGTGACGATGAGGGGATTTTCACAGTAGCTTCATTGCCATGTTAATGTAAGCCTTCTTGTGATATTATTAAGTAAAATGTGACTCCAGAGCCACAGCAATGTGCTTGACTCTCAACTGCTCTTGGGCAACTAGGAACGGACAATAAATGTGGGCCCAGCCAGTGACACCCATGCTCCATGAATGAATAACAAAAAAAACTCATTAGCATTAAACAGGTAATTAAGAGTGAATTAATTATTTAACCTGGAAACAATAATTATGAAGTTCTAAAATTTAAATGGTAAGAAATCGTCACATTGATTCTATATTGTTCATACACTGGGAAAACCATCATGACACTTGGCATTTGCACTGCTAAATCTGCTTCACTACCCTCAAAACAAACATGCAGACCTAGTTTTCATTGGCCTTTGGCTATGTTAGTAGGAGAAAGGTATTTTGCAGTGTAAACACCAGGAGCCAATTCAAGAAAAGCAAACCCTGAATGAAATCTGTAGCAACATCAAAATATTTAAGAGTGCTGGAGTACTTGAAGAACAGTAGTATGAATATATATCCTGGATTTCTGAATGTCTAATTCACATTAAATGAAAAGGAGAGGCAGAGACATTGGAGGCCAATTGTTCCCAATTACTGAGAACAATAAGCATTAAGGAGACTATTCCTGTAGTAATTTGCAGTGCTAATAGATAGCATAAGTGTGATCAAATATATTGATATGTATTGATTATTCTACATGAGTAAAAAATCTTACACAGTAGAGTGTTATTATCCTTTCCGTGCAATTCAGTAACATATAATTCCTGACTGCAACGTACAAAACATCAATTTATTCTTTCCCTTTAAATAAGTAAAATCTCAATCCATTAGAATTTATCCAAGTGGATTTTTCATGTTTTATTTCTGATCATTTAACAAGTGAACTATCCATTTCATCGTTTATGAAATGAGTTTCCATTTATGCCACCTCTCTAAGGACATATTGCTACCTAGTTAACAGGTCAAATCACTGAGTAATTGTTTTCCTGCAGTTGAGAGAAATTTTTAGCTTCATTACCATTTCTAGTGTCACAGTTATCGGTATTATATCAAAGTTTCTGTTCATTGTAATACATCGCAATAGCTTCCTTCTTTACAAGTTCCATGTGCATTTTAGATAGAGTATGCATTTTACCTCCACAAATTTCAGAAGGTTATCAGCTTATGCAATGGCTGTCATATGTTCATGTTTCTCTAATACATTGTGATTCCAACAGATAGAGTGGCTGATAGCAGACACCTTAAAGCACTGGAGAAATACTGCCAGCAGTGTCTTCGTAAGTTACCCCTACATTTGGAAGCAATAAAGATGGTCCAACAGCAATATCCTCTCCCAGGCAGTGTGCACCATCAAGGCACTAATCACTCAAAACCAGCTCCAGCCTCACTGGGTATGAGCATACTAATTGGGGAAGGATTCCTCCTTTTTACACTTATACTTCAAGGTACACCATCTTTTTAGCAATAAGACAACATCCCTTTTTGAGATTAGATGCATGGCACAAACAAGTAAATTCTGACAGGGGAATATTATTTGTATTTTGGCTCAGAAGTGTCCATTATTATATCCTTACCCCCACACACTCTTTAATTCCCAGGTCTGTCAGTTTACATGGTTCAGAACCCATTTCTAAGTATTAAATTCGATGGTGTATTGGGGTCAGTTAAGTCAATGTTTTGCACAATACCTTTTTCAGAAGGTGTTTTGTTGCTTTTTTTCTAATATATATTAGAAACATCCAAAGCAGTTTCACGACCCAACAATATGCAGTTACTTAGCTATTACTAAATCTGCAGTAGCTTGCATTTTGACAATTTAAATTTTAAGTAACTTAGCAATACAAAATAGAATGTTATACAAATGCTTCTGGCAAATATGATTTAAATCATTTTAGCTTTAGAATGATCATTATAACCATGTGGACAATAGTCATACCTACCTGAAAATTTTAACATAATTTTCATTTTTGAGTGTACTTAATGCTTTCAGTTACAATTTCGCATCTAATTTAGAGTGAATTTGATATCAAATTTGATAGTGCACCAAAAGCCATGTGTGTACTCAAATCTATATCCAAGCATATTCAGTGAGGTCAAAGCTATCAAAAATGCTTAGCAACCTGCATTGAAAAATACAACAAACTTCTTTCTTAAATAATATTTGATATGTTCAGTTTTTCATTGATTTAAAAAAATTGTTCTACTATTAGAGACCGTCATTTTATCCCCATCAGTTCTTAAATCATTTTAGTCTGAGGCTTTATATTTTCTACCCACCCAATGTCCAAGTCATTGGGTATAAATTCTTCCCCTGCCGTCCCCCGGCCTCCTGTCCCATCACTTCTCCCTCTCCAAGTCTCAAAGTCTAAACAGTACCCCTACCACTTCCTTCAGTCTCCCCATTGCTCCTTCCAGACTCCACATTCCTCTCCCTCACTCTCTCCAGTCTCCATACTTTTCCCCCTCGCTCTCTCACTCTCCATACTCTCCCCTTCACTCCTGTCAGTCTCCATACTTCCTCCTCCCTCCCTCCAGCTTCTTCCTACTTGCCAGCCTCTCTCCCTTCCTTCAAACTTTCCCTCCAGATCCTGGGCCTGGATGCTGGACTCATTCTGGGTCCACTCTGGTCACATGCCAACTTAAATTCTTTATAGACTTGCCTCATAAAGCATCATTTCTCATTTCCAGTTGGCCTGGAAACTGAGATTTTTAGGCGGTGGAGGAAGATTGAAGAGAAGTGAGTGGGAGGAGAAAGGGCAGGCAAAAGAAAGGGGAGGAAAGAGAAGGGAGGGAGGAAAGGACAGAGGGGGCAAAGGGGGAAGGAGGATGAGAGGAAATGAGGCAGTTAGAGAACAGAGCAGAGGGAAAGGATAGGAAGGTTATTGGGAGAAGATGGGGAAAAAGGGGTAAGAGGGTACAGTCAGTGGAAAGGGGAAAAGAAAAAAGGTTAAAGGATGGGAGGGAGCGGTGGAAAGAGGAGAGGGTGGGGGGAAAGAGGAGAGAGCAAAAGGAGGAGGAGTGAAAGGAAAGGGAGGGTAATATACAAGTTTTGGGGAGAGGAACAAGGAGTGTGGTTTAAGGGATGGAGTGAGATGTAGGGTGGGGGCATGGGAGGATGTGGTCTGACACCACACTCTGTATTCTTGATCAGTTGGAATGTAGGAAATTCTGACTGTTTTTTAGTTGTGTATTACTGTGATCACTGCAGGACAGCAATTGATGATAATAATGTCAGTTGATAACTATCGTATGACAGCGTAGTTCTGAGTAAGATAATGGTGTAACTGTTAGTTCTGAGTGACAGTGGAAGAGAATAATAGCCTGATGATTACTTCTGGGTACAAGAGAAATCAAATGATGAGACAATGATAGCAATTGAGTGCAGTTGATATGAAATCCAAGCTGTTGAAACCAAACAATGTCAAATGATATGAAAAATTTGGGAAGAATTATTGGCTATTGTCAGATCAGAATTTCTAGCAGGTGATTTTGATCCATATACCTTTTATGTACCTCTAGAATTCTGCTCTGTACAATTTATTAGCGCGTTTCTAAACTAAATAATTACAAATGGCTTACCTCTAAAGCTACATTAATTATTATCCAATTTTGTGTCTTTGGCCCATTTGTTAATCTTTTTGCAAGCAAAATATCTGAAAAACTAATGGAAACATTTCAACGAAACTTGACAAAGCACCTCAAGGAAAAACTGATGTGTTTTTAGTGAAGAAGATCTATTAAGAATGGAATGTAAGAAAAATTGAATTTTTCTTTTCAAATATGGTTGATTGTTTTATTTAGAAAGTTGTTGACGCTTTTATAATGTTGTAGATTGAATCAACTGTTGTGATGGGTTTTTCCAGAGCTGTCAAAATAAGAGCAGAGTTTTCATATCAGGTTGTTGAATGTGGATTGGCTTGAAGATTCCTTTGTGGGGTGGAAACTCTTAATTAAAAAGGTTTCTTTTTTCAACTTTGTAGATACAGAGCATCAACAAGACAGGATAAGCCTTGTGGAAGAGCTGTATAACTGTAATACTGTTGAGTTACTATAGTGTGGAGGAGGTATTCGCTGTCCTGAATAACCTCTTCACTTGCTCCATATTGCAGTTGATAGCTCATTTTCTGATTCTTCCTCCAATAACTCTTGTTTCTCTCTTCCCTACCACTTTGCTCCTTTTTAATATCAAATCAACCTTCCAGACCTCGTTCAATCTTATCCATTTCTCCTTAAGACCATGAGCTTCAGTCCGCTTGCAGTTCAGTGGCTGCATGGGTGCTATTTTGACCTAACTCACCTGGTTGGAAAACGAGAAGATCAGATGCCTATCAGGTATCTATATAACAGTTTTTTGCTTTCTTTTTGCTCCAATGGAGAGTAAAATCTAGGGGATTGTCAGATGGGCATCATATCTCATCAGTTTTTCTCTGGGGGATTATTCCTTCATCTAAATCTCATCAATGTCCTTCAACAAGTGAAAATACTGCTTATTTTATAGCATCCCATTTGGCCCATTGAGTCTGTACCATCCACAATCCCTCTCAGACCCTATTCCCGTAACCCCACATATTTACCCTGACAGTGGGGTCAATTTAGCATGGCCTGTCAATGTACCCCACACATCTTTGGACGGTGGGAGGAAACCGGAAGCACCTGGAGGAAACCCACGCAGACACAAGGAAAACATGCAAACTCCATACAGGCAGTGACGCAAGGCCAGAATTGAACCCGGGTTCCTGGCGCTGTGAGGTACTAACCACTGAGCCACTGTGCTACCCAATTCCTCACTCCAATAAAGATTTCTTACATTGGATTAGTAGTTAACCTAGTGCTGTTTTTCTTCTATAAAAAGAGGCAGAACCAAAGTTTGCATAGTCACCCAGTCAACACCCAACTCATTGGTTTTTCATTGTTGTCATTCTTAAAAGTCATAGTTTTATTGCATGATAAACCTACATTTTTGAATACAATTGCTTTGGGGATCATTCTCACTGCTTTAATAATGATGAAAATGTTCATATACGATCAGGAATACCACTCGATAGACATCAGAAGATGAGGCATATGTTTTATTTTTTTCTCTACTCTTCACTACAGTTGAATTTTGTTACTTCTAAAGGTACGGGTACCACAGCAAGGCATGCTAAGAAATCACATTGTGTGCATTTCTTTACAGTGCTGAACTGGAAGTTGGTATTCATTCTGCGGTGTACAATATTTTCTGTGAAAGAGAATTAAACAATATGATGTTACCCATGCCAGTGAAGAGCAGATGAAAAATTGATAGCCAAATATTCTGGGCTACAATGCAATGAAGCCATTCTTTTACCTTGGAGGTAATGACACGGCTTTTAGCCCTCAGTTTGTTGACCTGCGTTTCAGCAATGTCTGCACGTTCCTCTGCTTCCTCCAGCTCATGCTGTGTCCTTCGGAATTTGGTAATGTGCGCATTGACCTGCTCCTCCTAGACAGATAATAAGATAGAATAAAGTTTATTTTTGACTCTAACTTCAAACTAACAAAGCCATAATGTAAGTTTTCTTTGATCACACTGGTGGCATCAAATAATAGGCTTGATTTTGCTTGTCATTTTAAAACAAAAACATTAAATCAGACTCAAATTCTGACAGCAGCACACATGCAGTTCAATGCAGGAATCTCTGGACTTTGCTGATAAAGCTGCATTGCTTTTCCTGACGTTACACATGAGCAGTATCTTACACAGAGAAAGGTCATTGAAATATAACAAATGCATGAAGTTGCTATACTCACCTCTTATATATCCAGTAAGCTCACCAGAGACATCTATTCCAATTTAACTATTTTTAAATAGTCGTTCATAGAATCCCTACCTTGCAGAAGGAGGCCATTCAGCCCATCGAGTTCTGCGCTGATAATAACCCTCTCAGGCCCTATCCTCATATCCCCACATATTTACCTCATTAACCCCTCTAACCTATTCATCCCAGGACACTAAGGGGCAATTCAACATGCCCAATCAACCTAATGTATGCCTTAATAATTAGCAAACAATATAATTGACATGAAAATGCAAATGTGATGTCTCATTCCTTCAAATTTTAATTATTGTTGAAAAATTTAAAGAAACTAAGTTTAACTTTTTGCTTTTTTTCTGATTCTTTTATCTTTTTTCTTAATTTCATCTTTCTTTCACTTTCATTGTTTTGCTTTTTTTTGGACCTGATTTAATGTTACATGAACTGACATTTCCTGGTTTAAGTTCTTCCCTGCTCATTAACGATTCTTCAATCTGATTATTAAGGAGTCGCACAGTTGCTTTCTCGTTTTGGTTCTCTCCAGGAAGTTCCAGTTGGAGTGTTAGTGTACTTTGAGTAATGTTTTTTAAAATCATGTTCTCTGCAGTGGTAAGCAGACCTTTTTGGTTTCAGTGCTGCCGGGCCATCTGCTAGAAATTCTTTTACTGCTGCTTCAATGGTTTAAATGGGGATTTGTTTATTTTTACTCTGAGGCCTCAGGTACTTTTTTGATCTATATTGTTAGGGGAAGAATGATTGACAGGTCAGGTGAGAGGAGCTATTTCATTTTCAGTTTTGAGCTGCTATTTAGTTCAGAAAAGAGTGACTATCAGACTGGAGAGCAGTATTTCTCTCTGTCTCCCTGATTTTGGAAATTTTGTTGTTAACTGGAAGCAAGGTTCCTGGCCGTCCTGGAGTAGAAAACCTGCTATTGATGGTTGAGTCTCCCTGGTGTTTTGGGAAGCTGTTTTGGCTCTGTGTGTGCCTCAAGAAGACTGCAGCATTCAACTAAAGGACTAAGTTCTAGTATCAAAATAAACTTTGTTTGAGAAAATCTCCCTTAGTGGCTCATTTGAATCATACCTGGAGTGAAATATCTCTTGCTCGCCCTAGCCAAATTCAAAGTGCAAAACTTATGATCAGGCAGATTTCATAAAACACTTTGGAGGTTCTGACCTGTATCACAACACAGCGAGAAATTCCACTGAGAATCTATTGTTGAGTACAAATTTGGTGATTGCCATTGTTTCAGCATCAGGGGGAAAATCCAGTCCAATATCTTGTGTATTAGTGAAAGCAGTGGTGTTTTATGGTCAAAAGGAATAAATTTCATATAGCTTAACTATTGAATCATAGAATTTTTACAGTACAGAAGGAGGCAATTCAGGCCATTGAGTTTGCACCGACTCTCCAACTCTTAGCCAAGCCAGCTCCCTCCCCCATCCCCATAACCCTGCACAATAAGGGGCGATTTAGCATGGTTAATTCATCTGACTTGCATATCTTTGGACTGTGGGAGGAAACTGGAGCACCCAGATGAAACTCATGTAGACATGGAGAGAACATACAAAGTCCACACAGTCACCTGAGACCAGAACTGAATACAGATCTCTGTCTCTGTGAGACAGGAATGCTAACCACTGTGCCACCATGCTGTGGTATCTCTGATACATCATATTAAACAGCTCTATTTCGTTCAAAATGTGCCCAGAAAAACTAATTACAAAATTGTGCAAACAAACAATGAAAAGCTTATAAATCAAGCTGAAGAAATCACTTTCAATTGCCTGCAATTGGTATCAGTTATTTACTTACAGCATCTTCAACATTCCGCTTATAGGATTTGACTTTTAATTGCAATTTATCCACCAAATCCTGCAGTCTAACAATATTTTTATGGTCTTCCACGGACTGTATGTGAAAATTAAAAACAAAACAGAATTTAAAATCTCTTTTTTATCACAAAACTTAAAAGAAAATCAATTATAAAAGCCTCTGAATAATTATTCTTTACTTGGAATGTCAGCTCTTTGACTCTCCTTTCATATTTCCGTGAACCTTTAATCGCCTCTGTTGCACGTTTCTGTTCAGCTTCGAGTTCATTCTCTAATTCACGTATCTGGAAGAGCAATAAATATTTCAAAATTGCAATTCTAGTTATATACATATAATTCTCCACGATGATGTTACATTGGAATAATCTCACAATTTCAAATAGCTCAGTCGCACACAAGTTTGGTGCCTTACTATAGATATCAGCCTTAGGCCCACTACCTATAAAGTGCATTGCCCATCCCTGCTACACCTCATCCTTGTTAGGATCCCAGACCAGAACCCCAAGATATGTTATGAAGCCAGATTAGATCACAACAATTGTTCTATTTTGGCATAAATGTGAGGAAAGGATGCTACATTCCAGGAGTAATTCCATTGACAAATAAGGGATCATTTTTGTCAAGTCAAGCTATATTAACAATACAGCTTAAGTATAACTTTAACAAAATGCAACAGTTTAACTCTTAATAGTCGAACAATCTTTAAACATGAAAAGAAACAACTCTTAAATTTTAACTTTTATCACTAATTCAGTTCCAAATAAGCAACAGTCTCAACACTTAAACACCATTTAAAATATAGTTAGCAATCACAAATATACTTGCTTTAATGGGTGCACACAGCTTTGAAGTTTTCAGAGCGATATAAAGTTTTCAGAAGCCTGCAAAATTCCCTTAACTTCAGTCAGAACAGTCAAATCCAGGTCCTTTCTTTGCAACATCCTATTTCTCTCTCTGCACAAAATCCAGGATTACCACACCACCCTGTTAATTAGCCTAGTCTAAAATCCCAGAAGAACTTCTTGCACAAACAGTTCTTAAAATACACTTTCCTAGCTAAACTGAGTTATGAACTTACTTTCACAATCCTTGGGCTAAATGTTTTCCAGGCACACCAGCTCCTTGCAAGCTAAGAAGACTTTTAAAAATATTCCCCTTAAACATAATATCAATAGCACAGTATCATCACATTCTAAATGCATTAACAATATAGCTTTGGACATATATGCTTGCAAAGTTGAGTATAGCTCCACGTTTGGGTACCTTAGATTTAATTTTACATGGAAATATTCTGATTATGCATGAGCCTGGAGTATCCCACATAAGAATGTAAGAAATAGGAGCAGAAGTAGGCCATCTAACCCTGCAAGCCTGTCCCATAATAAAATCATGGCTCATCTGAAGTGGATCAGTTCCACTTTCCTGCTTTCTCCCCATAACCCTTAATTCCCCTGTCTGTCAGAAACCTATCTACCCATGACTGAAATATATTAGCGAGGTAGCCTCCACCACTTCAATGGACAGAGAATTCCAGAGATTCACCACCCTTTGAGTGAAGAAGTTCCTCATCAATTTTGTACTAAACTGCCCACCCCACCTTATTTCGAGGCTGAGCCCTCTAGTTCTGCTATCCTTTCTAAGTGGGAAGAATCTCTCTACCTCTACCCTAGCTATCCTCTTCATTATCTTGTAAGTCTGTATAAGATCCCCCCTCAACTTTCTAAACTCTAATGAGTACAGACCCAGTCTATTCAATCTCTCTTCATAAGCTAACCCCCTCATCTCCAGTATCATCCTGGTGACCGTTCTCTGTACTCCCTCCAAGACCAATATATCCTTTCTCAAATGTGGGGACCAAAACTGCACACGTACTGTGTACAATTCAAGTATTACACAGCGCTCTTGTGCTTTACTATCTTGAGGGATTCAGGTTATTCACACAAGTCTATATTGTACTCCCACAATATTTAAGGAGTTTCAATGTGGAATACGTTAAATATTCTAAGGATTGTTAATTTTTAATCTTGGAAATTATCCAGTGTTTTGTAACAATAAATACATGCGAAATTTACAAAGAGCTCTGGCAACAAAATAGTCAGCCTTGTGCGCTTTTAAAACAAGATTTGAATTAGTTTGCGGTGGGTGTGAGTTCAGTATAGAATAAACCTGCTTGATGAGGTCCACAGCATTTGAATTTCAGGCACTTGGAAATTGGATTTGGTTTTCTGCTACATCACATTGTATCACATTTTTTAAAGCATATCTTCACACACTTTTTCCCTTTAGGAATAGTGAGGCAAGAATATCCAAGCTGATTATCAGCTCATTGAAACATGCTATGAATGCTTCTTAAAACCATACAGTGCAGAAAGAGGCCCTTTGGCCCATCGAGTGCATCGAACACAATTCCACCCAGGCCCTACCCCCATATCCCAACACATTATATCCACTAATACCTCTAATCTAAGCATCCCTGGACACTAAGGGGCAATTTCTTAGCATGGCCAATCAACCTAACCCACATATCTTTGGACTGTGGGAGGAAACTGGAGCACTCTAAGGAAACCCACCCAGACACGAGAAGAATGTGCAAACTCCACACAGACAATGATCCAAGCTGGGAATCAAACCCAGGACCCTAGAGCTGTGAAGCAGCAGTGCTAACCACTGTGCTAACATGCTGCCCATCTTCTGTGGCCATCAAATCCAGGTATTGGACTTGAACCTGAAGCTTCTGTCCAGAGGTAGGGCTGCTACCACTGTGCCACAAGACCTCTGGCTGATGTACACTTAATATCACTTTACGTTGTAGCAAAATTTAGTTAGATAACTGAAGCCTGAAAGTCTGAGTATTAAGCTTGTCTCTTTCTTATATTGACTGACATGCTGTGCATTTTTCAGTTGTAAAACACATCAGGTCCTTTCAGTAGCAATAATATGATAAAGAGCCTTCCTACTGCAAACAATAATGAACTGAAAGTTTCTGCCAAAATAACAAGAAGGCTAAAGGCAGCTTGTGTTATGCATAAATATCACAACTTCAAGAGAGGAGCAGATGTTCAAAGTATGCAAATACCAAAAGTGGTTATCCAATTTACACCGTTATCGCAAAAGAAACACTTTACTATCTCACCACTGAAATGCAATGAATAATGTGATGTTGATTTATTTGTACAATTAAAACAAATTAAATCTGTTCTATTTCAGGCCATTAATTAGGAGATTATTCACAAATATTTCACAAACATGCTAATTGTTAATTACTGTCAATCAACCTGTCTAGCATCAAGATTTAATTATTGCAACTGCGGAGTGTCATTTCTACAGGTTTTAAATATGCCAGCGTGATTCTTAAAACGTCAAAATCATGCAAGTTTCTCCCTATGGGTAAACCTATGCCATGTGGAGTTCAAGAAAGCAGCTTGCCATCAACTTCTCAAGGACAATAAGGGATTGGCGTCAAATGCTGGCCTAACCAGCGATGCCCATATCCTTGGATAAATCGATTAAAAAAAATTATAGTCACAGTTTTGTGGACAAACATGTTTGAGTTGAAGGGTGCAGAGGGACATGAATGAATATGGCAGTTGAGCTAGATACCCATATGCAGCAAACTTTCATCTTCTTACTTTTGACTCATGTTTTAATTATCCTAAGGGGATAATATCTTGATTTACAATTCCAAATTATAATAATTGATGAACTGATAAGAAGGAATCATTTAATAGGATGGGAGGACATTAAGTGAAGCATAAACCCTGACATGGATACACTAGCATGAGACATTCCTTTGCATTACATTCTGTGTAATTGTATGGAAAAAAAAATCATGAGCTGTGGACATTTGTCTTATTGTCATTTAAAGAAAAATAAATGGTCATTGCAACCTGAAAATACGATATTAGAGGTATTGGGAGGTGCGATCTTAGTGGCCATTCTTGCCATGCTCCCACTGCAGCGAGGTCAGAGAATTTGCGCCTATCTCCGTTGACTGCAGTGGGATGGGAAAATCCTGCTGGCAGTCCCTGCAGGGCAGCACAGTAGCACAGTGGTTAGCATGGTTGCTTCATTGCTCCAGGGACCCACGCTCAATTCCCTATTTAGGTCACTGTTTGTGCCATAACACTGACCATTTCCTTTCAGTTTTTACACAGAGACAGTAATAGCCAAAACTGCAGCTGTATTATCAATCTTGGCACCAGCAGAAAGTGGTGATAATGTGCACCAGCTATCGGATACAGCTGAAAGTATGATACAGTGTGATACGGCAGAAAGCCAAATCCAATTTCCAAATGTCTGAAATTCAAACGTGTGGACTGCATCAGGCAGGTTTATTTTATACTGAACTCACACTCACTGCACCTTAATTCAAACCTTGTTTCAAAAGCGCACAGGGCTCTCTATTTTGTTGCTAGATCTCTTTGTAAGCTTTGCATGCATTTATTATTACAAGACAATTTCCAAGATTAAAAATTAACAATCCTTAGAATATTTAATATAATTTTATATTAAGCTCCTTAAATAGGGGCGGCACGGTAGCACAGTGGTTAGTACTACTGCTTCACAGTTTCAGGGACGTGGGTTCGATTCCCAGCTTGGGTCAGTGTGTGTGGAGTTTGCACATTCTCCTCGTGTCTGTGCGGGTTTCCTCCAGGTGCTCCAGTTTCCTCCCACAGTCCAAAGGTGTGCGGGTTAGATTGATTGGCCATGCTAAAATTGCCCTTAGTGTCCTGAGATACGTAGGTTAGAGGGATTAATGAGTAAATGTGTAGGGACATAGGGATAGGGCCTGGGTGGGATTGTGGTTGGTGTGCACTCAATGGGCCAAATGGCCTCTTTCTGTGCTGTAGGGATTCTAAATATCATAACCAGTTGCCTGCAGGAAGTTGCTAAATGTTTATGCTATGGATTTGCTTTAAGAATAATCTCTAAGTAATTACCAATTGAAAGAATAATATTTTATAATATTTTGACATCTCACCCTTGTCTCTAGTTTTTGCATTTGTTTCTTTCCACCTTTCAGTGCTAACTGCTCAGCCTCATCCAGACGGAACTGCAGGTCCTTCACTGTCTGATCCAGGTTCTTCTTCATTCTCTCAAGGTGAGCACTCGTATCCTGTTCCTTCTTCAACTCTTCAGCCATCATAGCTGCCTGATTTTGACATTAAGATAAAGTGAAACTTAAGTAGTTGTGTTGAAATGCTATAAATTCAAACTCACAGACGACTCCTGTTCTGCCATTCTTAGATCAATATTTCAAATTCTTCTACCCGCACTCCACAGCCCCTGATACAGGAAGTCATTTCGGCAAAGGGGGTCTCACAACTTCCCTGGGCTCATTCAAAATGTATCGAATTTATAAATTATATTTATAAAACTGTAAAAGATGGCACGGCATTGTAGAGTCAAAACTGACATTGTAAAATTGAAATGAGGGCCGAGTTTTCCCATCCTGCCCGCCATGGGAATCATAACATCGGGGGCAGGAAGATGCAAGGGTCTGTTGACCTCGGGTGGGGTTTTCCAATCTTGGAGTGAGCGTGGCTGGAAAATCTCACCCAGGGTGTCAAATTTTAAACATTGTGGACGGGATTCTCCAGCCCATTCACACCAGCGGGATTCTCTCATCCTGATGCAGTGAATGGAGATTTGGTTGAGTGCCAGATTCTCCATCCTCTCTGGCAGTGGGACATGAACAGTTGGAGAATTTCGATCTGTGAGTGTCATTCATGGTACCTCGAGCATTGCAAAATCAAGGACTGTCTGTACACTTGCCGAACGAAAGTCTATCGAACTTGAGTTTGAGATTTTCAATTAATTCGTAAGCGCAATAGCTTTTTAAGATATTGAACTCCAGATTTCCATTACCCTTTGTGAGAAAAATCTCTCTCCTGTGGAGCTTGCTCCTAATCTTACGGTTTGTTCTGGCCTCCTCCACCAGCTGATATCATTTTTTGTAGCTAGCCTATCAATTTCTTTGATCATCTTAAACACTTAGGGCAGAAGTTTCCCATCCCGCCTGCCAGGGGAATTGTAACAGGCGGGACATAAACAATGCAAAGGTCTGTTGACCTCGGGTGAGGTTTTCCAGTCTTGGGGTTCACATGGCTGGAAAATCCCAACCTTGATGTATTAATATCAAATATATTAATTATTTTAGTCATCAAAAAGTTGGAGACCTTACATCAGTGATGGCCTTCTTGGCTTTCTCTTCAGCATCCCTCGATTCCTGAATGGCCTCTTCCACCTCAGTCTGAAGTTGGGAAACATCAGTCTCAAGCTTTTTTTTGGTGTTGATCAGGCTAATATTCTAAAAGGTGGAACAAAGGCGTGACTGGCATTATTATTTGAATAAAGCATTTGACTGCAGGCGTTTAAGAATGACGTGTTTTTCAGGCTACCTGAGAATGAAGCAGCTGAACGCGCTCAGTGATATCAAAGACCTCCTGCTCAGCAATTTTCCGAGCTCTATCTGTCTGCTCTAGAGTCACCGTGACCTCTTCGAGTTCGGTCTGCAGAAGGTTGCTCTTCCGTTCTGCTGAACTGAGCTGCTCCTTCAGGTCTCCTTGAGCTCGCAACGCTTCATCCAGATGCAGCTGGGTCTCCTGAATCAAGAAAGATTGGATTGCACACTGAACCTGATTGGAAGCTCAAATGGTGAATATGTGCGCAAGTACAAAAAGTCAACCTGTCTCACTTACCTTGAGTACTCCTTGAATGTTCCTGAGATATTTCTGTGTTTCCGCAGCCTGGCGGTTGGCTTGACCCAACTGAATCTCCATTTCGTTGAGGTCCCCTTCCATTTTCTTTTTGAGTCTCAGGGCATCATTCCTGCTCCTGATTTCAGCATCCAGGGTGCTCTGCAGTGTCTCGATGGTTCGCTGGTGATTCCTCTTGAGCTGTTCAATTTCTTCATCTTTCTCAGCGATCTTTCTGTCAACCTCTGACTTAATTTGATTCAACTCGAGCTGAATTCGAAGCAACTTTTCCTCCGAGTGCTCCAGTGATGTCTTTGGCAGGAGATTAAGGAACAAAAGAGTATTGATCACAATGGATCTGATATCAATTTAATTACTCAATAATTAATTGATAATTAGGTAAATTTAGCAAGTGTAACGCCAAATTACTATATCCCGCCGTCAGGTACTATGCTGTAAATGGCCGTTGGCAACCATGGACTTCCACTGGATTGGTCCATCATTTACGCTCGACAAATTACTGCAGTAGTTTGCCTTTGTCTTCTGCAGTCTGGTCAATCCGGAATCTCTCCTACTCTTTCCATCTGTCATCATGCTCAGATTTGCAGGCTGACAATCAACCAGCTTGGCCATCAATTCCTGACTTCCCAGGCCAAACATTATAGAATCCTTAAATACAGAAGAGGCCATTTGGCACCCCCCCCAACCCCCCCTCCCAATCTGCACCAACTCTCTGACAGGAGTATCTTACCCAGGCCATCTCCCCGGCCAAACTCTGTAACCTCACACATTTACCACGGCTAATACCATCTAACCTACACATCTTTGGACACTGAGGGGCAATTTAGCATGACCAATCCACCTAACCTATTGTAACGGGCGGGACACAAACAATGGAAAGATCTATAGACCTCGGGTAAGGTTTTCCAGTCTTGGGGTTTGGGTGGCTGGAAAATCCCATCCTTGATGTATTAATATCAAGTGTATTAGTTATTTCAGTCATCAAAAAGTTGGAAACCTTACGTCAGTGATAGCTTTCTTGGCTTTCTCTTCAGCATCCCTCGATTCCTGAATGGCTATGGACACTAAGAGACACTTTAACATGGCCAATCCACCTGACCTACAAATCTATGGACACTAAGGGACAATTTAGCATGGCCAATCCATGTAACCTTGGACTCTAAGGGGCAATTTAAATAGCCAATCAACCGAACCTACACATCTTTAGGCACTAAGGGACAATTTTAACATGGCCAATCTGCCTAACTACACACTTTTGGACATTAAGGGACAATTAAGCATGGCCAATCCATCTAACCTACATATCTTTGGACTGTGGGAGCTCCCGGAGGAAATCCATGCAGATTTGAGGAGAATGTGCAAACTCCACAAAGGCAGTCACCCAAGGCCAGAATCGAACTCGGGTCCCTGGAGCTGTGAGGTAGCAGTGCTAACCGCTGGGTCACCCTGCTGCCCATGGTAGGGTTGCTACACTTTGCCTGAAGACCTTTCCCACATGACTACAATGGGTGTGTAAAATATACAAAATTTACCTCTGCTTCCTCCAACGCACATTGAAGTTCAGACTTTTCTTGTTCAGCTTGTTTCTTTGCTTTATCCAGCTCGTGAATTGTCTTCCTACATTCACCAATTTGTTCAGTGAGATCAGAAATTTCCTCTGTTTGTCAAATTTTAAACATCAGAATCAGCAAGCACTCCTTCAAAGTGACTTTAAATACTCCTGATTTGAATAATATTACTTTTCAAGACTTACGTTGCAGATTTTTGTTCTCCCTCTTGAGAATTTCAAGATGATCCAAAGACTCTTCATAAGCGTTTTTCATTTTGAAGAGCTCTGTGCTAAGAGACAGAGATTCTTTCTGTGCTCCCTCCAGATCAGCCTGGCATTCCTCATACTTTTGTTTCCATTCTGCCAGAATCTAAGATTTAAAAAAGGCAAATTTTTTTTTTTGATCATGAGTCTAAGCCTATTTAAATTACTAGTCCACTCTGTGGATGGTACGTTTAAATTCTGCACCTTGTCGAAGGTTCTCTGCTTCTTATCCAGAGCAGCAGCAGCAGCATTTGCTCTCTCTATATCGATCATAAGATCTTCCACCTCTCCTTGCAAGCGCAGTTTTGTCTTTTCCAGTGAAGCACATTTCGCGTTGACTGCCTCAACGTGCTCCTCTGCATCCTGCAGCCTTTGAGCTAGTTTCTTTCTACATCGAAAAGTCAAATTATTATTCTACTAGAGCATTTTTTTAATTCATTCATAGGACATGGGCATCACTGGCTGGCCAGCATTTATTAGAATGTAGAACAGTACAGCACAGTACAGGCTCTTCGGCCCTCGATGTTGTGCTGAGCTTTGTCTAAAACCAAGATCAAACCATCCCACTCCCTATCATTCTGGCGTGTTCCACGTCCCTATCCAGTAAGAAAGTTCCTAAAGTGTCCAACTCCACTATCACAACAGGCCATCCATTCCACACCCCAATCACTCTCTGAGTAGAGAACCTACCTCGGATATCCCTCCTATATCTCCCACCCTGAACCTTATAGTTATGTCCCCTAGTAACAGCTTTATCCATCTGAGGAAATAGTCTCTGAACTATTTCTGAATGAAATAGTCTCCACTCTATCTATCCCCCTCATCATCTTATAAACCTCTATTAAGTCATCTGTCATCCTCCTCCACTCTAAAGAGAGAGGCGCCAGCTCCCTCAACCTTTCTTCATAAGACCTACCCTCCAAACCAGGCAGCATCCAGGTAAATCTCCTCTGCACTCTCTCCAATGCTTCCACATTCTTCTTATAGTGAGGTGACCAAAAGTGCACACGATATTCCAAATGTAGTCTTACTATTTATTGTCCAACCCTAGTTGCCCTTGGACGGCAGTTGAGAGTTAACCACATTGCTGTGGCTCTGGGAGTCATATGTAGGCCAGACAGATTAAGGACAGCAGATTTCCTTCTCTAAAGGACATTAACTAGATGGGTTTTTATGTCAATCAACAATGGTTTCATGGTCTTCAGTATTGCAGGTATTTTGAATCCCAAATTCCACCATTTGCCATGGTGAGATTCGAATCCAGGTCCCACAGCATTAGTTGAGTTTCTGGATTAATAGTCTAGCCTCCCTTCTGCAACAAAATAATAAATCCAGGAAAATTAATACATATGCACAAGGAGATGGTGGTTTTGTGGTATTGTCATTGGACTAGTAATCTGGTGACCCAAGATAATGCTCGAGGACCTGGGTTCGAATCCTGCTATGGCAGATGGTGGAATTTGAATTCAATAAAAAAGAAATTTGAAATTAAGAATTTACTGATTAACATGAAACTATGGTGCATTGTTGTGAAAACTAATCTGGTTCACTAATGTTCTTTTGGAAAGGAAATCTGCCATCCTAACCTGGACTGAAGGCCTGTGACCAGCAGTGTGCCTCAGGGATCAGTGCTAGGCCCACTGTTGTCCATTACTTATATTAATGATTTGGATGAGAATATGATTAATAAATTTGCAGATGACACAAAGATTGGTGGCATAGTGGACAGTGAAGAAAGTTATCTCCAACTGCAACGGGATCTTGATCAATTGGGTCAGTGGGCTGACGAATGGCAGATGGAGTTTAATTGAGACAAATGCGAGGTGATGCATTTTGGTAGATTGAGCCAGGGCAATATTTGCTCAGTTAATGATAGGGGCAGAGAGGAGAGTTACAGAACAAAGAGATCTAGGGGTACATGTTCATATCTCCTTGAAAGTGGATAGAGTGGTGAAGAAGGCATTCAGTATACTTGGTTTCATCGGTCAGAACATTGAATACAGGAGTTGGGACGTCTTTTTGAAGCTGTACAAGACATTGGTAAGGCCACACTTAGAATGCCGTGTGCAAATCTGGTCACCCCATTATAGAAAGGATATTATTAAAAGAGTGCAGAAAAGATCTACTAAGATGCTACCGGGACTTGATGGATTGAGTTATAAGGAGAGGCTGAATAGACTGGGAGTTTTTTCTCTGGAGTATAGGAGATTGAGGGGTGACCTTATAGAGGTCTATAAAATAATGAGGAGCATAGACAAGGCAGATAGTCAATATCTTTTCCCAAAGATAGAGGAGTCAAAAACTAGAGGGTATAGGTTTAAGGTGAGATGGGAGAGATATGAAAGTGTCCGGAGGGGTAATTTTTTCACACAGAGGGTGTGAGAATCTGGAACAAGCTGCCAGAGGTACAATTTTATATTTTAAAAAGCATTTAGATAGATGGATGTAGAGAGATATGGGCCAAATACGGACAATTGGGATTAGTTTAGGGTTTTAAAAAAAATGAGCGGCATGGACAAGTTGGGCCGAAGGATCTGTTTCCATGTGGTTTTAATTGATTCTTAAATGCCCTCTAGGATGGGCAATAAATACTGGCTCAGTTAGCAATACTCACATCTCATCAATGAATTTTTAAAAAAATTTTAAAAATGAGGAAAATATATATATGAATGAACGTACTTGGCCTCCTCCAGTTCCTCTGTGCGCTGAATGGCATCAGTTTCGTATTTTGTTCTCCACTGAGCAACTTCACTGTTGGCCTTGGACATACCACGTTGGAGCTCGGCCTTTGCTTCCTGTTCCTCTTCATATTGCTCACGGAGCAAATCACAGTCATGGCGGGCTGATTGCAGGGCATGTGCCAAGGCACTCTTAGCCTTTCCATAGAAAACACAGAAAGAGGAAATCAGAAATGCTTGAGAACAAAATGGAAAATGGTTAATGTGACAGAAGTGATAGCTGTACAAGCCGAGAACAATTTTTTTTATAAATCACATTGATGCATTAGTTAAAACACAAATAAGTATCTACTCTGTTAATCATAGCCATTTATACCTTGCTTCCTATTGAGTTGACCATGGGCCCACATCAATTGGAATCTGAAGGTATTTGTACCTCTTAAAATACACAAATGCTCACCATTGTTCTGCAAAGTAGAAATATTCTCTTGATAAAACAAAAATGGAGGGGCTGGGAGTGGTGGAGGGAAACAGGCTTCACAGGTTTCCTCTCCATACCTGTAATCGCTGCAGCCTCAGGAAACAAGGCCTAGTTCAGCCATTCTGATCCCAGCTGCAGTCCGTTTAACTCAAAATCCTTTATTTGATCGATTCGGTGGGTCACTCTGACTGCCCAGGAATGCCAGAAAGTGGATGCTGATACCACAGAACAAAGAACAAAGAAAAGGACAGCACAGGAACAGACCCTTTGGCCCTTCATACCTGCACCGATCATAATGCCTGCCTAAATTAAAACCGTATGCACTTACGGAATCCTCATCCTCCCACTCCCATCCTATTCATGTATTTGTCTAGTTACCCCTTAAATGCCACTCTGGTATCTGCTCCCGCCCCTTCCCTGGACAGCACTTTCCAGACATCCTCTGTGTAAAAGTCTTGCCTCACACATCTCCTCTGAACTTTTCATCGCTCACCTTAAACCTATGTCCTAGTTTTTAACTTTTCTACTCTAGGAAAAAACACCTGACTATTCATTCTGTCCATGCCTCTCATAATCTTGTAAAACTCTATCAGGTCACCCCTCAACTTCTGTCATTCCAGTGAGAACAAACAAAGTATGTCCAACCTCTCCTCATAGCTGAGACCCTCCGGACCCGGCTGGATACTGGTAAACCTCTCCAGCATCCACATCCTTCTGGTAGTGTGGTGACCAGAATTGTATACAATATTCTAAATGAGGCCTAACTGAGGTTCTGTACAGCTGCAGCATGATCTCTGAATTTTTATATGCAATACCCTGACCAATGAAGGTAAGCATGCTGTACGCCTTCTTGACTAGCTGATCCACTTGCATTGCCACTTTCAGGGATTGGTGCATATGTACACCTAGATTTCTCTGCATGTCGATATTCCTAAGAGTTCTACCACTTAGCAAATTTTGGAATTGGAAGTTCATGATCGGGGTAACTTCCATCAATTGTCGTGAATGCCTGTCTGGTTTGGAAATTTTGTGGCCCAGTGTCACTACCTCAGAACCAGAAGCTCAGGATCTGAGTCCTACTCCAGAATTTGAGCTGGTCCATTGATTTTCGCTGAGACAAAAAGATCCCATCGATGGGCAGCACCTGCAAATCCTGGCCCAGGCCTTGATGACCAAGGAAGGTGCATTCATAATACAACCAAACAGGTTTTGTATCAACTTGCCAACTCCTTCCCAACACAATCCAATGGCTGGCGGTAAGAATTGACAAGGGGTTGGTGGCCAGCCATGCTTGATGCAGAGTGGCACCCCTCAAAAACTGGCTATGGGAACAGACGGTGGATGTGTCGGCTTCTATTGCAGGACAATCAGAAGCCAGCCAAGATCTGAGTGCTGCAGTGGAAGATCCTGCAAAGGCAGCTTGCTGCCAGACAAGGACAGACTAATGCTATTATAGCTGTGGATACCTAAATACAAAGCATGTATCCAGTCATCTGTTCTCCAGAACATCTCAAGTGTTCTGGAGGACAAACTTGTTGCATGGATGACATGGGAACACAATAGTTAGCACTGCTGCCTCACAATGGCAGCGACCTGGGTTCAATTCCAGTCTTCGGTCACTGACTGTGCAGAGCCTGTACGTTCTCCCCGTGTCCGAACGCGTTTCCTTCGGTAACCTGAAAGTTCAGTTCAGTGCATTGGCCATGCTAAATCCTCCCTCAGTGTACCTCAACAGGCACAGGAGTGTGGTGCCAAGGGGATTTTCACAGTAACTTCATTGCAGTGTTAACATAAGCCTTGAAATGTAAGTGCTAAGGTGATACTTTAAACTTGCTGAACTCTCTTAGGATGAAAGCCTTTATCTGCCCACCGCTGCTAGTGCCCTGGCTGTTGCATGCCAGCCAGCCTAGAAAACACTGCCCATGCAAAGATGGTGCAGTCTGAAGCTAAGCCAAAGTTGCTTGAAGCTGTCCTGTAAGGTCAGTTTCTCCTAGTGAAAGTCAACAACATTCCAAAAGCCATGCAGCGGCCACTAGGGTAGTATGTGTAGAAGGACTGGGACAGAAGACTAGCACTAAAAAAATGCACAAGTTTAGTTGTCGCTTGTTTATGATACAGCAAGGTTTCATTTCTAACATTGATTTGGGTGTTTATTTCCTAGCAGTTCAGAGTTTTGGACTGTATCCAAGTGAATGGAATGATTTTAGTAGAGAGCAGGTGAAGTGTGGGATTGTTGGTGCAGGGGGAATCAATGCTGTATTTACAGGATTTATAGCTGAATCGATCAGACAGGGGGAGCACAGTCAAGAATGGGTTGCACTGATTGCCTCCTGCTTTCGTCTCCTTAGCTGGTTACAGTAGAGCAGGTGCCAATTGCTGTGCTTTCATAATGGCAAGGTTAAGACTGCCAGCAGCTCACAATGTATACTGACATCCACTCTGCCCAAGCACCGCAGTTCACTACTGGAGGGTTTCTCCAGAGTAGTGCGGGCAGTGGAACCACAGTTTGAATACTGCACTGGTCTGCTCCTTGTGTGGCAGCATGCTTTTCATTGTATGCTGTCCATGTGTGTGGATGGATTGCATGCTGGGGCCACATGTCATATCATCAAAGGACAACCTAGTCCAGTAGCTTTAGTTGATTGGTCACAGTGGCTCAAATACAGTTGCTAGACTCTTGCACAATGGACGCATTGTATGCATGGAGACATTGATTGTGTACGGTTGCTCACCAGCTAGATGTCAAGACACTATAAGCCTTTTTGGCTGTGGCATTTGGTATTCAGCACCCGCAAATCAATGTATGTGCAATCAGTGGCACCCTGCTCCATGGGGAAGCCAGAAATCCCCATGAAACCATGTACTCACTCCATCTGCTTCTCTCTGGCTAGCGGGAATGATATGTTGGAATGCAAAGCCTCAGTGACTTCCCTTCTGCAACATTCATTGCAACATATTTTTTGAATTCTTGCACGTGATATGGGCATCTCTGGCTAGGTCAGCATTTGTTCCTCATTGCTTTTGAGAAGTGGTAGTGAACTGCCTTCCTGAATTGCTGCAGTCATATGCTGTAGGTACACCCACAATGCTAGTAGAGAGGGAACTCCAGCACTTTGACCCAGTGGAGGAACAGCGATATCTTTCCAGATCAGTGTTGTGTGTGATTTGGAAGGGAACTTGCACATGGTTACGTTCCTAGATATCTGCTGCCCTTGTCTTTCTAGGTGGTGGGGGCACAATTTAGGGAGGTGCTGTCAAAGGAATCTTGGTGACTTGATGCAATGCATCTTGTAGATGGTACAGACTGCTGCCACTGTGAATCGGTGGTGGAGAGAGTGAGTGGTAGATGGGGTGCCATTCAAGTGGGCTACTTTGTCCTGGATGGTGTGGATCTTCTTAAGTGTATTTGGAGCTGAATTCATCCAGGCAAATGGAGAGTATTCCATCACACTCCTGACTTGTGCCTTATTCATTGTGGACAGGCTTTAGAGAGCCAGGAGATGAGTTTCTCCTCATAGAATCCCGAGCCTCTGACTTGTTCTTGTATTTACAGTATTTAAATGTTGTTCCAGTTCAGTTTCTGGTCAATAGTAAACCCCAGTATGGCACATATCAATATCAAAGGGAAATAGTTGAATGTTGTTGGAGATGGTTATTGCTTGGCAATTGTGTTGCGTGCATGTTACTTGCCAGTTATCAACCCCAGGCTAAATGCTATCCTGATCTTATGGATCGTTTCAGTCATGAATGGTACAGATCATTGCAAATATCTGTTGCTCCAATCTGGGAGGATCCAGCTGTATAAAGGTTCATGGCCATGACACCTTCATACCCGAACACAAGCCATCTTCTCTCTACTCTGAGGCTGTAGTTTTGGTTGCAGCAAATGGTACCTTTCAGTGAGGATGCCCTTAGTGAAACAGAGACACACATCTTCCCCCTTAAATTGAGGCAGGGGAATTCTTTCCCAGTTAGGTATCACTTCCTTCTGAGAGCCATTCTCTCTCTCTTTATCCTCCCTCTTCCAGGTGCTTGTCATGCTCTGTGTCACCACTGATCATTCCAAGCCACAGTGCAAGGAGAATGCAAACAACAGCGTCTATGAGTGACATTTTCCGCCCATTCCCACCCTGTTGACAACTGTTAAAGTTACTATGAAAATCCCCTAGTCGCCACACTCAGGTGCCTGTTTGGGTACACTGAGGGAAGATTTAGCATAGTCAATGCATCTAACCAGCACGTCTTTTAGACTGTGGCAGGAAACCGGATCACCTGGAGGAAACCCACACAGACAAGGAGAGAACATGCCGACTCCATACAAACGGAAATCGAACCTGGGTCACTGGTGCGGTGAGGCAGCAGTGCTAACCACTGTGCCACCATGTGTGGAAGTGTGTCCTGATACAGCTTGTACCAAATCTGAGACAAAAACATCACCTGTGATGCGAAAAACGAAAGTATAGAACTATTTTAAAATTTTGCAGGCAAAGAACTTTATTAGACAATAATCCACCTCTGTCATGTTCTTTGGAAATCTACTTACGTCTCCGTGCAACCCAGTAAAGAAGAGATGATTAGAAATGTTTCCAAAACACACAGTATTACCTTTGTTTCTTCTTCAAGTTGTCTCTTCAGTTCTTCAATTTGATGCAGAAGTCCCTGCTTATTCCTGTTGAGTTGAGATACCATATTTTCCTTTTCTTCCAACTGCCTGGAAATTTCACCTTGTGGGGGGGGGGGGGGGGGAAATAAATTAGATTTTCATCTTTTTGTTTCAGCAAGTATCTGGTTGTTAATCGGCATTGTGTAATGTAAATGTTCCATGCGGTTAATATTGTTTAAAGGACAGGTTTGAAAAATGGCCAAATAATACTCATTTTGTTCAATCCACACACTTCATGTTGCAGGAACAACTCACCATTTTCTGCATTTAACCGTGATGTCTGAGCAGTCATGTCATTAACGGTACGTACATACTCATTATTCCTTGTCTTTAGTTCATTTAATTGATCTTCCTGAGTACGACATGTTTTTTCAAGGTTGGCCTAGTTGGGGAGAGTAAAAATACACATTGCATTATTACATTTTAAAATGTATTCCAGACTATCTGAAGTAGGCACATGCCTGATACGAAATTTTGCCACCATCCAGTGAAACAAAACTTTCAGAGTCTTAAATCAGCCTTCATTCACACTATTGCGAGCAAGTGTGCTTTCATAAGGTGGTTTACAGATTTCTTGAGCACAGTTATATCTTCGCTTATCTTACAAGTGATTTGTGATTCTAAATAAACCTGTTGGACTTCAACCTGGCATTGTGAGACTTCTTACTGTGCCCAACCCAGTCTAATGCCAACATCTCCACATCATATCTTACAAGTAATTTACATATACCAAACATAAGTATACATTTGTTCTGAAGTCTTTGATATACAATTATAACAAATTGTTCTGATGGCTTCATGGGATATAGTTAACCAGTTACAGCCTCTATCTGCTTGTCTAATTGTAAATGACTAGTTACTAACAAGCTACGCCTACATCTAAATTTCGACATTTGCTGTAATGGCTTGTGCTTTTCAGAGTTCTCAGCCTCTGTCCAGTTTGTTTGTACTGTTCATCTGTAAGCGTGGGAACTGCACTGAAACATCTTCACAGCAGCTTCCCAGGGAATTCTGCTCAATGATGTTAATGCTTCAATCCTTTCAATGGCACTGCCATATTCTCGTGATTTGAATTCATTCTTTGCTTTAATTTATCATCAATGAATGTCTCCAAATTTACTTTTCCCATGTATCTTTTGTGACATCATTCGTGATAGGAGCTGGAGCAGGGTTTAATTGCCAAGCCAGTGAGCCTGAAGCAGGGCAGTGCTCAGGTACACAGTGGGTGAGATTCTCTAGCCCTGGCAGGGCTGGGAATAGTGACGGATGGGGTCTGAGAACTTGGGGACCAACCAGCATGCCAGATCTGCTTGACTGGAGGCTGGAGTCAGAAAATAAAAACAGAAATGATAACTTTCTTTCCCTTGTCTTGTAAAATTTTGGCAGATCTGAAGTGTGACAGTCGCACAGTGAATGAGAAGTTATTTATATGTGAATATGATTGAAAAGAAACCAAATGCTCATTTCTTTGGACTTACTTTGGACTTAGCCACTGATTCCACATTGCTGGCAAGGTCGTCCACCTCCATCTTCAACTCGCTCTTTTCTTTCTCTAGTTTCTGTTTGACACGTTGCAGGTTGTCGATCTGTTCCCCAAGTTCTGCAACACTATCAGCCTGCTTCTTGCGAAGAGCAGCAGCCGTGGCTTCATGCTGTAGGGTGGACTCTTCCAGATCACGGCGCATCTTCTGAAATTCCAGTTCGCGTTTCTTGTTCATCTCGATCTGTGCGGCTGAGGCGCCCCCGGCCTCCTCCAGCCTGTCACTGATTTCCTCCAGTTCGCGGGCGTAGTCGGATTTCTGCTTCTCCACCTTAGCACGGGCTGCTCGTTCAGCCTCGATCTCCTCCTCGAGGTCTTCATTCCGAGCCTAGAAACACAAACAATTTTAACGGTATTCTGAGGTTACATCCGAACCATCATAGAACCACAAAAACCCCACAGTGCCAAAACAGGCCATTTGGCCCATCAAGTCTGCACCGACCACAGCCCCACCCAGGCCCTACCCGCCCTCCCCCCCCCCCCCCATATATTTACCCGCTAATCCCTCTAACCTACACATCCCAGGACACTAAGAAGCAATTTTAGCATGGCCAGTCGACCTAACCTGCACATCTTTGGACTATGGAAGGAAACCGGAGCACCCGGAAGAAACCCACGCAGACACAAGGAGAATGTGCAAACTCCACACAGACAGTGACCCAAGTCAGGAATCAAACCCAGCTCCTTGGAGCTGTGAAGCAGCAGTGCTAACCACTGTGCTACCATGCCCTCCTAGAATCCCTACAGTGCAGAAGGAGGCCATTCAGCCCATCAAGCCTGCACCAACAACAATCTCACCCAAACCCTATCCCTTTAACCTCATGTATTTACCCTGTTCATCCCCTTGACACTAAAGGGCAACTTAGCATGGCCAATCAACCTAACTTGCGCAATCTTTAGACTGCGGGAGGAAGCTATAGAACCTGGAGGAAACCTTCACAGACACAGGGAGAATGTACAAACTCCACACAGTCAGTGACCTGAAGCTGGAATTGAACCCAATTCCCAGGCACTGTGAGGCTGCAGTGCTAATCACTATGCCATCATGCCACCCCCAATGCATAATCTGATGAAAAGCTATATTTATTGAAGCATTTGTTTTACCTGAAGCTCTTTCATTTTTTTCTGAAGCTGCATAGTTAGGTTTTGTTCATCCTCAATTCTTGTTTGAATTTGGCAGATTTCAAATTCTTTCCTGTTTGGAAACATTAAAGTTTAGAGCAAACTGTGGGGAGAAACAGATGTTAAATTGAAATCCATTCCCCTGAAAATCTGTATGGAGATTTGCAAAAAGCTATAGAAATTATAATCCTGCTGTCAAGATGTATTGTCTCAGTAAGAATTTAGCATCACCAATTTTAAATCCAACTGATTTATTTGATAGTAAATTTGCGAGCTTTCGACACTCTATGTCTTTGTCAGGCAAAGTCTTTGCATTTGCCTCACAAAGACACAGAGTGTCGAAAGCTCGCAAATTTACTATCAAATAAATTGGTTGGATTTAAAATTGATGTTGCTAAATTCTTACTGAGTTCTTACTACCCCAGTCCAACGCCGGCATCTCTACATCAAGATGTATTGTACCAGGCCTTGGTTTGGATAAAAGACAATACACTATTGTGTTATCAACTACCAAGGGGGAGGTAGTGACTTAGTGGTATTGTCACTGGACTTGTAATCCAGTGACTCAGGGTAATTCTCTGGGGACCCTGGTTCGAATGCCAACATAGCTCACAGTAAAATTTAAATTTAATTTAAAAATGTTAAAAAAATCTACTGACCATAAAACCATTGTCAATTGCCACAGAATTATTGAATCCTTACAGTACAGAAGGAGGCCACTCAGCCCATCTGTATGTACTGACCGCATAAAAATCCATCCGGTTCACTAATGTCCTTTACGAAAGGAAATCTGCAGCCCTTACCTGGTCTGGCCTATATGTGACTCCAGAGCCCCAGCAATGTGGATGACTCTGAAATGGCCAAGCAAACCACTCAGTTTGAGGGACAATTAAGGATGGGCAACAAATGCTGGCCAAGCCAGTGATGCCCATATTCTCTGACTGAATAAAGACAAAAAGCATTAGCACGTATTGATGTCTGATCATCCAATCTGTACACTCCATCAAGTTAACTTTCATTTGATGACAATTTCACATTTATACACGGTTGTGTGTCAATTTCACAATACAAGGAATTATGACTGTTCCTTGAACACTTAAGTCTTACGCTCACTTTTTAAGTCTTTCTTCCATTTGTTGCTTATCGTTTTCAAGATCCATGAGGGAATCCTGAGAAAGTTTCAGATCACCTTCCAGTTTTCTCTTGGTCCGTTCAAGGTCCAAGCGAAGTTTCTTCTCTTGTTCCAGAGACCCTTCCAGCTGTGGAAGAAGATGGATATGGAAAGGCATCAGCAGTATTGTAGGATCTGTGCATGTCATAAAACCATACAAAATAAACATGAGTAGGCCGTTCAGTCTCTTGAAAATGCTCCGCCATTCAATACAATTGTGGCTGATATGTACTGTCCATTTTCCTGCCCCTTTGTTGTTAACACTTGATTTCCTTACTGATCAAAAATCTATTTACTCAGGCTTAAACATGCACAAGGACTCAGACCCCCACAGCTCTTTGTGGCAAGGAGTTCCAAAGACTCACAATCCTCAGGAAGAAATTCCTCCTCCCTCAGCCTTAAATTGGCACCCTGTTATTCTGAGACTACACCCTCTGCTCCTAGATTCTCCCATAAGGGGAAGCCACCTCTCATCATTTGCCCTGTCAAGCCCCTTAAGAATCCTTTATGTTTCAACGAGATCACAGTCATTCTTCTAAATTCCAAAACATAGAGTCTCAACCTGCTTAATCTTTCCTCATAAGACAAGTCCTCCATCCCGGGGATCATCCATAGCAAAGTGTAAATTGATTTCAGATTTAGTTTGTGGATATTTACATCATCGATTTGCTGCTCCAGTTTCGCTTTGCTTTTGGTCAGGTTGTTGACTTTGTCTTCCTCAGCTTGGAGATCGTCTAAGATCTGTTGATGGGTCTCCTGCAAGGCTTTCTTTTCCTTAGCAAGCTTAACATTCGATTCATCAAGGCTAGCCATTTCCTCTGTGAGGTTCCTAACCTATAAAGCAGTAACAATATTCTGTCACAATAACAGAAACGTAACGCAGGGGAGTTTGCAGACTGGTGAAACTATGACTATGAGGTAAGTCTCACAGAAACCTTACAAAGAATTTCATCTCTCTTGCTGCACATAGAACCTTCTTCTACAGTGCAAAGAAGACCATTTGGCCCGTAGCATTATGCACTCTCTCCTTCTCTATGAACAATAGCTTTGTATAACGTACAAGAAACAATACATTTCACTGTATTGTGACAAATATTAAATCAAATCACATTAAAAGATTTTCACTGATTTACAAACAGGAAACAAAAATCAGTAAAATGAAATCAATTTCAAGAAGTTATTTTAATTAAGGTGAATTACGGATTGGGCGCACATAGGGTGAGGGCAGAAAATGAAGAAATTTTTTGTTGTTTAAATTAGTTTGAAACATCAACCAACTATTGCTTAAAATTTCAGAAAATTAAGTTGAACACATCAAATGTTATTAATCTCATTATGATTAAAAATCCTGTTACCCACAAGGTGTAACTTTTTGTGGAGATTCAAACAGCCATATGGGAGTGAGAAAGTTAAAATTCTCACTGGATTCATAGCCGCTGCCTGTGGTCGCAGAAGTTTCCCCTCCATCACACACCCGAGCCAAATTCACCAGCCTGTTTTGCCAGTGGGATTTCTGGTTGCAATGAAGTTGACCCCCATTAATAATCCACAGCACAGGTAAGGAACGTAAATCGCCATCAACTTCTGGTCCTACCAGTGACCAATAATGAGCCATCCCTGCTATGGGAAAACCAACCATGGGGGCTCTGGGAGATTACAGTCTCAAATTCCTACAAAATCCGGGCCATAGATTGCAAAATCGCACAGTTTATGGAACTCGCAGATGTGTATTATGAGGTGAAAATTTACACCATCTTCTTCCCTGTTGGTTGATGGTTTAAAAGTCCTGCCTTAAGATGAACTGGGGGAGATTTTGTGCTGCAGTGAGAAGTGTTCCTGCCTCAGCCACAAGCTCTGTGGTCACGTTCTGCCCAGGAACTGGTGGCTAACGGAAGGTGATTTTATAACTTGTAAACCCTTCCAACAGAGGCCAGAGACTGTAAGAGTGGGAGAAATTCAACCATGTGATGGAAAGAAAGTTGGAACCTTTACCATCATTATCCAAAGTCCCATCAGGCTTTTGGAAGTATATGTTGCCACAACAACTCAAAACTCTTTTGGGAGGTTGGGGGTGCTGTCATATCATGTAGAGATCCAGTATGGATCAACTTCGTGCCAGCAGCTCGGTGTTCGATCCCTATTACAGTTGGGGGCGGATTTGGAACCTATTCATTAGCACACACATGATGGGGTGAGTCAAACTGCCTTTCTTTTTTGTTTTTAATCCAATTCAATCAAATTAAGTCCAATTCTGAACAAGTTGAGACATTCCCGATCCAAGCTGACAAGACAGAGCTCTCACTTCCTGTCTTAGGCTTGATCTACATGATCCAAGATGATTGGAGCAGGCATAGCTCCTCCTCCAAGGCTTGATCTCATTTGCATCTTAGCCAAAAGGCCGAGATGCCGCTTTTAAAAATTGCTTCAAATGAAACTAGAAGGTAACCTAATGACTTCAACCAAGCACAGTATGTCGATACTTGATCCTAGCGAGGTAGGAAGAATTAAAGAGTCAGATAAATTGCTGTGGGAGATTTGAATGCAGATCAAATGTGTGACAACAATTTACATGTTGCGCTCAATTCTGCTGCATTATGAATCGCACCAGGAACTCTCAAAAAATGATGTTCAAGGTTTAGAGTCTTTCCTTCAACCGAATACATATTTCTCTTTTGAAAATACTGCCATTTATTTTGTCTTAGGGTTTTCTCCACAGTATGTTACGTTTCACCAACAAGAAATTTGTGTAACTAAAAGGGAGAGAATGAAAGATAAGCACAGCTCCAATGCTAAAGGAGAATTGGAAAGCGATGAAGGTGCTTTTGGTTTCAGAATCCAGCATCCACAGTAATTTGCTTTTATTAAGAAATGTGAGTAAACAAGGGACAAGTTAAACTTGAGTTCCGTGTAAAGTTCAAACACTGTGCATTTAAAAATTTTTTTGTATTCATTCACGGGACATGGGTGTTGCTGGCTGGCTAGCATTTTTGTCCATCCGTAGTTACCCTTGAGAGTCAACCACATTGCTGTGGTTCTGGAATCACACATAGGCCAGACCAGGCCAGGAAGGCAGATTTCCTTCTCTAAAGGGACACTAGTGAACCAGATGGGTTTTTCCAACAATTGACAATGGTTTCATGGTTACCGGTAGATTCTTAAATCCATATTTTTAAAAATTGAATTCAAGTTCTACTATCTGCCGTGGTAGGATTCAAACGTGGGTCCCGAGAACATTAGGTAAGTCTCTGGGTTAACAGTCTAGCGATAACATCTCGAGGCCATTGCCTCCTCTAAAATATTGTTAACACTGAAATATGTTAACACTTAGCCGTAACAAGCAAACTGATTATTCATACCTTGTTTTCAGTGGTGTGTAAATCTTTTTCTACTTTGGATAAGGTGAGCTCCAAGTCATCAATGTCTTTCTTCAGCGCCGTGCACTCATCTTCAAGCTTCCTCTTCTTGACTGTAAGCTCAGCATTCATCTCCTCTTCTTCCTCCAGACGTTCGTTTATCTCTTTAACCTTAGCCTCAATCTGAATTTTGTTCTTTATCAGCTGGTCACACCTCTCCTCGGCATCTGCTAGACTTTCAATTTCCTTTAAAAGTAATTTTTTAAAAAAGAAATACTTGCAGTGCAACTGATATTTTAAAAAATTTTAAAGTGTACTCATTAGTGTCATATGTAGGCTTGCATTAACACTGCAGTGAAGTTACTGTGAAACTCTATGAGTCACCACACTTCGGCACCTGTCCGGGTACACAGAAAGAGAATTTAGCTAAACTGATAAACCTAAACAGGACGTCTTTTGGACTGTGGGAGGAAACCGGAGCATCTGGAGGAAATACATGCAGATACGGGCAGAATGTGCAGACTCCACACAGACAGTTGACCCAAGCCATGAATTGAACCTCGATCTCTGGCACTCTAAGGCAGCAGTGCTAACCACTGTACTACTGTGCCACCATCGTGCCAGAGAAGTAATTTAATGAATTTATGAAATGTTAATTTTACATACCGCTTGCACTTGCATTTGTAGGTCATTCTTTTCCTGCAGAAGGCTGACCATGTTTTCCTCCAGCTCCTTCCTTCTCGCTTCAGATTTGGAATGTGCTTCTTTAAGCTTCTCAAACTCCTCTTTCAAGTTATGCATTTCCTTTTCAGCTTCCACGCTCTTCAGAAGAGGTTTGATCTTGAAGAACAGCTTCATCCATGACCAGTGTTTGACATTCATGAAAGAACGGATGGTGTACTGGATGCTGGAGATAGCTTCCCTGTGTAAAGCAATGGATAAGGCATTTAAGTTTATTTATTAGTGTCACAAATAGGCTTACATTAACACTGTAACTAAGTTACTGTGAAAATCCCCTAGTTGCTGCACTCTGGCACCTCGGGTACTCTGAGGGAGAATTTAGCACCTAACCAGCATGTCTTCCAGACTGTGGGAGGAAACCAGAGCATCCAGAGGAAACCCACACAGGTATGGGGAGAACATGCTGACTTCACACAATCAGTGAACCAAGTCAGGAACTGAACCCGGATCGCTGGTGCCCTGAGGCAGCAGTGCTAACCACTGTGCCATTGTGTTTTTTTAAAAAAAGTTTGTCATTTAAATTAAGACAGTCGCAGGTTGTGAAGAGTTCTGTCCTACCTCCTTTGCATCATCCTCTGAAATTCTACTCGCATTAAGAAACCACGACATATGGCTTGAGTGCGGGTAATAAGTGCAGCCAACCTTTCATCTCTCATCTCTTCAAGAGCACCCAGGATCCCAGCTTTGAAGAATACCTGCAAGTGTAGAAAATACCTTTAAGGGTTCCTTCTGCTTTTTCCTATTGAGTTGCTGCTTATGAAATTTAATCATTTTGTTCATACAAATTAGGCCTTTACCTTAGTGTGCCCAAATTTGTATTGGGAATGATCAATGTTAATGGAGGATAAGAGTTTCTCCGAAGCCTTCTTGCTGTCAATGAAGTGACCCTCTGGGATGGCACTTGCATTGAGTACTCTGTACCTGTTTATTTTTTAAAATATGTATCATTATTTTCCCACACTTATGCCTTTATAATTGTAGCATTTTTTGCATTAATTTTTGCCCAACAAATCTTTGCATGAAAAATATTATGATTTACAAATTACATTAGTGGTGATTTGCGAACAACTTTCTTAGGAGTAGGGCCTAGCATTGTTTTTTATCAATGATATGGGGAGGCAATGGTGCCGGGACTCTAGAATAACGTTCTGAGGGCATGGGTTCAAATTCCACCATGGAAAATAGTGAAATCTGAATTCAATAAAAATCTGGAATTAAGAATCTACTGGTGATCATGAAATCATTGTTGATTGTTGAAAAAACACATCTGATTCACTAATCTCCTTTCAGTATCGTAGAATCCGACTGTACAGAAGGAGGCCATTTGGCCCATCGAGTTTGCACTGACCACAATCCCATCCAGGGTCCTATCTCCATAACTCTATGCATTTACCATAGCTAGTCCCCCGGATATTAACGGGCAATTTAGCATGGCCAATCCACCTAACTTGCACATCTTTTGGGGAGGAAATCTGCCGTCTTTACCTGGTCCAGCCTATATGTGATTCCAGACCCACACCAACTCTTATGATCATATTTATTGCCCATCCCTGATTCTCAAGGGTAATTAGGGATGTGAAATAAATTCTGGCCAGCCAGCGATCTCCACATCCCATAAATGAATAAAACAAACCCTGCAACTTTTGTAAAGCACAGCATTTTGTGTTGCTTATGAAATGTTATAAAGTGTGACCAGTTACCTTTGTTTGAAATCTGCATAGAGGATTCTGCTTGGATATCCTTTCCTACAGATTCTGATACCTTCCAGTACGCCGTTACACCTTAGCTGATGCATGACCAGTGGATTGTTTATTTCACCTGCATTGTGGCAAGAATGCAGTTATATTTTTGTCATCCTTTGCTTTCAAAAATAGGGGGAAAGAAGAATGCTGGAACTTACCTGGAGTTTTTGTTTCATTTGGAATAACACAACGCACAAAATGGGGGTGGGTGCTTCTCAATGTGGACATCAGTTTGTTCAGATTTTCCTATGTCAAGCAAAGACAATAATAACCAAAAGCAGTTGGTTTTTTTTCCCGATTTTAAGCAGCTCACTATTGTCAATGATCCATGAGCATGTCACGGGTTTAGATTTACTTAGGAAGATTGGAGTTAACAGTACGGTTAGAAGAAAGTTTTTAAGGAAAGAACTTACCCTGAAGACTGCAGACACTGTTTGGAAGGAAGAACCTTTTCTCTTGGAACCTTTCTTCACTGTACCCTCTACAATGTAGACATTTTGTCATTATCAATTCAAAGTGTACAATTATGAAATAAATTATTCCAATGCAGTAAAGAATTCTGCATGTAAAAATTCCTAAAATCATTTATCAGTTGCTAAAGTAAGACGTAGGTCCAGCAGGCAGTAAAGAAGGTAAATGGTATGTTGGCCTTTATAGCAAGAGGATTTGAGTACAAGGTTAGGGATGTTTTGCAGCAATGGTATGGGGTGTAGGTGAGGCCACATCTGGAGTATTGAGTGCGGTTTTGGTGTCCTTATCTGAGGAAGGAAGTCCTTGTAATTCAGAGAGTACAGCAAAGTTTTATCTGCTGATTCCTGGGAGGACAGGTCTGTCATATGGAGAAAGACTAAGCCAGTTAGGATTATATTCACTGGAGTTTAGAAGAGTGAGATGGGGTCTCATAGAAACTCTAGGGATGGACAGAGTAGATTCAGAAAGAATGTTCCCAAAATGTGGGGGAATCCAATACCAGGGGCCATAGTTTGAGGATAAGGGTAAACCTTTTAGACTTGAACTGAGCAGAATTTCTTCAGCAGAGGGTGATGAATTCGCTACCAGAGAAAGTAGTTGAGGCCAAAATATTGTCTGATTTTAAAAATAAATGAGTTATAGCTCTTGGGAAGCAGGGAGCAAGATATTGAATTCAATGATCAGCCACGAACAAGATGAATGATGGAGCAGGCTCAAAGGGCCGAATGGCCTATTCCTGTTTCTATGTTTAATAAAGTAGTCATAGCCCAAGGTGACAACAAGCTGATTGGTAGTGATTTAATCTGAAGATCACCACACCTCAGGTAAGGGGAAAGATTGAGAAGCAGGATTCTCATGAATAACCTCAGCCAGTACAGGAATTGAACCCATGCTGTTGGCATCAGTCTGCATCACAAACCAGTGTTCAGCCAACTGAGCTATCCAACCCCTTGTTTTTGGAATGACGTGTATTGGCCATTTCCAGTTGCCCTGAGAAAGTAGATGGAGCACTATCTTCTTGAGCTGCTGTGATCCTCACTGTGTTAGTGTTACATTATTGGGTTGGTGGTGCTTTTCCTATCAGCATTTCCTATCCATAGAATCATAGACAAATTATGGCTCAGAAAAAAGGCCATTCAGCCCTTCGTGTCTATGCCAACCAAAAAGAAAAAATAAAATGTAGCAGCTCATTTTAATCCCATTTTCCAGCACCTGGTCCATAGCCTTGAAGATTACAACACTTCAGGTGCAGTTTCAGGTAATTTTTAAATGAGTTGAGCATTTTAGCTTCAACCACCAACTTAGGCAGAGAATTCCAAATGCTCATCACCCACGGGTGACAATGTTTTTCCTTATATCTCCTCTAATCTTTCTAACAATCATTTAAATCTATGCTCCCTGGTAA
Source organism: Sphyrna mokarran (assembly GCA_024679065.1). Classification (NCBI taxonomy): domain Eukaryota; kingdom Metazoa; phylum Chordata; class Chondrichthyes; order Carcharhiniformes; family Carcharhinidae; genus Sphyrna; species Sphyrna mokarran. The sequence goes on along the minus strand of JAGIQG010000021.1, from coordinate 41,354,106 downwards.
TTAACCACTCAGCTAGAGGGAACAAATCTTTCCTGTCCACCCTACTAAGTCCCTCATAATTAGGTCACCCCTCAGCTTCCTCTGTTCTAATGAAAATAACTTTGACCTATCCAATCCATCCTCATAGCTGCAATTTTCAAGCCCTGGCAACATTCTTGTATATCTTCTCTGCATTCTCTCCAGAGCAATTTTGTAATGGTGATTACCAGAATGGTTAACAAAACTCCAGTTGTGGCCTAACCAGCATTTTGTACAGTTCTATCATTACATCTCTTCTTTTGAATTAAATACCTTGTCCAATAAAGGAAAGCTTTCCATTACGTTTCCTTGACCAACTTGTCCACATGTCCAACCACATTCAAGGACCTGCGGACATGCATTCCAAAGTCTCTTATTTCCTCAATATCTCTCAATTTCTTCCCATTTATTGAGTATTCCCTTGCTTTGTTTGCCTTCCCTGAATGTGTTAACTCGTGCTTTTCCAGACTGAAATCCATTTGCCACTTCTCTGTCTGCTCAGCCAAAACATTGGTACCATTCTGGAGTCGATAGCTATCCTCTTCACTATCAAGTACATTGCCAATTTTTGTGTCATTTGCAAATTTCCCAATCACGCCTCCCACATTTAAGTCTCACCACTGAACAGGGACATGTGTGAATTTTTACAATGTTGCAAGGCTAGCCACAGATTGGCCACCCATGGGGTTGTGAGGTATTGAGAGCAAGAGATATGGAGTTAGGCTCAATTTCTTGGTTAGTATCCAGGATCACAACCACTAAACAATTGTACTGTTATTTTTGTTGTTGATGTTAATTATATTTGGATTAAGTAGGTAAAGTTAGAAACACTTCTAAACTCTTGGATAGATTCAAGCTTTGTACCTCGGTCTATAATTCAACTATTGCTATGTCTTTTATAAAGCAATATTTCTTGTCAACATAGGTTTGATCTATCTAACATTTGTTGTAATATTTGAGAATCTATTCAAAAAGATTGATTGATATTTGTGTTCTGTCAATCATTATCTTACAATTTTAATGTAAAATATGATGTAAATTTTACCTGCCGATGATTGGTAAGAACTATAAAGCTGTGCAAAAACCTTAAGTGAGGATTTCTGGTATAGTCCAATTACAGTTTCATTCAAAGGGTCCTTATTCTTGTCCAGCCATGAAGTAATATTGTAGTCCACAGTGCCCGCATAATGGATCAAACAGAAGTGAGCTTCAGTCTTCCCTTTCGTAGTTCTGGGCTTCTGGAAATTTACTGATTTTCCAATGTGCTGATCATACAATTTGTTCTTGAAAGTCATATCTGTAGCCTTGGGGAACATGCATTCCTCTTCAAGGATGGAGAAGATGCCCATGGGCTTTGAAGAAAAAAAACATTCATTATCTCTATTCAGACAGTGAGCAATCTGTACTGGAACTCTACATGCAAGTAATTTCATGTTGATTAGCCATGTTAAACTGAAAGAAGGAGTAGCAGCATAAATGAGGGTTATGGGAATAGGGCCTGGGTGGGATTGCGGTCAGTATAGACTCAATGGGCCGAATGACCTCCTTCTGTACTGTAGAGATTCTATATACACAAGAATGAGTACTTGGCAAAGGCCTTGTCAATACCCAAGAAACCAAACCTTGAAAACTGAACCAAAAACTGTTATATTTTTAAAAGAGTTACATGAATGCTTTGACAGCTGATCATACAATTTGATGGTGATGTTATTCGGATGTTGCTACAGGCTGATACTTTACTTTTAGTTTGCACTCTGTGCAGTGCAGGAATGATTTCTTTCAATAAATCTGTTATGTGTAGTTTGAATGTGTGCAAACCATGTGTTTTCTTTCCCCAACATAGGACATTACCAAAACATAAGGAGAGAAGGCTAATAATCAACATTGGTTACGGAGTGTGGTGGAGAACAGAAATCACAAATTTGTCTTCACCTTTTCAATGAGTTCAATGCAAGCAGCCAGGTCCATACCAAAGTCAATGAACTCCCATTTAATTCCTTCCTTTGTATATTCCTCTTGTTCCAAAACAAACATGTGGTGGTTAAAAAACTGTTGCAGTTTTTCGTTAGTGAAGTTGATGCAAAGTTGTTCCAAGCTGTTGTACTGTGGGATGGCACAATATTGTTAAATTCAGAGTCATAGATTTCGCATGATATCAAATACTGTGATTGTCAGACTATTAACTGAGAATTTCACCTCAAAAATCTCAAAGCCTGCAATATCCAAGACGCCAATGAAGTGTTGTCTGGGTAGCTTTGAGTCCAGCTGCTGGTTAATTCGTTGTACCATCCAGAGGAACAATTTTTCGTACACTGACTTTGTCAGAGCTCCAACTGCAAAGTATACCTGCAAAGGAGAAGAAGGTTAATGCTTCAGTTTCTGTAAGTTGCTAAAATTGTGCATATTTCCTCTCTTCCAACCAACATGGTTACCTGTTGTACAGTCTGGCCTTTTGTGACAAACTCATTGCCGACCTTTACCCTTGGAAAACATAATGCCTTGAGAAGATCGGCTGAATTTAAGCCCAGAAGATAGGCAACTTTATCAGCAACTGCAAAAAGATAACTTTCTGTTAATGACATGTTTTCAGGTCTTCCTAATTGCAATCATTTGACAATCAGATATTTGATTTTTCTGTGCCATTTTGAAATCGGCATGTGTTACCCATTAATAACAAGCTTCTTTCTACTAGTGTCAGCCTCACCACCTCAGTTAGAAAGTTATGAGTCTCTGTAAAGTCCAGACACTTAGAACAGAAGTTTCCACTCCTGCCAGGAACCACAGAGAGCTGGACAGTTAATTTGAATCACAGAATCCCTACAGTGCAGAAGGAAGCCTTTCAGCCCATCGAGTCTGCACCGAATATCTTGAGAGAGCATCTTACTATATCCCCATGGCTCCGCGGATTCATCTCAGCAATCCACTTAATCTACACATCTTTGGAGACTAAGAGGCAATTTAGCATGATCAATCCACCTAATCTTTGGACTGTGGGAGGGAAACTGGAGTACCCGGAGGAATCCAATGCAGACACAGAGAGAACGTGCAAATTTCCACCCAAACAGTCACCCATGGCCGGAATTGAACCCAGGTCCCTGGCGCTGTGAGGCAGCAGTGCCACTATTGTGCCACCATGCCATCTCATAGGAGACTAAAGAACTGTTTCCCGACAGTGCAATAATGGAATTTTGTCCTTCTGACTCTCAAAGCAAGTTAAGAGCAGGTTGAGCTTCCCGATAAACAATGTTAGGAAGCCCATTTGCTGTCAGTAGCATCTCAAGCATGCTCACTAAAAGGCCACCTCGCCAGGATTAAATTTGTCCTATAAATTAAGTTCCTGTCAGTGAGAATGTAGAATGTTCATTTTGCAGCTGTATATAAGAAATATGCGCTTAGTGAACTTCACTTCTTCCATGACTTTGAGGTTCGTAGATGCTCGTTCTCCATCATGGGAACTTCACATAATTTCACTTGAGTGCCCTTAGCAAATGGTGCACCATGCCTGGATGATGGAGGAGGCAGGAAGATCCTGGGTAGTGTGTAGATTGGGTTGGGAAGGAGGGAGTGGGGCAGTGTTCAGTATCTTAGAGGAAGAGATTGATGGTGTCTGTAGTTTCTAACAGGTATAAATCCACCAATGGGAACAATGACAGAAACATTTATATGAATGATGTTATTGAAGAGATAAATATTCAAATTTTATTCATTAGTATCGCAAGCAGGTTTACATTAACACTGCAATGAACTTACTATGAAAATGCCCTAGGCGCCATACTCTGGCACTGAGGGAGAATTTAGCTTGGCCAATTCACTAACCAGCACATCTTTCGGACTGTGGGAGAAAACATGAATACCCAGAGGAAACCCACACAGATACGGACAGAACGCGCAGACTTGGCATATACAGTGCAAGCTGGGAATCGAACCAAGGTCCTTGGCGCTGTGAGGCAGCAATGCTAACCGCTGTGCCACCGTGCCATCCACGTGCCAAGCACACTGGTGAGTTCTCCCGGTTCTTCTTCAAAAAGTTTCAAATATGTAGGAATCTATAAAAGAAACGGATTAGTGCTAATTAGCTGTCTTACCCTAATACCCAGGAAGATTGGCTGGTGTTGGAGCTGGGCAATGTCTCAGTAATGACAGGAAATAATTTTCTGAATTGGGGAGCAGTACGTTATTGGAGGTTAAATTGTTTTTTCACTCTGCCACTGACTGCGAGGTATCTGGCTTCATAATGTTCGATCCTGATGTTAAAGAATAAAAGTGGAAACATTGCTCCTGCCAGCTAAATATCCTGCACAAAATTAATTGGGCCAGATTCTCCAACCCCTCTCTCCCCAACCACTCATTTCGCCCTGGCGGGAGGTGACGTGCTGTTTGCTAGCAGCAGGATTTTCTGCTTCCATCGCTATCAATGGGATTTCACATTGATATCACGCCATGCTGACGGGAAACTCATGGGTGGAGGTGTGCAGCCGGCAGAACCAGAGAATCCCGCTGGTGCGAAAAGCTGGAGAATTCCGGCCATTGTTTTTTAAGGAAGCTGACGATATATTCACAATGTGGAGATGCCGGCGTTGGACAGGGGTAAATACAGTAAGAAGTCTCACAACACCAGGTTAAAGTCCAACAGGTTTATTTGGTAGCAATAAACCTGTTGGACTTTAACCTGGTGTTGTGAGACTTGTTAATGTATTCACTATGCAGTGCTCCACTCAAGTATCTTATGTTGTAGCTGAAGTACTTCACACTCGTTTGCCAGCCCTAACTTATATTAGTTGACATGCTCTGCTTTAACTAATTTAAGAATTTTCATGTAAAGTATAGCAAGTGATTTGAATGAATGTACCTTCCGAGCCATCAGGTTCAGCTTGTTCTTCCCTTTGCTTTTGCTTGAACTTCATGTTGCTATGGTGCATTGTTGCACCAGTTATTTTGTAGATGCTGGTTTTCTCATCATTGGTGAAACGTAAGATATCAATAGCATGCTGCAAATTCAAGGAGACAACAATATAATTGTTGATTCTATTCAACTTGTGATGATACTGTGCCTTTAAGAAGTGTATTTTAATTATATTTCTCTGCAGGTTTTTTTTCAAGCAGGCCTCATCATTTTATTGGTGCCGTGTTATCTGTACCTGGTGACCTCTAATTGTTACTCAAACAATATAACTGTCATCATATTTATTTTTAATGTGGACTAATGCAAGATCCTGTGATGCTTGGGATTGCTGAGAGGAACTTAATTGACAGTTTATGTTATGTTATGCAGCTATGCTTCACAGGAAAGTCCAGTTTTTAGTTTAGCTTCTCAGTGGTAACCTGAAGTTAAGAACAAAAGTAGTGCTTTCCCACTCTCACTGGAGTCTTTAGTTTCATTTTCTCAGATGCTGTTTAGATTTGAGATAGAAAGGAGAACCTTTTGTTTTGCCCTCTCTGGAGTTGGAAATTCTGTCTACTCTGAGTTACTGTTAGAAACTAGTGGAACAGGCAGTATCTTTCTCTGTCCTTCTCTCTCTTTCTCGCCAGAGGCTTTTCAGAAAGTTCCAAGACTGGAACGCCTCAGAGATTTGTTCAAATATTCGAAAGACCTATTCAGAGCCCATGTAAAAAAGCTGAAAACCCAACATCATGTCAGCATACTTCTTCTTGTGTCAAGTCTAGAGGAGGGGTACAGATCTAGAGTTTGACTTGGAACAACATAGATAGCTAGCTGTTAAGGTTTACTATGTGTTGTGTATAATTCTTGTAACAGGTAAAAGTTATGTTAATTCTTTTTGTTCTATTTTAACTGTTTTCTTAAATAAACTTTGTTTGATAAAAGCTACCTGGTGGATCACTTGAGTCATACCTGGATTGAAACACCATATGCTCACCCTAATGCCAAAATCAAATGTAAAACTTAGGATCTAGGCTAATTTCATAAAACGCTTTGGAGTTTCTGGCCTGGATCTTAACAAACTGTTATCATATAATTCATGTGTGCCTTACTTACATCAGTCGCTAACAATTCTTCTTTATCATCAATGCTTGGAACTGTAACCTCACCCTGACTGATGTAAGGGTAGTCAAAAGGATTGGTGGTGATAAGTAGCATTTCTGTAACAAAGTAAACAATACAGGATTTTTTTCACATAATGCAACATGAAGGAAAGAAACACAAATGCGCAAACAGGTCAAAAACTGTAAAGGATTAGTGGGCGTCTTACCGATAAGTTCAGGCTTTTTGTTGGATATAATCTGATAGAAAATGTGATAGCTTCTTTCACAGTGTTGTTGGAATGTCACCCTGGATTTCTCCAACAAGTCTGGATGGGAATTGAGATCAGTTACATCTCTGTCACAGATCTACCTATACATTTATATACTGTTAGTTAATCAGATTTGGAATACTTACACGTTTCGATGTCTGCTGAAGCCAGTTTTGCCGTGGGTCCAAAGTGTATTCTGATAAATTTGCCCTTTGCAATAAACAATATGAATTCAGAGATTAGAATACATCTGTTATTTCATATAGAGATGAAACACCATTAACTCTTTTTCACAAAGATTTGGAGATGCCAGCATTGGACTGGCATGGGCACAGTAAGAAGTCTCACAACACCAGATTAAGGTCCAACAGGTTTATTTGGAATCATGAATTTTCAGAGAACTGCCCTTTCATCAGGCGAGTGGCCTGAAGAAGGAGCAGCACTCCGAAAGCTTGTGATTCCAAATAAACCAGTTGAACTGATGTTGCGAGACTTCTTCTTCACAAAAGTAGCATGTTTTCTTTTCTGTGTTGCTTAATTTTCAAAAAGTATTTCCACTTCGACTTACAAAGCGAGATGAGTTGTCATTCCTTACTGTCTTGGCGTTACCAAAGGCTTCCAGCAATGGGTTAGCCTGAATGATTTGATCCTCCAGGGTTCCCTACAGGGTAGATTGTGTTTTCAGTTAATAGGTGACTTAACCACATGAAGGTAAAAATGTAACGAAATACATTTTCCAAAGTGTCATTATCTGCTCACAAACCTTTGTCTTTGAAACTTCGTTCTTCTTATGCACATCACCAACACCTGCAATTAGTGCAAAGTACTGGATGACCCGTTTAGTGTTCACAGTTTTTCCTGCACCAGATTCTCCACTGAAAAGCACAAAAATAATCATGTATCCCATGCTGTTCCTTAAGTAAGTTAGAAGAGATGCTATTTCACATCAATAAATTCCAGTTTTACAATTCCTTTGACATACTAAAGTATCCCAAGGCTCTTAACAAGGAGCATTGCTGCACAAAATTTGACACTAAGCCTCATATCCGAAGAGGGGACTAAAAATTTGATCAAAGGAGTTTTTAAGAACATTCTTAAAGATGGAGAAAGAGTGTGTAGACAGGTCTAGGGGAGGAATTCCAGAGATTAGAGGCTGGGCAGCTGAATACATGGCTGCCAATGGTGGAGCAGTGAATACTGGAGATGTGCAAAAGATTACAAGAGGAACTCAGATATCTTGAAGGGTTGTAGGGTTGGAGGAAGTTACAAAGATGAGGAGAGGCGAGACCAATGAGGGATTTGAAAATTAGACTGAGAAATCTTTTGTGCAGATTAGGTGAATTGGCCATGCTAAGTTGTCCCTTAGTGTCCCAGGATATGTAGGTTAGATGGGTTAGCCATGGTGAAATGTGTTGGTTACAGCAATAGGGCTGGGTAAGATATTCTGCCAGAGAGTCAATGCAGACTCAAAGGGCCAAATGGCCTCTTCTGCACTATCAGGATTTTATGAAGCTATGAATTTAAAATCGAGGCATTGTTAGAATAGGAGCCAGTGTAAATCTGGGTGGATAATTAAACAGGGCCTGGTGCAAGTTAGCTCGAGTTTAAAAGAAAACATTATGATCAAGGTGTGATGGAAAATATTACAATGTGACATGGAGTGATATTTAACGTGAGAATTTAAATGTATTACAGATTACAGGCAGTGCTCAACTTTAAGACATTCAAGTTACGAAGAACAGCAAATGACCTTTTTAAATTCACATCACATTATGACTTTATGTTAGTTTAGACTTTATGAGAGCACACCAATACTTTCACCTGCGCACATTGAGTTCCTCTTGTGATCTTTTGCACATCTCCAGTATTCACTGCTCCACCATTGGCAGCCATGTATTCAGCTGCCCAGCCTCTAATCTCTGGAATTCCTCCCCTAGACCTGTCCACACACTCTTTCTCCATCTTTAAGAATTTTCTTAAAACTCCTTTGATCTGTGTGACTGGACAGTTCGAGCTGGAAACAAGTGTTTCATTCTGCTCAATTCTTTTGGCACAATCATCACAATTTTTATGCATTTATATGCTTTACGTTGTATGCACTCTGAACTACAGAAGTTCTGTATTAAACAGACAAATGACAGCGATTGGTAGACAGTGAATTATATCCCCACATTAACTATGGAACTTATACTAAGGCAGGTAGGCATTAACTTGACCCGGCAAGAGTTGAGAGTATTTAACACCGCTAGGTGCCCAGAAGTGATTTCCAGCCTTGGTTTTGGAACCAATTTCCCATTCATATTTTCGTTCCTATGAAAAAAATCAGTTCTGATTCAAAGATGTTTCAACTTGCAATGTGATTTTTAAGAACCAATTGTGTCGTAAGTCTGAGACTGCCTGTGTATAAAGTTTATTCATAAGTCACAAGCAGGCTTACGTCAATGCTGCAATTAAGTTACTGTGAAAATTCCCTAGTCGCCACACTCTGGCACCTGTACTGAGGGAGAATTTAGCTTGGTCAATGCACCTAACCAGCATGTCTTTCAGGCTGTGGGAAGAAAGCAGAGCACCCAAAGAAAACACATGCAGACTCCGCACAGACAGTCACCCAGAGCCGGGAATTGAACCTGGGTCCCTGGCTCTGAGAAGCAGCAGTGCTAACCATTGTGCCATCGGGCCGCCTAATGATTGTACAAAGATAGTTGGCATGTGAGAGAAATTCAGAGACTTGTGAAAATGAATTACTTACGTGATCAGGATAGACTGGCTTTCACGATCTGCAAGATAAAACATGAAAGGGGAGAAATATTTTTAGAGATGCCATTCCACTTAATTTTAAACTGAAGTTGAGTTGTGCCAATCACCCACACTTTAAATTAAATATATGAAAATAGATACATATGTGCTTCTTGAATACGTGGAAAATTAATGAGTTACCTGTTAGCATTGCCTGATAGGCAGTGTCAGAAACCGAGAAGATGTGGGGAGGTACCTCTTGTCGCTTTTTCCCTTTATAGCCAGACACAACTTCAGCGCTGTAAACCGGTAACCACTTGTAGGGGTTCACAGTGATGCAGAATAATCCAGAGTATGTCTTTAAAAAGCAAGAATCAATCAATGCTGGCACTTTGTGACTTAAACTTCATTTCTAAAACTAAATACTGAAGCTCCCCTCAACTTACATAGATCATCCAGGCTGCATAACGCTCTTTGAGGTTATACAGCACACATGCTTCATTCAGGTGGGTCATTGTGGCCATGTCCTCGATTTTATCAAATTTTGGAGGGTTCCTTGGGAAAACATCATTGGGTTTCACAACAATTGTCTGAAATAGATAATTTGGCAAGAGTAATCATAATGTCATTTCATAATTCGTGATGCCAACTTTGGAAATAGGATAAAGAGTTTGATCCAAAACAAATTGCTGAGATTCACCTACCTTCCCATCTGCTTTTTCCACTTCAACTTTGGTGCTATCTTGACTCTTGATTTTCCCTTTGACAAATACCAATTTGGAGTCAGTCACGTAGCAAGCAGTTTTGGCATCGAAGGGCCTGTTCTGTGCTTCGATTTGCTCCTTCTCAGATTTGCGGAGATACTGAGCAGCTGCTCCAAAGACTTTCATGCTGTCAAAATTCATGGTCGCTGTGTTTCACTGTGTGGAAATGTTCAGTTATTTCATTGTATTTCAGTTGCAGGTGAAATTGCAGATATCCAAATTCTGCTAGTTTCCTCACATGCAATTGACTTGAACAATGCAAGCTATCAAGAATATTAAGTTTGACTGGCATCTTATTCACCTCCAACATCCAATCCCTCCACCACCAATGCACAGTGGCAGCAGCATGTGCCATCTGCAAGAGACACTGCACCAAAGCTCCTTCCAAACTCACAACCTCTATCACCTTGAAGAACAAGGCCAGCAGATGCATAGCAACATCACCACCTGCAAACTCTCCTCCAAGCCACACACTACCCTGGCTTGGAAATATATCGTCCTTCTTTCACTGTCACTTGGCCAAGGTCCTGAAACTCCCACCCAAATAGCACTGTGAGTCTGCCTACATCTCAGTTACTGCAGCAGTTCAAGAAGATGGCTCACTACCATCTTATTAGGGGCACTTAAGAATAGGCAATTAACCTGCTGGCATAGACAAGGGCACCCACATTCCATGAAATAAAAGAAAAGTTGGTTACGCAGGGCATAATTCCAAACTTTCATGGAATCAATAGAATTCCTACGGTGCAGAAGGAGGCCATTCAGCCCATCGGGTCTTTACTAACCGCAATCCCACCCAAGCCCTATTCCCATAATCTCGCATATTTACCCTGCTAACCCCACTCCCCCAACACTAGGATTAATTTAGCATGACCAATCAACCTAACCCACATATCTTTGGCATGTGGGGGGAAATCAGAGCACCCAGAGGAAATGCAGACACAGGGTGAAAGTGCAAACTCCGCACAGGCAGTGACTAAAGCTGAAATTGAAACTGGGTCCCGGGTGCTGTGAGGCAGCACTGTCAACCACGGTGCCGCAAAATGATACAGAACTTGGAAACACTGTGCACTGTATGAGAGATAATGCAAAACTTCAAAAGGATAAAGATGAGTTGGTGGAATGGGCAGGCAGATGGTGGATGAAGTTCAATGTAGAGAAATGTGAAGTGACTCATTTTGTTAGGAAGAACGTGGAGAAACAATATAAAACAACGTGTACAAATCTAAATGGGGTATAGGAGCTGAAGGATCTGGTAGCACATGTTCATAAGTCATTGAAGGTGGCAGGACAGGTTGAGGGTAAAGTTAGGAAAGGATATAGTATCCTAGGTTTTATTAACAGGGTATAGAGTGAGAGGCACGGTGGCACAGTGGTTAGCACTGCTGCCTCACAGCACCAGGAACCTGTGTTCAATTCCTGGCTGAGGTCACTGTCTGTGCAGAATCTGCACATTCTCCTTGTGAGTTTCCTCCGGGAGTTCCGGCTTCCTCCCACAGTCTGAAAGACATGCAGGTTAGTTGTATTGGTTATGCTAAATTCTTCCTCAGTGTACCCAAACAGGAGTGTGACAACTGGGGGATTTTCACAGTGACTTCATTGCAGTGTTAATGCTTGTGACACTTATAAATAAACTTAAAGAGCAAGGAGGTTATGCTGAACTTGTGTAAATGTTTGGTCTCAGCTGGAATATTGCACTCAGTTGGGGCGTTTAACTTCATGAAGGCATTGGAGAGAGCACAGAAAAGATTCAGAAGAATAACCCCAAGGATAAGAAACTTCAGTTATGAAGATAGATTGGAGAAGTTGGATCTGTTTTCTTTGAAGAAAAAAAGGCTGAGAAGGGATTTGATGAGATGAATTCAGAGTCATGAGGGGTCTGAACAGACTCGATTGGGAGAAACACAGTTCCCATTCATGAAAGAATTAGGGCACCGATTTAAGGTAATTTGCAAAAGAAGCAAAAGTGATATGAGGAAAAATTATTCACACAGAGAGTGTGAGGGTCTGAAACATTCTGCCTGAGAATGTGATGGAGGCAGGTTAAATTGAGGCATTCAGAAGGGAATTAGGCAGTTTGTTAAAAAGGAATGGTGTGCAGGGTTATGGGGAGAAGGTGGGAGAATGGCACTCCAACTTCCACAGTATCTCACTTCTGTTTCTATTTAAAGGGATTGTGTCCATTTTACATTCTGTTCAGGTCAACATTAAAAGTGCTCTGGAATTTTTGGTGTGGCCACTCCATGTAAAATGATTATCTTGTCGGTAAACCATTGGCTGATGTTTAAACACAGTTTTCATTGAGTTACTGAAAGCTGGGAGCCTGTGTGAAAATGCTGATATAATATTATGTTCAGAGTTAACTGCATCTCTCAGTTAGATACAAAGTTAATGAGTTGTTTTCTGGGTTGAACGTAGAGCTGGCAAGTAAACTTTCTGCAAAGTGGTTCTGATAAAATTGAACCTTCTGCAGATATATTCCAGAAAAGTCATTCACATCCAATCAGCCTTTTAGACATTGCCATTCTTTTCTATTTCCATGGATACGTCAATTACAGGGTCACTGACCAACTGCGTTGATATAAAAATATTATAAAACTCTGTGACTTTGTTGTTGAAGCCGGTAATTAAATGAGTCTCATGAACAAACATGCCATCAGTTTCATTCTAGATCAGCTTTCACAGTTAGAACATAACTGCTGCCAGTACACCTTTTTATAGAATCATAGAATCATACAGTGCAGAAAAGGCCATTTGGCCCATCAAGTCTGCACCAGCCTGTGTGAAACACCAGACCTCCCTCCTAACCCCATTTACCAACACTTGGCCCATACTTTCCTGAATTTAGGTCTACATTTAAAATTTACTAATTTATTAGTGTCACACGTAGGCTTACATTAACACTGCATTGAAGTTACCATGAAAGTCCCCTAGTGCCACACTATGGCACCTGTTCGGGTACACTGAGGGAGAATTTAGCATGGCCAATGCACCTAACCAGCACATCTTTGTGGGAGGAAACAGGAGCACCCTGAGGAAACCCACGCAGATGCAGGGAGAACATGCAGATTCCACGCAGACAGTGACTGAAGCCAGGAACTGAAGCCGAGTTCCTGGTGCTGGGAGGCAGCAATGCTAAACATTGTACTGACATGTGAGGATGTCAGGGCAGGCAAGGTTGAGAGCCATATCGATAAACAAGGTGTTTTACCCACGCTCCCCAAGGAGATGGCCAGTATTCACAATGAAGATTCATAAATATGATTATTCACTTGGCTGAGATAAGGTAGAACATTAAACATTAGCCGACTTGCATTCCAATGGAAATCTGTGCCTCTTGGGAATGAGAGGGGAAAAAATGGATGGGAAACCGAAGAAAACAAATCAAAGCTCCCAGCAAGATCCTGAGTTTGTCTGATTTAATAAAATGGTTTTAGTTGCTTCATTATAAGAAGGCAGCAAGCAAGCACATCCTACTTATCTGCAAAGATCAAATTAATTCTTGGTCACAACGTTTGTGGACCAGGTTTACAGGGCCTTCTGTTAATGCTCTGCCTGGTTAAGACGTAATTAACTTCTGAAAGAAGTTGTGGACGGTGTTTTCTGAGCCATGTTCATTACCCTGGTGGCTACTCCGTAAAAGAAGAGTTTGGGGCACATTCTCAGAAAACAAGAATGCCCGACCAGTAAATGTGCAGAGCTGGTTTGAACCTTAAATTCCTCACCCTGTGGATGCACAAACAAGAAGAACTGCGCACTGGCCTCTCTGGCTGTGAAGGAAAGCAAAATGAACAGGTGAGAGTCTTATCACATTAAACCTGTACAACGCACTTGCATCTGATGCTGTAGAATTCCCATAAAAATTAACATTTCTGGCTTTACTTTGTTTCCAGTGTATTAAGCTTGTTTCTAAAGTTATTTAAAAATGCACCAAAAACAATCAGATGTTTCTTCTTCTCTTATCAATTGAGTGCCACACAAAGCTAAGCAACAGGACTGTAAAAACAATGATGAAAAGATCAGTTCAAACTAACCCCACTGCCGCCTTTTTTGTCTTATTGCAAGTGCCCCCAGGTAAATGCTACTCACCAGAATCTACTGCAGACCCGAACAAGTCCTCTGCAGGACTGTCAGATTTTTATAAGGAGCCTGACACCTTCCCTGGCATCTGCCATATCTATATATGGTCAACTGAAATCTGGCTATGGATGTTGAATTGATGGTGTTCTTCCAATAATGTCTAAATATAGGAGGCTGTTGTGTTGTAAGTATGTTGATTTGTTTTTAGGAATCTGAAGAAAAGCTATAGAATTATAGCCATAGAAGAGCTTCCCATCTTTCAATTCCCCGTCTGAGGTAATATGATTTAATAACACAAAAGAGGAAAATGTCTGAAAAGTCTATCTTCTTCAAACCGTATTTTAGATTTTTAAAAATCCAATTTTCAAAAGTCCAACCAATTTAACAAAGAGGATAGATAGTTTTGAAATTGAAAAGTGCAGCAAGTCTGAGGGAAAAATATCAGAAATTCAAATCTCAGATCAAGTTGTACAGTTTAGACTCTATTACTCTGGAGTATGTGTATAGAAACTAGCTAAAAAGGCATTTATGTATGTCACCTTTTTCTCTTTATTTTTTCAAAGGATTCAGATATCAGATATTTGATATTTTTTATAGCTAAATGTGATAAATTTGAATCTGTGATGCATTTAATCATAATTTCTCAACCAAAGATCATTCCTTTGTTGTGTTTTAAGGACTCACAGAAGGAGGTAGCACGGGTAGAAATTGTAACATCCATTACCGAACATCATCTAATCTAATGCTGTCTATATTTGCCTCTTAATCGTTAAGGCTGTCTGACAAAAAAGGAATATACTCAAACTTCTAAAAAAAAAACAGCTCTGGGAGGAAATAACAACAAACAATTTAACAAAGAGAATAGTTTTGAAATTGAAAAGTGCAGCAAGTCCAAGGGAAAAATATTACAAATTCAAATTAATTTTTTCTTCCCTCCCCTTGAATTCCCATTTTGACACCGGGTTTTCAGCTATTGGAAGGAAGCCTTGTTTGACCAAAGCGTTAAAATCAAAATTAGCCTACGTTCTGAACAGCACATGCCTCGTATATCCTTTGTCACTGTGCTGTTGGGGGTGTCTATTGCAATCTTGTAATCTCAGCAGATAAGTGGGAGATGGCATTTTAAAGGAGAGGCCAAAGTTTTTTTTGCAGCACTCTGCTTCCAGCCTTAGACCAAAGCAGCAGGTGTCTCCCAAACACGGCGGAGAATGCGAAGTTTGTAATTATATGTAATGGAAATCTGTAGATCACTAGAACCTCAATTGCAGGCAATCATCGAATATTGCACCTATTGGTAACACAATTTTCACTTCCTGCCTGTTAAAGTTACCAATTACGTGAGTTTCACAGACGAAATCGCTCAAAGGATTACTTTATGTTAGTAAAATAATCAAACTAATCTAAGATACATGCTTATTTTACCATACTTCAACATATAATTGTAAATAGCAAAATACTTAGATTTTAAAATAATTTCAGATCAAGTTGATCTGATCAAGAGTCTTACTTGGACTAGGAAACTACAGGGACTGGGAACATCTGGAATGTGGTGCTTATTCAAGGAGCAGCTGCTGCGAGTCCTTGATAAGTATGTCCCTGTCAGGCAGGGAGGAAATGGTCGAGTAAGAGAGCCTTGGTGTACGAAAAAAGTTGATTTGCTGGTTAAGAAGAAAAAGGAGGCTTATGTCAGGATGAGGCTTGAAGGCTCAGTTAGTGCAATGGATAGCTATAGATTAGCCAGGAAGGAGGTAAAAAGTGAATTGAGGAGAGCTAAGAGGGGACACGAGAAGATGTTGGCTGATAGGATTAAGGAGAATCCTAAAGCTTTCTTTCGATATGTTAAGAATAGAAGATTGGTTAGGGCAAGATTAGGGTCAGTCATAGACAGCAGTGGGAAGTTGTGCGTGGAGCCTGAAGAGATTGGTGAGGCACTGAATAAATATTTCTCTTCGGTATTCACGCAGAGTGCTGGAAATGTAGCTATGGAGAACACTGAGGTACAGGGTTGCAAATTGGGAAGTATTGTAGTAGATAGGGAGGATGTGCTAGAAATTCTCGAGGGTTTGAAGTTGGATAAGTCCCCTGGGCCGGACGGGATTTACCCTAGGATTCTCTGGGAGGCAAGAGAGGAGATTGCAGAGCCTCTGGCTCTGATCTTCAGGTCCTCGTTGGTTACGGGTGTGGTTCCGGAGGACTGGAGGATAGCGAATGTGGTCCCATTGTTTAAGAAGGGGAAGAGAGACCTTCCAGGGAATTATAGGCCAGTGAGTCTTACTTCTGTTGTGGGCAAGGTATTGGAGAGAATTATTAGGGATAGGATTTATAGTTATTTAGAGAGAAATGAATTGATTGGGGATAGTCAGCATGGTTTCGTGAAGGGTAGGTCATGCCTTACTAACCTCATTGAGTTTTTTGAGAAAGTGACCAGAGAGGTGGATGGGGGTAAGGCGGTTGATGTAGTATATATGGACTTTAGTAAGGCGTTTGATAAGGTGGCCCATGGAAGACTTCTACAGAAAATGCAGATGTGTGGAATAGAGGGTGATTTAGCTAATTGGATTAGAAATTGGCTGGCAGATAGAAGACAGAGGGTGGTGGTTGATGGGAGATATTCATCGTGGAGTTCGGTGACGAGTGGTGTGCCTCAGGGGTCTGTTTTGGGGCCCCTGCTGTTTGTAATTTTTATAAATGATCTGGATGAGGGTATTGAGGGATGGATCAGTAAATTTGCAGATGATACTAAAGTTGGTGGTGTGGTAGATAGTGAAGAGGGGTGTTTTAGTTTACAGAGTGACTTGGACAAGTTGCAGAGCTGGGCCGAGAGGTGGCAAATGGAGTTTAATGTGGAAAAGTGTGAGGTAATGCACTTTGGCAGGAACAATAAATGTGTAGAGTATAGGGCTAATGGTAGGGCTCTTAATAGTGTTGAGGAACAGAAGGATCTTGGTGTATGTATCAATAGATCCCTGAAAGTAGGCAGTCAAGTGGATAAAGTTGTTAAGAAGGCATATGGAGTCTTAGCTTTTATTGGTAGGGGGATTGAATTTAGGAGCCGCAGCATCATGTTGCAACTGTACAAAACTCTAGTGCGGCCGCACTTGGAGTATTGTGTGCAGTTCTGGTCCCCACATTATAAGAAAGATGTGGAGGCATTGGAGAGGGTACAGAGGAGGTTTACCAGGATGTTGCCTGGTATGGAGGGCAGGTCTTATGAAGAGAGGCTGAGGGATTTGAGGTTGTTTTCGTTAGAAAGGAGGCGGCTAAGAGGAGACCTTATTGAAACATATAAGATGATTAGAGGTTTAGATAGGGTGGACAGTGATAGCCTTTTTCCTAGGATGGAGAAAGCTAGCACGAGGGGACACAGCTTTAAATTAAGGGGTATGAGTTATAGGACGGATATCAGAGGTAGGTTCTTTACTCAAAGAGTGATTAGGGAGTGGAATGCCCTGCCTGCAGCTGTTGTAGATGCGCCAAGTTTGGTGGCGTTTAAGAGGTTAGTTGATAAGTATATGGAAGAGAAGGGAATGGTTTAGTTTGGAGGGGCATTGCTTTTTATTTTGGTCGGCACAACATCGAAGGCCGAAGGGCCTGTTCTGTGCTGTAATGTTCTATGTTCTACGTTCTATAAGTTGTACAGTTTGGACTCTATTAATCAAGAGTATGTGTGTAGAAACTAACTAAAAAGACATTTATGTTTGACACTTTTTTCTGTTTATTCTTTCAGAAGAACTGGTAAGAACAGCATTTGGCACTCATCCCTAATTAGCCTTGAACTTATTGGCTTACTACACCATTTCAGGGGGCATTTAAGAGTAAATCACATTGCTGTGGGTCTAGAGTCATATGTTGGCCAGACCAGGTAAGGATGGCAGATTTCCATCTAAAGGGCATTAGCAAAGCAGATGGGCTTTTATGACAATTGTCAATGCTTCAATGTCGCTGTTCCTGAGACTAACTTTTTTAATTCCAGATTTTTACTTAAATCTAAATTTCACCAGCTGGTCAGGTGACATTACTATGACAGTAGCATCTCCCCCATGAATGACCATGTGCGCAGGAACCTGCATCCTAAGGTAACTGTTCACATGCAGAGGATGAATATGGGCAGAAACCTGGAAAAAAAAAAGGCCAAAATTTTCCCATCCCACTTGTCATGGGAATTTTCAGGGATGGGATTAGAAAATCCTCCCCCTACGCTGGACAATGGCAGTCCAACCCAAATGGGTATTTATTTCCTGAAAAATAAGTTAATTTTATACAGTGATAAGCAGTCAACATTGAACTTTACATCTATGGGTTAATGGGGTAGAATGGATTGATGGCCTTGTGCATTATGTTTTAGATACTTTCCATTCGAAGTCTTATTTGCATGATTTCCTTCATTAAACAGGAATTGGAATATTGACTGGGAAGCTCCTGTGATTACAAAATGGTTGCTTTTGATAAGTCAGCTAAGGACCACGATAATAATAACCAGTCATCAATTCCTCATGGTTTCTGCGGATTCTCTGTGCTGCTCTGCCTGAGGTTTGTTGCACTGGAGTCAGTTGTGAATGATCTTCAATCAGAAAATTGACCAGAAAAATCAGCGGAAAGGAAAGTGTTTAATTTCTTTGTCTGATCTGGGTTGGAAAAAGTGTTTGCGATCCCGGTTGGAAGATCTGGCACTATATCCTCATGGAAACTTTGTTGCACTAACCTTTTATGAGAAATATTCAACAGAGTCCCTGTCCACTAGCTTAAGGATCACAGAGATTTTTCCAGCATTGCTGTGTCCAACATTTATCTTTCCACACACACCTAAAACAGATAATCTGGTCAATTTGCCGTGTATCAATTTGCTACCACCTTCCGCTACATTTACAATTCAATGAACTACAACACATTTTCAGATTGTTTGAGGATGCAAGGTTCTCTGTTTCTCGAGACAGTGCTTATACAGTAGCTAGACAGCCAGCTGGATCTGCAGCCTTGGGAGTCTCTGGGAAGTGTATAAATAGATGATGATATTGATCCTACAGGTGCTTTGGTCCACCTTGTTGTCTAACGAGGGGCATACACGCGATGGGTCGTGAGAGGGCTGCTCTTGGATCTTTTCTGAGAGTATCCTAGTGCTTCACATCATTAGTGTACGCATGACCTGGACCATTTGATGGGCAACACAACAGCTCAGTGACTATCGCTGTGCTGTGCAGATACATGGATTTAGGCCTGTGTGTGTGGGAGTTTGCGCATTCTCCCTGTGCTTGCGTGGGTTTTCTCCGGGCACTCCGGTTTCCTCCCGCATCCCAAAGATGTGCTCTTAGGCTAATTGGCAAAACAAGTTCTCCCTAAATTGTCTCAAATTTGGTTTTTAATCCATAGATCTATAAACACGGACAGGGATTGTGGGTAGAGGTGGGAACATCGGGATGGCGGCGCGGGCTCGTTGGGCTGAAGGGCCTGTTTCCCGTGCTGTTTTGTTCTTTGTTCTTTGTTCTTGCACAGGGAGTATCAATAGAATGTTGCTACCTGGAGTTTAGTTAATAATGGATCAATTTTGAACTTAAAAACGATGTTTTAAAAAGAGGTTCCTTTTTGTGGCCTTTATTTAAAAGTAAATGAGGACATTTCTTGAAACATCTGAATTTTTCAGGGGGCTGCACAGTAGTTAGCTAGGGTCCCAGGTTCAATTCTGGCCTCGGGTCACTGTCCATGTAGAGCTGCATGTTCTCCCTGTGTCTGTGTGGATTTCTTCCGGATGCTCCAGTTTCTTCCCATACTCCAAAGATGTGTGGGTTAGGTGCATTAGCCATGCTAAATTGCTCCTAAGTGTCCCTGGATTGTAGGCTAGAGGGATTAGCAGGATGAGTATGTGAGATTGTAGGGGTTGGGTCTGGGTGGGATTGTTGTCGGTGTAGGCTTGATGGGTTGAATGGTCTCCTTCTGCACTGTGGGGTTTCTATGATTCTGTGCTCTAAAAGATGATCATTTATGCCACACATGACAATGGTGAGATTGATAAGGGCTTGGAGGTGGTGCCGGGAGTTTGGAATCACATTTTCAAGTAGAGTAGGCAGGAATGGGGACAGAGACTGGGATAAACAACCAATGAGAATGCAGAGGCCAGTACAAATGGAAGCTTGACACCATCCAATGAAAATCAGCTCATTTGATTAGCACCTCCTCCACCACCTTACACATTCACTCCCTCCAACGTCAACACAGAATGGCAGCAATGTGTACCATACAAAAGATGCACTGCAGCAACATGTCAAGCCTCCTTTCAAAGCACCTTCCAAACCCGCGATCTCTATCACCTAAAAAGACAAGAGCAGCAAGTCACAGGGAAACACAACCAACTGCACGAAGCCACACACCATTCTGACTTGGAACTGCATCATAGTTCCTCCACTGTTCCTCAGATTGCCTCCTGAACATCACATGAACTGCAGTGGTTCAAGAAGGCAGTTTAACGAGATTTTCTCTCTGGTGGATCTGTAATTATTGTAATTATTGCAAGTTGGCCATACAAAAACCCACTAAGAGTAGTTGTAATTGCAATAACTGACAAATACTTCCTGTTGCTCTCAAATTCTGGGCCTTCAAATTAGATTAAATTTAGGGCATTAATCAGGTTTCATCTTTTTCAGAAATACCAAATCATTATCAGTGGTACTAGTCATTGGCTGATACTTGAGGGATAGCATTAGCAAAAGTTTCTTACAATCATCACAAAATTCTGTACATCTGCATTTCTGGCAGCTGATACAGTTATGTCTCATAAAAATAAGCTTCGCTCACATCATAATAATTTTGGTCCTTAACACATACCAATGAACGATCAGTGAATTCCAAATTTTATACTGACTGATATACATGAAGAAGATTGGAATTTCTAGTTACCCCAGGGTGGGGTAATCAGCTGTGTTTTTAATGTAAAATGAGTTACTAAATTCGGAAGAATCCATTACTGCCCTCGAGGATAAAAGTTTTGTTACATTCTTCCTTTCCGTGTTAAGACAAACCTGTCACTCTTTTAGAATGTTCCAGCGATATGCCAGGACTGTTGGAAAGCAGATACTGTTCCAGTTTAATGGCGAGATTAAGGCAGTCTTCAAATTGTCTCTGCTGTGCTGACTCATTTTCTGCAGGCTTGGGAGAAACTTGCGAAATCCAACAAAGAGAGCAATATCTTTTGAGTAAAGAGCAGCTCAGTAAATCTCAGCTTGGTCTGAGCATCAAGACTGCTGCAATGCAGGGGCTGGTTCTTTGGATTAGGAAAGTATGGAATTTGACTTGCATGCAACAATGGCACAGTGGTTAGCATTGCTGCCTCACAGTGCCAGGGACCTGGGTTCAATTTCCAGCTTGAGTCACTGTCTGTGTGGAGTTTACACATTCTCCTCTGTGTCTGCATGGGTTTCCTCCTGGTTCTCCAGTTTCCTCCAACATTCTAAAAGAAATGCTAACTAGATGCCAGGAATAACCTCCAGGAATACATTTGATCACTTTCGGTTATTGACCTTTCTGATACTAGAAATGCTTTCTCCCTATTTATTCTAGAAAAATCCTGAGGTGGACACACACAAATCGTAACAAATGGCAGGATCAGTTGGAAAACTGGCAGGATACCCGGCTTCATAGTCGGCATTGATTAGGAAATCATTCTTGACTTTTATAAAAGATTTGCCGAACCCCCGCTGGAGTATTCTGCCCACCACTCATTAGGAAGGATGTCAAGAGAGGATGCAGAGGAGATTCACTGAGAAAAATACAAGAAATGAAGATTACCATTTTTAAAAAAAATCTATGTATAACCTTTCATGACCACAGGAATTCTCAAACTCCTCCTTGCTGATGGAATATCACTTTTGGAGTATCTTCGAAGTGTAGTCGCTGGTGTGGTGTAGGAAACATGGCAGACAATTATACAGAGAAAGTTCCCTCATACAACAATGTGATAATGATTGTATAATCTGGAAGTTTTGGGCCACAAGCATCGCTGGCTCAACCAGCATTTATTGCCCATCCCTAATTGCCCTTGGACTGAATAGCTTTCTAGGTTATCTCAGAGGACATTTAAGAATCAATCACATTGCTTGAAACTAAATGCCAGAACAGGTAAGAATGGCAGATTTCCTTCCCTAAAGAGCAGATGGATTTTTTTAAAACAAGCAGCAATAGTTTCATGGTCATCATTAGACTCTTTAATTCCAGATGTTTACTGAATTCAAATTTCACTATCTGGTAGGATTCGTATCCGGGTTTCCAGAGCATTATCCTGGGTCTCTGGATTCTTGTCCAGTCACAATATGTTACCACCTCTTGATTGAAAGATGAATATGACCAAATTAACTCCTATTTCTTCTTCAAGATAGTGCGATGGGATCTTTTATGTCAGCCTGAGAGGTCTGTTAGGATATTAGCTAATGGTGCTTAGAAAAGACTTGCTGTTATGTATTTGTATTTATTCTTATTGGTTTACTGGAGCTACGCTATATTAATGTATGCACCAGTAATTATGTCAGAGACCTAACGCAGGAGACAGAAAGAGACAAGGAGCCATAGAAGAGATCACAGACCATTAATAAATCTCTGTTTGCTTTTAAAAGGTTTGTCCTGTATGTCACATCTCCAATACACAATAAAAACTGGCGGTGAGGACTATGGACATATACTTGCTAGCCACCCAAAAAGAAGAATTAGTCAAGGAAAAGTCAAAATTAAAAGAAAACTTTCACATGTGCTACGGAACCTGACGGGCTATGTTTTAAAGTTTATTTATTAATCACAAGTAGGCTGACATTAACAGTAGAATGAAGTTACCGTGAAACTCCCCTAGTCACCACACTCCAGCATCTGTTCAGATACACTGAGGAAGAATTCAGCATGGCTAATCCTCCTAACCAGCACATCTTTGGACTATGGGAGGAAATCAGAGCACCCGGAGGAAATCCATGCAGACACAGGAAGAATGTGCAGACTCCACACAGGCAGTGACCCAAGCCAGGAATCAAATCCACGTCCCTGGTGCTGTGAGGTAAGAGTACTAACCACAGTGCCACCTCGCAGGCTAGGTGGATGTGAGTAAACGATACTCTGCAAGCATATTATACAGCTGGCTGTGATAAATAAAAGGCTGAAGCTCAAATAGGTATCTCACGTGTAAGGAAATTAAGGTTGCTGCTGGAAATGTGGGGTTAAAGCGTGCATGCAGAATACTTGCCTAATTGAACAAACAGCAGGAGGTTTTGACATCGCGGGACCTTTGAATGAAGATGTGGAGCGATGGGGCTCTTACACCGAGCATTTTGACTATTTTGCACAGGCAAACAATATAACTGGAGATGTTATGGTGCCCACTTTCCTGAGTATGACTGTGGGAAAATTTTTAATCTCCTCCATAGTCTAGTGCAACCTGATAAATCCGGTACTAAAACATACAAACGGCTTGTGCGTGTTTCACTGAAATCCCTAGTGAGTGAAGAATGCTTTAGGTTGTATAAAAGAAACAGAAACCAAGAGGATTGGAAGTCAATGGTGCAATTTGTGGCAGGTCTTAAAAGACTTGCACAATATTTGTCGATGTGATGAATGACACTATTTGGAATAGAGTTGTTTGTGGTCTATGCAATGAAGCAACATAAAAAACATTCATTAACTGAGGATAATTTTACTCTGCAGAAGGCCACTGAAACTGCTATTCACTTTCACAATCTTACGCATTCAAATGCAACATATGATGAAATTTCATATTAAAAAAACTTTTTACGGTTTCTAATGAGCCTTCTTTTGGCTAAAAAGGCAATAAGTTATGTTTAGAAAACAATCCTTCCCCCTCCCAAGTCACTCCACTATGAGTCACGGTCCCAACAAGAAACAAACTGCTGTTTTTAACTCTGACACCACAGTTTATTTGTGGGAGTTTTTATTGAAATATTTCCTCATTGCCAAGAACAGTAATCTCTCTATCGAGAATGTACCACCCATCTCCTGTCTCAGTGTAGGCACTGCAAGTTCTTTCTCAACCTCTCGACACTGGAACGTGCTGAGGCCAGAGAATTACAAGGGGATGAGATGACCACCGTGTTGTTCCCCATCTCCTTTCAAGACAGCAGCTGCATTGAAGGAACTGACATCTCCCAGCATGTCAGGAAACACGGGCCACTTGTTAGGAAACTTGATTTGCTGGAACAGCACTGAAGCATCTAGAAAACTCATGGCAACAATTCTGGTTATTGAAGGCATAGTTACAATTCCTCAAACATAAAGAGTAGCAAAGGAACTTCCTTTGACTCTACGGAATGATATGTGTTACTGTTACAGACAGGAAAGAAGTTTAACTTGGCATTAATTTCTCCCCTAAATAGTAAAATATTTTTGATTTATTCCCCTTTTTAATAAGCAGTGCCATATTTCCCAACCCTTCAATTCTGGTGCAATCTAATTTTCTATTAATAACCCTCCCAACAAATTCAAGATAGAATGCACTCAAAGGGTTAGTTTACTCGCACACACACAAAATTCAGGAATGTTCCATCGTTGCTTTCATACGATAAAAGAGAGTGAGAAAAACAGATTTATAGTGCAGAGATACAGGGAAAAGAAATAATGTTTCACATGGGTTCTGGAGTCCAGAATCAGTGAAGTATTCCTCCATGGGGGTCAGTGGGCTGAAAACTGACGCTGTATAATTCATTTTCCCGCTTGTGCTTAATATCTCAGCATGATATGCAGTTTACCCCTCAAAACTTCCCTTGAAAATATTCGCAGTATCAGTCTCTGGTGGCAAGTGTGGGATCAAAGAATTTCTCTTCTTCAATATCTTCTTCTTCCTCCTCTAGCTGAGAAGCTTAGTTCATGGGTATCAGAAATGAAAAAGAGATGAGGAACTGGATTTAGTGAAGTCTTTTCTGGTAGAAGAACCTGGTAGCCAAGTCCACTCGGTTGCAGAAGAGGCTGTACACCAGTCTCCTGGTAATAGGAAAAGCTCTCATGATTATTTTGGAGGCGGGATAGACCAATGCACAATCTCTCCCACTGACAGCGGGCTATCAATTAAGACTCATTACCAAGCCAATTGATACCAATTATCCCAGAGCCTACCAGAATTTATTGGTGACACATGGGATTACTTGTGGGTTGGCAGGGCTTATCCATGCCTTCAGAAGGCCTTCTAGCTGACTCCCTCTGTCAAGGGACTTACTATCAGGCATGAGGTTGCCTATGACTCACCTTCTTTTCTCTTTCCACATCCTTTCATCCCACCCTCATGCATTATCATCAACAGTCACCGCTCCAGCCACTGGTTAGCCAGTATCTCTCAAAGGAGCAGAGAGAGTTAGGGGCATTTTTGCCCCCCAGATTCTTGAATTCCAGTAGAGGCGCGATGCTGACTATTTAGATGTCTGACAGATACTGGTTGGGCCTTTCCCTCAAGAGTGATGTGGTGGGAGATCCAGTGCACTGAGGCTACATCAATTAAACTCCAACACAGTTGGTATTGGAAAGGGGGAGGAGAAAGTAAGAAGTATTTGTTTATAGCCTATATGGTTAGCACTGCTGCCTCACAGTGCCAGCGATCCGGGTTCAATTCCAGCCTTGGGCACTATTTGTGTGGAATTTGCACATTCTCCCCTTGTGGGTTTACTCCGGGTGCTCTCATTGTCCAAAGAAAGAACATAGAACATTACAGCGCAGTACAGGCCCTTCAGCCTTTGATGTTGCGCTGACCAATGGAACCAATTTTATGACCCTCTAACCTAAACTATTCCAATGCTATCCATATGCCTATCCACTGACCATTTGAGGGATGTGTAGATTAGGTTGATTGGCTATGCTAAATTAACCCTAGCGTCAGCAGGAATGGCACAGTAAACAGGAGGGATTACAGGAATAGGACCTAGGTGGGATTGTAGTCGATGCAGATTCGATGGGCTGAATGGCCTTCTTTTACACTGTAGGGATTCTATGTACCTTCCCAGTCAGAGGACATTGAGCGATGAAAGAAACAGCAATGGTATGCAACTGGGGATTTATCTCTGGCCATGGTTTCGGTGATGTCCGTTCTCATGACAGCCAGCAACTCCATGGATGGTAAAACGTGCATCCAAACTATACTGCTTCCTATTCTTCACTGCCACCTCCTCGTCTGCACCACTTCTTCCTGCAGAAGATAGTATGTCAGTGAACGTTACACAATCTGTTTGGGTCATCGTGCGATAGTTCTAGTTCACTTGAGCTTTAGCATGAGGCTCACAACAGTGCTCTGTATGTGAGGATGCAGCAAAGGATGTGAATTTTATGGCTGAGTACTCTTTGATAGAAGTTCCTGGTAGGTGAGTGAGTCAAGTGTAATGAATTGTGCAGTAGAGGAGGCTAGCAGTGCATTTGATGGGATATGCCATTTGCAGATGAACTCACCTTGACAATTCAGATCAGCTTGTTGAACTTTTCCCTGCCCTGCAGCGTGTTCTTCGAGCTACACTTCCAGCATTGACTTCCATCACTATTTGTTCCTACTGCCTCCTGAATATATGTCTGGAGAACTCTATGTTCCTTAGTCGATGCAGTAAGCCTCATTATATTCTCACTTTCCCTTTCCCTCATACCTCTAAAGCATTGCTCAAAAGCTTGACTACATTTGTTCAACAGCCACAAGGCACCTATCCTTTAATTAGTTGAGGTTGCTTTTAACTATTGTAAGCCTCTTGTAATATTACAAACGCTGCTATGTGCAGTGATTGAAGACTGCTGACAACGATCATTTAGAAGAACAACAGAGTGATTGGATGTAGTCAGTTGAGCAATGGATGGGGGGGGTCATCTCCTATTGGTAAATGGCAATACAATTTCTTTAAAGAACCTAACAGGTAATCTTTAAAAATACAGATGGCGGTCTCGCCCAAAGGCAAAAGCAAGAATTCTTCTCTGGTCTCCACATAAATCATGTACAGAAAGCAAAATAGAAAGAGGAAAGGAACGACGGGATTAAAAGAGAGATAAGAGGCAGAAAGAAAAAGTAAAAAGACAATTGATCCGGATCTTCCGCAAAGCAGCAATCAGCAGACTGCTGTTCTACTCAAATTTTCTCACCACCAGACACTGCTCCACATCTTTTGCTGGATCTTCCAAGCTCAGCTTCTCCAGAAATGCTGAGCACAGATTATTTAGAGAACTCCAGTGCATCGCTGCAGTATTATGGAAGAAGGATGGGGGAGGTTCAAAGGTCTGTCTGCATTTAACGGCATTAATTGCTGTATGATAAATTTAAATGCCCTGTAAGAACGTTAATGAATCCATGAATGGATGAATATCTGTGAAAGAGTGAGTGGATGAGTGACTGAGTGGATAGAGTGGTACATGGGTGCAATAAGCAGGTAAGTTATTGAGTTGGCAGCTGCAAAATTTGGGAGGTGGGACACGGCGGATGGGAGGAGTAGTCATGCTAGGGGGGGTAGTTGGATTAGATCAGGGTGCGTGGTCCATTTGGGCTGGAGGGCTCAGTTCTGTAGTTGCCTAAAAGTTAGACTGGATTTCTTTGATGCAATATGGGTAACTATCCAGTTAGGTCCCTGGAACTCAGAGTCAGAGATATTTGCTGAGCGTCCTGGGGAAATTCTATGAAAACTTTAATTTTCCTGCACAGTGCCCACAGAGGTCAGCATATCGGGACTCCTCTGGAGTCCTGGTAGGCAACTTGGATTGTGTCCAGAAAATCTGGTCACCAACTTGATTTTAAATTTCGAACACTAATTAAATACTTAAGGAATGAGATTCCAACATTTGTAAAATTGAATTTTCAGAGGCTGAATACTATGCAACAATTGTGACTTATTAAGCTTTTAAAAACATCAATTATACCTGAATGCAACTGTCCAAACTTTTTAAAATTTCATTTAGTTAATTAGTGAGCATGTAAAAGAGTTTCATATTCTTCATTTGAGTCTGTTTGGGACTTTTTGTTAGTCTGCAAAGTAAGCTGATTTTCCAAATTAGCAATGCATGTGTGGACTTTGGAAGTTACTGTCTGATTTGCTCCATAATAGACAATGAGTGCTAAGAACCTTCATTTTATTCTCAACAGAATCTGAGCCATAATTTTTTTCTGCCCTTGAACATTAGTAACTCACATTTCCATAAATGTTCTCACGAATTTGACAATTTTACAATCTAAAAGACAAACTTCTAATCTTCAAATCAATCGTTCATTTTCTGTCAAATTAGAGAAGTTCGACAAGAAAAAAAACTGAGAAAAGATAGGTTCATATGAGATTGACTAAAGAATAATTCTACGTTTCAAATGTCTGCAACATTTTCCTTATTATTGATGGACCATTACTGCAGTCAACGCTGTGATAACTTTCTGTGAGTGAACTGTTGACTATCTCACTCAACTATGGTGACCCACACATCGTGAAAAGGTTCTAGACAACATTTGATCATGTTTTAATCATCAAAGGAAAAAAGCACAAAAGTCTGTGGAATGTTCAGAGCGACAGAGAGCATGTTGTGAGCTTACTTTACCAAAAACAAATTAATGTCCTTTTAATAGCCTGAAAAGAAAACTGATCCCAGCCAAAAAAATGGTTAAAGATAATAAAGAGATGCCAAGTGTCCTGCCTAATTTACTTGACATTTACTCCCACTAAACTTTTGCCTCCATGACTGACCACTGTGATTCATCTCAAATAGTAACCAACCTAGGCCTGAGCTCATGGTGCTACACAGTAAGAAGTCTGACAACACCAGGTTTAAATCCAACCTATTTATTTGATAGTAAACTTACAAGCTTTCGAGCCTATGGTCTTCGTCAGGTGAAGACCATAGGGTCGAAAGCTTATAAGTTTACTATCAAATAAATCGGTTGGATTTAAACCAGGTGTTGTCAGACTTCTAACAGTGTTTACCCTAGTCCAAAGCCGGCATCTCTACCTCATGGTGCTAGACAGATCCATTTAACAAAGATACCTCCCTGGTAATTTAGTTTTACATTATATCTTATAATCCTCAATATAATTGCATAAAAAGTACAGTCTCCGATATTTACCTCTGCTTAGTTGAATTAACAAATTCTGTTCACAAAATAATTTTTGTAATATATGAAAAGCGACAATACTAACTGAATGTTGTCAGAAATACTGTTTAAACAGATGTACATGTCTGTATTAGATATAGAGGCAAGTCAGGCTGTAAAATCTCAGATACAGCAATTTAAATTTACGTCTGTCAAGCCAACTAATAAATCTGTCTTGAAAAGATGTTGAAACATTTTTACATACCATTTATAGGCAAAAGAGTGTTTCTAACTTGGATGTCATGAAATGCACTATTGTATGATTAAGTCAATAAGGTGTATACACAGGGGATGGGGTTTTCTGGCTGCCCTTGCCCAATGTTGTTAAGATATTGTGTCCAATAATACCTCAGTGATGGAAAAGATAAAAATCAGCCATACCACATATTCTAAGAGTGGAATTTTCCAGCTGTTCCCACCAGCAAGATCTTCCAGTCTCATCAACGTCCCCCTATCCCAAACCCACCCCCCAAACCCAAATACTCTCTGCCCAACTGCAGATTTCCCAGTGGCAGAGGGAGCAAACAACAATGGAGTTTCCATTGACAGCGGCAGGACTGGAAGATCCTTTCAGCAGGCAGTGGCGGATTGCCTCTGGGAAATCCCATCCTCTTCATCCACAAAAACCATTCTGTAAAATGTGCTCACGTGGATGGCCAGTGAGGGCAGATCAAGTTCAACTATGATTCTCTTTCATTTTCCTGCATCCTTCCCTCCTCTTCCTCACCACCGTCGCACCAAGTGAGTGACCTGCTAATATTACCTCAGGTTACATTTTGAAGAACGGTCCCTTGTCTTAGGACCGAGAGGACTGCCTTTTTTTTTGGAACCAGAGCCCAACATGGTTCTCTGTCTTCAAAAGGAAGAAGAGACTAAAGAAAAGCAAATATTAAACTTGTTATTACACATCACCTTAATTCAATGGGTGGCACCTCAGCTTCTGAGCTGGATACCACGATTGACCTTAAAAGCTAGGCCAAGGGATTCGCGGGGCGGAATTCTCCCTTCCTTCCAACCACAGGAATCGTAGCAGGGAAGCAGTAGGGGGATCACGGAATGGTCTGATGACCATGGGTGGGATTTTCCAGTTTTAGGATGAGCATGGCCCGAAAAGCCTACCCACAGTCTCAGAGATGTCAACGTTCAAACCTCTCATTTAAATGAAATGCAGACTCCTCGTTAATGGTTTAAATGGATGTGTTGTGTTACACATCACAAAGGAAACGTTATTCGTATAGCAATGCTTCAAAGTGGCTCTAAGCAAGCGACTTTTAATTCCCCAAGGACAGGCACTATCATTGGCTATTAGTTATTATGCTGCACTTACCATTGATAACACCAAAGAAATCCATGGAAATAAATACATCTTAATTTTAAAGATACCAAGATTCACTGCAAACAACTTTCCAAACCTCCTTCAACAGCACCTTCCAAACCTTCAACCTCTACCATCTACAAGGACAAGGGCAGCAAATGCTTGGGAACACCCCCACCCCCAAGCTACACACTATCCTGACGTAGGAATATATCACTGTTCCTTTACTGTCGCTAGGTTAAAATCCAGGAACTCCCTCCCTGACTGCACTGTGGGTCTATCTACACCAGATGGATACAGCGGTTCAAACAAAAGGTGGCTCATCCTCATCTTCTCAAGGCAAATAGGGTTAGGCAACAAAGGCTGGTTGAGCCAACAACATTCACATTTCACAGAAGAATTAAAATAATTGGAGAGACTGGAGAAGGTGAGGCCTTTGTCACTAGCACTTAACAGGTTAAGGAATAACCGGACAGGACTCTTCAAGGTTTTAAAGAGTTAAGATAAAGCAAATAGCGATAGATTCATTTCGCAGGCAGGCTAGACCAGAACAAGTGAGCACAAATTTAAACCAATTAAAGGCTCAGTTGGAAAACAAATGGGGGCTGGAGAGCTTTCTCCCATAGCCTGTACGTACAGCAGAGTTTAGAAATTCCTTTAAAACTGAATTAGGCAGTTGTTTGAAGTGGAGGAATATCAAAGAGTATTGATGGTAAGCAGGAGAGCGGAAAGACGAAGTGGCTCCAGAGGAAAGCACTGGAGCATTCTTAATGGGACAATCAACTCACTGCAATCTTTTATAATTTGTCAGTTCTGATGAAGGGTATACATCCTGAAGCCGTATGACAAGGTCTTTCTTCCTTACAGATGCTGAGTAACCTTGGCAGTTCCCATTTTTATTCATCGTTCTAACTTTGTTCTTGGTATTTACTCAGTTTTCACGTGTGCTTACATCTTCAAAAGGAGCAGATATTGTTACATACAGTCTTGTACCTTTGCCGAAAGAACTCTGGACTATTATTTTGCTTAATTTGAAATAGTGTATCCTTTATTTCCCAGAAATGGTCAACTTGATTTGGTTAGTTTCCTTTCTTGCTTGCAGCCAAGTGTTCAGATTACTTGCGTTTGAAATTTCTCATGTGTGAAGCTATAGAACTGGAAATCTCAGCACTATTCTTATTCTGACCATAATATTCCAGAAATTCTCCATTAGGCCCAACGAGGTACATGATTATTGTGTGGTCAACCTGAAACAAATGGATAACATAAAGGCAGTTAACTTTTTGCAACATAATCCTTTGTTATGTATCTATCGGATGGCACGACAGCATAGTGGTTAGCACTGCTGCCTCAGCACCAGGGACGCAGGTTCGATTCCTGGCTTGGGTCACTGTCTGTGCAGAGTCTGCACATTCTCCCCGTGTTTGTGTGAGTTTCCTCTGGGTACTCCGGTTTCCACCCACAATTCAAAAGAAGTGCTGGCTAGGTGCATTGGCCATGCTAAATTCTCCCTCAGTGTTCCCGAACAGGCACTGAAGTGTGGTGACTCAGGGATTTTCACAATAACTTCATTGAAATGTTAATGTAAGTCTACTTGTGACACTAATAAATAAACTTTAATGTTAGAATTTAAAATACTTCAACTCAAGTAACTCTAAGGTTTGTTTTTAAACTGAACAGGCTTTGGATTTTACATCTGGCCTTAATGCTCCCCTTCAATAATTTTACTGACGTTTCCTTCTTAAATACCAAAAACAAAAAACCTTTCTAATCCTGTTCATTTGCACAAAATCATTTAAGTCTAGAAGACCTAAGATATGGGTGCACAAACAGAATATTTATATAGAAGTATAAATAGGAGGCTGGATTGAGGTGCATTGTAATAGTAATCAACAAGGTTAAAAACAAACCAAAAACTGCCCAGCTAATTAAATACACTGTTTACTATGGGACAGAACATTCTGGTCCAAGAAGATCAAAGACTAATCCATCAATATTTAGCAAATTTAAAACAGAAAGGAGGAGGAATTACTTCTATCAAAGAGTGTTGAATCTGTGGAATTCATTACCTCAAAGTGCAGAGGAAGCTGGGATATTGTGAGTAAGTTTAAAGAGGAGATAGACAGATTCTTAATTAATAAATGGTTGGAGGACTTTGGAAAACAGGCAGTAAAATAAAATTGAGGCTAAGACAAGATCAGCCATGATCTTATTGAATGATGATTGCAGACTCAAGGGACTTGATAGTGGGACGAAATCGGTGCTTGATGTCTGACGCAGACACGATGGGCCAAAGGGTCTCGTTCTATGCTCTAAAACCCTATTGTTTTAGGCACTATCATGTCGCTCCATCAACAAACTGAATGCCTTCCATGTAGGATGGCATATAATACAGTCACTGTGCATGTCAATGCAACACAGTTAAAAGCAAAGGAATCCAATTGCAGCTTAAAAGAAAAACACAAAAGTCTAGATTTTCCAGTCCTGTCAGCTACCAGAATCTTCCAATCCCGCTTGCTACCAGGATCTTCCAGTCCAGCCAAAAGTCAATAGGAATAATATAAGGATCATCTTGAAGGGAATGAGCTAATCTGGCTATAAAGAAGGTGTTATGAGCGAGAAAGCATGCTTGACTAACTTACTGGATTTCTTTGAGCAGGCAGCAGACCAAAAGATAATGGAGACAGATATTGATGTTCTGAAAGAATGAATGTTAACTACATGGATCCCAGGGAGACACCTAACACTTTCCTACACAAAAGGCTATTGCACATGGTCTAAACCCCCCGGATAAATGGGAATGAATGAAAACGGATTGGCAAATAGTTGATTTGTAGACAACAGTAGTGCATTGGAGATAAGCAATGGAATGACACAAGACTCAGCAGTAAGGATGCTGTTTACATTTCTTACCATGGAGGAAAAAACTGTACACGGTGTTCAAACTTGCTGACAGCACTAAATAGGGAGCAGTGGCAAATGATGAACATTAACGTGCATGGACTTAAAAGGATCTTTATAAGCTTGATTAATGGGTGGATGGGGAGCAGCCTTTCCCCTTAGTTGAAAGATTAGTTACGAGGGGACACAAGTTAAAAGTGAATGGTGGAAGGTCTGGCGGGGAGCAAGGTTTGAGGAAAAATGGTTTTCCCCAGAGGGTGGTGATAGTCTGGAATGCACTGACTGGGAGGATGGTGGAGGAGGGATCCTTTAAAAAGCAGCTGGATGAGTATTTGGCACACTATAACATTCAAGGCTATGGGCCAGATGCTGGCAAGTGGGATTAGATGGGCAGTTCGGGGCATTTCATGTGTCGCTGCAGACTCGATGGGCTGAAGGGCCACAGTATTTTGTGATTCTGTGACTTTACTACAGAAAAATGTAACATTCTGAGTTCTTGGCGGGTGCGGGGGTGATCATCTGGATTACACGCTAACTGGAACTCTGGCTGAGGTGTTGCAACTGGAGAGAGATCTTGGAGTTTTAACAAACAACAACTAAAATCAACACAATGTTCCCAGACTGTTTAAAAAAGAACGTTGCAATGTTTAGCAGGAGATTGAAATATATAAAACCAGAGAAACCATTTTAAAACTACTGGATGCTGATCGTTTTTTAAAAAGTTTTAAAAGTTTATTTATTAGTGTCATAAGTAGGCTTACATTAATACTGCAATGAAGTTACTGTGAAAATCCCCTAATAGCCACACTCTGGCAGCTGTTCAGATACACTGGGGAATAATTTAGCATGGCCAATGCACCTAACCAGCACGTCTTTCAGACACTGGGAGGAAACCGGGAGCATCAGGAGGAAACCCACACAGACATGGGGACTACATGCAGGCTCCGCACAGACAGTGACCGCAGTGAAGAGAGGCTTGACATCAGATCCATGACAGGAAGTGGTCAAATCATGGCTCACTGTATGAGCTCCACTGTTCAGGGCATGAACTCATTGGTTCAGGGCAACAACTGCATTATGCAGACACGAGTAGGCATCCATGAGTGCCTATGCCAGAGGGCGGCAGAGCTTTTGGATATCACCAGCTGGCCCTCTGTGGTGATTGATCCTTAAAGGGACAATCTGCAGAGTAACAGTAATGTGACCTGGGGAATCAGGCACAAGGCCTGGTAAGCAGGGGTTTCTGTTCCAGAACCTTCTTGGAAGTTGACTGGCAGCCATGAAACTGCAGGCCTCTGTGTTACACTTACATGGAAGTAAAATGTTGCAGTTGTCATTTATCTAACTGGTGAACTAGAATTATTACATTGGTGACCAGAATAAGAGAAACATAAAATGGTCCCAAGATCACAGCCAACAAAATGAAGGAGTGGAAGAGAAAGATAATCTTTCTGAGCATGTGTGGGGCACAAGTCTGCAATTTAATATGCAGCCTCATATTCTCTAATGTGCCTGACTTCAAGTCACTCACTGAGATGGGTGAATTGGTGAACACACTACCACCTGAAATGATCAATAATATTGCAGGAATTTCAGTTTAACTAAAAGTCCCTTAACTCTAGGGAAATCAGTCCAACACACTTTGCCAAGTTAAGACAGATCTCAAAGCACTGCGACTTCAGAGACTCTTGAGTACATGCTGTGGGACTGTTTAGTTTGCAGGCAAATAACGAGACTATCCGTAGGAAGCTATGAGCAGAGAAGAAGATAAATTATAAGGCAGCACTGGAGATGGAGAGCACTGAGAAGGTTAAACAGAAGCTACAGAGTGTGAAAAATGGCACAGCTTGTCAGTTAGGGCAAGAGGCTATGGTCAGCAGTGATGCCAAAAATGAAAATGTAATTTTACAATGGGAAGTGAATGGATGCACAAATAGGGTCAATCATTGCCTAGGATTGAAGCAGAGTGTTACTAGTGCAGTGATAGGCCTTGGTGGACGGATCAATGATCAAGAGGCATAGATTTAAGTATGACTCGTGTGTGTGTGTGCGTGTATAAGGGACAAGAGGTTTAGAGGAGATGTGATGAAAAATCTTTTCAGCCAAAGAATAGTTAGTCTGGAACTCACTGCCTGAAAGGGTGGTGGAAGCAGAGACACTCATAATATTTAAGAAGTATTTAGATGTGCACTTGCGATGCCAAGGCATACATGGACCAAGTGCTGAAAATGGGATTAGAATAGTTAGGTCTCATTTGTGACTGGCACAGGTGCAATGGGCCAAAGGGCCTTTTCTGTGCTGTAGGACGTCTATGAGTCTTAAATGAAAACCATCAAACACAGGAACATGGAAATAAATTTACTTACAATATAATCATTGTCGTCATCTTTAGGTCCTTGGCTATAATAAACTCTGTAGGCCCTCGATACATGTTCTATTTCTTCACGTGACCCTGTTAAGCCAATTAACTTTGGAGAAAACTCTAGAGAAAGAATCAAAAATTTATTTTTATTGCATAACAGTACGAACTTCTAAAAAAGATTTACATATTAAACTAAACGAATGAATTTATATCATGCCTTTCACAGAATGTTCCAGCACAATTTGTAGTACAGGGTAGTAATGTGATGATATTGTGCTATTAATATATTTTTAAGGAGGGGGGCTTTTTTATTACAAGCAATAGGTTTGTCTAGGAGAAATGCAGCATGACTCATTTTAGCCGTTTAAGGTTTATTTAGCAGAAGCTTAAATGGGCTCTTCTATGATTAAAGTAATAAGGTAAGTTAAGTATGCAGGGATGGAGTTATGTAATATCAGAAATGGGAGGAGTTAGACTTGTAGCAGAAAAACAGTTTCATTTTCATTTTAAGAAGGGCAATTTTAAGAAGTGCTGACTGTCACTTGTTAAAAGCAGAAGCCTGGAGGCTGTCTCTCCTCTCTCTCTCTCTCTCTGTGAAAGCTCTAAAGCTGGATTTGCTAACTATTGCTAAAGAGGGGTTTAAGAGAAATGTTGTTTCATTGGAATGGAATAGTAATAAGTTAGAAGTTAACAGTTTGTTTCTTTTCATGTTTAAAGATTGTTCAATGCTTAAGAATTTAACTGTTGCATTTTGTTAGAGGTAAATTTAAGCTGTGTTATGAATAAATGCTGTTTTGAGAAGACATCCCTAATTTGTTAGTGGAATTACTCAAGAGGCAAAGCATCTTTTCCTCACATTTATGCCCAAAATTATTGGAGACTAGTCTAACTTCATAATGTACCTTAGAGTTTCTGATCTGGCACCACAATAGTAAGAACTGCAAAAAAAAAACTAAAAGACCCAGTGCCTGAAGACTCACATACTAATCCCATAGAGATAAAGACTTTAATGCTACAATGAGATTAAGCACTTAACCTAATGCCATCTTCCTTTCTCAAGGATGCAAGAGCGGGGCTCCAGAAAGGATTTTTAAAAGCTATTAGTCGGATGAAAATTAAAAATAAAATTGCATGTGTTTGAAATCATGATGCAACAACAGAAAAAGGTACAAGGACACAGATAAGCTGCCTTTGCCAAGGAAAAGGATTAAACCAGAAACATTAATTTTCTTTTTCCATGTAGGTGCTAATCAATCTGCTACCTAATTGCAGAATTCTCTATTTCTTTGCCAACTCACCTTGGACATATCTTGCCATCGCCTCAACATTATCTCGGTCTGGATCTATTGTGATCAGAAGTGGTGTCAGATTTGGTAAAGTGGGGATTTTGTCTGTAACAGAAAGTACAAGAGAGATAGAAAATCACTCTAAGCAAAATAGAAATTTAATCATTGCACAGCATAATGCTTTTCACATGTGTGCCTGCATTAGACTAGTTACAACAATTCTACAATCCCTTAACAATTGCACAACTAAGTAACTAAACACCCCCTAAGCCAGCTCCTATACTCGAAGTATCTCAGTAGAATATAGATTCCATCAAGGAACTGGGGGAGGGGGGGGGTCATAAGATAAAAGATTTAGGGGTTACGAGCAGTGTGGCAGAAATGGCTGCTATAGAGCTCGGACTGAATGCTAAAAACTGTGATGCCTTTTTAAATCTGCGGGATTTCCTCTACAGCTGGGCATGGCCTAAAGGTCAGATCCTTGAGGCCTGATCACTGTCGCAAAAATAGGTAGGTCATTGGAATAGTCAAATGAAAAATGGACTCTGTTACCCTCTTCACAGATGCTGCCAGATCTGCATTTTCCAGTTTTAGGTATCTGTTCACTTTAAAACTCTGCAGTTTACACAATTCCCAACACACTGAAGTTCTTCCCTTGTCCAGGAGCTAAACTTCACCCACCCCACCACTCACGAGCTAAAATGTCAAAAAAAATCTCTAATCTTTTCCCACTTCTGATGAGTGGTCACATACCTGAAACATTATCTCAAGTTTCTCTCTCCACAGATGCCGCTTTGCACTTGGAAGGGAAGATGGCTCTGGGCAGCCACAGGAAACTAATAACCAGCATTGGAATCAATCTCCCAATCAAAAATTGCAAAACCCTGAAAGCTCCTACCCTGATGAGGGAGCCTTGTAGCTTGAATGTATAGCTGTCAACCTTGCAATGTGGAGAACAAGCCATAACACGTATTGATGCAACTCAACGCTGAAAATTAGAACTGTGAAGGAGTGTAATATCACACAAGGTGGATCCTTATATCAATGCAAGTTTGGCTCGCCTCCTCGTCTAATCAGGATATTCAAATACTCTATTTTTAGCTGATTAAACTTACAACTCTTTTTCTTAAAAGATGCTAAACTCCACAATGGAGAGAGATTGGATAGGCTTCAGTTGTTGTTGTTGGAGCAGAGAAGACTGAGGGGCGACCTGATTGGGGTGTTCGAGATTAAGGGACACGGACAGGGTGGATAGGGAGCAGCTGTTCCCCTTAGTTGAAAATCAGTTATGGGGAGGCAGGGAAGGACAAATTAAAAGTGAAGGATGGGAGGTTTGGCAAAGGGATTTGAGGAAAAACTCTTTTACTCAAAAGGTGATGACAGTCTGGAATGTGTGCCTGGGAGGGTGGTGGAGGGGGGAAATACCTCCCATCCTTTAAAAAGTACCTGGATGAGTACTTGGCACGCCATAACACCCTAACTGGGCTATGGGCCAAGTGCTGGTAAGTGGGATTAGACAGGCAGGTCAGGGCATTTCATGCATTGCTCCAGACTCGATGGGTCGAATAGCCTCTTCTGCACTGTAGGATTCTGTGATTCACAATATAATTTATTCATTTTTGATTCTGTCGTGTATTTATCCTTTACTACACTAGTTACTTGGGAATCTACTATTCAATATTGCACAACAGAACAAGGACAACACAAAAAGAGGTTTTATAGAGAAGTCCTGGTGTCACTTGAGACTCAACTCTCTCTTATTGGCACAAGACTCACTGTTGCTTTAAATGTCTATTCACATCTCCCCAGCAGACAAAGACAAAAATGTGGCCTTCAATAAAAGGAAGATGTCTGTGCTACAAAACAGAAGAAAATGCACCAAATATTCCACTGTATAAACTCCTGGGAACAATACTGGTTAGCTCTGCTGTCTCACAGCGCCAGGAATGTGGGTTCAAATCTAACCTCGGGGTCACTATCTGTGCGGAGACTGCACATTCTCTCTGTGACTGTGTGGGTTTCCTCTGGATGCTCCAGTTTCCTTCCACAGTCCAAAGATGTGCGGGTTAGGTTGAATGGCCATTGCTAAATTAACCCTTTTGTCAGGGGGACAAGCAGGGTAAATATGAGGGTTTACAGGAATAGGATCTGGGTGGGATTGTGGTCAGTGCAGACCCGATGGGCTGAATGGCCTCATCCTGCACTGTAGGATTCCATGATTCCTTCATTTCTATTTATCCTCAAGACCAATATTATGACCTCTGGGCCTACACTAGGGCAACATAAGCCTGAAATGACATTTTAATGTTAGTTCAGACATGCTTTCAATATATGCCTCATTAATCAGTTGGATTTAAAATGGTATCAGCTTGAACAGCTTTTGTTTAATCATCTGGTACACATTTTCAATAATTAACTTTTGTTGAAATCGTTACCTATTTCATCCACAACCGCAACCATTTTCTCCAGTTCTTCAGGACAGATGTCCGGACAGTGGGTGAACCCAAAATAAATCAAGACCCACTGTCCAAGGTAGTCCTTGTCTGTCTTGGGTTGTCCTGTATGACTGATGAGAGAAAAGGGTCCTCCGAGTGCTGCCTTTCCAATACTGCGGGTCCGCTCCTTCTCAAGCTCTAAATAAAGCCAATTTTAATAAAATAATATGAACACATAAGGACAGACAGATGCTCTTTCCTAGGGTAGGAAAGTCAAATATTAGGAGACATTGGTTGAAGCTGCGTGGAGAAAAGTTTAGAGGAGATGTGCCAAATTTTTTAAACACAAGGTGTTGAATGTCTGGAACACATTGCCTAGGGAGGTGGTGGAAACATATGATAGCAGCATTTAAGGAGCAGCTGGACAAATATGTGAATAGGATGGAAATGAAAGTGCGTGCGTATCTTGAGGTTTTAGTTCAGGCAAGCATCATGATTGGTGCAGGCTTGGAGGGCTGAAGGGCCTATGAATTTTCAATAAGAGCTTTCTATTCTACCACATCTTCATTATTAGATCTCAAAACAACGGGCGGGATTTTCTGGCCGCACTCACCCCCAAACCAAAAAAAATCGCACCCTTTCCATGGTCCCTCTCCCTGCCGCTACAATTGCCGTGGTGGGCGGGATGGGAAAATTCCAGTGAATGTCTCTCACGGTACGTTGTGAACAGATGTATACATCGGAAAATAAAACACTGACCCATTGTGCACGATCTTCAGTTCACAGATGGAGAGATGTAATGGTAATATTACTGGACTGGTAATCCCAAGACCAGGCTCTGAGGACAGAGGTTCAAATCCCACCAGGGCAACGGATGAAACTTAAATTCAAATAAATAAAACCTAGAATATAAAGGCTGTTTCAGTAATGGTGATCCTCACCACCGCCAACTATCATTGATTGCTATAAAAAAATCTGGTTCACTAATGTCCTTTCAGGACGGAAATCTGCTATCCTTACCCGGTCTGGCCTACGCGTGACTCCAGGCCTATAGCAATGTGGTTGACTGTTAATTGCCCAGCAAGCCATTAAAGAGCAAATAGGACTGGACAATAAATGCTAACCCAGCCAGTGATGTCCACACCCCACAAAAGAATAACTTTTAAAAAATCCACCCATTCATCTTTTGCAAGCGTCTATAACATGAAACTTAGAAAATTAGTGCCAAAAGGCAGCTAGAAAGCGCAGTCTCAGAGGCAGTGTCATACTCGAAAACATGAAGAAAACAAAAAGAAGTTTTCAAACCCAAAAATGTTGGAAAATCTCAGCAGGTCATCCGTCAAAGGCTTATCCCTCAAAATGACAAAGGATCATCCGGGCTCAAAACATCAACTCTTTTCTCTCCTAACAGATGCTGCCAGGCCTGCTGAGGTTTTCCAGCATTTTCTCTTTTGGTTTCAGCTTCCATCCTCAATAAACTCTGCCTATCCAAATTCTGCAATAATTTGCTCTTCTTTATGAAGTTTTCAAAATTGTGTGCTCCTGACCTCAAATTGCCAGGTGTGGAATGTTTTGTAGGATTCCCCTCACAGCGCAAAGAGAGTCCCAGTCCAATATCACTCTCCTCTTAGCATTCAATTAGAAATGGTTACACTGCAAACAGATCAGGTGACTTCCCACTATCTCAGTTCCAGATGTATACAGTGTACAGAGAATACAGGTGTTAGGTGTTTGCCCTCCAAGATATTTTCTGAAAATTCCAGGTTCCAAATGCAGGTTGAAAATTGTCAGCTCAGCCTGATCAGGACCTCCTTTAACTGTTGCTAAATTATCAGACTGCTTGTCTGACATTTAGTAATGGATGAGCAGAAATTTCCTCCAACCAAACATCACAAAGTCCAAAGCCATTGCCTTCCGTCTTACCAGAAACACCTTTCCCTAACCTCCAAATCTTATCCCTCTCTCTGGCAACTAAGATGCTCCCTGACTGTTGGCAAACTTGATGTCGTATTGGATTAAAGGGTCAGGGAGCAATCACATTTTCACGCCATCACAAAGACTGCCAATTTCCACCTCTGTACTCTGTGCCCAACTCTGTTCCTGTTTCCCCTCGTCTGCTGATGAAGCCTTTGCCCATGCTCTTGTTGCCTCTGGACTTTTTCAACAATTTCAACACATTCTGCGTCAGTCTTTTATTTTCCACCCTCAATAAACTCTGCCTATCCAAATTCTGCTGCCCATATCCTAACTCACACCAGATCTCATTCACTAACCACCCACTGCTCCCTCACCTATACCAGCAGAGGCAAAATGAGGTCCTTGTGAGCATTAATTTCCCACTTAAATGGCACAATAAGCACATTGGCAGGTCATCTGATGCCACCCCCAAATTGAGATTGGAGCGGCAGTGGACAGGGCACCCATTCAATTTAAAATACTCCCTGCCTTCAAACTCATCAATCGGGGAGAATAAAATCCAGCCCAACCTGTGTGAGCAGACGTGAAAATAAATTTACAAAAATAACAAGTCACAGGCAAATAACAGTAATATTGCTTGGAACTATCATGTAGAAGAGACCATACAAATGCATTCTGGTGTTGAGAATAATCAGGGGTAATTTTAAAATTCTATGTTGACATATAACTACAATAGCTATTCCTTTATCCAAATGGGATGCACAAGGATTCAATCAAAATTAAATCCTTCCTCTAAGCTGATAGGAGTCCATTAATCCTCTAGCTTAACAAAGCGATGATTAATACGAAAAAGTACTGTGGATACTGGAAACTCAAAATAAAAAGTGAATGTGGTGGGAATGCTCAGCCAATCTGGCAGCATCCGTGAAGAGAGAAACAGAGTTAACGTTGGGTCGATGGTCTTTCCTTAGAACAGATGAAAGATCATCATCATTGGGTGGGATTTTCCAGCCATACTCATCCCTAGACTGGAAAATCTTGCCGAAGGTCACGGACCGTTGCATGGTCGAGGTCCCGCCCACTACGATTCCCATGGTGGACAGGACAGGAAAATTTTGCCCGTTAACTCTGTTTCTCTCTCCAAAGATGTCACCAGAGCTGGCAAACATCAATAGCATTGCGCGTTTTTTTATTACAGAGGCCGTGTTTCTCTTCCAGAAAGACATGCTTTTATCTAGCAACTGTTACAGCCACAGGACATTGCAAAACAACCAATTGAGTACTTTTGAGGTGTAGTCACTGTGGCAATGTAGATAATGTATTCTATGGTATTCTAGTACGTTTTAAAGTTTAGCAT
Organism: Sphyrna mokarran; assembly: GCA_024679065.1. Lineage (NCBI taxonomy): Eukaryota > Metazoa > Chordata > Chondrichthyes > Carcharhiniformes > Carcharhinidae > Sphyrna > Sphyrna mokarran. The sequence continues at coordinate 41,311,623 of JAGIQG010000021.1, read as the reverse complement.
TCCACTGGCCTTTGTAAGTAATTTTTTGACAATTACGCACATGGTTCCCAATCTTTTATGCACTTCCATTGGTTCTAACCTTTTACCATTTTGAAAAAGCTCCAATCTTTTTTCTCTAGATGCAAAGTAATAAATTATGTTGTAACCAAGACTTACTTTCTTCTTTTTCTTTCTTAAAGTACTTCATGACAACCAACAGACCTCCTCCAACTGCAAAAGTGATTGCTAAAGACTTCCACGTTACAGGCTACTAAGAAAGAAAAACAAAATCTCAGAATAAAATAGTATTAACCAAATTGCAAATAGTTGGCCAGATTTAAAATAATTTCAGTGGCTTTGAACACTGGAGACTTTAGCATTAACGGGAACCAAGCCAGTTGAAGAAGCTGAAACTAAAACACACAACTTTTCTTTATTGAGGGCATTTATATGGCTCGTTCAGTCTCACAGTTCTTCTCCCAGACAACCCAGTGTCCCAGCTATCTCCTATTTATGCTTCTTTAGTTCCCTATCTGGTACTTACCCATGATTCTGTGATAATCACCAAATGCTGTGATTTTTTTTTCCCCTTTGTGGATAGCGAGAGCAGCAGGCCCTGAGTATACCTCAGCTGGTTAGAACTCTGTAAGGTTACCATTAATTTAATCCACAGACTAGTCAACTGAGCCTGCTCATAAAATTCCATGGCCCTATCTCCATAACTCCACATATTTACCCTGCTAAACCCCCTAGCTACACATATTGAGGCAATTTAGCATGGCCAATCCACCTAACTTACACATCTCTGAATGAGAGAAAACCCACATAAACACGGGGCGAACATGTAAACTCTATATAGACAGTCACCCAAGGCCAGTATCAAACCTGGGTCCCTGTGGGGGAAGAACTCAGTAAGAATTTAGCAACACCAATTTTTAATCCAACCGATTTATTTGATAGTAAAATTGCGAGCTTTCAACACTCTGTGTCTTCCTCAGGCAAATTTGCAGAGACACAGAGTGTTGAAAGCTCGCAATTTTACTATCAAATAAATCGGTTGGATTAAAAATTGGTGTTGCTAAATTCTTACTGAGTTCTTACCACCCCAATCCAACGCCGGCATCTTTACATCATCCCTATGGGGCAGCAGTGCTAACCACGGTGCCATGCATCTGTGGATGATTGGATCCCCTATTAAACATAATCAAAGACAATGTTTCCTTAATTTTAACAATATGATTGAGAAAGCTTAACCATGTAATTAACAAGATATTGATACCTGGCATAGTTTCAAAAGCAAAACACATTTAGTGATATTTTATTCAGACAATCTGCATGTACAAAGTTGTGATTTATCACTGTTCAACTATGGTGTATAACATTGTGAAGCAAAACAATGGTAGTGTAACAATGCTGTACCTTCACAACAATACTTATTCAATAGATTCTACACAATGATTACAGACCTTCCAATCAAACTATTGTGTTTAATTTTTAAAAAGATTGGCTTAAAATTGTTTTGCATTTATACATCTTTCACAACCTCAGGATCTCCCAAAGTTTTTACAGCCAATGAAGTATTGTTACTGTAATAATGTAGGAAAAACAGGAGCCAATTTACACACAGCAAGCTCCCACCAGCAGCAAAGTAACAATGACCAGAAAACCTGTCTCAAATACGTGGATTGCTAAATAAATATTAGCCAGAACATGGAGACAATTTCTCTGTTCTTCTCGAACGAATGCCACAGGATCTTTTACAGGCATCTTAGGGAGCAGTTTTGGACCTCATTTTTATGTCTCATCTGAAAGAAAGCGCCTCCAAAAGTGCAACACTCTCATAATTATGCACAGGGGTGGCCAATTTTGTGCTAATGTTTCCAAAGTAAGGCGTGATTAATTCAAATGTTTGTTGTAGTTATATTGCAACTATACTAAGGTAAACCAATCCTAATGGAATGATTGACAGGGAGGGTAACATGCTTGCAGGCACATTAACAAGAAAATCTATCCCTTGGTCTGTATAACTATTTGACAGTGAATACTCAATCGACATTCCCATTTTATTCATCGAAATTAACTCCAGCCACACTTACCCCACCCTTCTTAGTGCCGCTATCTGCTTTCTTTCTAGATGGTGATGGAGGCATTGTACTGAAGTAGTGAAGATGGTGGGTGGAGTGTCTGGTAGGTTTCCATATTGAGCAAAGGTCTTTACTGAACTGTAAACACAAGAAAAAACAAACCTTGCAATTAATGAGCAGCTTTCACACACTCACCACATTGTAGAGCACAGTAGGTTATTTTTAATGTGAAGTGATTGACGGTTTGCAGACAAACACACTGAAAGTTGGTATACCAAAACAGCAAGCGATTAGGGAAAGCAAATGGCACATTGGTCAGTTTTGCAATGGGATGGGAGTACGAGGATAAGGAAGTCTTGTAATAGTTGTATAGGACTTTGTTGAGATCATACCCGAAGAACTTTGTGCAGTTTTGGTCTCCATATTTAAGGAAGGATTTATTTGTATTGGAGGCAGTACAGCAAAGATTCTTTGTATCTGTTCCTAGGATAATAGGATTGTTTTATGATAAGACACTGAGTAAATTGGGCCTATAATCTCAGGAAAGGTAAAAGAGTAAGATTGATCTATTGAAACATGCAATGTTGTCCTGGAATAGCATTTGAACCCACAACCTTCTAAGTCAGGGGTGAGAATAGTCCCAACAAGCCAAGGTTGATTAGGAAACACAAACATCCTCCTAAGGAGTTCTGATATCTTTTGAGATATTATAGTTTTGACCTGGCGAATGAACTTTTGACTCCAAAATCATCACATAGCCATTATAAAAACCATACACCAGTCCACTGTATAGATATCCAGTTCTCAGATAAAACCAAATAGCTCATTTAACAATATCATTGCTTCCATGAAGTAGACAAAATCTAAAACTTGTAATATTTACACAGAATATCTTCAGCAGCATGGTAGCATGGTTAACACTGTGCTTCACAGCTCCAGGGACCTGGGTTCGATTTCCAGCTTGGGTCGCTGTTTGTGTGGAGTTTGCACATTCTCCTCGTGTCTGCATGGGTTTCACTCGGGTGCTCCGGTTTCCTCCCACAGTGCAAAGATGTGCAGGTTAGGTTAATTGGCCATGCTAAATTGACCGTAGATGCATAGGTTAGAGAGGATTAGTGGACAAAATGTGTACGGATTGGGGTAGGACCTGGATGAGATGGTGGTTGGTGCAGACTCAATGGGCTGAAGGGCCTCTTTCTGTACTGGAGGATTTCTATGAAAATGATTCAATAATCAATCTCAAACTAATATATCTGGCACTGAGTAAAATAACCTTTCTCACCAAAGGTTTAATACACACCACAATGTTTATTTTAATATGCAAAACTTTGAGCCTTTGCGTTCACATTACAAAAAAAAATTATTTCTTGTAACCCTAAACTCAACCTGTAAATGGCCGGACACCGATAGTGCTCAGTCACAGATCACATTAACGTCTGTGGCATTAAAATTTGCACCTGTGAAGCTACAGGAAGATAAATTAGAAAATACAGAAGCTTCAGGTAAATTCTCTGCTCTCAGAGAATTATTTTACCTCATTTTTCTACTCAATAACATATTTGCATCACCTTGCCAGTTTACAACTATAATCACACCACTGATCTAAGACTAGTGTCCAAAGAGTTCAGTTGGCACCTCATGTTGTTTCCGGGTTGCTAATCATCCTCTAATAAGCAAGGGACAATTTTGTATGCATGTAAAATATTTTTTTTTTTTATTTTGCAACACGGTGACACAGAGGTTAGCACTGCTGCTTCACTGCGGCAGGGACCCGGGTTCAATTCCAGCCTGGGGTGACTGTCTGTGTGGAGTTAACAGATTCTCCCCGTGTCCCTGTGGGTTTCCTCCCACAGTCCTAAGACGTACAGGTTAATTGGATCGGCCATGCAAACTTGTCCCTCAGCATCCTTATAAGTGTAAATTAGGGGGATTGGCCATGGTAAATGTGTAGGGATATGGGAGGGGGGTGGGGTAGGTGGGCCTGGGGAAGAAAGAGCCCAGGTATGTGGTAGGCCTGGGTAAGACATTCTTTCAGAGTTGATGCAGACTCAATGGGACCAAATAGCCTCATTCTGCAGAGGGATTCTGTGGTTCTAAGTCTACAGGAAGAGTTCCAATTTATGAGCAACAGTGAATAAATATTGTTAAATAAACAGTATAGTGAACATTGGAGTTGCCTAAGAGGTTGGAGAGACCACCTGAATACCCTGTAAACATCCCTCCACACAACAGTGCACTGTTCTACATTTGCTAAATCCAATGATGCTGCCTCTACTTCTCCTTCCGCCTTGTCATCCCCATTGGGGAATGAGTAAATTCACACAGGGAGATCTGATAAGTGTGAATTAGTGATTATTAATCCTTCAGCCACTTGAATGGCCTGAAAACTCACACACCCCAAAGCCAGGCAATGGACAGACCGACTTCCAGGCATTAGCGCTTTCCCCAATCTTACTCCCTTATGTGGTGGGAACCACCAATGCGACCAGAGTTTCATATCTCAGCTCCCGTTGCTTTTTCTCCGAACCCCCGCCCCCAACCAAATTCACTCTCAATGCATCTGTCTGGGCGTTTCGCGTTTCCTGGTGTGTAACTCACCGCTCTGGTGGGACACAGTGCCTTCGCTGCGAGTAGATTCGGGTGGCTGCATTGCCCGGCAGCGATCCTGCAGCAAAAGCGGGTTTGGTAGGAGACTTTCCCATTAAACCGGCTGGAAACTACGCCCGTCCGTCCGCACAGCAGCCGCACCACCAACGCCATGGTGCACACTGCATAACCTTGGCTCAGTGCATCCGGAAAGTGACTGTAAAAATCCTCCCCTTCCACCAGCAACACCGCTTCATTATCTCAGTAAGTCATCTGATAGACAGGGTCCTGCAACAATAGTGCAAACCTCATCTGATACACAGAATATTTTTTACTATTCTGAAAATGTAGGAAAATAAAGAGCACATGGGAAAATAAAAATTTCCTTTAATTAAATATTGGGGAGTTTTGAAACCATTGTTTTTCTCTCCTATTCCAAGCCCTGTAACAATCTTAACACCTCAAAGTGCATCATGCTCCAAGGAGAAAAGTTAAATTTCATTGCACTTTTTAATCATGTCCAATTTGAAATGTTTTGGAATGTACTTTTACAGATGTCAGGAATAAAATATGTTATGGATGGAAACGTTGTTATAATTTTCAATTTGAAATGTTCTAGCATACAATTTTACAATATTTCTGAATTTTTGGAGGAAAATCTGTTCTTATCAGTCCAGTTTGACAATTTCCCATGAATAAGTTATATTTTGGGAGTGGGACATCTGTATCAGTCCAATTTTTGGTATGTACTATTTATATTTTCTGATTAAGGAATATTTTTGGAATCATTATTCCATCTAAGCAGGAATGCCTTTGCACGGTGGTGCAGGTAGCACAGCGGTTAGCATTGCAGCCTAACAGCACCAGGGACCTGGGTTCAATTCCCACCTTGGGTCACTGGCTGTGCAGAGTCTGCACATTCTCCCCCTGTTTGCGAGGGTTTCCTCCCACAGTCCAAAAGATGTGCTGGTTAGGTGCATTGGCTATGCTAAATTCTCCCTCAGTGTACCCAAATAGACACTGAAATGTGGTGACTAGAAGATTTCCACAGTAACTACACTGCAGTGTTAATGTAAGCCTGCTTGTGATACTAGTACATAAACTTTGGGCAGTAGGACTAAGATGTGGGGTCAACATAGTGTAAGTCTGTCTCAACTGAGACATCAGGGAAATTTCAAGTGTGTTCAGAAGTCAAAGATCATAATTTTCTTGGCACAATTTTATTATTTTGAAAATGTGGGAAAATAAAGAGAACATGAGAAAATGTGTAGCCTTGTACTGGATAAGTAGAAATTTTCCTTAATTAAATATTGGGGAGATTTGAAACCGTTGTTTTTATCTCCTATTCCAAGTACCATTTCCAAACTATCGACTCTATGTATCTCTCTGCCATAAATCTCTGAGATTTAGCGAGTTTGTTCATAAGCTCATGACCACGTTTGAACCCAAGATTAACTTCCAACTTCATATTGGGTTGATTGGCCATGTTAAATTGCCCCTTAGTGTCGGGGGATTTACAGCATAAATATGTAGGTTTAAGAGCATAGGGCCTTGGTGGGATTCTTGTCAGTGCAGGCTCAATGGCACTGTAGGGATACTATGATTCCATGATCACATTTTTCCACAAGAAATTAGATAATTCATATTTTAAGAAGGCCACACAATCAATGAGGTAAATTAAACAGTTGTTATTTTGTTTAATTTCATTCATAATATATATATTTATTTCCTTCCTCCCTGTTGTAAAGGAACTGAGATTTTCCTTGATTATATTCTCAGAAGCTGGCAAGATGTCTGTATTTCAGCAACAGAGCCATTCTTCTGATGACGCCAGAGTGAATGAAACCATTATAGCCATCCCAATCATTCTCCAAAACATGCAGTTTTGCTTTAAACTGGGATACACTGCATAACAACATTAGTTTTTTTTTAAATGAATTCTTCTTTAGTCCAGATGACATTGAGGCTACTGTGTCAATCACCTAGATTAAGGTGTGGAATGTGTATTGTATTGAAAAGAGTAAAATTGGAAAGAGAAATGCTTTGATCAAAAGTACGGGAAGCATTTATTTAAAAACTGCAAAATGTCCAATTAAGCACATAAGATAGGCTGGTAGCTTGGGCAGATAGATGGCAGATGGAATTCAATCCTGATAAATGTGAGGTGATGCATTTCAGGAGAAAGAATGTACGGGGAAGGTATATGATAAAGGGTAGGCCTATTAAGAAACACAGAGGGACCTGGGGGTGCAGGTGCACAAGTCTCTGAAGGTGGCAGAGCAGGTGGAGAAGGTTGTGAAGAAAGCATATGGTATGCTAGCCTTTATAGGAAGAGGTATAGTGTACAAGGGCTAACAAGTACAAGAGATAACCAGTAACCAGACATTGCCCAAAGATAACCAGTAACCAGAGATAACCAGTAAACCAGACATTCCTCAAAGATAACCAGTAACCATAGTTAACAAGTAAACCAGACATTCCCCCAAAGATAACCAATAGCCAGAGTTAACCAGTAAACCAGACATTCCCCTAAAGATAACCAGTAACCAGAATTAACCAGTAAACCAGACATTCCCCCAAAGATAACCAGTAACCAGAGATAACCAGACATTCCCCAACAATAACCAGAGATAACCAGTAAACCGGACATTCCCCAAAGATAACCAGTAGCCAGTGATAACCAGTAACCAGACATTCCCCAAAGATAACCAGTAACCAGAGATAATCAGTAACCAGACATTCCCCAAAGATAACCAGTAACCAGAGTTAACCAGTAAACCAGGCATTCCCCCAAAGATAACCAATGGCCAGAGATAATCAGTAACCAGACATTCCGCAGAGATCACCATCAACTAGCCATTCATAGAATCCCTACAGTGCTGAAGGAGCCATTCGGCCCATCGGCTCTACACTAACCACAATCCCACCCAGGCTCAGATATAACCAGTAACTAAAGACCACTAAAGCTCAGACACCAACCCGGAAGTAGTTTCCCCTCGCTGCACTCTCATTGGAGGGGATGCGTTAACGTCACAGGCAGAGCTCACCAGTCAGTAGCTACCGGATATGACGGAAGGATCGGACGGAGGATGGTGACGTGTTCTCCGGAGGCGGGGCTGGCGGCGCTGACGCGTTTTCGGGGGACGTGGTGGAGCGGGTTGGTGTGTGCGTGCGGCAGGTAAGAGGCCGGGTCCAGGCCCTGCGGGGGGACAGCCCCGGGGCTCCGTGCTGGGCCTGTCTAAGATGCTCTGTTGGAGGCTCAGTGCAGAGTCAATGGGCCGAGTGTCCTCCTCCCCTGAGCTGTGGGGAATGTGAGGCTTGGAGGTCATGATGTGGAGATACCAACATTTGGACTGGGGTAGACACAGTAAGAAGTCTCACAACACCACATTAAAGTCCAACAGGTTTATTTAAAGAACAAAACAGCAGGCCCTTTGGCCCAACGAGCCCGTGCCGCCGCCCCGATGTTCCCACCTTTACCCGCGATCCCTGTCCATGTTAGTAGATCTATGGATTAAAAACCAAATTTGAGACAATTTATGGAGAATTTGTTTCGCCAATTAGCCTAAGAGCACATCTTTGGGATGTGGGAGGAAACCGGAGCACCCGGAGAAAACCCACGCAAGCACGGGGAGAATGCGCAAACTCCCACAGACACAGGCCCAAATCCATATATCTCACAGCACAGCGATAGCCACTAAGCTGTCATGTTGACCATCAAATGGTCCAGGTCAAGTGTACACTAACGACGTGAAGCACGAGGATACTCTCAACAAAAATCCAAGAGCAGCCCTCTCACGACCCATCATGTATATGCCCCTCGTTAGACAACAAGGTGGACCAAAGCACCTGTAGGATAAAAACAAGTACGTCAATATCATCATCTTTTTACACACTTCCCAGGGACTCCCAAAACTCATGGATCCTATTTTAAATCAGTTTTCTATATCCCTCTATTCCCATTCTGTTCATGTGCCCATCTAAGTATTTCTTAAATAACTCCAGAGTACCTGTCTCATTTGATAGTAATCGCACAGGCTTTCGGAAACGGTGTTCCTTCGTCAGGTGTGCGGAAGATCTGAACCTGTCTGAAGGTCTGAACCTTCCACACACCTGATGAAGGAACACCGTCCCCGAAAGCTTGTGGAATTACCATCAAATAAACTGGTTGGACTTTAACGTGGTGTTATGAGACTTCTTACTGGGCTTGGAGGTGATCACAGTTATTGACAATGGGAAGGCAGCAGAGGGAGTGAGCAGCCAGAGGGTAGGATTGAGCCTGTGCTCTCTGTCCAAGGGACCAACAGCGGGGGTCGAGATCCAGAATCCGCCAGTCTTAACTGAAATGGCAGGTCAGTGCGGTTTACCACAGTTTCACCCAGATCTACATCCTACATTCCCCCCCTCCCCCGAACCAGGGCAGAAAGGTGAAAAAACCCTCCTGGGGAGAGTGTCATGGCTGGCAGTGTCTTCGGGTCTGGAGATGCCAGCGTTGGACTGGGGTAAATACAATAAGAAGTCATATAACATAAGGTTAAAGTCCATCAGGTTTATTTGATAGTAAAAGTCTTCAGAGCGCTGCTCCATCATCACGTCCTTAGTTTCTTGGCACAGGTTGGCACATACCATCCTTGCAGTGCTGACCTGCGCCAGTGCTACATTTGGGGAGGTGGGGGCTTTGCATGGCTGCGGTTCGGAGTGTTGGGGGGAGGGAAGACAGAGGAGTGGGGCGGGGAATGGAGATGGGAAAACGGAGAGGGGTGGAGGGAAGACAGAGAAGGGGCGGCAGGGGGGCTGGGGACTGGGGGAGGGAGGACAGAAAAGGGAGGGCAGAAAAGGGGGAAGAGGGAGGGGGGCAGAAATGGGGGGGAAGAAAAGGGGGGCATGGGGGGCAGAAAAGGGGGATGGGGGCAGGGGGAGGGCGGAAGGAAAAGGGGGGAGGGGGTGCAGGGGGCAGAAAAGAAGGGCTGAGGTAGGGGGTATGCGGAGAGGGGAGCGGAGGGAGCGGGGTGCGGAGAGGGAGCGGAGGGAGCGGGGCGGAGAGGGGAGCGGAGGGAGCGGGGTGCGGAGAGGGGAGCGGAGGGAGCGGGGTGCGGTGCGGAGAGGGGAGCGGAGGGAGCGGGGTGCGGAGAGGGGAGCGGAGGGAGCGGGTGCGGAGAGGGGAGCGGAGGGAGCGGGGTGCGGAGAGGGGAGCGGAGGGAGCGGGGGTGCGGAGAGGGGAGCGGAGCGGGGTGCGGAGAGGGAGCGGAGGGAGAGGGGAGCGGAGGGAGCGGGGTGCGGAGAGGGGGCGGAGGGAGCGGGGCGGAGAGGGGAGCGGAGGGAGCGGGGTGCGGAGAGGGAGGGAGCGGGGTGCGGAGGGAGCGGAGAAGGGGAGCGGAGGGAGCGGGGTGCGGAGAGGGGAGCGGGGTGCGGAGAGGGGAGCGGGGTGCGGAGAGGGGAGCGGGGGGCGGAGAGGGAGCGGGGTGCGAGGGGGAGCGGAGAGGGGAGCGGGGTGCGGAGAGGGAGCGGAGAGCGGGAGCGGAGGAGCGGGGTGCGGAGAGAGCGGAGGGAGCGGGGTGCGGAGAGGGAGCGGAGGGAGCGGGGTGCGGAGAGGGGGGAGGGAGGGGGGAGAGCGGGGTGCGGAGGGGAGCGGAGGGAGCGGGGTGCGGAGGGGTGCGGGGGCGGGGGAGAGGGGGGAGGGGGGGGGGGGGGGGGGGGGGGGGAGGGGGGGGTGGCGAGAGGGGGAGAGGGGAGGGAGGGGGGGGCGGGGAGGGGAGGGGGGGTGCGGCGGGGGAGGGGAGTGCAGGGAGCGGGGTGTGGGGAGGGGAGCGGTGTGCGGGGGGGCAGGGGAGCGGGGTGCGGAGCAGGGGAGGGAGGGGTGGAGGGTGGATGCGGGCGTACAGAGATGGGGAAGGAGTCAGGTGCGGAGGGGGGAGGGCATACGGAGATGGGGTGGGGGAGGGCGTACAGAGGATGGGGTGGGGGGAGGGCGTACGGGGATGGGGTGGGGCGTTGAGGGTGGGGGAGGGTTGATGGGAGGGTTGAGCGGTGGTGGGAGTGAGTGAGGGGGGGAGGGGGGGGGGGGGGGGGGAGGGACGGGAGAGGAAGGGGGAGGAGGACGGAGGGGGTGGGGGGGGGACGAGGGGGGCAGGGTGTATGGGGGAAGAGGACGGAGGGGAGAGGAGGACGGGGGGAACCAGGCAGGGGATGCGGGGGAGGGGGGAAGGGGTCTGGGTACATGGAGGGCTGAGTAATGAGGAATGGGTGGAGGGAGGGGGTCTGGGGAGTGGGTACGGAAGGGGGAGAGAGGGGAGTTGGAAGGAGGAGGCAGACAGAGTGGAGAGGGGGAGACAGTGGGAAGATGGATGTAGGAGGGGGAGAGTGGATGGAGGAGGGGTGGATGAGTGGGATGGATCGAGGGAGGGAAGATAGGGATAAAGGGAGAGTGTGCTGAAGGATCCGGAGGGGGTGAGATGACTGGGAATATGTGGGTTAGAGGATTGGATGAGTGAGGGAGTGGGTGGAGGATGCGGGTTTGCCAGCAATGTTGATGGGAAAGATCTGATTGCCAACAATGACTTGGATGGAGAGGGTTCCAACATTGAACATGGTGGCGTGAGGGAGAAAGGGGGTGGGTGGGTGGAGCCCCTGAGACCTCTATGTTGGGGTGGGGAGGAAGGTTATTATTTTCCTCTGATCGGGGTGCCCTTTCCAATCTCAGTGTAAGCCGGGCTTTATCAGTTTTTAGACTCTGCTGCTCAATGTGACAGTGTGAAATAATGCCCACCTTTTTTTTTTGGAACCAAGTGTCACAAGATCCATTTCTCTGAAGATAAATTTGCTGGTTTTCAGTCAGACACTTTGCCGTTTTGTTTGGTAAGATTCTACCAATTCTATTTTGGGTGATTCGGGTCAGGGTGATTGACTGTTTGAGACATCACAGAGGGCTACATTTGGACCTTTGTTTCTGAAGTATCCTTTGCTGCTGAATTGAAAACAAAATCCCTGCTAATGTCTTCATAGAACAACAGAGATATAGGTGGGGGAGAAAAGAGATTTCTACTTTATAAACATCTGCATTTTAGAAGTGGCCTGGGAAATGAGTGGTTGATGTGTGTTTTCCTGTTGCCTAAGCAATTTGCTTCTACTTAGTGTTACATGATTATCTATCCCAAAATCAGCACCGTGCCATGTTCCACAAAAAGAACTATCACCATGTGCTGTAGAACCAGTCTGCTTTGTCCTTGTTCTGCTGTCAATAGCCTGTCTTAGATTGAATCCAGGTTACTGGTTTCACTTGCCTCTTTTTTTTTAAAAAAAGGTGGTGGCCGAATGGAAGTGAAATATTTAAAAGGATGGAGGCTGAAGCAGCCAGAAAAGACCCGTATTTTACTTTTGGAGTCATTGCAGACATTCAATACGCTAATATAGAGAATGGCCTTAACTACTCAAAGACAAGGGAACGTTATTATAGAAACAGCCTCCATCTGCTGCGCAGTGCCATTACGGGATGGAACGAAGAAGCAGTCACTCCCAGGTTTATCCTGCAGCTTGGCGATATCATTGATGGCTTCAATTTGCAGCTAAAGTCCACAGATGATGCACTTCAAATGGTACTAAGTGAATTTGCAAAGTGTAGGTCTCCAGTGCACCACATCTGGGGAAACCATGAATTTTATAACTTTGATAGGGAACTGCTACTTAAATCGGCACTCAACACCAGGCACCTGGGAGGCGAGAAACCTCCCAATAAGACGGACAGCAGCGAAAAGACAGACTTGGACCCTGATGATCTGGAAGGGTTTTACGGCTACCACTTTAGCCCTTTTCCGAAATTCCGCTTCATATTAATTGACACGTACGATCTCAGCATCCTGGGAAGGAAAAAGACCAGCAGGAAATATAAGGATTCTATGCTGATGCTGAAATCAAACAACAGAAATGAGGATCTTAATAGTCCCAGAGGTAAGTGGTTATTTCATTGTCTACTGGTGTTGCAGTTTACCCTGTGTGCACTTGCTGCCAAGCTTTTAAAATGTTTCATGGCTGTATTTTAAATAGAAACTGTGTAAAACCTTCTGGGCTGTAATTACAAACTTCCCCTCATGGAGGCACTGCATGACTGTATTAGCAGGAGACTATAATTCATGTTACAAGTAGGCTTATATTAACACCAGTGAACTTACTGTGAAAATCCATTAGTCACCATACTCTGATGCCTATTTGGATATACTGAGGAAGAATTTAGCATGGCCAGTGCACCTAACCAGCATGTCTTTTGGACTGTGGGAGGAAACCCACACAGACATGGGGAGAATGTGTAGACTCCACATAGACAGTGACCCAAGTTTAGAATTAAACCAAGATCCCTGGCGCTGAGAGGCAACAGTGCTAACCACTGTGCTCCATAATTATCCATTTTGAATGTACAATGTAACAGTAATACTGCTTGAACTAATTTTTGTCAGATTTCAATTGTATGTTCACATAAGAATGCCAAACACACACAGCAATTTTTACTGATCTTTTGCTACAAATGAAAGCATGTGTTATGAATAACTGTGACCCATTTCAGACTTGAGGAGGATTCTTTTCTCTGAGTTGTGAGATCGATTCTTGATAAGCAAGGAGGTGAAAGTTGGAAATGTGGGGTTAAGGCCTCAATCAGATTGGCGACCATATTATTTAATAGTGAAGGAGGCTGAAGGGGCCAAGTGGCCTAGTCCTAATTTGTATATTTGTGTGCATACTGATAACAGGGCTGGAGTGAAACAGTGCAAGTTAAAAGCCTATTAATCATATGTATTTAATCGGCAGGACTCACTGGATTGAACATACGCTTTCTGGCATTTAATGGAGGTTTCAGTCAGGAGCAGCTGGAATGGTTAAACAAGATACTCACTTTCTCTGATAACAACCAGGAAAAGGTCACAATCATTGGTAAGTTATGATGTTTTTTTTTCATTCATTTGTGGACATGGGTGTTGCTGGCTGGCCAGCATTTATTGCCTGTCCCTAGTTGAACTTGGAGGGCAGTTTGAAAGTCAACCACCTTGTTGTCGTTCTGAAGTCACATGTAGACCAGACCAGGTGACAATGGCAGACTTCCTTCCTGGAAAGACATTAATGAACTAGGTCAGTGTTTCCAACAATCGACAAGGCCGGTGGATTCTTAATTCCAGATGCTTTTTATTGAATTAAAATTTCACCAGCTGTTGTGGCGGGATTCAGGTTTCCAGAACGTTAGCTGAGTTTCTGAATTAATAGCCTAGCAGTAACACCACTGGCCATTCCCTCCCCCAATATGTGGCTAACAAAATACAAGCTCTCATTCTAATAACTATCTCCATCGTGTATTCCTTCATTACAAAGATCGAATCATCATCTGGGTTTAAATAAACCACACTTGTCTCAAAAAAAGGAGAATCTAAAGGTAATATCAGTTGTGTATCTCAGAAAGTTGTTAGATTTCAGATATGCTCTTTGACTAGTACTTATGCAATGTAATGTGATGTGTAGGTGGCTAGTGCACTTCATATTGCATACCTCTGCCTCCAACAGGTCACATTCCTTGTTTTCAGTTGGCTGAAGAGCCAGACAGTCCACTTTATTTCTGTTGTGTTAGCACTTGCAGGTTGATGTGCGTCCAAAATCAGTACTTTGAACAACATAATATAACAATAGACTAAAAATATCCTTCTAGCATAGGAGTTGAATTGTTTTCTGAATGACATGCATCTCTCACTGCTCAGTCTTTGCTGTGAGACTTCAGTTTGGCACTTTGAACAGTGTTGCAATTTCTGCGTAGACTAGCATAAAAACCAAGCCATCCTCTTGGACTACTGTAATTTCTATTTTGAATATTTTGATCATTGTTGTGACTAATATGAAGTATGGCATAGATAATGGATCAAGTTGGTTCCAGAGCTGAGAAACTTCAGCTATGAGAGTAGAATGGAGAGGTCAAGGCTGTTTTCCTTGGAGAGAAGAAAGCTGTCACAGCGAGTGGTTCAGGTCTGAAACCCTTTACAAGGCAGATTCAGTTGAGGCATTCAGAAGGGCTGAGATGATTACTGGAATAGAGAAAGTCTGCAGGCATGCAGGAAATAACACTAAGTCATGATATTTGTTGGACAGCTGGTGCAGACACAGCAGGCCAAAAACCACCCCCTGTTCTGTAATAATTCTGTGAAGATAGGCACAGTTCCTCACTCTGTGACCCACTATATTTTCTGAAAGTTCAAAACACAATAGGAAGTCGATCTCTTTCATTCCACTCTTGTGCATCTTATTGGCCAGGAAAATATCATAGTCATGTTTTTAACATCAGAGACTTAGAATATTGGGAACTAACCTACATTAGTCAATGTCTTTACATCATTTACAATGCGCTGATATTTCCATATCCTCAGGTTTCCTTAAAGTACTTTACAACCAATGGGTTACTTTTCCAATGTAATAAGGTTTCTCTCTCTCTCTCTCTCACAGACACAGACACACACAGACACAGCAACTGAATGATCAGATAATCTGTTTTTGGGTATTGTTGATTACTTCTTCAATGCTGCAAGCACACTCTACGCCTAGAATAAGTAATTATGTCCGTGGTGGGATTTAAACCCAGAACTTTCCAATTTAGATGTCAATATATTCACACCTTCTGACCTGCGCAGGAGTACTAACAACTGAGTCAAGCTGACACTATGAAGAAATAAATCCAAGCATTTAAAAGTGCAGTACAAAACTGTACCAAAAAAGGTTAAAACTCTCTAAACAGTGTGTCTAGCGAAGCTAAGAGTCAAATTTTGAATAAATACAAAAATTGATTACCCATTCATCAACTAAGAAAAAGGTCATTTACTTTCAGTGATTTTAAAATCACTGAGAGTACTGTTATCACTTTGCAGCTTAATGCTGGATGAACTTTGTCTTCCACTTCATTATTTATCAGATGAACACTCCCTTATTTCAGCTCATAATCAAGGTTGATAGTCCATATTGTTTTGAAGAGGTAGAAACATAGAAACTAGAAGCAGGAATAGGCCATTCGGTCCTTTGAGCTCAACCATTTGTTATGATTGTAGCTGATCATATTCAATATCCTGATCCCACTTTCTCCCCCATATCCTTTGATGCTTTTAGCTCCGAGTTCCCATATTCAGCGTCACTTCTCACCCAAAGGTCATGTGCTGTTTGGTAATTAATTCAGCTGGATGAAGATCTCATGACACACTCTCTTCCAGTTTGCTAAAAGAATGGCAGAGAGATTGCAGCTTCCTGGCTAACATTCCTTCCTCAACCAATAGCACAAAACAGCAGATTACTTGGTCAAATCTGATCCCAAGTCAGGATTGCTGCAGCTACCAAAGGCAACTAAACGCCCCTGGTCTCTCTGCTACATAAGTGAGATTGTAAATATATTTGTGACATTTTCTCTCCAGTATATTAAGCCAATTTGCAATGTAACAATTTGTTTTAACTGAGTTCAATTTATTACCTTTATCTGCCATTCATCTTGTCAGCTAATTGGCCTTCAAATCTTGAATAGAAGCAAAGCAACTAGAGCTTCATGTTGATGCAGAATATGTAGTAATAGTCAAACATGACATCACCTCCAGTAGGTGGTGCTCAGTTTAAACAATTGATACTTTATTGCTTGAGTTTCATTTTAAGATTTTTCTAGTGTCTAATGAGAGCTGATTCTCCTATTATTCCCCTTTCCTTCTCCTGTAGATATCATGTGCTAAGAACACACTGGTGACCATGGATTTCCACTGGATTGATCCATGTTTAAGGTCTGCCGTGAATTGCCACTGCCTTCTGCAGTTTACCTGACCAGGACACTCCCACACATGCCACATGCCACCAAGCATTTTGGAAGCATTTATCAGTCAATCATCATTTCCTTTGGCACGTTAAACAAACACCTTTCTTGGCCATCAAACCCTGTTCCCACTCTGAAGTGGATCTTGAACCCAGAGCTCCTGGCCTAATGGTAGGGACACTGCATCCCCCTGCACTTGGCCCTTATGAGCATTAAAATCAAAACAAAATTGTCATGATGTGCATAGAAAACAGAGTCATGCAGAGTTCTTATGTTATTCTTATTTAAAGAGTGGCGTAAAGTCCTGTACAAATGTGTTCTGTCAGCTTTTCATTGATATATTGATCTTAGTGTGGTACCAAAACATAACTGCATCTTCTCAGTTTGACTAAAGTACTGAAAGAAGAAGGCAGAATGGATATTTCTTTCTATATTTTGGCCACCATTGAGCAATTCAGCTAAATGCGAAACAGGCCCATTTGTTAGGTAGTGTGGAAAAGATGATTTAATTCTAAACTCTTTTCTTAATGCAGGTCACCTTCCTGTCCACCCACAATCTACAGATCCAATGTGCATTGCCTGGAACTATGATGAGATCCTCTCGGTATTGCATGCACACACATGTGTCGTGTGTTTTATCGCAGGACATGATCATGACGGCGGTTACTACTTGGACGATCATGGAATTCACCATCTTACTGTTGAAGGTGTGATTGAAACATCACCAGACAGCCATGCCTTTGGTACCATTCAGGTTTATAAAGACAAAATGATCTTAAAGGGAAGGGGCAGGATTACTGACAGGGTTCTGCTCTACAGGAAAACGTAAATGAATGGACTTCTGTGTTATATCCTAGTGTAGCACCTTAGCACATCATGCTGTGTACTTTCCAACCAAATGTTGCAATCAGTTTCCCCATTTTGCCTTGCAGTTTCTATTAATCTAATAAACACACTTGGATGACAGAGTACAGTGGTATCAGAAGATTTAATCCAAGCGAATGAATCCAGGGATGCAAAACAGACGAGTAATGCTAAAATTGGGAGAGTATCTTATGAAACACAAATTTATAAAGCACCTTCTCTAGAAAAGAATGGTGCGGTAAGTTAATCTGAGATTGACAGGCTAGATTCTGCCTGTAACACTAAAAAGCTGGTTGTGTAAGTGGAAGATGGTCACATGTTTAAGGGTACGTATTCCAAGCCTGCTTGAAGGTACTGTCTCATCACCTGATTATTTTTGCTCAATCAAAAATGTGAGGGTTCAGTTGATTGGCTATGCTAAACTGACTCTGGTGTTAGGGGATTAGCAGGATAAATGTGAGGTTACGTAAATAGGATATTAATGGGATTGTAGTTGGTGCAAACTCGATAGACCAAATGACCACCACCTGCACTGTAGGGATTCTGTGATGTAGAATGTAGTAATCAAGGCCCCATCTTTACCTCCTCAAGTTCTCCTCCCCTCCGCTCCCTCCACAAACAAAAGAACCCCTCTTTTTTTCTTTTTTTCTCCCAGTACAGCTACACCCCTATCTACCACTGTGCACAAAAAAAACTAACACAAATAAAAATGGAAAGCTCCAGGGATCAAGAAGATAACAAGCCACAATATAGGAGCAAACATTGCAAGGGGCAACAAGAGTGGACATAAGCTGAACGAAAAGTGGCAGAGCAAGAATAAAAGAGAACATGTCCTCTCTCTGTCTGACCCCCAAAAGCCTAACTATATAGTATGCACTCATCCACTGTCATGCACGTCAGTATCAATACAACTGAGTGAAAGTACATTAGACATTACAGATAATGCAAACTTGCTAGTTTTGTTGTAGCTGTACCATGCGGTTTGACATTACCAACCAGTACAACTGGTGAACAGATACGTAATTGGGAAGTGCAAGTTCAACTGGGTTAACTGCAGAGGAATCATAAGCAATGGGACAGCCAGTATGACTGGCATAAACAGTGGAGTTATAATAAGGATTAAAGAATCAGCTGGTCAGGACACTCTTTGGAATCGTTGCTTTATTGACCACGAGGCATTGGCATTAAAGGCAATTCCAGCCGATCTTGAAGAGGTGTGGAAAGGAACTGTGAATGTCATGAAACACAGAGCATTCTATTCCTGGCTTTTCAATGCTGTGTATTTCTGATGTGGGAGTCAAGCACAACATTTATTGTTTGACACAGAGATACGTTGGCTATCAAGAAATTGGATGCATGGCAGCTTTGACAAACTATGGTTTGAAATCCATGCTTTCCTTCTTGAGAAATCGTTCCCACTGGCTGATTTGTTTGATGATAGAATTTGGATGTTAACTCTCTCAGTTTGCGAACACCTTTTTGAATCATAGAATCCTGCAGTGAGAAGGAGGCCATGAAGCCTACAGCTACCACAATCCCCCCCAAGCCTAACCTGCACATCTTTGGACTGGGGGAGAAAACCCAGGCAGACAGAATAAGAATGTGCAAACTCTGCAGAGACAGTGACCCGATGCAGAAATCAAACTGGGTCCCTGGCACTGTGAGGCAGCAGTGCTAACCACTGTGCCACAATTCTGAATGAACTACACCCAAAATTGCAAGGGAAGGATGAGTTTTTTTCAGCACTGGGAACAAACAGATGATTTCCAAAAGTCATTAGAAGTCTAGCAAGTGCGAGTAAAAAGCCAGAACTACGCATTCCCCACACTGCTTGGACAAATCAAAGAAAACAGTGTCAGTGAGGGAACTGTCAATAGATTGACAAACTGTGTTCAGTTACATCTGGCTGCACTGATATTCAGCTTTTGTTGTTACTTTCCAGAGAAGTTTCACATTTGGAATGAAAAGAGGTGGGTGAAAAGTTTCCTTGGAGTTCTAGAGCCCTGGCTCAGTTATTAACTTAGAGCTGCGGTACCTTAATTTGATTTATTATTGTCATATGAATTAACATGTGAAAAGCATCGTTTCTTGCACATTTCACATAACACAGCATGGAAACCCATACAGATAGTGAACTAGGACATGAATTCAACATGGTTCCCTGGAACTGTGAAGCAGCAGTGCTAACCACAGTGCTGCTCAGATAATGTACATAAGTTTCTCTTGTGCCATCTCTGCAATGAAGATGATGGAGTCACTCCATTTGTCCCTCCTCTTCGCCCCTGTGCCCCACCCCTCATCCCCACCACCCCCGTCTCTCCACTCCCCTTCCCCTGTCCCTCCGCTCCCCATCCCTTCCCTCGCACGAATCCCCTCCCTTTATTTCCCATGTCCCTCCGCTCCCTCATCCCTCCCCGGCCCCCTCCCTCTCCGCTCGCCCATCCCTCTCGCCACTCCGTCCATGTCCCTCCTCTCCCCCTGTCCCCTCCCCATGTCCTCCCTCCACTCCCCTCCCATGAGTCCGTCCCTCCCCTCCCCACCCCATGTCCCTTGTCCCACCCCTGTCTGTGCTCTGTGATTAAACTAATTAACATAATCATTTTTTTTAGTTTGTAATTACCTTTCTATCACATTCAAAACTATGAATGGAAATTGCAGCTGTGAACGTGCATTATTATATGAGCAATATTTAATGTTGACTGAAGATGTCCCATTTCCTGGTCCAACACCAGTCATCGGATGGGCGTTTATTGTGTATTTTTGCTTTAAGCAAGTTTTCTATTTCAGTAGCCTAGCCTAACCTCACCACACAGAGAAAGCAAGAGCATTTACATTCACGCTACTTCACAATTATCAGCCATGAATATTCAAGAATAAAAAACTTCAGACGTCTTTCCGCCATTTGGTGGATTGGCACTGAATGTTGGCTAGGTACTATTCCCCCAATTGAATAAAGTCTCCCATACTCCAGGTGTTGAACTAGGAAGTTGATTCTCTCGTGTTTAAACATCGGCATTCATATAGCTCAGACTCTGGCTGTAGATAGATCACATAATTCTAAAATGGACTCATCTATTATGGCAACACTGCTTTTTTTGTAAAAAAAAAGAGCTTTACACCCCTCCAATGTTACAGAATTGAAATGCTACAATTAACATTGAGTCCATTATTGCTGGAAAAAAAGACATTGGGTGTAAGCTTTTTGTCTTGCATTTGAAGAGAACACCTTGGCCAGAATTTGATCATCCCAAGGCTCACAGAATGGAATTATCTATTCCTCGTGTGGGATTTTACGAGACTCCCACAAGCGAGGTCATGAATTGCCTGGGTTTGCTAAACCTCACTGTAATGTGTGGACACAATACACATCTAGAACATAGAACAAACAGGCTCACAAGTTGCGCCGATTATATCCATATCTACCAGGCCTATTTATAACTCTCAATCCCATTGAATCCCATCTAGAAGTATCCACAACAATCACCAACCTTCATGTCATTGACACACTTACTAACACACCCCTCATCTTCCTCATCCAGGTCATTTATGACAAAAATGTAATACATTTCCATTAACTAAAATAGCAACTCTTCTGCATTTAAATGCTTTGCTGTTCTTTCAATTAGTTCAGCTTTCCTCATCCCAGTAGGTAACCCTAATCGTAATGCATTCACCAACTCCAAGTAAACTTTAGATAAACTCTTCAAACTCTGAGGTTATTTGGTTATTCCCAAATCAATCTTAGCCATGGCAACCTAATTTTAAATCACATGCTCCCTCACTTGATTTCACATGTTCCTCACCCTTACTATGTTCAAAAATCACACTGTAATAACACATATAACAATAAATTAAATCAATTTCCTTTGAAAAGTTCTTTTATCCCTTCCTTTTGCTTCACTTGCATCTCTAAGTTTTTGTCATTCTTTTTCCCACATTTCTAATTTATTCACTTTTATTTTTGTTTAGTTTTTCCTGTATTTCTAATTTTTCATTTCTCATTGAATTTTACTTCTTCAATTTCCTCACTTTTTGAAATACTTGGGTCTATCTAGCAACTCTTCTACATTTAAATGCTTCACTATTCTCTCAATTACTTCAGCTTTTCTCATCCCTGTAGGTAACCGTAATGCATTCACCAATTCCATCAAGTAAACTTTGGATACACTTTTCAAGGTTATATTGGTTATTCCCAAAGTCTTAGCCATGGCAACCTAATTGTAAATCTCTTTAACCAGGCTTAATGCTTCTTCCACTCACATGGTTGGCCACTTTAAGACTTGAATAGCAGGTCAGGTATAAAGACTCACATTCTAATCAGTAATCTGTAAACTCTTTGCTGTTAGATGCTCTGTCTGAGGCCAGAACTCTCCATTTGTCTGACCAACGGGCAAACACCAAAAGCTTGCTAGTTTACTATCAAATAAATCAGTTGGACTTAAACCTGGTGTTATCAGACTTCTTACTTTCTTACATTCTGTTATCTTCACGGTTCAGGAACGTGGCTCACTGCCACC
The DNA here is from genome assembly GCA_024679065.1 of Sphyrna mokarran. NCBI lineage: Eukaryota > Metazoa > Chordata > Chondrichthyes > Carcharhiniformes > Carcharhinidae > Sphyrna > Sphyrna mokarran. The sequence goes on along the minus strand of JAGIQG010000021.1, from coordinate 41,289,790 downwards.
TTTACAAATACAATTAGGATTGGGCAGTAAATGTTGGCCGAATGTCCCATCCCAAGGATGAATTTTAAGAAGCTGTTGCTATTGCCTATGTGAAACTAGACTTGTCAGATCCAGAAGTTCACATCACATGATCAGAATTCTAGTCATCTTTACATATTATTTATCCCTCAGGAAGACCCTTCAACCCATCATAATGCATCTATTTTGCTTCTTAAATTAATACAATTTTTTTTCTCTACTAAAGGAGCGTACTCCATAAGTTGATTGTGTTGTGAAAGATGAATCATAGCTACCTTTTCTCCCCCTTTGCTTCTCCTTTTTCTCAATTTTACCTCTGTCTCACCCATCTCCCCCTCCCGTCACAGTTTACCCTCTGATTTCAGCTTCTCTGCCATTGGGCCATTTGTATCCTACCTGGGGACTGCCATTAGTAGCCTTTTCCCTTGTTTTTGTGGCTGTGACTCATCTTTCATTCCCTCACCTTACAGTATAAATATCTCCTATGTTCTCTGCCTTTTAGCTTTGACAAACGACTCTGTGGACTCAAAATATCAGTTCTTTTCTCTCTTTACAGGTGCTGCCAAACCTGCTGAGATTTTCCAGCATTTTCTCTTCTGGGTTCAGATTTCAGCATCTGCAGTAATTTGCTTTTACATAGCTCTATAATACCATTCCTGAGACTCCTCGTTTCTAGGTTCCAAGTTTCTGCAGTATTTCTTCACAACTCGGAGCACTGACACGAGAGCAGTCTGACCAGAGCGCAGTCTAGTTTAATCACTGCCACCTCTGAGTTATACCTTGCTGTCTTGGCTGTATAATTCAACATCTTTTGGCTTGGTCAAACCCATTAAGTCTCTTTGAACTTCATCTTTATCCATTTCAACATCATTCATATGCAACGCGTCTATTTATTTATCTTACCGAAATGTAGCACTTGCCCGTATTCACTTGTCTAACTCGCATATCAAGCAAATTTTTACTATAGGTTTTGTTGAAACTACACAGACAGAATCTTCTCCTTCTGAATCCCTGCTGATTCTGTGCATTGTGTTATTGCTGTAGCGCACTGTTGTTCAGCATAGGTTCACGGGTATAGATTGAAAGGCAGTAGATTTAAAGCTGTGATGAGAAGGAACTATTTTCCCCAGAGGGTGGTGAATTTGTGGAACTCGCTGCCACATAGCACAATGGAATCCGAATCATTGAATGGTTTCAAGCAGGAGGTAGATATATTTCTAATTTTAAAAAAAACCGTTAAAGGAACAGTTGCAGATGGGGAACTGAGACCAGGGATAGATAAGCCATGATCTGATTGATATTGCAATGTCATTCAAAGGGCTGAATTTGCCAACTTCTGCTCCTAATTCTTATGTAAGTATGCTAGCTACATCTGTGGATCCAGATGTGACCAGTTGTTTATTAGAACATAGAACAGGCCCTTCGGCCCTTAACATTGCACCAACAGGTGAAGCCAATCTAATGCCCTCTAACGTAAACTATTCCAATATTATCCATGCGTTATTGATGTACTTGTTTTTATCCTACAGGTGCTTTGGTCCACCTTGTTGTCTAACAAGGTGCATACACACGATGGGTCGTGAGAGGGCTGCTCTTGGATTTTTTTTTGAGAGTATCCGAGTGCTTCACGTCATTAGTGTACACTTGACCTGGATCATTTAATAGGCAACACGACAGCTCAGTGACTATTGTTGTGCTGTGCAGATACATGGATATGACCTGTGTCTGTGGGAGTTTACGCATTCTCCCCGTGCTTGCGTGGGTTTTCTCCAGGTGCTCCGGTTTCCTCCCACATCCCAAAGATGTGCTCTTAGGCTGATTGGCAGAACAAATTCTCCCTAAATTGTCTCAATCCATAGGTCTATAAACATAGACAAGGATCATAGGTAGAAATGGGAACAGCAAGGTGGCGGTGCAGGCTCATTGGGCCGAAGGGCCCGTTTCCCGTGCTGTTTTGTTCTTTGTCTATCCACTGACCACTTGAACGCTCTTAAAGTTGGTAAATTCACAACTGCTGCAGGCAAGGCATTCCACGCCCTTACTACCCTCTGAGTAAAGAACCTACCTCTGACATCCGTCCTATAACTACCACTCCTTAATTTAAAGCTATATCCCCTCGTGTTAGCCATCACCATCCGAGGGAAAAGACTCTCATTGTCCACCCTATCTAACTCTCTGATCATCTTGTGTGCCTCAATTTACCTCTTAAATTTCTTCTCTCGAATGAAAATAACCTCAAGTCCCTCAGCCTTTCCTCATAAGACCTTCCCACCATACTAGGCAACATCCTGGTAAACCTCCTCTGCACCCTTTCCAATGCCTCCACATCTTTCTTACAATGTGGCAACCAGAGCTACACGCAATACTCCAAGTGCGGTCACACCAGAGTTTTGTACAGTTGCAACATGACCTCACTGCTCCAAAATTCAATCCCTCTATCAATAAAAGCTAACACACTGTACGCCCTCTTAACAACCTTATTCAATGACCATTTGAATGCCCTTAAAGTTGACAAGTCTGCTACTGCTGCAGACAGGGCATTCCACGCCCTTACTACCCTCTGAGTAAAGAACCTATCTCTGACATCTGTGCTACATTTATCACCCCTCAATTTAAAGCTTATGTCCCCTCGTGTTAGCCATTGCCATCTGAAAAAGGGTCTCACTATCCACCCTATCTAATCCTCTGATCATCTTGTATGCCTCAATTAAGTCACCTCTTGGCCGCCTTCTCTCTAACAAAAACAACTTCAAGTCCCTCAAAGTAAATATTAGTGAATAAAAAACGAATGACAGATACTGGATATCTTGATATTCATTTTTGCACCTTATTATGTGTACCGAGAAACCTTTCTGTGCCTTTTTATGAAAACAGCCCGCTGGTTTTATTGCAAGAGGATTGGAATACAAGAATAAAGAAAGTCTTGTTACAGTTGTACGGAGTCTTGATGTAGCCATACCTGGAATACTCTGTGATATTTTGGTGTTCATTTTTAAGGAAGGATATACTTGTATTTGGAAGTATAGCAAAGGTTCACCAGATTGGTGCTTGGACAAAGAGATGTTGAGTAAATGAGAGGTGATCTCACTGAAACATTTAAGATTATGAAGGGGCTTGACAGAATAAATATCGAGATGTTGTTTCCTCTGGCTGGGAAATCTAGAACATGGGAAAACAATCTCAGCATAAAGGGCCAATTAGGACTGAGATGAGGAAACATTTCATCCAAAGCATTGTGAATCTAAGAGGTCTGGGCATTGTGAATGCTCCACCATTCAATGTATTTAAGGCTGGGATGGACACATCTATCTTAGACTACCAGAAAATTCAAGGATATGGGAGCAGGCATGTAAGAGGGGCTGAAGCACAAGATCATCCATGATCTTACTGAACGTTGAAGTAGCCTCAAAAAAGCCATGCTACTCCTCCTGCTCCTATTTCTTATGGTTATCTGGGTAGAGTTAAGAAAGAGTATGTGGCCTATCAGGTCCACTGACTGTATTTCAGCCTTTCCATTTCAGACTCACCAAGGATGAGCTTACAGGACAATGGAGGTTTGATCTTTTTCAAGTCTGGTCTTAGACATAACAAATAGGGACAATCTCATGTGAAATTTCAGTGAAAGAACAATCGCTGTTCTAGCATTTTGTCTAATGACTTCATGTAAAACATAGAAATAGAAGCATCAGGAGGCCATTTGACCCTTCGAGCCTGCTCCGCCATTTATCATGATCAATCGTGGCTGATCGTCCAACTCAACTTCCTAATCCTGCTTTTTCTCCATGGCCTTTAATCTCAATTGCTTTATCTAGCCACCTCTTGAACACATTCAATGTTTTGACATCAATCAATTCCTGTGGTAATGAACTCCACAGGCTCATCACTCTGAGTGAAGCAATGTCTCCTTATCCCTGTCCTAAATAGTCTACTCTGAAACCTCAAACTGTGACCCCTGGTTCTGGACTCCCACACCATAGGGAACATTTACCTGTCTAGGACACATGGATAAAATTTGGAGAAGCCCCAAGATATTAAAAAAAACTAAAATACATTGAGTCTCCCAGCAGTATTGCAGAAATGTGTGTCGCACTTGCAAATGTTTGAAATTGTTACAACTTGAGAACTGAAAAGTTCTGAAATATTTCATTCATAGGCCTCATCAGGCTGGATAAACACTGAGGCTTTCAATGGAGGTTTCAGTCAAGAGCAATTGGATTGGCTAAACAAAATACTAACATTCTCGTTGGGCCGAAGGGCCTGTTTCCCGTGCTGTTTTGTTCTTTGTATTCTCGGATAATAACTAGGAGATAATAACTTGCTGGTAAGAGACGGCTTAGCAAAATATATCTGAGCCCAAGCTTTCATTTCAGAATATCCACAAGATAATACCAAAACATTATAGAAGTCACTGGAAATCAAAAGTGAGCACACAAATTTGCTGCTATCACTTTCTGCGTGCAGTAAGAAGTCTTACAACACCAGGTTAAAAGTCCAACAGATTTATTTGGAATCACGAGCTTTCAGAGCGCTGCTCCTTCATCAGGTGAGACTCTCAAGTTTCCTGTTCTTGATGTGCATGTAGGTGGCATATTCCATTGTCTTGTCTTTTTGGCAGTGTCTCACAGCTGCCCTGCTGCATTTTGAAAATATGGACTCCATCGTGGTTTCCAGGTTGTGGCGTCTGCTGTACAGCTGGTGTATGAGGTGGTTGAGGAGTGTGAGAGAGATATGGTGGCAGAAACTTCCAGCGTATTCTGTGTCATAGGTCAACTTGAGCGATAAGTTCGTGATCTGTAGTCCTTTCGGGATCTTGTCTGCTTTCTTGCATTTTTGTAGAAAGATGTGTCGATATATGTGGGCTTATTGGAGATACTCTCCACTTTGACCAGCACTCCAAAAGCTTGTGATTCCAAATAAAGCTGTTGGACTTTAACCTGGTGTTGTGAGACTTCTTACTGTCCCACCCCAGTCCAATGCCAGCATCTCCACATTGTGACTTTTTGGGTGGAGGTGTTGGGGGTGCATTTCAGGTTCTGATTAGCTCAGTGTAATAGGAACTGCACTGTAGGGATTCTATGATTATTGAACTCGTAGATGATTTCAGAGCATTAATTCCAAAGCTAATAAGATAAATTGTACATAAATCAATACATTATACGTGACTTTCAATTTTTTCTAACCATCTCCATCAGTAACAAACCAGCAATTCTTTATCCAATTGTTACATTGTTCAGAATGCTTTCTCCAACTATAATAACATTTGGTGATAAGTCTGTGTGTATGCAGTGGGGAGTTTATCACAATTAGGACAAGCAGAACATCAGTGGCAATTAATTATTTTGATATGAGATAGCTTACCTGGACAGGGAACATACATGTAGGTCAAGAAGAGGATGGAAGAAATCTAATAATGTTTAGCTGATACAATGCTTCATCTTTCCAAAGTCATAGAATTGATGCTATTACAGAAACATTGATGCTCGCAACAGCTGCTGCCAACAAAAAAGACAAAAGATTAAAAACAATTGGCACAACTGCTTCTAAGAGTCTAAGTGACAGCAGAGGTTGATGGACTAACCAAACCTCTCATTCTCTCCCAATACCCCAGAAATAGACCCAAAACACTTAATCTTGTTCTTTTTTAACCTTTAAATGAATTCCAATCTAACCTGTTAGTCCTTATAATCCGAGTAAATGGCATCCTGCAGATGAGTGCGTGTGGAACATGCACGCAATGACAAAGTGTTCACCTGATGTGTCTGCATTTTCTGTTTGCCACCTAGTTACAGAATTGAGCATTATAAATACTGGATCAAGTTGAGGCATTATCCTATTCCAGCTAAATAAAGGATGTGATTGGCCTCAAAAGGCATTGCATGCATTTATCACATCTTGATGTTTACCACAGTGCATTAATCATTGTGGAATACCATTTGTATCTGATCATCATTTGTCAAGGTAATAGCTTATCTTTGATTACGCAAAATAGGAATAAGAGTAGTCCATTCAGCCCCTTGACTCTGTTCTGCCATTTAACTATATCGTGGCTGATCTTCCACCTCAATACCATCTGCCTACTCTATTCTGTCCTGTTATTGGTATTTAGAAACCTATCAATCTCTACTTGGAGCATTGGATGAAGAGTAGGCAACTATGTTTGATGTTTTGAGAGATTATTCCTTCTGCCACCTAGCTCCATATACCTACCAATGCTCCTTAGTAACAAAAACTTGTCAACTTCAGATTTAAAATTTATCTAGCACCAGTTATTGATCATGCAAGAGTTCCAAACTTGCTCCAGGTTTCCTTTCTCCATTTCTGAAGAGCCTTGTTATAGCTTTTCTCTGGATGCTCCGATTTGCTCCCACATTCCAAAGATGTACGAGTTAGGGGATTGGGCCATGATAAATCAACTCTGGTGTCAGGGGGATTAGCAAGGTAAATATGTGGGGTTGCTGGAATAGGGCCTGGGTAGGATTATGGTTGGTAGGCCAAATAGCCTCCTCCTGTACTGTAGGGATTCTATGATTCTGCAAATTGAGGCTTAAATGAGGGAAATGCATAAATGAGGAAAAAAAAATTTAGGTTAGAAGGCATAGAGTCTGAAAAAATGAAGTGCATTAAGGGTGATACGCGGTTATTATTGTAGGGATGTCTAGGATATCGAATCAATCTGATTCCATGTCGTCAAGTAGACTACCTGGATTTGATGTATATCTGAGTAGATAACGTCTCTATTTTCTTACTGCAGTCCACATTCCAATCCATCCACATTCTACAAATTCACGAGGTGCTGCTTGGAACTACAATCCTCTCAGTGCTGCACGCACACACAAGTATCGTGTGTTTCATAGCTGGGTACAATCACGATGGTGATTACCACTTGGACGATCATGGAATTCAGGCTGCTTTTCCAAGGCAGCGGGAAGTGTAGACAGATGGGAGGCTGGTTCGCATGATAGACTGGGCTACGTTCACAACGCTTTCTAGTTTCTTGCAGTGTTGGTCAGAGCAGGAGCCATACCAAGCTGTGATATATCCAGAAAGGTTGCTTTCTATGGTGCATCTATAAAAACGGGTGTTGTAGCAGACATGGCAAATTACCTTAAGCCTCCTGAGAAAGTAGAGGCATTGGTGGGATTTCTTAACTATAATATCAGCTTGCAGGGACTGGGATAGGTTATTGGTGATCTGCACACCTAGAAACCTGGAATGAAATGTTAAAACAGTGCCCTATTTAAAGAGCAGCAACCATCTTCCAGTACCCTTGTCAGTATTTATCCCTGAACCAACATCTGTAACCAAAAGCAGATGATCTGGTCGTCACCTGGATGCAAGGCAACCTCCCTAGCGTGGCATCCCCCCAAAGGGCAACAATGCAGCTCTCAGCGTACCACCCAAAAGAGGTGGGACTACATGCAAACAAGGATAATATCATGAGATTGGGCAAGCAAACAATCCCCGCCCATCAGAGTGGTCCTAAAGCTTGTTTCTGCTAAATGTTCCACTCATTCCTCACACATGCCAAACCCTCACATAACATTATCCACTTCATTCTTTGTGACTTATAACCATTTCTTAGGAATGTTCAAATTTCCAATACGGAATGGGAAAATATGCTTGACTTATAATTGTCAAAGCCATAACATCTCAAATCAATTTGTAATGGCCTAACTGCATAAAACACAATCAGTGCCACAAAGTTCACGTATGAGCTGGTCAGTATACACACAACTTTTCCAACTTGTCAAAAGCAAACTGAAGCGAGCAGCCATCTAGATTGCAATGCCAATTGGCCACGCTGCTCTATTGTAAGTGCTGAAAATGCCAAGCTCTGGCAGTGCCTGCAGCATCACCTAATGTGGGTAGTGGGAATTCTAAGCAACCTCTCGCAGGTAAAGTCTGATAAATCCTTTTGGGAATCCCGAATGCCAGACATGTTTCAAAAACAAGTGTGCTTTTCGTTGGAATTCTCTTGACTGGTAAAAGAGCGGGGAAGGAAAATGAATGACAATATGGTAACGGAAAGCAAGAAAAGTGCACAATGCAACGGGCAAAAGCAAAGCCAGTCCCAACAACAGTTCACTGTCAGTACAAGGAAGGCTTAAACAAGAGCAGGAATTGCTTTCTGCGTCTGCTGGTTAATCTGCAAGCTTTCGACTTTCGTTTTCGTCAGGCAAATGCGCATTTGCCTGATGAAGACGAAAGTCGAAAGCTTGCAGATTTACTATCAAATAAATCTTAAAATTGGTGTTGCCAGACTCTTACTGAGTTTACCCAAGTCCAATGCCGGCATCTCTACATCCTACTGGTTATTGACAGGGATGGAAAACTCTGAACCCCCAATTAGCAAACCTTCTACCCTTTTAGGAGTGCTGCTTTTTATTTTGTTAAAAGTTTAATTATTAGTGTCACAAGTCGGCTCACATTAACACTGCAATGAAGTTCCTGTGAAAGCCCTCTAATTGCCACACTCTGGTCCTGTACACTGACAGAGAATTTAGTATGCATCACATCTTTCGGATTGTGGGAAGAAACCGGAGCACCCAGAGGAAACCCACGCAGACATGGGGAGAACATGCAGATTCTTCATAGACAGTGAACTGAGCCAAGGATTGAACTTGGGTCCCTGCTGCTGAGGCAGCAGTACTCACCACTGTGCCACCGTTTCACCCTGTCCCAACCTAGCTGCGTTCTACCCAGACAACTCGATTATAGCGCACGCGGGCTCACCCTCCACAGCAAAGGAGCAAATTCTTAACTCTTAAATCATCATTCATTTGCTTCAACGCAGAGCCACCAGAGAGCAATGCTTCTAAACTCTTCATGTCATTAATCTCTAACCACTAACCCGATAATAGACAATCATAATTTTGCACTACAGCAAACTTTCAAAAGCGAAGCTTTTAATTTTACTACCTAAAGATATTGTAACAAACCAATATGGTTAATTATTACAAAGTTTTCATTCCTTATTTCTGAATCCTTCAACCCATACAATAATTATTGTAAGAGTGAATTATAGGATTTGGTAAAAAGAGGATTAGATTTAACATTGGAGTAAAATCACATGCTTCAAAGTCCTGACATCAGCAGAACTTGCCAAAGATCTTTACTTTCTAGGAAAACAGATGTTCTCTAGCTAGATTGCAAACAAATTTTTAGGTGAAGGGTTAATTATAAACATACATAGGCAAGATCAGAATTTTAAAACAACTTGCTATGTGTGAGCAGTCTGTATTTGTGACTTGGAGCTGAAAGTTGGATTACAATGCTGTGTCCCTGTGATTGCTGTGTTAAGAGTTGAGTGAGCTGTATTAGAGAAAATTGCTACTTCTGAGGTTCCTCTGAGGTAGTTCCCTCCATGCTTGGATCATGAATAAACTATTGCAAGCTGCCCCTGGATCTGCTGTGGATAGTTGGAAGGAGTTCACCACAACATTACAAACATAATTGTGAGGAATATTTGTTTAAAGGATATGATTTTTTTTTTTTACAATGTGCTTTCTATGTTACAGGTGTGTGTTTAACATCCCCAGACATCTCCCAGTGATGAACTGTGTGCTCTCTCAACCATAATCACGCATTTAAAATAATCATTTATTTTGATGGTACTAAATCTGCTAACAAATTGGTCACAATTACACAGCAACAATCATAGTTATTTTGTAAAAGTAATTCAGTAGCTATGAAGCACTTCAGGTTGTGTAAGGGTGACAAAGTGTTACATTGGTGCAAGTGTTTTACTTGCTTGGACGATATTGTATTAGTTTGGAAAGTGATTTTCACTTTGTCAGTAATATTTTTCCTTACGTGTCTCTGTTTTGCGCTTTTTTTTTTCCATCTTCAGGGTATAATTCCCTCAAGGTAACAAGAGCAAAGATGTTCTTTTTGGCCTAGATTAAGCTGCTATCTTCAAAGAAAGCTGGCCACTGAAACCAAGTAATCGCATAACACGGACTTCTACTTTCCTGATATCAGTTTGAATCCAGCACCAGTGATGTTACTAAGCAGGATACGCAGCCAATCACACCGAAGCATTCTCATCAACAGAAAACCAGTGAGTAAAATGCACTGGCTACTCTTCAATCGTCATTAAATTCTACAAAGAGCAAAATAAGTAATTGAAACATATATATGAGATTAAGTTCATTCCTAAAACACTAATGTTTATTAAAAGCAAATTTTAACATTATGGAGAAATGTGACATTCTGCAAATATAAAATCTGTTTTTTCAGGTTTTTAAGTTGCAACTCTCAATTTAGTGTGCCATTAAAATCCAGTTACACCTCATTCAACAAGGTGTAACCAAATTAAAAATGTTTTTACAGTGAGGCAAATGGGGTAAAATGGCATGTTCTCGCTGGCTCAATGACTCTTACTTGACCGCAAGCTGGGGGGACTTGAATAGTAGATCTGCGGAATTGCTGATAGGAAATTCTGTTATAAGCGTTACTCTGCACATGTGAAGATGCAGCTTTCAGTTTCAGGTAAAGTAATCGCAGTGAACCCCAGCAGTTTCACTGTCAATACTACCTGCGAATTCGGGCCGATTAAAAATGTGTTCGCCTCGAAATTTTAAATCAGTTCTAGCTTAGTGAGAGGTCCCTGGGCCTCAGTGGTCTGAACACAATGGTAACACTGTAAACTGCTGAAAGTGTGCAAATAATTAAAGAGAACAAATTAAGCCAAATCCAGAATCAGATACAAATCAGGTAACTCTGCCATATCCAACAAAGCTGCATGAAGAAGCAATGGCTCTCAACTCAAAGCTTGCACAGAGTTATTTCCCTATTACAAAATTCCGATGGTATTTTATATTTTGAAACTGTTGTCTTAGTTCAAAATAACAATACATTACAAACCTTCCATTATGGATCGGCAAAATAAAACTATTTTTAGGGATGACGCAATTCTATCAAGCAAAATACACCTATTGGTCTTTGCGATATAGATCAGTGGTATCTGCCATGAAGGGATAGCCTTGTTAACCCTAGCAATCTTGGGATGATCCTAAAAGTTATTGTATTACAATTGTGGATAGAAACTTTCAGCTTCAGTCTTCTGGTGGCTCACTATATCAAATAGACATATGAAGAGCAAAGGATACCAACAGCACAAGACAAATGTAAAAACCACAAGAACAGAGTCCCAACTGCCAGGCTCATTTTCCTGTCCTCACCGTGTTAAAATATTTTGTGCCAAGATAGGACTCATCAGCCACCTTTGCCACCATACAGACCAATACCTGGATGACAAATGAAGATGGGTCTTTCTCAGTACAGGAAGCTCAGTGGCACAATGCTAAGCACTGCTGCCTCTCAGCATCAGAGACCTGGGGTCAACTCCGGCCTTGGGTGATTGTCTGTGTGAAGTTTGCACGTTCTCTCCTGTGTCTGCATGGGTTTCCTCCTGCTGCCTTCCACAATCCAAAAATGTGCAGGTTAGGTGGATTGACCAGGGTAAATTGCCCCTCAGTATCCCAAGATGAGTAGGTTAGGGGGATTAGTGGGGTTACAGAATAGGGCCTGGGAAAATGTTCTGTCAGAGAATTGGTGCAAACTTAATGGGCCAAATGACCTCCTTTTGCAGTGTTGAGTTATGAATACTAAAGAATGAACAAGACAGAGATATCAAACATAGATGTGTTTGGCCCATTACTCCAAAACAATGAAAACTTTCCGGTAAAAGTGTTTCAACACAGATTAAATGTTCAAGACCTGTAGCCTGGTTTCTATTTGCGATCCGCTGACTCAGCATTGTCAAAATGACAATTATATTGCAAAATTAACAAAATATATATAAATTAAACATTAAATTAAGTGCAATATATTATTTCACAAGAAAGGTGCATCTGAATTCAAAGTTTTCTTTCATCTACACCAGGAGCTCCGAAAACAAATTTAAACTGCAGGTTCGGATTTTTTGAATTGTACTATTACAATCAAGTTAAGAGGCTCTTCCCCTGGTCCCAGTGCTGGTCCATATCCAGTTTAAATGGTGTTCCTACAGTGCTCTGGCCAAGATACCCGCAATTCTTTATTGATGTAATAATATAGCCATGTTATGAATGGCAGGATTGTAAGTAGAACCGCAATGGAAAGTCTGTAGCCGCCAAGATACCTGGAAAATATAACAATTAAATTGATCACCAACTGAGATTGTACAGAGGAATGATATTATAAAGCAACACTTTGCCCTTCATTAATTTGAAACATATAATTCAAATACTCCATTGGTAAAGATTGCCAATCTAATTTTGGGCAGTGTTATCCAAGTGATACAGTCCGTATTGGGAACAATACTATGACCTGTCTCAAAAGCTTAGGTCCGTGTAGATGTGGTCACGTAAACATTGTTCATTTGTACTAATGGAGTTTAAGGACATACAGGATGAGCACAAACAAACAGACACTTACTGACACAGGAAGAGTGTGGAGTTGGGAGATATATATCTGCAACATTTCACTCTGTGAATAAATCTATTCCAAGGAAAGATTGGCTTTGCTTCTTTTCTTCACCAACTAGTTAGCAGAAATTTAATAAACATTCCTCTGATAGGTCCCCACACATTCAAGTTCATGGGAAAGCACTTTGCTTTTGAAAATATTTCCTTCTACGCTACTCAATATACCGTGGATGTCATTGTACAACTTGCTGCTTGAAAATTCCGTCAAAAACTGGGGTCGACTTAAATGCTAAGTATAAAAGATGAAACACTGGCATGGGTGGTCGCCATTTTGAAATGTCATCTGCTTCTGAAATGAAAGTGGACATGTATTAAAGTATCGTCCACTTTCCCAAAACAATGACAAGATGACAATCTGTGTTTAAACACTAACAAGCAGCACTGAACTGACACGTCACAGGTTCAATCCACGCACTTCGCTAATGCAAGTCATGCAAAGTAAAGATTAACACTGGGGCTGTAACTTCCTCCGAGTGGCAATCAGCGTCTGTTTGCCAAAGCCAAATTTCTTCGCCGCCTTTCTTGCCCGACCTCCTGACTCAGTGACAGTGATACATTTCCAAGTTCAGATAGTTAGTGATTTGGAGGGGAACCTCCAGGTGTGGTGTTTCCCAGATATCTGCTGCCTTTGACCTTCTAAATGGTAGCGGTCATGGGTTTGGAAGTTGCTGCCTAAGGAACCTTGGTGAGCTCTGCAGTGCATCAGTGCACATGTCTATCAGTGACGGAGGGATTGAAAACTCTGCTCTTTATACTGGTTATCATTACATTCTGTACAAAACGATAGAAAAAGCAAAACTTAACTAACATATTTCTCTACTTCCTTCATTCTTTCTTGGGGTGTAGGCATCATTGGCATTGGCAGCATTGTTGCGCATCCCTAATTGCCCATGGACTGCGTGGCTTGTTAGGGCATTTTAGAGAGCAGCTGAGAGCAAGTGTGGAGACACATGTAAGCCCGACCGGGTAAGGATGGCAAATTTCCTTCCCTCCAGGAAATCAGTGAACCAGATGGGTTTTTGCTACAATGATAGTTCTTTACATTCCAGATTTATTCCAGCCATAATGAGATTCAAACCCTTATTCCAAGAGCATTGGCCTGGCGACTAGGGGAATTTTCACAGCAACTTCATTGCATTGTTAGTGTATGCCTATTTGTTATACAAATAAGTTTATTGATATTACCACATTGGCATCATCATTATGTAAATGCAGGAGTGGTAGTAGCAATATTAGAGGTCTAGTGAATAGCCTTTGGGAAGTCTGTGGTCTATAACAACGGTAATATTTAGCATGTACCCTGTCCCTTTAAGACCACTGGGGCATTTTGTGGACGTACCACATACAAACCACAACATTGCCTCCCCGTTGCAGTCCTGCAAGTATAGCTGAAAGGATTTGTTGAAGAATGATACTGAATGTAGGGCTGTCGTAATATGTGAAAATCCAATTGGTTGGAAGGATGAAAGTTTCCAAATAACTAATATACTGGTAGTTCTTGAAAAGCACAAACACGTGGGCAACAATACTTGAAACAAAAAACTTCCGAATTTTGGAGTATTGGATAGAATATTGTCAGAATGAATCAAGGAGATGGAACCCAGATTCTGAATTATTCATATTATTTCTTTGTTTAAATCATCGAGACTATTTTCCATCTGATGATTTGTTCGAGGAATAGAACGGTACTCACTTCGCTGAACGTCTGCACAGAAGAATCCATATAACAATAATAACTAACCCCAAAAACTCCCTGCAAAACAAAACAGAATAACACAGTAAGAATCTAATGGAATAAAAACAGAAAATGCTGGATAAACTCAGCTGGCCTTGCAGCTTCTGTGGAAAGAGAAACAGAGTTAACGTTTTGAGTCCTAATGATCCTTAAAAGGTCAGATGGACTTGAAGTATTAACTGTTTCTCTCCGTAGACACTGTCAGACTTGCTGGGTTCATCCAATATTTTGCATCTTTATTTCAGATTTCCAGCATCCACAGTATTTTGCTTTTATAAAAGAATCAATATGGTTCTATTTTGCTCACAAAAAAAGCAAGGTGATTTGAAAGTAGCAATTATTGAACAGACAAATCACATGCTATAACATTTCATATAAAAAGGGATTTATCATAGAATCTATAGCACAGAATCAGGGCCTTCGGCCAAACTGGTCCGTACCGATTAAAATATCCATTTAAGCTAACCCCATTTGCCTGCATTTGGCCCATATCCCTCTAAATCTTTCCCATCCATTTATCAGCTCAAATGTCTTTTAAGTGCTTTCAAAATTCCTGCCTCAACCACTTCCTCCGACAGCTCATTCCAACTCCATACCAGCCTTTGTGTAAACAAAATTGCTCCAAAGGTTCCCATTAATTCTTTCCCCTCTTAACTTAAACCTATGCCCTCTACGCCTTTGGGGCAACATGGTGGCACAGCAGTTAGCACTGCTGCCTCACAGCATCAGGGATCTGGGGTTCGATTGCCAGCTTGGATCACTGTTTATGCAGAGTTTGCACATTCTTCCCGTGTCTGCATGGGTTTCCTCCAGTTGCTCTGATTTCCTTCCACAGTAAGAAGTCTCACAACACCAGGTTAAAGTCCAACAGGTTTATTTGGTAGTAAACACCACTAGACTTTGGAGAGCTGTTCCTTCATCAGGTGAGTGGGGAGTTCTGATCAGAAACAGGGCATATAAAGGCACACGCAGTTCACAGAATACTGATTAGAATGTGAGCCTTTACAGCTAATCTGCTATTCAAGTCTTAAAGGTGCAGACAATACGAGTGGAGATAGCATTGAGCGTAGGTTAAAGAGATGTGTATTGTCTCCCAACAGGACAGTAAGTGAGATGTTGCAAGCCCAGGCAAGTCATGAGGATTACAGATAGTGTGTGACATGAACCCAAGATCCCGGTTGAGGCTGTCCTCACGTGTTTGGAACTCGGCTATCAGTTTCCGCTCAGCAACTCTGCGCTGTCGTATCTTGTGAAGGCTGCCTTGGAGAATGTTTACCCAAAGATCAGAGGCCAAATACCCTGACCTCTGAAGTGTTCGCCAACAGGAAGGGAGCATTCTTGCCTGGTGATTGTTGAACGGTGTTCATTCATCCATTATCTGCAAGGTCTCCCCAATGTACCATGCCTTGGGACATCCTTTCCTGCAGCACATCAGGTAGACAATGTTGGCCGAGTTGCAACAGTATGTGTCGTGTACCTGGTGGATAGTGTTCTCACGTGAGATGTGGCATCCGTGTCGATGATTGGCATGTCTTGCAGAGGTTGCTGTGGCAGTGTTGTGTAGTGTCGTGGTCACTGTTCTCCTGAAGGCTGGGTAGTTTGCTGCAGACCATAGTCTGTTTGAGGTTATGCGGTTGTTTGAAGGCAAGAAGTGGGGGTGTGGGGATGGCCCTGGCAAGATGTTAGTCTTCATCAATGACATGTTGAAGACTCCGGAGAAGATGTCGTAGCTTCTCTGCTTCAGGGAAGTACTGGACGATGAAAGGTACTCTGTCCAATGTGTCCCATGTTTGTCTTCTGAGAAGATTGGTGCAGTTTTTCGCTGTAGCACGTGGAAGTCGTGCGCCACATCCAGTTCTTACGAGGGCATCTTTCACTGTCTGGAGTGTCTGTTGCAATCCTCCTCATCCGAGCAGATCCTGTGTATACGAAGGGCTTGTCCATAGGGATGACTCCTTTAACATGTTCACGGTGGAAGCTGGAGAAGTGGAGCATTGTTCCCTTGTGGTACAATGAGGTGCTCAAGTGATTGTCCTTAACGGAGATCCGTGTGTCCAAGAATGCATCCGATTCTGGAGAATAGTCCATGGTGAGTCTGATGGTGGGATGGAACTTGTGATGTCATCATATAGTTGTTTCAGTGATTGTTCACCATGAGTCCAAAGGAAGAAAATGTCATTGATGTACCTAGTGTATAGCATCGGTTGAAGGTCCTGTATGGTGAAGAAGTCTTGCTCGAGCCTGTGCATGAAGACGTTGGCATATTGAGGTGCAAATTTGGTCCCCGTGACTGTTCCGTGTGTCTGAATGAAGAACTGGTTGTTGAAGGTGAAGTCATTGTGGTCCAGGATGAAGTGGATGATTTGTAAAATTGCATCTGGAAACTGGCAGTTGTCGGCATTGAGTACTGAGGCAGTTGCAGCAATGCCATCGTCGTGGGGGACGCTGGTATAGAATGCCAAGACGAGGAGTGCCCCAGTTCAACTGCTCCACGTGTGCTGAGTTTCTGTAGGAAGCGACAAAAGCTGGGGGTTCTGTGTATAATGAATTTCAGGATGCTCTCGAAGTAGCCGGAGAGGTTCTCATACAGAGTCCCATTGTCCAATAACGATAGGACGGCCGGGTGTGTTCGCCTTGTCTATCTTTGGGAGGCATCTCCACATCATTCCTCTCACAGTCCAAAGATGTGCGGGTTAGGTTGATTGATTGTGCTAAATTGTCCCTTAATGTCCTGAGATATGTAGGTTAGAGGGATTAGTGGGGTAAATATGTGGGATTACAGGGATAGGGTCTGGGTGGGGATGTTGTCAGTGCAGACTCGATGGGATGAATGGCTTCCTCCTGCACTACGGGGTTTCTATATTCTCGATCTATAGTTCACAATTCATCAACACTCACTGCATTCACCATTCGATGCCTCTCATGAACTTATTCACTACATTTACATCTATAAGAAACGGAAAAAGAAATGGGAAAAGTTGAATATAAAAAAAAAATAGTGAATGCAGACAATTAACTCCTTTAAAGGTATAACATATCAATAAACAAATTAGGCACAAGAGTAAACCATGCCATCCTTCACAAAAAAATCTGCAATACTCAGCACCTTCTCATGTCCTTGGAACAATGCTAACACTTTACATCTTATTTGAGTACAGCTACTGCATTATAGAATCATAAAACCCAAGACCGGAACTGAACCCAGGACCTGGCACTGTGAGGCAGCAGTGCTAACCACAACCACTGTGCCGTCCACGAACTTGTACTCAGAAAAGTCCGAAAAAGAGCCACGGAATCTTCATAGCCACCGGACAAGTCAGACAGGCAACATGTTGTCTGGAAGATCTCTGATAATCGAGCACTCCATCCTAATACCAGCCTGGCTTACATGAGGCTTGAACCCACAATACTCTGATTCCAAGGTACGAGTTATACCAACTGAGGGTCAACAGTAAAGTTAACCAGTCTGCCTTGCACATTGCCAAGTGGCTGGACTAAGATCAGCCTGGGAGCACCTAGCTCTTCCCAAGCTCTTGAGCAAAGAGCAGCGCATGATGTGAAAAGATGCAAAAGGGCAAAAATAAAATGGAAAGGTGATACCATGTAACACAGTTAATGCAGCAAAATACACCAAAAATATTTGAATCTTGCACTCATTAGGACAAACACAAAAATACCAAATTTCAAATAATCACAACAATAGATGCTGCAGGAGAAATAGGTGATGATTGGTTAGCAAGTCCACTCTGAAGGCAAATCAACAGGGAATTACTGCCCCCCACCGCCTGCAAACATCTAGGTAATTCACAGAAGGTGTAAAGTCTGAACATATTCTTTATGGTTGCAGAGAATAGATCCTGTGAATGAATTTGTGTCACTCCTTGCACCATTTCTTCTGTAATGCAAATTGTTGTAATCGTTTGAAACTTGGCATTCTTGCATTTGTCCTGATAGGTGTAAAATGAAAAGCTTCAGCAAATATTCTTTGCAGCAATATTCAAATGTGTTTGCTTTTAAATGAACGATCAACATGGGGTAAAATGTTATTATTTATCTCAGTGGAGAGGGAAGATGGAAACTGCATACCGTCCCTCCTCCTCTTGGAAAATGTTGTACTTTGCAATACGATAAAGTCGCCAAGCCCACAGGATTGCTACCATTGAACACATGCACACGTGTAACTCCGAGAGACTTTTCCAGATAAAATTGTCTGCAAAGAATTAAAGTAAAAGTGATGATAAGCTGAGGAAGAAATAGCAAGAGTCAGACAGGAACCACTTACGGACCTTCGCTGTGAGAGTTACTTGATAGGAATTCCTTATCATCGCGTTGCCACAGCACATTCCATTCCTTTCAGCTAACTGAATGGAAGAAAAACTTGACATTTATATGGCACTCCTTTCACAACCTCTAGATATCAAAAACAATGCACAGTGTGACGATACTGTGCCTTTAAGAAATGTACGTGTGTCATGTTTCTTTGCAGATCTGTTGTAACAGCTCTGCACTCTCACAGTTGTGTTGTTGAGCCGCTCTTTGTAATGGGCATTGAAATTTCCCACTCAGGATAATTCTTTTGTTCTTGCTAACCTTAATCCTTCTTTCAACATAGAAGAGTACTGATTCATCAATTGAGCAAGGGCAATAAGTGGTAATCCAGAGAGGCTCCATTGCCCAAGTTTCACCTGATGCCATGAGACTTCATGGGGTCCAGAGTCAAATCCTGAGGACTCCTCAGACCTCCCTCCTGTGCTCCCAGTTCCGATGCATCGATCAGGCAGTAACCAGGGATAGTGATGGAAACGTCTGGGATACTGGCGGAAAAATATGATAATGTCAGGGAGTTGCTGAACTAATCTGTGGGCAAGCTCTCTCAAATGTTGCCACACGTCCTCAAAGGTGAGGGAGAAGGATCTTACAGGGCTGACATAGCTGGGTTTTCTTCGTCATGTCTAATGCCTGGGTCAATACCATGCATTCTATCTGGTTCTGTTCTTTTAGACTTTTTCATCACTTCAAAGGGCCATTAAAAATCATCCTTATTGCTATGAGATCTAAATGCAGATACCGTACAACCATTAGTGAGATCGGACTTTCAGCACATTACTTGAAGCTGCATAAAAAAATTCTACAACAACATGCTAGAATTTAACCTAACTTTTAACTTATCAAAATTAACCTAGATGCTAGGTTAATCAAACAGAATGTGACACAAAGCCATGCAGCCAGTCAAAAGCTTGGTCAAAGAGATAGGGTTTTCAAAGAAGCCATTTAAAAGAGGAGATGTAGAGATTTGAGAAGAGATTTCCAGATTGTGGGATCCCTGTAAGTAAAGGCGTGGAAACCACTAGCGAAAATAGGGGATATGCAAAAGAACAGAATGGGGGAGCACAGGGATGTGGGAGACTTGTGGAGCTGAAGAAGCTTGTAGACTTAGGGGATGGAAAAACCATGTAGAGATTTGAAACTAGGGATGAGAATCATTCCTTGCACTCAACAGTAACATTAACTTAGGCAGCACGGTGGCACAGTGGTTAGAACTGCTGTTTCACAATGTCAGGGAACCAGTTGGGTTGCTGTCTGTATGAAGTCTGCACATTCTCCCAGAGTCTGCGTGGGTTTCCTCCAGATGCTCTGATTTCCTCTGAGGCTGAAAGACGTGCTGGTTAGGTGCATTGGCCATGCTAAATTCTCCCTCACTGTACTCAAACAGGTGCCGGACTGTGGCAAAATAGGAGACTTTCACAGTAACTTCATCGCAGTGTTAATGTAAACCTACTTGTGATACTAATAAATAAACTTTAAACTTTAGTGACAAAGTATTTTCTACCTGAGATTGGTGGATTGAGGCCAACAAGAAAGGATAATGTGGCAGGAATTACATAAACAACCTGTTGGTGAAAAAAGATGGTGAGAAATTCCTTTATTCAGCTTCAACTTATAACCAAATTGTTATTGAACAATTCTTAAGAAATCCACTTAGTGATTAAATATACTTACGATCCATATTCCTGCATCTGGATCATTAATCTGTGACAATTTGAGAGGAAAAGAGATTATATTTTTGAGGTGGAAATTTTACAACTGTTTGTTGTTCAGCTATATAATTCTAATTACAGTACAGGGTGACCAATTGTATCTATGAACAAAGATGAGAAAAAATCAAAATCCATTCAGCAAATATTTAGGTATTTTTCCTCAGACACAATGGTGGAAGATCTTCAAGATAATGGTCCGTGTCTGTGTCATTTACTTACATATCAGTCCTTTAAACAATGATACAAACAGAACAAAAATCTTGCTACTAAATTTCTGCTAACTGCACACTTCCTAGATTTGCATGAAATTAGACATGTTATAGGAAGCTAGCAGAAACTTGGAAGCAGATTTACGTTTTGCTAAGTTTGTATAATTAATTAAATCACTGACTTGCATTTGTGTAGCACTTTTCCCACTAGACATCACCTCAAAGTTCTGATCAAATAGAACTCTATGACCTTGTGACAGGATCATAGAAAACCGACAGTGCAGAAGGAGGCAATTCGGCCCATCGAGTCTGCACTGACCACAATCCCACCCAGGCTCTACCCCCATACCCCTACATATTTTACCCACTAACCTACACATTTCAGGACACTAAGGGGCAATTTTAGCATGGCCCATCAACCTAACCCACACATCTTTGGACTGTGGGAGGAAACCAGAGCACCCAGAGGAAACCCACGTGATGTGAGGAGAATGTGCAAACTCCACAAAGACATTGACCCAAGCCTGGAATCGAACCCAGGTCCCTGAAGCAGCGGTGCTAACCACTGTGCTACCGTGCCACCCATGTTGCAATGCTGGAAACATGGCAGCCAAACACTAAGGGATCTGGGTGTATACCTGCATAAGTCATTGAAGGTGGCAGGACAGGTGGAGGAACAGTTAATAAAGCAGCATCTGAAGCTTTAATAACAGGTGTACAAGAGCAAGGAGGTTATGCTGAGCTTGTATAAGATACTAGTTAGACTTCCACTAGGATACTGTGTACTGTTCTGGGTGCCTCATTATAGGAAAGATGTGAAGACTTTGGAGAGAATGCAGAAAACGTTAATGAGAATAGTTCCACAGACGAGAAACTTTAGTTACAAAGTTAGATTGGAGAATTTGGGATTCTTCACCTCGAGGAAAAGCAGGAAGTTTGATAGAGGTTCAAAGATGTACAGGTTACGTTGACTGGCCATACTAAAATTGCCCCTTAGTGTCCTGAGATGCGCAGGTTAGAGGGATTAGTGGGTAAATATGTAGGGATACGGGGGTAGGGCCTGGGTGGGACTGTGGTTGATGCAGGTTCTTTCTACACTGTAGGGTTTCTATGATTCAGAATCATGAGGGGCAGAGACAAGGCAGAGGGGGAGAAACTGATCCCATTGACACAAGGATCAAGAAGCAGACTGAACTGATTTAAGATAATTGGTGAAAGAACAAAGAAAAGTACAGCACAGAAACAGGCCATTCAGCCCACCAAGGCTGTGCTAACCAAAATTCCCGAATTAAACTAAAAAAACACTTTGTTCTTACTCAGTCCATAAAGTAAAAGTAACGTGAAAGGAGATGTTGTTGCATCATGTTATTAAGGTCTGGTTTAGCTCAGTTAGTTGGACGGTGGTTTGTGGTGTTGTCAATAGACTGGCACGGTGGCACAGTGGTTAGCACTGCTGCCTCAGTGCCAGGGGACCTGGATTCAATTCCCGGCTCAGGTCACTGTCTGTGTGAAGTTTGCACATTCCCCCCATGTCTGCATGGGCTTTCTCTGTGTTCTAGTTTCCTCCCACAATCCAAAGATGTGAGAGTTAGGTGCATTGGCCATGCTAAATTGCTCCTTAGTGTCAGGGGAACTAGCAGGATGAATGCATGGGGTTATGGGGATAGGACCTGGTTGGGCCAAATGGCCTCCTTCTGCACTGTAGGATTCTATGAATAGTGCAGGTTTAATTCCAGTACCAGCTGAGGTTAACAGTAAAGTCCCTGCTCGCCTGAGGTGTGGTGATCCTCAGGTTAAATCACCAGCAGCAGCTCTCAGAGGGGACAGCAGCCTACAGGCCTCCAGGATTGGGGTGACATTTATACTTGTTTCACATTGCTAGCATTTGAATGCGCTGCCTGAGAGTGTGGAGGAGGATGGTTCAATCAAGGCACTCAAGAGGAAATTAGATGATTATCTGAAATGAAGCAACAGGCAGAGGAATGGGGAGAAGGCAGAGGTATGAGGAGAAGGCAGAGGAATGCCACTAGGTGAACTGCTCGTTCAAACAGCCAGAGCAGACACAATGGGCCAAATGGCCTTCTTCTGCACTGTGACGATTCTGTGACCTTTACTCATGGGTTAGATTTACATGGCTCTTGTGCTAAGTTTACTGCACTGGCGTGGGCAATAAACACGACAAATGTTTAATCCCACAGAGAAAAGAATTTGAAAATTATCACCACCAAAATTTTTACCATTTTGCTAAATTAAACTGCCACTGACTCACTTGAAACATTTATGACTAAGTGTCATATCCATAATTATTACAAGCTGACAGAATCTTGGCCTGGCCCTTACTGTAACAATATTCATATCACAAAAATAGTTACCTAACTTTAAAAAGACTCAAAAGCTTTAAAAAATAACGGAGCAGCATGATGATAATACGTGGGCTTCGCCTGATACATTTTTACAGTGACCACTTTTACTGGTTAAACAATGTCTTAGTTTTGGAAATTCCCACCTGTGTTTTGAAATGACTCTATTGCTTTGTCCCTTCACATCTGTGATTCCCTCCAACCCCACAAACCTCAGCTAACCCTGTCTCTTTCGGCACTCCCCCACTTGAATTGGTCCACTAAAGGTTTCAATTGCTGAAGCCTGAAGTTCTGGAATTCCCATAAACCTCTCCAATTCCCTATTTCTCTTTCTTCTTATCCCTCTGACCAAACCTTGAGCCACTTTGCCTTCCACAGAAGAATACCTACTGTGCAAAAGGTCTGCATCAACTCTCCAAAAGAGCATCTCACCACAGCCCATACCTCCATCCTATCCCTGGAACGCTGCCCAAAGCTAATCCCCCTAATCTATACAGGTTGGGACACTAAGAGGCAATTTAGCTTGGCCAATCCACCTAACCTGCATATCTTTGGAGTGTGGGGGGAACTCGGAGGAAACCCATGCAGACATGGGGAAAATGTGCAAACTCCATACAGACAGTGATCTGAGATGAGAATTGAACCCGGATCTCTGGCGCTGTGAAACTGCAGTGCTAACCGCTGTGCCAGCATGTTGCCTTTTGGGGCTTGGTCTCTTAGTTTTATTGTAAAAAGCTCCTGCACAGCACTTTGGGACATTTTGCTACATTAAAGTTGTAAGTAGCTGATGTTGTCGTATTGAAACATATTGTCAAATCTTTTTCCACTTCACCATAAAATCAACCCTGACAGACAGTTTCATGCTAAGATCGTATTAACTGAGATGGTGGTCGGGGCACAGCACAGTGAATCCCTGTAGGCAGGAAGTCTGTTCTAACTAAAACAGTACGAGACAAAAACAAAAGGAACTCAACCAAAAGAGCTAAGAGGAATCATACTCAATCTTAATGCTGTGTAGAGGTAAAAGCAATTGTGAATTGTAAAGAATTGTATATTAAACATTATGACTCCAAGGATAAATCTTAACCTTATTTCACGATCAATTAAGCTTGTCAAAGTGCATATTGCAGCCTGTTTATAATACATTCTAGAGATGCTACAGGAGAGCTAGTAAATCAGTGTTTATTCTAGAAGTTCCCTGTTCACCAGACTTTGATCTGTAAATAATGATGTGAATGACTTTGGTGACATCAACATTGTCTTGAAAAAACACATTTTATAAAAAGCTTGGTTTATCCAAAAATAGAATGGTTCCACCCTCCCCCACAAAGCACCTTCAACACCTTGTCAACTTATCGCAATGTTTCCGACTTTGTTTCAAACCACTTCAACTGCTCTGCATCCTGGTTACTGAACAAAAGTTAAAAACACATCAATTTATATAGATGGGTACAAAAGTATCGTCTAATTTTCTTCTAATAATCTATAATTGACACTGGGGCATAATGGTTAATATTGCAGCCTCACAGCGTCAGGTACCCAAGTTCAGTTCCGGCCTTGGGTGACTGGGTAGAGTTTGCACATTCTCCCCATGTCTGTGTGGGTTTCCTCTGAGTGCTCTAGTTTCCTCCCAGTTCAAAGATGTGCAGGTTAGGTGGATTGTCCATGATAAATTGCCCGAGCAGACGGATTTGCTAGGGTGCCAGGTGACCACAGTGTAGGGCCTGAATGGGATGGGGTGGGGAGGAGGGGGGTGGCAGGGCTATGGCAGGGATGGGAAACAGGTGTCTGCACATAGACAGGGAGGCTATGCAAGGAGAGGGGGAGGGGAGGGGGAGGTGGGGGAGAGTGGTTGGTGTGTACAGTGGAGTTTGATACCCTAGGAAGAGGATAGGAGAACATGGACACAAGAGGTCCACCAGGAAGGGTCTTGATGCCAGCAACTAGTGTTGGTGTAGGAGATTGATAATGTCCGCTGACGATTGGGGTGTGGTGGGGAGCGGGGTTGGCAGGAAGTGCCCTGGTTCATTGGGAGATCGGTGAACCAAGCACTCCGCAGCTGGCTTCACCAGTTTTACTGAGGATCGGTGCCCCTCCCAGCACCAAACCGGCACAATTCTCCCAGCTGTCAGAAAGATTTCAGTGTCGAACTCACCCAAAAAGCCAGTGTGGAATACTTCCCTTTTCAGACTTGTTTGTGTAAACTGCCCCTAGGTTTACAAAGGGTGGGAAATGGGAGGTAGGTGAGGAGAAGATTGGAGTTGGTGAGTTTGAAGGTAAACACATGGATGAGGGTTTCAGAACTTTGCAAATGTAGTTCTGGGGACACTGCTTCTGTGGAGTTTGCTGTTTGCCTTGCTAACCTTTGAAAAAGTTACACTTTGTTCAATGAGGTGTAACTGCGTTTTTAAAATGGGGACTAAGTTCATAATTAATGTTTGTTAAAATGTAAGCAGTGAGATTTGTAATGGATGTAATGTGACAAATGGGAACAAGATGTAAGGATCAGCTGACCCAGTAAACCATGGACCCAATCACAGCTGACCAGCCGATTCACTATAAATAAGAAATTATGTAGAATTGTGGGGAGCTTGAAGTGGCTCAGGGTAAGGCCCCCAGTTTGGAGTAATGATGTTTCTTTATTAAACCCTTTCTTTGATTTATAAGTTAGAGAAAGTTTTGTTGTATTTTCATTAGTTGCATTTTGAAGAGTTCCTCTGAAGAAACACAGTTAAACACCTTCACTGGCTCTGAGAAGCTCATTGTACAATTGGGGAATGTCAAATTTCTCCACTATGATTAAAAACAAATCCCATATTTTCAAATAAGTATTTATTGCTTACCCATCTTGACATCTCTGCCACTGGACATCTGGAGAGCTCCTCAACTTGGCACCAGCTTTAAAGTGCCTGCCAAAAGGGGAAAACCACACCCTAGAGATTGCTAGCTCTTAGTAGACAACTTTCTTCATGGTCTATGGCAACACACTGCTTCATCACAAAATTCAGCCCTTCATATTACAAAATTCGATGGCACATTTATCACAATGGAGAAATTTGGCATTCCAGGAACATTAAAAAGTTTTTCAGAGCCAGAGAGAGTGGTCAGCAGTGATTAGACCTTATCATATAATCCCAACGTGCAGAAGGAGGCCATTCAGCCCGAGTCTGCACCAACAACAGTCTCCCCGGCCCTCATCTCTATATCCGTATTTACCCTACAGCCTTCCCAACACTAGGGGGCAATTTAGAATGCCCAATCCACCTAACCTGCACATCTTTGAAGCATGGGAGAAAACTGGAGCACTAGAGGAAACGTACACAGACACGGGGAGTTGTGGCAGACACCACTCAGACAGTCACCCGAGACCGGAATTGAACCTGGGTCTCTGGTGCTGTGAGACAGCAGTGCTAACCACTACGCCACCATGAGGCCCTAATCAGGTACCAAGCCCTAACAGCACATTGGAGATCATGGGTCTATATATTAATCTTGCTTTAGAGTCATCAATCATCTGATTTGGTGACACATTCAGTTAGTTTACAAAGCTCTTTCAAAAGATCATTCATTGTCTACCTTGGTCTCTTTGACCATCAACTATCCCCATCAACATCAGACTTTCCAAATCGTGATTGCTTATTATGTGCCCAAGAAATTCCAACTGCCTCTTTTCGATCTTGGTCAGTGAGTTCTTTTGATCTCTGATTTTATGAGCACCTCTTTCACAGCAGTGAGACTTGTCCAGGATATCCTCATTATTCACCTCATTAATCCATAACTCTGCAGCCTCAATTCTTCTCTGTGTTGCTTCACTGACTTGCCTAACACTTGCTTCGGTGTCAAAGTGGGTGTGATACAGCATTCTGGGATTCTCAGCTTTGTTTTCTTGGCTAAGTTTGGGTTGATCATAACTTTCTCTATTTTTTGAAACACACCTTTGGCCATCACAATCCTTTTGATTTATTTCTCGATCACCTTTTTCTGTCTGACGTTTTCAAACTTTCAATATTTGTCTACGTGTGACTTTTCAGTCTTCACTGGTGTGATTTTCATTTCGGACACTACCAGATACGTTGTCCTCCATTCTGGAGAGAAACTTCTCACACAGTTAAAAACAGCTACATTTCATGCCACAACGCGTAACATTTTTTAGTAAGTAGTCTCACAACACCATGTTAAAGTCCAACAGATTTATTTGGTAGCACAAGCTTTTGGAGCATTGCCCCTTCATCAGGTGAGTGGAGAATTGGGTTCAGCACCAGGGCATACATAGACACACTGTCATTTACAAGATAACAGTTGGAATGCGAGTCTCAACAAGTCATCAAGTCTTTACAGGTGCAAACGTGAGCGGAGAGAGGATTAGGCACAGGTTAAAAAGGTGTGAATTGTCTCAAGCCAGGACAGTTTGAGAGATTTTGCAAGCCCAGGCAGATTGTGGGAGTTACAGAAAGCGTGACATGAACCCAAGATCCCAGCTGAGGCCATCCTCATGTGTGCGGAACTTGGTTGTTTCTGCTCAGAAGTTCTGCTTTATCGTTGACTTGAAGGCTGCCTTGGAGAACGCTTATCCGAAGATCAGAGGCTGAATGCTCAGGACCGCTGAAGTGTTCCCCACTGGAAAGGAACACTCCTACCTGGTGATCTTCGATCAGTGTTCATTCACCCATTGTCTTAATGTCTGCGTGGTCTCCCCAATGTACCGTGCCTCGGTTCATCCTTACCTGCAGCGTATCAGGTAGACAGTGTGAGCCGAATCACAAGAATATATACCATGTACTTAGTGAATGGTGTTCTCATGTCTGATGATGGCATCCGTGTCAAAGATCCGGCATATCTTAGAGGTTGCTGTGGCAGGGTTGTGTGGTGTCACGGTCACTGTTCTCCTGAAGGCTGGGTAGTGTGCTGCGAATAATGGTCTGTTTGAGGTTATACAGTTGTATGAAAGCAAGGAGTGGGGGTGGGGATGGCCTTGGGCGAGATGTTCATCTTCATTGATGCCATGTTGAAAGCTCTGAAGATGATGTCGTAGCGTTTCCGTTCTGTATAAGTACTGGATGACAAAGGGTACTCTGTCCGCCACATCCCATGTTTGTCTTCTGAATTCCATGCACATGAAGATGGCCTCAACCGGGATCTTGCGTTCATGTCATACCATCTGTAACCCCCATGATTTGCCTGGGCTTGCAAACTCCTACCAACTCGCCTGGCTTGAGACAATTCACACCTCTTTAACCTGTACATAACCTTCTCGCCACTTGCATTGTCTGTACCTGTAAAGACTTGATTATGTGTGAAGACTCGCATGTTATCTTATAATTGAATCTGTGTCTATATACACCCTGTGAATCCAATTCTCCACTCACCTGATGAGGGGGCAGCACTCCAAAAGCTCACGGAACCAAATAAACCTGTTGGAGTTTAACCTGGTTTTGAGAGACTTCTTACTGTGCTTACCCCAGTCCAACGCCAGCATCTCCATATGATAACTTTTCCTAGGGTTCCCCCTCAATGAGACAAGTAGCCAAAGAGCAGAAGTTCACATCAATTCAAATAACATCTAGTTTAAGTTGACTTATCAGTGTCACAAGTAGGCTTACATTAACACTACAACAAAGTTACTGTGAAAATCCCCCAGTCACCACAGTCCAGCACCTGTTTGGGTACACAGAGAGAATTCAACATGGCCAATGCATCTAACCAGTGCGTCTTTTGGACTATGGGAGGAAGCCGGAGCATCCAGATGAAACCCACGCAGACATGGAGAGACCGTGCAGACTCTGCACAGTGATCCAAGCTGGGAATCGAATCCGGGTCCCTGACGCTGTGAGGCAGCAGTGCTAACAAGTGTGACATCATGCTGCTCCTAAGATTTTGTAAGATTTCTGTCTGCAGGAACTCCGACAATGAGTCTTATTGAGTGGCGGGAATCACGACAGCAATTAATGGATTTTGGTGTTTAACGGAGTATATGTGGATCGCAGAAGTTGCTGTCAGTTGGTTGATGATGCATGTCAACAGTTGCATCTTCATTACAACCACAAAATCCAGAATAATAAGATGAAAAGGACAAGGGCTTTTTCCTGGAGATTAGGCAATTTTTAAAAATCCATTTTTCACAAAGATCCCTCATAAGTATTCCTGCTTCCCCAATAACATTTATATAGAACATAAAACATTACAGCGCAGAACAGGCCCTTGGGCCCTCGATGTTGCGCCGACCAATTAAGAAAAAGCAATGACCCTCTAACCTGAACCATTCCCTTTTCATCCATAAACCTATCCACGCTTGACATAATAAACCAATATACGGTGCTTCATGAAAGCATTATAAAAGAAAATACATTCGACCGTGTAGCAGATATCAGGTCAGATGATCAAAGAGTGTCTTAAAAGGAAGAAAATGAGGTACAGAGATGTAGGGAGTGAATTCTAGAACTTGGGGCTCAGGTAACTTAAGGCAACTCCACCAATGATGCAAGAATGAAGGATGCCTGGTCTGGCATCGTGGCAAAGTGGTTAGCATTGCTGCCTCAGCGCCAGGGACCTGGGTTCGATTCCCAGCTTGAGTCACGGTACAGAATCTGCACGAACACCCTGTAACTGCATTGATTTCCTCCGGGTTCTCCTGTTTCCTCCCACAGTCCAAAAGACATGCTGTTTACATGCATTGGCTAAGTAGAATTCTCTCTCTGTATACCCAGTGCCAGAGTGTGACGACCAGAGGAATTTCACAGCAACTTCATCGCAATGTCAATGGAAGCTGACCCGTAACATTAATAAATAAACTTTAAAATTAAACAAGAGATCAGATTTTGAGGAGCGCAGATATCTCAGAGGGTTGTAGGGCTAGGAGAAAGAGATTACTCTATTTCAAATCGCAATGCTCTCA
The DNA here is from genome assembly GCA_024679065.1 of Sphyrna mokarran. Classification (NCBI taxonomy): domain Eukaryota; kingdom Metazoa; phylum Chordata; class Chondrichthyes; order Carcharhiniformes; family Carcharhinidae; genus Sphyrna; species Sphyrna mokarran. Next base: position 41,260,068 of record JAGIQG010000021.1, on the reverse strand, counting down.
CTTGATCTGTGGCTGTCTTGACATGGATTGATACTAGACATTATAAAGCAGTTGGCAAATTGCAGTTAAGGATCTATGAATTAACTGGACACAGAAGTGATAAAGACAAAACACTGTTCATGCTAGAATCTGAACCAAGGACAGGATTCTGACTCCAAACATTGGCTTTATTCTCTCTCCACAGATGCTGGGATTTTCCAGAATTTTCTGTTTGTGTGTGAGACTAAAATGTAGGGTTCGGTGCCACTCTCCTGCCCAGCTCTGCAAGTCTTAATTCCTGGGAATGAAACAAAGAGGGTGTCACTCTCCATAACCTGGAGCAGCTGTGGAGACTGATAGTATGGGTTCAAGTTTACTTACCAGTCACGAGTAGGCTTACATTCACACTGCAATGAAGTCACTGTGAAAGTCCCCGAGAATCGAGAAGGAAAGTTGTACTTTACGTTTTCCCCCCACACTCTGTTGGGAGGGGATTTATTGTTATTGTCCAACTCAGGAGTGAACGAGAGACTCACCTGGACGTAAGCAGCAAGCGCAAAGAAGAAAGCCATGCAGAAGTTGCAGAGTCTCCAGGACAGGAGGTAGAGCGGCGGGGAAGGCGGATTGCAGAGAGCTGCGGCCCCTGATTTCTCTTCCATATTCCCTTCCGTTTCACATTGTAGCCCAGTAACCGGGTGCTGCGGACGTACGGTGCGGGGACCACCCCTTCCGCTCTGCGTGCCTTCAGGCTGCGAACAATCCCTGCAGTCGGTGTGGGATTCAGAGCAGCAATTCAGTGAGAGCATCTGGAAACGGTGCCTCACTCCAGCAGCAAATACTGCCTTCAAAATCGAGCACAAAGTGGGGAAAAGCTCTGCAGCCAAATGAAATCAGTTCATTATCATTTGCAGAATAAAAACCCAAGCACACATTGTTTTGACGTGAGCCAGGCAGAAGTTTTATTACTCCTGATTAGGACGATCCCTAACTCTTAATTCCGACATGTTTGCTTTGCCCAGGGACAGTTTTAAAATTTAAAGGTTCTGTTAGTTAATCATCTTGAAAGTTGTTTTTGGTTTCTGCAGTTAAAATTTCACTGTGAATGTGGTCTCCTCCCTCCCCACCTCTGCAATCTCCTCTAGTTCACCAGCACTCCAATAAATCTGTGCTCCTCTAATTCTGGTCTCTTGACCAAGCTTCTGGTCATCTGACTTAATATTCCTGGATGAAAGCAAAATATTGTGGATTTTTTTAAAATTTCATTCATAGGACGTAAGCATTACTGGCCAGCCAGCATCTATGCCCATCCGTAGAGGTCCTTGAGAAGGTTAGAGTTAAAGCTTATTTATTTGTCACGAGTACGGTTTACATCAACATTGCAATCAATGCACTCTGAAATTCCCCTAGTCATCACATTCCAGTGCCTGTTCAGGTAAATGCACTAACGAGCAGGTCTTTCAGCGTTGGGAAGAAACCCACAAAGACATGGGGAGAACGTGCAAACTCTGCACAGACAGTAATCCAAGTCGGGAATCGAACCCGGGTCCTGGTGCTGTGAGACAGCAGTGCTAACTACTGTGCCATCATGCTGCCAGTGGTGGTGAGTTGCCTTCTTGAATCAGTGCAGTCCATGTGCTGTGAGTTGACCCACAATGCTGTTAGGGAAGGAATTCCAGGATTTTGACCCAGCGACTGCGCAGGAACAGTAAATATATTTCCAAGTCAGGATGGTGAGTGGCTTGGAGGAGAACTTGCAGGTAGTGTGTTCCTATTTATTTGCCTCCCTTGTGTTTCAAGGTGGAAGTGGATCATGGATTTGGAAGGATCTTTGGTGAATTGTAGATAGTACACACTGCTCTACTCAGCATCACTAAAGGGATTGAATGGTTGTAGATGTGGTGCCAATCAAGCTGCTTTGTCCTGGATGGTGTCGAGCTTCTTAAGCATTGTTGGGACTGCACCCATCCAGGCAAGTGGGCAATATTCCATCACATTCCTGGACTTGTGCCTTGTAGATGGTGGATAGGTTTTGGGGAGTCAGGTGGTGAGTTACTTACCGCAGTGTTCTCAGTCTCTGACCTACTCAAGTAGTCAGTGTGTTTATGCGGTGAGTCCAGTTGAGTTTCTGGTCAATGGTAACCCCAAGGATGCTGACAGATGCTGGAATCTGAAACAAAAACAGAAAATGCTGGAAAATCTCAGCAGGTCTGACAGCATCCAAGAGAAAATAGAGCCAACTTTCCAAGTCAGAATGACCTTTAAGAAAGGCAAAGAAACATTGGCCTATTCCCTCTCCACAGACGCTGTCAGACCTGATGAGATTTTCCAGCATTTTCTGTCTGTGCACCCACTATCTCCTTGTATGGCTTAGTATTGTACTTTGTTTTAGAATGCTCTCCTGAAGCACCATGAGGTGTTTCATTACGTTAAGAATGATATGTGAATGTAACTTCTTGTTGTTGCAATCCCGTTTATATTAATATTTCCACAAAGCCAGCAAAACGTTCATCAGTATTACCTGTTGGCTGCCCCAGTAAAACCAATGCACAGGACTGATGTCTTCCTGGGGTTATCCCAATAGATAAATATCCTCAGTTTGTGGCCCAGTCTTAAAAAAACGTCAGCGGCGAAGTTATCCTCAGCAGATGGATGGGCGAGAGGGCCTGTGTGCGCAGGATGAGGCACTTTGTTTTTTTGCATGCACCATCTGTTTAAAAAAAACTACAGCAACAAGAAGAGAGTAAATAGAAAAGAGGAGGACTCTGCAGAGTTGCTCATTATTATAACTCTCGTCACAATCAGTTATATCAGTTTCAACTCACAGTCATCCTCACCCCAGGCTACAAAGTGACCTCAGAAAGAGCTCCCAATGACTTTCCAAAAGCTGTTTTTAATTTCAGACCAGTTACTAATGTTCTACTTTGACATATAAATTACAAAGATTATTCATTGATATTATGCTTTGAGCCAGGCAGTGAATTTGGTCCCAATAAATTTTCATTTCCTGTTTTTGCTACAACTGTGGCCAGTAGATGGCACACATTGTATTATATATAAAGTAATTGAAAATACTATGTAAAATACACTCTTACAGAAGGAAATTGATTTAATTAAGACAGATAAATTACTGCTAAAGTTAACAACATAAACTGTTAATTGCTGCTCCTTGAACCAAATTGGCCAACAATTCATCATTGAGAATGTGAACCTTCTCTGCTACCCCCGTACTCAGAATCCTACAGTGCAAAAGTATTGAGCCCATTGAGTCTGTATCGACCACAATCCTATCCTCATAATTCTATGCAATTACCCTATGTTGTTCCCCTGACACTCAGGGGCAAATTAGCTTGGCCAATCCACCCTACCCCACACATCTTTGTATTGTGGGAGGAAACCGGAGCACCCAAAGGACACCAAGCAGACAGGGGGAGAATGTGCAAACTCCACATAGGCAGTGACCCAAGCCAGGAATCGAACCTGGGCCCCTGGTACTGTGAGGCAGTAGTGCCAACCATTCTACCACCATGCTGCCCATGTACTGTGCACATATCCTGATTAAATATAGTTGTGACTGGAATCAGCCATTTCAAATCTCTCTCTCTTTCTCATCATTCCCTGCCCTGCCTCCCATCTGCTCCTAACGGACAATTGAAGAAGCAAGAATCAGGAATCTATTTGTTGATTTAGAATTAATTTAGTTTGGAGGGAGAGCTAGCCTACTAATCCAGAGGTCCAGGCTAATGCTCCAGGAGACATAGATTCGAATCCCACCACAGACATTGATGGAATTTGAATTCAATTCATAAATCCGGAATTTGAAACTAGTCTCAGTCATGGTGACATGAAACTATCGATTGTTGTAAAATCTCACCTGATTCACTGATGTCCATTATGGAAGGAAATCTGCCATCCTTCCCTGGCCTGGCCTGGCCTACCTGTGACTCCAGGTCCGCAGCAATGTGGTTCACTCTTAACCGCTCTCTGAAACGGCTGAACAACAATTACAGGTGGGCAGTAAATGCTGACGCTGCCAACGATACTCACATCTGACGAAATAATACATTTTGAGAAAACATGTAAGAATTATTCAACGAGTACATACAGACACTGTGGACCAATCCCAGGTTAAGAATGACCACCTACTTTGGTATATTTATTAATTTCTAACATACAGTAGGACAGAAAGATGTAGGAAGGAAAGCGCAGGGGGGACATACGTAGGCAGTTTAGGGAGTTGGGGGCTCAACTGAAAGGTAGGGCCTCCAGGGTGGCATTCTCTGGGCTGCTGCCTGTGCCCAGGACCGATTGGGTAAAAACAAATGAGACACTACAACTAAATGCATGGATGAGGGATTGGTGTAGGGCAGAAGGCTTCATATTCATTGATCATTGGGAGGTCTTCAGGAGGGAGGGTCATCTGTTCAAGAGGAATAGGGAGCAGTTGTCTGGGAGGGGAACACATATTTTAGCTGGGAGGTTAGCTGGAGTGTTTCAGAAGTGTTTAAACTAATAGGGAGGGAGGGTCGGGAGAGAGAGGGAACTGGGAGTGGGAGCTGGGAGTGGGAGAGAGGGGGATGATAGGGTAACACCAGAAGGTAGAAAGGAATATCCGAGAGCTGAGGGTCTTCAGTGCATGTGTTTTAATGCGAGGAGTGTGACTGGCAAAACAGATTAACTGAAGGCAATAATGTTCACGAGGAGTTTAGAAGTGGTGGCGGTGACCGAGACGTGGTTGAAGGAGGGGCAAGACTGGCAATTGAATATTCCAGGATACAAGTGTTTTAGGCATGACAGATTTGGTGTGAGGAGAGGCGGGGGAGTGGCTTTATTAGTTAAGGACAACATCATAGCAGTGCAGAGGGAGGGAGGTATGTATGATTTAGGAATTGAGTCTCTATGGGTGGAGTTGAGGAATAGGAAGGGAGTGGTTACTCTGTTGGGTGTTTACTACAGACCACCCAATAGCCCGCGGGCCGTGGAAGAAGGGATATGCAGGGACATTCTAGATAAGTGTAGGAAAAATAGGGTAGTAGTAGTGGGAGATTTCAATTTTCCTGGAGTAGATTGGAGAGGGCCCAGAGCTGTAGGAGTGGACGGGGAGGAATTTGTACAGTGTGTTTTGAAAGGGTCCTTGGAGCAGTATGTGGATGACCCGACTAGAGATGGGGCTATACTGGATTTGGTTCTGGGGAATGAGCCAGGCCAGGTGGTTGACGTCGAGGTAGGAGAGCAGGTGTCAAATAGTGATCACAACTCTGTCTGCTTTAGGATATTAATGGAAAAGGACGAGACCTGCCCAAAAGGGAAGGTATTTAACTGGGGGAGGGCTAGGTACAGCCAGATTAGGCAAGATCTTAAAGATACTGACTGGGATAAGCTTTTCGAGGGCAGGTCGACGAGGTACATGTGGGAGTCTTTCAAGGGAAAACTAAACTCTCTGCAGGAAATATACGTGCCGGCAAGGAGGAAGGATGGGAAAGGTAGGATTAGAGAACCTTGGCTTACCAGGGAGATTGAGGACTTGATCAGGAAGAAGCGAGAGGCTTACATTAGATCTAGGCAACTGGGGACTGAGACAGCGCTGGAAGCTTATAGAGAGTGTAGACGGGATCTTAAAAGGGGTGTTAGAAAAGCAAAAAGGGGCCACGAAGTGGCTCTGGCAGGTAGGATTAAGGAAAATCCTAAGGCATTTTACTCCTATGTAAGGAGCAAAAGGATGGTTAGAGGGAAGATTGGACCTCTCAGGGACAGAGGAAGGGAACTATGCTTAGAGCCTGAGGGAATGGGGGAGATCCTGAATGAATACTTTGCGTCGGTATTCACGCAGGAGACTGGACAGATGTCTGTTGCTGATGTTGACAAAGTTGAGGATCGGTTGAGGGAAATAAGGATTACGAGGAAAGAGGTGTTGGGGCTGTTAGGCAGCTTAAAGACATATAAAGCTCCGGTGCCTGATGGCATTTACCCCAGGCTGCTAAGGGAGTTGAGGGAAGACCTAGCTGGGCCTCTGACGCAAATCGTTGTCTCTTCCTTGGACACAGGTGAGGTCCCAGAGGACTGGAGGATAGCAAAGGTAGTACCGTTGTTTAAATAAGGTCAGAGGGATAACCCAGGGAACTATAGGCCGGTGAGCTTGACTTCAGTTTTAGGTAAGCTAATGGAGAGGATCCTTAGGGACAGGATGTATGAGCATCTGGAGCGCTGCGATCTGATCAGGGATACACAGCATGGCTTCGTCAAGGGAAAGTCTTGTCTTACAAATCTAGTGGAATTTTTTGAAGAAGTGACAAAAACAGTTGATGAAGGACAGGCTGTTGATGTCGTCTACATGGATTTCAGTAAGGCGTTTGACAAGGTGCCTCATGGTAGACTGATAGAGAAGGTGAAGGCGCATGGGATACAGGGCCGGGTATGTAGATGGGTCGAGAACTGGCTCGGGAGGAGGAGACAGAGGATAGTAGTGGAAGGCTCTTTTTTCCGACTGGAAGCCTGTCACTAGTGGAGTGCCACAAGGCTCAGTACTAGGTCCTCTTCTATTTGTGGTCTACATAAACAACTTGGAAGTTGGGGTAGGTGGTGACATCAGCAAATTTGCTGATGACACCAAGATGCTTGGATTGGCGGGTACAGAGGAGCAGTGCCAGCAATACAACAGGACATAGATAGGTTGGTAGACTGGGCAGATAGATGGCAAATGGAATTTAATCCGGATAAATGCGAGGTGATGCATTTTGGCCGGAAAAACGTAGAAGAGAGTTATAGGATAAAAGGTAAAACTATATGGAGCACAGAGATGCAGAGAGACTTGGGGGTGCAGGTTCACAAGTCTCTGAAGGTGTCCTCACAGGTGGAGAAGGTGATAAAGAAGGCGTATAGTATGTTAGCTTTCATAGAAAAGGTTATAGAATACAAGAGTAGGAGTTTGATGTTGCAGTTGTATAGAACTTTGGTTAGGCCTCACTTGGAATACTGCGTCCAGTTCTGGTCGCCGTACTATCGGAAGGATGTGGAGTCCTTGGAGAGAGTGCAGAGGATGTTTACCAGGATGCTGCCTGGTATGGAAGGACTGTCTTATGAGGAACGATTAAATAGACTGGGGTTGTTTTCCCGTGAAAGACGTCGGCTTAGAGGGGATCTAATAGAGGTGTATAAGATTATAAGGGGTATAGATAGAGTAAATGGTGGTAAACTTTTTCCACCTTCAGAAATGGATAGGACGAGGGGTCATGGCCTTACGGTGAGGGGGGCTATGTATAAGACGAATATTAGAGGGCAGTTTTTCAAACAAAGGGTAGTGGGGGTGTGGAATGCACTGCCAAGTAAGGTGGTGGCAGCAGGCACGCTAGGGCTGTTTAAGGGTCTCTTGGACAGCCACATGAGTGGTATGCAGATAGAGGGATATTGTAGGACTATTTAACTATGGCTTTTTTTTTCCCACAAGTAATTCGGTCCATACTTGACCAACAAGGAGCATGCATTCGGCAGGTGGTGCGAGGACAGCTCTTGGATGTTGATTCATGGTTTGCCTGGTGCTTCATGTCGTAAATGAGTGCTTTATCTGGACCATCTGAAGGGCACCATGACAGCTCAGTGACTATCGCTGTAGCTGTGCAGACACTTGGAATTGGGCCGGTGTCTGCGGGAGTTTGCGCGTTCTCCCCGGGGTTGCGTGGGTTTTCTCTGGGCGCTCCGGTTTCCTCCCACATCCCAAAAATTCGCTCTTAGGCTGATTGGGAAACAAATTGTCCCTACATTGAGACTCTTCCATATTAGGAATAACCTAAAATTAGAATAGGAAAATGGAATTGTTACTATATAGTTATGACGGCGGTGCGGGCTCGTGGGCCGAAGGGCCTGTTTCCCGTGCTGTGTTGCTCTAATCTAATCTAAATACAGAATGGCTTTGCTTTTGCAGTGGTAATGTCTTGTGAACCTGTCAGAATTCACTGTCAGCTGGGTACAAACAATAGCTTTCAGGGTGCAATCTTAGCAGCTTATTGGTTAGCCAGTAAAATAGAGTGCGAGGTGAAAAACTGGGTTCACCTCTTGTAATCTTTCCTGCACCATTTCACCAGCGAAATCAGCCTTGCACCCAGAAAGGGCACGAGGCTGGTTTAAATATTAATGTTGTACATGTCACTAACGAGCCCAGGATGCAATCTCCAGATTCACTTACTTTAGTTCCCCTTGCCGGTCACTGGAGAGGATCACAGATGGTCCCACCAATAGGGACTAGTGGTAACGACCTTATCAAAGGGACTGGAGGACATTGAAGATCCCCGAGTGGTCAAGAGTAGGGCTGGCAGTACCAGGGTGCCAGGCTGGCACTGCCAACTCTAAGTCATCTCACAACACCAGGTTAAAGCCCAAAAGGTTCATTTGATAGCACAAGCTTTTGGAGTGTCACTTCTTCTTCGGGTGAGTCACTCCAAAAGGAGTAACACTCCGAAAACTTGTGCTACCAAATAAAACTGTTGGACTTCAACCTGATGTTGTGAGACTTCTTACTGTGTTTACCCCAGTCCAACGCCAACATCTCCACATCACTGCCCACCCTGGCAGTGGCGAGAGAGCAGGGCCTTATAAGGACAGGCAGGGTAGAAGGTTCGTAGGAGTGGAGGGAAATGGGGAACTCTACAGAATGAATGGGGTTGAGGGGGTTAAGGTTAGGGCTATACTGTATGTTGGGGGATCAGAGCACCTCGTAATGGTGCCACTAGAGGTCAGGAGCCAGCTTCTCAGGTGAGCTGAGACTTCACTTCCCCACTGGTGAAAATCACGTTACGGCTTCTGAATTGCAGAGTACCATAAATTCCAATTACTTACCTCGCTGAAAAGACCACCGTTTTCTTGCCTGTTCGACACTTAGAATCTTTGAGGAAACTCCACCCCTAGAGTCTGCGTGAGCACAGCACCCTAAAGGTTCAGTTAGTTTGAAAATCATTGAATTGGCAAGTATTTCCATTCTCAAACTCCCAGTCCCACTGTAAAAACCCTTGAAAAAGTTGGATCTTGTTGAATGAGGGGCAGTTGAGTTTTTAATGACATACAAAGCCTATAATTACAGCTACCCAGCTTCAATGCTGAAGAGCTCATTTTATTTTGTGGAACGTTAAATAATGCTTTTTATAAAATTCCCCACCTCACAAAATGCCAGGGCTGCTCAGAACTTCCAGCAGAGAAACATGATTAAAACATTTCTTAAAGCCACAGTACCATCATATATACTACAAGTCTTCAGTTCTTTCAGTGAAAGAACTGGGATTCTTTCACTATGACCAGTGCATTTATCTATTTCTTTATATTCATAGAGTCATAGAACAATACAGCACAGAAACAGGCCCTTCAGCCCAACTGATCCATGCTGACCGTCATGCCTCTTCCACCTAGTCCCAATTGCCCGTGTTTTGCCAATGTCCCTCTAATCCTTTCCCATCCAAATGCTTTTTAAATGTTGCTATTGGACCTGCCTCAACAACTTTCTTTGTCAGCTCATTCCATACACGCACCACTCTGTGTGAAGAAGTTGCCTGTCAGGTCCTGTTTAAATCTTTCCCCTCTTACCTTAAACCTATGTTGTCTTGTTTTCAATTTCCCTTCCCTAGAAAACAGACTGTGTGCATTCATCCTAACAATGCGCTTCATGATGTTATATACCTCAATAAGGTCACCTCTCATTCTCCAAGGAATAAAGCTCCAGCCTGGCCAACCTCTCTCTATAACTCAGGCCACTAGTCATGGCAACATCCTCTTCCTTGCATTCCTTCCAGTTTATCAATGTATTTCCTATAACAGGGTGATCAAAACCATACACAAATTCCAAGTGCGGCCCACCAATAACTGTAACATAATACTCCTATATTCACTCCAACTCCTATATTCACTGCCCTAACTGAAGCTGAGACTCCACCTCCCTACTCGTGAGAATTACATTATGGCTTCTTTATTGCACAGAGTGCCATAAATTCCCATTAGCTACCTCTCTGAAAAGACCACTGTTTTAGATAGGCTATCACTGTCCACCCTTTTTCCTAGGATGGAGAAAGCTAGCACAAGGGGACATAGCTTTAAATTAAGGGGTGGTAGTTATAGGACAGATGTCAGAGGTAGGTTCTTTACCCAGAGGGTGGTAAGGGTATAGAATGCCTTGCCTGCGTCAGTTGTAGATGCGCCAAGTTTGGTGGCATTTAAGAGGTTAGTCGATAAGTTTATGGATGAAAAGGGAATGGTTTAGGTTAGAGGGTCACTGCTTGTTCCTAATTGGTCGGCGCAACATCGAAGGTCGAAGGGCCTGTTCTGCGCTGTAATGTTCTATGTTTTCTTGCCCAGTCGACAATTAGAATTTTTGTGACAAAACTTCACCCCACGAGTCTGCATGACTGTAGCATCCTGGAGATTCAGTTAGTTGAAGTTGGGTACCTGTGATGGTGGGAACACTAGCATGTTATAGAGGAGTGAGGTTGTAAAGGGATTTAAACAAGAGGATGTTGATTTTAGATTTGATGCTGTGGTAATGAAGCCCTTTAACAGGGGCTGAGGATCACATAATCGGGCCAGAGTGTCAAGGTGGGAATCTGAGCCAATCGGGTGCAAGGCTGTGTATCCCGGGTTGTTGCCCAGGAGGAGTGCTGTACAGTCAGTTAATTCTGTCTGACCCTTTACATATTTCTTGTTGGCAATAAATCTTTTGTCACTTTGAATTGCCCTTGACTTATTACAAGTACATTGAGGGTCTGGGAGCCAATATAGGACACAAGGCCACAGATGCTGGAAACAAGCTTGAGCACTCATTGAGTAGAAAACTAATGGATACATCATTCACATTATCCTTACTTGGTGTGAATGCTCAGAGAGCACTCAGATCCACTTCTGCTAACTCTTTATTCACGCTTGGCAATGATACTCTCTGCTGCCTACATTCCAAGATCTGGGATTCCTTCTCTAAACATTCTGCCTTCTTTATGGGTGACACAGTGGGCAGCTCAGTGGCACAGTGGTTAATATAGTTGTCTCAGTGCACCGGGTTCAATTTCTAGCTTTGGTGACTATATGGCATTTGCACATTCCACTTCCCGTGTCTGAGTGAGTTTCCTCTGAGTGATCTGGTTTCCTCCAGCAGTACAAAGATGTGCAGGTTAGATGGATTGACCAACATAAATTGCCCTATTGTATCCAAAAGTATGTGCAGATTAAGTGGATTAGCCATGGTAAGTGTGCAGGGTTATATGGGGGTAGGGTTGGGGTAAGATGCTCTTTCAGAGAGTTGGTGCAGACTCAATAAGCAGAATGACGCTCTAACAAATCTCTCCTTGATCACTCCAAAAATCTTTTTCTTAATTAAGCATCCACTGTACTAATTATTCCTCTGAGAAACATGACGCGTTTTTCTACATTAAAACACTATATCAATGTTAGTTGTTGTTACTGGAAATAGTAAGGATCAGTATAGGGCATCTTTCACCTCAAAAAGCAAAACAGTTGATGCTGGAAATCTCTCAGATTTAACATGGGGAATGCTACAAAACTCAGCAGGTCAGGTAGCAGCTGTGGAGAGAGTTAACCTTTCAGTTCTGGCAATAGGACCTTTCATATCATAGAATCAAAGTGCAGAAGGAGATCATTTGGCCCATCGAGCCTGTATTGACAATAATCCCCCATAACCCCACATATTTACTTTCCTGATCCCCCTGATACTAAGGGGCAATTTAGCACGGCCAATCAACCTAACCATCTTTGGACCGTGGGAGGAAACCGGAGCACGTGGAGGAAACCCACACAGATGTGCAGAGAACGTGCAAACTCCACACAGTCACCAGAGACTGGAATTGAACTCAGGTCGCTGGCGCTGTGAGGCAGCAATGCTAACCACTGTGCCACTCGCACACTTCTCTTTCCACAGATACTGTTTGACCTTCAGAGTGCTTCCAGCATTTAGTGTTTTGTTTTTGCATTCTGGATCCCTCTGATTGAGCAAAATCTTATTTCTAAGGCCCAAGAGAAACCTTCAGAACATTCAGGAACCATTCAGAATGCAACTTCATCAATAACCATCACCTTTTCTGGTGACTTCTGTTTTTAAAAAAGGCTAACTATTCAATAAATTTCTATTACAGACACAGAGTGAATACACCTAAAACAAAGGCCTATTTCAATTTTAATGATATTCAGGAGTTTTCCCGATAGTGACCTTACGTAGATCCCATTATCGTTACAGAAATTCTGACACAGAATTCTCTTGAGACAGGAACACAAAGGATAATTTGCAGTATACTGCAAATTCTGCACTTCATTTACATGTGAATTCTCAAATATCACATGCCTTCTAGATTACACATCTAGATGCAAAATTTTGCTTGAAGTGGTTTCCAGCAAAGCCAGAAATAGAGCTATCACCACAAATATATTTTCATGTCTGCAGCCCTGGCAGGATTTACACTGCTGACGTCCTTCCTATGGGGTCAATTCAAAGCCACACACTGCAGTACAGTCAGGGTGTTGGAGCACGGTAAAATACGAACAGGAAAAACAGGAATAGTCAGGAGAGGAAAAGAAAAACAGCTCAATAGAAGGTGCATTTTCATTAATATTCTTTTATTTCCCCAGTTTTTGAACACACACAGTGCTGTAAACCACTGTGACTCTGACCTTTAAATACATTTTCTAATGTGATTAAGGAATTAATGACCTCAACACTGAGAAGAAGCAATATAAACGAGTAAGATTTAACCTGAAATCATAGGTTAATGATTCTCCTGATGTTAATTCCACTTCTTCATACTAATGCTGCCAAATCTCCATGCCCACTATGTCAGCCACTATTACTCTTTAGACATCTTGCATTGTTATGGCAGAGAAAATGTACAACACACCGTCAGACGCAAGATTTTATTGCAGAGCAGTCACTACACTGGAGAATCGCATCTTCATGCATAAAAGGAGAAAACTGAATCAAAATGTAGCCAAATCCCCTCTAATATTTTCTGCAGAAAATGCAGATGTGTGGAATAGAGGGTGATTTAGCTAATTGGATTAGGAATTGGCTGGCAGATAGAAGACAGAGGGTGGTGGTTGATGGGAGATATTCATCGTGGAGTTCGGTGACGAGTGGTGTGCCTCAGGGGTCTGTTTTGGGGCCCCTGCTGTTTGTAATTTTTATAAATGATCTGGATGAGGGTATTGAGGGATGGATCAGTAAATTTGCAGATGACACTAAAGTCGGTGGAGTGGTAGATAGTGAAGAGGGGTGTTATAGTTTACAGAGTGACTTGGACAAGTTGCAGAGCTGGGCCGAGAGGTGGCAAATGGAGTTTAATGTGGAAAAGTGTGAGGTAATGCACTTTGGCAGGAACAATAAATGTGTAGAGTATAGGGCTAATGGTAGGGCTCTTAATAGTGTTGAGGAACAGAAGGATCTTGGTGTATGTGTCAATAGATCCTGAAAGTAGGCAGTCAAGTGGATAAAGTTGTTAAGAAGGCATATGGAGTCTTAGCTTTTATTGGTAGGGGGATTGAATTTAGGAGCCGCAGCATCATGTTGCAACTGTACAAAACTCTAGTGCGGCCGCACTTGGAGTATTGTGTGCAGTTCTGGTCCCCACATTATAAGAAAGATGTGGAGGCATTGGAGAGGGTACAGAGGAGGTTTACCAGGATGTTGCCTGGTATGGAGGGCAGGTCCTATGAAGAGAGGTTGAAGGATTTGAGGTTGTTTTCGTTAGAAAGGAGGCGGCTAAGAGGGGATCTTATTGAAGCATATAAGATGATTAGAGGTTTAGATAGGGTGGACAGTGATAGCCTTTTTCCTAGGATGGAGAAAGCTAGCACGAGGGGACACAGCTTTAAATAAGGGGTATGAGTTATAGGACGGATATCAGAGGTAGGTTCTTTACTCAAAGAGTGATTAGGGAGTGGAATGCCCTGCCTGCAGCTGTTGTAGATGCGCCAAGTTTGGTGGCGTTTAAGAGGTTAATTGATAAGTATATGGAAGAGAAGGGAATGGTTTAGTTTGGAGGGGCATTGCTTTTTATTTTGGTCGGCACAACATCGAAGGCCGAAGGGCCTGTTCTGTGCTGTAATGTTCTATGTTCTATGTTCTATAATACACAGCAAGATCTAATTCTCCAATCAATAACTCACAACAGATCATACAATAGAATCCTTGCAATACAGAAGGAGGCCACTCAGCCTATCACCAATTCTCAGAGTGTATTACTCAAGCCCTCTTCCCTGCCCTTTCTCTTGAACCCCACACATACATCACAGCTAATCCCCCTACCATATACATCTAAGAAGTAATTTAGTATGGCCAATCCATCTGGCCCATGCATCTTTAGATTGTGGGAGAAAACTGGAGCAAGACATCCATGCAGACACAGGGAGAAGGTGCAAACTCTAGACAGAGTCACCCAAGGCCAGATTTGAATCTGGATCCTTGGCACAGTGAGACAGCAGTGTTAACCACTATGCTGCCCCATTTGCTATTTTGGATAGGTCAAGTTACATCACATACTTTGGTCAAGTCTCACTCCCTGCATCCTTAACTCTAATTTCAGTACGTTATTCCATAACCCAGATGCCCTGAAAAGTTTGGATCCAATCAGCCTCCAGCAAGTACCCATTTTTCCAGCATAGCAGTCATACAACGGGTATATGGATGGGAAAGATTGAGGGATTATGGACCAAATACAGGCAAATAGAACTAGTTCAGTTTAGGAAACCTAGTCAGCATGGATGAGTTGGGCCGAAGGGCAATGCTGTACATCTCCATGGCTTTATGATTTTCTAATTTAGCCACTAATTTTTGTTTAATCAAGCAAAAGACAAACAACAAAACAGGATAGTTTTTGAAAAAATTCTGAAATAGCCATTTTAACATAGGAAAGGTTTGTATAGAAATCTAATAAAATTATCATAACTTTGAGCTGGTCAAATTGGGAGATTTAAGTTGTTTTGAGTTAATTCTACCTGTGTTGCTGGATAGTTTGGGTAAATACACACACTGTCTGGGACATTATATAATAATAACAACAGGGATTCTATTTTGTGGGTGCGTTTGATTAGCTTCAATGAGGTGTGAAGAACTGTTGATTGTATCCAGACGTCTGGGATATCCTATTTGTGGGGAATTTCCTTGGAAGTGCTCCCATTCCATTGCTGTAATTTCACGAGAAATATGCCAGAGACAGCAAAAGATTGTTTTACCCAATGGACCTGCTTGCAGAAGAGCAGGCAGCAGTAGGTTACGAACCTAACAGTTAATGGGTTTGGTATGGTTAAGACTCCTTAACCATTGCATCCAGCTTCTCTGAGAAATTAAGAGTGCGGGCTAGATGACTGACAGATTTTTTGCACTGGTTAACTCCATGGAAAGGAACTCCCATGCAAACCAGAGTGGCTCCATTGCAACTTTGACACTGAGAATGGAGTGAGCAGGGCCTCTCCCAACTGTCCGCCCCACAAAACTGTCCCCGCGCTCTCATGCTTTCCCAGACTTATGCTGCAAAGGTCCAACAAAAACTCTTGTTTCCAATGAACAGGAGGCAGAGGCCAGCCTCACAAATCAAACAGATGTCACTGCTCATAGGTAAAGGGTGAGCAGTTACCCCCTCTCTCAGCACAACAACTGAAATCCCCCTCAGTTACCAACACCACACTCTACCTTCCTCAGTGTTTTCCTGCACACCACTCCTCAGAACATCCTCTCTGAGCTGCAGATTCCTCTCGATTTCAAGGCTTGACCTCACCTCGCCACCTGGGGATGCTCCTACAATGAAAGCCACTTGACTGCTGCAGAGGAGGCGGCTATAAAAAAGAAATTGGCAGGGCACTGGTTAATGGCCGTGAAGTATGGTGATCTCCAGCAAGATTAAGGAAAATCCCAAGGCTTTTTATACATATACAAAGAGCAGGAGAGTAGCCAGGGAGAGAGTTGGCCCACTCAAGGACAGGGAGGGAATCTGTGTATGGGGCTTGAGGAAATTATTGAGGTATTAAATAAATACTTTGTATCAGTATTCGCAGAAGAAAAAGACTTGGTAGATGATGAATCTGGAGATAGTTTGAGTTATGTTGAGATCAAAAAAGGAAGTGGTATTAGGGTTATTGAGAAACATTAAGATAGACAAGTCTCCAGGACCTGATGGGATGTACCCCAAAATACTGAAAGGCAGGGAGGAAATTGCTGGGGCCTTGAGAGAAATCTTTGTTTCCTCAGTAGCTACAGTGGAAGTCCCACTGGAGAATTGCCAATGTTGTTCCTTTGTTTAAGAAGGGTAGCAAGAATAATCCAGCTAATTACAGACTGGTGAGCCTTACATCAGTGGTAGGGAAATTATTGGAGAGGATTCTTCAAGACAGGGTTTATTCCCACTTGGAAGTGGATGTGTTAGCGAAAGGCAACATTGTTTTGTGAAAGGAAGGTCTTGTCTCATATAACTTCTTCGAGAAAGTGATGGAGATGATTGCTGAGGGCAATGGATGTTGTTTTCATGGATTTCAGTAAGGTCTTTAACAAGGTTCCTCGTGGCAGACTGGTGCAGGTGAAGTTGCATGGGATCAGAGGTGAGTTGGCAAGGTGGATACAGAACTGACTCAGTTAAAGACAGAGGGTAGCAGCAGAAGGGTGCATTTCTGAATGGAGGGCTGTGACAAGTGGCATTCCTCAGCCATCAGTGGTGGGACCTTTGCTGTTTGTAATATATATATATAAATGATTTGAAGGAAAGTATAACCAGTTTGATTAATAAGTTTGCGGACGACATAAAGGTTGGTGGATTTGTGGATTGTGATGAGGACTAGCAGGATAGTTGGGGCTTGGGTGGAGAGGTGTTAGATGGAGTTTAATCTAGACAAATGTGAGGTAATGCATTTTGGAAGGTCTAATACAGATAGGAAACGTACAATAAATGGCAGGACCCTTAAGAATATTGATCGGCAGAGGGATGAGTGTACAGGTACATAGGTTACTGAAAGTGGCAACACCAATGGAGAATGTAGTTAAGAAGGCACATAGCATACTTACCTTCATCAGCTGGGGCATTGAGTTTAAAAATTGGCAAGTCATGTTGCAGCTTTATAGAACCTTGGTTAGGCCGCACTTGGAATATTGTGTTTAATTGTGGTCGCCACACCATCAGAAAGATGGAGGCTTTGGAGAGGGTAGAGAAAAGATTTATCAGGATGTTGCCTGGTATGGAGGGACATTAGCTGTGAGGAGAGATTGGAGAAACTTGGTTTGTTCTCACTGGGATGATGGAGGTTGAGAGGCAACCTGATAGAAGTCTACAAGATTTCTGGGGGTATGGACAGAGTGGGTAATCAGAAGCTTTTTCCCAGGATGGAAGAGTCAATTACCAGGGGGCAGAGGCTTAAGGTGTGAGGGCCAAAATTTAAAGGAGATGTACCAGCAAGGTTTTTTTTCCCCCACAGAGAGTGGTGACTGCCTGAACTTGCTGCAGGGGAGGTAGTGGAAGCAGATACAATAGTGACTTTTAAGAGGTATCTGGACAAATACATGAATAGGATGGAAAGTTCAGCTGGGCAGCAAGGTGAGTGCAGGCTTGGAGGGCCTGGTCCAATGTTGTAATTTTCTTTGTTCTCCTGGATATCTGGTGTCAAAATTAGATCACTCTGCCATTTGATATGTAAAAATTACTAAAGTTGATTCATTGTCACCACTGAGTTCATTATGAACACCTGAAGAGTGTGGATTTTGAACACTCTCTCCGTGTCAGAGTCGGCTGAGAGGGGGTCTATTAGAGGTATATAAGATTATGAGGGGTATAGATAGAGTAAATGGTGGTAAGCTTTTTCCACCATTAGATTCGGATAGAACGAGGGGTCACGGCCTTAGGGTGAGGGGGGCTATGTATAAGACTAATATTAGAGGGCATTTTTTCACACAAAGGGTAGTGGGGGTGTGGAATGCACTGCCGAGTAAGGTGGTGGGAGCAGGCACACTAGGGTTGTTTAAGGGTCTCTTGGACAGCCACATGAGCGGTCTGCAGATAGAGGGATATATGAGGACTGTTTAAATACTTTAATTGTTTCCACAGGCTATTCGGTCCACCTTGTTGACCAACAAGGTGCATGCATTCGGCAGGTCGTGCGAGGGCTGCTCCTGGAGGTTACTTCAGGAGTGGCCTAGTGCTTCACGTCGTTAGTGTATGCTTAAACTGGACCATCAGATGGGCAACATGACAGCTCGGAGACTATCGCTGTTGCTGTGCAGACACATGGATTTGGGCCTGTGTCTGCGGGAGTTTGCGCGTTCTCCCCGTGGTTGCGTGGGTTTTCTCCGGGTGCTCCGGTTTCCTCCCACATCCCAAAAATGTGCTCTTAGGCTGATTGGGTAACAAATTGTCCCTATATTGGTCTCTATATGTCATTAAGACGTTAGGATGGCGGCGTGGGCTCGTTGGGCCGAAGGGCCTGTTTCCCGTGCTGTGTTGTTCTTTGTTCAGTTCTACTTCTTTTCTTACTGGTCCTTTGTGAATCAGGAACTAGAGTGAGAGGAGGGTGAAGAGTCTTCAGGAGGTTGTACAATCTGAGGAAGCATGGTCACACAATTCACACACACCCTCCACTAGTTCAGAAACATCTCAGTAGGTTGTCACATGGTGAGGGACACACAGGTGAGCAGGAGCCTGTGCTGTGGACAGGGACAAAAGTGAGGAGACCCATCAGAAGATGCAGAAAAATCTCCCAGTTTCTGCTAAGTGGGAAGCAGATAGCCAGCCTCACGGGTCGTCAACAATGAGGACAATTCAGAAACAGGAAATGTGTGTGGTTCTATCAGCTTTTTCAGAGACGCAAAGCAAGACTGGAGATTAGAGGAGTTTGTCTCTAGCATAAGTGACACGACATTGCAGATATTTGTACTCATGTCCACCACGTCATGAGTACGAACAGTGCTCATCTGCATAAACACAGCAGGCGATCGAGTACATGCCGGCCCCACCAATGGCCTGCACACTCAGTGTGCCACTTTAAATAGAATGGCCATTCTGAAATCTACAGGAAATTCTCCAGCTCCTGGCTGGCCAGAAAATGTGAATGGGCCATTACAGGGAAGATGGAGGAAGGACACATGGAAGTGGCAACTCTTAAGATGCTCCTCATGTCCAAGAACAAATGAATCTGGACATGCTGCTGGAGTCTGTTCTGCAGCAGATTAGAAACCTGCTTGCATCAGTTCAATGCCAGGTTGTAGATTTAAACAAAATAAAGCAGTCATGCTCATGGTCCGTTATGCTGTCATCTGTGCTCAATCAATTGATTGGTAGATTTCTACAGAAAGCACATTAGGGCTCCAACGTTAAGGGAACTTATTTCCCTGCTCATTGAAAGCCATATTAGCTGTGGTAGTTTCTGGAGACCCGTCTCATCACCTTGCCCTGTGTTCTATACTGAGTGGTGACCTTATATCCATTAGAGAGGCCTATGGTCCTTCATGGACTATGGCTAATTACCAATGAGTGTACATGTACCAAACTAGGGTCAGAATGTTTGCACATTTGTTCCATGACAGGGATGGATCAACTAAAATCAGATACATTTTAATTCCTTTGTGGCTGGCTGTTTATTGTGATGTGCTTACTGCTTGCACTTTAGGAAGAAATTCAGGGGCAAGTGCAGATGCTGAACAATAGTGACAAACGGTTAAGTATTCAGGGTTGATAGACACCAAGTTTTGAGAAACAGTTTTGTACACATTGCCAAGTCTGCACAGAATACTGTTTTTGTTGTCAACTCTGTATCTTGTTCAAGTAAATTTTTTACCTGCACATCATACTGAGTAACAAGTCAAAATTCATCACCTAAAATAACATTTAATAATAAATATCATACACACTTTCCTTGAAAACGTGGCCATTAAGATACAATTGGAATTAAACACATTAACACTTCCCAAATGCTTTAGAATAAAGCCAATAAAGGTTATTTAACTTCATTAATTAAACTATATAAAGTAGCTTTGATAAAATAATGTTACATAGTGCAATACATCATATATCCAAGAAACACAGGACAACCACAGGTGTATATCATAGAATCACTGCAGTTACTGCAGCAACTTGGCAAAGCTGCTTGGCCAGCAGCACCTGCCAAAACCATGACCTCTGCCACACGCCACGACAAGAGTAGCCGGTGCAGGGGAACACCACCACTTGCCAGCTCTGCTGTGAGTCAGGCGCCATTCTAACTTGATATATTGCTATTTCTTTACAATCATTGAGTCAAAATCACGAACACTCAACCTAACAGCATACAGATTGCAGTGGATTAAGGTGGCACCTCACAACCATTTTCTCAAGGGCTACAAAGGATCAGCAATAAATGCTGGCCTTATCAGCAACAGCCACATCCCAAGAATGAAATCAAAATACACAAGGAAACAGTGGGACAAAACGTCCAAGGAGAAGCAATCACCATTGGATTGTCACTCCTCTATTTTTCTTACCTTGTACAGGTATTCTGCATTTCCAAACGAGGCTTCATCAGTGTCCGTGAGTCCTCCTTTCCAAGGCGGGGCTTTCAGGGGATACTGAGCCTTTTATGGCACTCATTGCCATATATTGATAAGCAGAGAGTTTAAAGGTCCCGAGGAACTGCAGAGGGAAGGCAAGCATGTAATTAGGTGAAGTGGTTGGGTGCACATGGGATGAACAGATAGAATCACAGGTAAGGGGGTATAGTAGTGGGGGTAGTCCTTATGTTAGACCATTGTCAGGTCAATGAATAGTTGGGTTTGGGATGATGGGAAGGTGGCGGGAGTGGGATGAAGAATGGTTACCCAGGAATTTAGTAGAATTCAGTAGAATAGTTGCCCAGGAATTTAACTTGTCCAAACTTTTCCTGAGTAACTGTTCAGGTATTGGAGTTGCAAACAAAACTGAAGCATCTGCCTTTAATTCAATTTCGGAGCACTCCAGACACGAGGGAATTGCCCATTGGAGTTCAAACTTTCCAGATAAAGTTTATTTATTAATGTCACAAGGCTTACATTAACACTGCAATGAAGTTCCTGTGAAATTCCCCTAGTCGTCACACTCTGATACCTATTTGGACCAAAGCACCTAACCAGCACATCTTTCCGACCACGAAGGGAAGCCGGAGCACCTGGAGGAAGCCCATGCAGACACAGTGAGAATGTGCAAATTCCATACAGTGATCCATGCCAGGAATCAAACCCAGGTTCCCGATGCTGTGAAGCAGCAGCATTAATCACTGTGCCATGACGTGCTGTAATTCCCACGTAGTCAGTACAATGAAACATCAGGGGGGTCCCCTCGCACATCTTGTCTAATTGCAGTACTGCAATTTGTCAACTCAAACTACTTTTTCAGTTTGTTTTTCCAGTTTTGTGGAAGCTCTGGAGCTGCTGTTTGAATGCTTGGGTCTGTTCCTTTGGTACTTCACAAAATATTTGTCTTTCAAGTAGAGATAATTCACCTTTTAAAGAAATTGTGGGTTTTGTTTCAACAATGGCTCATGGCAGCTGCATACCTACAAGGTCATAGTCTAACTGTTGGAAAATATTTTCCCAACTACCCCTTTTCAGTTTGATTGCCACTTTGAACGGCTACTTACCCTGATGTTATGATGAAGGCCATTAATGTTCTCAATTCCAATGAAAAACACATGTTAAGTTTGATCTTTCTCATTGGATTAATGTTCTCAATTCCAATCAGTCTGTGATGAATGTCACTGCTTACCCTTAACTCATCTTGAATTGTAGCTGCAACTCTACATTGCTTGCATATTCTGATGGATTCCCCAAAAGTATACATTATTCTAATACCAGCTTACACAAATTTGATTTTACTTCTACTTTAGACATCAGTATATAAGTTTGCTAATACCTTATTATTTTTGTGTTCTCTGATTCTAGTTAGGCAAATTCAGGATTCCATATTTGTCAACTTTAGCTTTGTCTCAATTATGGTGGCGTGTTTCTGCATTCTGAGGTTCATTTCCTATATTCTAAGATGTACATGAAAATTAGTTTGTTTAGGAATACTTTGAAAATCCCCCAGTCGTTATACTCCAGTGCCTGTTCAGTACACTGAGGAAGAATTTAACATAGCCAATGCACCTAACCAGCACGTCTTTTGAACTGTGGGAAGAATTGGGGCACGACATTGGCGATGAGGGATTCTCCAAATGGACAATAGTATTCTTTGCATGCACGAGTTGCTGACCTGATGCCAGGAAAAGAGATAACTTGAGATGGCCAGAATGGAATTTGGAAATCCAGTTGTTGCAGTTCGAATAAACAACAGGAAAGAACAGAAAGGAAATCCTGCTGAGTGAGTATCAGGTGTTAGAGGAGTTAAAATAGAAAACGGGATCTCAAAGGCAACGATGTCTGTGTTATTGCATGACATGAAAATTCGCAGAAGCAGACAGAAGTATGACTTGGCTAAAAGGCTGGAAAACTGGCATCACCATAGGGACAGAAAGGAGATGTACCAATCCAATAGACCCTTGAAAAACTGAAATGGGACTAGTGTCCTCATAAAAAGGTAAATAGGGAGATGGCAAAGGTTTCAAACTAAGATGATGGTGTAAGGGATCTTCAAGAAACCAAGTCCAAGCATAAATAAAAGGCCAGCATAGGATAGATTAAAGGAAAACATAACTATCTGGGGATTTGTCACTATCCTTCCCACAGGAGGATAGTGACAAACCTCAAGATGGCAGAAAAGCTGGTGGAATTATACATGCACAAATTATTGAAAGTGGCAGGGTACATTGAGAACTAAGTTAATAAGGTATGGAACACAAAAGCAACGAACTTCTGAGGAACCTTTCTAAAACACTTCTGAGTACTGAATTTTAAGAAGAATGTAATTGCAGAAAAAACTGTGATTATGGTTTCAGTGATGAGGAAATTTAATTGTGTATATTGCTGAAGCCAGGTTGTTTTCCTTAGAAAAGCGAAGATTGAAACAAAATTTGTTTGAGGTCTTCAAAATAACAAGGAGTCTGGATAGAGTAAATAGGGAAAAATTGTTCCTATTAGCAGAATTGTCAAGAACCAGAGGGCATCAAATTAAGGGGATAGGCAAAAGAAGCGACAGCCACATCAGGGGGAACCTTTTTTTAAAAAATACAGTAAATGGTTAGGACAAGGAATGCATTGCCTGAGCATTAGACATGGGTTCACTTGTGGCTTTCCAGAAGGGAATTGGATAATTATCTAAACTGAAAGAAAAATCCAGGGCTATGGGAAAAGGGCATGGGATTGGCTGAGTAGCTCTCAGAGCCTTCTGTGCTTGTATGATTATATGTGACTACAGAAAGATCAATCATGAATTAAACAGTGTAGAGAAAAGAGATGTACTTATTAGGGACAACAATAGCAGGAAAAAGTGGTATAGCCACCAGCACAAAACAAGAGAGAAAACATGTAATAAAGGATTGATTGACCTGATAGGGATAATCTAAAGAATACCAAATGCTGGAAGATAGATGGAGGAAATAATACACACAATCAGGGAAGTGAGTAAGATGGAATAATCAAAAGAAATTTCAACTATTCTTACTTTAACTGATTAGAGGAAATATTTAAAGCAGATAAAGGAATGGAGGCTCTACAATGTGAACAGGACACTTGTCTAACCCAGTATGAAACAAACTTGTATAAAGCATTGGTGAGGCCACACCTGGAATTTGTGTGCAGTTTTGGTGCTCCAATCCGAGGAAGGATGTCCTTATTTAGGAGGGAGTATAGTGAAGGTTGACCATACTTACTGCTGGGATGGCAATTCTGTCAGATGAGAAGAAGCTACGTCAAATAGGATTATAGTTACTGGAGTTTAGAACAGTGAAAGAGGTTTTCATAGAAACTTCCAAAATTCTAAGGAGAATCCCCAGACATTTGATACATATGTTATGAACAAGAGAGTTGTCAGAGAGTCAGTCCTCTCAAGTACAAAGGAGAGCAATCATGCTTAGAATCCAAGGAACGAGATGAGATCCTAATTGAATACTTTGCATCAGTATTCACAAAGGAGGGACACATTAGTTGGTAGTGTCTCAGAGGGATGTGTAGACCCATTAAAACAAATGAATTACAAGGGAGGAAGTGTTAGGTATTTTAGGAAGCATTAAGATAGACAAATTCCCAGGGCCAGATGGCATCAAGTCCCAGATTACTGAGGGAGACAAGAGATGAAATTGCTGGACCTCTAACAGAAATCTTTTGTTTCTTCAGTCCCAGAGGATAGCAAATGTGGTCCCATTCCTTAAGAAGGGTAGCAAGGATAATCCAGATAATTGTAGGCCAGTGAGCTTGATGTCTGTGTAGGGAAATTGTTGGAGAAGATTCTTAGTAGATAGGATCTATGTGCATTTAGAACAGAACAGTCTCATTAGCGATAGATAACATGGTTTTGTATGAGCGAAGTCATGCCTCACAAATTTGGTTGAGTTTTTTGATGAGCAAGTGACAAAATAATTGATGAGGAAAGGGTTGTGTATGTCATCTACATGGATTTTAGTAAAGCATTTGATAAGGTCTCTCATGGCAGGCTGGCACAAAAGGTTAAATCTCATGGGTGAACGAGTTAGATGGATTCAAAGCTGGCTTGGCCATAGAAGACAGAGGGTAGCAGTGGAAGGCCTTTTTTTTTGATTGAAGATATATGACTAGTGGTATTCTATGGGACTCTATAGCAGGACCTCTGCTGTTTGGGATATATATAAATGATTTGGAGATAGCTGGTCTGGTTAGTAAGTTTGCAGACAATATAAAGATTGCTGGAGTTGCAGACAGTGATGAACATCGTCAGAGAATACAGCACGATATAGATAGACTGGAAAATTGGGATGAGAAAAGGCAAATTGAATTTAATTAAGATAAACGTGAAGTGATGCATTTTGGAAGATCTAATGAGGGGGAATCTAAGCAATAAATAGCAGAACCATCAGGAGTATAGACACAGATCTGGATGCGCAAGTCCACAGATCCTTCAAGGTGGCAATACAGGTGGAAAACCTGGTGAAGAAGGCATATGGCATGCTTGCCTTTGTTGGACAGGGTATAGAGTATAAAAGTTGGCATATGATGTTGCAGTTACGCCACATTTGGAATACTGTGTCCAGTTCTGATGGCCATACTACCAGAAGGACGTGGAGGCTTTGGAGAGTGTGCTGAAAAGGTTTACCAAGATGTTGCCTGATATGGAGGGCTTAGCTCTGAGGTGAGATTGAGTAAACTAGGGTTGTTCTCCCTGGAAAGACAGAGATTGAGGAGCGACCTGATAGAAGTTTATAAAATTATGAAGGGCACAGGTAGGTCAGAAATGACAAACAGAAGGGGTCACAAGTTCAAGGTAAGGGGCAGGGACAAGGTTCAATACAGGTATGCAGGGAACGTACTTCACACAAAGGATGGTAGTGGCCTCAAATGCATTACCAAAGTGGTTGAAGCAGGTACACTAGGATCATTTAAGACATATCTAGATAGCCACATGAACAGACTGGGCATAGAGGGATATAAACGGATGGTCAAATTACGAACACACGATCAATGCAGGCTTGGAGGGCCGAAGGACCTCTTCCCGTGCTGTATTGTTCTTCGTTCTTAACAGGGTGAGACAGAGTAGATTCATAATTTTCCCAATGGTTGGGGGAAGGAGGAATCCAGAACACAGGGGTCACAGTTTGAGGATAAGGGGTAGACCTTTTAGAACTGAGATGAAGAGAAATTTCTTCACCCAGAGGGTGGTGAATATGTGGAATTCACTGCCACAGGAAGTAGTGAGTCCAAAACATTGTTTGATTTCAAGAAGAAATTAGATGTAGCTCTTGGGGTTAAAGGCATCAAGGGATATTTGGAGGTTGGGGGGGAAATCAGAATATTAAATTCAATAATCAGTCACGATTAAGATGAATGGTGGAGTAGGTTCGAAGAGTCAAATGGCCTATGCCTGCTTTTAGTTTTTATGTAACAAGGAAGATTTGTTACTGGATGAAATAAGGAAATGAACCAAAGCAAGGAAGAGATGCGAAAGTCCTATCTAGCCAACAGTGATATTATATGCTTTGAGAAGAGCAAAAATATTCTCAAGTCCAGAATAAGGAATTACACAAAAATCCTTCATGGCAAACATTTAAAACATTGTTTTATTAGTGTCACAAGTAGGCTTACATTAACGCTGCAAAGACATTAGTGAAAATCCCCCACTCACCATTGTCCTCCAACTTGATTTTCAAGTTTACTCTTGACGCCACCGTAGTGGGTCAGATCTCAAATAGCAATGAGAATGAGCACAAGAGAGAGATAGAGAATCTAGTATAGTGATAATAATCTCAATATCAACAAAACAAAGGAGATAGTCATCGACTTCAGGAAGTCGACGAGTGAAGGACATGCCTCTGCCTGCATCAATGGGGACGAAATAGAAATGGCCGAGAGCTTCAGATTGTTACGTGTCCAGATCACCAAACACTGTCCTTGTCCCTCTATGCCCACACTATAGCCAAGAAAGCCCACTAACACCTCTACTTTCTTAGAGATTAGGGAAATTTGGCACGTCTGCTATGACTCTCACCAACTTGAATGAGAGAGCAGGTTCAAAAGGCTAAGTGGTTTACTTCAGTTTTTTTTCCCCCAAGAGTTTTTGAAGAGTGCTGCACATAGATTTATTCACAGTACCTGATTGTGCAGATCTTTAGCCATTAGAGTCCTTTCCATTTCCTTTAGATAAAGCAATCCACTTTGTTGAAATGTGCTTGAAGGAATAAATGTTCTTAATTACAATGGAGCTTATTCTTGGAAATAGGTTATTCAAAGAACAATTCAATACATAATACAAATTGAATTTCCCCACTCACTTGATCAGCAGAGAGTACTTGCCAGTTCTTTTAAATTCTATCATGTTAATTCCAAACTGTGAGAGAATGGCTGTATCGAGCTTTAAGAAAAAACTAAATTAGTACCAGGCCTCTTTTTAGCTTTGAAAATAGACTTTAGAATCATAGCATTTACAGTGCAGAAGGAGATCATTTAGCCCATCAAGAATCCATTGACTACAATTCCTCCAGGTCCTATCCCCATAACTCCACCTATTTACAGTCCTAATCCTCCTCAGGAGCAATTTCTCACGACCAATCAACTTAACCAGCACATCTTTGGATTGTGGAAGGAAACCCATGCAAATACAGGGAGAATGTGCAAATTCCACAGAATTGAATCTGGGTCCCTGGCACTGAAAGGCAACAATACTAACCACTATGTCACCTTTGCTGAGCTTAAGCACAGATTTCTGTGCACACAAAGTACACACTCTGGGGTAGATCTTAATTTTGTTTGATAGTGTAAAGTGAGTGACATAGAGGCAGCAAACAAACAGAAAATGCCAGAAATACTCAGTGATCTGGCTGCATCTGTGGAGAAAGAAACAGAGTAACACTTTGAGTTGTGACTGTTTATCAGAGCCACTGAGGCAGGAGTCCATTTTGCATTTTTACTTCATAGGGTTTGTTCACACATCTCCTCCCTTTGGGAACAGTAGAATATGTGGAAGGATTGACGATCAACCTGTTTAAACTTCATCAACAAATCCCGGAGCAGGACTTCAAGCTTTTGGCTCAAAGGCAGGAGTTATTCAACAAGCCACAAGACCTCCACCTTGATGTCAATGCAACTATCATCTATTTGACAAAAGTAAAAAACACTGGAAACGTTCAAAAGGTAACGCGGAATCCATGAAGAAAGAATCATAATTGTAAAATGTTACAGTTGTAACAGGTTTTAAACAAGAACAGAGACAGGGAAAAGGTGGAGAGAACAATAGGTGAGAAGGCAGGAGTGATTAAATCAAAACACAATTTGCTGCTCCTGAACATCAATAGTGCAGGGAATGGATGACAAGAAATCAGAGTGGTGCAGAGAATTAAAACAGTGAAAAGTCTCAAAAGCTCAGGATCTCCCTTGTTGACTGTTAGAAGCTTCTCAGTGAAGAGATGAACCAATATCCACCATTTGGTCTCCCTAATGTAGGCTACTTACCCTGGGAGGAGCGTTCAGAAGCCTGCTGATGGGAAGGGAAATGAAATGGAGGATGTTGTTAACTTCAGTGCTTCGCATAGAAGTACACAAGAAAGACATTTTAGACTATTGTACAAAACCAGACAGATAACTTCCTGCCCACAATAGTAAGGAGTAAGCAAGAAATCAATCTGCCAAAAGTTAAACAGCAGCCATTCAAAAGGGCAACTCTCGTGAGATATGCTGGCACTATTTAATCAAATTGCAAAGAAAGATCCTGTCAAAATAAACAAACAGTATGAAGCAACAAGCAGCCCAGGATTCCAATAGGGTCTGATCTTCAGTGAAGAGTTACACATTCATCAAATTGAACTGCTTTACCATCCACAGGTATCCATTTTAAAATTCAAGCCATATACAAGTTCTTCAGATGCACAAGCGTCAAGTTGCTTATGACTGAATGATTCCAGACAAAACACACCAATCTGGTCTTTTAGGGAGAACATATCAAGTTGTGCATTTTTTTCCCAGTATTTCAATTTGGAGTTTATTTTTGCATTTGTGTGTTTCAGATCTTACAAAACAAGAACAAGGTCACAGTCACGTTCTAGTTTTATTACAACTGACCTGCAGGCAAGAGTATAGAACTATTACATGAACACTTAAGATTCCATTTATGATGTTTTAAATATAGGAAGAAGTCAAACCAGTACACAGGATAAGAAATATCCATGAGCTCTGTAAAATAATGCTAAGGTGATGTTACTCAGCGAGCTCCATTTTCACAGACAAGTAAGGCAATATCCCTGCACATCAGCTTTGATATCTTTTATACATTTTCTATGGTACAGGAAAGAAAAAATTAACCAAAGTTCACAATGTACAGTTCTTATTCTATTTTCACAGTTTGTGACCATTATACACCTTTTTAAAGATACACTGTAATATATTCCTCACCCTTAATAGATTATAATCTAAGATTAATATAGGAATAAATTGCCAAATTTTTTTTTTTTTATACAGGCATTCCACTCAACAAGTAAGAAGAAAAGTTCCCTTGACATTCTTTTCAAGGTAACTTCTCCACCAGTAGAATTGAACACATTAATGAATTGCCAAGCAAGGCTGGGGGAGGGGGGGCAGGGGGAGGAGGTGGGCTTGTGTCTTTAGTCATGAAAGCGAAAGAGTGGAACAAAAAAATCTGCATAATTTTATAACTTGTGACATTGATCGACAGTGGAGATATTTACTGGATATACCTGTCCATTACAAAATGTATCCACACACTCCAACCCCCCCGCCCCCAGAAAACAAGCACACACTCAATGGGCATTGGTATGAAAAATAGAATCTCAAAGAATTTTTTTTTTTTTTTTTGAGTAGCACAAGTCTTGGTTCATGTATAGCTAAAATTAAAACTTTCCTTTAGTTATCTCAAGTAACAGAATTCTCCCAGATATTTAGCACCTCTGGAGCTCTGCAACCGTAATGGTGTTGCATTAATCGGAAGACTCTGCACCCAACGTCTAAACACGGTGACTTGTTCCTCTTACCACTTAGCAATTTTTCCTTAGTAGACAAGTACAACCAATAACTAAACCAAACAAGTAG
Source organism: Sphyrna mokarran (assembly GCA_024679065.1). Classification (NCBI taxonomy): domain Eukaryota; kingdom Metazoa; phylum Chordata; class Chondrichthyes; order Carcharhiniformes; family Carcharhinidae; genus Sphyrna; species Sphyrna mokarran. The sequence goes on along the minus strand of JAGIQG010000021.1, from coordinate 41,230,478 downwards.
CCAATTGCTGTTGTCGCATCACTGATAAACCTGGAGGACTTTGAGGTTTACAGCAGTCACAGGTATACATTTATTTTTGCATAAATAATTTCTGGTAAAAAATAGCACATTGAACCACAATATGAGCTGTCGGTGGGCAACATTTAAGAACATCACTGCCAGGTGCTTACTGCATAATCCATATAGAGCCTGCTTTTGTCTAAGATCCTAAGACATCAATGTGTACATTTACAGACTGATTAACAAACAGGAAAACATTCGTTGCTTCAACACAAGCTTATTTTTTTCCAGCATGCCTTACTCTTTGAGCATACTGCTCAAAGTTACACCATAGTTCACTATTCTTTTTTTTTTAAGATTTCAATAGACAATATTAAAACACTTTTCTCAGGTGCCTGGGCTATTTTTCCCAATAGTTACAAAGATATTGTACAGTGAATGACATTTAAGTCATGTAAAAGTTCTGCATCGGGGAAATAGCTTTTTACAGCAAATCTTTCCTGTATCATTTTGTTTTCATTGCAAATCTCAGTCCACACACACTTTTTGGTGAAAGACATAGTGTTCAGTTATGCCCTTATTTAAAAATCATTTCAGCTTTATTAACAGTAAAATACAGATGAATTCTTTCCTCCATAATAGACACTAACTATAAAGCAACAGAATTAAAATCAGCAAATCTATTGCACTTTGTGAAGCAAAATTCCTCAATGCGTTTGCGACTGCATCGGAGTACTGATCAAAGTTTTCTGTTCGTGTATAAGTTTCTTTTCATTGAAGACAAAGCAGATATTTAGGCTTCCTTGTAGGTGCTGCCAAAAATATTCCATAGAACGGGGAGAAAAGCTAGTCCAAGACTTGGTCTTTCCAGTACTGCACTGAGATGTCACCAGTTTCAAACTCTTCCCAGCAATGGCTGCATAATATCCCACCAAGGTCCAGATTTAAATGAACATACTGGCAGCCTCCATATGTCTCAACTCGAACAGGCAATAACTATCTTTGATCCAGATAAACTCTTGTGATGACTTGGGTACAATGATAAGGATGCTTTTCAAATGGACAATCGTGGGCAGACACAAAGAAAATGAAACACCAATTTTTATTGCACGGTCTGTTTGAGCAAGTTAAAAATAGAAACACTGCAATGTGTCATAAAACAAATCTTTACACCTTGATTTCTTTCAGCCATTTTAAAGCCATCTCTTCAGCAGCAGAATCAATCGACGTACATTGGGGAAACAGGAGTTGGGGGCATTTGATCCAAGATTTTGCAAACATAATTTGCAACATCCACCCTCCGCTCCTCGTACATCGAAATGAAAGGGTGTTTCTGAATAAATGAAAACAGCAGCATGTTTTTTAAAGTTTAAAGTTAACGTTTTGAATATAGAATTCACATTTCTTGCTGCAATGGAAATGCTCATCACATGCGTGATAATGATCTCTCAAAATTCCTTCACTTGCACTGTGTTAGTTTTAATTTATACACATTTCTATGTTAACCATAAAGCTATTTTCAAAAATTCATCTATTCAGCATTTAACATTAAACTTTACACATTCACAATGCATTCCATAAGCTTGAGAATTCCAGCAGCAATGGCAATTTTAAATTTAGTAAGAAGTCTCACAACACCAGGTTAAAGTCAAACAGATTTATTTGGTAGTAAACACCACTAGCTTTTGGAATGCTGTTCCTACATCAGGTGATTCTGAATTGGACTTGATTTGATTGAATTGGAATAAAAACAAAAACAACCTGAATTTCAGGAAAAGTCTTAACTATGTTAACATAGTTAAGACCTTTCCTGTCTAAAACTGATGTGGAGGTACCAGTATTGGACTGGGGCAAACACAATAAGAAGTTTCACAACATCAGGTTAAAGTCCAACAGGTTTATTTGGTAGTAAATGCCACTAGCTTTCGGAATGCTATTCCTTCGTTATCTGCTGGGTCCACTAGTATTTGTCATTTATATAATGGATTTGCATGAGAATATAGAAGGCATGGTTGGTAAGTTTGTGATAACACCAAAATTGATGGTGCAGTGCACAGTGGGTTATTTAAGACTACAGCATGATGGCAGATGGAGTTCAATTCAGATAAATGTGAGGTGTTGCATTTGGTAAGACAAATTAGGACAGGGCTCAGACAGTTAATGGCAGGATCATGGAGTGTTTTTGAACAGACACACCTAGGGATGCAGGTACATAGTTACTTGAAAGTAGTGCCACACATTGATAGGGTGGTGGTGTTTGGCACATTTGCCTTCATCAGTCATAGTGCTCAGTACAGCAGTTAAGATGTTATGTATAAGATGTTGGTAAGACCACATTTGGAAAACTGCATACAATTCTGGTCATCCTCCTATAGGAAGAATGTTATTAAACTGGAAAGGGTACAAAAGGATTTACAAAGGGACTTGGAGGTTTGAATTATAAGGAAAGGCTTTTTTCTCTGCAGCACAGGAGGATGAGGGGTGACCTAATACAAGTTTATAAACTTGTATTTTTATGAGAGGCATAGACAAGATGAATAGCCAAGGCCTTTTCTCCAGGGTGAAGAAGTTCAAAATTAGGAGTGCATAGGTTTAAGATGGGGAGGGGGGGAGATTTCAAAAAGACCTGGGGATGAACTTCTTCCACACAGAGGGTGGTGCACGTATGTAATAAAGTTGGCACTTTATTTATCTTAGTGGTAAAAGTAATTGATAGTCTGATCAGCTCGCTCGTGACTTGAAGAAACTTGAACCATTCTGTAAGTATGGGGTTTCCTTTCATTGCAAATTTATTGCTCTGGTTGCCTGTTTCTGGGAAATATTTGGAAGCCTTTATCAACTCTGTTCAAAGATTTTAGATTCCTTACTTTTCAAACAGTTTAAATATTTTGCCTACCTCTTTGACCAGTCCTTTCCTCACCTATCCTCATATTTCTCAGTGTAAAACATGATTTAATCATATCTGTGAAATGCCTCAGGTGGTTTTAAAACATTAAAGATTCTAAATCAATCCCAAGTCAAATGCAATGTTAGTTAATTGTTGAGTTTTTATAATCATCTCCCATGTAAATAAATTAGGTTGATTTGGCTTTGCAATAATGTGTGCTGAATTCTAAAACAGAACAAGAGCACATGGTCTAATATGTAAAATCAGAAAAAGGCTTTGACTGTTACTTCTGAGGCACAGTATCCTAATTACATCGTATGTAGAGTTGCAAGCTTGAATTTATAGGAGACTTATGAATATTGACTTTTTGTTCATGTTAAGCAACAGTGCTGAGAACAGGGCTGAATTGTGCAAAGTTATTTATGGGCAATTGGAGATGGCTTCGATATAAACAATTGTAAAAGCTGCATGATTGCAAACAAAACTGAATTTTTCTCCTGCTGACCAACTGAAATTTGGCGAAGTGGATAGTCTGTCAACAAAATTATCAATTATTCCAAACAAACGTGATTAAGGTTTTGTATTTTGCTGCCATTATGGAAGATCACACTGTTTTGTAAATAAATTAAAGTGTGTACTAAAAATACAAGATAGTAATCTTTGATTTTATATAATCTTATTGACTAATCTATTGACTACAGGATGAAAATTTAGGGTTTGAACAAAAATTGCAAATTATACTTACCAGAAGCTCTTTATACTTTGGCCTTTTGGACTCGTCCTTTGTAAGGCTAAAAGAGATGCAAACTGTTACATATACAGAGGTAAGCAACATAATATATCCAGTATATTTAAGCAATGCTTCAAATGAAGCTTCGTTACACAGCAGACATTATTGACAGTTGCCATTGTTAACATAGTTCACTTCTCTCCTCTTCTATCACCAACATTTCTGCTTCCCTAGTGAAGTGTCAGTTAAATCTGAAGTATGCTTTTATAAATGCCAGATGATCCTTCAAGACTGATCTTGGAACGTCAACAGATTTATTAAGGATCGTTATCTTCAGCAGCATCTCCAAAACACATGCAGCACGGCCACGCAGAAGAGCAAAATTTACGGGAACACCAAAACTAGATGTTACCAGCCATTTGATTAAGTCACATGTTTCAATCAGAATCTTGGCATTTCCTTTCTAACAGGATTCTGGGAACTCTATCACATGTGTTAGAGTTCATGAAGCAGCTCCAGCACCAACTTTTCAGAGCAACTGGGATGGACACCAAAAGTTGCCAGTCCTACCAACAAGGTTGGATGATTTGCCCCTCCTGGTGAGTTAACCTCAAATATAACAATCAACTACTACCCCAGCTTAGACAAACCAACTCAGTACACGTCAGGAATCAAGAATCTGGGATCTCCTGCACTAAGTAATGTGCCTGCTCAGGGCAGCTGAACCCAGCATCCCTTCCTTGAGATCTTCCCCAGGTTTTATAGACCTCCTAAAAGTTCTAGAGAGGTAGAGGAAAGGATTGCAAAGTCGATCCTGGACAGGAGTGAAAGTAATAGGGTAATTGTTATGGGGGACTTTAACTTTACTAATATTGATTGGAATAGCTATAGCTCTAGCTCGTTAGAGGGGTCAGTTTTTGTACAAAGTGTGCAGGAAGGTTTTTTGACTCAGTATGTAGATAGGCCAACTAGAGGTGAGGCTACATTGGATTTGGTGCTGGGCAATGAGCCAGACCAGGTGTTAGGCTTGGAAGTTAGTGAACATTTTGGTGATAGTGACCACAATTCGGTTACGTTCACCTTAGTGATGGATAGGGATAGGCACGAAGCTGGGGGCAGTAGTTATAGCTGGGGGAATGGTAATTATGAGGCCATAAGGAGGCAATTAGGGTGCATAGGTTGGACTAGGAAACTACAGGGACTGGGAACATCTGAAATGTGGAGCTTATTCAAGGAGCAGCTGCTGCGAGTCCTTGATAAGTATGTCCCTGTCAGGCAAGGAGGAAATGGTCGAGTAAGGGAACCTTGGTGTACGAAAAAAGTTAATTCGCTGGTTAAAAGGAAAAAGGAGGCTTATGTCAGGATGAGGCTTGAAGGCTCAGTTAGTGCAATGGATAGCTATAGATTAGCCAGGAGGGAGCTAAAGAGTGAGTTGAGGAGAGCTAAAAGGGGACACGAGAAGACTTTGGCTGATAGGATCAAGGAGAATCCTAAAGCTTTCTTTAGATATGTTAAGAATAGAAGATTGGTTAGGGCAAGATTAGGGCCAGTCATAGACAGCAGTGGGAAGTTGTGCGTGGAGCCTGAAGAGATTGGAGAGGCACTGAACAAATATTTCTCTTCGGTATTCACGCAGGGTGATGTAAATGTAGTTGTGGAGAACACTGGGATACAGGGTTGCAAACTGGAAAGTATTGAAGTAGATAAGGAGGATGTGCTAGATATTCTTGAGGGTTTGAAGTTAGATAAGTCCCCTGGGCCGGACGGGATTTACCCTAGGATTCTCTGGGAGGCGAGAGAGGCGATTGCAGAGCCTCTGGCTCTGATCTTCAGGTCGTCGTTGATTACGGGTATAGTGCCAGAAGACTGGAGGATAGCGAATGTGGTCCCATTGTTCAAGAAGGGGAAGAGAGACCTTCCAGGGAATTATAGGCCAGTGAGTCTTACTTCTGTTGTGGGCAAAGTATTGGAGAGAATTATTAGGGATAGGATTTATAGTTATTTAGAGAGAAATGAATTGATTGGGGATAGTCAGCATGGTTTTGTGAAGGGTAGGTCGTGCCTTACTAACCTTATTGAGTTTTTTGAAAAAGTGACCAAAGAGGTGGATGGGGGTAAGGCAGTTGATGTGGTATATATGGACTTTAGTAAGGCGTTCGATAAGGTGGCCCATGGAAGGTTTCTGCAGAAAATGCAGATGTATGGGATTGAGGGTGATTTAGCTAATTGGATTAGGAATTGGCTAGCAGATAGAAGACAGAGGGTGGTGGTTGATGGGAGATATTCATCGTGGAGTTCGGTTACTAGTGGTGTACCTCAGGGACCTGTTTTGGGGCCCCTGCTGTTTGTAATTTTTATAAATGATCTGGATGAGGGTATTGAAGGATGGATTAGTAAATTTGCAGATGACACTAAAGTCGGTGGAGTGGTAGATAGTGAAGAGGGGTGTTATAGTTTGCAGAGAGACTTGGACAAGTTGCAGAGCTGGGCCGAGAGGTGGCAAATGGAGTTTAATGTGGAAAAGTGTGAGGTAATTCACTTTGGCAGGAATAACAAATGTGTAGAGTATAGGGCTAATGGTAGGACTCTTAATAGTGTTGATGAACAGAGGGATCTTGGTGTATGTATGCATAGATCCCTGAAAGTTGGCAATCAAGTCGATAAGGTTGTTAAGAAGGCATACAGAGTCTTAGCTTTTATTGGTAGGGGGATTGAATTTCGGAGCCGCAACGTCATGTTGCAACTGTACAAAACTCTAGTGCGGCCGCACTTGGAGTATTGTGTGCATTTCTGGTCCCCGCATTATAAGAAAGATGTGGAGGCATTGGAGAGGGTACAGAGGAGGTTTACCAGGATGTTGCCTGGTATGGAGGCAGGTCTTATGAAGAGAGGCTGAGGGATTTGAGGTTGTTTTCGTTAGAAAGGAGGCGGCTAAGAGGGGACCTTATTGAAACATATAAGATGATTAGAGGTTTAGATAGGGTGGACAGTGATAGCCTTTTTCCTAGGATGGAGAAAGCTAGCACGAGGGGACATAGCTTTAAATTAAGGGGTGGTGGTTTTAGGACAGATGTCAGAGGTAGGTTCTTTACCCAGAGGATGGTAAGGGTATGGAATGCCCTGCCTGCGTCAGTTGTAGATGCGCCAAGTTTGGTGGCGTTTAAGAGGTTAGTAGACAAGTTTATGGATGAAAAGGGAATGGTCTAGGTTAGAGGGTCACTGCTTGTTCCTAATTGGTCGGCGCAACATCGAAGGCCGAAGGGCCTGTTCTGCGCTGTAATGTTCTATATATCTTCCTTCACCAAGGATGCTGGATGTGGCCCAAACCCAAATTGGACATGGCTTTCAGTCAGTCAGATAAACAGGACAGCAGACTAAACTGACTGCTTTTCAGAGGATTTTTCACCTTTGCTGGTTGTAAGTTAGTTTCTTCTTACAAATCTGTGTCTGATTTAAATCCCAAGTTATGTAACTACCGCATAAATATAATTAAGGGTATGGAAACAAAAAGCATTTCAAATGGATGCATTCTACTTTGAGTACTGTTGATCAGTGGTGGTTTGAAGCATGAATAATCTACCAGACAGTGAATCATCTGCAGGTTTAGAAAAACGACGTTTAACTCTAGATATATTGCCAATTTTCTCCTCAAATCTTAGATGTAATTTCACTAGGTCAAAGCAGAGGTCATAGTGATTGTAACAAATACATCCTATAGACTGACGAGAAAATTCAGATTAGTTCTTGAAGCATTTTCATTAACAAACTGTACAATTAATTAGCTGTTTTGAATGTTACTCTCAAATAACTTGATCACGGTGGCACAGTGGTTAAGACTGCTGCCTTATAGCACCAGGGACCTGGATTGGGTTACTCTGTGGAGTTTGCACTTTCTCCCTGTCTCTGTGTGGGTTTCTTCTGGGTGCTCTAGTGTTCTCCACACACAATCCAAAGACGTGTGAGTTAGGTGCATTGGCCATGCTAAATGGCCCAAATGTCAGGACGACTAGGGTGAATGCATGCAGTTCTGGGATAAGGCCAAAGGGAGAGGGGAGGGCAGAATTGTGGTCAATAGGTCGAATGGCCTCCTTCTGCCTTGTGGGATCTATGATTCTAATGCAGGAACAAAATATCTTATAGGCAGTTTGAAACATGCATGTACACATTTTCATTTCTGTTAAATGAATCCCAGGCCTCAGCTTAAATTTTACATGACCACCAGATGGCAGAAACATGTTGCTTCTTCTGAGTTTATTCATCAGCAAGGCTGGATTATGTGCAGCAAATACCGAAACTGGAACAGAAAAATCAAGGCAGCCTTTAACTCATAAAATTGCCTGCAATGAGAAAGGTGCTTAGATCTTCATTTAAAAAGATTTGATGCATTTTAATGGCAAAATTAACAGTTAGGTTCCAACCCAACTCTATTGCCCAGATCAGAAATCCTCTGTGATAGAAGCTTTTTTGACCTAAAGAATTTCATTTGGAGAATATAAAATATGTTTCAGTTTATTTTTGGGGGTCGCAAGTAGGCTTATATTATCACTGCAATGAAGTTACTGTGAAAAGTCCCCAATTGACACATGCCAGCATATGTTCCGGTACACTGGGAGAGAATTTAGCATGATTGATGCACCTAACTAGTGCATGTTTTGGACTGTTGGAGGAAACCCACGCAAATATAAAAACGTGCAGACTCCAAACAGACAATGACCCAAGCTGGGAATTGAATCTGGATCCCTGGTGCTGTGAGGCAGTAGTGCTAACCACTGTCACCGTGAGTCGGCCAATTGGTCTTGAGCAAGTTAACCATTCAATAAGATTATAGGTGATCCAATTGTGCCCTTATTTGCAACCCCCGCCCCCACACATGCACACACACACACAGCCATCATGCTTGACTGTCTTCAAGATCAAAAACTCCATGTTCTGCCTTGGGATTAATGCAGTAATCTAGTAGATTTTATTAGCCTGGAGGTTCATCAAAATTTAAAATACTGCAATATCCAGAGGTTAGTGCAAATGGAAAATTTAATTCAGAGCATCACTGCGAGCTCTCATTCACATACAATCAAGACTACTAGTGCTCCAGGCTTCAAGTCCAGTACCATAATTATGTTACATTCAATCCAAAATCATGTCAGATGCTAACAGGGCAATCTTCTTGCTTCTCATTACATAGAAATAAAACAGCAAACTTTTTCTATGTAAAGTGAAACAGCAGTTCTCATTAAAAGAACTGCTCAGAGTTGGAATATAGTGTACTGGATAATGTGAAAATACGAACAGAAGAACCCTGGGACCAGCAAATAATGGACATGGAAGGTGAAAAGAAGGCAGCTTTTAATTTTTACTTGCACAGGGCTGTGATAGTTCTGACATCTGAGCAATTTCACATTATTAGGCTATTCATTATCTCAGTGTAAGCAGGAGGTTTAACAATGGCCAGTAGAGACTGAAGGAAATATACTTGAAATACACTGATAACACTGGGAAAACTCAAAACATTCCATGTCCTTACAACCAAGTCCTCTGGAAATGGAAAAGTTGCTTTCTTAGTTTCAAAGTTAACAATTTTTGATACTTTTGGAATCACAACGACAAGATGTGAATGTTATAGTAGAAATATGGATGGGGAAACCTGGTGACAGTACTGCATCAGCACTGGTGGCTTGAATTCTGGAGCTCTTAGGTGGGTGACACTTGAAGCTACAACTACATGATATCATGAGCCATCAACTTTGGAATACAACATTAGAGGAAATTCAGTAAATACTTAAGAGTAACTGCGACAAAAATAGGTGTGACAGCAAAATCCAACAGGAAGGAAAATGCTTCTCAAAATGAAAAGACACAAACCTTTTTTTTCTTAATATATTCTTGGAGACACAGGTGTCTCTGGTTGGCCTGCATTTACTGTCCATCCCTAATTGCCTGACAGCAGTTAAGAGTCAACCATATTGCTGTGACTCTGGAGTTACATGTAGGCCAGGCCAGGCCAGGAAAGGACAGCAGATTTCCTTCCCTAAAGGACATTAGCGAACCAGATGGGTTTTCCCGACAATCAGTAATGGTTTCATGAGTCTTAATTTCAGATATTTTTGAATTCAAATTCTAACACCTACCGTGATGGGATTTGAGCCCAGGTCCCCAGAACATTAGCTGAGTTTCTGGATGAATAGTCTAGCGATAATACCACTAGGCCATCACCTACTCTAGAATGAAGCTTTGTTTTATACACAATTACTTTGCACCATCTTACCACAAGTTAACAAAGTTAATGAAGCTGGGAGAAAATGCTCTCTCTTCAGAGTTGCAAAGCTGTGGGGGATCGCCTTTTACCACCTGGGTTAGTTGATCGAATACACTGTTCCATTTTGGATATGGGAATCGTCCAGTGGCTAGTTCATACTAAGAAGCAACAAAAATGGAAATGCAGGTCATTAAATGCAAGCTTTTAAAAATTATTAATGCCAATATTCTCAATATACCACTATTCCATCATATTCAAAGATGTATATTAATATAACACCTTTAATATAATGAAGCATTTCAAGGCAGTTATCTTTTCAAGGTGAACCAGAAAATTTAGATTTTCTATATTACATTCATTTTTTTTTTTGCATAAGTGGATTTGTTCAATATAAAGTTGATTAAACATCGAGCAGACACTTCACTTACTAATGTGATTCCCAAACTCCAAACGTCTGATCGCACATCATAGCCTTGTCTTGAAGCACTTGGATCTATTCTTTCAGGCTTTTTTGTTGGGAGAAAGAACAGAAAAGGAGAAAAATGGAGGAAAAAAACATACCTTATTAAATGAAGCTAACTGTTGCTTATTGATGTAACTAACTTAAACAATAAATCACTTTTACACTAGACAGAAATTATGTCTAAAACAAAATTGGCAGACTTTTCTACGAGCAGCACAGGTGGTAGAGTGTTTAGCACTACTGCCTCAGTGCCCAGGTTCAATTTTGGCCTTGGGTGATTGTGTGGAATTTGCATGTTCTCCCCATGTCTGCATGAGTTCCCTCTGGCTGCTCCAGTTTTCTCCCACAGTCCAAAGATGTACAGGTTAGGTGAACTGGCCGTACTGAATTGCCCCTAATTTATGAAATAAAATGCCCCACTCAGGATTACACATGGATTAGCTATCTCCGAAGTGTACACAGATTACTTCCCCTCTGGCTTTCTTTTTCCAAGTGGTTACAAAGCTTCCAACCAGCCACTTCCCCAATGGCCTGACCAAGATCAGGAATTCTGCTGACAAACTGGGACACAACTCTTATTAGCATAGTAAACGAAATGGACGATACTGAAATGTTACCAAATAACCAGTTTAGGTAAACATATATGCTCAGATCATAGCTCAGAGATGTTTGGATGTAGGGTTCATTGAAGATCCAACATTACTGAATTGCAGGCGTTGCCTAAACTATTTTAAATATTAGAATCGTGAAGCCTACTACAATTCTATAACATAAAAATCTCAGACCAATATAGTATAATAAAAGCAAGAAGGAACTTGAACATGCAAGTAGGAGGGCCAAAAGAGGCCATAAAATGCTTTCAGGAAACAGGGTCAAGGAGAATCCCAAGGCTTTTTGTGTATATTCCAGGAGCAAGAGGGTTGCAAGAGAAAGAGCAATGGAGGGAATGGAGCCACAGGAAGTGGGTGAGATCCTTAATGAATACGATCAGTATCAGTATTCACCAGAAGGAGGAGACGACAGATGTTGAGGTCAGGGATAGCTGTGTGAATGTTCTACAGAATGTCAATATATCAGAGGAGAAAGTGTTGAGTATCCTAAATTAGGATAAGATAGACCAGTCCCTGCCTGGATAACATCCATCCCATGTTTGAGGCAAGGAGGTTCTAGGGGGCTAGAGAATAGCCCATGTTGTTCCCTTGTTTAAGAAAGGAAGCAGGGATAATCCAAAAAATTATAGGCCCGTAAGCCTGATATCAGTGATGGGGAAAGCTTTTGGAAAAGATACTGGGGGGATAGGATACATGCACATTTGGAAGAAAAAGGACCCGTTAGTGACAGGCAGCATGATTTTGTATGGGGAAGGTCACGTTTCACCACCTTGAGTATTTTTTGAAGAGCTGATAAAGAATTGATGAGGGAAAGGCTGTGGATGTAGTTTATATGGACTTCAGTAAGGTGTTTGACAAGGTCCCACATGCCAGACTGGTACAAAGACTAAATTCAGGGGGGCAGAGCAGGCTCGAGGGGCTAGATGGCCTATTCCTGCTCCTATTTCTTACGTTCTTATGATTGGAACATGCCCCATATTTGACATGAGACAAATCAGTCACAGGGAACCTCAGCTACACAATAAAAAAATCCCAATTCAACCTCAAATCAGTAAAGCACATCCCGCAGCCTAAGATTTAATTATTGCAATCCTCACACAAGTCATCCTTGTGACATCTATAAATGCTTCCAAATGGTATCTATTTTTGTGTACTCTGTACCGATGCCAACTCATTTCTTGTGCGATTCTTTCAGGCAGCAGACGTGGCTTGCCAACAGTCTGAGGCACATTTATACCTAGAATCTGGAAGTGGTAGTTCAGTAAGCTAACCCATGGTAACTCGAACAGAATTAATCAGATCCACACCTCCAAAACGATACCCCAAATTTTAGGGTGTTTAGTTTAAGTTGTCCACAACAGTGGCATTCTGATTATGCTATTTGAAACACACTGCAGCGTAATGCGAACTAAAATAATTCCATAATCTACAACAGAAATATTAAATGTTTCTCAGATTTTCAGCATATTTCTAGCAATTGCTTAAAAACATGATCTTGTCAATTTATTTAGTAATATTCAGAATTTCCAAACAGTGCATCAATATTGAACTAAAAAGGTAACAATGTCTTCATCTTCAAGGAAAGATTTCAATAAATATCAAATATTGAATTACTGCAGCAGTCAAGCTCTAAGAAATGACCACTTGCTCATCATCTGCTCTGAAGAAGAGCTGATAAACTAAATATGCCAGTTTCATAAGCTCATGAATGGAAATAATGCTTGGTAAGCCAACATGTAAAAATATTTTTACCTATTGTGTTCATTTTGTAATAGTGGATTTATAGGAAGAGCGTTCAATACTGATATTTTTAGACATTTCCTGCCCTCCAGTTCAACAAATATACTTGGATTTATTTTCGTCCATTTCACACAAAGATGTGTCTGTCAACATTCAGGTTATGTTCTACAAAGGTAGCCAACTGGGAGAACTCCTAATTCTTGTGGAATTACATAATATGAAGATCAATAATACATGGAAAATTTACTCAAATTACCATGAAATAATATTTACAAAGACCACCCACTATCAAAGTAGATGTAGAAAACTTTACAACAGTCCAGCTTAGCGACACAATTTGCAAACTTGTGTTTTGCTTGTTGAATGCTGGTTTTAAAAATCTGCTTAATATTTTGGGGTGTGTGGAAATATAAAAATTTTTAGTAGAGTGCTTTCAACACATTTAACATGACCAGTAAATTATCCCACATTTACAGTACTCCAAAGCACTTAGGAGAGGTGGAACTGGTACCTTCCCTGTGGTGACTTTGATGGCAGGAGACAATCAATGTCCACTTAAGGGCTTCATCTTGCTGCAGCTGTTAACAGGCAGGCAGGGTTGATGCTCACCATGCAGAGAATAAGAAAAGCAGGCCATTGCAAGTACTCTCCTAGGGAGGGTCTTTGTCTCAAAGTCCCTCAGTGTCTGACTTGAGGGGCCTAGCATTAGAACAGCGGATCCACTGATAGTAATGCAACCCAGTGGCACTGTTGCTTCACAGAGCTATCAGCCTCCAATTGGCTGGCAGCTCTCAATTGGCAGAGCTTCTGCCATGGGATCCTTGATTTCAGGGGAGTATAAAGTATGAATTGAACAAGTTACAGCAGATCTTCCTGAAAAGGGGCAATGAGGGGTTGATCCAGCTGGCAGACAAAACACCCACTGCCTCAAGATTCCATCCCTGAAGTGAGGTTGAGGGATAAACCAATCACCGTGGGTGGGATACATCCTACTGTGCTCCTTGCAAATCAATATTCAAACTGGATAAGAAATGGGAATCTTAAGATTTGGAAATCTTGTGTTTGGTTTATATAAGTAATGTGGTTTTAGTTCGTTAAGCTTCAGCAAACGTTCCTCCAGCACTACTGGAAGCTGCATTGGTTTCAATTTTCCAAAATTCCTATCAGATTGAAAACTAGCAAATCTAATTCCTCTATTGAAGTGAGAGAGCCAGAAAGCAGGAAATAATGGGCCAGTCAGCCTAATAGCTACCACACGGAAATCTTGGAAGCTATTATCAAGGAGGTTGTAGCAGAGCACTTAGAAAACGTGAATACAATCAAGAAGAGTCGATGTGGCTTTGTGAAGGCGAATCTTGTACGAATAATTACTGAGAGCTCTTTAAGGAAGTAAGAAGTAACTTGGATAACAGGAAACCTGTAGGTTTCCAGAAAGATTCTGACAAGGCATCATGTCAAAGGTTACTACAAAATAAGAGTTCATAGCATATGGGGGTAACAGACCCCATATAACAAGTCAATCGGTTAGCTTACAGGAAATAGTAGGGATAAATACATCATTTTTGGGTTCACAAGCATTAACTCGCAGAGTGCTACAGGGATCGCTGCTGGGATCTCAACTATTTACAATCTGTAAAACTAACTTGAATAAATGCACGGAATGTACGATTGCTCAATTTTCTGATAATACAAAGGTAGGAGATTAAGTTGTGAAGAGGGGAGAGGGATTTGCAAAGGGATAATGGAGGGTTAAGTGAGTTGGCAAACATTTGACAGATGGAGTATTATATGGAAAAATGCTTACTTGTCCATTTTGGCAGGAAGAACAGAAAAGCAACATGTTACTTAACTGGAAAGAAGTTGCTGAACTCTGCAGTAGAAAAGGATCTGAGTGCCTTGATAAACAAACAAAGTTAGCATAAAGGTAAATAAAGGGATTAGGATAGCAAATAGAATGTGCCATCTATCACAAATGAACACGAGTGTTGGGAATTTTGCTGCAGTTGTACATTGCATTGGTGAGATCACATTCGGAGTACTGTGTGTACAGTTTTGCGCTCATTTGAGAAAGGATATAATTGTTGTTAGAAGCAGTGCAGAGAAAGTTCATTCAACTAATTACTGGAACAAAAGGACTGTCTTACAATGAAACATTGGGGCTGTATCTATTGGTGTTTAGAGGAATGAAGTGTGATCAGATTGAAACAAAATCCTGAAAGAACTTGCCAGTGTAGATACAGAAATGATGTTCCCCCCTGGTGGGACACATTTGGGGACACTGTTTAAAAATAAGGGGTCTCCCATTTTAGATGGAGATGAGGAGAAAATGTTTCCCTCATAGGGTCATTAGTCTATGGAATCTTCCCCATAAGCCAACGGAGATAAGGTAATTGAATATTTTTAAGGTGGAGTTAGATAGATTCTTGACAGACAAGGGAGTCAAAGGGCATAGGGGTAGAGAATTGAGTTGGGATTACAATCACATCAGCCATGATCTAATCAAGAGCCCAAACAGGCTCAAGGCAATCAAATGTTCAACTCCTGCTCATAATTTCCATTCCATAGATTGGAAGATAGCAAATGTAACTTGTTTATTCAAAAAAAAGAGGGAGACAGAAAACAGGAAACTGCAGGCCGTTTAATTTAACATTTCACAAAGGTAAAATGCTAGAAGCCATTATTGAAGGTGTTGTAGGAGGGCACTGGGAAAACTTCAAGGCAATCAAACAGAGTCAACATGGTTTAGTTAAAGAGAAACAGTGTTAACCAATTTATTGGAGATCTTTGAAGGGGTCACATGTGCAATGGATAAAGGGGAACCGGTGGATGTACTGTAGACTTTTAAAACATATCTGGTTAGGTGCCATATTAAATGTCATTGCGAAAACTTAAAGCTCATGGTTTTGGTTGGGAACATACTGGCATGGATTGAAGATTGGCTAGCTAAACAGGAAAGAGTTGGCATAAATGGATCTTTTTCCAGTTTGCAAGATGTGACAAGTGGTGCGTCACAGGCATCAATGCTGGGCCTCAATCTTTTTACAATTTACACAAATGGATGAAGGAGCTGAAGCATGTTTGCTAAATTTGCTGATTGCAAAAAGACAAGTAGAAAAGTAAATTCTGAAGAGGATGCAAGTAGACATAGGTTCAAAGAGTGGGCAAAAATCTGGAAAAATGGAACAAATTGCAAAAATTATCCATTTTGGCAGAAAGAATAAAAATATTATAATAGTGTTAAAAGATTGCAAAGCTGAGGAGCAGCAGGATCTAGATGTCCCAGTACATGAATCATAAAAGGCTAGTATTCAGGTATAGCAAGTAATTAGAAAAGCTCATCTCAATATCTGAGGGGTATTAACAGGGTCGATGTGGAGTGGGTGTTGTTTCTTGTTGGAGAGTGTAGAACTACGTTCATTGTTTAAAAATAAGGATCATTTAAGATGGAGATGAGAACAAATTCTCTTTCTGATGGTCATAAATCTCTGGACTGCTCTTCCTGATAAAGTAGTAGAAGCAGAATCTTTGAATAGACAAATAGATTCTTGATTAACAAGACGATAAAAAGGTTATTGGGGGTAGGCAGGAATGTGGGTTTGAGGTTATTTATTTTATTGTTGTCACAAGTAGGCTTAGGTTAACACCACAATAAAGTTATGTGAAATCCCCTAGTCGTTACACTCTGATGACAGTTGAGCTACAGAGGGAGAATTTAGCACCTATCCAGCATAGCTTTCAGACCGTGAGGGGAATCCAGAGCACCCAGAGGAAACAATGCAGACACCGGGAAAATATGCAGACTCTGCACAAATAATGGCCCAAGCCAGAAATTAAGCCAGGGTCCCTAGCACTGAGAGACAGCAGTAGTAACCACTGTCCCACCTTGCCACCCTATAATCTGATCAGCCATGGTCTTATTGAAAGGCAGAGCAGACTCAAGGGGTCAAGTGGCTGACGAGTCTTAAGCTTCTCAAGATGTATGTGATGCTGATTGGACTATAATTACTACCTATCTTTTGTGGCTCTTAGATGGTGGATCAACTGCAGCACTCCTTGTAGTGTTGAAAGTGATGGTGAAGTAAGAAATTCTATGACATGTCAACAATGAAACAAGAGAACATGCTCAAGTCAGGATCATGTGCAACTGGCAAGGAACCAGGTGATAAATATTTTCTTGACATTGCTACTCATCATTCTCTGTGATGGACGGTATGAGACTAAAAATTATTGAAGACAGCCATTTGGTGGGTTGCCGCAGTACACCTAGTAAAGTAGTCGATAGAGCAGACACTGCACTTGAGTGTGGACTCTGAGTTCAGTGGCAGACTGCTGTGCCCAGAATGGCACTGAATTTTTTAATGCTGTTGCAACTGCACCCATTCAGGCAAGCATTCCATCAAATTTCTAACCGATAATTCTCATCCACTTGCTCTGAAAACTCAATATATGCCAATTGCTGTTCACGTCATTCACCAGCTGAACAAAGAGGCTCATTTTTATTTAAAGACAATTGAACTGCAAGCGTTCAATTTAAAAGGGCTTCAAGTTACAATATTCCAATAGCTACAGAGCAGCAGAAGCTAGATGCATATACTCGTCTATATCAAGCCTAGACGTAACAACAATTTACATCTATAATCATGAAATGTTCCAAGACTTTTCACAGCAGCAATGATCTGACAAATATTGACAAGAGGATAAGGGAGAAGTGCTAATGGTGAATTTAAAAGACGGAGTGAGACCTGAGGGGGAAATAGTTCAGTATCAGGCTACATGGGATCAGAAAGAAAAGCTAGTTGAGTCAGCAGTTTAGTGGGAATAGTGTTGAGAGAACGGATGGTGAGTCCCATGGGTGATAATTTAAATCATGGTCACAGACAGTTATTCAATCAAGTTCAAGGAAATAAAAATTGCAGGATGAGGAGAAAGTTCCTAGAATTTCAATATTCACAAATCAAAGCCATGAGTCATCCAACAGGTACACTGATGGAAAGCAATATATGTGTTTCGACCAAGATTACATCAGCTAGGAACAGCTTATTTAAAAAGCTGATCCAAGCTGATGTAATCTTGATAGAAAAGCGTTTTGTGATGCAAGTGCACAATGGTTAGAAGTATTTCATTTTTGGGTGACCTTCAACTATAAATGATGGCTGTGATTGTACTCTTCTGCTGCCCACTATCCGTCATTCACCTCCCACACATGCCCATAGTAATTTTGTTCTGTCCACTTTAGAAAGCACTACTAAAAGATAGAAACAACAAGTCTCACGTTTATAATTATACCACTTCTCAATAGATACTTCTAATTTAACTGAATTGTACAAAACTGGAATTACTAAAGTAATATACTAAACAACATTCATTGTTTACAGACAGTCACATGCTTCACAACGAAAGGGCTGTTAGATCAAAATGTGTTAACTGGGGTACTGATTTATCGGGGTTGGGATAAGCCCTGGGATCAGTTAGCACCAGCTTACACTGGGAGCGTTTCAAAAAGACCAGCTTTTCTGAGTGAGGCTCCAGGCACCAGGAGCCCCAAAATATTATAATTTAATATTATAATATTAAATTATAGAAACAATTCTGGCAGCAGGAGAGATTATGGAGCACAGCAGATAAGCTGAGAAAGATGAGGAATGAGAATAGCAGCAGCAGGATGTCAGTTCTGGCAGGGTGACGTCTAAGGTAGCCTTAGAAAGGCTAACATAACAGGAAGAAAGTGCCTAAACAACCAATGGTTGTTTAGTATATTGTTTTAGTAATTCCAGTTTTGTACAATTCAATTAGAATATCTATTGAGAAGTGATATAATTATAAACCTCTGAGACTTGCTGTTTCTATCTTTTAGTAGTGCTTTCTACCTTTGGATTAAATTATCCAACAAATCTTTTGCCATTAGATCTCCTTGCTAATTCACCTTCAGTCTTTTTGGGTCACCAGCTGCCCCTTAGCACTTTCCCCAGTAAGCCTGGATGTCCGAGTATATTTAATGCCTTTGCTGATTTTTGTCTCAACCCAATTAGTTTCTTTTTTAAAGGAAAGCAATCTCAAAACACACTTGTACAATTTACAAGTTTTTAGATCACAAAATATACTTGAAATCCATATTGTTCATTGGCTCAAAATTTCTCTCGAGAAAGGCAAACTGCAAAGGTCAGGCTGTTATTGACAAGGACAAGCATCAAAAAGAACCAAATATTGTCAAATCATCTTCCAAATAACTTGGAAAAATAAGTCAAAATCCTCTTCAATCATGCACTTTGACTGAAAATACTCAATGAACAATATCTGCATTGCATTCAATGGCTCCGAATGAGGCAAAAATTGAACGGTTGAAAACAGAAAAGAAATTGTTCATACTTTCCAAGTGAACACTTGACGATACCCATCTCTATCTAATCACTTTACCTCAATATCTCCAACATCTTTCTTCGGTCAGACGTCTTGGCTTACCTTTAGTCTTGAGGATGGTCTGCTGATTCTTCCAGCTAAGCATTGCAAATATCAGAGCTATTAACTTCAGTGACCACCACCAGCTCCATGTTCTCATCAGCAACTCTGGCATCTACCCAAATCCATTGTCTCGGGTTGAAAAAGACTGTTTGCAAACTTGATAACCTATTCAAATCTAAATTTGTTTTTGAGCTTCTCTAATCTCTATTATAAGGAATGCAGATTTTGATATCAGCATTACCATCTCTCAGATGAGGGGTCAGAAGCTCTCATCCATGTCTTTATCACCTTCAGTCCTGATGATTCCATGGCTCTCCTATCAGCTTTTCATTTCCAGTTTGTGCAAACTTCAGATCACTCAGAACTCTGCAGTCTGGATTTGATCCTGCTTCCCCATCAGTACAGCATTCCATGACATACAATGGCACCCGATCTTTCAACATATATTTAAAATTCTCAGCCTCAAGTTTAATTCTCTGCATGGCATCACCAATCTCTAAGGCCTGAAATTTTCTTAGTTCTTGACAGCATTTGCCGTCACCACCCTATGAATCCAAATGCAACCTCAGAATTTAGCACAAGTGCTAGATTAACACAAATTCTGAAAGTACAGTCTGTCAGTTACTGCGCCAGGACAAGCTGCAGTGTCAACTGCACCCAGGAGATGGCAATTAGTAACATCAATTGGTCTGGCAAAAATATTTCCTCTCTTCCATATTGTTATGAGCAAACTCATAGAATGTGAAGCCTTATCGGGAGGCACAGTAGCACAGTGGTTAGCAGTGCTGCTTCACAGCTCCAGGCACCAGGCTTTGATTCCTGGCTTGGGTCACTGTGCAAACTCCACACAGACAGTCTCCTCATGTTTATATGGGTTTCCTCCAGGTGCTCCAGTTTCCTTCCACAGTCCAAAGATGTGCGGGTTAGGTTGATTGGCCATGCTTAATTTGCTCCTTAATGTCCTGAGATGTGTAGGTTAGAGGGATTAGCGAGTACAATATGTAGAGATATGGGGACTGAGCCTGGGTGGGATTGTAGTCAATGCAAACTTGATGCGCCAAATGGCTTCTCTATGTACTGTAGGGTTTCTATGATTCTTCGATTCTTCAATGAGATTTGATTGGGTTTTTGACAGCACTTGTGTAATAACTAGTTCTGAACAACTGATTTGGCCCAGAAAATGAGGACTGTTATTAGATACCTCCTTAAAATTACTCTCCTCCTTCAGGTATCATAGCCTAAGATGGCTAGACAGGGTAGACTCTTAGATAGGGTGGACTCTCAGAGACTATTTCCCAGGGCTGAAATGGTTGCGACGAGAGGGCAGAGATTTAAGGTGCAGGGAAGCAAGTACAGAGGGGATGCTAGAGGAAAGTTTTTCACTCAGAGGGTGGTGAGTGAATGGAATCGGCTGCCGTCGGCGGTGGTCGAGGCGAACTCGCTGGGGTCTTTTAAAAGACTTCTGGATGAGTATATGGGATCCAATGGGATTGGGGGTTATAGATAGGTCTATGGCTGGGTAGGTTTTGATGTGTTCGGCACAACTTGTGGGCCGAAGGGCCTGTTTGTGCTGTAGTGTTCTATGTTCTATGGCATTTATGACCACTGACTTCCACTGGATTGGTCCATGAATATGCTTGGCAAAATGCTGTGGTGATTTGCCATTGCCTTTTGACCAGGAAACACTCCTGCTCTTACCACCTACCATCAAGTACACTGGAAAGATTTACACGCTGATAAGCAAGAACTTCAAGTTTCTAGGTATCTAGATCACCAACCTGTCCAGATCCCTCCATGCTGAAGCCATAGTTAAGAAAGCCCACCATGCTTTTATTTCTGAGGTGGTTAAGGAAATTTTGGTATGTCCACGAAGACACTCACCAGCAAATCACAGCTTAATTTAGTCCGTGCTCTGTCCAAGACCACAAAAACTATAAAAGATTGTGAACAAAACCCAGTACGTCATGCAAACTAGCCTCACATTCACTGATCCCATCTGTACTTTCTGCTGCGGAAAAGCAGTCAGCATTATCATGGACCCCACGCAGGAAATGAGAAGCAATAATAACCTATGCTGAAAAAATTCACCAAGCAAAATATACTGTCTTGCACCTTCTTCCATTGTGAAGATGATATAAAAGTCTGAGATCATATACCAACTGACTCAAGAACAACTTCTTCCCAAATGTCATCAGACTTTTGAATGGACCTACTTTATATTCTCTATACACCAGCTATGACTGTAACATGACATTCTGCCCTCTCTCCTTCTCTATGAATGGTATGCTTTGTCTTGGAGCATACAAAAAACAGTACTTTTCACTGCATACTAATACATGTGATAATAATAAATCAAAACAACTCATTTGGCCTCATTATGAGTGCACCCTCCATATGGCTATCAAACCCTGAAGTGAGATTTGAATCCAGAGCTCAGAGATAGGGTCATGACCATGGTACCACAAGACCACTTTTATAATTACTGGATTGTCAAAAGGTTTTTCACGATACTTTGCTCGGTGAATTTTTTTAGGAGTAGGTTATTATTGGTCTTCATTTCCTGGCTTGTTAGAGATTATTATTTAATGCACTCAACTACTTTGACAGCTTGATGGTGTTACTGCAGCTCAATGCTGGAATTCCTATAAAAGACCACAAACAGCTGCATGCCAAGGGGGACAATCGGCTCCAAACAGAAGTCATCTTGGATTTGAAATGTTAACTCGGTTTCTCTCTCTACCTATTTTTTCCCTGCACTTTTTGTGTGGAGACAGACACTGTTTGCTCTAAAGAGACAGCTAAACCATGCAACAGTTTTCTCAAAGATCAGTGGCGAACACTGCTGCTTCACCACTAAGCAAAAACTATAGCCTTTTGTTTTAATCTCCTGTGGTTTCACACCCCACAAAACTCGCTTCTGAACTCCAACGTTTTGCGTGCTCAACCTCTTAGGCTTACCTTTATCAACTGTGACTTGAGCACTTTGATAGTGAGTATTGATTTGTGAATGATGGGAATGCCCGATTAATCGTGTTAAAATTTGATGTTACCAGTATGGTCGGCAGGATCTATTCAGGTTGTCAATACGGATTTCAAGAAGGCATTTAGGAAGATTTGAAAGGGCACTGAAGATTAGCAGTAAAAATAAAAAGACCGTGAGTTGAGAGGTAGGATACAAAAGTTAGGATAATGGGAACGTTCTTGTGGGATTTGTCAAGTGCTGTTCCTCATGGATCTGTATTTAGGACTCAGCTTTTCACCATGGTTTTAGTTGCTTTTTTAGAAGAAATACAAATCCTCACAGGATGCACAGAAACATTAACTCAAATCTATTGATGTATGTCAACAAGCTATATAGTCACAGATATGTTATTTAAATTATTCTGAGGAAATATATTGTCAAAACCTTACTATTTGGGAAAAAGT
The DNA here is from genome assembly GCA_024679065.1 of Sphyrna mokarran. Classification (NCBI taxonomy): domain Eukaryota; kingdom Metazoa; phylum Chordata; class Chondrichthyes; order Carcharhiniformes; family Carcharhinidae; genus Sphyrna; species Sphyrna mokarran. Next base: position 41,207,909 of record JAGIQG010000021.1, on the reverse strand, counting down.
ATGTCTTTAATGTCTTGTATCATAGTTAATGCAAGGTTCTTACTGAGATGGAAGTAAAACCCTCCAATCCAAATTCAGAAGGTCCTACCAATTATCTTCAAATGTGAAACATCTACACACTGGAAAGACATTAAATCGGAATCTTAGTCAAGCATCATCTTTAATTTTAACAACCCATGATATAATTCTTTAATCTTACAAATTGCATTGAGTACAAGAATCAGAATGTCATGTTGCAGCTTTATAAAACTTTGGGGTTAGGCTGCACGAGTATTGTGTTCAATTCTGGTCGTCACATTATAGGAAAGATGTGCAGCCTTTGGAGAAGATGCACAAGAAGTTTATTAGGATGCTGCCTGGGTTAGCGAGCACAAGTTGTAAGGAGAGGCTGGATAAACTTGTTATTTTCTCTGGACCAGTGGAGGCTGATAGGAGACTTAATTGAATAGACAATGTTAACAGTCAGGGTCTTTTTCCAAGACTTGAAAAGTCTAATACTAGGGGGCATGCACTTAAGTTGATAGGAAAAAAGTTTAAAGGAGATGTGAGGGGCAAGTCTTTTTTTTAAAAAAGGAGTGATTGGTGTCTGCCAAGGGCAGTGGTGCAGCCAAATAGATTTGTGGCATTTAAGGGGTTTTTTAGTTAAGCATATATGCAAATAGAAGGATGTGGTCTAAAGGCAGGCAGAAGGAATTAGTTTAATTTGGCATCATGTTTGGCACAACATCATGGACTGAAGGGCCTTTTCCTATGCTGTACTGTTCTTTGCTCTTTGTTCCTTTCTCCTTTCATAGCCATGTCAAATTATTTCACAATCCAAGATGACACCAATAACACTATTAAAATGGCCACCATAAGATGCCCAAAAGGATGCAAATTAATTGCTCTCCATCTGTAATTTTAGACATTAAAATTAATCCAATTGCCTTCTATCCCTTGCGACTTCTATCATGTCCTGCAACACACACTACAAACAGAATTTTAAGGTCAACCAATATCTGATTGCACTCTAATCAATCATGATGGTGCTAACTGATGTATTAGCAGCTGGATTAAATGCCATTTTGTAAAACTATACTATTAGCGCATTTTGTTAAAGTGGAAAAAACACACATTGGTGTTAGTTTTTTGTAAAGCCACTATAAATGTATGCCAATTTCTTCGTATAGTTTCACAGTATAATTTGGGCTGCATTGTTAACCAGTTACAGTTTAGCCAATATAGACAAAGATGTTTAGAAAAACCTTTGCATAAGCATCCAAATGCATAAAGAGGTGTGGAATCAATTGGAGTTAAGTGCCTTAAGTCACGTGTTTTTACAAAAAAAAAGGTCAAACCTTTGTGTTTCTGCACTCACCAATGTGCAATTTCCTACCTATTCACTTGAACAGGTACAAAAATGCGTGCTAATTCATGCATAAGAAAATCCCGTCCAAGGTCTTAAACAACGACGTTAACGACATTGTTACAGTGGCACTTGAAGTGATACTTAGTGCTTTCAAATTTTCTGCACAAACCCTAATCTGAAGTTATTCCATTAAAAAGTGCTTCATGCTCAATGGCAACCACTGTCCATTTAAGCAGGGACACATGGAACGTGCCCAAAGCACTTTCAAGCTGGCAACTTTCCTAGAACCTCAAGTGCATTCAAAATTGCAGAAAACAACGCAATCAGATTCCAACCTAGATTTTGCACAGCGTTTTATTCATCGAACTGTCATGCAGCTTCACACGCGTGTTCATCAGATTTTTTTCAAATAAGATGCCTTTATTCCTTTGTCATTGGTCAAAACGGTGATTAGTGAAAATTATACCCGCTAAAGTTCTAGCTGATACCGATTCCACAAATCTGTACTAATCATAGAATCCCTAAAGTGCAGAAAAGACAGTTTATTAGTGTCACAGGTAGGCTTACATTAACATTATAATGATGAAGTTACTGTGAAGGAGGCCATTCAGCTTGCACCAACAACAATCCCAACCAGGCCCTATTCTCATAACCCCATATATTTACCATGCTAATCCCGCTAATACTAAGGGACAATTCAGCATGGCCAATCAATCTAACCTGCACATCTTTGGACTGTGGGAGGAAACTGGAGCACTTGGAAGAAACCTACGCTGACACAGCGAGAACGTGCAAACTCCATAAACAGAGTCACCCGAGGCCAGAATTGAAGATGAATGCCTGGTGCTGTGAGGCAGCAGTGTTAACCACTGTGTCACCATGTCGCCCCCAAGTTATTTTAAGATTCAGCATTCTGAAGTTCTGCAGCTTCTTTCTTACTGCAGTCCGATCATATTGATGTGTAGAACAAAAACAAAATGATGCCACTGTATCTGGCCCTGGTTGACTTTAAATTGGAATAGCTTATGCTGCCAAGTTATCTAAACATTGTGAAAAACTGGTGTTGAAAAACATTTTAAAAATTGAGCTCTGCTAATTTAACATTCTCCCTTATATTTCTGCCAAAAGAGAACAAGCATATCTTGCAGAGATCATTGCATTCTGCAGGTTTAAGTATAATAGAAACACTTGCAAAAGAGTTATACAATCTCAAACAATGGTACCCTCGATTAAAGCTGATGTGCCTCAGTCTATTGAAGAGTGGGATTTATTGAAGTGTGAGACAGAATTCTTGCACCCTTCAAGCAAACCTAGGAAAGGTTACCACACCCAGCTAATCTTTAAAGACATTTAAATACTTTTGAACTCAAGCATAGATCATACTTTCGATGATTACTATTAGTGGGCAGCACGGTGGCACAGTGGTTAGCACTGCTGCCTCACAGCACCAGGGACCCGGGTTCAATTCCGGTGTCGACTGACTGTGTGGAGTTTGCACGTTCTGCTGTTTGTGTGGATTTCTTCAGGGTGCTCTGTTCCCAGGGGCATGTTTAAGAAAAGAAATTGGGTACCATGACAGAATCTTGTATTGGCCTGTGTAATGTCAGGGAGATGATTATATTAAAATTTATACTTTCTGTTCCCCCTCTCTCTTCAATTAACTTTCTGTAATCCCTTAAAAGCTGCATCTCAACACTTAAATAAAACTCCAAAGTCAGATGCCAGAAAGTCTGTTTGCTGTACAGTAATTTACTTTCTAAAATTCAGCATGACATGATGCTGTGAAGTCATCATTCAGCTTGCCTTTCTGAAGCCCATTATAATTAACGGTTGCAAAGGCAGCCAAATTTGAAATCTAACAAAACCAACCTCAAATGTTGCCCTCAATAAATCCTCAGTAAAATAATTGATTTGGCTTGTACCAATTTCAAATTATATTTTCATGGCAACCATCATAGTACAGCTTTTCTTCTTTCTTTAGCAGCTGCTTTTATATTTACAAAGCTTTGTGTCCAATCCCATGAGTCTACCTATGTCTGAATCCATTTCCTTTTGATTGTTAGAAAATATTGTGCTGGGCTGAGAAAATTCCATTCGAATTGAAAACTATTCTAAAAGTTGCTTTCTCTAGAGCATTTGGCATGATACTTCTCATTATTGCACTGGAAAATTTAGGGGACATAGATTTGCCTTGCATGACAAGTAATTTAAGGCTTTTCAGAATGCACAGCAGGTAACTCAAATGATAGTTGTCAACTTTTACTTCGTATCTAGTCTACAAAAAATTGTACTGATTTTATACCCATTAATCATCTCCCATATGCTTACCTGTCCACATGTAGTTAAACAGCAGGGATAATTAAAGAATTGACTTATCAGCAATTCAGTTTCCTGTTTTGGACATAATTTATGCATCATAGTTTGCTGCGTAATGAATGTGACTAAATCAATGTCCATCCTGTGAATCTGCACTTTCAACTGGGTGGACAGACAGATTTTAAAGTTAATTTTTTGATAAACTACCACTTCCAAAACAGAAGATATGCAGAATTATTTTCAGACTCTCATCTATCAAATTGTAAACTGGACTTTCTTTATTGGCAAAATCTTTCTTCCTCTCTTGAAAATGTTCTAGCAACTTACTGAAATAACCATTGTCCACCTTGGCAGTAAATGCTAGATGGCTAAGCAGATGCAAGGAAGGACACAAAAGCCAACAGTGCTGATGTTGTCAACTGATGGCTATGCCATCAGTAGGAATTGCTAAGTCATACTCATGCATGAAAACATGTTAATCCAGAGGTGTAGGGGGCCTGTTGACTTCAGATTTGGTCAAGCTGAAGTCCACCAAATGCCCACAGGCGCCTACATCAAGTTCACTGGAGCTGATGGGTTTCCGTTGGAGGTGAAAGTTTGATATTTTTCAAAACGTCATGAATATTGTTGCTAAAATGAATGTATTTCAAATAAAATGCATCTTTCCAATCAAACTTACTTTCTCCCCTCCTCATCCAACTGCATTTCAGTTGTTGACATTTGAACTTTAAGTTTAAAATTTAAAAAGGGAAATACTTGCTGCAACTCACATTCCTTAAAATCCATCAACAGCCTTATTCATCAGAAATGCACGTTTCCATGCTTGATGGATAATGCTGTAGGGCTTCCTTTCCCCTCCTCCCATTCAGAAGCTTTTGTTTTATTTGGCACTTCTGAATGTCAGAATGGGACTATTTTAAATTATTAGTTCCTACCACACCCTTCTTTTTCCTCTTGAAATGCACCTTACAGGCACATTTCATAAGAGTACAGCTTTAGTTGCATGAGAAGTGGGTTTTTTTTCACATGGGAACTGAACTCCAAAAATTAGTTTTGAATTAATTACAAAGACTTTCTACATTATGAAACAGCTACACTCTCACACAATGGTTAAACATCCAGTGTGGGAAAAGTTACGCTTGTGCACTGTGGCAAGTATACAGTTGATATGAAAGAATTCATAACTACAATTTCTTGCACAAACGCTAAACTGCCAACTTAGTTACGTGCATTGTGTAACTTTGTAATTGGGGTTTTACAATTTTGCATTTTTTTTTTAAGATCAACTTAATTCTTCAACTTCCAAGTAAAATACATTTACTATCCAAGCTATTAGCTAATCAAAGTTAACTCAAACACAAACAACACAGTATTCTTATTTCATCGAATAATGAGTACACAGGAGGAGAGAGTAAGCACATATGTAGAGATACTGAATGAAGGTACAAGATAACACACACTTACACCAAGACTGTCTCTCAGTCTATCAACCTCTAATGTTTTCAAACTCTGGGACTCTTTACATGAAGAGACATTCTGAAGAATAGGATCCAGCTCAGATGGACAATTTCAGTTATTGCTATCGCAGAATCCCTACAGTGCAGAAGTAGGTCCCTCGAACCATTAAGCCTGCACCGACGACAATCCCACCCAGGCTCTATGCTTATAATCCCACATATTTACCCTGCTAATCCCCCTGACACCAAGGGATTTAGCACAGTCAATTAAGCTAACCTGCACATCTCTGGAGTGTGGGAGGAAACTGGAACACGCAGTCCAAACACACGTAGACACAGGAAAAACACGCAAATTCCCCACAATGTCTCAAGGTCAGAATCAAACTTTGATTCCTGGCACAGAGCAGGTCAAAGCCATTGGGCCTCTCAAACTACTCTGCCATTACATGAAACCATGTCTGAGCTGTGACCAAATTTCACGTACCCACCTATCCTGCATAGCTCAATTCCTTTTAAACTTAAATTCTGAGCAGCTCTGCTCAGGTATTCAGCCAAAGGTGACACTTCAGCTTAAAAGAACTTGAAAATCTATGTAAACAAAGATTGCTGGGCAGCCTGGTCGCACTGTTGCTTCACAGCGACAGAGACCCGGGTTCGATTCTTGGTCTGCGTGGGTATTCTTCGGATACTCGTGTTTCCTTCCACATTCTGAAAGACGTGCTATTGAGGTGCATTGATCTGAACAGGCACTGGAGTTTGGCCAGTGGAGGAATTTCACAGTAAATTCATTGCAGTGTTAATGTAAGTTTGGCTTGTGACTAATAAATAAACTTTACTTTGACACTAAGGTTTCATTCTTCAACATAATTTGAAACTCAAATTCTTACATGCTCAAGATGCAGATTTTTGCTTTAAGATTATGTCAGAATCACATCTGAACAATCAAGTCTCTCAAGACAATACTGAAGAGCACTGAACCCTAATCTGCAACATCAATAGCAAGGCACCTTTTCAGCCTTCTGGCAACTTGCTTGCTTGCTTTTTTAAAGCTTCCAGTTTTGTCCTGACATCAAAAAAATTCTGGGCTATGCTTCAAAAGATAATAGCAATCCTGACATACTGGACCAAAAAAGCCAATGCTAAATAAGAGTGCTGTTACTGAATGCAGCCAGGCTGTTAGACTGCAGAGGGCAGCTGAATTCTTCCTCACCTAAAATTCACATGCAGCTTCGGGTAAAAAGTCACGAAAGGAAACTTGGCTGATATTCCCTAATCCAAAAATGAAACAAATTATTGTACCACAACTGCTCTCCAGTTGAGATAGGTTAACAGCATAAATCAAACACTGCACAGTTTAGCTCAATCACCAAGCCATTTTTTCAGCATACAGCTCAGCTAATTTGAGTTAAATTTCACATGATCACATTAAGGGTAAGAAAATAAAATAATATTCTGTTTGTAACAGTCTAAGCAATTTAATTAAAATTCAAATCAAATCTTTCAAATGGGACAGAAATTGAAAATGTAAGTTAATAGAATATCCAATATCTGAATTATTGCTGAAACAGTTCTACCTCCTTAGTGCGTTGTAAGTTCAGGAGGCACAGTGACTAGCACTGCTGCTTCTCAGCACCAGGGACCTGGGTTCAGTTCCCAGCATGGGTCATTGCCTGTGCAGGGTCTGCACCGGTTTTCTGAGCATTCCAGATTCTTCCCAATTCATGAAAAGAGCTACATAAATAAGTCTCTTTCCTTTTAACTTTTAAAAATCTCTATTGCATTTCATTAAATAAAATAAAACGTAAAAATATTGAAAAAATATAACAATTTCCCCTAAGGAAGTAATCCAACCCAATGCTCTGTAGCTTTTCGTACCCCTTAGCATAACATGGTTATATTAACAGCTACTGTACATCCCATCCATTTTATTTTGAACAGTGGCCAAATCTCTGAAAAGTGTTTCCCGCTTCCTAAAATAGTCAATAAAGTTGTTTGAAAGACTGATCTACAGGAACTGGAGTGAGTTTCATCATATTTAAATAAAGCAAGCATACACATTTCATTTATCTGATATAATCACTCATTGCGCTAGTCAAATATTCTCCATTTAAATGTACTAATTGGTGTCTTATTTTGACAAATATCTGTAACTGGTTCAAATGTGCATCAGGTCAGTAATCTTGATTTAAATTAATGAATGAAGACATTTTGAAGACTTAAACATTGGTAAATTAAGCTGGAATAGCCATTGTGACTAATTGTTAAACATAACTTGTTCTTTAATAAGTCAAAAAAATGTTTTGCCTACTTCATTTTAAACCTTGATCTTTGCAATATCATTATCTCCAGAATTGTTGGGCAATATAAAAAGCTGGGCAAGGTGAACTTCCATATGATTGGAATAACAATTTCAATCAGTTGCACTCCCCATGAGTCAAGATAAGCCAGTTTACATTTAATAAGATCTGACAGTTTCACATTTTTCAATTGACAGTGAACAAATGCAGTTTGTTGCTTGCAGTAATAAAGATGAGAACTTTATTTTCTTATTACACTCCCCATGTTTAATTCTTTATTCTTTCATGGTATGTAGCGTCACTGATAAATGCCAACATTTGTTTCCCATTCCTACTATTCCTTGAATTGAGTGATATGCCAAGCCATTTCAGGGGGCAGGTAAGAGACAACGACATTTATGCAAATCTGGAGTCACATGTTGGACAGATCAGACAAGGATAGCAGACTCCTTTCCTAAAAAGTATGAGTGACTCAGATGGGTTTTTACAACAAGCGATGATAGTTGTCACGCTCACCATTACTGAGACCTAGCTATAGATTCCAGATTTAATTCCATCACCTACCACAGTGGGATTTGAACTTATGCCTCCAGAACATTAGTAAGAAGCCTCACAACACCAGGTTAAAGTCCAACAGGTTTATTTGGTAGCAAAAGCCACTAGCTTTCAGAGCGCTGTCCCTTCATCCGTGGGGGGGAATTTCAGTTCACAAACAGGGCATGTAAAGGCACAAACTCAAATTTACAAAATAATGGCTGGAATTCGAGTCTTTACGGGTAATCAAGTCTTAAAGGTACAGATAATGTGAGTGGAGAGAGGATTAAAGAGATGTGTATTGTCTCCAGCCAGGACAGTTAGCGAGACTGGAATGAGACCAGCAATGAACTGGAAGCCGAAAAGGTTCCACACACAAGGACAGCCTCAATCGGGATTTTGCGTTCATGTCACACGATTTGCAATCCCTACAACTTGCCTGGGTTTGCACATTGTCACTAACTGCCCTGGCTGGAGACAATACACATCTTTTTAACCTCTCTCCACTCACAATCTGTACCTTTAAGACTTAATTACCTGTAAAGACTTGTATTCCAACCATTATTTTGTAAATTGAGTGCGTCTTTATATGCCCTGTTCGTGAACTGAAATCCCATTCACCTGATGAAGGGACAGCGTTCTGAAAGCTAATGGCTTTTGCTATCAAATAAACCTTTTGGTCTTCAACCTGGTGTTTACCCCAGTCCAAAGCAGGCACCTCCACATCCCAGAACATTAGCCAGAGCCTGGTCTCTACATTACTGGCTCAGTAACATTATCACTACACTACCATCACTTGCACTGCACCCTGCTGAACTTCAGATCTTAGCTTTGAATCTCACTATCATTAAAACACTATTCCACTTCCATATCATCACTCTTTCTACTTTACTCAATAAGCACCAAAACCCTCATTCACACCTTTGCCCCTTTGAGACTCAGCTGCATGTAAAACACTTTGCCAACCTCAAACACCACATGAAATAAATTTCAAGATATATAACGTTATAAGACTTATTCAGTGACAAACATTCTGGCATAGCTATGCCCCTGCCAACCTGTGGTCACAGCCATCTTAAGTGAATTGACAAAAACTTGCATATTTATTTCCACATCTGTTCCACCAAGCCCTCAACACCATCATACCTGCACAATTTCCTCCACCTACTGTCCAGTATCTCAGTTTTTTTCATTCAGGCTACAAATCTCCTCTATCTTGTTTCACCATAAGCAGGAGAATCATCAGCCACTATTTTTCTGAATTCCTTTCCTAAATCCAAATTTTGTCCCCCACTGCCACCTTCAAAATCATCCTCTTCTGGGCGTCCTTTATATATTTGCTCTCATTTCCTGTACTGTACCTTTCAATTCTTTCTAAAATTCAGAAAGACAGCCTTGACAACAATACTATATAAATGCAATTTATTTTGCTTATAGCGATGAAGATGAGAATTTTTTAAATAGTGCAGGAGATGGCCATTCGGCCTATTGCACCAACAATAATCCCACCCAGGTCCTATCCCATGTATTTACTCTGTTAATCCCTCTGATACTGAAGATCAATTTACTATGCCCAAACCATCTAACCTGCATATATTTGTCAGGAAACTCGAGCATCTGGAAAAAGCCCACGCAGACATGGGGAAGAATGTGCAAACTTCATATGGACAATCTACCAAGGCCAGAATTTAACCCAGGTCCCTGGTGCTGTGAGGCAGTAATGCTAACCACTGTTCCACCATGCCACTAATAGTGGGAACCTTCTATTTGTAAATACATGGAAAGCATTTTCAGGTGTTAAAAATCTAATAATAGTCACTGCAATATGACTGCTGGAGGTGAGCAATCCATAAAATGCTACATAAAGCTATCTTAAGACTCTCAACTCAACTGAATATTCAGGTAATCAGGTTATGCTTTTTAGCACACAAATGTTTTTTTTAAATCCATCTCTTCAAAATGAAAGCAAATCTCTACTTGGGATGATGGAAAATTAGTGACTGCCAGTTTGCTGAAATTTTAAGAGGTTTACTCATTTTTAAGTAACACCTTGTCGACCTTGCAATGTTAAAAAACTATGTAAACCAGATAAGAGTTTTTTCTTGAATTAACTAAACTAAGTTGAAAAGGATCCAGTTGCTTAAGTCTATCATTCCACTAACATATCTGAAGCTTATACCTTTATTACTAGATCCAGAACTCTTCAAAACTTTGTCACTTTTTTGCATTAGGTTGTAAATTAAAATTACTTTGCATGTATTCATATTTCTCGTCTCAATATTCTAGCATCCTGTCATATTTAAAGTTTTAAAACAATATTCTGGACTGATCAATATAATATGATTAATATTTTATACATTCATCAACATTTAAATGACGTGAAACTATTTCAAGCAATATGTCTCATATTTTCACAGATTTAGGTAAAAATACACATCTATTGGCAGTCAACGCTATAGTTTTTCCACAGCAACTGAAGGCAGCGTGGCTATAGTCCACACTGCTGACATCACCAGAGTACATAGCAATTCCTAAAATGCCTATGCTGTGAGCAAAATCCACTTTATCAAAGGGATGCCAATGATGTCACCTCAATACTCGAGTAGTTCAAGATGAAAAAATACCTCAGCTCACTCATTCAGAAGTTGAATAGAGCCAATGATGTCATCTCAGTTTAGGGCTTTTACTGCCTAAACTTAGAACATTACATCAGTTGGTGCTGGCCCACACTAAAGTACTTAGTTCCAAAGCTTAGGTCATGTCTACAGTTAGTAAATTCAAAGCTGGTTTTGGCTTCAACTGAAGATACAGTTTTTCCAGTGAAGATGAAAAAACGAGCAAAGTATTGTATTCATTGCATGTCACAAAGAGATTTACAAATAAAGATCAAAATGACTTGTTTTACTTTATGATTCAAGAATACAGATCCATTCAAAATGTTTGAGTTTACATTAATTAGCCAAGAACTATCCAAATTTCACTAAAGCATTACATAAACTTTTCACATGTAAATAATGGATTTTCATTTCCACACTGGTAGAGACTGCTAAAACAAAGCCTAATGCAGGATAGAAACCGTTATTGTATCTAACAGGAAGTAACATATTACGATGCAAGCTACATGCCTTTTTCCTGAGCTCATTTGGACTGGGAAAGACCAAATTGCATAATGAATGTGAAGTGATGTATTCATTAGGCACAAATACAAACAAGAATGACCATCAGTTGAAAGGCTACCAAATTTAGATAGGAAAGTAAAGGACGTCAGCCGTTAATCCAACCTCAGTCTGCATACTTTAAAAATACTTTTCACAGCACAGAATATGCCTTCATCATGAGGTCAGTGACAAGCAGGATTTTATAGTATACAAAACTTGGGTACATTAACTCTTTCAATATTAGCACATTTACAAACTTTGTGAAGTTTACAATATTTGACAGTCCTGCTTTGACACTGACAAGCTCATTGAATGCAATGATATTATGCTTAACAGTCACAGCATTTTCTGATAGATACTTAAAGACAGTCAAGAAAAACAAACAGAATTCAAGTCCTGCTGGAAGTGTAGCAAAACCTATTGAGAGTACTGTGTACAAAAAGTGTCAATTACATCACTTTAGTTGCTGGAATTGAGAAGGGAACTTCTTACATAAATCCACTAAAATAACAAGACAAATGCTGTCTTCCAAAACGGCAGTACCAAAAGTAATCACTCCAAAATCATAACTAGCTTATCCCAGTTTTTAAAATAATCATATGACATTGGGTGCTTCTATTTCGGATACACGGCCGAGAACGGCGCCAGCTGCGTGAACGGCGCGGCACCAGCCGCAATTGTCAATCCTCCCTTGTAGATTAACACCGAAACCAATGACAACACTGCTACCAGAGACGAGAGGTCGAATGTTACCGAAGAGATGCGTGGGGGAGAGAGGGAGAGATTTAGCTTGCTCCAAACTGTCACTTCCTCCCTGCTTCCTGGTAGAGAAGTTGGCATGAAGGCGATTCACTCCACTCTGGTCTATTGCTGCATACTGGCTAAACAAGGGCCATGTGGGGCTTTTGCTCCTAACTGGTGAGGAAGTCCTTGCGACACAAACGATTGACCAACAATTCCATGAGTCCCAGGGTGCCAGACAGTTTGCAGATCCTCCTGGGACTGCAAGGGAGGGGAAGGGGAAAGAGGGGGCAGTCCAACAATTCCCAGAAACAAGGAGGCCCAGAGGCAGGGAGGGTTTGGTTAAGTCAGGTACGAGGGGTTCTACCTCAGGGAGCTGCACCCCAATCCAGAAGAGGAGGCCCCCAAATATAGAACTTCCCTTTCTGTCCTTTGAAGAGATTGAATTTTTAAAAATTCAGACTGCCCCACTCCTGTCCAAGTTCTCATGCCAAATGTTTTATGGCAAGGGCAGTATGTTATTAGCATCTATTGGCTTGGTAACTAGATTTAATTAACCCTTGATTGTCTATTTGTATAGGGTGCATGGACTATTGATTTTGGTGCCTGCTCATCCCCCATATTATGGCAGTGATTGGTGGGCCATCTTTTATATGCCCTCTTTCTGAAAACACGCTCAGGTGAGGGCATGTAAAATGCAGCCCAAGGCTAGTAACTCAGCAGATAGCAGAGAATGAACCAGATGTTGCTGTGCCTTTGCAGAGCACCAATGCTATGAACTTTTTCTTTCTCTCGATTTCACCCTCTCCATAGATAGTCCTATTTTTCTCATATATATATATTTTCAGATTAAATGCCAGCTGTTGAAAAGCGCTGAAACATTCTTATAGCTCTTGGGAAATAAGGCAAACTGAACATGATTAATTGTATTAATTAAAATTTGTTTCACGTTCTAAAGGAGCTGTTAGTCTCCATCATCAAGTTTTCATTCATTAGGCAATTAAAAGAAGAATAATTGTCAAGTTATGCTTATGCTTAAGAATGGAATACTACTCCTTACAGGCAGCCTGTGTCAACATCATTCTTAAGTCTTTTAAAAACAGCTGCAGAGGGCAAAGCTTCCTCTACTTTGACACATTCACCCCAAGACTTTGTATGCAATTGCAAAGTGAAATTTCCATTTTCCACACAAGGCATCTTTATGGATTCAGTTTGGTATCAACTTCAGAGCCATGCAGTACAAAGCTCTTATCAATTGAACGCACTCTTGAGATTAATGAGTGGCCACCCTCATTCAATAATAGTTGTTGCTTTAGAGCACAGTTAAATCTATATATGTAATATTAATGAGCAGAATCCTGACAAAGTCCTAACTTATGTAAATCGTTGCCAGTTAACAATGTGTCTCTTACATAGGAGCCATATAATTAAGTCTCTTTATTTGCAAATCTAAATGGTTGCAACTTTTATTGCTTATAACAGGAGTTATAATTCTCAAATTAACTGAGAAGGCCAACTATGATTAGTCTGATATTAGCAGTATATTAGATATTTCTTGAGGAAAGATTTTGCATACAATTTAAGAGTTGAAAAAGTTAATGAGAAGGATTTCCACTCTTTATATGGGGAGAGGAGATGGAACAAAGGTGCAACATCCAAAAATCATTGTCAAACAAGAGCATTAAGATCGCCAAACATAACCATTGCAAACACACTTCGTAATTTAATGCAATGCAAACTGCAAAAATGAATGGAGATTGCAATTATTTTTTCCTATATTCCCTGACAGAACCAATTGAAAAGATTGCTGCTCCAGCCTTAGGGTCAAAGTTTGGGAGCACAGTGACAGCACAAAATAGTGGCGATTTATGAATTAAATGTTTACGGCACTATGAGTACACCATAATCATAGTTTCATTTACCATCAGCTAGTTTTTAACGACAGCTTCAAAATTTGATGCAACAGCAGAGATCTTGTGATTTTTTTTGTTGCCATGGTGACAAGCTGGGCAAAAAAGTAAACAGCCATCAACAAAAACTTGATATGTCATGAGAGATTAATGGAAAAGTATTCCTGACCTGTAATTTCAGTACTGAACTAGTAACAAAAGCAATGCATTTCAGCACAGGGTCATTTTCTAATTAGACCACACTCAATGCAACAATCATTAGCTCCTCAGCAATGACGGAAAGAGGAACTACTGCATTTTTAGCAATTTACCAACAACATACTGTCATAGGAAAATAAAAGCGATTCTCTCAATTTCAGCTCACAATCTTATTTCAATTCTTGTTTTTTTGGACACATACTGTTTATTCACGTGTTTATATTTTGCCGACCTTAACTGCCATTCAATGCCTGAAGGCATCTTTACACAGAAACCTATAGTAACAGGTCACAACGCTCCTGTTTCTACCAACACAAGCAGGTGAAATCTTGGCCTCTTACTGCACTTGGGAAACATTTGTGTGTATTCCGTGTGGAGGTGAGGCACATCAGAAAGTCCTCTCTTCCTACTGACATTCAAGTGGAGACCTGTAATGTACGATTGCACTAAAATTTATAAAAGGCTACCCAGCGGTTTGGGGTTTCCTCTTGATCCGTGCTCTCCCATACCCACTGTCATAATTCTCAAAGAAAATCCCTGAAATAATGCGTGGGCTGCCAGCTCAAATGGCAGCGTTCTGCACACCCTAGGGAGCTACAGATCAAACTGTTCTTATAACATTCAATGCATTAAAACATTCAATGCATTAAAACATTTTGCACTGGAGACCATCTGAAAATGACCATTAAAAATGGCATGGCAATTTGCTAAATTTAAAGTAGATACTTAGACTCATTTGGTTCTATGTATTTCATACCACTTCCTTTCTTAAAGCTCAACAAGCAACATGCAAATAGAACACATTGAACAGCTTCAGGAATATGGAAGAACAAAAACAGCCATTCCAATCTTTGTTTAAAAATTGATTGCAGTATACCAACAAAGTCAGTTGCAGCCGAAATTCCTGCAATTTATATCTCACTTCAAATCAGCTCTCAACATCCCTGGATGGGCACCCAGCTTCTAAACAATAACATTTTTCAAGGATAAGTCACATGGAGCATCACAGAATTCAAAAAACTACCGCATCCAGTGCAAAGACATTAGCCCTTTTGGACATCTTACAGACACATCAGAGATGACACAGGGATTTCAGTGCAGCTTAAGATGACACTTCTAAGTTTTGTACTATTCCAATTTAGCGAAAAATCCCTGCACTAAAAACTGCATCTTTGTAGTAACATAACTGAAGGCTGCAATACCCATTGGGAAATGGCAAAAAAATTGTGGAATATTGTCTTCCAATCAAACCAGCAACAAATGCCCAAAAAATGGGACCAAAAAGAGGAGAATCCCATATGTCAGAACTAAAACTGGGACCCGATATACATTTTTTTCCAGTGAAACAGTAGTTACAGGTGAGTCACAGGTAATTGTGGTGAAACAAAGATGCATTGCTAATGTACATTGGTTTATTACAGATCTTTAAGGACTAATTTTAGTGGCAAAATGATTAATGCAATGCAGTGTCAAAATACGCACTACAACTTTGAACAATTTCACTCAACATCCAACTATACTTCACATTTGCCTCAATATTAGCTTCATGTAGCAGGTTTAAAAACAACGTATGTTCAAGATAACAGAGAAGCCACTTTTTATTCTAACTTATAGTTAATAGGTCCTGACTAAAAAGAATGTTGCACAAGAATACAGTCAGCTCCTTTATTGAAATGTAATGGACAGTAGACAATTACCTGGTAGGTCCCAGCTTTTATTCCCAAGTTAACTCAGTCTGGGAATCACAACTAGAATTGCAGGTATGCAAGAATAAATATTATTCCACAGGGTAAAACTGGTTCAGGTTCTGCTTGTACTGCCTATGTACTGATCTCTGCTGGAAAAACTGAGTCATTGTTAAGTGACAGTTGGGACTCAGTTGTGATACCTCATGCGCCAAATAGTTTACTGACACCATCCACCCACATACGCCTGCACACACATGCCACACACACACAAACATGTAACATGGTCATCATAAGCCTGCCAACATCAATGAAATCATTCACCAAAATAAGTCAGTACTTGCAAAGAAATAAGGTTGGAAAAAAGTTGCCTGCACTCCCTGCAATGTTACATGAGGTAGAGATGCCGGTGTTGGACTGGGGTAAACTCAGCAAAGTTTTACAACACCAATTTTAAACCCAACCAATTTATTTGATAGTAAATCCGCGAGCTTTCGACACTATGTGCCTTCGTCAGGCAAATGCAGTGTTCTGATCTGCAGAGGCACTCATATCCACACAGACAGTTACAGATTGCTGATTAGAATGCGAATACTTACATCTAACCTGCTATTCAAGTGTTAAAGTGGCTAACAATGTGTGTGAAGGGAATCCTGAGCATTGGTTAGAGAATTGTGTATTTTCTCCAGACAGCACAGTAAGTGAGGTTTTTTGCTAACCCAGGCAAGTTGCGGGGGTTACAGATAGTGTGTCATGAAGCCAAGGTCCCTGTTAAGACCGTCCTCATGTGTGCGGAACTTGGCTATCAGTCTCTGCTCAGCGACTCTGCGCTGTCGTGTGTCGCGAAGGCCCCCTTGAAGAACATTTACCCGCAGGTCGAATGCCCATGACTGCTGAAGCGTTTGCCCACAGGAAGGGAACTGTTTTGCCTGGTGATTGTTAAGCGATGCTCATTCATCCGCTGTCGTAGTGTCTGCATGGTCTCCCCAATGTACCATGCTTCGGGACATCCTTTCTTGCAACGTATTAGGTAGACAACGTTGGCCGAGTTGCAAGAGTATGTACCGTGCACCTGGTGAATGGTATCCTCACGTTTGATGATGTCGTCCATGACATCATCAAACGTGAGGATACCATTCACCAGGTACACGGTACATACTCTTGCAACTCGGCCAACGTTGTCTACCTAATACGTTGCAAGAAAGGATGTCCCGAAGCATGGTACATTGGGGAGACCATGCAGACACTACGACAGCGGATGAATGAGCATCGCTTAACAATCACCAGGCAAAACAGTTCCCTTCCTGTGGGCAAACGCTTCAGCAGTCATGGGCATTCGACCTGCGGGTAAATGTTCTTCAAGGGGGCCTTCGCGACACACGACAGCGCAGAGTCGCTGAGCAGAGACTGATAGCCAAGTTCCGCACACATGAGGACGGTCTTAACAGGGATCTTGGCTTCGTGACACACTATCTGTAACCCCCGTAACTTGCCTGGGTTAGCAAAAAACCTCACTTACTGTGCTGTCTGGAGAAAATACACAATTCTCTAACCAATGCTCAGGATTCCCTTCACACACATTGTTAGCCACTTTAACACTTGAATAGCAGGTTAGATGTAAGGATTCGCATTCTAATCAGCAATCTGTAACTGTCTGTGTGGATATGAGTGCCTCTGCAGATCAGAACACTACATTTGCCTGACGAAGGCACATAGTGTCGAAAGCTCGCGGATTTACTATCAAATAAATTGGTTGGATTTAAAATTGGTGTTGTAAAACTTTACTGATGTTACATGAGAACACATTATTGTGATCAGATGCAATGTACCCCTGGGGCTCTACAAGAACATTGCAGAAAAAGGCACAAAGGATAATAAACTAGATCTTAACTACAATAACAGGCTGAGAAGCATTCATCTTGGAGAAACAGGCTCATTCAACTGAAGTTTATAAAACCACTGAATGAAGAGGAATTGATTTAGTTAAAATGTTCAAAGACAGAAAATAAAACAAAATGAATAACTGGATAAGATGCTGTCTATAAAGTACACAGGTAACAAATTAGCAAGAAAGTTTTTGCCTCTTCTCACACTAACTGCACTCTCAGCTTAAGGAAACTGTAGTATTGTTGACTGCAAAGCACAAATTCAGTCTGAACTGTATGGATGTTTTCACTTTCTTCCCCTTTATGAGCTAAATCCATATTTAAGTAAAATTCCAAAGCATACTCCATTAGTCTAGCAAGGTGCATTTGACACATGCATGCACGTCAGAATGAATACTACTGCGCTATTTATACAGCGCACAATATCTAGAAAAAATTGCAATGCTTCTGGACAATGTTTAATGTATTTGGCATTTTAAGAAAATTGGGACTCAATTAATTCCCAGATGTTTTCTTAACAGCCTTATTCATTAGGATGCTGCCAATAGTGTTAAAGATTTCAAGGCACTATTTGAAAAGGAACAAGTGAGTTTCCTGATCAAACATTCTCTCTCAACAGAGAGAATAACGGGCCATCCATTTCATTAACATTTCTGGGAAACTGGGTGTATGCAAACTGGTGGCCAACGTTCCCTCCATTATAACAGTGATTATTTCACTGATTGTACAGCACCTTAGGATGCTCTTGAGGTTAAGAAAACAACTTTTATTTATTTGCACCTTTAACCTAATAAAGCACCCCAAGTTGTTTCACGAAAACATTATAAAACAAAATATGTTAACCAGCCACATAGAAATTATTAGGTCAGATGACTAAATGCTTGGCCAAAAGGGGAAATTTTAAGTATATTTAAGGAGACAAATGAGAGGTGTCTGAAGAAAATTCCATAGCTTGGGACCTAGACAACTGAAGATGCAATTATAATTGGTGGAGCAAGTATAATTGGGAACGCACAAAAGGCCAGAGTTAGTACAGATGTCATAGGGATTGGAGATTGAAGGAGATTAGAGAGATTGGGAAGGGCCATGGAGAGATTTGTAAAAACAATAAGAATTCTAAAGTCGATATATAGGTTAGTGAGCACAGGGTGTTAAGAGAATGAAGCTTGCTGAGTTAAGGCACAGACAGCACAGTTTGGATGAATTCAAGATTACTGAGTACCATAAGTTGGAGTTACGACTTTGATGGTTTAATGCTGTTCAGTTCTAGATGCTCTGCTGCAAATTGCTTTGTCATGGCTCGACAGCACAGAAAGAAGTCCGTCAGTCCACAGTGTCTACACTAGCCATGAAGCATCTATGTATTTTAATCCCATTTTTCATAATCCTGTACGCTATGGTGTTTAAAGTGTTCATCAATACTTCTTAAATGTTGAGGGCTTTCATCTCTACATTGTTTTGGCAGTGAGTGCCAAATTCTCATCAGCCTTTGGATAAAGCAGCTTTTCCTCAATTCCCCTCTCAATTTCCAGCATCTTGGCTTAAATCTATGCCTTCTGTTTATTGGCCAATGTTCCCTCCATTATAACAGTGATCATTTCACTGGTTATACAGCACCTTAGGATATCTTGAAGTTAAGGCATTTCTCCTCTCCTCCATACCCTCCAACCCCTTATCCAAGTTCCACCAAAAATTGGTGATTTGCCCCTTTCAGGTCATCAGTCTACCTGACTTCTAACCTGCAAGTCAGCCTTCATCCAAATATCCATTGCCCAATTTGGATCTGTTGGCACCCCTTCTGTTGTAATCCTGGTTGTCTTACAGAACACTTCATCGAAGTTAAAAGAATGAATTTCTATAAATTAGCCAAAAAATGCCAAAATATTTAGAATTCAAAATGAATTTAAGTTTTTATACATTTTGCTGCATATTTGAATAGTTTAAATATATAGTAAACAAAGATTTTTAAAATGAATTTGGATCATTATCAGGAGGTCTGTAATCATTCAAATTTTGCTTGGATTTAGGTTTAAATCACTTCAAAAATCAACTCCAGTAAGGAGATTAAATGACATTATTAATGTCCTTGCTTTTTCTATTTATATCAAAAGGATGGGCCGTAAACGCTAGCTTTGCCAACGGCAGTCATCTCACGAATGTAGAAAAGAAACTGCAGGTCATAAAATTGAGCAGCTCATGATGAATAAAATTCCAATTCAGAAAGTGTCATGGGAACTTTTACGCCTGTTTGACAGGGTGTCAGCTTAACACTTCATCTGAAAGTTAATGTCCTATGGCATTGCTCATGGTGAACCAGAGAACACAGAACACACTTATGTAACACACAATCTTAGCAGGACATAGCTGCCAGGCCAACTTGGTTTCACATTTTTGGGGCAAAATGCAAAACAGGAGTGTGTTGATTTTCAGTACTGATCTTAGCAGTGGTATGGCACTGTACATAGTTGCACATATCTACACACAGAAAATAATGTAATTTTAGCTTCAAAATATTCTATGCAACTTAATTTCAAGATTGTGTAGTCATGAACAGGAATTTGCTACCTGGGGACAGTTGCATCTCACAAACTGGGTAGAAAACAGACAGGTCTCTATCTTAAGAATGCAATGGCTCAGTCTTCCTTTGAGAATACATTTTGAGGCTCAAAAGTAAAATTAACAATTTTATATCATAAATGAAAAAATGGCAAGAAATGCAATACTTTCAAAATATTGCTCATGGATTTCAGTTAGTTGTTCTACGTGAGATGAAGCACAGGAGAAAAAATTATATAGATAGTGAATGGGTCATTTAAAAAAGCATAATGTAAAGGTATGGTAGCAAAGTTATCAAATGATCATGATGCTGCTGGAATGTTACATAAACTGACCTTGAAAGGAAGATAATCTGCTGCCTTTTACCTGGTATTGCTTATATAAAGCAATAGGTGATAACTTTGTTAGTCTTCCTAATTACTTCCTGTAGCTGCAAACCAGGTTTTTTGCAATTCATGCAACACCTATGCATCTCAGAACTCTACAGTCTCTCACTTGATGTGCTTCTTTATTTCACTGCCAAAATAGAGCATATTTCACCATATTGTACCCCATTTGCCAGACTTTTGCCCACTTACTTAACCTCCCTATAGAGGCTCCAGCACATTCCTGTGGCACACCATTCATTCTATCTTGCCAACCAAAGAATCTTTCATGGTTACTCTGCTTCCTGTTGGCGAGCTAATCTGCTTTCCAAGCCAAGATATTGAAAGTTGTGCAGGTTAGTTTCATTGGCCAAGCAAAATTGTCTCAAGATGTGTAAGGTTAGGAAGATTAGCAGGGTAAATGCATGGGATTACAGGGATAGGGTCTGGGTAAAATGCACTTTGGGAGGGTCGGTGTGGACAAATGGGCCAAATAGTCAGCTTCTGTACTGTACGGATTCTATTATCTTATGTTACACCCTGCCCCCCCAACATCATGAGCTTTTATTTTCTGCAATAACCTTTGATGTATCACATTATTCAAAGCCTCTGAGTTGCACAGCAGATCATTTAGTATCAAACTATAAACTGCCCACCACCATGGATAATGAATGTCAGCACTGCAAGATCATACCCACAACTCATGAATGAATAAATAAAAATGTGATATTTTGTGGTTTCAACAATTTTGTGCATACTTGCATAATGTCTTGAGTGAGAGTAGAGATAACATGCTGAGCTTCAGAATGCTTTGACAGTTGCACGTGCTGGAAATATTAGTTAAAAGTAAAGTGAAAGCAAAAGTGTGAATAAGAGCAATTGTATAAAATAAACAATTCTATGCAAAAAATGCAGATTATATATATTTTCCATTATAAAATAAGAGGTTTATACTGGTTAAAACAATTACTAACCATCTGTGCAGGTTAACATTTCTGTATGAAGAAAATGCAACATAATTTTATCTTCAAAGCATTTCATGCTAATTACTTAAGAATTGTGCATTCATGATTTGGCAGTATGCTTTCTGAAGAAAAACTGCAGTGAATGTGGCACAAAGCAACAAATTGATCTATTGAAATTGGTTAGTGGTCTATCATGTCAATTATTCAACAAACTTAATCAAAGATCTGAGAAGTTTGGGCAAAGTGCAGGAAAGATGACCTTATTCGGAAGGAGAAAAAAGAATAGGTAGAAGAAAGAATGTTGGTAGTGCAGAGGTTCTACTAGCTTTCCTATTACTTGCTATAGCTACATACCAAGGAATATGATTTGCTCCCATCATATTCACATCATCTCTTTCACCTTTCTCCACAACACTGACAATATTAAAACTATCTTTTCTCCTGTAACTAGAAAACCTCTTCAACTTTGCTTCCAATTTCTATCTCTCTCTTGCCTTCACACGGTGAACTTTCAATTCTTCCCTTCCTCGACTTCTTTATCTCCATTTTTGGAATAGGCTGTCAACCATTACCTACTAGGAAACCAACCAAATCCAATAGCTACCTTGGTCACTTTTCCTCTCACCTCATTGATTCATTAGTTTCTCCATCATACCAATCCTGGCAATGCTTCTTCCAAGACAATGCTTCAATAAAGTTTTCTTTTTCCCTTAACTGCAGATTCCCTTCCATTCAGGGGACAGGGACTTGACTGTGTCTGCCTTATTTTATGCACATCCTCCCCTCTCCAGAACCACAGTAGTTCATACCAGACTCCACATTCAGTAGATCATTCTGTGCCATGCCTGCACCGAACTCATCTTCCTCTCCAATCTGTATTCCAAAATGGCTGTTGCCTTTGAGACATCTGGTCCACTCTTCCATCTCTCAAAATTTACTTTTTTTCATAGCATCTTCTCGTGCAAGAATAGGAAAGATAACACCAACCCTTTCAACATTGACTCATTCCACCATTTAGGATCCCAAATAATCCTCCCAGGTGATCCAACAATTTACTTTTATTTCAGTTTGGTATACTGTACTTTCTACTCTCAATTCATTCTCCTTCACAACGATCTGGCAAAACAAGACTAGATAATTGCTTTGCCAAAGACTTGCATTCACTCCACAAGTGTGACTCAGGTCTCTGGTTGTTTGCCGTTTTAATTCTTGGTCCTCTGTTCTTCTAAACTGTTCCAGCCAATGTTAACAGAAATTTGAGGAACAGCACCTTACTCAATTGAGCACTTCACAAACTCCTAACATAACAGCAAATTCACTAACTTTAAGTCAGAATCACTGCTATTTTTCAGCCAACATGATAATGGTTCTGCTATTCCATTTACTGCTCCTTGATACTCATCTTACTCAACCCAACAATACCTTCTTTCGTATTCCTTTATCATTTATTCCTCCCTTCCACACCATCACAGACCTCCTTCACCTGAAACTGCTGCACCTCCAACTTCTTCCAGTTTTGTTGAAAGGGCACTAAGCTAAAACGTTAACTATTGCTCTCAACGTAGATGCTGCTTGATCTGAATATTTCCAAGTTATTCAGTTTGTTTCTTAAAAACAATCCTTGATCCTACACTTTGCTATAGGTGAAAAAATCCTCCCAATGTTTACACTTTCCAACCCCCTAAGAATCTTGTACATTTCTCAAAATCACTACAGTACAGAAGGCAGCCAGTCCATCAGGTCTGCACCGAGTCTCCAGAGAATTATCTCAAGCCCTCATCCCATAACCTTACATATTTATCCTGCAAATCCTCCCAATCTACACATCTTGAGACTTGAAGGAGAAATTTAGCATGACCAATCTACCTAACCTGCACATCGTGTGGGAGGAAACCAGAGCACCTAGAGGAAACTCTGCAGACACAGACAGAATGTACAAACCCCACAAAGAGAGTCCCCCAAGATTAGAATCACCCCGGGTCCCTGGCGCTGAGAGGAAGCAGTGCTAACCATCGTGCCACCCTCAAATCATAACACCTTTCGTTGTTATGAACTTCAAAGAGTGTAAGCCCAATCTGTTTAATCTTCCTTCATATGGCAGTCCCTCTACAACCAGGATCAACCTCATAAACCTCATCTGTATTGTCCCCAATGATAATACATCTTTTCTAATCAAGGGAACCACAACTGTACAGCATTCTAAGTGTGGGCTCACTTATACCTTGTATTGTTGCAGCAACTCCTCTTTACTTTCATATTCCAGCCTTCTTGAAATAAAAACGTGCATTCCATTTGCCTTCCTTATTAGCTTTTGCACCTGTTTGCTAGCTTTCTGGGCTTCACGAACAAGGATACCCAGGGCCCTGTGGTCTATACCCTTCTGCAATGTGTCTCTATTTCAATAATAATTTGCCTTAAATGGGCCTTTGAGGAGGGAATGGCTATTGCAGAATTTGAGCAGAAGATTTCACATGGTAGATAAAGAATTTAAAACAATATTCCACCCATATAATCACAGGTTGACAAAGAGCTCATTTATTAATATATCAACTTTCCAAGCCTACAGATAACAAACTATGGTAGATAGAAGTGCTGGGAAGAACATTAGTTTTTTAAGTGACAGTTTATCTTTAAGTCATGCAACAAATGATCTTCCTTGAACAAACCTGCAACATACTCATTTTCAGAGCCACAAAAGCAGCTATTACCGTTAACGGCTCTTGCACCAAACCCTCCACAAACACAGTCTTGCAAATCAGCTGTATTGATGATTAAGTACTTTACTTTCTATATAACTAGTAATAGACATGATACAAACTACAGATTACAAATTCCCTGAAACATTGGAACAAGGCTTAGAAGTTTTGTAATTTTACAAGGCATCACCCTGTTACGGCTTTTTAAATACTTCAAACATCCTTTAATTACAAGGATTTTCTTTTTGGAACACAGACGAAAAGTCTGAAATCACAAAATATATGCAAATTAACTTAATTAAAACAGTCAGCAGATTGGTGAACAAAACATCTGAAAAGCAAATACTACTGCCTTACTGCCATGTATGGTCGGCATCCTGCATCCCTTGTTTTGGCAATTGAGTCTACTAGTTGTCCACTAATACCAAAATCACAGAGCTTAATATTGCCATTCCTGTCCATAAGAATATTGGAAGGCTTGATATCTGCAACAAATTCAAACCAAATATGTCAATATAATGCAATAAAATTACCATATTTTACCTAGAGCACAAGACGTCCTGCAAAGGGATGAAAACCTCTCTGCCCCAAAGACAAGAGGTACAGTTATTCAAATATCCAATGGAAGAGAGCAATAAATACAATATGCTTATAATAGCAATACAAAACCCATACTAAGTGAATTATAAAGTCTGAGCTTCTCCAGACTCTGAAAATAGCCAATTCACATAACTACATCACATCAGTTAAAAATTTTACAATCGACATGTTATGCTGAATTATCTGATCACATCCAAGACATTCACATCCATCTTTTACTCTGTGGACTTGGCAATTTTTAAAATTTAAGTCATGAATGCTAACACATCAGAAAACTAGCTCCAATAGGACAACAAGGTAAAGAGGTCATGCTATTAATGAATATTAATACAACACCCAAAATTTTGAATTCTTTTTTGATGCACTCATCATTTTAGAAGTGTGCAATTATATAAAAAAAACTTTGTTAGAGCTGTTGAAATATCTTGAACTAGACTGTTCTAACATCCTCCAGTGACTGGAACGACAGATGTAATCGAGTCTTACATGCCTGTTTGTGTTACATAATCAACCTATGGGCCAGAACGCACAGCTGCAGAGGACCCACAAAGAAAGTGGCAGATTTGGTCTCGTACTGTTTCTTCCTCAGCTGGAAATCAACTTAACTTTGAAGCAAAGTTGACAGCTCATGACAGATTCTAACTGTGATGACAGTACCAACACAAGTGAATGTCCTTCGATATCGGAACAGTAAATGACTGACTGTGTGCTTCCAGTATTTAACATATAAAACAAAATTAGAATTTTTTTTATATTATGCTAACCATGCATATTTTAGTAAATGCTGACAAAAACTAGATTTCAAAACACAATTTTTTTGTTTACTTAAACAACTCGGATTCTTACCTCGGTGAATTATTTTCAAGTTTTCTTTTAAGTAGTTAAGTGCTTTCACAGTCTGGAAAAAAAACAGATGCATGGAAACTTTACACAGATTGGTTATAGAGAAACGGCACTCGTGCTGAAAACAATTCCAATGAGCATGAACTATAATAGTGCTTGGTGCCGCAGAAGTTGAAAGATAGAGGCAGCAGAATCAAATTTCCCACTGGGTTTAATAAAGTCATTACTGAGAAAATAAGCAATTTATGTTTTTTTCTAGAAACATCTTTCATATAAACAAAATCTTCCTCAAATCTAGCTGAAAGACCATCAAAAATTCTCTAAATTATCCACTTCAATACAGGCATTGGAATATTACATTTCCTTCAAAGTCACAATATCCCTGCTCCAGTTGAGAGAGAAAAACTGTTTCTGCAAATTACTATATTTGTTGCATCAATGCTTCAAAGAGCTTGAAACACTCAATCATCCAACAAGATATCGACATATATTTTTAAAAATATAATTAAACATAAATATACATTTTAATATAATGATCGGTGATGATGGTAGTGCAGTTTGCTCATAAAATGTATCGCTGATAAACTGAAGAGTGAGAATTAAATAAAGCAGGAAACCATTTTATCTAAAGATGTTTGCCTCGTATCTCCACGAATGCACATGAAAAACAATGTTCTCACTGTGATTATGAAAATATTTAAACTGCCATATAAAGTAGAATAGCAAGTTCTACAGTAAACTAAAGTTAAAAAGTAACTTCTAACAAAATTAAGTTATTCAATGAGAAGCCGTGGAGTTCGGTGATCATCGTGGAGTTCGGTGACGAGTGGTGTGCCTCAGGGGTCTGTTTTGGGGCCCCTGCTGTTTGTGATTTTTATAAATGATCTGGATGAGGGTACTGAGGGATGGATCAGTAAATTTGCAGATGATACTAAAGTTGGTGGTGTGGTAGATAGTGAAGAGGGGTGTTTTAGTTTACAGAGTGACTTGGACAAGTTGCAGAGCTGGGCCGAGAGGTGGCAAATGGAGTTTAATGTGGAAAAGTGTGAGGTAATGCACTTTGGCAGGAACAATAAATGTGTAGAGTATAGGGCTAATGGTAGGGCTCTTAATAGTGTTGAGGAACAGAAGGATCTTGGTGTATGTGTCAATAGATCCCTGAAAGTAGGCAGTCAAGTGGATAAAGTTGTTAAGAAGGCATATGGAGTCTTAGCTTTTATTGGTAGGGGGATTGAATTTAGGAGCCGCAGCATCATGTTGCAACTGTACAAAACTCTAGTGCGGCCGCACTTGGAGTATTGTGTGCAGTTCTGGTCCCCACATTATAAGAAAGATGTGGAGGCATTGGAGAGGGTACAGAGGAGGTTTACCAGGATGTTGCCTGGTATGGAGGGCAGGTCTTATGAAGAGAGGCTGAGGGATTTGAGGTTGTTTTCGTTAGGAAGGAGGCGGCTAAGAGGGGACCTTATTGAAACATATAAGATGATTAGAGGTTTAGATAGGGTGGACAGTGATAGCCTTTTTCCTAGGATGGAGAAAGCTAGCACGAGGGGACACAGCTTTAAATTAAGGGGTATGAGTTATAGGACGGATATCAGAGGTAGGTTCTTTACTCAAAGAGTGATTAGGGAGTGGAATGCCCTGCCTGCAGCTGTTGTAGATGCGCCAAGTTTGGTGGCGTTTAAGAGGTTAATTGATAAGTATATGGAAGAGAAGGGAATGGTTTAGTTTGGAGGGGCATTGCTTTTTATTTTGGTCGGCACAACATCGAAGGCCGAAGGGCCTGTTCTGTGCTGTATTGTTCTATGTTCTAAGCCAATCATAAAGTTTTTATACTAACACTGACTGCGTTATCAAAGCAGTTACGCAGAGTCTGACAAGCAACAAAGCAATTTTATCATATTCCTATCTCTCAAGCCAAAAATATTTCATTCATGTTTTGAACCAGGATCAGAATATTAAATCTCAAAAGGACCAACTGAATGCTCAAACTTTGGTCAGTTAAATGTTCTCTTTGATCAAGATAAAATAAATCTAAAATTTTCCCCAAGAGTTTAGCTCAAGGAGATTAACACTTTCATGTGCAAGTTGATTACAATATACAAAATAATTTCACCAGAGTGAGCAAGTTGGAGTAGCTAATCAGAGCTACTCCAGGCGTAACTGGATATGGTATTAGTGAAAAATCGTTGCATCAACACCAAGAATTAACTACTGAAAAACCTATTCATTATTGGTAAGCCTTTTTATTTCTATAGACAAAAATGATGTCTAGAGATTCAAACCATTTTCCTAGAAAACTAAAGTTTAGGTGAACGCTAATTAGCAGTAAAATTAATTAATAAATTGTTGCAATCATGTCATATTTCATCATGAAACTATAAATACTAATAGGTAACTGCCATTAACAAAATGCATCAAGTTACTTACAGCTAATGTGATTTTGCCTAAGATCTCCTCTGGGATAACATCATCTAATGCACCATATACATATTTGTAGAATTTGTCAAATGAGGTAGACATGAGCTCCATGCATATCCAACAATCGCCCTAATAAAAACAATTAATAATTAGTCAATCTTCAAACAGTAATTCTGTTTCGTTCAGAGCTGCATAGCTTTTTTGATCCGGGAACTGACTGTGGAAAGTTATCCATTACTGTAGAAACGCAGTATATTAATCTCTCCAAATAAATGCTCAAATTGAAAATAATGCATCAGCATCTTCTTGAAGAAATCAGATATGACAATAGCTGTTTGGGTCACCTCCTTGAACAGAGAATTGATCTTTCACTTGGAGACAGAACTAGGGTTGGTTGCAAGGAACAAAAAACATTAGAAGCAATGTAATTAGAAAGGTCAAATAATTTAAGTTTAGTGTTGACAGCTCTAATAATGAGAAAAAAATCCAGTTAATGTACTTAAACTATTACAATTGCCACTAAGGACAATCTTGTTGCAGTTTGACTGCAGTCATTAGTTTAATTGGTTTCTCCTTTTAGAGCAGTGCAAGTCATCGTTCACTGCATATTTCACTCTGCTGTCAAACTAGAAGAAAGAAGAGCGTTGTTCAATGCTAAAAGGCAGGTTCACAGCTATCTTAACAGCCAAATGCTGGTGACCTAGCTTTCTTGGCTCTTTACAGCTATGAAAAGCACAGGCAATCTGGCAAAAGCTGGAAATTTAAAACAAGTTGCTTTTACATTAGTTTCAGCTGCAGTCAACATGAGGACAAAACAATGGAGGAATATTGTATAGATGCAGGCTTATATCTGTATCCAAATTATTATTTAGAATTCAGTTATCTTTTCAATCCAAAGCTGATAATATTTATTATGTTATTTCTGATCAAAAAATTAGTACGATGGCTACATTATTCTTAGCCAAGTACATGATTAGACAAGATACATGTCCAGACTGAGCTACAATCTGTGGGATAACTACTGGAGAGCTAAGAGTGAGTATTTTCCCGAGTTTCTCCATTCTGTCTCTAAATGATTCCCATCTCCTCATCTCAGCATTTCAATTTACCTTTCCATTTCTACTCCAGCTTCAATCTTTCGTCTTCGATACCAAGATTGTCACAAACATCAAGTAAGCTTCAAAAATATTATTTCACCTTTCTACTGGGCATTTTGCAACCCAACTGAATGGGCAGCAACTTTAGTGCTATTGATGTGGGATTGCGTCCAGGGAAGGAGGTGAGAAGGCAGAATGATATTGTGCATGTATATTCTCAGGACATTACTCAGGAGGGTCAGAGCAGCAGGGTAGAGAATTTATCTGTGCTGTGGGCATCAATCTGCTGCACGAGATTGATGTATCCACTGTGATTCCAACATTTTCAATTTGGCAACTTATATTCATCCAAAGTGCTTCAATGTAATAAAATATCCCAAGGTGCTTCACAGGGGCAGCAAGCAAATGATACTGAGCACTGAAAATAATGTGGCTGTCTCTAACGGGACGTTAATTCCAATAACTATTTTGAAGAGTCTGATGATGGCCTGTATCTTTAAACAGATTTATTTCCAAGGCAGCAAAGTCACAAACACTCCCAGTTCCTTCCCAGGTGCTCAATAAACTGGTTTATATACGTATACAATATTCCCTGATTCTTCCACAATCTGGTGACATGCTTTAACATCAACTTAAAGTATGCATTTCATTGCAACACAAATTCAACATTAACATGGGAGAAATCAAATAAGGAGGTTTCAAGGCAGATGACCAAACGTTTTGTCAAACAGCTCAGTCTTAAGGAGTGCCCTAAAGTAAGAAGATGCTTTTATTAGGCTGGGAAGATAGGGAGCTGAGAATTCTAGGGCTTAAAGCTTCCAGGGATCAATATAAACCAGGATGTTCAAGAGATCAGAATTAGGAGGTGGGGGAGAATACATAATTAGAAAGAGGCGAGTTCCTGGTGGGGTTTGAAGGAAGGATGCATTTTAAAATTGAGGCACTGTTTAACATGAAGGCAGTCTAGGTCAGCAGCAGGTAGTGATAAGCAAACAAGGTTTGGTGCTGGTTAGGTCTCATTCAGCAGAGGTTTGGATGACCCCAAGTTTATGCAGGATAGAATGTGGGAGACTGACCTGGAGTGTGCTGGAACAGTCAAGTCCAGAGTTAAAAAAGGCATGGATCAAGGCTTTAGCAGCAAGTGAGCTGAGACGGGGCAGAATTGAGCAATGTTTTGATGGTGGAAATAGGCAGTCTAAGCAATTCACAGATGTGCAGTCAAAAATTTGTTGAAGTCAAAAATAATACCAAGGTTACAAAATGTCTGGTTCAAAATTTTCAGGAAGACTGATGGAGATGGTGCCGAGACAGTTACATTTCTGGCACCAAACAAAAATGGCTTTCATCTTCTCAATATTTAAACGGAAGAATTTTCTGATCATCTAGTACTGGATTTCAGACAAACTGTTTCTTGAGAGGTGAAGGTTTCATGCTATTATTACAACACTATTAATCCAGAAACTCAGCTAATGTTCTGGAGAGCTAGGTTCAAGATCTGCCACGGCAGATGGGGAATTAAAAGATACTTTTGGAATTAAAAATCTATCGATGATCATAAAACTGTTGTCAAAAAAACCTATCTGGTTTACTAATATCTTTTAGGGAAGAAAATCTGCTATCCTTAGTCTGGCTACACATGACTCCAGAGCCACATCAATGTGGTTGACTCTCAACTGCCCTCTGAAAATGGCCTAGCAAGCTAGCTGTATCAATCTGTCAAGGACATCAAGGGATGGGCAATAAATGCTGGGCAGGCAGCAGCACCCACGTTAAGTGCTGAGTCAGTACTGTGGCAGCGACAAAAACCTAATTGGAGGGATTCAAATATAGAAGTCAGAAAAATATGGGCACAAATTTGGGAGGTGTTGAAACATTTAAGGTATTGAAATGAAACAGTTTGGAATGGTAGCTTGAAAAGGAGAGATCATGGGTTGATTTTTTGTGAATAAGTGTGATGGCAGATTTGAAAGAGATGGACAGAGAATCCGAGGAGAGCTCACACGGGAGCCAGGAATGGAAGCAAAATATTGTGGACACTGGAAACCTCAATTATAAACAGAAAAAGGCCAGAAGCCTGAATACTAACTTTAATTGTCTCTCCACAGATGTTGCCAGACCTGATACAACTGAATAGGTTGCTAGATATTTCAGAGGGTAGCTGAATATTTCAAGCATTTTCTGTTTTTAAGCCAGGAATAAAAGTTGAGCACACAGTAGTTTATTTGTAACATGATTAAGACAGAAGGATGTAGATCTCAAGGGCAGTCTTAGAGAGGGCACAAGACGAGAAAGAAGTCACGTACAGATTCAAGACAAGGCCCGAGAGGAAAATGGCACGAGGCAGTTAATCAGATGCTCAATCTTGTGATTAAGAAATTGATGAGCTGTTTCTGGTGCTGAGGATGGAGGATACAGAGGAGATGGATTTAGATCGGGATGAAGGGTTGGAAGGATTTGATGTTGATGCTGTAACCAAAGAGGTTCCTGGCAGGGGATGGTGTGACAAGTGATCACCTGGGTGAAGGGGTAGATATGAGGGAAGCCCTCAGTGGGACAGGGTGGTGGAAGTAATGTTTTTAATGGGCACAAAAGTATTGAGATGGGGTTAAGGATATGACAGAGCAGATTGGTAGTTCAGAATTGGCATGCTAAATGGAGCAGCAATGATTAGACAGTTGGGATTTTCTAAGTGCAGTTACGAGTGACAGAGATACATTTTCCAACAGGCAGATCAAAGAAGGAGGAATGTTTTTGTGACCAATACAAAATAGTCAGAGATAATTATATATGTGACTGATACAATGGGAATCGCAAAACCACATGAAATGGCAAAGTTAAGCAGTTGGCTATGAGGATGGATTGTGGAGTTTAGGGAGGGAACAATTAAGGGGAAGTCAGAGGCCAGTGAACTCAGAAGAAAAAGAACACAATGGATTGAGGTGGAGGTTTAAATCACTTGGTACCGAAATAGTTGGGAGGAAGACAGCAAATAAACCTCATGTGAGAAAATTGCCACAATGCTTAGATGGCCAGTACAAAATAAAATCCACCCTCAGTCAGGTTACTGCAAAGCTAAGGCAACTCAGCCCAACAGCTCCTACAAACTTTCTTGCTCGCTCCATTTTACCCCTATTTTTCGGCGGGAGCCTCTCTCTCTTAGCTATTTGCACATGGATTCATGAGCATGCTTTTCTCACTGATGTACTCCTGTATATCAACTGAATAGTCTGCTTCCTCCCAATGTTTGCGCATCTTTACTTAATAGAATCCTTGCAGTGCAGAAAACAAACATTCGCTTCACTGAGTCTTCACTGACTCTCAAAAGAGCATGCCACTCAGGCCCTTCCCTCCACCCTATACCCGTCCATTTACCCTGGCCAATCTACCTAACCTGCACATGTCTGGAGTGTGGGACAAAACCAAAGCACCCAAAGAAAACCCACAGGCACAAGGAGAATGTGCAAACTCCACACAGACAATAACCCAAGGCCGGAACTGAACTTGGGTTCCTGGTCCTAGTAATAAGCACTGTCACCATGCTGCCCCAGATCTGGAAAGTTCCTTTTGGGAACAGAAACATAAATCATTCTCTTCTTTTACAGATATAGACTGACTTATCGTGGTCTTGCAATACTTTGCTGCTTGTTGCCTAATATTTGAAGTTCAAAGTCAGAGGACAGCTGCTGTCAAATTTACAAACAGTCCTTATTCTAAACCAAGCTTTGTAATCTAACTATATACTCTGTACAAGTTTTTCCAGTCACTGCACTTAAAAAGTTTAGCTTGAATATTGAGATGCGTATACTGAACAACTAATAGTTAGATCCCCAACCGCATTTTGATACTTCAAATAGACAATAATTTTCTCATTTCTCTCACCTCTCTGAAGAGCGCTCCATAAAACTGAACAATATATGGACAATCACTACTCCTCATTACAACATCCAGATCCATCAAAAGCTGTTTCTGTTCTTTCTCATCCACCGTTGACCGAATTCGCTGAAAGACATTATATCAGAAGAGTTTAATCACTGCGCAATTCATTTTTTTTAGTTCCCAGATGCTCTTTTTGCTCAGACTAAACATGAACTTCTCTGAACTTAAAATTCTAACCATAAACCGCAGAAGCTGAAGTTTATTGAAAATAAAAATTTTGAATGCTGATGTATACTTTACTGTCAACTTGTACTGAATGTTTTAAACATTTGTAGTTATTCAACTGTTAAGTATAATACAGGAAATGCCAAATTATAAAGTGTAAATATTAATACATTTATGTTTTGATGTGACGTGCATCTGGGATTTAAACATTATTAATGTGTGCTGGCTTAAACATCCTTTTACATGATCTGCTCTTTAATGCTGCAATTACAATGACAGACCGATAAATTTGAACTAAACTGAGAAACATTATTCATAATTTCGTGTGTTCAGACGACATCTGAAAACTAGTATTTCCAAAACATCTAGTTCATACAATCCATTCTGTCGTTAAACTTCAAACATTGAGTTCTTCATGGTGTTTAAGTGTAATATTAGTATCACAAGGTGGCTTACGTTAATACTAGAATGAAGTTACTGTGGAAATCCCGTAACATTTAATAGCTAAGTAAGATAAATAAGATTATACAACCAATAGTTGAGTCATACATACTAGGTAGCTTCAACAGCTGATGTTTGCAGAGTTAGCTGACCTGTTGCTATTTTGTTATTGGACATATATTTGAGATAGAAGAATCACCGTCAGTCGGCTTGTCTTGCAAAGCAACAAGTTGTATTTCCAACTGCCACTGATAGCAGGCCATAGCTAGTTTAGCTTAAGTTGTAGCAGTGGACCTGTGCTGCAACTTTGATCATAAAAGCGGTTCAAGTCAGTGTAGTATTGGGGGCAATACAAAAATGTGTAGGCATATGGCAACACAATGGCAGAAAATAACCATTACCTGTGGAATCACATGGCAGCAGGTAAGCAATGCTTCTCCACTGTGCAAGAATCACAGTAATGCCATTAGACTGAAAGTGTGATTGCTAAATTTGTTGATGACAAAGATAGGTAGGAAATTAAATTGTTAAGAGGATTAAGATATGTTAGGCAATTGGACAAAAATTTTTTTCTGTATAATTTGGGCAAATGTGAAATTGTCCATTTTGGCAAGAAAAATAAAAAAACTCTATCTAAATGGTGAGAGGTTGCAGAGTTCTGAGGTGTAGAGCTATCTGGGTGTTCTGGTGCATGAATCACAAAAGGAAAGTAGACATACTACAAGCAATTAGGAAAGAAGGTGAGGGAAATCAATTATAAACTTAGAAAGGTTTGCAGATGAGACAAAGATGGCTGGACTTGCGGATAGTGAGGAGCATTGTCAGGCAAAGCAGCAGGACATAGGCTGGTAGCTTGGGCAGACAGATGGCAGATGGAATTCAATCCTGATAAATGTGAGGTGATGCATTTCGGGAGAAAGAATGTAGGGGAGAGGTATATGATAAAGGGTAGACCTATTAAGGGTATAGAAACACAGAGGGACCTAGGGGTGCAGGTGCACAAGTCTCTGAAGGGGGCAGAGCAGGTGGAGAAGGTTGTGAAGAAAGCATATGGTATGCTAGCCTTTATAGGAAGGGGTATAGAGTACAAGAGCTGGCCTTTAATATTGCAGTTGTATAAAACGTTGGTTAGACCTCATTTGGAATACTATGTCCGGTCGCCTTACTACCAGAAGGACGTGGAGACTCTAAACAGAGTGCAGAGGAGGTTTACCAGGATGCTGCCTGGTATGGAAGGTCTGAGTTACGAGGAGATTTAGGCAAATTGGGACTGTTTTCCTCAGAAAGACACAGACTTAGAGGAGATCTAATACAGGTGTACAAGATTATGAGGGGTATAGATAGAGTAAACAAGGTTATGCTTTCTCCAAGGACGGACTCGAATAGCACGAGGGGTCACGGGCTTAGGGTGAGGGGGGGGTAAGGTATAATTTGGATGCTAGAGGGAGTTTTTTCACACAGAGGGTGGTGGGGGTATGGAATGCGCTGCCAAGTAAAGTGGTGGAGGCAGGTACTCTGGAGTTATTTAAGAAATACTTAGATGGGCACATGAACAGAATGGGAATGGAGGGGTATAGAAAACTGATTTAAAATAGGGATCATGAGCCTTGGGAGTCCCTGGGAAGTGTGTAAATAGATGATAATATTGATGTACTTGTTTTTATCCTACAGGTGCTTTGGTCCACCTTGTTGTCTAACAAAGGACATACACACGATGGGTCATGAGAGGGCTGCTCTTGGATTTTTTTTTGAGACTATCCTAGTGCTTCACGTCGTTAGTGCGCGCTTGACCATTTGATGGGCAACACGACAACTCAGTGACTATAGCTGTGCTGTGCAGATACATGGATTTGAGCCTGTATCTGTGGGAGTTTGCGCATTCTCCTCGTGCTTGCGTGGGTTTTCTCCAGGTGCTCCAGTTTCCTCCCACATCCCAAAGATGTGCTCTTAGGCTAATTGGCAAAACAAATTCTCTCTAAATTATCTCAAATTTGGTTTTAATCCATGGATCTATAAACATAGACAGGGATCACGGGTAGAGATGGGAACATTGGGGTGGCGGCATGGGCTTGTTGGGCCAAAGGGCCTGTTTCCCGTGCTGTTCTGTTCTTTGTTATGCTTCTGTTGTACAGAACATTGGTGAGACCACACCTACTGTATACAGTATTGGTCTCCTTATCTGAGCAAAGATGCAAATATATTAGAAGCACTTCACAGCTGGTTTACTGGATTAATACCACAAATGGGCAGGTTGTCTTATATGAGAAAAGGTTGGAGAGGTTAGGTTTGTAACCACCAGAGTTCAGAAGACTAAGGGACAACTTGGTTGAAACCTTTAAGATCTTGAGAGGTACTGACAGGCTGGACGTGGACAGGATGTTTCCTCTTGTCGGAAAAACCTGGAACCAGGGGCCACTGTTTAAAAACAAAGGGATAACGTATTTAAGATAAAGATCAAAAGAATATTTTGAGAAGGTCTCTTACTCAAAAGTCAGTGGAAGTAGAACCTTTAAATAATTTTAAAGCAAAGCAAGATGGGGGGGGTGGGGGGGAGGAGGGAGGAGGGGGAGGAGGAGGAGGAGGAGGAGGAGTGTGGTGAAAGGTCATCAGGGATGGGGACGAACATAGGGTTGAGGTTACAATCAGATCAGCCATGATTTTACTAAATAGTGGAGTTGACTCGAGGGGTTGAATGGCCTACTCCTTCTCCTATTTTGTAATTCCTGAAGGGCATGCCTAAAATAGTTTGCCAAAAATTAAAACAGAAGCATCAAAAGAACAAGGGGCTGAAAGCCTGTTAAGTAAGACACTTACCAACAAATTCCATGATTAAAAGGCGAAGCTTTTCCCCCCCTCAAACAATAGATAGAATATGGTACTTGTTACCCCATGGAATAGTTGAGGCAAATAGTGCACATGTTTCAGGGAAAAAGTAGCTAAGAACGTGCTGGAGAAAAGAATAAATTTGTATGTAGATGCATGTTAGAAGTAGGGTGGAAAGATGGTCACAGTGAGCAAAATCTGCAGCGTAGACAATTGGGCCAAACGTCATTTCCCAGCACTATAAATTTTATCGTATGTAAATTGTATCTTCCAGGTAATTGGCTTCAGCCAGCTCTGGGAATTTTACATGTGCCACCAAGTTTTGTACGCTACAAGCATATGCCTTGAGCCACCAGGTTTTGTAGGGTACGTGTATGGTCAAACATACCTAGAAAGATGAGAGAGATTTGACATAGCAAATGAAAAAATCTCACTGCTATAGTAAGCATACTAGTCTGAAATTGGAAGTTAAATTATTGGGACAAAGTGGAAACATGCTATTGAGCAACTAGTTGCACTACACTAGAATCAGAATCAGTTGATGCTGACACTACAGGACTGGTACTCCTAATCTCCAGAAAATGGGGAAAGTGCAATAAAAAAACATTTAATAGCGTTGGTTCCAAAAATATTTGTCTGCTTATTATAATAAACATAAGATTCTACTGATCTTTAAAGGATATGTCAGGATGCTTTTCATAGAATTTAGCTTGAAGGTGATACAATTGCTTACTTTCACAGCCATAACCTGGCCACTTGGGTTGTGGATCATTTTGTTCACAGAACCATAGGCTCCCCGTCCTATTTCCCCAAGGTCCTTTAGATCATCTGCAGTGAAGTCATACAACTGTTCTGGAGAGATTTTCAATTTCCCTGAAGATTCAATGCTATGGGTTCGCAGCCTTTCTCTAGAACAGGATTTCAAGAATGACCATTAGAACGAGAGAAATGTTACATACATAATCAATTGCATTCTTAATTGCTTGTTTATACCCTTTTCAGTGCCTGATGTTATTGAGCCATGATTCAGTTCATTATACTTTCCAATTTACTGGCAAGTCTCAGCTATGATAGCAGGTAGAAATCCATGTGCCACATATGGAAGGCGCTAATGCATTTAGACTGTGGTTTCACACAGATATCTGCAGTTACCTCTATCAGTGGCAACTTAATGGTGGGTTAGCTACTTAGCTAATCAGTCACGTCAGCTGACCTCAACACAATTGCTCTTAATAGGTTTGTAAATCAGGAAACACTGCATTTCCTGATCTCGTGACATGAAGGCAAGTAGGTATCTTGGCTGAGTTAAGTTAATTAATGTGTTCTAACCTGCAACTTTGAGATTTTGCATTTTGCTTGGTATCACACCATATTGATCCAATATCTACTGCAATATCTATGATAATGAAATATCTTATCGGTATTCATAAAAAATCACTATCCGAATCAGTTGTGCTTCATTGTCACTTGAAGTAAATGGATCACGATGAAACAGGTTTAAATATGAATACATAGATGCTTCACTCCACTCAGTAACAAATCTCACATAATTAGGCAAGTTTGGGAATATATTTTGCATTAAGATGGAGTACACTGGGAGCCAATAATATTAGTATTATTTCTTTCTCTTCAAGTGAAAAAGTGTTTCAGCAAGATTCATATAGCTAAGTTTATGAACTGGTTAGAATTTTGGAAATCACATGCCTTTCAAACTACAAAGCAGGATACCAGTAACATTGTTTCTAATATTTTGCATGTTATACCAAAAGAAAAAAATCTTTCAATGAAGCATAAATCATAAATTAATTAAGACAGAATGGGTGCATTCCCATCCCAAGGCATCATTAATGTAATAGTGAAGTTTTTACTTCAGAAATCAATTTTGAGAACTCAGTAAAACAGCATATCTGAGTTTATAGAATCTAAAATTTTCTCAAAATCATAGATTTCATTGTCACTTAAATTTGGTAAAATCAAAATGATTCCAAAGACTGCTCTGTTTTGTAAAAGGCAATCCTGAATATATTTCCTATCTAACCAAACGCTAAAAATAGAACTAAATTCAATCTGAAACAGTAACGTACTTAACACAGAATTACTTAGATTCTAATCACCACAAGCTATTTTAAGTAAATGCAATGACAATCATATGACAGTGGGGAAAATGAATCCACCTACTACCTGCAAGCTTGCATGCACATAATTACCAATTTTCAACCCTTCAAAGCTTGTTATAAAATTATATCTTTAAAAAAAAACAGCTAGAATATTTCTGCCTCTATCCAGTTCACCCAAATAGCAACAAACTGGACTAAGCTCTCTAATTAGGTTAATTTTTATTGGGGAAAATTTCCTCCCAGCCGCCATCTACAATTGGGGTTGACAACATTTACCCATGTAATATTCTGTTAGAAAGACTTTCAATCAAATGCAGTACATCAGACAAAAAGGATCTACAGCTATCTCTAACAAGTATAATTAGATAAATGTCCCTTCATGAACTGAAGCAAAACTTACTTTCTGCAACTCCATACTGAAGAACCAAGACACACAAACTGTTAGACCATATGTGCTGTGTCAACAACCAAGACCCCAAGGCATTTATCAATGCTACTGAAACCTCATCATGCATGGGAAAGATTTTCATGCAGCTGTCAAAACTTAAGCATATACATCAGGTCTTTCACACCTCCCAAAATAACTACACCTCTAGTATTACTGATTTCCCCTGCAATATTGCTACTGTTCGTTGCATCAATGTGCAATGTCTGTAAACCTATTCATGCAGGCAAGAAAAAAATCTACACAAGGGCATCCACTGTCGGTCAAAGGATGACAGTTCTCACACAGGTTGAGGGAGGAATGTGTACCAATTCACAAATTTTTTTTACACAATGCTATATTGGTCAGGTTTGAATCGACCTCTGTATTTATTAATAATGTACACAAATTTCACAGCTGAAAGATTGCTCACTCACTGCAATTTAACGTTACTATGTACTTGAATTTTATAAAGCATCCCAATTATTTTCTAATAAACCATCAGGGAACTTCATTATCCCCTACAGTGCTACTTGTTTTTTTTTTAAGCTTTTTCACTCATTAGCATCCTGTCCCAAAAATAATTAGCATTGCACTTAATGTTTTTTTTAAAAGTTTATTATTGTTACAAATAGGCTTACAATAACACCGCAATGGAGTTACTGTGAATATCCCAGTCGCCATGCTGTGGCACCTGTTCGGGTACATAGAGGGAGAATTTATCATGGTCAATGTACCTAACCAGCATGTTTTTTGGACAATGAAGGGAAACTGGAGCACCCAGAGGAAATCCACGCAGAGGCAGGGAGAACATGCAAATTCCACACAGCAGCCCAAGCTAGGAATTGAACTCGGGTTCCTGGCGCTGTGAAGCAGCAGTGCTAACCACTGTGCTGCCCATAAGTGGCAGGTACAAAGATACACAAGTACAAAGACAAGCATATAAGAGCACGTCATATAAAGGTTAGTACAATAAATACCTACAAATTTCATACCATTTTCATGTTAACAGCTAGAAACCAATTGCTAATATTTGGCCTTGAACACTTGAACATTGCTTTCAAGGTCCAAGCTCCAAACACCTAGAACATAGAACATAACAGCGCAGAACAGGCCCTTTGGCCTTCGATGTTGCGCCGACCAATTAGGAACAAGCAGTGACTCTCTAACCTAAACCATTCCCCTTTCATCCATAAACTTATCTACTAACCTCTTAATCGCCACCAAACTTGGCGCATCTACAACTGACGCAGGCAAGGCATTCCATACCCTTACCACCCTCTGGGTAAAGAACCTACCTCTGACATCTGTCCTAAACCACCACCCCTTAATTTAAAGCTATGTCCCCTCGTGCTAGCTTTCTCCATCCTAGGAAAAAGGCTATCACTGTCCACCCTATCTAAACCTCTAATCATCTTATATGTTTCAATAAGGTCTCCTCTTAGCCGCCTTCTTTCTAACGAAAACAACCTCAAATCCCTCAGCCTCTCTTCATAAGACCTGCCCTCCATACCAGGCAACATCCTGGTAAACCTCCTCTGTACCCTCTCCAATGCCTCCACATCTTTCTTATAATGTGGGGACCAGAACTGCACACAATACTCCAAGTGCGGCCGCACTAGAGTTTGTACAGTTGCAACATGACGTTGCGGCTCCGAAATTCAATCCCCCTACCAATAAAAGCTAAGACTCCGTATGCCTTCTTAACGACCTTATCGACTTGACTGCCTACTTTCAGGGATCTATGCACATATACACCAAGATCCCTGTGTTCATCAACACTATTAAGAATCCTACCATTAGCCCTATACTCTACACATTTATTATTCCTGCCAAAGTGCATTACCTCACACTTTTCCACATTAAACTCCATTTGCCACCTCTCGGCCCAGCTCTGCAACTTGTCCAAGTCCCTCTGCAAACTATAACACCCCTCTTCACTATCTACCACTCCACCGACTTTAGTGTCATCTGCAAATTTACTAATCCATCCTTCAATACCCTCATCCA
The DNA here is from genome assembly GCA_024679065.1 of Sphyrna mokarran. NCBI lineage: Eukaryota > Metazoa > Chordata > Chondrichthyes > Carcharhiniformes > Carcharhinidae > Sphyrna > Sphyrna mokarran. Next base: position 41,166,920 of record JAGIQG010000021.1, on the reverse strand, counting down.
GATCATTTATAAAAATTACAAACAGCAGGGGCCCCAAAACAGACCCCTGAGGTACACCACTCGTCACCGAACTCCAAGATGAATATCTCCCATCAACCACCACCCTCTGTCTTCTATCTGCTAGCCAATTCCTAACCCAATTAGCTAAATCACCCTCTATCCCATACATCTGCATTTTCTGCAGAAGTCTTCCATGGGCCACCTTATCAAACGCCTTACTAAAGTCCATATATACCACATCAACCGCCTTACCCCCATCCACCTCTTTAGTCACTTTTTCAAAAAACTCAATGAGGTTAGTAAGGCACGACCCACCCTCCACAAAACCATGCTGACTATCCCCAATCAATTCATTTCTCTCTAAATAACTATAAATCCTATCCCTAATAATTCTCTAATAATTTGAAACAATATAGATGTTTCAAAGGCACAAATAAGATTTTCAGTAAATTATGAGATGAAATAGAGGCAAAACCAAGTGGTGGTAAAAGGTGGAAATCATTGATGCTAGTGATGGAGGACATGTACAATTGGAAGGTCAGCTTGGGGTCAAATATAGCATTAAGATTTCAAATAGACTAGCTTAGTACCAGAGTTTGACCAGAGAGGACAGAGTCAGTAGCCAGGGAATGAAATTTGTAATGGGAACCAAAATAATGGCTTCACACTTCCCAATATTTAATCAGGAAATTTCTGCTCATCCTATGCTGGGTATTGGTTAAACAGCCTCATAATTCAGCAACTGGCGACTTTGGTGAATATGAGATCACTAAGTGTTTTCTGATCATGTCACTAAAGGGTGGAAACTGCAGGGAGTCCAAGGATAAGTCTTTTGGGGAATAGCAGAGGTAACAATGCAGAATAAAAAGAGAAGCCAACACAATGGATATTTTGGAGAGGATTAGATAATAGAATAACACAAGAACTGGATGACTGTGGAGAGACAACAGAGGGGGATGATGTGGTCGACTGTATCATAGCCTGCAGATTGGGTCGAAAAAGACAAGTGTGAAAGTTTACATTCATCGCAGTCAATCTGTAATTGTGATGAGAGCAGTATTGGCAGTTTGGTACGGGCAGAGGCCATGGAGGGATTCAAACATGAATGACCTGCAAAAATGGGCATTCAATTGGGAAGAGAGAACACGCTCAAGAAATCTGAAGAGGAAAGAGGCTGGAGACAGGATGGCAATTTGTAAAGTCAGTGAGGTCAAATATTGCTTTTTGTTGAGAAGTGGGATGACAATTGTAAATTTAACGGAGAGGGGGATAATGAAGATGCAAAATCATTAACAACATTAATTAACTTGGAGGGGAGAAGCTGGGTGGACAGCAGTTTCATGGGAATAGGTTAAGGGAGATAAGGTGAATTTTGTGATGAGCTTGGAGAAGGCATGAGAACAGGTATAAGAAATAAAGAAAGATGCGAGTTCAGGGTTTGGATAGGGAGAACATCAGAGCAAATTTGACCAAGTGGGCTAGTGGAAAGACAGGCACAGTACAGATTACTGGATTACATCAACCTCAGTGAGAAGACAGTCTGAGTTCTCTCATGTTGCTGGAAGCTAAAGCAAAAGATACAGGGCAGAAGGGGTGACAAAGACTATTTTGCAAATGGGAAAAGCCGGGGATTGTCTTTGTATTTCAGGGTGATCCTAGAATAGTCATTTTTAGCACGAGAGAGCAGGATTTGATCACCTTTAACGTGGTCCAATCAGATCTGGCAGTGGATGGCTAAACTGTTTACTATAATCTTTTAAGTTTGTATTCCTTGGACCATCAGTTGAAAGGTGACATAGGAAGTATGATATAAAGTGAATTGGGCAATAATCTTTTTCAGGGGCAGATACAGGAGGAAAATTTTGAGACATGGAGAAGGTTTGTGGGTGGACAGTGATATAAGGAAGTAAACTGAGGTGGCTTTATTTGTGATTGATATGATGGGCAGGTGGGTGCATGATTTGGTGGGTTTACACGGAGGGAGAGATTCAGGAAGACAAGAGTTAATGAACTCAAGAAAGAATAAGGATGAGTTGAGATGGAGATTAAAATCATGAAGGATGAAAAGTGTTTGGTTCAGAGGGCAAAGGACTGAGGCACTGAAGAGATCTTGATATGAAAATTGTTATTGTATTTGCAAAATGGCTGCAGAACAATGATTCTGAATAAGATGCGAGGGGAATGGAATACATGCTCAAAGGAAGGGCAAGTGTTAGAGGAGTAGGGGATCAGGCCAAGACTGACATTACACTGTCACTTCGAGTTTAATGTTTGAAACATTGCCAGGAGGAGGGTTCAAGATCAGTGATCACAATGAACAGTCAGAGGAGTGGTGAGGGGGCAGAATCCACAGACTCAGCAGTGGGAGGAATGAGTTGGATAGGATGGAGATTGGCAAGATTGTTAGGTGCACTGGGCAGTAAGGTCAGTGAGAGATTAGAATGAGGTACTCAAAGTTGCTGCTTGATACAGCATTGATTAACTATGAGCCCTCTGGAGGATTCGAAGCATGGCATAGAGGAAAGATGGAGTGGTGGCAACAAAGCCAAAAGGTCAAGGATTAATGAACGATTGGAGAAGGGAATTGGGAGTTCAGAGGCTATGAGGAGAGAAATGGAAGGAGGCATGGCTGCAGAAGACTGACAGCCAAAATGCACACGTGGAATGATTCTGGAAAAGCCCAAGTTAGAGTTTGGTAAGAAAAAATTAAGATACATAAAAACCTGATAGGACTAGAAAAGAGATAATAGGAATTCAGTAGTTCAGAGGGCAAAGGACTGAGGCACTGAAGAGATCTTGATATGAAAATTGTTATTGTATTTGCAAAATGGCTGCAGAACAATGATTCTGAATAAGATGAGGGGAATGGAATACATGCTCAAAGGAATGCCCTTTAGTTCAGAGTTAGAGGTCACATGGTGAGATGGCATTGGCTTAAGTGGAGAGGAGTCAGCACAGAAAATTGATGAACTGTTCCCCAAGTTTGAGGACAAGTGCTGCAAAGACTTTAAGACCCAAATCCCAAACCTTGTACAACAACATTCTTAAGATTTTACTTCCTAAAACATGAACTGTCACATTTGTAGGAGTCATGAAACCATGTTTCGTCAATAACGTTAAAATCATTGTATAGGGCCTCTCTCATGCTTAACAAATGGCTTTGCAGGATACAGGAGTCACAATGGCAAGTCTCAAACTGGTGTGATGTGGCATTCCTTATCTTTTGTACAGAGCTGCTCTCCAGAATGCTTTTGAAGAGTATCGTCAATGGAGCTCCTCCCAAGCAGTGAGGAGGACTTAATTTAACTTTTTTCTCAAGTTTTATTTAACAATTCACAAGGTGAGAGAATATTTTAAACAAAAAATATACTGAAACTTTATTTACTTATGTACAAATTATTATAATTACCATTATGCTCTTCTAAAATGCTATAAACCCATACCAAGACATTAGTCTCTTAGTGCGTTAGTCATTACAATATTGTGTACATATTTTGGAATGTTTCCTAAACAGTAGACTTTGACATTATTCATTGTCTAACCAAGTCATAAAATTCCATCATAAACTGTCAAAAGTAAATATAGACTTTATTACTTAATATAAACCCTCAGATGCTGTCAATTGTATATAGTGGCAGAATCCTCATCAACTATCTAACACATTCTAGGTCCATTAAGGGATGGCAAAGGTAACAAGACAATCCAATATATTTGCCATCCATTTCATTTCCTTATTAATATGCCTGCACTATGACACAAGATTTCTCTTCAACTCAAATCGAGTTGAGAAATTGCATCATAAGCTTGTATTAACACTAAAGAAGACTGGTATAATACTCCTCGTACGAAAAGCCTCATTCCAAATTATAATAAGTCGACTAGATGAAGATACATTCACTTGTACATTCAGTCCTGGTTAGCAAGGCTGGGACAGTTTCTCACACTGATAAGGAGGGCTGGATTCAAGCAAGAGAACTGACTCCCTTTACCAATTAAAATTTGCAAGTGACAGAGAATAAACTTTATCTATCGGATTTATGTAGTTAGGTTTCTTAGTAAGAAGGGAGGAACTTTCAGATGCAATAGACTAATGAGCTCCTGATTTTACTGACAGGTGGAAAGTTAATGGCTAAGGCAATAATGTCTAGTATGGTAACTGGACTGTCCAGTTTGAGTGACAAGCTGGGTTGGAGATAAGCATTCAGAAAAAGTATATCTGTCTTTTGCATGTACTGTTACATCATAGAGGGTAATCAGCATTTGCTGACTATCTTCCCTCCTGATGCATTCATTAGCAATAAATTTTCTACTGTTCTTTAAATATGTGCTGTCTTTCGTGGTCTCTGTATTGGTTGAGTGAGATCAGCCAAGTACAAGGCCCCCCCAGAGAGAGACTTCAGAAAATTCCTCTCACCATTTGAATCGGTTTGCAGCATCAAATTGTAAGAGGAATTTTTCATGGTCTCTGTATTGGTTGAGTGTGGTCAGTTGAGTACAAGATCCCCCACCCCTCCATAGGGATATCCTGGAAAATTCTCAAACACTGCAAAGAAATTATTGTGAAAACCCCCCAGTCGCAACACTCCAGCACCTGCTTGGGTACAGAGGGAGAACTGAGCTTGACCAATGCATCAAACCAGCATGGTTTTTTGGAGTTGGAGGGGAAACCGGAGCACTGGAGGAAACCCAGGCAGACATAGGGTGAACATGCAGACTTTACACAGGTAGTGACCCAAGCCAGAATCAAACTCTGGTCACTGTCGTTGTGAGGCAGCAGTGCTAACTATTGTGCCACCAATAATTATAATACAAAGAATATAGCAAGTTCAAAAGCTGGATAAATGGTTATTTTAAGTTTTATGGATTATTTCCAGTCTGTATGGTACAAATAAGTTTACTGGCAGACTTGGGCGGTGAAAGCCCTTTCTCTTTAATATAAAAATTATTAATATTGAATTTTGAATTTGACTTGGATAATCTTCAGCTCATTGTCTTTGGCAATTTTTCAGCCAATGGGAGGCAGAATTCAATTGCTCCCACTTCCAAAATAGTGGATGCGGTTGTGGGAACAGAAGAAAACAAGCTAGCATCGGATTTAAGTTAGGGAAAAAGGAATCAGTAGTCAAAAACTGGAAAAATTAAAGATGAGGGCAATAACAGGGCAATAAAGATATGATTTTTTTCACATTAGTTTAGTTTGTGGTTGGTCCTATAACCAAAGCTATTTCTAAGTGTAATGTGAAAAATGTAACTTTACTTTAGTGGATGACCTAAATAGAAACACATTCAGCACGCTCAGAAAAAAGTTGTTTGCCAGTTAAACAATCCGATGTTATGGATAATAGGAGCAGACTATTTTGCTCACTGTAGCAATATTCACCGAAATCTTGCATTTTACACTGGCAGGGTCTTGCAGTCCCACCGATGTGTATCCCTGCCAACGGTTTCCCAGCAGTGAGAGGTGCGTTCAAGAGGAAAGCTATCTTCTACCACCATGACACACATCATGAAATGGGAGAAAAATCCCACCTGTTAAGATAACACTGCATGCAAGAGATTATGCACTCTACTGAAGGTTCTTCTCACTTGCATTGACAAGATAGCAGCCATTTTGAACATAGCAAAGTCCCATAAACAGCTTCTATTTGCATAGTACCTTTAAAAGTAGCAACATTTCTGAAGGTATTTAAAAGGTGTGCAATTAGATAAAAATGATAGATCCAGAGCTTATGTGAAGTTCTAAGGGTGGAGAAAATGATATATATATAAAGGAGAAGCATTCATGCATGTGGATGAGAATTTTACAACAGAGACACTGCTAAACCGGAATCAACGTTGGCCAACGAACACTGGCAAATAGGCAAGAGAAACTTGGTACAGCTTAGGATATTGCTAACAGAATTTTGGATCAGCTCAAGTTTAAGGAAGGTTGGCATCCAGCCAGGATCGAATTGGAAGAGTTGAGTTAGGAGATAATAAAAGCATGAAGGAAGTTTCATCACAAACTGAAGCAGGGTGGAGATAAGCAGTGTTACTGGAGTGAAAGCAATTGACCTTTCTGATGGAGCTGGTACCGATCAGAAACTGCACAGGATTGAAAAGTGCTGAGATTAATCTATTCTTGATAATGGTCAGAAGACAGCTTTTCTTCAAGTTTAATGCAACTTAATGTAGTAGCTGTGCTCCCTCACTTCCGCATTTTTACCTGAAGAGACAGCACCTCCCTCAGCAGAGGCATAGATCAGTTTGCATTATGCCTTAATGCCCTGGAGCACAAATGGAGCCTACAATTTTGATTCATGAGGCAAACATATGCTGAACCAAACTGACACTTTGCTTCTGACCCTGCAAACTGGAAATACTTTCAAAGTGAGGATTTTACAGGTTGAAGCTGAAGCCAAAGCATACGAATGGCACAATAGCATAATGGTTAGCACTGCTGCTTTAGCAGCAGGGACCCAGGTTCAATTCTAACCTCAGGTGACTGAGTGGAATTTGCATGTTCTCCCCATGTCTGCATGGGTTCCTTCAGGTGCTCCATTTTCCTCCCTCAGTCCAAAGATGTGCAGGTTAGGTGCTGGCCATGTTAAATTGTCCCTTAGTGTCAGTGGATTAGAAAGTTAAATATGTGGGGTTACAGAGATAACCGTAACCCCCGAGTTGGACTGTGATTGGTGTAGGCTTGATGGGCTGAATAGCCTCCTTCGGCACTGTGAGGCTTCTATGATTCATCCAATGCTAAGCTACAAGGTGCAACTTCAATCCGATATGATAGAAAACGGAACAGTCTTGAACATAGTGCAAGACTTCTAAAGGGAAGAGAGAACATAATTAACCCTGCACACCAAGAGTTTTAAAGAAGTGATCTTGTATTCAGACCATGTGGTAATGAACTGAACAAGATAAAACAAACTGGTCTCAACATTAATTGTCCATTGTCCACGCAGTTACTATTTTCTTATTCTATAGAAAGGTAAATAATCCAATTCTGGCCTTCTTTGTCACTAAGTAAAAATAGTGGTTGCAAACAACTCTATTTCAATTGTTGAGGATAGAACATTTCTACAAAATATTCCAATATTGAGGAAATAGTAGTCTTAATTTAGCTTGGCTCACTTAGTAGCAGTTACATCAATTTGACAGAAGTGTATGGATTCAAATTCCATTCCAGCATTTGGGCACACAATCCAGGCTGATATTTCATACGAGATGCTGCACCAAAGCCCAACTGTCTACTCACTGAAGACAGTTAAAGATACCATGGCCCTCATGAGAATACATTTAAGTGTCTGAAACATACTATGTTTTTGTTGGTGTCGGTTTGTGCTTACACTTGTGAAAATGAGTTGTGGTACTTACATTGCAAAGCATCCTTTTAAAATTATATCAATGTTTGGTTCACCACCCCTTGTGGCATAATGTTCAAATCAGTTTTATTTTGATGAATAAGCCACTTAATATTTAGTGAACATAAGCAATTTTATAAGCATTAAATCCTTGGTCTTTTTGAACCTTCTGCTGGGACCATTGTGTGTCAGGTGTATCATTTTATATTTCAGCATTACAACAGAGTATCCTACCATTCTACCAAACGTACAATTCTGCACTTCATTTTTGAATAGCAATAGAAGAGGTTCCATTTTTATTCACTGTGGTGCTGCTGGATGATTCAAAACACATCACTTTGTACTTATACAGCACCTTTAATGTAATTAAAACAAGTCCCAAGACATTGTCCAACAGCAAAACAGGCAAAGCCAACTGATATGTGCATAGTTAATCAAAAGGTTGGTAAAAGAGGTTAACTTTGAGATGTCCTAAAAGAGAGGGAGGAAGCAAGGCAGGGAATTTATAGAGAAAATTCAAGCACATGGCTGGTACAGCTGAAGGCACAGCCACCAAGGGCATACGAGACGGGAGCAGAGGTCAATATTTTAGCACTCAAGCCTGCTCCAGAATTCAAATCGGATCACTACTGATCTGACTGTGACTTTAATTCCATTTTCCCTTATAACCTTTGGCCCCCTTGTGGATCAAAACTCGAAGTCAGGCTCAATGATTCACATTCCATTGTTCTCTGAAGTAGTTAATTCCAAAGATTAATGACTGAGCAAAGAAATTCTCTCTCATTTGGTCTTAAATGGGAAACAAAAACAAAGTTTATTTATTAGTCAGAAGTAAGGCTTACATTAGCATTGCAATGAACTTACTGTGAAATTCCCCTAATTGCACAATCCAACAATGCCTATTTGAGTCAGTGCACCTAACCAGTACGTCTTTCAGACTGTGGAAGCAATCCGGAGCAGCCGGAGAAAACCCATGAGACACAGGGAGAATGTGCGAACTCCATACCCAAGCCAGGAATTGAACTTGGTTCCCTGATGCTAACCACTGTGCTACCTTGCCGCCCTTCAACTCTGTCTGATTGTATTATGATTTTCTACATGCCCTGCTGTTACTATTTTAGTAATGGATTCCAGCATTTTACAAATTACAGATGTTTAGGCCTTTAACTTCTTCCTTCTTTCGAATAGAATTTGTAGTTTTCTATTCCACTGGCATTTCCCCAAAATCTAGGGAACTTTAGAAGATTACAACCAATGCACCCACTACATATGCAGCCAATTATTTTAAGACCCTAGGATGCCAGCCATCAGGTCCAGGGAACTTATCAGCCTTTAGTCCCATTAATTTATTTAAACTTAAAGAAAAGGGTTAAGTTTTAAGTGCCTCCCTCCCTCTTGCTCTTTGATTTTTTTTATTAAAGATATTTTTTATGAAAAAAATACAAAACATTTATTCCCAGTTTCTGCCATTTCTATGTTTTCCATTATTAATATCCTAGTCTCATCTTCCAAGGGAAGATGGTTTGCTTTAGCTACTTTTTTTTATACACTTGCAGAAGTTCTTACTGTCTTGTTTTCCTATTTCTTGCTGGTTTATTCTCATATTTTAAGTGATGTGGAGTTCAGAGGTGCCCAAGATACCAGAATTGAAAGAATACCAATGCCTTGGGAAGGTTATGGGGCTCCAGTAGAGATGTTAAACCCTAGAACAAACTGAACATGAGAATTTCAAAATGGAGGTATTGCTCAACTGGAAGCCAATCCAAGTCAGACGCCACAAGAGTATCGAGCGAACAGCTCTTGTTCCGAGTCAGTACACAGGCAGCAAAGTCTTGGATGAGAAGACGTTTATAGAGGGTAACTGTGCAGCCGTGGGGAAGAGAAGCCATACTCCAACTACAATGAGAGAGAAGAACCAAACCAGGCAACTGCAATCTCTCCCAAGAGGCATTGGTGCAAAATGCAGTCAACCACGTCAAAGGTCATAGACAGGTCCAGAAAGACGAGGGAGGATAAGCTACTTTAGCCATAATCATATGACGTGATATTTGACTTTAATAAGAGCTCTTTTGGTACTGTTTCATCAGAATGAGCTCTGATGAAAAGATATTAATCTGAAATTGAACTCTGTTCCTCTTTGTGGATTCTACCTGACTTGGTGAAAGCAAGGTTGCCCACATAGCTACATCACGATGCCAACAAGAGAACTTCTAAACATTGGCTTAAGTGCAATAGCAAATTCACTAATTTGTTTGTGAAAGGAAGAAAATGTGATTGGTGAATGCTCTCATTGGATCCTGAAATAATATTGGCACATCAGAGCAACACATCTGATTGAAGAAGTATTTAAGAAAAAGGAGGACAAAGGCCTACAGAAAGCAGGTAAAATTTATTGAAGAACATAAGGTATTACATTTCCAAAGTATAGGGAGTGAGTTCATACAGTAAAGGGAGAGATTTTAAAAAATGGATATTTTAGGAGTTTAATTACATAAATCTTTCAAGTGTTTGGACATGGTGGTGGTGCTTTAAAAAATGTGCACCGGTTTGGGTTTCATTGAAGTGCTTAATTTGGAAACTGGTGACTGGGGAAGTTTGATGCAGGGCAAAAAGGTGCTCCTTTCATCAGGAAGAGGAGGTGGGAATTGCTACTGACTTAATATTCTCTAAACTGGAGAAAGTAAAAGGAGTAATTTAAGGGTAAGTCATGGCATAAGCTCAGCTAACTGGAATGCTTGCCCAGTGGAATGTGGCAAATTTGGGCCATTTCCAGTGTCCAGAGCTGTGCAGGAAATGTTTCCTGCTGCAACTACTTGAAATCTGGGTTTCAGAGCTGGAGCTGCAACTGGAATCACTGTGGAGCATGCTCAAGCATGAGATCATTGATTTTACATACACTGCAGGTAAATAGTGCATAGGCTGAAAGGGAATGGGTGACTGCCAGACAGAATGAAAGCATTAGGCAGGTAGAGCAAGAGTCCCCTGGGTCCATCTCCCTTTCCAATAGATTTTCCGTTTTGGATATCACTCAGGGAGATGGTTTCTCAGGGGATTGCAGCAAAAGCAGCAATATCACAATGGAGAAAGAGAAAGTGGGACAGCAATAGAAGATTCAATCACAAGTGAATCAGACAAGATGTTTCTGTGACTACAGATGTGATACCAGGATGGTATGTTGCCTCTCTGGCACCAGAGTCAAGGATATCATTGAGTAACTGCAGGATATGCTGAAGGAAGAGTGAATAGCCCAAAGGCCACGGTCCATATCAGTATCAATGGCGTAGGTAAAAGGAGGGGTGTAGTTCTAAAAGCAGAATACATGGAGCTAGAGAATAAATCAGAAAGCAGACCTCAAAGATAACAATCTAAGATTTACTCCCACTGCCAGTCACTAGCAAGATCACAAGTAGAACAGTAAAATTGACTAGATGAATGAGTGGCTACAGAGATGGATTTCGATTGGGACCAACACTGAGGACCAATACAACCTAGACCAGTTGCAACCTAAGAGAGGGTGATGGGAACATGAATGGGGAGAGACACAAAAGAAGGAAACAAAGATAAAAATGAAACAAAGTAGGGAGAAGAAAATAAGAGCTAGCAGGAAGCAGGACTATAGCACAAATATAAATGCGCAAAAATGCTTAAAAGACAAGTGCAAAGGCACTATAACGAATGCATTCCTAATAAGGTAGATGAATTAACAGCACAAACTGACGTATACAGCTATATGATAATGATTACATAAACGTGGTTGCAGGATGATCAAGGCTGGGAACTGAATATCCAAGGGTACTTGATACTCAGGAAGCGCCAGTAAAGTAAGAGAGAGGAAGTGGTATTGTTAGTTAAGGATGAAATCAGTACAGTAGGATACGAGTTCAGTAATCTAAATGTAGAATCAGTTTGAGTGGAGTTAAGAAGCAACAAGAGACAGAAAACATTAGTGGAAATCCTCCTAAGGCCTCCAAATAGTAGGAGTAAGGTAGGATGTGGCATTTGCATGCAACAAGGGTGCTACAGTAATCATGGTGTCTTTAATGTACATATAAACTGAACATCCAAATTAACAATGCTACTATGGTAGATAGATTTTTACAGACCAGTACATTGAGGAACCAACTAAGGAAATGCTATCCTGGATTTTGCACTGTACAATGAGAAAGGGTAATTAATAATTTTGTTGTTCAGAGAACAATGACAACAACATAACTGAATTATTCATCTGGACAGAAAGTGAAGTAGCCCAATCTGAAACTAGAGTCCTAACTTTAAGCAAAGAAAACTACAAAGGTACAAAGCTTGTGTTGGCCAAGATAGATTGGAGAATTTCATTAAAAGTCATTTGGTAGATAGGAAATAGCTAATATTTAAAGGTGTGGAGATGCCAGCGTTGAACTGGAGTAAGCACAGTAAGAAGTCTCACAACACCAAGTTAAAGTCCAACAGGTTTATTTGTTGGCACAACTTCTGAGTGTCATTCCTTCAGATGAGTGAGGAGTTGTGTTCACAAACTGAGCATGTATAGAGACAAACTCAATTTACAACATAATGGTTGGAATGCAAGAGGTTATAGATAATCAAGTCTTAAAGGTACTGACAATGTGAACGGAGAGAGGGTTAAGCATAGGTTAAAGAGGTGTGTATTGTCTCCAGCTTGGACAGTTAGTGAGACTCCTCAAGCCCAGGCGAACTCCCCATTCATCTGATGAAGGGGTAGCTAGTGGTGTTTACTACCAAATAAACGTGTTGGCCTTTAACCTGGCGTCGCGAGACTTCTTACTGTGTTTGTCCCAGTCCAATGCCAGCATCTCCACATCAAGGCATGGAGGCCACAGACAGTGTGATATAAACCCAAGATCCTGGTTGAGGCTGTCCTCATGCATGCGGAATTTGGCTATCAGTTTCTGTAACTGATAGCCAAAACTGATGGGCAAGTTCCACACGAGGTTGGCATCAACTGGGATCTTGGATCATGGATCATGTCATTGTCTGTGGCCCCAACCCTGTGGCTCACAGGGTCTCGCTAACATTCTTGGCTGGTGACAATATACACCTCTTTAGTCTGTGCTTAACCCGCCCTCCACCCACATTGTGAGCACCTTTAAGGCTTGATTAAAGACTCGCATTATCTTGTAAATTGAGTTTGTGTCTGTATATGCCCTGTTTGTAAACACCACTCCTCATTCACCTGAAATAGTGACACTCTGAAAGCTTGTCCTACAAAATAAACCTGTTGGGCTTTATTTTATTTTGGGCTGATGTTGTGAGACTTGTTACTAATATTTAAGTAACAAATGTATGCATTGCAACTATATATTCCCTCCTGGCACAAAAACAACTGGAAAAGCAGCCTAACCATGGCAAACAAAAGTAGTTAGGTATTATACGAAGTCCAAAAGAGTCATAATGTTTCTAAAAAAAATCAAGCCTGAGGATTGGGAGCAGTTTAGAATTCAACAAAGGAGATCAAAGACATTAATTAGGAGGGGAAAAAGTAGGATGAGTCGGTAAACTTGCAAAGAACATGAAAACAGATTATAAAAAGCTTAGTAAGTATGCAAAAAGAAAACAATTAGCAAAGACAAATGCAGATCACAATCCGACGTTGAGAATTTACAATAGAGAACAAGGAATTGTCAGACCAATTAAACAACTACTTTAGTTCTGGCTTCATGGAGAAAGACACAATTGACTTCTCAGAAATGCTAGAGAACCAAGGGCCTAGTGAGGAGGAATTAAAGGAAGTTAGCATGAAATAAGTGCTGGAGAAATTAGGGGGATTGAATAATGTACACCCTGGGCTACAAATGGAGGTGGCCATGGAAATAGTGGTTGCGTTGGTTGTTATCTTTCAAAATTCTACACATTATGGAACAGGCCTGGCAGATTAGTGGTGGCAAATGTAACCACTATTTGAAAAAGAGGGGGAGAAAAAAAAAAAGAGAATTATGGATTGATTAGCCTAATAGCAGTAGAGAAAATCCTAGGACCTTATAATAAAGTCAGTGTTAACAGGACATTTAGAAAATATCAACATGATTAGACAAATGTGGATTTATAAAAGGATAATCATATTCGACAAACCTACTGGAGTCTTTTTGTGGGAATGCAACTGGCAGAATCATAGGACAAAACAACGAGATGTGGCCTATTTGCATTTTCAGAAAGTCTTTAAAGTTCTACACAAGAGGTTAGTGTGCAAAATTAAAGTGCATGGGATTAGGGTTAATATATTGGCATGTGTTGAGAATTGGTTAGCAGGCAGGAAACAAAATAGGAATGAGAATTTTTCAGAATTGCAGACTGTGACTCCTGGCACACTGCAGGGATCAGTGCTTGGGCACCAGCTATTCACAATATACACATTAACAAATTGGACAAGGAAGGCAAGTTTAACATTTCCAAGCTTGCTGGTGACATGAAAATTGGTGGGAGTGAGTGGTGAGGAGGATGTAAAGAGGTTTCACTGGCAATTTAAACAAGTTGGCTGAGTGAGAAAATACATGGCAGATGCAGTGTAATATGGCTAAGTGTGAAGTTATCCACTTTGGGTCGGAAAAACAGAACGGCAGGGTATTATTTAAATAGTGATAGATTGTCCTTGCACACCAATCACTGAAAACAAGCATGCAGGTGCAGCAAGCAGTTGAGGCAGCTAATGATATGTTGGTCTTCATTGCTGAATACAGGAGGAAGGATATCTTGCTGCAGCTGTACACAGACTTGGTGAGATCACAGTTAGTGTGCTGTTTTCATCTTCTTACCCAAGAAAGGATATACTAGTCATGGAGGAAATGCAACAAAAGTTAACCAGACTGACCCCTGGGACAGCAGGGTTGTCATATGGAGAGAGACTGGGTTGATTGGGCCTGTGTTTACTGGTGATTAAAAAGAGGGGGTGGGAAATCTCATGGAAACATATAAAATTCTGAACAAAGAGTATGAGGCACTTGAGTATCAGCTATGATCATATTAAATAACCAAGCAGCCTCAAAGGGCTCAATGGCCTACTCATGCACTACTTTGTGTGTGAAAGAATATTTCATAACTTCAAGTAAATAAACACAACACCTCCTTCAAGCAAACAAATGCAATGGGCTGAATGGCTACCAGCCATGCTGCAAAATTTAATGATTTTGAAAGAAAAAAGTAGTGGAATCAAGTTCCACACTGTCACTTCTTGAGCCAAATGAAACTCAATTTAATTTGTAGCACAAGTGATTAATGTCACAAGGCAACTTCCTCATTTATCTCACTGAACCCCACCTCATCCCCATCCCACCTGCCCCCCCCAGCCCAGTGCATGACAGCATGATCTTATTCACATATGGAAATTTTAATAATTATTACCCTATTTACTCCATTAAGTCAGAAAATTGGAACAGAAGTACAACAATTGTAAGCAATAGTTAAGCACCACAGAATTAAATAGTCCTGACAAACATTCAACACACCCATATGACAAAAACTGAAGCCACAGAACTAAAATGCAGGAAAGCAGCTATATGCACTTGTATTAAACAGAGGAGAGGTACACACAATACTCTGAAAGACAAGCATTAATATACATTTTGTAAATGTAATGCTCTACCGATATCCAGAGGCAATAAATTGCAAAATGCTTATATTTCTTTTCTAACACAGTTGTGAGACACTACAAATGAAGTGCTGCAAGTCCCTTGCTTTCCTCAGCAAGTCAGAAGTTTATATATAACAAAAGCCACACTGTTGGCCAGGATGAAAATACAAAGGTAATTACAATGAAGTATAATAACTAGTTCCAGAATTACATACTTTCTAAGTTACACATTTTGCAATCCCAAATGTTTCCAGCACTTTATTTTTATCACAAACCTCGTCCATTTCATTTCTAAAGATATGAAGTCTTTACCCACTGCAGCTGCAAGTTCCAAGCCTTGTTTTTAGGCAGGCCTAGCTCTACAGAAAACATCAGCGTACAATATAAGAAACTAAAGAAAGAAAAGTGGTAAATGTGAGCACTATAGCATTCAGTTTCTGAACCTAATGGAAATGACTACCAAAAACTAACTTAAAAAGAGCCTAAATAGAAATGCAAATTCTGCTTGGAATTCTCATTGTACAAAGAACAAATTACAGCACAGAATCAGTACCTTCAAGCCTACACCAACCAAGCAACCCATCTGAACTAAAACCCCCTACTCTCCTGGGGACCACATCCCTTTATTCCCATCTTATTCATGTATTTGTCCAGAGTCCCTCAAGTTACTGTACTTTCCACTACTTCTCCCAACAAGTTCCAGGCACCCACCACCCTCTGCGTAAAAACTTGCCTCATATCTCCTTTAAACCTTGCCCCTTAAACCTATGCTGCCTTGTAATTGACTCTTTTACACTGGGGAAAAAGCTTGTGACTATTCACTCTATCCATGCCCCTCAATCTTGTAGGCTTCTAACAGGTCGTCCCTCAACCTGCATCATTCCAGTGAGAACAAATGAAATTTCTCCAACCTCTCCTCACAGCTAATGTCCTTGGTGCCAGGCAACATTCTAGTACATCTTTTCTGTAAGCTCTCCAAAGTTTGCCCGTTCTTCTGAGATGACCAGAATCAAATAGTATATTCCAAGTGCAGCCTAACCAAAGTTCTATAAAGCTGCAACATGGCTTTGCCAATTTTTAAACTCAGTGCCCTGGCCAATGAAGGCAGGCATGCCATATGCCTTCTTGACGACCTACTCAACCCGAGTTGCTTCTTTTAGTGACTTTTGCACCAATACACCCAGATCTCTGTCTTTTAATACACTTAAGGGTTCTGCCATTTACTGTACATTTCCCAGCTGTATCAGTCTTCCATTATGCATCACCTCACATTTGTTCAGATTAAACTGCATCTGCCAGCACCCCAGCAAAATCTCCAACTGATTTATATCCTGCTGCATCCTCGAACAGTCCTCATTGCTTTCTGCAAATCCACCAATCTGTGTGTCATCCACAAACTTACTAATCAAACCAATTACATTTTCCTCCAAATCATTAATGTATATTACAAGCAGCAAAGGCCCCAGCACTGATCCCTGAGGAATGCCAATAGTCACAATCCTCCATTCAGGAATGTACCCTTCCATTGCAACCTTCTCTTTCTCTGTACTGGACATGACTGGCTAGGAGACCAATAATGCAAGACAAATAAATAAATACATTTTAATAAAATGTAAAATGCAGAATGTTTATTTATTAGTCACAAGTAGGCTTACGTTCATACCGTAATGAAGTTACGTGAAAATCCCCATACTCTAGCAAACATTTTCCAAAATGGAAGACGAATAATTCTTGTAAACACTTTTTTAAAAAACAAACTCTACACTACTTTGAAACAATAAGCCAACCTCCCTTCGGCATTCATATTATATTTCAGACCAACAAATCTCATCATGCAAAGGAAAAATGTGCCATGAAGAGACTCAAGGAAATGCCAAACAATACACCAACACAAACCAATTCCTACAAAATTGTTTGATCCTTCAAATGATGAAAATTTGCAGATTTGTCCCTATGTAAATGACGAATCTCAAGTCTGGTCCATTCTATTAAGTCTCCTCAGCCTTCCCCAAGGCCTTGGCATGCTCCCCAAAGGGCAGTGTCCAATAATGAATGCAATGCTCCAACCGAGGGCTAGCCATGATTTAGAAGGGTCAGTCATAACTCCTCGCATTTTTACTCTCTACCTCTTTTTGTAAAGCCAAGGGTCCCACATTTTATCAACGACCTTCTTAATTTGTCTCAGTATCTTCAAAGATTTGTCGACAAGTACACCTTGATCCTCTGTTCTTGTCTCCTGTATAAATTTGTACCATTTAATTAATATTGCCTCTTACTTCCAAATGCATTACTTTGCTTTTCTGATGCATCTATCCACATATCCTCAATTCTGCTACTGTTTACGAGTAATGACTTGCATATCATCTGCAAACTGAAACTATGCCCTGCACATGCAAAAGCCCAGGTCTATATTATTCCTCCATTTAATTAGGATCCTCTTCAGAAAATGTTTGACATGTTATGAAAATTGGGTCATCAATGTATTAAACTAAAATCCACCCTTTAACTTCATCAGTTGAACCCTGGAATACATTTTACTTCAATATAATCCCATCATACAAGCATGTCAATTAATACTAAAAAAGCCAGTACATTGAATAGTTTTAAGAACAACCTTTTCTTATTAATAAAGTGATGCATATTTCTCTACTCTTCTTGTCATTACAGTCTGCTGTACGGTTCCGAAATGTGGACATTGCACAAACGCCACCTAAAGAACCTGGAGATGTACCATCAATGCTGTCTGAGACATATTCACTGCATCAGTTGGGATGTCAGGCATACTAACATCAGCATCCTTGATGGAGCCAAGAGCATCAGCTTCAGGGCTGTGATCATCCGAAACCAACTCCACTGGGCCAGCCACATGTTTACGATGTCGGAATCCTGACTGCCAAAGCAAACCCTCTTTGCCCAGCTCAAGAAAGGAACCCAAGCATAAGGAGAAAGGAACTTGATCATTAGAAAATGTTTTAGTAGTGCACTCTTAATCAGGCATTATTGGAAAACTGAAATCAATAACTGCATGTATTTTCTGAATCTTTGTATGTATTGGCGATCACCAACAAGTTTGGATGTCCACCTAAGAAACCCCCATGTTACTAGTTACTCTGTATTATAGCTGAAGTTTCAAAGACACCTTGAAGGCTTACCTCAAGAAATGCAACATGTACATCAATATCTGGGAGATCACTGTTCAGAAGAAACCTACTTAGAGGAATCTCCTGATTGAAGGGATATAATTCTTTGAAAGCACCCAATGGCAAGAGGAGGCCTAGAAAGAGAGCCTGAGAAAGAAATGCCAGCAACTTAGAATCCAAGGATTAAGCCCACCTCCCAAATCACCTTTCAAGTATGCAGTCAGAGATGTGGCTCTAAGATTGGGCTCAGCAACCATGCAAGGACCCACAGTACCTATGACCAGTGATAGAGTTTCTTAGGTGGATAATCACTCTTTAGCAAGTGATCACCAAACCATGTAAAGACTTGGAAAATGCGTTATTGAGTGATCAGTTTTCTCAATAATGCCTGATTCAGAATACACTTCTTTTGGAACATTTTATAGTGATCAAGTTCAGTAGTCTCAACATATTCTCAAACATATGCAAAACCAATTTCTTTCCTCCAATGCTGAATTTTTTTAAATTAACTACCTTAACCATCTTAGAAGGATAGCGTCTATGTCTGCTTTCAACATGATTTTAAAATGATGGCATGAACTGCACTTCTATCACAAAGGACAGTCTGCTTCCTCAGAACTTAAGTGTCACCACCACTAGTAAAGTCTACAGAATAAATCGGAACAAACCAGAGCTTCAATTTGGACCTTATGGTTAAGGGAAGCACTGAACCATTTAGAACTAAAAATTGTACTGTTTATCAGAAATTTTGTTCCATTCTTAAAAAACAAGTATACATGCAAGATATTATTTAGACTTAGTAGCATCTCAAGATACAATGAGGCAGATGTAACATTCTAGCTTTAGGCTAGTGACATGTTCCGGAAAAAGGGTAGGCCATGAAAGCAAAAATATTAATTGAAAAATAATGAAATAACCACAGGATAAGATGACATTATTTATTCTTTGTACAGGTTCAAAAGCATTGCTACAAAGGGAGTTTGTCTCTGACTAATGGGACTCGATATCTGATAGAATACCAACTATCAGTTGTGGTCCATGTTTCAAACAACAAACATTGATGTTTCTGAAAAGCTTTTTCATCCTATATTTACTGCATATTACAAAATAAAATGTGCAAATGGAAATCTGTAATACCATACAACATATATAAAATAGGAAGTTGAAACTGTTCAATATTTTCATAGCGAATTCTAAATTATAAACAATAGTTGGTACCATGATTTTCAGTTGTAATAACTTTGACTAATTAACCCATTGATTTCTACTGAACATTATTTGGCAGTGCTCCAGCAAAAAGAATCTTTGCTATGGCATCCCTACAGTAGCAAGTGCTGATTTTCGTTTAGTCATCAAACAAAGCACTGAGTGAACAATAAGACACCTAAATCAATAAGAGCAAGAATTCTCAGGTTGAGATATATGAATCACCTCTATAGTCTGAATAGAGAAAATTGCTAACGGAGACTGTTAACAGACCCATCATCTCTGCCGGATTAATAAAAAACGGGTGGACAAGAATGCTCCAGTATTGTTGGATGCAAACATTACCAATCTGAATGAATGTTGTAAATTGCAAAGCTAGAAGACTTGACTCACATGTGTGGGTTCTGAAAATGAACTCCTCCTGTTGGATTTAGTGGAAGCCTCGCTGTTGTCTTGATGGCTGGGTTGGCAAAATTCAACTTCAATGCTTTGCGTTTAACTGTTTAAAAGAAAGAGGAGAAATAAGAAAGCAGAAAAGATACTGTACTAAAATCATACTATCCACTAGGTCCTAAATACTGTACCTTTTCTCAACATACAGATCTATTCAATTTTACAAGTATTCAAGCTTATAATGTGATGCGCAACATCAATGGAAGGAAAATGAGGACTGTTTTTTAAAATGGAAGTAAATTTGGCATGCTTAGGGATACCATTTTGCTCTACTGCTGTCTTCCCTGTGACAAATTTCAGCAACAATTGTCTCAATACAGATTTTGCCCAAGATTCTGGAATTGCAAAACATCAACACTCTGTACTTTGTATAGTAAAACAATTACAACTTAGCAAACAGATTTGCAAAGCAAATGACAGCTGGAGGGAAGCAGCTGAGCTTAACTGTCTCATCATCCAATACCAAATAGAATTCACCAGATAGCGATCTGGAATGGGAACTCCAATGAATTTTCTCTTCCCTTACCAAGAACATGGGCTGATTGCAGCGTTAATTTTGTCATCCCCAACTAACTTAGTTAACTGTGCACAGATTAGAAAGTGAATCCGGAAATTTCTGATATATATGGTCCATTTCCTGAGCAAACACCATGGTTACTGGTTCCCCAGGACAAAGTGTTGGCCATAGCAAGATTTTATTTATTTGGGGAAATTGGGCCTGTTTCAAATGAATAAATATGAAGATTTTCCACTATCTTTCCAAATAAGTTGTAGGAATATAGGAATAAGTTACATTTTCCCTACATGTTTACACATTAACTACATCTCCAAAAGAAAACACATACATGACCTTTTCCACTTTGAGGAACACGTTTATTTTGCCACTTGAGAAACAAGTCATGTATTACTTGGAATGTATAAATGGAATTTAATCCGGAAAAATGCGAGGTGATGCATTTTGGCCGGAAAAATGTAGAAGAGAATTATAGGATAAAAGGTAAAACTATAAGGACAATAGAGACGCAGAGAGACTTGGGGGTGCAGGTTCACAAGTCTCTGAAGGTGTCCTCACAGGTGGAGAAGGTGACAAAGAAGGCGTATAGTATGTTAGCTTTCATAGAAAAGGGTATAGAATATAAGAGTAGGAGTTTGATGTTGCAGTTGTATACAACTTTGGTTAGGCCTCACTTGGAATACTGCGCCCAGTTCTGGTCTCCGTACTATCGGAAGGATGTGGAGTCCTTGGAGAGAGTGCAGAGGAGGTTTACCAGGATGCTGCCTGGTATGGAAGGACTGTCCTATGAGGAACGATTAGATAGACTGGGGTTGTTTTCCCTTGAAAGACGTCGGCTTAGAGGGGATCTCATAGAGGTGTATAAGATTATAAGGGGTATAGATAGAGTAAATGGAGGTAAACTTTTTCCACCTTTAGAAATGGATAGGACGAGAGGTCATGGCCATAGGGTGAGGGGGGCTATGTATAGGACGAATATTAGAGGGCAGTTTTTCACACAAAGGGTAGTGGGGGTGTGGAATGCACTGCCGAGTAAGGTGGTGGGAGCAGGCACGCTGGGGCTGTTTAAGGGTCTCTTGGACAGCCACATGAGCGGTATGCAGATAGAGGGATATATTAGGACTGTTTAACTACGGCTTTTTTCCACAGGTAATTCGGTCCATAATTGACCAACTTGAGCACGCATTCGGCAGGTGGTGCGGGTACAGCTCTTGGATGTTGATTCATGGGTTGCCTGGTACCTCATGTCGTATATGAGTGCTTTATGTGGACCATCTGAAGGGCACCATGACAGCTCAGAGACTATCGATGTGGCTGTGCAGACACTTGGAATTGGGCCGGTGTCTGCGGGAGTTTGCGCGTTCTCCCCGTGGTTGCGTGGGTTTTCTCCGGGCACTCCGGTTTCCTCCCACAACCCAAAAATTCGCTCTTAGGCTGATTGGGTAACAAATTGTCCCTATGGTGAAAATTTTCCAAATTAGGATTAATATATATACTATTATATAGGACTATTAAAATAGGATAATGATTTGGTATTACGGTGGCGCGGGCTCGTTGGGCCGAAGGGCCTGTTTCCCGTGCTGTGTTGCTTTAAAAAAAAAAAAAAAATTACATTGACATTTCATTTCATCATTTCAAACTAACCAAATAAGACATACTGAGTTTGTCACTGAACTAGCAGCACAGCACAGGTTTGTGTCTGAGTGGCAGTGCACAGCCAAAACTGGATTTTTTCAAATTTATTCTAAACACATACTTAAGGCCAACATTTCTTGACTATCCCACACTGCCTTTGAAAAGTCAGCTGTAAGCTGCCTTCTTGAACCACTGCAATCCATAATAGCTTTTCCTACAGAGATTTCAATACAGCTGAGTGGCTGCCTTGGCCATTTCAGTGCAGGTTTGCAAAAGTAATTAAGGATGTGTAATAAATGTTGATCTTACTAGTGATGTTCATATCTCACAAATGAATTCTTAACAAGATCAGGATAAATCACATTACTGTGATTATAAAGTCACATGTGGTACAATGACCAAATTCCTTCCCCAAAGGGCATTAGTAAATAAGGTGGGTTTTCACTACAATCTGGTCATTACATGGAGACCAGAAGCTTTTTGTTCTTGTAAGAAACTAAGCAAATTCATCATCAACTATGGTGGGATTGACCCCTCATCTTTGGATTAACCTCGGCTTCTAAATTCCCAATAATTTAACCATGATGCTACCACATACAAAATAATGTAATCACTACCATTATGTTACGGGACTACACACCTGGTTTACTGTAGACATCTAGTAATGACAGTACTTGTATTTTTACCTTCAAATTTTACCTGAATGCTGAGTTGAAATTAAACAGCCACCCTATTATACTTTATCTGTGGCTACATTAAACTGAAAACTGAAGAATGCCAAGCTGGCAATAACATTTGAATGCTTGCTGTGAGCAGAAGTTGATGCTGTGAAATTACACTGAAAATATCAGTTTCAAATGAAATTACTTCATTGTATTTTTTCAATACAATGAAATCTAAATTTTGCATACTTGTTTTATACACTAATTAATCCCAACCTATTTGGGATATGCCATTATTAAAAGGACATGCAAGACTAATAATTTACATTTTGTTATAAATACTTTAGTTCCAGATATTGAATTTATAAATAAATGTACAGGCCACAACTGTATTATTAGAAAAGAAACACCAATTCTCAGTTGCTGGGAACAATTCTAAATCAAATCTTCCATGGTTTAACCAAGGCATCATTAATACGGCATCTTCGGCAATAGCTCCATTGTAATGTGGGAGTTATAACTTCAGGCCAGCCCAAATACAAGCTAGAACGAGCATAAGTCACAAAATTACACTACTGGTTGGATATTTATGATCGCCACTCATTCAGCCTCAGTATTCTGTTGCAAAGGCAACTTCAATTCTGAATTTCCCAAATTCTAAAAAAAAATTCAGAATGCTCCAGCTGTAACGAGGTGGAGGTAAAGGACAATCTCCAAAGGGTGAAGAGTCAACAGGCTTACACTTTGCTGCTGAGGCCTCTAAGATGATCTTCTGGACAAGAATCTGCTCAATGGAGTAAGAGGATAGTATTTGTTTCTTCTTCCAAAAGGTACACATAGAGCACGCTGTGATCAGAGGCCTGAAGGAAGACTCAGTAGCTTCATTGAACCTGACTTCTGAAGGATCAGCATCTTTTTATGCTGGACTGTATGGTGTTAAGATCACAGGACAGCACAGCCTCCCAGACATTCTTGTCTTCGATCACAGGGGTTTTGGATGACAAAACATGGGAAAGTCTGGACAAACAGTCAACTCTGGATGATCTGACAAAAGCCATCAAGTCCTTCGAGAGGAGTAAAACTTCCGGAAGCGGTGGTTTACCCGTGAAGTTGCACGCAACTCAGTGGGACTGGATCAGCCAAAATCTGCTCGAAGCATACGAGAATATGCTTCTGCCTGGCAGCACGTCAAAACCCACGCAGAAAGGCATCACTGTGCTCATCTACAAGTGGTAGTGGTGCTGCTAGTAGGGGGCAGCGAGTCAGAAATTAGCAACCCATGGACTTCAAAATTCTGTCTGAGGTTCTTTCAATTGAAAGAAGTTGGTCTCAAGTTAGTGATACACCCTGACTGGATCTGCACTGTAGCCCCCAAGGTGATCTCTAATTGCCTTGCACTCCTCAAGGATATGTGGGGGACAGTGGCATAGAGATCTGCATCATCAGCCTGAATCTGGAATAAGCCTTCAGAACATGAGTAGAATTTACTGCGATAGAACTTGCAGTTCAACATTCTGAAACATATTACGTAAAACAGGTACAATATAGTAAAATGTTCTCAATTAATAGAAAACTGTGCAATTCTGGTCACCCTATTATAAAAAGGACACTATTAAATTACAAAGAGTGCAGAAAAGATTTATTAGAATGCTAACAGGACTTGATGGATTGAGGTCTAAGGAAAGGCTGAATAGACTGGGACTTTTCTCTCTGGAGCTACGAGGCTGAGAGGTCTATAAAATGATGACGGGGATAGAGAAAGTAGATAGTCAATATCTTTTCCCAAATGTAGGGGAGTCTAAAACTAGACGACATAAGTTTAACCTGAGAGAGGAGACACACAAAAGTGTCCAGAGAGCTACTTTTTTCACACAGAGGATGGTGAGTGTCTGGAACAAGTTACCAGAGGTAGTAGTAGAATATGAACAATTTTATCTTTTAAGAAGCATTTAGATAGTTACATAGGTATGATGAGTTAGAGGGATAGGGGCCAAATGCAGGCAATTGGGATTAGCTTTGGGGTTTAAAAAAGCAGCACGGACAAGTTGGGCCAAAGGGTCTGTTTCCATGCTGTAAACCTCTGACTCTAAAATGTTAATACTCAATTCAGCTCATTTTCAAAGCCCTTCCAAGTGGGCCTACTAAAAGAACATGACAAACAGTATGAAGTCTTAGGAGGAAAGCCATGAATCCAATTTTTGCAAAAAATTATAGACTTGTATTTTTCTTCTAAAATCAAAATCATGTAGCAGAGGCCAGTTGAAACTAACACTGCAACATAGAAAGCTTCTTTAAAAGCACCCTAAACTTTCAAAGTCAATTTTCTCTTGTGGGAGAATTTAGAACTAGGAAGCACAGTTTCAGCAAAAAGGGTCTCTCTCATTTAAGATGATGACAGAGAGAAATTTCTTTCAAGAAATTGTCGACCTTTGGAATTCTCTACCTCAGTGAGAAGTGATCCAAGGCTGAATCAGACCAGATTTTTAATCTACAAGGGTTATTTGGGGCAGGCAAGTAAATGAAGTAAAGGTCACAATCAAATCAGTCATGATTGCACAGCATGGTACAGTGGGTTTGAGGAGTTAAATGGTCTACTCATTCCCCAATTATGATCTTACATTGAGTGCGAAAGAAATCAATCACCATTAGACAGCTATCTGCAACAGATCATTCAAAATAAGTTAACATGTCAAATTCAGCATGCATTAAATTAGAAAAGTTCTTGTTTAATTTCAAGACATTTGAATCATTACAAATATTATTTGTATTGGATTTAAGTAAACGATGTACAAAAGTTAAATGCAAACATCACAAATGCTGTGTGACCACCAAGAACCACTTATGGCTCACAATCAACCATCTTTCGAATCATAACATTCAGGGAAAAAAAACACAGGCCAGTGACACTGTGCTGGTGACAACATGATGATCAGAATTGGTAAACAAGAACCCAAGTTCTATAAGGGAAAGAATTCACTCAAACCGTTGTCCAACTCATGATATTAAGAACCACATTACAATTCATACATTGTAGCCAGGCAAATTTTCTTTAAAACATTAAATTTTAATCAGTGGTCTGAACGTTTAACCAATTTTTTTTGGCAAAACGCTGTAATCCATTGGCCAGGTATAACATTCAGCTCAAAGAAAATTTGAGTTAAGATCAAAAGGAGAAATTACTACAGATTAAATATTTCCTCTGAAGCAACTAACAGTTTAGAAGTTACAACATGTTATACAGACATAACACAAACAGAAAATGTTGAAAAATCTCAGCAGGTCTGACAGCATCAGTGGGGAGAGAAGAGAGCCAACATTGAGTCTAGATGACCCTTCACTTGGGCCCCTCAGAGCCAGCTCTGATGAAGGGTCATCTAGACTTGAAATGTTGGCTCTATCCTCTCCCCTGAGATGCTGTCAGACCTGCTGAGACTTTCCAGCATTTTCTGTTTATGTTTCAGATTCCAGCATCCATGATATTTTGCTTTTATCTTAGACATAACACAAATTGTCCAAAATGGCAAATTCAGTGCAGGCCAAATTTAATGCAATAAAAGAACACATTCAGGAAAAAAATATTTATTGCAAGCCACCAATCAGTATCCTGCAAAGATGCCCCTCTCACACATTTGCCAGTAATTCACAAAGAACTGCTATCAGAGTTGAGGCTGTACAGGAGCCAGCACTTGCGTACTCTTAGCTAGTCCTGAGTCATCATTACCAGAGCACATTCTTTCAAACCTAGCTTTACTTACGGAAGGAAAGGCAAGCAGGGGAAAAAAGAGCTAGAAATATAAAACCTTTGCTAGCTAGTATCATTTTATTTATATAAATAATGCTCCAAGTCTAAACGAATCCACATTTCTGAAAACAAGCTTCTACGGTAGATGAACAATGTTTCAAATTTTTAAACAACTCTCCTTGTAAACATAAGCTTAGGTTGAAAACAAGTAATCTATTTCAGTCGATAGGATATTATTCAATAATATGAAAGGCAGGATTTCAGCTGTCAGTTTCCTATTATTTTGCAAGCCAACAGTAATATGCTGGTTACAATTAATGTGGCTTAGTCAAATTAATATATATTTTAAAAAATTGCTGGGCCATCTCACAAATAACAATGAGACTAAAGGAGCCAGAAATAAATGCTGTAACTGTGAGCTGACTTCATTTAAAGTTGTGTTCAATTACATAATACTTTCACTAGTAATAATGCATGTAAAATTTCTAAGATGTAATTTAAAAACAACTTTAACATTAGAAGAATTGCCATGCTGATGAACGCTGGTGTGTGGGGAGCTGGGGAGGGTGGCACTGCACAAGTTTTTTTTGATCAGCAAAAACTCTGGTCTGGAGCTTCCTCCAAAGGAATGAGGCATTAGATGCAAAAAACATAGCCAATGCCACAGCAATTTTGCCAATATCCAGGGGAAAAAAAACAAAGCCAACCACCACTTGAAACTGACATTGGAAATGACCATCACATACCCTGCCCCATCAATCTTGCAGAAGCTTCCTTACTGTGGCTTGCACCAAACTGGTTGATTGTCCCACAAATTGGTCAAGCAACAGCCTGACACAATCATACTTAGAAATATTGCATGCAAAAAATGCCCCTGAAACCATCATCATCATCCTGGATATATTTGGTCTGTCAGCAAGTTAGATCCAGCAGAGGCATAGTGGTATAAGTCAAAAGAGAGTTGCCCTGGGAGTTCTCAACATTGGATCATATGAGGTTTCATTAATCAGCCCAAACATGGGCAAGAAAATCACCAACTGGCTCACTGTGGATCCAATGAAGTTTCATGACAGTGGTTAACACAGTTGCCTTGGGTGATTGTATGGTGTTTGCACATTCTCACATGTCAGTGTGGGTTTCCTCCAACAGTCCAAACATGTGCAAGTTAGGTGGATCACTCATGCTAAATTGCCTGTTAGCGTCCTAAGGTGTGAAAGTTAGATCGTTGCCCTGGGAAACGTTTGGGGTTACAGGAATAGGGAGAGGGGGTTCGGATAAGCTATGCTATTAGAGTTGGTGCAGACTCAATGGACTAAATGGCCTCCATCTGCACTGTAGGGGTTCTATGTCAGAGTCCCAACAAAGAACAAAGAGCAACACAGCACAGGAAACAGGCCCTTCAGCCCAACGAGCCCATGCCGCCGTCCTAATGTCCTAATGACCTCCAACATGAACAAGAAAACCACTATCTGGTGCTAAACGGGATAGATTTTGCCCAGATCTAGCAACTCAAGACTGGGCATCCATTAGGTGAAGTTCAGAAAGACACATCTGCCAGACTGGGCACATGAAGAAACTAACAAGAGGAAAAAGCCACTACACCTTGTCCTCATGAATCAACCTGCCACAGATGCATCTCTCCACAACAAGCGTAGGTCGGAATGACGACTTCATAGTTGTAGCAGCGAGAAAACCTCATCCTCAGGCTGAGCATATCCTCCATCGCATTGTATAGCACTATCACCGTGTTAAATGGGATAGAAAAATTTTGTAAGGTGTCGGTGACAGTGCTATTAGATGGCCCTTACACAGCAAGGACTTGCTCACTGATGCTTAGTATAGATTCCATCAAGGCCATTTGGCTCCTAACTTGAATACAGCCTTGGTCCGAACATGGACAAAAGAGCTGAACTTGAAGAGAGCAGATGACAATGACTAAGGCAGCACTTGACTGAGTGCGGCATCAAGGAGTCCTGGCAAATTTGGAAAACTTGGGTTGGAGTTATACAATTATTTACTGATTACTTGCTGCTGCACCTATGTGCTAGCTTTACGTTTCATACATAAATTCCTTTTTGTTGTAGCTTTCTGCAGCTTTTATCCATTTAAATATTTGTTCTTTTGTTCTCCCTTTCAAAGCAAACAACTTCACATTTTCACACGTTATACTCCATTTGTCAACTTTTTGCCCACAGACTTAATCTATCAATATCTTTTTGTAAACTGCTTATATCCCTCTCGCAACTTAAAGTGCGCAATAATAGTGGAAAGGTAACTACAGTACATTCACTTCCTTCCTTCAAATCATTAATATGTAAACAGTTGCGGTCTCAGCACTGATTCCTGTGAAACACCACTGGTTATATGTCACCGATCTGAAAAAGAGCTCTTATACCAACTCTGTTTCCTGCCCATTAGCCAATTTTCTACCCTTGCCAGTATGCTACCTCCAACACCATGGGCTCTTATTTAATGGCTTAACCTTTTGTGAAGTATCTTGTTGAATACCTTCTCATATACAACCCATCTACCGGTTCTCATCTATCCACTCTGGTTGAGACTCTCAAAAACTCTAATAAATTGATCAGACATGATTTTCCTTAACTGTTTGATTAGATTAGGATTTTCCAAATGTGCTATTACTTCCTTAATAACTGATTCTAACAGTTTTCCAACAATAGGTGTTAGACTAATTGGCTACAGTTACCTCCTTTTTGCCTCCCTCCCTTGTTGAATAGGGTTGCCACATTTTCCAATCCTCTTGCATCTCTCCAGAACCAAAGGATTTTGGGAAAATTACATCCACCGTCTCTGTAGCTACTTTTTTTTTTAAGGATCCTCGGGTGCAAGCCTTCAGGGTCAAGGGATTTAACTGCCTTTATACCATTAGTCTATCTAATACTATCGCTTCAGTGATGGCACTTAATTCCTCCCCCATACTAACAGGGATGTACGAAGTATCTTCCACCACAAAGATTGATGCAAGATATCTCTAACTCTTCTGCCATCTCCTTGTTCCCCATAACTATCTCCACAGATGCATTTCCAAGAGGCTTATGTTTACTTTAACCTCTTCTTCCCTTGATATATTTGGCTCTTGTTGTCAGTTTTTAATATGCGTCGCCAGTTTGCCTTCATAGTTCGTTTTCTATTATCTTTTTAGTTCTTCTTTGCTGGATTCTGAATTTATTCCAGTCTTCGGGATTATCACTGGCTTATGCCTCCATAAGCACTTCTTCTTTCAACTTAGTACTCTCCTTAACTTCCTTGGTTAGCCAAGGTTGGTTTATCCCTGTCTTAGGATCTTTCTTCCTTACTAAACATACTTTTGCTGAGAATCATGAATTACCTCCTCAAATGCCTTCAATTGCTTGTTTACTGTCTTTCCTTCTAATCTATCCATCCAGTCCATTTTAACTAACACTATCCTCACTTCATTGAAATTCCCTTTAGTTAAGTTAAACTCACTTGTTTCAGACCCAAATTCCTCACGCTGAAAATGAATATTAAATTCTATCATGTTACGATTACTACTGCCTAGCGGATTTTTTACTCGAGGCCATTTATTAAATCTGCCTCTTCACTCATTACCAGATCTGCCACAGCCTGAACCTTGGTCAGCTCCATGATGTGTTTGCTCTGTGAAACTATTCCTAATGCACTAGCTACCCTTTCCAACTTGATTAATCCAATCAACATGAAGATTAAAGTCACCCATAATTATCGCTCTATTCTTTTTACACACTCCAATTATTTGCTGATTTATATATCATTTTCTACAGTGTAGCTACTGTTTGGGAGTCTATACACTACTCTTACAAATGTCTTCTTACCCTTGCTTTTTTTTTTAAAACCTCTACGTCATCCACACCTAGATTGTCTCTCACAACTGGCCTCATTTAATAGCTTATTAAATGTGCTACCCTACCACCTTCCCCTTCCTGTCTTTCCAGAAGGTCAAATATTCCTGGATATTAAGTTCCCAGTTTTGATCTCCTTTTAACCACAACTCCATAATGGCAACGTGATTATATCCATTTAATTCGATTTGCACCGTCACTTCATCTACTTTGTTCTGACTGCTTCATGCATCAAGACACAAGTGGCAACTAACTTTCATACTATACAAATGCATAACAAATGACCACCTCCAACAAAAGCTAACCTAAGCAACTTCCCCTAACATTCAGCTCATTTAGCCATCCTATTGAGAAGATTTTCAATTTTTTGTGACTATTATATATAACAATCATAATTAAAATGAACAGAATGCTGTCCAAGTCTCAATGAGAAGTTTAAAAAAATTCAGAGAAACATTTGGTCACAATGTTACAAGATCAGTACCGCACCACCAATCCTACTTCTCTCTAGCCTCTCAAACATCCTTTTAAAAAAAATGTGGAAAAATTTTAGTAAGAGGTGCATGGCCAGTTTGTGAAAGATTTAGGCATATTGTCATTGCAGCCACATCCTAAATTTCGTGATCTTTTAAGCCAGGTAATTATGTTGAGGTTAAATATCTCAAAGTTAATTTGGAATAAATCCTTAGTCTATTTGTTAAAAGTTGTAATCACAGCATTAATTTCTGCCCTTCCCATTTCCTGGAAAACTCCTGTTACAGGTCTGACTGAGTAAGAATTTAGCAAAACCACCAACACCATCTGTACAACAGGTCTGACTGTACAGGTTCATTAAAAGTATCAGTTGTGTGTTTTACATTCCAATCAATTATTAGTGATAATGCCAAAGTGAAATAAATGAATTGTCAGAACATTGATAATTCTATAGTGGAATGATCAAGCTTGAAAACCAGAGAAATCTTTCAACAACAGATCTTGTGTGGAATAATTCTACAGTTCTACTGTTACAAAAAAATCATTCCTTTGTTTCAGCCCTGATAAACACTGAAAATTACACAGCATTTCAGAAATAAAGTCGTAAATGCTAATAATCTCCATCTGCCAAGAAATCCAACAAAAGTTCTGATGGTTACTGGTACACAATTTCAAATAAATGCAATGTCAAGAAGACACTGACAGAACTTGTACTTTGTATTGAAGTTCTAACAATCTCTATGCCAGCACACTGCAGAAGAGTGCTAAAATATTCGCATCCCAGAAAAGAAGTAGTATTTGCGAGACCAAAGATCCACAGGCTGTTAGTTGGAATGGCAGTATAGATACCCACTACCCAGTTATGAGTCAGAAGCAAGTTTCAGAATATAGTACCATGAAATTGGAGCTTACTTTGCTCGTTTCCACAGACGCTTAGCTGAACGCCTAAAGCAGAGAAAACAAAAATTTTTTTTTAGAAATAATTGCAACACAATAAATTTCCACAGCTACCACTGTACTTGTTAAAGACTGATCAGTAGGCTTCTTACCCAACACTCTTGGTTAATCTACTGAAAAACGAACACTGACTTCTTTGAAAGCTACAATGCATAATGACAGGGTCGAAGTGCATATTTTTCAAATTAAACTTAAAATGAATTTTTACCAGTATTTAAAAAGATGGTTATACAAATGGAAAAATTCACAAAACATTTGGGTTGAATTACCGTTAAACACAGTTCGATTACTTTTGACACAAATAAGTTGGTCATCTTCACTCAGTAACTTGAATATTCAATCCTTCCCCAAGATGCAATACCTAAGCTTTCCCTCAATAAAAATTAATAGCGACAGCAAATCCTTTGAAGTGTGTTGAAGCATTATGACTCAACAAATAAAACATTCCAACTCTTATGGACTTGAAATTAATACTTGTACTTTAACAAAAAATTATTAAATGACACTGTAAATCTATAACTTCACAAAACTAACATAAAATGAGTGATGAAAGCAACCTTCATCATCAGGGCAGAATTATAATGCTGTATTATAATTGTTCACAGTGATCACAGTGATAAGTAGGTCAAGTGACAGATTCCACGCCATTTATTACAAACTACAAAATTGAAGGAATCATCTAAATAGCAGATTAGAAACAAAGCTTTCACTTCTTTGGGCCTGCATTCAAATCTTCTTGTATGCTCTGCACAACACAATACAATAAATAATAATGCATTTGATGGCTGCAAATCAGTGATCCTGAATCTCATTTATTCTGCAAAGAACTTTATTGAAAAGCAAATCTAAGAGATAAAAATTAGGAATAATATTGCACCTTTGTGACAAAATAGCTAATGGAAGAGGCATTAGGAAAAGTAACAAATCAGAGGTAGCTTTGAGGTAAAGTCATGAAAAAAAACAGGTTTTGGAGGCAAGTTGGAGCACTTAAGGCCCATGGCTGCCATTAATGGTGGTGTGAAGGAAGTGGGATATGCACAAGGAGCCACAGTTGGAAAAGGTTATAAAATGATTGGAGGGCTAGAAGAGGTTGCAAAGAAGGGAAAGTCTTTTCAAAGATAGGAAAGTCAGGAAAAGATTTGAATACAAAAGTTGAAAATATTAAAATTTTAACCACTGGTGGACCAGGAGCCAACGCAAGTCAGTCAGCAGAGGAATGCTGGAGTAAACAGGACAGCTGCAAATTAAGACACTAGCAACCAAGATTTGGATGAGTTTAAGAGGGTGGAAGAAGGGAAGCCAGCTAGGAAAGCACAGGACTATTCTATATGTTACTGACTTTCTTGCTACATAATAGTTGTGAAACAGAACATCTTTCATTTCAGAGACTGAGGATTGCTTCGTTGATCATTACTTTGGAATAAGTAGAGGTTTTAATGTTACAGGTACTAAGTTGGGACATTAAATGTGCATGATTACAGACTCAGCCTAGCACCAGAAGAGGCTTTCATATCACCAGAAATTAGTTCAAATCTTGCTTCCACAGATCAACATCTAATCGCATCATCTAGTTCTAGAACATGTAGTAGTTTCTGGACAAGATATTAAATTTAAATGCAAGTTGATAAGATTTCTCTTGAACGACACGTGCAAGTTGAACAATAATTTGCAGACAGATTTATTTGTATTGGAAGAGTTGTTCTTTGCATTTTACAAGAAAATACAATACAGAATTAATAACTGTACATTTTTATCTTTTAAAATGTACTTTTAATGAAAGCAAACCAGTTATCACATTAAAATCACAGTTATAGACATTAGAACCTGCCCAACATCGTCAATATATGCAAAGACTCATCAAACAGTAACACAATTCAATCGCAGCTTTATACCAATTCATGTTTCTTCCATTCTAGTGCACATTAAAGTTCACTTATTTAAGATACACTGCACCAAGACATATGGAATTCCGTGTTAGCCTACTGTGTTCTATTTCCTACCAAGATACTGCCAACTCATCTACTGTTCCAACAGAGGCCCAAACATTCTAGACAACTGCTACACAAATATTAAAAATACCTCCCACCTAGCTGTGCTCCTACTCCCAGCTTTCAAGCAAAATCTGAAACGGGAGAATCCATTAAAGAAAGTTGTACAATATTGATCTGAAAAATCAGATGATTCCCTACAGGACTGCTTCAAGTCAGTGGACTGGTCAGTATTTAAAAACTTAGTAACCAACCTGAACAAGTATGTAACTACAATAACTGACTCCATAATAAAAGTGTATAGAAGACTGTGTGCCGAGAAAGCAAATCCCAACCGGAAACCATGGACGAACAGGGATATTCATTGCTTTAAGTCTAGGTCTGAGGCATTCAAGTCAGGTGGCCCTGACCAAAATCAATCTGAGGTGGAGAGTATTAATTGGATGGTTTCTTGAGCACTTCTAAACAGGCATCTACTGACAAGATGGAGAGTGGAGTCAGGAGATATACACCCATAATGCTATTAATAAATCTATTCCAAGAATGGCTCTTGCTTTGTCCTCATCAACTGGCTATCAGGAGTGTAACATCTTGACACTGCAAGCTTTGAGAAGAGTAAAAGGGGCAAGATCAGAGCTTTCTCTTGCAGTCTACTCTTTAATACAAAGCAGAGCTAGATTCAAAGGAAGCACAGTGAAATAAAGAAAGGTAAGGGATGAAGAGACTATCCATGTGTAAAAGTGCCCTGTGGATTGATGCATTTCATTTTATAGACCATTTTTGTATCAGTCTTCTCACCTGTGGTATCTGACCTCTCCATCTCAAAGTAGGAGAACGAAGGGACCAAGCTCTTCCCCAATGGTTAAGCTACACGGCAACAGCAACATATTTATATAGGAACACGAGGAGATCATTCAGCCTGTCAGGCCCGCTCCACCATTCAATAAATCATGGCTGATCTACTTCGTTGTCTATGCCCCGCCACCCGCCCACATGATAACCCTTGAAACCTGTATCAAAAATTCTATAATATGAATAAATTTAATGTTTTCCGCAAACAGAAAACCACAAACTAACCCTTAAAAAAAATCTTACATAGAACAATACAGCACAGAACAGGCCCTTCGGCCTTCGATGTTGTGCCGACCAAAATAAAAAGCAATGACCCTCCAAACTAAACCATTCCCTTCTCTTCCATATACTTATCAACTAACCTCTTAAACGCCACCAAACTTGCGCATCTACAACTGCCGCAGGCAGGGCATTCCACTCCCTAATCACTCCTGAGTAAAGAACCTACCTCTGATATCCGTCCTATAACTCATACCCTTAATTTAAAGCTGTGTCCCCTCGTGCTAGCTTTCTCCATCCTAGGAAAAAGGCTATCACTGTCCACCCTATCTAAACCTCTAATCATCTTATATGCTTCAATAAGATCCCCTCTTAGCCGCCTCCTTTCTAACGAAAACAACCTCAAATCCTTCAACCTCTCTTCATAGGACCTGCCCTCCATACCAGGCAACATCCTGGTAAACCTCCTCTGTACCCTCTCCAATGCCTCCACATCTTTCTTATAATGTGGGGACCAGAACTGCACACAATACTCCAAGTGCGGCCGCACTAGAGTTTTGTACAGTTGCAACATGATGCTGCGGCTCCTAAATTCAATCCCCCTACCAATAAAAGCTAAGACTCCATATGCCTTCTTAACAACTTTATCCACTTGACTGCCTACTTTCAGGGATCTATTGACACATACACCAAGATCCTTCTGTTCCTCAACACTATTAAGAGCCCTACCATTAGCCCTATACTCTACACATTTATTGTTCCTGCCAAAGTGCATTACCTCACACTTTTCCACATTAAACTCCATTTGCCACCTCTCGGCCCAGCTCTGCAACTTGTCCAAGTCACTCTGTAAACTAAAACACCCCTCTTCACTATCTACCACACCACCAACTTTAGTATCATCTGCAAATTTACTGATCCATCCCTCAATACCCTCATCCAGATCATTTATAAAAATTACAAACAGCAGGGGCCCCAAAACAGACCCCTGAGGCACACCACTCGTCACCGAACTCCACGATGAATATCTCCCATCAACCACCACCCTCTGTCTTCTATCTGCCAGCCAATTCCTAATCCAATTAGCTAAATCACCCTCTATTCCACACATCTGCATTTTCTGTAGAAGTCTTCCATGGGCCACCTTATCAAACGCCTTACTAAAGTCCATATATACTACATCAACCGCCTTACCCCCATCCACCTCTCTGGTCACTTTCTCAAAAAACTCAATGAGGTTAGTAAGGCATGACCTACCCTTCACGAAACCATGCTGACTATCCCCAATCAATTCATTTCTCTCTAAATAACTATAAATCCTATCCCTAATAATTCTCTCCAATACCTTGCCCACAACAGAAGTAAGACTCACTGGCCTATAATTCCCTGGAAGGTCTCTCTTCCCCTTCTTAAACAATGGGACCACATTCGCTATCCTCCAGTCCTCCGGAACCACACCCGTAACCAACGAGGACCTGAAGATCAGAGCCAGAGGCTCTGCAATCTCCTCTCTTGCCTCCCAGAGAATCCTAGGGTAAATCCCGTCCGGCCCAGGGGACTTATCCAACTTCAAACCCTCGAGAATTTCTAACACATCCTCCCTATCTACTACAATACTTCCCAATTTGCAACCCTGTACCTCAGTGCTCTCCACAGCTACATTTCCAGCACTCTGCGTGAATACCGAAGAGAAATATTTATTCAGTGCCTCACCAATCTCTTCAGGCTCCACGCACAACTTCCCACTGCTGTCTATGACTGGCCCTAATCTTGCCCTAACCAATCTTCTATTCTTAACATATCGAAAGAAAGCTTTAGGATTCTCCTTAATCCTATCAGCCAACATCTTCTCGTGTCCAAAAAAAAATCTTCTCATCTTAGTCCTAAAAGAGAAAGCTCTTATTCTTAAACTGTGTTCCCTAGTTCTAGTCTGCCCCACAAGTGGAATCATTCTATCCTATCAAGTCTCCTCAGGATCCTGTATGTTTCACAAAGATCGCTTTTCATTCTTCTAAACTCCAATAGGTATACGGTCAATCTATTCAGCTTTGCTTCACAAGATAAACCCCTCACCTCAGGAATAAACTGAATAGAGTTTCTCCATACTTCTTTTAACTCAATTATATCGTATGCACACAATGCTCCAGCTATGGTCGCACCAATGGTTGCGCAGCTACAGAAAACTTGCTGAATTTCATATTCTGTTGCCTATTGTCTTTCCTGCTAATCAGGCACTGTCAGAGGTGAAAATGGGCAATTTCAGTGATGGGACAGATATGGGATCAGAAGCTCATCATGGAATCAAATGTGACACTAAGGTTTCAACTGCATGTAAAGGTATCATTGAGTCTTCACAATATTTAGTTGCAGTAAATTTCTACCAATCCAATACAATGGACAAGTACTATGATAATTTAAGAGCATATGAACAAGAGTAGACTATTTAGCCCCAAAGGTCTGTTCTGCCATCCAATGAAACTATGGCTGATCTGCAATCTAACTTCATACCAACTTACCTTTGCCCATAGCTCTTAGTACCCTTGGACAACCAAGATTTATTAATCTCAGGTTTAAAATTTACAATTGATTGGCATCAATTGATATTTCCAGAATACTCTCTGGAAATTTACTTTGACTAAATATTGTGAAGACTCAACCATTCTTTTCAGACCATACCAGCCAATGACTCCAGACGGTTGCCACCTTCATGTCACATTTAATTCCAAGATGAGCTTCTGATCTCACGTACATCCCATTAGTGAAACTGCCCACTTCCATCTCTGATACTGCCTGATTAGTAAGGAAGCAATGGAATGTAAATTCAGCAAGTTTTCTGTTTTACATCCCTTTGCTAATTTCACTAATCAATAGCCTGACATGAATTTTTAAAGATCTCCTTTGTTCCCCAACAGTAGAAACAGGTACTCTATCTATCCAATCAATGTCCTGTGATCCCTTGAAAATTTTGATCCAAACACCTTAATCTCTAAACGCCAGGAACTGGTACTTGAGTTTGTTAATTTCCCCTCGTAATTTAATCCTTGGAGCTATTCTGGATTCCATCCAAGAATAATATATACTTCCTAAGGTTTGCTGTCCAGGAATGGACAAACCGAGGCTTTGTATATCAGAAGTTGTATTTTTACTTTCTTCTATTAAACTCAAAGCCAGCATTCTGAGACTTAAGAGTATTTTCTATGCCTGTTCATAACTTTAACGGTATAGTACCTGGACCACCAAATCTCTTTAGACCTGCACTGTTTCAATCAGGAAGTACCTTTGTGGGTCAGTGAATGACCTTATATTCTCCAAACAGAAATCCATTAGCTAGAGATTTGCCAATTCACATCACCTAACTATATCTCAGCAGTATTATACACCCATCAACATTGCTTAAACTGCCAGATCTTTATCATTGTCAAATTTTGGAAATGAGGTTTTGTATCCCATCAACTTATTAAATACTCAGAACATAGAACATTACAGCACAGTACAGGCCCTTCGGCCCTCGATGTTGCGCCGGCCAGTGGACCCTCTAACCTAAACTATTCCAATATCATCCATATGCCTATTCACCGAACATTTGAATGCCCCCAAAGTAGGTGAGTCCACAACTGCTGCAGGCAGGGCATTCCACGCTCTCACCACCCTCTGTGTAAAGAACCAAAGTACTTGGAGGAAGGTGCTGAAGCAGTTGGTGCCCTCAGCTTCTATTTTTGATTATTAAATCAGGGGAGAGCGCGAACGTAATCCCCCACTACCACAAATTTTGCAGCTGAGTATCCCGCATTTGGGGACATCGCAGGTGTCAACACACCCAAAGTGCAATGAGCTAGCGTTGACCTGGGCGAACCACCGATCTGATCATGGTTTCACCCTGCTTGGTCAGGGTGCCCTCAGCATATACATGGAAACTAACAATTGCTCTCTAATTATTTAATTGAGGAACAGCATATACAAGTAGGAGGGATCAAGAACAGATTACCTCAGAGTATATGGGAGCAGGAACAGAAACTACTGCTAGTGATATCCTGGCAAAAGTTTTTGATTTGATTTATTGCCACATATATGGGCATAGTGAAAACTATTGTTTCTTGTGTGCTATACAAAGCGTACTGTTCAAAGAAAAGGAAATAAGGGAGTGCATAATGTCGTGTTACTACAAGATCAACTTACTGCAAGGTAGGTCCATTCAAAAGTCTGATGGCAGCAGGGGAGAAGCTGTTCTCGAGTCGGTTAGTATGTGACTTCAGACTTTTGTATCTTTTCCCCGATAGAAAAAAGAGTCTGTGTGGGGTCCTTAATCATGCTGGTCGCTTTGCTGAGGCAGGAGGAAGGGTAGACGGAGTCAATGAATGGGAGGCTGGTTTGTGCGATGGATTGGGCTACATTTTTGTAGTTTCTTGCGGTCTTGGGCAAAGCAGGAGTCATACCAAACTGCGATGCAACCAGAAATGATGCTTTCTATGGTGCATCTATAAAAGTTGGTGAGAGTTGTGGCAGACTTGGCAAATTTCCTTAGTTTTCTGAGAAAGTAGAATCATTGGTGGGCTTTCTTAGCTGTAGTGTCCACACGGGGTGAGGGGTGGGGAGGAGTTGGGAACCAAATGAGATTGATTGAATAGACCCAGGCAAATCCAATCTCACCCAGCCAAAAAGCAGCACAGAAGCATTGGAGAATGGTGCAGTCAGCCTTACTGAAGTCTGCCAACAGAACTAGGAGTCACACAATATCACTTTGGATTCTGATACTCTGACAGGAGCAGAAATATGATTTGAGGAATTCAAACAGTTTTGGAAAAGGCATAGATTTGGCAGGTGACAACACATTGAAGGACTTTGGAGAAGGGACAGTAGTTTGGAAGAATGGAGGAGTGGTGTTATTTTGAGGGAAGGGACAACCATGGCAGTTTCAAAGACTGGGGAGAGTTACATCAGGAGTGACTTTTTCTATAAAGGACAATTAAATCAAAGTCAGTCCCTTAAAAGTCTACTGGGTAAGGTAAAATTTGAGAGATATTTGTTGTTAGGTAAGGATAACAAAGGAAACGAAATAGGCAACTGAAGCTGAGGCACAAATCATTCATGTTGTAGCCGAGTTATGGAAGAGGTTTAAGAGGCTGAATGATCCATTCTTATTTCTATTTTTTTTATTCATTTTGGGACATGGCCATTGCTGGCTGGCCAGCATTTATTGCCCTTCCCTAATTGCTTTTATATGGCAGTTAAAAGTCAACCACATTGCTGTGGCTCTGGAGTCGCACGTAGGCCAGACCAGGTAAGAACTGCACATTCTCCCCCAAAGGGCATTAATGAACTAGATAGGTTTTTCCGACAATTGACAATAGTTTCATAGTCATCAGCAGTTTTTTAATTCCAGATTTTTTTTATTAAATTCAAATTCCACCATTTGCTGTGGCGGGATTCGAATCCAAGTCCCTAGAAAATTAGCTAAATTTCTGGATTAATACTCTAGCAATAATACCACTAGGCCATCACCACCCCCCCCCCCACCCCATGATTCCCTTCCTTAAAGCAGGTGCATTTTTTGTAGCAACAGTAATTAAGTAACTTTAATGATACTAAAAAATATTTCCAAAGAAAACTACTATTTAGACTACTTATTCTTTTTTGATTAAGCAATACTATTTTTGCCCACCACGAGAGGAAATCTGACTATGCATATTATACAGGAGAGCCAATGGACATTATCTACTTGAATTTCCGAAAGGCTCTGACAAGGTGCCACAGAGGACTGCTGAATAAGATAAGAGCCCATGGTGTTACAGGCAAGGTGCTAGTAGGGACAGAAGATTGCTGACTGGCAGAAGGCAGAGGGGGAATAAAGACGGCCTTTTCAGGATGGCAGCTGATGACTCTTATCTTATTCAACAGCTCTCTATGTGGCACCTTGTCAAAGGCCTTTTGGAAATTCAAGTAGATAATGTCCACTGGCTCTCCTATGTAGTATGCATAGTCAGATTTCCTCTAGTGGTGGGCAAAAATAGTA
Organism: Sphyrna mokarran; assembly: GCA_024679065.1. Classification (NCBI taxonomy): domain Eukaryota; kingdom Metazoa; phylum Chordata; class Chondrichthyes; order Carcharhiniformes; family Carcharhinidae; genus Sphyrna; species Sphyrna mokarran. The sequence continues at coordinate 41,126,280 of JAGIQG010000021.1, read as the reverse complement.
TTTTTTTAAAAACTAGAAAGAATAATTAGTCTAAGTATGTAGTTTTCTTTGGGGATGTTCTTTTAGAATTATTAAAAATACTTCAATTACTGTTGCTACAAAAAACGCAGCTGCTTTAAGTGTTGGTACCACAAATTTTCTCTTTATATACAAATGATCTAGATAAAGGAACTGAAGACACCGTGGCTAAGTTTGCAGATGATACTAAGTCTAGTGGAGGTACAGGTAGTAATGAGACAGGGAGGTTGCAGAAGGTTTTGGACAGTTACGAGAACTAACAGATGGGAAAGTGTGAGGTTATGTACTTTGGTTGTAATAACTGAGACACAGACTATTTTCCAAGACAGAAAATAATTTAGAAATCATTCCAAGTCCTTTGGGATTCCTGGTTCAGCATTTTCTTATTGTTTAACCTGCAAGTTGAGTTGATAGTTAGAAAAGCAAATGCACTGTTAGCATTCATGTCAAGGGGACTAGAACTTAAAAGCAAGGATGCACTGATAAGGCTTTATAAAGCTCTGGTCAAACTGCATTTGGAATATTGAGAGCAATTTCAAATCCATCATTGAAGGATGTGCTGGCCTTGTAAAGGATCCAGAGGAGGTTCATGAGAATGATCCTAAGAATGAAAAGTTTGATGTATAATAAGTGTTTGAGAACTGTGCTTGGGAGTATAGAAAGATGAGGAGCAATCTCATTGAAACATACAAAATCCCTAGGTAGACTTGACATGGAGACGATGATTCCGTTACATCAGACTAGGATCCGAGAGCATAGCATCAGAGTAAAGGAATGACTTTAGATGAGGGGGGAAATTTCTTCAGCCAGCAGGCAGTGAACTTTTGGGATTCACTGCCATAAAGCCTGTGGAGACCAGGTCACTAAGTGTATTTGAGAGATAGATATGGGTTCCAGGAAAAAGCAGGAGAATGGGGTTGAGAAACATATCAGCCATGAAAAGACTCAACAGGCCAAATGGCCAAATTCTGCTTCTGTATCTAAAAGCCTGCATAAGGGTGGCACCATTACGATGTGCCCCTGCAACCAACTGATATTTTCACAAAACTCTTTCAATTCATTTGGCCAATTCAATTTAGGATACATTCAAGTAAAACCTACAAATTACAATATGTTGATTCTGGACAAACTGTTTATAGTCACCTAATTTTGCTAAAGTAAAATGTTATTCATTTCCAAATAGGGTATAAATGTCTTACACTTCTTGTTTAAATCTTTAGATATGAGAAAATTAATTTTAATCTTCATATTTTCATTGCACATATTAACTTTTCCAAAGTTGGAAAGTTGCATTGAACAATACATGTTCCTGTTGCTGCAGTTCTGCTTTATGAACTTCCCTTCGTAAAATTAGTTTAAGTGCCAAAGACATTTTAGAAACTGCAATGTTACTTGCCGACACAAACAAATCAAAACATTTGCAATTTGAGTTGGTCAATTTCATGTTTTCATTTAATCTGATGGGACATACCCCTTCCAGATAAGACTGGAGAAAGCTTGAATGGGGAGCAAACACTGGCACGGACTGATTGCGCCGAATGGCCTGTTTCTATGTTATATAGCCTGTATAAATCTTGTCGAAGAGGAAGTCCGTTTTTAAAAACTATTCCGAGGATGGATTTTACCAGACAGACTAGATGTGTTCAGACTCAACTGAGCAAAAACGACATTTCATACCCAAGCAGCAGGAAACACAATAATTGAAAGTTTAACGCAGCATTTATTACAAGCATGTAAAACATCCCTTAAAAACAAAAATACTTTGCAACTCTCGGAATTTAAAGCTCAGGCCAAATGCCGTTGAAATCTATAATATGCATCAAAAATGGAACTGCTCAACTGGCTTCTCTTCATGATAGTTAATTAAACATAGGTAGCAAAGACTGCATTTTTAAAGCAAATAGACCTCCAAGCATAAAACTACACAGCTTCTGCACACCACATGTATCGATATCCCTCTGCTTTTCTACATAGAAAGTGTGGTAACATACACCAAAAATTTCTGAATCAAATAAAACAGCTTAGTAGGTGATTTCCCATTTTCGCGCACAATCAATACCATTATGAGAAAATAAGTCAAAACTTTAAGTATTTTATAAATTTAAAAACGAAGTACTGATATCCACACCCCCATAAAAAATTCCAAAGAAAAAAATGCATTAATGAGCAGAATTTTCTTAATGGTACATTTTCACTTGCACCACTTGCACAATTGAAATAAAGTAATTTTCACTTTGCACCACTACTAAGCCAGTAGAGTGAATCTCACATCCAATTACTATCTGTCCTTGATTCAGAGACGGCCTAAAGGATGCAATCTCACTGAACAAAGAACGTCACAGCACAGGAACAAGCGCTTTGGTCCTTCAAGCCTTCACTGACCATGCTGCCCTACTTAACTAAAACCCCTTACCCTTCCGGGGACCCTTTCCCTCTATTTCCATCCTATTCACGTATTTGTCAAGATACCCCTTAAAAGTCATACTGTACCTGCTTCCACTATGAGTTCCAGGCATCCACTACTCTGGAAAAAATCTGCCTTGTATATCTCCTCTAAACCTTGCCCCTTAAACTTATGCCCCGAGTCTTTCGCATCAGGAAAAAGCTTCTGACTACGTCCGCTCTGTCCATGTCTCTCAACGTTGTAGACTTCTATCAGGTCTCCCCTCAACCTCTGTCGCTCCAGTGATAACAAACCAAATTTCTCCAACTTCTCTTCATAGCTGTATATGCTGTATACCTCTATATCAGGCAACATCTTGGTAAATTTTTTCTGTAGCCTCTCCAAAGCCTCCACATCCTTCTGATAGTATGGCGACCAGAACTGAACACTATTCCAAATGCGGCCCAAGGTTCTATAAAGTTGCAACATGACTTGCCAATTTTTAAACCAGCCAATGAAGGCAAGCATGTCATATGCCTTCTTGATTACCTTCTCCACTTGCATTGCCACTTTCAGTGACCTATGTACCTGTACACCCAGATCCCTTTACCTATGAATATCCTTAAGGGCTCTGCCATTTACTGTATATTTCCTATCTGTATTAAACCTTCCATAAGGCACTCTCTCATTTATCTGGATTAAACTCCAAACTGCTTCAGTTTGACACCATATCAGAGTCCAAACCCAGTGCAGAATCAACCAGATTCCTGAATCGTTTCACAGAATTCGCTGGACTTCCTGACAGCCTACATTCCCTTAATTTAAGTTCTGGGTATCACTCATTCCAGTGCTCAAAACACTTAAATGTTTAATTATCTCTGCAAGTATCAGAACAAATAGAGAGTTCACTCTTCATCAGGACAATCAGTTTCTAGCTAGGGGTAAGTGATAACATTGAATCAAGATGAAATGGAGCTTACTGTCTGCTTTAAAGCTAGTAGCGGCAGAGTACATGCGCTCGTAAGTTCACTGTGTGACTTTCAGCATAAAATGTTTACTGCCATAACAAATTCAGAAGGAAAATTAGTACTTGAACATACATTGTTCCAGTTTCAAAAGAAAAGGCAGATGTATTAAACCTCACTTATTTTCAGAGAGCCTCATGCAAAGAAAAAAAAATGCAACTACATCTTGCAGTTGAAAAACACATTGGTCTCCTTTCTCTTTGGTAAAAGATACGCAAAGAAACAAGTTGCCCATTCAGCCTTTTGAGCCAGTTCTGCCACTCAATTGGATCTGTATCTCAAGTCCATCTACCCTTGAGTGTTTCGATAACCTTCTACACAATCACCTAACAAAAGTCTGGCAATGTCAGGTTTTGAAATTTTCAGCTGACCCAACCTCAAAAAGCCTCTGGGAGAAGAGTATACCTGATTCTCACAATGCTTTGTGTGGTTGAAGCAGTTTTTCACATCACAACTGAATGACTAGCTTATATTTTACATTCTGTCCCCTTTCATTCTGGACTTTGCCACAGGCAAATTGTTTACCTCTATCTAATTTCTTCAATCAATTTTAACACCTCAATGAGATCATCAATGGAATCATGAGATCATCATTCCCTTGAGTACAGAGATTAATCTCTGTACTCAACAGAATACAAAACTTAATCTATTGTCCTCTCAGTTTGATGCCGGCATTACTTTTGTGAATTTGCACTGCATCTCATCAAATCCAATACATCAGTCCAGCAGCGCAATGTCAAGAACGGAACATAGTACTCAAAATGAGGTCAAGCCAAGCTTCATATCTACCCATCCGTTGCATCCCACTCAACATTCCACGAGTCTTTAAAATTACTGTGCTGTGTACACGTATGGATACATACATATTTGAGTCTGCCATACAACGACCAAACTTGCACAAGCACACAAATAAAATCAAATACCAAGGCCTGTCCAACAGCACTCTGGCAGAATCAAGAGCGCAATTGCCATTCTTTTATCTAAAATGTCAGTTTAGGGGCAGTTGAGAGCAGCATCCCCATGTACCAAGGATACCTTCCCTCACCATTTTCCAGAAGATTACCCAAGTCCACGTTAAAATCTAACGACACCTCAATACTGGCCGCAAAACCTCCAGTAATAAACTTCAAACACAAAAATGTAAATCGAAATTCAGTGACGTTGCCTACAATTCTACTAACATCACTGAGGGAAATGTAATGCCCTTATACTAACCAACGTTTATAACATTCGCACTTCACGCACAATAATTTTTTTCAAATTTAAACAGTCAAAAATTAATTGTTAAGGTATAGCCTCAAAAATGTTCTTCCTGTGTTAGGACTTCTATTTAGTCACACCCTAAATTGTACTAATTTATTCTGAGATTCAGTGGGCTTAGGATAGGTGTGGTAGGGCAATGAGCAGTAAAATAATGTAGGTCACTAACCAAAAGTGTAGTAGTCCTCATTTTTTGAGTGAAGTTCTCCTCCACATACCAACTTTCCCACCCTCCTCCCCTCTGGATCTTGGTCTGGACTGAGGAAGGGCTTCTGTTTGAGATTTCTGTGTTTCAATTCTGTTTGAAAAACACAATAAAAAACATGTAACAGGGCAATTTCACCTTCCAAATACTACAAATGGGTAACTTTTCTTAATGTGGCACATACAGGAAAACCAAGGAAAGTGCCTTTATTGCATTTATTATCAAGATAATTAACTGGATCCCATTGATATATAAAAAGCACAAACTGGGACAATTACATAATATAGAGATTAAGAGATCCAAGTAATGGAATGATGTAACATGCTCTTAAAGGACAAGCATTTTAAAACCTACTGGGTTTTACTGCCCTTAGGTTACATTCACGACATAAGGAAATCGGAGTCCATAAAGTGAGAATTATACCTTGAGTAATTTACCCGTATAAAAGGATTAATTACTTCAATGTAGTAGATAAGATCTGGTTTAAATACATGGCACATTCTACTTAAAATAACAAACCAGAAAATCAAAAGCCAGAATGACATTTACAGCTTCAACTAATTCAATAATTGGTCATTTCTTTTTAAACAGACAGCCACTTAAAATCACGCCACAACTCTCTGGTACTAACTCTCATGCTTCAATGGTTTTGTGGCCAGCATCCCATTGTCCACTCCTGAAAGCCTTGACTGACTCAGCAAATCCATCCTTGTAACATCTGCCATGTGATGACTATGCTTTTAAGAAATGTATTTTGATCACGATTGTCTGCAGGATGTTTTGTTGGCACCGTGTTGTCTGTAGCTGGTGTCCTTTACTGTTACTGAAACCTTTATTGTTACTGAAGCAGTACAATTTATATTATGTTGATTTTAATCTGAACTAATGCAGTATTCTGTGGTTTTAGTGGTCCCTAGGATTGCTGAGTGAAGTTTGATTGTGGGTGATTGACAAGTCATTTCATGTGGCTAGGGACAGCTATTTTTCAGAGCATTTCAGTTTTTAGTTTCATTTCAGTAAGTTCACCTCTCTGCAATTTGGCCACTCGAACATGCCTCTCAGAAAACTGCTGACTTGGATGTTACGTAGGTGTTACAAAGCTGAAAATCCAGCATCAGATGAGCATGCTTGTTTCTGTGCTAAGTCTGAAGGAGGGTGCATTTCTGTGTAACGTGTTCAACTTGGAATAAGAAAGATAGCTAGCTGTTAGGAGTTACACTGTGTCATGTTTAAGTCTGATAAAAGTTGTGCTAATTTGTTATATTGTAACGGTTTTCTTAAACTTTATTTGATAAAAGCTTTGCAGTGAGTCACTTGAATCATACCTGGTTCACCAAAGCCAAAATCAAATATAAAACTTATGGTTGATACTAACATCACAAAAGACTTAGAGCCTTTGGCCTGGGTCTGAACACTTCTACAACCATCCATCAGGCTCTCGTTCTTCCAACTGCAACCATAAGCGTGACACATTTCAACCACAATCCACACTCCACCATTCCCGCCAGAGTCTGGCCATCATATAAAGTTGTTGTGATAAGATGCTCAGTTAACATCCAATGAATCTCACTCAGTCTTATCTTTCCATCTCACCAAAATAGAGATCCTTCCAATTGAAACAAAATGCAGTTTTGTCAGGAAACTAAAATCATTCATGGAAGATTTATTAAACTGAATCTATTTTGGAAAAGTTAGGCTTTTTGGTAAATCTGGATGCAAATAAGGTTCATGACTTTCAAAGTGTTTAAGATTTCAAAGCTCTTAAAACTTCACTTGCTCAAGCAATTTGCAGGAAACAATCTGCGACAGAATAATGAAAAACTTTTGAAACAATAGTTTGATACAACATATCTAAATTGTGCTATTACTTGGCTTGCAAATAATTCATAGAATCTCCACAGTACAGGAGGCTATTTGACCCATAGAGTTTTGAAGTTTATTTATTAGTGTCACAAGTAGACTTACATTCATATTGCAATAAAGTTACTGAGAAATTCCCCTCCACCACACCCCTGGCATACACTAAAGAAGCTAGCACGGCTTATGCACCTAACCAGCATGTCTTTCGGACTGTGGGAGACCAGAGGACTCAAAAGAAACTTGTGCAGACACGGGGACACAGACTGTGACCCAGGCTGGGAATTGGACCTGGGACTCTGGCACTGAGAGACAACAGTGCTAATCATTGTGGGTAGTATGGTGCAGAGTCTGCACCTGCAACAACCTCACCCAAGCCCTATCCTGGAAACCCCTGCTAATCCCCCTGACATTAAGGGACAATTTTTGAAGCATAGCCAATCCACCTAAACCGCACATCTCTGAACTGAGGGAGAAAGCCAAAGTACCCAGCCAAAACCCACACAGACATGGAGCAAATGTGCAAACTCCACACACAATCACCCAAGTCTGGAATTGAACCCAGATCCCTCTAACCACTGTCATCAATTAGCATAGGTTCTTAGGAACTGCATGCTGGGAAAACAAGGACTACAGCTTTTCAGTCTTCAATATCTCAAGTTCATTACACAGTTGGAAATGCAACCACATCAATTTGAGATCAAATTTCAATAGCAATATGATGTATTAAACAAATTTCAGTTGGATTAATACTGGAAGTATTTTGAAGAGGATTTTTCTTAAGAAAGCATTATTGACAACAAATATGCTGAAAAAATGAATTTTGTTTAATGATCTGGCATTTAGTCAATGACAAAATACAACTTCATATATTGGGTTAAGTCATAGAATTGGTTTAAGTTGTGAAAGAAAAATGCAATGTCTCTGTACTGTACTGCAATGTACTCTGCTTTGAAACTATTAAAACAAAGATTAATTTAAAATGGGGACTGCAATATGCCTTAAACATAATCAAAAGTATCACAATGTGCCTCATACAAAAGTATTGTCTGTATAAGTACATAATTTTTTAACAAGTATTGTAAATTTAAATTGTATTCTTGAATTTACTTGCAAGCTTTGGCCAACAAGCATTTAACCCTCAAGCACAATGGGAAATAAGCTTAGACAGGCTACATTCTTTCGGAACAATGAAGCATACAGCATATATGGTATCAGAGGCAGTCCAAGCAACTACAAGCTTCCAGTTTTTGAAAATGAATAGAAGGATTCAGCTTCTAGTTGCAATGAATAGACATATTCAGCCTCCACTGACAAGGGGAGAAAACAGACAAGAAAATGACTCCCTTCTCGTTCCCAGGTGTTAGGAGCGATCCTTGAACCAACTGGATTTGCATGGATAAGTAGGCAATGGGGGAGGGAGTGGGAGGCGAAGAACCTCTGGATTTGGTTGACCAATTAATTCCGAATTCTGCTGGAAGGGAGGATGCTAATGGCCAAAGAAAATAAAGTGTATAAATATTATTGCTTCGTCCAGCTTGGATAACAGGTTAGGTGGGAGGATCTAATCTTCAGAAATGTATATCAGCTTGTTTATTTGCTGTTCATGAGAGAGAAGTTGGAATCCTCTGACTCTCTCCCAATACATATTGGTCAAATAAAAATTCCTATTAAACTGCATATTGTCTTTCACAAGTGCCTGTTAGCTGACATCAGCTGAAGAAACACTCCCTTCCTCTTCTCACCCCCCTCTTTGAGATACACCAAGAAAATTCTCTTAGTCTCTGTTTTACAAACACACTGAATGTTGAAATTGCAAAATGCTCCAGTGGACTGAAATTCAACCACTGCTGTCAAATTTCATCAAATCAGCAGAAAGTCATTCGATATTTGCAAGCAAAGTGGAGAAGAACCCCAAAATGTTGATCTATAGCACAGAAGGACTGAGTGAGCTATGAGAGAAGATATCAGAAACTTAAATTCTTCAGGTTTGAAAGGGAGCAACTGAAAGGGATCATCAACAAGATTATATAATATAGCGAATTGTAAAAGGAAGGTCAAATTAGCAGACTAACTGCAGTTAAATTGACAAATAGCAGATGACAAAGTGAAGATGGTCCAAATTTATTCTTCACACATTAATCAATAGTCATGTGGACTTTTAGATTAGGGAGTGGAGGGAAAAAAGGTGAATCATTAAGGAATAGTGTGATGATACTGTGCCTTTAGCAAATGTATTTGAGCCATATTCTTGTGCAGGATCTGTTATCGATTTATGCACTCAGAGCCCCCGTCTTCCGGCATCCTATACTGTTGCTGCAGCAGCATAATTGCATCCAATGTCAAGAATATTGGTTTTAATCTGAATTAATAAATTCTGCCATTTTCTCCTGGGGATTTTGCAGAGTACGGTTTGGATGGGATGACTGGCAAGTATGGTCACGTAATGGGGAAGTTGCGCTAACATAGAATATTCAAGTTTGGGTGCTGCTTTTGAGATTGAAAGCAGCGTATTTCTTTTCCCTTCCGTGGGCTTGGAGACTAGAATCTGCCAGGAGATAGGTTTCTTTCTTGGAGATTCTGCTGTTTGATACTGGATCTCTGAAAATTGATGTCTGGATCTCTGACCAGAAGCAGTTAAAAAGCTAAAAATCTAGCATCACATAAGCATCTTTGATTTCTGTGGCTAACTAGTTCTACAGAAATGTCTATGGGATATTAGTATAAATTGGAACAATAAAGATAGCTAGCTGTTAAAAATTATACTTTACCATGTCCAACTATTTTAATTGTTAAAAGTTATACTATTTTTGTTATATTCTAACTGTGTTAGACGAAGTTTGTTTTGATAAAACCTTCCTAGTGAATCACTTGAAACATACCTGGAGTGAAATACCTTATACTCACTCTAATGCCAAAATCAAATATAAAAGTCAGGTCTGGGTTAACTTGACAAAATATCTTGGAGCTTATGGTCTGGGCCTTAATGGTTAGATGAGGTGATAGAAAATTATAGCTTTCTTTTAGATAAATGAACTGCATCAAGTCACCTTCATTACATTGTTACACTTTGGGACTGTTTCTTTAATTGAGGTTAAAATGAAGGAAGCAGGTGAATTACTCTGAGATCTGCCTAAATAGGACTGTTGACTGGCTGGTACAGATTAAAAGGAGGGCCAGATTCTTTGCTGGAAAGAAAGTATAAGGTGGAAATAGTAGCATCATCTATGCTTGTAAAATACCAGGAAGGTTTTAGAATGACAGATATGCTTTAAACTGTCAATTCAATTCAAGATAAAATGAGAGCTGAGGTCTTAAGGATAACTAATCAGCATTTCCGCTTGGATAGGAAACCCATGTGGTTCACTTAATCATGAATATAGGCTTTCATTAGGGTGGGGTTTCCAACACACCCCTGGAAACTCTCAGATGTTGGTAATGTTTCAGGATTCAGGATAGTAGCAGCAGCAGGTCGAAACTTCAGTGCAGGAATGCAGTGGGAGCTCAAGAAGCTTGACACCATTCAGGATAATGCAGCCCACTGATTCGACATTTGTGGAGGGAATGTCATTCTTTTCACTATTGATGTATGACAGGATTTCACCAAGACTACTTTGATAACACCCTCCAAACTCACAACAGTTCCTACCTAAAAGAGCAAGAGCAGCAGACACAAGGGAACACCACCGGAAATTCTCCTCCAAGCTGCTCATCATCCTGACTTGAAAATATATCAGTGTTCCTTTACTGTTACTGTGTCAAAATCCTGGAACTCCCTCTCTACAAGCACCACATGGACTGCAGCAGTTCAAGAAGACAGCGAGTGTAGCAGCTGGGGGGTTTTCGCAATGGCTTCATTACAGTATTAATGCAAGTGGTTAGAGGAAAAATCGGACCTGTGCTTAGAGCCGAGGGAATGGGGGAGATCCTGGATGAATACTTTGCATCGGTATTCATGAAGAAGAGGGGCTTGTTGACCGGTCCTGTCTTTGAGGGAGCTGTAGACCAGTTGAAGGAAATATCCATACCGAGGGAGGAAGTGTTAGAGCTTCTAGGTGGCATTAAAGCTGATATATCTCCAGGACCTGATGGCATTTATCTTAGAGAGAGGCACGAGGTGAAATTGCTGGGCCTCTGACGCAAATCTTTGTTTCTTCTTTGGACACAGAGGTGCCAGAGGACTGGAGAATAGCTAATGTTGTACTGTTGTTTAAAAAGGGTAGAAGGAATAACCCTGGAAATTATAGGCCAGTGAGTTTGATGTCAGTGGTAGGGAGGCTGCTGGAGGGGATTGTTAGAGATAGGATGTATAGGCACTTATAGCGTTGTGATCTAATTAGGGATACACAGCATGGCTTTGTTAAAGGGAGGTCGTGCCTTACGAATCTGGTACAATTTTTTGAAGAGGGACGAAAACGGTCGATGAAGGGTGAACCGTTGATGTCATGTATATGGATTTCAGTAAGGTGTTTGACAAAGTCCCTCATTGGAGGTTAGTTGAAAAGGTCAAGGCTAATGAGATACAAGGACAGGTAGCTAGATGGATAAGTAACTGGCTTAGTAATAGAAGACAGAGAGTAATAGTGGAAGGGTGTTTTTCTAGCTGGAGGTCGGTCACTAGTGGTATGCCACAGGGCTCGGTACTAGGACCTCTTCTATTTGTAGTGTATATAAATGACTTGGAAGAGGGAGTAAGTGGAATGATCAGCAAGTTTGCAGACGATACAAAGATGGCTGGACTTGTGGATAGTGAGGAGCATTGTCAGGCGATACAGCAGGACATAGATGGCAGATGGAATTCAATCCTGATAAATGCAAGGTGATGCATTTCGGAAGAAAGAATGTAGGGGGGAGTTATCTGATAAAGGGCAGACCTATTAGGTGTATAGAAACACAGAGGGACCTGGGGATGCAGGTGCACAAGTCTCTGAAGGTGGCAGAGCAGGTGGAGAAGGTTGTGAAGAAAGCACATGGTGTGCTAGCCTTCATAGGAAGGGGTACAAAATATAAGAGCTGGCCTTTAATGTTGCAGTTGTATAAAACTTTGGTTAGACCTCATTTGGAATACTGCGTCTAGTTCCGGTCACCTTACAATCAAAAGGATGTGGAGACTCTGGAGAAAGTGCACAGGAGTTTACCAGGATGCTGCCTGATATGGAAGGTCAGTTACGAGGAGAGGCAAATTGGGTTGTTTTCCTTAGAGAGATGTAGACTTAGATGTAATAGAGGTGTGCAAGATTATGAGGGATATAGATAGAGTAAACAGGGTTAAGCTTTTTCGTAGGATGGACTCAAACAGCACGAGGGCTTAGGGTGAGGGGGGTAAGGTATAATTTGGATGCTAGAGGGAGTTTTTTTCAGAGTGTGACGGAGGTATGGAATGCGCTGCCAAGTAAAGTGGTGAAGGCAGGACTCGAGTTATTTAAGAGATACTTAGATGGGCACATGAACAGAATGGGAATGGAGGGATACAGAAAATTGATTTAAAATAGGGCTCATGAGCCTTGGGAGTTCCTGGGAAGTGTGTAAATTGTCGATGATATTGATGTATTTGTTTTATCCTACAAGTACTTCGGTCCGCCTTGTCTAACAAGGGGCATACGTGCGATGGGTCGCGAGAAGGCTGCTCTTGGATTTTAAGAGTATCCTAGTGCTTCACGTCGTTAGTGTGCGCTTGACCTGGACCATTTCGTGGGCAACACGACAGCTCAGTGACTATTGTTGTGCTGTGCAGATACATGGATTTGGGCCTGCGTCTGTGGGAGTTTACGCATTCTTCCTGTGCTTGTGTGGGTTGTCTCCGGGTACTCCGGTTTCCTCCCCCATCCCAAAGATGTGCTCTTAGGCTGATTGGCAGAACAAATTCTCCCTAAATGGTCTCAAATTTGGTTCCAATGCATAGATCTATAAACATAGACAGGGAACGGGTAGAAGTGGGAACATTGAGGTGGTGGCGCGGGCTCACTGGGCCGAAGGGCCCGTTTCCCGTGCTGTTTTGTTCTTTGTTCACACCGCCACCTTCATAAGGGCGATTAGGGATGGGTAATAAATGCAGGTCTATCTAGCCTATGAATGAACTTTTAAAAAAGCCCCAATTAAAATAATGTATTTGTGAAGACTGGAGACAAAGCTGGAAGTTTACCTGGCTTGAGTTGGGGGAAATATTTCAGTGCCAAAGACAGTTCTGGTTAAACATTACCAAGCTGGGAAAAGACAGAAATGGAGCTAAACCCTTGGGAGGTAAGAACCACTGAAATAGTTCAGGGAGAAAACATCAAATAACTATTAAAGGGGCACTAAATCACATTCATGTAGTTTTTTGGTTGGGTTCAATTTTAAATTATAGAACAGAACTTCCCCTTTTAATTTGGCTATAAAAATAGTGTTTAATCAAGTGCTCATCACCTTATTGTTGGAGACAAAGTCTTAAAACATGAAATTTTCTCATGCCATGCTTTCAGTTACCAACTGGAAGTTACTGATCACTTCAGATTGTAATAACATGCCTGTGTCATTTGATCTAAGGTTTGCTTTGCATATACTCCATTTCATCCATAACTACTCACCTTACCTGCATTTAGATTTTAGCAAGTGGCATTTGTCTACCATCCCTCTTTGCACCCATGTACAATGACATCATGCGCTATGTCTTAGTTATATGACTGCTTCTGGATATCTAAAGACTGCACTTAAACAAGCAATGAATCCTATGAGCAGAGTTACCTTAAGAGTTTAAACTTCAGAGATTTTGGGTTTCAGACAAAACTAATGAAGTATTCACTGCTAAATAACAGGCTTTCCTTGGTTTTAATCGTCCTTTCCCAATAATGTTTCTATCACTAGATTGGGACAAATGAACATAGAGATAGGAGTACACCATTCGGCCTTTCAACCTGCTCCACCTTTCAATAAGATCAAGTCAGATCTCATTGTCGTGTCAGCTCTACTTTCCTGTTTGCCCCAAAATCCTTGACTCCTTTATTGGTCAAAAATCTAACAGTTTTGAACAAAATTTAAAGATCCATCACAGACTAACACTCAAAAATTCTCATCTGCATCTTAAAAGGGAGACCTCTTATTCAAACTATGTAACCCACAAGACAACGCATCTTCTGGACATTCACTGATCAATCCCCTCCAGATCTCAATTGTTTTTGTAAGGTCACCTCTCATTTTTCTGAACTCCAATGTGTATGGACTCAACATATTCAACCTTTCTTTATGAGATAATCCCTTCATCCAGAAATGAGTCGAGTCAACCTTCTCTGAACTACTTCCAAAACTATTGTTTTTTTTTTACAAGACTTAAACTGTACACAGTACTCTAGATGTGATCTCCATCAGGCTCAGTGCAGCTGCAGTAAACCTTTCATATTCCCTTTCTCTTGCAATAACTATGAACATTGAATTTGTCTCCTAATTTCTCGTTGTACCTGCATGCTAACTTTGTGATCCATATACCAGCACATCTTGAGCTTTCATGTAGAGTTCATTTAAACAGCATGCTGCTTTTCTATTCTTCCTGCCAAAATGAATAAGTTCACATTGATCCATTTTATATTCCATCTGCCAAATGTTTGCCCACTCACTTGACTATACCTCTTTACTAACATTCTACGTCCAATGAGCAGCTTATTTTTCTACTTATTTTGGTGTCATGGCAAGTTTAGCTACAAGATGTTCAGTCCCTTCAATCAAGTCATTGATTCAGATTGTAAATATTTGAAGGATCAGCAACCGAACCCTATGGCACTCCACTAGGTACAGCTTGCCAATCCGAAGATGACCAACAATTCTGTGTTTCCAGTTAATCAACCAATCTTTTATGCATTCCAATATACCCAAATTTTGTGCTCTTATCTTGTGTGGTAATCTTTGATGTGGCACCTTGTTAAATGCCTCTTGGAAATCGAAGGACACCATATCCCACTGATTCCCTTTTATCTATCTTGGAAGTCAGTGTCAAAAAACTCAGACTAATGAAACACAATTTCTCTTTCAATTAGCTGTTGGTTCCGCCTGATTTTCTAAGCACCCTACCATAATGATGGACTCTAGCACTTTCCCTACGACAGATGTTTGGCTTATAGTTTCCTGACTCCCCGTTTTCTTGAATAAAGATTTTAAATTAGCTGTTTTCTAAACACTGGGACCACTCCAGAATCTAAGAAATTTTGGGAGATAATAATCAAAGCATCTACTATCTCTGTTACCACTTTTAACACTGGAGGATCAGACTATCTGGTCCTGGAAACTTATCAGCCATTAGGTCCAAGGGTTTTCCTAGTACTTTTCTTCTGGTGATCCTGATTGTTTTAAATTCATCCTTCTCCATCATCTCCTGCTTAAGTATTTTTGTGAAGTTTTTTAAGTCATCTACTATAAAGACACAAAATACCTGTTCAAAGCCTCTAACATTTCTATTTTCTATCAATTTCCCAGACACATTCTTTAGAGAACCAACACTCATTTTAATTATTCTTTTCTAATTCAAAGACTTGTAAAAACACTACCTTTTTATATTAGTTGATAGATTAAATACGCTTCTTTCTGCCTCTATCATCTTTAGTCATTCTTTACTGATTCTTAAAATCGGTCCAATCCTCTGACCTACCAATCTCAGCAGATTTGTACAGTGCACCTAACTATCCTTAACTTTTTATTTGCTACAGATAATGAAATTTCTCAAAAAGCCTTTGTTTCTCACACAGACAATTCTTTGCTAAAGTTAAAGTTCTGCTTAAAGATACACACAAACATCCACAATCATAAGTACATGGCCAGTCTTCCCACATATCAAAGACAATCAATCCTTCAATGCTTACTATATTAACAGACTCAAGGTAGGTGGGCAGTATCAGGAATCACTAGAATTCTTTATTCTGCTCACATGGTAACACAAGTGCAGCCTGGGTGATGTTACCTGTTGCTTTATTGGACATTAAGTCCCATAAACTCTAGGGTCAGGCTTCTCAACAAGACAAGCCTTAAGTCAGCGATAATACAAAACAGACAAGAAACTTGTAGGGATTTTTTTAGGCTTTCTTACTTTTTGCTTAGTTTCAATTATATTTTTGAAAAACAAAATTTGGCCAAAGTGCAACTAAAGTTCACATCTAAAAATTGGAAAGACTAGCACTAAATACAAAGCATGTGAAACGGAGGAGTGAAAGCAAAAGTATGTCAAAAAATAAGAATACACGAAGTGAGAAACAGTGAAAAGTATCAGCAAGGTTGATTATAAGGAGACAGTGAGTAGCCAGGGTAGCAACAGAATTTAATGCAGCAGGTCCGAGTGTACTAGGTTGTATTCTGTTTTCCAATAAACACTGATTCCAGTCATGTACCTGAAGGAAAAAAAACAGCCAGATTCTGTTTCAGGTAATGACCAAAAAGTTTCAAACTGGGCACTGAAACAATTTAGATTGTCCAAATGACCTTTTCTCAACTTGACATTCCTAGGTTTAAGATCAAAGAACAAAGAACAAAACAGCATGGGAAACAGGCCCTTCGGCCCAACGAGCCCACGCCGCCATCCCGATGTTCCCACCTCTACCCATGATCCCTGTCTATGTTTATAGATCCATGGATTAAAAACCAAATTTGAGAATTTAGGGAGAATTTGTTTTGCCATTCAGCCTAAGAGCATATCTTTGGGATGTGGGAGGAAACCGGAGCACCCAGAGAAAACCCACGCAAGCACAGGGAGAATGTGCAAACTCCTACAGACACAGGCCCAAATCCACGTATCTGCACAGCGCAGTGATAGTCACCACCGAGCTGTCGTGTTGCCCATCAAATGGTCCAGATCAAGCGTACACTAACGACGTGAAGCACTAGGATACTCTCAAAAAAAATCTAAGAGCAGCCCTCTCATGACCCATCACGTGTGTGCCCCTTGTTAGACAACAAGCACCTGTAGGATAAAAACAAGTACATCAATATCATCATCTACTTACACACTTCCCAGGGACTCCCAAGGCTCATGATCCCTATTTTAAATCAGTTTTCTATACCCTTCTATTCCCATTCTGTTCCCATTCTGTTCACGTGCCCATTTAAGTATCTCTTAAATAACTCGAGTGCCTGCCTTCACCACTTTACTTGGCAGCTCATTCCATACCCCCACCACCCTGTGTGAAAAAACTCCCTCTAGCATCCAAATTATACCTTACTCCCCTCACCCTAAGCCCGTGACCCCTCATGCTATTCGAGTCCATCCTAGGAAAAAGCTTAACCCTGTACCCCTCATAATCTTGTATACCTTTATTAGATCTCCTCTAAGTCTACATCTTTCTAAGGAAAACAATCCCAGTTCGCCGAACCTCTCCTCGTAACTCAGACCTTCCATATCAGGCAGCATCCTGGTAAACCTCCTCTGCACTCTCTCCACTCCCTTCCAGTAGTAAGGCGACCAGAACTGGACGCAGTATTCCAAATGAGGTCTAACCAACATTTTATACAACTGCAACATTAAAGGCCAGCTCTTGTACTCTATACCCCTTCCTAGAAAAGCTAGCATACCATATGCTCTTCACAACCTTCTCCACCTGCTCTGCCACCTTCAGAGACTTGTGCACCTGCACCCCCAGGTCCCTCTGCGTTTCTATACTCTTAATAGGTCATATACCCTCCCCCCTACATTCTTTCTCCTCAAATGCATCACCTCGCATTTATCAGGATTGAATTCCATCTGCCATCTATCTGCTCAGCTACCAGCCTATCCACGTCCTGTTGCATCGCCTGACAATGCTCCTCACTATCCGCGAGTCCAACCATCTTTGTATCGTCTGCAAACTTGCTGATCATTCCACTTACTCCCTCTTCCAAGTCATTTATATATATTACAAATAGAAGAGGTCCCAGTACAGAGCCCTGCAGTACAACACTCGTGACCGACCTCCAGCTAGAAAAACACCCTTCCACTATTACTCTGTCTTCTATTACCAAGCCAGTTACTTATCCATCTAGCTACCTGTCCTTGTATCCTATGAGCCTTGACCTTTTCAACTAACCTCCCATGAGGGACTTTGTCAAATGCCTTACTGAAATCCACATAGACATCAACGGCTTGCCCTTCGTCGACCGTTTTCGTCACCTCCTCAAAAAATTCTACCATATTTGTAAGGCACGACCTCCCCTTAACAAAGCCATGCTGTGTATCCCTAATCAGATCGCAACGCTCTAAATGCCTATACATCCTATCTCTAAGAATCTCTTCCAACAGCTTCCCTACCACTGACATCAAACTCACTGGCCTACAATTTCCAGGGTTATTCCTTCTACCCTTTTTAAACAACGGTACAACATTAGATATTCTCCAGTCCTCTGGGACCTTACCTGTGTCCAAAGAAGAAACAAAGATTTGCGTCAGAGGCCCAGCAATTTCACCTTCCACCTTCCTAAGCAGCCTGGGATAAATGCCATTAGGCCCTGGAGTTTTAATGCTACCTAGAAGCTCTAACACTTCCTCCCTCGGTATGGATATTTCCCTCAACTGGTCCACAGCTCCCTCAGAGACAGGAGCTGTCAACAAGCTCCTCTTCTTCGTAAATACCGACGCAAAGTATTCATTCAGAATCTCTGCCATTCCCTCGGGCTCTAAGCACAGTTCCCCTCCTCTGTCCCCAAGAGGTCCGATTTTTCCTCTAACCACCCTTTCAGTGAGCCTAAAACCTAATGCTGTCACCACCAAAGTCAAAACTGCAATAGATTTCAGTCTTTAGTTGGATATTGTACTTTGAAACTTGGCAAATAAAACATTTTACTATCTAAAGTCAACATTTCAGAATATTATTTTTCCATTTATAATTCATATTTCCTACATCGTAAAGCAGAGCTACGGAATTGTTGGTTTGTTCAGGCTGGAGCGAATGAAAAGGATTGTAGTGGGTTTTGAGCTAAACGGTATAAATCTAGTATGTTTTTTTTAAAAAGCAATACTTGCCCTTTGTTGTTGATAAAGGAGGAACTTTCAGCCAAGTACTTAGTAAATTCAGAACATTCAAAACCTTTTTCTATGTGCAAAATATTAACCTCAGGAAAAGTCCAACAATGAATTTTCTCATTAGTATAAAATATCTCAAGTTGTGTCGCCCTATCAATTAATCCTTCTGGCTAATTTCAAATAAAAACAGCCCAATACATGCTAAAGAAATTAAATGACAAAACACTGGGTGGCAAATAATGCTTTAAGA
Source organism: Sphyrna mokarran (assembly GCA_024679065.1). NCBI lineage: Eukaryota > Metazoa > Chordata > Chondrichthyes > Carcharhiniformes > Carcharhinidae > Sphyrna > Sphyrna mokarran. Next base: position 41,107,335 of record JAGIQG010000021.1, on the reverse strand, counting down.
ATATAGACTGCCACAGGTTCTGAGGGCTGCACAGCTACTTTGCATTCTGTTATCCCACCCCCATTTCTTAGCATGCAAAGGGATGCTCCCTGTTATCTCTTTTGGACCAGTTTAGGCAATTTGTGCCTATTTTTGTACATATGTACCTGATTACATCACCATGATAATTATGATTTAATTGCACGGTTAAAAAAACTAATGCAGTAATCAAACAATTGATTAGTATATTAGATATTTGGGACATTAAACTGACAATGGCATAATTTGCATTCAAATGCACGATCTTGCACTGTCATATCCTGGGGATAGTGCAGGACAAAGGTTAGAAAATACTTCAAACAAATTTCACTTTCACAACAAAATTGCCGGTCACCTGTGGGACAGCAGTAAATAACTTGGATGCATAGAAATATAGTATTTAGTCACAAGATTGACATTTTACATGGTTTCGTTAACTGTTTCACAACAGTTTAAGCAATAGCATTTTACATAAAGCTTTTGAGTTAAAAACCGCAAACTTACCCATCTTTCTAGGATGTTTACCACAAGACATAGTTGATGCCAAAACATTGCATTTATTCAAGGGATGGTTGGATATAGCATTTCGGGTGAGTCTGATTAAAGGTTACGGGGAAAATTAGGCTAATGT